>OU862921.1:39627334-41007334 GCA_917880885.1 Limnephilus marmoratus
CATCTAGAAAGTGCATTTTTATTAAAATCCCCCACATTGGCAGGATCTGCATTCCTCCCTTTTGTTCACTCAGTAATTCATAAAAAAAGTTTTCTATTTAAATCTTGAATACATGTTGTCATATAGTGTTTGGCGTGTATTATTATGGGTCATCTTAAAAAAGAAAACAGTGGAACAGACTTAAAACATAATGGAGCAATTTTTATTCGGTCAAAAAGGTTCCATTTGAATAGCAACGTGCTTACAATGAATATCTAAGCACAAAAAATAATCTTTTAATTGGATAATAATTTTATTTGTGCAAAATACATTGATGAATTTGAATAAATCAATAAACATTCACATCAACAGCTGCCAACATTCTGACAAGAAATTGTCAATAAAAAAAACATTTAGTCATTCTGATTATTTAACAAACACAAAACAACATTTTTTGCATGCACATAATTTAAGATTAGCGTAAAATAAACATGGATAACGTCTATAAAGTAAGTTACATTCAAGGTGTGTTCACATTCAACACTTTAACAAACCAAGCTAGAGCTTCAATATTACAATTTATCTTTCATTATCAGCAATCGTGATATCATTTTTAGAAACCGCGAAACGCCCATTTCAAGTTATCAAGGATGTATATTTGTAAATTAGATTTATAATGTGGACCTACCTACATTATTTCGCATTCAATACAAAAACGATAACCAAATAATAACGAAATATACGAAAAAATTCGTAGAAAATTGATATTTCATTAAATGTTTATAAAATCAAAATGTGTATACGAGCATAACAATGTTAAAACATCAATAAAGATGTTTGACATAATGACAAGCAACTAGTTATTATTTATATCGTAGTATATTTACTCACCACACTCTCCCCGATATTTTGGACTTGCCATGGGTCAACAGAATTTGCCAATGGCATATTCCTCTTGATTAAATGAAAAGCTGTGTATAATTCTATCAAGGATAACACTAGACACACAGTACTTAGTACTCGTCGTCTCACCTCACAATTTGACAATCAAGGCCGCCATATATTCCACAGATAAAAAGTTGATTCATTACTTGATTGATAAATACGCGATGTTGCACTATGACAAAAATAATAAAACAAAGGTGTGATTTTCTTGAATATTTTTCATTAGGTAAGTACTAAAGAAAAGCCCATGTAAAAATAAAGCCAAAATAAAATACAGTCTGTCAAAATAAAACAAAAAAATGGAGGGCGCTGTGACAGTTTAAAATTAAATGGTTTATATCAGGGGTAGGGAACCTGCGGCCCGCGAAGCTTTTTGGTGCGGCCCGCGGGCACTTTTGGTGCGGCCCACTGAAAAAAATTATACACAGAAAGCACTACAAAATAAATTACACTAGGAAAGCGAGAAGGATTTTTGAAGTGATAACTTTTTAGCACGGTTGTGATTTGAAACTCGATGAAACGAAAAAGCGACACTAAAAAGAGAAAGTGATAGAATAATCGGTCTCCTCTTTCTGCGGTGCTTCGTGGCCTATCGGTCTCCTCTTTATACGGTGCTTCGTGGCGTCCCACCCTTATCTACTTTATTTTTCTGAAGGTTTCACTTCTACCGCGTGTGAATTGCCTACTCTGCCAAGCGATTCCGTATTTTTTGTGGGATCGTTATTGGGTAACGGACGTAATCTCCTGTCAGATTTTTGTGATTTTTATGGCTGTCATTTGCTTTTTCTATGTACAACGTACATCAAATGAATAAATAATTATGCGTACTTGCAGGAATTCGTGTTTAAATCAATCTTAACTAAAATATGTGACAGTAAATATCACACAAATCTGACAGGAGATTACGTTCGTTATCCAATAACGATCCTACAAAAAATACGGAATTGCTAGGCTGTTTTTTTTCTTTCACAGTGTTTCAGCTACATTATAAAGTTATTATTACTAAACCCAGAGAAAGTTATAACATAGCTGGCAGGTATGTGCTTACGTATGCACATATATTTCTAAAAATCAGGTTAGACAAATACATAAGTGATACAACATTCTTTAATAGTTTAAAAAAAAATTAAATTATACGATAGGAAAATTAATATCGAAAAAATATCTCAGTATCAATGACAACTCTATTGAAGAAGGAAAAAAAAGATGCGCAGTCTTTATATATTGCTACACTTCTGCCATACTCCGCTACTCCTTTCAGAACTTTCTAGAGCTCTGTCGAACCTTATAGAACTTTCCGGAAGACTGTTCTAGAAATTTCAAGAGGGCGAAACTTCCAGCTTTTATATCTTCAAAAGCATGACCTTAAGGTAAAAACAGGAACCGTCATGGAGGGGGGGTAGAGATCTACCACACCATATAACTCCCTTGATCGTACCGGGACTCGTTTCTGAGTTTTTGCGAGACGCCCGTTTTTTTGGACTTTCTTTTATAATATATATTGATTATTGCAGTCAGCAGATGGAAACTATTATCTTATTCGAAGTGCAGTTATAAATACTAGTTGCAGAGTGTAGTTTTAATATACCGCACACAGATTTAGTTTTGTGTTCCGAACATATTATATTATAAAGATAAATTAAATAATAAGTTGCAGATTCATCAAAGAAAGCCTTTCTCATGTACCAAGTGAAGTTTTACATTTGAGTTCCACACCATATGCTGCATATTTTTGAGAAATTTACTGTTCCGTTTGCAACTATTATATGAGGGTATTACAAGAGAAAACCAGAAATATGTCATTTTTAAATCAGATTTTAGACGTATCGACTCTTTTCCTCAAAAAAAAATTATAAATGGATTTCGAAAGTTAGTTCTTTTATCATGCATGCATTCACATGTTTTAAATTTTGAGGAAAATGTTTATTTTTAGTATAATAGTTTATACCATAGGTCGTTGGCAGATTTGTTAAATTTTCAAAAAAGATTTAGTATTATACCACACCCATTTAAATCATATAATCATTCTGTAAAATAAATCAATATATTATCTGGGTATCGCATGTTTTAGAATTTTAATTTAAATTTAAATAAAATCATTAAATAATATATACGTACATGTGTTTCTTGACGAAAATTGGTCCATTTGTGTATTTATTGGCGCATTTACAAACTAATATATTTCAGATTTTTTAAACATTCTTATTTAACTTAGACAATATTTAAAAATGATAAATACTTGTAATAAAAAAATAATTACAAAAAGTACATTATTTGAATAGTTTTATCATCACGTCTTTCAGCGCTTTTGGATGTACGTATAAATTAAAGCAAATTTGGAATGAAATAAAATCGATATTGAGTTATAATTTTAAAAAGCTGTTGTTACGGAGAATAATTAATCTTTCTCATTGTAACCGCCCTGCACGATCGTAAGAACAATTTTCGGCGAAATGTGGATTTTTGGCCGCTGGCTAGTAAAACGCTCTTAAGCTTGTGGTCTCTTGCGCAGAACCGCCTCAAGTTAAAACCTGTCTCGTGTTCTAAACACAGCGTAAAAATTCGAGTCGCGAAATTCTCTGATGACGCAATCCAAGGGATACCATTCTCGATTTCCAAGAGCAGTTACAAATTTCTATTTGCAGAATACGTGTACATGATTTTTTATTAGAAGAATATTTGTGATATGTGATAATAAAAAGTAGTATAAAATAAGGTCATTATAAAAAAATGGATCTCTACACCCCCGGGCGCTTGTGGTATTACCCGACATACATTAAAAATGTTCCCCGATGCCAAAGGGTGGGGACCCCTGGTTTAAGTGGAGAACACCAATTTGGTTGAAAGGATATTGATTTGGTTGAAAGGATATTAATATGAAATTGAACCAAAGAGAACGCTCTTTGGTTTCCTATCAATATCCGTCTTCAATTCCAGGGAAGATAGTTTTCCCTGCTAAGTACGACCTACTTATCTTAATAATTAGTTTTATTATTCTATTTCTAAACCTCTAATTCTAATTCCTAGGGCCCGTCCGAAGTGGGAGCCCTAGGAAAATGACCCTAGGAAAAAGGCCATAGGAAATATTTCTTCCGAAGTCCACCGACGTTGGAACCGTAGTCCTGGGCCTCTCAGGCCTCTAGCGGAAGTCCGGCCTTGAATATCTGCTTCCTCCAAAGGAAAAAAAAAACATTTTTGTTCATCTCCCTCACTTGTATTAAAGAAAAGAGGTGCCACGAACATCAAATCAAATCAACTCAAATCAAAACGAATCAACTCAAATCCACTCAAATCAACTGAAATTAACTCAGATCAAAATAAATAAACTCACAACAACTCAATAAACTCGTATCAACTCAAATCTTAAATCGACTCAAAACAACTCAAATCAACTCAAAAAACTCAAATCAACTCAAATCAACTCAAATCTACTCAAATCAGCTCAAATCAACTCAATAAACTCAAATCAACTATAATCAAGTCAAATTAACTCAAATCAAATCAAATCAACTCAACACTCAACTCAAATCAAATCAAATCAGCTCAAACTAATTCGAATAATTCGATGCTATTATTGCTGTCACAGACTTTCTTGTTTCAAATTTAAATAAGCAACGCAAATTAACTCGGTTCGATTGAGATGCTTTGTTTTTATTCGATTCAGTTGATCTGATTCGATTCGATTCGGTTTGGTTCGGTTAATTTGATTCGGTTCGATTCGATTCGATTCTAAACTAAACTCAAATAAAATCAAAAAAAAACTCAACTAAACTCAAATAAACTAAACTAAACTCTCCAAAACTCATATAAACTTAAGTAAACTCAACTAAACTCAACTCACAAAACTCAACTCAACTAAACAAAACTCAACTAAACTCAAATTAACTCAACTCAAATAATACTACTCAACAAAAAAAATCAACTCAACTCAACTCAACTCAATTCAAAGCAACACAACTCAACTCAACAAAACTCCTCTTAATTAAACTCAACTAAACTCAACGAAACTCAACTAATCTCAACTTAAATCAACAAACCTTAACAAAACTTGAACTAAACTTAAACTAAACTCAGCTCAACTCAACTAAACTCAACTCAACTCAACCAAACTCATCTCAACTAAACTATACTAAACTCAACGCAACTAAACTAAACTAAACTCAACTAAACTTCAAGAAAACTCAACTCAACTAAACTCAACACAACTCAACTCAACTAAACTAAACTCAACTCAAGTCAACTCATTTCAATTCAACTCAACTCAAATAAACTAAACTCAACTAAACTCAACCAAACTAAACTCAACTCAACTCAACTAAACTTAACTCAACTATACAAAACTAAACTCAACTATACTAAACTCAACTATACTAAACTCAACTCAACTAAACTCAACTAACCTCAACTAAACTTCAACTAAACTTTAACTAGACTCAACTAAACGTAACTAAACTCAACTCAACTCAACTCACCTCAACTAAACTTAACAAAACTCTACTAAACTCTACTAAACTCGACTTAACTCAACTTAACGAAACTCAACTAAACTCAACTAAACTCAACCAAACTTAACTAAACTCAACTCAACTCAACTAAACTCAACTCAACTTACCTAAACTCAACTCAACTCGACTCAATTCAACTCAACTCAACTAAGCTCATCTCCACTAAACTAAACTCAACTAAACTCAATTCAACTCAAATAAACTCAAGTCAATGAAACTCAACTCAACTAAACCAAACTCAACTCAAATAAAATCAACTAAAATAAACTCAACTCAACTAAACTCAACTCAACTCAACTTAAATAAACTGAACTCAACTCAACTCAACTCAGTTAAACTCAACTCAACTAAACTCAACTCAACTCAACTCAACTCAACTCAACTAATCGTAACTAAACGTATGTCAGAAGTCGGCTGGTGTTGTTTCACTCGAAGAGATCGCTCCAACCAACGAACAATTTTAAGTTCTGGCGAGTTGAAATCTCCTCGAGGAAAATCGTATTTCCCAAAATTCCAAACTTACTCGAACGAACAAAATTCAACACATACTAGTCACCTGCTAGTCCAGTCAAGGAAGGAGGTGTACCCTAAGTAATTCCTTCAGAAACTTGTTTAGGGTGCTTAGGGTGTGAACATACTAAAAGTCCTGACGTCTAGGTGGCGAGCTAGGGGGGGAGGGGGGGGGGGGGAGAAGGTCCCAATTTTCGGGTTCCCACTTATATATCAAAAACCGTGCATCGCAGAGGAAAATTTTCTTACAATACGTTAAAGCTCATAAAATTATCTACAACTTTTATTATATATGTAATATTCGAAACCCCAGCCGTTTTTGAGTCTCACGCTCCACAAATGTAGATATTTTCGAAAAAAATCATTTTACCTCACATTTTTCATCAAACATTCCTTCATATCGTCTAAAATATTAATCAAAGAAAGAAATTTATTTGAAAGAAGTTGTAAAGAATTTAATTCCCTTTTAGAATATATATACATATGCAAACTAATCTCCAACCGGTAAATATTTACAGCAATTTTAAGTTTTTTAGTAAAATGTCATAATTTTCAGAAAAGGGTATTTTTATATTATTACTGACACACCACTTTTGTTTGTAACAGATTGTGGGACTTGGACTTATATCATTTATGTTCCGAGTTCCTAAAACAATAATTTTAATGACTCTAACTTTTAGTGGACGTTCTGTGGAGAACCACATTGATGCGATCGTTTCGCACAATGTACTCAGCAAATTGGTATGAGGTATGAGCGCAATTCATGAAATCTGCACTTCCCTTGAAGTGTTTTGTGGTCATTTTCAGGTCAAGTGAACAGCATAAGGACTTCAGACTAGCCCGCCGGAGTAGAGATACAGCAGACATTGCCAAACTCACTCAGTGGTTTGATGCACAATGTGCATCAAACATGTGCAATGCACATCCTCCCTTCCCACAAACCAGTGAAATAATGTCAATTTTCAGCTGAGTTGTCGGAGATGCTACAATAACTTCCTACGATGCTGTTCAAGTTGCTGAAAAGGCAATGAATGCGATAGTGGGCTTGACACTCTCAGACATCAAGTTGTCCCGCAAAGATCGGGCATTTCCAATGTCTTCTGTCAGCTCGTCGATAAAAATTCACAATGAAAAGGTTACAGTTGACCCAACATTGCTGTTTCAGCGGATTTTACATCAGTTTACGTCAGGACTTTTAGTATGTTCACACCCTAAGCACCCTGAACAAGTTTCTGAAGGAATCGCTTAGGTTCCTGCTCACGCACTCTACACCTCCTTTTGGACCATTCATTGACTGGACTATGTAGGACCTACATAGTCCAGTCAATGAATGGTAGATCACGTACAATGTAGGTGATCTACAAAATACTCGAGCACTCTGGCTTGCGTATAATTTAAGAGCGGATAGCCTTGTTATCCGGCAATTGTGAAATTATGAATTTGTGAAACCATAATAATATCGATGCGATGGTTAAAAAGATAATTAAACTCACAGAAGAAACGTGTGCCTCTATATTATTGAAAAAAAGTTGTTTCACGCCGTTTTGAAAAGGCCGAACGCGGCCATCCGAAAGAGAATCACTTTATATTTCTAATTATAATGTGAATTGCGAAATCTCTGTTTATAAAGCACGATTCTACTTTAAACAAGAAAAACGGAAAATAATCACGTTGACTTTTGGAATGCGATCCACCTCTCAAGAACGCAATCCAACAAGTGAAGCAGCTTGCTTTTTAAAACGTCTGATATCTATTCTATCGAAAAAAATAATCGAATCGTTAGCTTCCACGTTCAAAATAGGATTCACTGACGTTTCACCTAGTCCAGGGGTCGGCAAACTTTTTAGCCGAAGAGACAAATATGTACATTACAATGATTAAAAAAAAATTGGGAGCCAAATCTGTTTATTTACTTAGCAAACATTTATTATAGCGCTTCATTAAATTACGGATACGCTGAATAAAACTTGATTTCATACTTAATAAAGATTTTATTCACTAAAAAATTATATGCAATTATGGAATGTCATGACAATGACTGACACTTGTTGTTGAATCTCGTTGAAAAGTTTGAGTAAGTCATCAATAAGATGACTTCTCAGTTTACTTTTGATAAAGATCATGCTTGAAAAAAATTGTTCGCATGAATATGTAGACCCGAAAGCGGAAAGAACAGCAAACGCGAGTTTTTCAGCAGATCGTAAGAATGATGCAATTCCAGGCTTTAAAGATGATCACGTCTTCCTTCTCCAGGTCTTTCAAAGCAAACCATTTAGGTTGTGAACTAAGCTCACATTTGTTCTCCCCCAATATTTCCAAATAAAAACAAAGACGTTCATATTTAGAGCTCCACATTTCCTTGTTTTTGTTAATCCAGCAAATGTATTTCAAACTTACCAATGTCAATGCCTGAAGGAGAAAATTTCAAATCTGTTAACGAAGCATTAAGAGCGTGTTTGTCATATGCTAAGGTTGCTTTGCTTCTTTTAAATTCCTGAAACCTGCTGAGAAATGTTTCCCTCGTGTTAAAATGGTTGTTTTGAAATAGTGTCAATGGAGGAATTATTTTTGAAGCGATGCTTCAGCAGACTCCAAAATGAAATGTTTCACTTTCAAAAATCTTTGGCAAAAGCGTCTTGCGCATCTGTCCGTGGACATTTGTGTCAGAGCTGCACTTAACGGGCCAAAGAGCCGCACATTGCCGACCTCTGGGTTTGGTCATAACTTTGGCCCTATGGTTCCGAACCGACTGAAATTTTGGATTCTTACTAAGAATCATGGCCTGGACACGAATCAATAAAAAAAATCGGCTAAAAGTAGAATTTTTGCAAAATTCATCGTTTTACGGTCGCTTTGTAACAATAGTTATTGTCGTTCATAACTTTGGCCCTATGGTTCCGGACCGACTGAAATTTTGGATACTTTGGATACTCATGACCAATATACGAATCAAACAAAAAATCGACAAAAAATTAAAAAAAAAACAAATTCTTGTTTTAACACTTGGGTTCGGTCGTTTTCGCACTTGGGGTCGGACTTTGAATACTTGGGGTCTGTCATTACTTTGGCCTTATGGCTCCGAACCGTCTGAAATTTTGGATTCTTACAAAGAATCATGGTCTGTACACGAATCAATCAAAAATCTACAATGAGATTTAAAAAAAAAATTATCGTTTTAACACTTGGGTTCGGTCGTTTTAGCACTTGGGGTCGGACGTTTGAACACTTGGGTTAGGTGTCATAAAATTGGCCCAATGGTTCCAATAGAAATTTTGGATTCTTACTAAGAATCATGGCCTGGACACGTATCAATAAAAAATTGACTAAAAGTAGAATTTTTGGAAAAATTCATCGTATTACGGGCGCTTTGTAAAAACAATTGTTGTCGGTTATAACTTCCGCCCTATGGCACTGAACCGACTGAAATTTTGGATTCTTACTAAGAATAATGGCCTCGACACGTATCAATAATTGACTAAAAATAGAACTTTTGCAAAAAATCATGGCACTTTTTAACAATAATTGAGGTCGTTCATAACTTTGACCCTAAGGTTCGGAACCGACTGAAATTTTGGATTCTGACTAAAAATCATGGTCTGTACAAGAATCAAGCTTAAATTCTTCAATTAGATTTTTTTTTAAATCATTGTTTTAACACTTGGGTTCGGTCGTTTAGACCCCAAGGTCGGACGTTTGAACACTTGGGGTCTTTCATAACTTTGGCACAATGCTTCCGAACCGACTGAAATTTTGGATTTCTTCGTAGATTTTTTGATTGAGTCGTGTACAGACCATGATTCTGAGTAAGAATTCCAAATTTCAGATGGTTTGGAGCCATATGGCCAAAGTAATGACCGACTCCAAGTGGTCAGACATCCAGCCCAATGTGCTAAAATGACCGAACCCAAGTGTTAAAACGATGATTTAAAAAAAAAATCTCTTTGAAGAATTTTTTTTTTTAAAACATAGTTTTAACACTTGGGTTCGGTCGTTTAGCACTTGGGGTCGTTCATAACTTTGGCCCTATGGTTCCGAACCAACTGAAAATTTGGATTCTTACTAAGAATCATGGTCGGAACCTTAGAGCCAAAGTATTGAACGACTAAAATTATTGTTACAAAGCGCCCGTAACGATAAATTTTTGAAAAATTCTACTTTTAGTCAATTTTTTATTGACCAGCCCATGATTTTTAGTGAGAATCCAAATTTTCTGTCGGTTCGGAACCATAGAGCCAAAGTTATGATACCTAACCTAAATGCTAAAACGACCGAACCCAAGTGTTAAAATTATGATTTTTTTTTAAAATCTCTTTGTAGATTTTTTGATTGATTCTTGTACAGACCATGATTTTTAGTCACAATCCAAAATGTCAGTCGGGTCGGAACCTTAGAGCCAAAGCTATGAACGACTACAATTATTGTTTCAAAGCGCCCGTAAAACGATAAATTTTTGCAAAAACTCTACTTTTAGTCAATCAACGATGATTCTTAGTAAGAATCCAAAATTTCAGTTGGTTCGGAACCATAGGGCCAAAGTTATGACTGACCCCAAGTGTTCAAACGTCCGACCCCAAGTGCTAAACGGCCGAACCCAAGTGTTAAAACGAAGATTTTTTTTAACTCCCTATGTAGATTTTTGATTGATTCGTCTACAGACCATGAATTTTAGTCAGAAACTGATATTTTGGATTCTAATTAAAAATCATGATCTGTATAAGAATAAATCTTAAATTCTTCAAAGAGTTTTTTTTTTAAATCATAGTTTTAACACTTGGGTTCGGTCGTTTAGCACTTGGGGTCGTTCATAACTTTGGCCCTATGGTTCCTAACCAACTGAAATTTTGGATTCTTACTAAGAATCATGGTCGGAACCTTAGAGCCAAAGTATTGAACGACTACAATTATTGTTACAAAGCACCCGTAAAACGATGAATTTTTACAAAAATTCTATTTTTAGTCAATTTTTTATTGATACGTGTCAAGACCATGATTTTTAGTCAGAATCCAAAATGTCAGTCGGTTCGGAACCTTAGAGCCAAAGCTATGAACGACTACAATTATTGTTACAAAGCTCCCGTAAAACGATAAACTTTTGCAAAAATTCTACTTTTAGTCAATCAACCATGATTCTTAGTAAGAATCCAAAATTTCAGTTGGTTCGGAACCATAGGGCAAAAGTTATGACTGACCCCAAGCGTTCAAAAGTCCGACCCCAAGTGCTAAACGGCCGAACTCAAGTGTTAAATAGATGATT
Organism: Limnephilus marmoratus; assembly: GCA_917880885.1. Lineage (NCBI taxonomy): Eukaryota > Metazoa > Arthropoda > Insecta > Trichoptera > Limnephilidae > Limnephilus > Limnephilus marmoratus. The sequence continues at coordinate 39,638,528 of OU862921.1, forward strand.
TAAAAAAAAATCTCTTTGAAGAATTTAAGATTGATTCTTGTACAGACCATGATTTTTAGTCAGAATCCAAAATATAAGTTTCTGATTAAAAATCATGGTCTGTACAAGAATCAATCTTAAATTCTTCAAAGCGATTTTTTTAAAATCATCGTTTTAACACTTGGGTTCGGTCATTTTAGCATATGGGGCCGGACGTTTGAACACTTGGGGTCGTTCATAACTTTGGCCTTATGGTTCCGAACCAACTGAAATTTTGGATTCTTACTATAAGAATCATGGTAGGAACCTTAGAGCCAAAGTATTGAACGACTACAATTATTGTTACAAAGCACTTGTAAAACGATGAATTTTTACAAAAATTCTATTTTTAGTCAATTTTTTATTGAAACGTGTCCAGACCATGATTTTTAGTCAGAATCCAAAATGTCAGTCGGTTCGGAACTTTAGAGCCAAAGCTATGAACGACTACAATTATTGTTACAAAGCTCCCGTAAAACGATAAACTCTTGCAAAAATTCTACTTTTAGTCAATCAACCATGATTCTTAGTAAGAATCCAAAATTTCAGTTGGTTCTGAACCATAGGGCAAAGTTACGACTGACCCCAAGAGTCCAAACGACCGAAACCAAGTGTTAAAACGGTGATTTAAAAAAAATCTCTCGGAAGAATTTTGGATTGATTCGTCTACAGACCAAGATTTTTAGTCAGAAACTGATATTTTGGATTCTGATTAAAAATCATGGTGTGTACAAGAATCAATCTAAAATTCTTCAAAGAGATTTTTTTAAAATCACCGTTTTATCACTTGGGTTCGGTCGTTTAGCACTTGGGGTCGTTCATAACTTTGGCCCTATGGGTCCGAACCAACTGAAATTTTTGATTCTTACTAAGAATCATGGTCGGAACCTTAGAGCCAAAGTATTGAACGACTAAAATTATTGTTACAAAGCGCCCGAAAAACGATGAATTTTAGAAAAAATTTTACTTTCAGTAAGTTTTTTATTGATACGTGTCCAGGCCATGATTCTTAGTAAGAATCCAAAATTTCTGTCGGTTCGGAACCATAGAGCCAATGTTATGACACCTAATCCAAATGCTAAAACGACCGAACCCAAGTGTTAAAATTATGATTTTCTTTCAAATCTCTTTGTAGATTTTTTGATTGATTCTTGTACAGACCATGATTTTTAGTCACAATCCAAAATGTCAGTCGGCTCGGAACTTAGGGCCAAAGTTATGAACTACTACAATTATTGTTTCAAAGCGCACGTAAAACGATAAATTTTTGTAAAAACTCTGCTTTTAGTCAATTTTTTATTGATACGTGTCCCGGACCACGATTTTTAGTCAGAATCCAAAATTTCTGTCGGTTCGGAACCATAGAGCCAATGTTATGACACCTAATCCAAATGCTAAAACGACCGAACCCAAGTGTTAAAATTATGATTGTCTTTTAAATCTCTTTGTAGATTTTTTGATTGATTCTTGTACAGACCATGATTTTTAGTCACAATCCAAAATGTCAGTCGGCGCGGAACTTAGGGCCAAAGTTATGAACTACTACAATTATTGTTTCAAAGCGCACGTAAAACGATAAATTTTTGTAAAAACTCTGCTTTTAGTCAATTTTTTATTGATACGTGTCCCGGACCACGATTTTTAGTCAGAATCCAAAATGTCAGTCGGTTCGGAACCTTAGAGCCAAAGTTATGAACGACTACAATTATTGTTACAAAGCGCCCGTAAAACGATAAATTTTTGCAAAAATTCTACTTTTAGTCAATCAACCATTATTCTTAGTAAGAATCCAAAATTTCAGTTGGTTCGGAACCATAGGGCCAAAGTTATGAGTGACCCCAAGTTTTCAAACGTCCGACCCCAAGTGCTAAACGACCGAACCCAAGTGATAAAACGGTGATTTAAAAAAAATCTCTTTCAAGAATTTTGGATTGATTCGTCTACAGACCATGATTTTTAGTAAGAAACTGATATTTTGGATTCTGATTAAAAATCATGGTCTGTACAAGAATCAATCTAAAATTCTTCAAAGTGATTTTGTTGAAAAATCACCGTTTTAACACTTGGGTTCGGTCATTTTAGCACATGTGGCCGGACGTTTGAACACTTGGGGTCGTTCATAACTTTGGCCCTATGGTTCCGGAACCAACTGAAATTTTGGATTCTTACTATAAGAATCATGGTCGGAACCTTAAAGCCAAAGTATTGAACGACTACAATTATTGTTACAAAGCACCCGTAAAACGATGAATTTTTACAAAAATTCTATTTTTAGTCAATTTTTTATTGAAACGTGTCCAGACCATGATTTTTAGTCAGAATCCAAAATGTCAGTCGGTTCGGAACCTAAGAGCCAAAGCTATGAACGACTACAATTATTGTTACAAAGCTCCAGTAAAACGATAAACTTTTGCAAAAATTCTACTTTTAGTCAATCAACCATGATTCTTAGTAAGAATCCAAAATTTCAGTTGGTTCGGAACCATAGGGCCAAAGTTATGAGTGACCCCAAGTGTTCAAACGTCCGACCCCAAGTGCTAAAACGACCGATACCAAGTGTTAAAACGATGAGTTTTTTTAAATCTCTTTGCAGATTTTTTTAATTATTCGTGTACAGACCATGATTCTTAGTAAGAAATCAAAATTTCAGACGGTTTGGAGCCATATGGCCAAAGTTATGACCGACCCCAAGCGTTCAAAAGTCCGACCCCAAGTGCTAAACGGCCGAACTCAAGTGTTAAATAGATGATTTAAAAAAAAATCTCTTTGAAGAATTTAAGATTGATTCTTGTACAGACCATGATTTTTAGTCAGAATCCAAAGTGTCAGTCGGTTGGGAACCTTAGAGCCAAAGTATTGAACGACTAAAATTATTGTTACAAAGCGCCCAAAAAACGATGAATTTTTGAAAAATTTTACCTTAAGTAAGTTTTTATTGATACGTGTCCAGGCCATGATTCTTAGTAAGAATCCAAAATTTCTGTCGGTTCGGAACCATAGGGCCAAAGTTATGACACCTAACCCAAGTGTTCAAACGTCCGACCCCAAGTGCTAAAACGACCGAATCCAAGTGTTAAAACGATGAGTTTTTTTAAATCTCTTTGTAGATTTTTTGATTGATTCTTGTACAGACCATGATTTTTAGTCAGAATCCAAAATGTCATTCGGTTCGGAACCTTAGAGCCAAAGTTATGAACGACTACAATTATTGTTACAAAGCGCCCGTAAAACGATAAATTTTTGCAAAAATTTTACTTTTAGTCAATCAACCAAGTGTTCAAACGTCCGGCCCCATGTGCTAAAATGACCTAACCCAAGTGTTAAAACGGTGATTTTAAAAAAATCTCTTTGAAGAATTTTAGATTGATTCGTGTACAGACCATGATTTTTAGTCAGAAACTGATATTTTGGATTCTGATTAAAAATCATGGTCTGTACAAGTATCAATCTAAAATTCATCAAAGAGATTTTTTTAAAATCACCGTTTTAACACTTGGGTTCGGTCATTTTAACACATGGGGCCGGACGTTTGAACACTTGGGGTCGTTCATAACTTTGGCCCTATGGTTCCGAACCAACTGAAATTTTGGATTCTTACTATAAGAATCATGGTCGGAACCTTAGAGCCATAGTATTGAACGACTACAATTATTGTTACAAAGCACCCGTAAAACGATGAATTTTTACATAAATTCTATTTTTAGTCAATTTTTTATTGAAACGTGTCCAGACCATGATTTTTAGTCAGAATCCAAAATGTCAGTCGGTTCGGAACCTTAGGGCCAAAGCTATGAACGACTACAATTATTGTTACAAAGCTCCCGTAAAACAATAAACTTTTGCAAAAATTTTACTTTTAGTCAATCAACCATGATTCTTAGTAAGAATTCAAAATTTCAGTTGGTTCGGAACCATAGGGCAAAAGTTATGACTGACCCCAAGAGTCCAAACGCCCGACCCCAAGTGCTAAACGACCGAACCCAAGTGTTAAAACGGTGATTTAAAAAAATTTCTTTGAAGAATTTTGGATTGATTTGTCTACAGACCATGATTTTTAGTCAGAAACTGATTTTTTGGATTCTGATTAAAAATCATGGTCTGTACAAGAATCAATCTAAAATTCTTCAAAGAGATTTTTTTAAAATCACCGTTTTAACACTTGGGTTCGGTCATTTTAGCACATGGGGCCGGACGTTTGAACACTTGGGGTCAGTCATAACTTTGGCCCAATGGTTCCGAACCGACTGAAATTTTGATTCTTATTAAGAATCGTGGCCTGGGCACGTATCAATAAAAAAATGACTAAAAGTAGAATTTTTGCAAAAATGTATCGTTTTACTGGAGCTTTCTAACAATAATTGTAGTCGTTGACTGACATTTTGTATTCTGACTAAAAATCATGTTCTGAACACGTATCAATAAAAAATTGACTAAAAGTAGAATTTTTGCAAATGTTTATCGTTTTAAGGGTACATTAAGACAATAATTGTAGTCGTTCATAACTTTGGCTCTCACGTTCCGAACCGACTGACATTTTGGATTCTGACTAAAAATCATGGTCTGTACAAGAATCAATCAAAAAATCTACAAGGGATTTAAAAAAAAATCTTCGTTTTAACACTTGAGTTCGGTCGTTTTAGCACTTGGGGTCGGACGTTTGGACTCTTGGGGTCAGTCATAACTTTTGTTCTATGGTTCCGAACCAACTGAAATTTTGGATTCTTACTAAGAATCATGGATGATTGACTAAAAGTAGAATTTTTTCAAAAGTTTATCGTTTTACGGGAGCTATGTAACAATAATTGTAGTCGTTCATAGCTTTGGCTCTAAGGTTCCGAACCGACTGACATTTTGGAATCTGACTAAAAATCATGGTCTGGACACGTTTCAATAAAAAATTGACTAAAAATAGAATTTTTGTAAAAATTCATCGTTTTACGGGTGCTTTGTAACAAAAATTGTAGCCGTTCAATACTTTGGCTCTAAGGTTCCGACCATGATTCTCATACTAAGAATCTAAAATTTCAGTTGGTTCAGAACCATAGGGCCGAAGTTATGAACGACCCCAAGTGTTCAAACGTCCGGCCCCATGTTCTAAAATGACCGAACCCAAGTGTTAAAACGGTGATTTTAAAAAAATCTCTTTGAAGAATTTTGGATTGATTCTTGTACAGACCATGATTTTTAATCAAAATCCAAAATATCAGTTTCTGACTAAAACTCATGGTCTGTAGACGAATCAATCCAAAATTCTTCAAAGAGATTAAAAAAAAAATCATAGTTTGGGTTCAATCACACTTGGGTTCGGTCGTTTTAGCATTTGGGTTAGGTGTCATAACTTCGGCTTTATGGTTCCGAACCGACAGAAATTTTGGATTCTTACTAAGAATCATGGCCTGGTCACGTATCAATAAAAATTGACTAAAAGTAGAATTTTTGCAAAAGTTTATCGTTTTACGGGAGCTTTGTAACAATAATTGTAGTCGTTCATAGCTTTGGCTCTAAGGTTCCGAACCGACTGACATTTTGGAATTTGACTAAAAATCATGGTCTGGACACGTTTCAATAAAAAATTGATTAAAAATAGAATTTTTGATAAAATTCATCGTTTTACGGGTGCTTTGTAACAATAATTATAGTCGTTCGATACTTTGGCTCTAAGGTTCCGACCATGATTCTTATAGTAAGAATCCAAAATTTCAGTTGGTTCGGAACCATAGGGCCAAAGTTATGAACGACCCCAAGTGTTCAAACGTCCGGCCCCATGTGCTAAAATGACCGAACCCAAGTGTTAAAACGGTGATTTTAAAAAAATCTCTTTGAAGAATTTTAGATTGATTCTTGTACAGACCATGATTTTTAATCAGAATCCAAAAAATCAGTTTCTGACTAAAAATCATGGACTGTAGACAAATCAATCCAAAAAATTCTACTTTTAGTCATTTTTTTATTGATACGTGCCCAGGCCATGATTCTTAATAAGAATAAAAAATTTCAGTCGGTTATGACACCTAACCCAAATGCTAAAACGACCGAACCCAAGTGATAAAACTATGATTTTTTTTTTAAATCTCTTTGTAGATTTTTGATCGATTCGTGTACAGACCATGATTCTTAGTTAGAATTCTAAATTTCAGACGGTTTGGAGCCATTTGGCCAAGGTTATGACCGACCCCAAGTGTTCAAACGTCCGACCCAAGTGCTAAACGACCGAACCCAAATGTTAAAACGATGATTTAAAAAAAATCTCTTTGAATAATTTTAGATTGATTCTTGTACAGACCATGATTTTTAGTCAGAATCCAAAAAGTCAGTCGGTTCGGAACCTAAGAGCCAAAGTTATGAACGACTACAATAATTGTTTCAAAGCGCCCGTAAAACGATAAATTTTTGCAAAAATTCTACTTTTAGTCAATTTTTTATTGATACTTGACCAGCCCATGATTCTTATTTAGAATCCAAAATTTCTGTCGGTTCGGAACCATAGAGCCAATGTTATGACACCTAACCCAAATGCTAAAACGACCGAACCCAAGTGTTAAAATTATGATTTTCTTTTAAATCTCTTTGTAGATTTTTTGATTGATTCTTGTACAGACCATGATTTTTAGTCACAATCCAAATGTCAGTCGGCTCGGAACCTTAGGGCCAAAGTTATGAACTAGTACAATTATTGTTTCAAAGCGCACGTAAAACGATAAATTTTTGTAAAAACTCTACTTTTAGTCTATTTTTTATTGATACGTGTCCCGGACCACGATTTTTAGTCAGAATCCAAAATGTCAGTCGGTTAGGAACCTTAGAGCCAAAGTTATGAACGACTACAATTATTGTTACAAAGCGCCCGTAAAACGATAAATTTTTGCAAAAATTTTACTTTTAGTCAATCAACCATGATTCTTAGTAAGAATCCAAAATTTCAGTTGGTTCGGAACCATAGGGCCAAAGTTATGAGTGACCCCAAGTGTTCAAACATCCGACCCCAAGTGCTAAACGACCGAACCCAAGTGATAAAACGGTGATTTAAAAAAAATCTCTTTCAAGAATTTTGGATTGATTCGTCTACAGACCATGATTTTTAGTCAGAAACTGATATTTTGGATTCTGATTAAAAATCATGGTCTGTACAAGAATCAACCTAAAATTCTTCAAAGTGATTTTGTTAAAATCACCGTTTTAACACTTGGGTTCGGTCATTTTAGCACATGTGGCCGGATGTTTGAACACTTGGGGTCGTTCATAACTTTGGCCCTATGGTTCCGAACCAACTGAAATTTTGGATTCTTACTATAAGAATCATGGTCGGAACCTTAGAGCCAAAGTATTGAACGACTACAATTATTGTTACAAAGCACCCGTAAAACGATGTATTTTTACAAAAATTCTATTTTTAGTCAATTTTTTATTGAAACGTGTCCAGACCATGATTTTTAGTCAGAATCCAAAATGTCAGTCGGTTCGGAACCTAAGAGCCAAAGCTATGAACGACTACAATTATTGTTACAAAGCTCCAGTAAAACGATAAACTTTTGAAAAATTCTACTTTTAGTCAATCAACCATGATTCTTAGTAAGAATCCAAAATTTTAGTTGGTTCGGAACCATAGGGCCAAAGTTATGAGTGACCCCAAGTGTTCAAACGTCCGACCCCAAGTGCTCAAACGACCGATACCAAGTGTTAAAACGATGAGTTTTTTTAAATCTCTTCGCAGATTTTTTTAATGATTCGTGTACAGACCATGATTCTTAGTAAGAAATCAAAATTTCAGACGGTTTGGAGCCATATGGCCAAAGTTATGACCGACCCCAGGCCTTCAAAAGTCCGACCCCAAGTGCTAAACGGCCGAACTCAAGTGTTAAAATGATGATTTAAAAAAAAATCTCTTTGGAGAATTTTAGATTGATTCTTGTACAGACCATGATTTTTAGTCAGAATCCAAAATATAAGTTTCTGATTAAAAATCATGGTCTGTACAAGAACCAATCTAAAATTCTTCAAAGAGTTTTTTTTAAATCATAGTTTTAACACTTGGGTTCGGTCGTTTTGCACTTGGGGTCGTTCATAACTTTGGCCCTATGGTTCCGAACCAACTGAAATTTTGGAATCTTACTAAGAATTATGGTCGGAACCTTAGAGCCAAAGTATTGAACGATTACAATTTTTGCATAAATTCTACTTTTAGTCAATTTTTTATTGATACGTGTCCAGATCATGATTTTTAGTCAGAATCCAAAATGTCAGTCGGTTCGGAACCTGAGAGCCAAAGTTATGAACGACTACAATTATTGTTACAAAGCGCCCGTAAAACGATAAATTTTTGCAAAAATTCTACTTTTAGTCATTTTTTTATTGATACGTGCCCAGGCCACGATTCTTAATAAGAATCAAAATTTCAGTCGGTTCGGAACCATTGGGCCAAAGTTATGACTGACCCCAAGTGTTCAAACGTCCGCCCCACGAGAGCTTAACAACCGAACCCAAGTGTTAAAACGATGATTTAAAAATAAACCTCTTTGAAGAATTTTAGATTGATTACACCTAACCCAAATGCTAAAACGACCGAACCCAAAAAACTAAGTTTTTTTTTTCGAATCTCTTTGCAGATTTTTTTAATGATTTGTGTACAGACCATGATTCTTAGTAAGAAATCAAAATTTCAGACGGTTTGAAGCCATATGGCCAAAGTTATGACCGACCCCAGGCGTTCAAAAGTCCGACCTTGAAGTCCGGCCGTGCTAAACGGCCGAACTCAAGTGTTAAAATGATGATTTTAAAAAAAATCTCTTCGAAGAATTTTAGATTGATTCTTGTACAGACCATGATTTTTAGTCAGAATCCAAAATATAAGTTTCTGATTAAAAATCATTATCTGTACAATAACCATTCTAAAATTCTTCAAAGAGTTTTTTTTTTAATCATAGTTTTAACACTTGGGTTCGGTCGTTTAGCACTTGGGGTCGTTCATAACTTTGGCCCTATGGTTCCGAACCAACTGAAATTTTGGAATCTTACTAAGAATCATGGTCGGAACCTTAGGGCCAAAGTATTGAACGACTACAATTTTTGCATAAATTCTACTTTTAGTCAATTTTTTATTGATACGTGACCAGACCATGATTTTTAGTCAGAATCCAAAATGACAGTCGGTTCGGAACCTTAGAGCCAAAGTTATGAACGACTACAATTATTGTTACAAAGCGCCGGGAAAACGATAATTTTTTGCAAAAATTCTACTTTTAGTCATTTTTTTATTGATACGTGCCCAGGCCACGATTCTTAATAAGAATCAAAAATTTCAGTCGATTCGGAACCATTGGGCCAAAGTTATGACACCTGCAAATGCAAAAACGACCGAACCCAAAAAACCATTTTTTTTTTCAAATCTCTTTGCAGATTTTTTTAATGATTCGTGTACAGACCATGATTCTTAGTAAGAAATCAAAATTTCAGACGGTTTGGAGCCATATGGCCAAAGTTATGACCGACCCCAAGCGTTCAAAAGTCCGACCCCAAGTGCTAAATGGCCGAACTCAAGTGTTAAAATGATGATTTATAAAAAAATCTCTTTGAAGAATTTTAGATTGATTTTTGTACAGACCATGATTTTTAGTCAGAATCCAAAATATAAGTTTCTGATTAAAAATCATGGTCTGTACAAGAATCAATCTAAAATTCTTCGAAGGGTTTTTTTTTTTAATCATAGTTTTAACACTTGGGTTCGGTCGTTTAGCACTTGGGGTCGTTCATAACTTTGGCCCTATGGTTCCGAACCAACTGAAATTTTGGATTCTTACTAAGAATCATGGTAGGAACCTTAGAGCCAAAGTATTGAACGACTAAAATTATTGTTACAAAGCGCCCAAAAAACGATGATTTTTTGAAAAAATTTTACCTTCAGTAAGTTTTTATTGATACGTGTCCAGGCCATGATTCTTAGTAAGAATCCAAAATTTCTGTCGGTTCGGAACCATAGGGCCAAAGTTATGACACCTAACCCAAGTGTTCAAACGTCCGACCCCAAGTGCTTAAACGACCGAACCCAAGTGTTAAAACGATGAGTTTTTTTAAATCTCTTTGTAGATTTTTTGATTGATTCTTGTACAGACCATGATTTTTAGTCAGAATCCAAAATGTCATTCGGTTCGGAATCTTAGAGCCAAAGTTATGAACGACTACAATTATTGTTTCAAAGCGCTTATAAAACGATAAATTTTTGCAAAAATTCTACTTTTAGTCAATTTTTTATTGATACGTGTCCACACCATGATTTTTAGTCAGAATCTTAAATGTCAGTCGGTTCGGAACCTTAGAGCCAAAGCTATAAACGACTACAATTATTGTTACAAAGGTCCCGTAAAACGATAAATTTTTGCAAAAATTCTACTTTTAGTCAATCAACCATGATTCTTAGTAAGAATCCAAATTTCAGTTGGTTCAGAACCATAGGGCCAAAGTTATGACTGACCCCTAGTGTTCAAACGTCCGACCCCAAGTGCCATAGGACCGAACCCAAGTGTTAAAACGGTGATTTAAAAAAAATCTCTTTGAAGAATTTTGGATTGATTCTTCTATAGACCATGATTTTTAGTCAGAAACTGATATTTTGGATTCTGACTAAAAATCATGGTCTGTACAAGAATCAGTATAAAATTCTTCGAAGAGGTTTATTTTTAAATCATCGTTTTAAAAATTGGGTTCGGTTGTTTAGCTTTCGGGGTCAGACGTTTGAACATTTGGGGTCAGTCATAACTTTGGCCCTATGGTTCCGAACCAACTGAAATTTTGGATTCTTACTAAGAATCATGGTCGAAACCTTAGAGCCAAAGTATTGAACGTTTACAATTATTGTTACTAAGCGCCCGTTAAACGATTAATTTTTGCAAAAATTCTACTTTTAGTCAGTCAACCATGATTCTTAGAAAGAATCCAAAATTTCTGTCGGTTCGGAACTATAGGGCCAAAGTTATGACACCTAACCCAAATGTTCAAACGTCCGACCCCAAGTGCTAAAACGACCGAACCCAAGTGTTAAAACGATGTTTTTTTTAAATCTCTTTGTAGATTTTTTGATTGATTCTTGTACAGACCATGATTTTGAGTCAGAATCCAAAATTTCAGTCGGTTCGGAACCTTAGAGCCAAAGTTATGAACGACTACAATTACTGTTACAAAGCGCCCGTTAAACGACAAATTTTTGCAAAAATTTTACTTTTAGCCAATCAACCATGATTCTTAGTAAGAATCCAAAATTTCAGTTGTTTCGGAACCATAGGCCAAAGTTATGACTGACCCCTAGTGTTCAAACGACCGACCCCAAGTGCCATAACACCGAACCTAAGTGTTAAAACGGTGATTTAAAAAAAATCTCTCTGAAGAATTTTGGATTGATTCTTCTACAGACCATGATTTTTAGTCAGAAACTGATATTTTGGATTCTGACTAAAAATCATGGTCTGTACAAGAATCAATATATAATTCTTCGAAGAGGTTTATTTTTAAATCATCGTTTTAACAATTGGGTTCGGTTGTTTAGCTTTCGGGGTCAGACGTTTGAACATTTGGGGTCAGTCATAACTTTGGCCCTATGGTTCCGAACCAACTGAAATTTTGGATTCTTACTAAGAATCATGGTCGGAACCTTAGAGCCAAAGTATTGAACGTTTACAATTATTGTTACTAAGCGCCCGTAAAACGATAAATTTTTGCAAAAATTCTACTTTTAGTCAGTCAACCATGATTCTTAGAAAGAATCCAAAATTTCTGTCGGTTCGGAACTATAGGGCCAAAGTTATGACACCTAACTCAAGTGTTCAAACGTCCGACCCCAAGTGCTAAAACGACCGAACCCAAGTGTTAAAACGATGTTTTTTTTAAAAATCTCTTTGTAGATTTTTTGATGGATTCTTGTACAGACCATGATTTTGAGTCAGAATCCAACATTTCAGTCGGTTCGGAACCTTAGAGCCAAAGTTATGAACGACTACAATTACTGTTACAAAGCGCCCGTTAAACGACAAATTTTTGCAAAAATTTTACTTTTAGCCAATCAACCATGATTCTTAGTAAGAATCCAAAATTTCAGTTGTTTCGGAACCATAGGCCAAAGTTATGACTGACCCCAAGTGTTCAAACGTCCGACCCCAAGTGCCAAACGAACGAACCCAAGTATTGAAACGATGATTTAAAAAAATCTCTTTGAAGAATTTTGGATTGATTCTTCTACAGACCATGATTTTTAGTCAGAAACTGATATTTTGGATTCTGACTAAAGATCGTGGTCTGTACAAGAATCAATCTAAAATTCTTCAAAGAGATTTATTTTTAAATCTTCGTTTTAGCACTTGGTTTCGGTTGTTTAGCTCTCGGGGTCGGACGTTTGAACACTTGGGGTCAGTCATACTTTTGGCCCTATTTATTTATTTATTTCTATGTATTACAGTATTTACCTATTAATTAATATTTTTACATAATAGATAAATTTTGAAAACATTTTTACATAATATATTTTTCAATTTTATTATGTTGGGTGTATGGTAGGTTTGCGAAGGTGAAACTGTGGATAGGTATTGTTGTATGTTTCGTGAACACCTCACTAGGATAACTTGTGCTGAAGTGTTTACGTGTTTATTTATGATTATGTGTGGCAAGCATTAATGTGTCGTAGTAGAAAGTTTTATATTTATTTTATTTTAATGGTTATTGTACATTGGTTATTTAGAAGTTAATTTTAATGTTTGGTTTGGAGTATTTAGGTTATGGAAAAATAGTGCTCCTTTAGCTTTTATCCAGTCTGTGATTTGTTTTTTTAGTTTATTTGTTGGTGAATACTCAGCAGATTGTTTCAAAGAAGGTGGCATGCTTTTATATAGTTTGATAGAATAGTTGTTAAAGGATCTTTGTCCGTGGGACGTGTGCTTTAGCGGGATGTTGAGTGTTAGGTTTGTTGAAGACCTGCTTTTTATTGAGGACTGAGAAAGTAAAGGGATATGAAGTTTGAATTTGAAGAGGTGAAGAATAGACGATTTAGCGTAGAGTTGTCTGATTGACAAAACGTCGAGCATCTTGTAAATATTTTCAGAGTCTGTATCATATGCTACTTGAAGTATTAGTTTGATTGTTGCCTTTTGTGCCTTTTCTAGTGGATCTAGAGAAATATTACTTGCACTTCCCCAAGACAGAAGACCATACATGATTAAAGATTGGGAAAGAGCAAAGTAGATAGATCTTAGTATTGTGCGTGGGAAGATGTTTTTTATATTATTTAAGAGATACATGATTTTTTTAAGCTTGGATGTAATTAATTTAATGTGGTCATTCCAGCGTAGGTGTTCGTCAATTATGACGCCTAGATATTTTATTTGTTTGACATTTTGTATGATTTCGCAATTGCATGATGAGAAGGGTCGGGAGCAGTCGTGTATTTTCAGAGCGAAGGTTGGAGGAGGTTGACCTCTTTGAGTTATACTATGTGTTATGAATTTAGTTTTTTTGTATTTAGAGTAAGTTTGTTTTCATTGAGCCATTGTTTGATGACAGCAAGACTTTTCTCAGCTTTAAGGAATGCCTTGATCCATGAGTCAGCTTGGCAAAGTATTACGGTGTCATCAGCGAATGTCACAATGTTGCCTTCTGTAATTAGTTCACAGATATCATTGATGTAGATAAGAAACATTATGGGACCTAGAACACTACCCTGCGGTACTCCGTAACTGATCGGAAGGGGTTCACTTTTCACTTTGTTGAAATGACTTGTTGAGTTCTCTCTGACATACAACTTTTCAGTAAGTTAAGTTCATTTCCAGTTATGCCGAGTTTAATAAGTTTCTTAAAAAGTATATTGTGAGATATTGTATCGAAGGCTTTACCTTTTTCTAGGTATATTGAAATTACTTTTTTCTTTGAGTCAAGGTTAGAGTTAATAAAGTCTGTTACTGAGGTTAAAGCGTGTTGTGTACTTCTGTTCTTTCTAACGCCATGCTGGTTCTTCGAGAGTAGATGGTTTGTTTCTAGGTAGTGGTAGAGCTGTTCTTTGATGGCTTTTTCCAGAATTTTGGACATAGTATTTAGAAGAGTGATAGGTCTGTAGTTGTTGATGTCATTTTTAGGTCCTGACTTATAGATAGGAATTACTAGTCCATTTTTTAAGCAGCTAGGAAAAATACCTTCTTTTAGGCTACGATTTATCAGGTATGTAAGTGGAATGAGGAGTTGGTCACTTAGAGTTTTAATGGTTTTAGTGTCTATGTTGTCAGTACCAGCAGCTGAGCTATTCTTTAATGATTGTATTATTTTAATCGTCTTATCACATGAGATGGTTTGGAGTTTAAATTGTACATCATTATTGGAACTCCAATATCTTGATGGTTAGATGGATGTAGATTCTCTGTCACAGTACTTGTAATGTTTTCTGCCAGAATGCCTCCAATATTTGTGTAATGATTGTTAATGTAATTTAAAACTAGTGTAGGATTGTTGTGGAAGAGAATTTCTTCATTGTTAATGACAATATTTTTGATATTATCATCATCGAAATTATGAGTGCAAATACTTTCCTTTAGTATTGACCATACACTTTTGGGATCGTAATTGGATTCTATCAGTTTATTTTTGAAGTGTAGCTCTTTAGCTTTTCGTATAATTTGGGTGCATAGATTTCTATATCTTTTATAGAATGAGTAGAGAATAGTATCAGAAGGGTTGAGTTTGACTTGTTTGTGTAGCTTATCTCTTTTTTTAATACAGTTTAAGATGCTTTGGGTTATCCAAGCTTTTAGTTTTTTTTTTGCGGTGGGGAATAATTTTTGTTGATGTCTTAGTATTTTGTGTGATGATGGTTTGTAAGTATGTAATGAAATAGTGCCAAGCCTTATCTGTTGACGTTATACTCCTTAAATGCTCCCACGATTGTTTATCTAAACATGATTTTATGTTGTCATAGGCAATATTCTTAATTGTGAAATAGCGTTGAGTAGGCAAATTTGGAGTTGGTGTAGTCAGGCCTAGTAAAGTTGTGTAGTGGTCCGTAATGGAGGATTCGTAGACGATACTTTTAATATAATGTTTTGATTTTACCATAATTTGGTCTATACAAGACTCAGTGTTATTGGTTACCCTAGTGGGGGTATTAATAGTATTGAAGATACCATGTTGCATCAGCATCAAAAGGTAATCGTGGTTTTGTGGGTGACCATTAGGCAGTAGATTAATATTAAGGTCACCGGCTAATATGATATTTTTAAAGGAATTTAGCTTATTAAGATGACTATTAAGGGAAGATATGAATGGTGCGATATCATGGGTGGATGGTGATCTGTATAGTGCAAGTATACATGTTTCTTGGTTGATGATTATTTGTAAACAGTTTGAGTTATCAATGAAAATTTCAGAAACTAAACTACTAAGGTTGTTATGAAGATAGACCACAACACCGTCGTTTTGTTTTTTATTATTTAATGTGTGGTACTGGGTGTAATTTTGTTTGTGTTTCTGGGTGAAGGCGTTTGTAATCCAACATTCTGTAAGAATAATGATATGAAAATCTGTAGTAAAAGTGTTGGTTAGGATGTTGAGAGAACGTATGTTTTGATTTAGTATAGTTAGTGAAGGTGGGCTAGTGAGGATTGTATCACATAATTTCTGATCCGCAGTAGTGTAATGGTGGTGCAAGTTATTAAGATTCATTTTCAGTAGATCAGCCATATTAGTATTAAGTAAATTAGAAAATGTAAATTTGATGGGTTAGTGATTTATGGATGAGTCCCCATTTTTTTAAGATCACTTTCGTGTTTAATCTGGATGGTTTTTTCCACGGGTCCTTTACGTACAAGTAGTCTGCTCGCTTTGAACCAGTTTGTGAAAAGAGATATGTAATTTGTCCGGGGTGTTGCGTCTGCGGTCTTGGGTCCTGGTTACCATACGAATGTCCTGTTGTAGCAGGGACAAGCCCAGCGAGCTGGCTACCCGTAGTACAGCTTCCGTAGGTTGTTCGCCCGGCTGCAGCTCCACTCCCGCCATCTCCACGCTGTCAGATAACTTCTCTTGCTCGAGTTCTGCAAGTCTACACTCAAGGCTAGAAATTCTAATGTTATTCTTATCATTCACCTCACGTAAAAACTTGGTTTCTTTATGCAGATCCTGCATTTGTTTGAAGCTCGACACAAGGTCTTCGTACTGGTTACAGATGAATTCGCTGCTTTTCTTTAAGTCTCTTATTTCTTCTTCAAACATTTTTTTCATTTCAGTAATTTTGCTGTCAAAATGTTTAGTGATTCGTTCGAATAAAACATCAGTTTCTGAACCGGACTTCAAAGACGGTGAGCTCGATCGGCTTTTGCATTTCGGACAGTTCCAAGTTAATTTATTTTTTTTAACCGCCATTCTTTTGAAATTTGTATCGGTGATGTTGGTTACGAATCTATGGTTACGAACCAACTGAAATTTTGGATTCTTACTAAGAATCATGGTCGGAACCTTAGAGCCAAAGTATTGAACGACTACAATTATTGTTACAAAGCGCCCGTAAAACGATGGATTTTTGCAAAAATTCAACTTTTAGTAAACTTTTTATTGATACGTGTCCAGGCCATGATTTTTAGTCAGAATCCAAAATGTCATTCGGTTCGGGACCTTAGAGCCAAAGTTATGAACGACTACAATTATTGTTACAAAACGCCCGTAAAACGATAAATTTTTGCAAAAATTCTACTTTTAATCAATTTTTTATTGACACGTGACCAGGCCATGATTCTTTGTACGAATCCAAAATTTCTGTCGGTTGGGAACCATAGAGCCAAAGTTATGACACCTAACCCAACTGCTAAAACGACCGAACCCAAGTGTTAAAACAATGATTTTTTAAAAATCTCTTTGTAGATTTTTTGATTGATTCGTGTACAGACCATTATTCTTAGTAAGAATTCAAAATTTCAGACGGTTTGGAACCATATAGCCAAAGTTATGACCGACTCCGAGTGTTCAAACGTCCGGCCCAAAGATGTTCAAATACAGAAGAGATATGCTATGGTGTCCGCGCAACTGTCGCCGGACTACGCACTAATTAGCGTAGTTTTCATACAAAAAGAATTTGTTCAACTCGTTGATTTTTTGAAAATGTGCATTAATATTGGTTAACAATATATTTTGAATAAGGAAAGAATTCGTTCATTTAGTTTAACGTTCGTTTGGTTTATTCTTTAATTATTTGTTCTTTTAGTTTATTCGTTAATTGGTAAACAATATCGGCGACACCCGGAATGACATGCAGACGCACATAGTAAAAACAGCAGATAGCACATCTACTTATATTTCAATATCTTTGGTCCGGCCCCATGTGCTTAAATGACCGAACCCAAGTGTTAAAACGGTGATTTAAAAAAAATCTCTTCGAAGAATTTGGATTGATTCGTCTACAGACCATGATTTTTAGTCAGAAACTGATATTTTGGATTCTGATTAAAAATCGTGGTCTGTACAAGAATCAATCTAAAATTCTTCAAAGAGATTTTTTAACATCACCGTTTTAACACTTGGGTTCGGTCATTTTAGTACATGGGGCCGGACGTTTGAACACTTGGGGTCGTTCATAACTTTGGCCCTATGGTTCCGAACCAACTGAAATTTTGGATTCTTACTATAAGAATCATGGTCGGAACCTTAGAGCCAAAGTATTGAACGACTACAATTATTGTTACAAAGCACCCGTAAAATGATGAATTTTTACAAAAATTCTATTTTTAGTCAATTTTTTATTGAAACGTGTCCAGACCATGATTTTTAGTCAGAATCCAAAATGTCAGTCGGTTCGGAACCTTAGAGCCAAAGCTATGAACGACTACAATTATTGTTACACAGCTCCCGTAAAACGATACATTTTTGCAAAAATTCTACTTTTAGTCTATCAACCATGATTCTTAGTAACAATCCAAAATTTCAGTTGGTTCGGAACCATAGGGCCAAAGTTATGACTGACCCCAAGTGTTCAAACGTCTGACCCCAAGTGCTAAACGACCGAACCCAAGTGTTGAAACGGTGATTTAAAAAAAATCTCTTTGAAAAATTTTGGATTGATTCTTCTACAGACCATGATTTTTAGTCAGAAACTGATATTTTGGATTCTGACTAAAAATCATGGTCTGTACAAGAATCAATCTAAAATTCTTCAAAGAGGTTTATTTTTAAATCATCGTTTTAACACTTGGGTTCGGTTGTTAAGCTCTCGTGGGACGGACGTTTGAACACTTGGGGTCAGTCATAACTTTGGCCCTATGGTTCCGAACCAACTGAAATTTTGGAATCTTACTAAGAATCATGGTCGGAACCTTAGAGCCTAAGTATTGAACGACTACAATTTTTGCATAAATTCTACTTTTAGTCAATTTTTTATTGATACGTGTCCAGACCATGATTTTTAGTCAGAATCCAAAATGTCAGTCGGTTCGGAACCTGAGAGCCAAAGTTATGAACGACTACAATTATTGTTTCTCTTGACTCACAATCCGGAGGTCGCGGGTTCGAACCCGGCATGCGCAAATAAATTTTATTTGATTAATTTGTGTTATTTCACAATTAATTCATTTTAAAAATAATATATAGTATATTTGCGCATGTTCCAGAGTGGAAGATACTATAAGTATCGCCCTGGTGTAAGACCACCATTCAGAATTGAAACGTTGCTTGAAAATGGCTTTAGCCGTGTTTAGTGACCAGATCTGAATAGCCAGGTACTTCCCAACCTTCCTCTTCCCCACCTCCTTCCCCTCCCCACTACCTTCAGCCTCACAACATACCCCAATTGGGGATGCCATAGTCTCACTGGCTCCAGACGGGAGCAGTTGAGATTCTTGTGCGGTATTCACTGTAAAAAAAAAAAAAAAATTGTTACAAAGCGCCCGTAAAACGATAAATTTTTGCAAAAATTCTACTTTTAGTCATTTTTTTATTGGTACGTGCCCAGGCCACGATTCTTAATAAGAATCAAAAATTTCAGTCGGTTCGGAACCATTGGGCCAATGTTATGACTGACCCCAAGTGTTCAAACGTCCGCCCCACGAGAGCTTAACAACCGAACCCAAGTGTTAAAACGATGATTTAAAACTAAACCTCTTTGAAGAATTTTAGATTGATTACACCTAACCCAAATGCTAAAACGACCGAACCCAAAAAACTAAGTTTTTTTCAAATCTCTTTGCAGATTTTTTTAATGATTCGTGTACAGACCATGATTCTTAGTAAGAAATCAAAATTTCAGACGGTTTGGAGCCATATGGCCAAAGTTATGACCGACCCCAAGCGTTCAAAAGTCCGATCCCAAGTGCTAAACGGCCGAACTCAAGTCTTAAAATGATGATTTAAAAAAAAAATCTCTTTGAAGAATTTTAGATTGATTCTTGTACCATGATTTTTAGTCAGAATCCAAAATATAAGTTTCTAAATAAAAATCATGGTCTGTACAAGAATCAATCTAAAATTTTTCAAAGAGTTTTTTTTTTAATCATAGTTTTAACACTTGGGTTCGGTCGTTTAGCACTTGGGGTCGGACGTTTGAACACTTGGGTTAGGTGTCATAACTTTGGCCATCAGGTCGGTTCCGAACCGACAGAAATTTTGGATTCTTACTAAGAATCATGGCCTGGACACGTATCAATAAAAAACTTACTGAAAGTAAAATTTTTTCAAAAATTCATCGTTTTTCGGGCGCTTTGTAACAATAATTTTAGTCGTTCAATACTTTGGCTCTAAGGTTCCGACCATGATTCTTGTAAGAATCCAAAATTTCAGTTGGTTCGGAACCATAGGGCCAAAGTTATGAACGACCCCAAGTGCTAAACGACCGAACCCAAGTGTTAAAACTATGATTAAAAAAAAAAACTCTTTGAAGAATTTTAGATTGGTTCTTGTACAGACCATGATTTTTAATCAGAAACTTATATTTTGGATTCTGACTAAAAATCATGGTCTGTACAAGAATCAATCTAAAATTCTTCGAAGAGATTTTTTTTTAAATCATCATTTTAACACTTGAGTTCGGCCGTTTAGCACTTGGGTTCGGTCGTTTAGCCCTTGGGGTCGGAAGTTCGAACACTCGGGGTCAGTCATAACTTTGGCCCTATGGTTCCGAACCAACTGAAATTTTGGATTCTTACTAAGGATCATGGTCAGAACCTTAGAGCCAAAGTTATGAACGACAGCGCCCGATCTGCCATACGTTCAAAAACGTGCAAAAACCTGACAAACAAACAATTCGTTGTATTATTTTAAAGCATAACTTGCAAAGAGTTTTTCCTAAAATAATTAAAATAGCACCATAATTTATGTTTACCCAATAGATTCAGAGAGTATAGGGCTCCTGGCGATCCTCTCTTTAAAAAAAAACGAGTGTGAGAGCTACCGCCAGGTCACTTAGAAAAGTTACACCCTTTATATGTCTTGATTTTATTTGATAAATTAGTGTAAAAAAAATAACAATTACATAAAAAAAAAATTAAAAAATTGGGGTGAACGAATTTTTAATCAAAATAAAAATGTAGGGGGGGGGTGGGGGGGCGCCATCGGTACCTACTGCACAGGGCGCCAGATTTCGTAGTTCCGGCCCTGATAAACGACTACGATTATTGTTACAAAGCGCCCGTAAAACGATGAATTTTTGCAAAAATTCTACTTTTAGCCGATATTTTTTATTGATACGTGTCAGGCCATGATTCTAAGTAATAATCCAAAATTTCAGTTGGTTCGAAACCATTGGGCCAAAGTTATGACCGACCCCAATTGTTCAAACGTCCGAACCGAAGTGTTAAAACGATGATTTTGTTTTCTAAATTTTATTTGTAGTTTTTTTATTGATTCGTGTACAGGTCATGATTCTTAGTAAGAATCCAAAATTTCAGTCGGTTCGGAACCACAGGGCCAAAGTTATGACCTAACCCAGAGGTCGGCAAAGTGGGGCTCCAGAGCCGCTTGCGGCTCTTTGGCCCGTTAAGTGCGGCTCTGACACAAATGTCCAGGGGCAGATGCGCAAGACGCTTTAAAAAGACGCAAAGTTACCCATGTCATTGCCTTTAGGAGAAAATTTCAAATCTGTTATCGAAGCATTAAGAGCGTGTTTGACGTATATGCTAAGGTTGCTCTGCTGCTTTTAAATTCCTGAAACCTGCTGAGAAATGCTTCCCTCGTGTTTAAAATGGTTATTTTGAAATAGTGTCAATGGAGGAATTATTTTTGTGGCGATGCTCCAGCAGACTCGGAAAATGAAATGTTTCACTTTCAAAAATCTTTGGCAAAAGCGTCTTGCGCATCTGTCCGTGGACATTTGTGTCAGTGCCGCACTTAACGGGCCAAAGAGCCGCATACGGCTCTGGAGCCGCACTTTGCCGACCTCTGACCTACTCAATCACCTTTAAAATTAGGCACCTGTCTAGATACCTAAAAAATAAACCTTTTCAATTATTGACAATATTATTATTTCCACTTTAATATAATTTGTGCGTTAAGGGCCCGCAACCCGGATTTGTACCGATTTATTACACATTTCCCTTAAATACGGTGAGTTTTAAAGCTCTTAAAAAAATATATGTTATTCTTGAAGATAATATCTAGACTTTGCCCGCGCCGAAACGCAAATTATATAAAATTCCCTCGAGAGAAAAAAAATCGCAAAGTATGCTCCAATTAACACGTTTGTTTCAGTTATTTTACAAGTTATATGTATGCAAAAATTCACAGTGTTTCTTTAAATGTTGTTTAAGATAATGCCCGCGAGATTTTGCTCTATTTTAAACGAGTCGTGGTTTATTAAATATTTTCGCAATTTTCGCATCGATTTTGTCGCTGTAAACGTTAGCGCTCTCCTCTAACATTCGTAATATCGCATCTCTCCATCTTCTTCTTTTCGGGCCTGGTTGCAGAGCCTTAATTTATTCTCAAGGTTTGTAAGTTAAGTACGTACCTAAATTCCCATCGATCATTGTCGTACCTTTCACAAAACAAAAGTTTCAAAACAAATAATACTTATGTAACTGCATAGTTTATAGCAAGTGTTTAAACCTTTAATATAAATTATGTCGAACTAGTTTTACTGCTTTCTGTTGCGAATTATTATGTAACGCGCATTCTTGGAGAATGCAGTTAAATGCAACGGTGTCCCCTGTCATGCTACATGAAAGTGAACCTCCTACCTGAGAATATATTATCATTACATAAAGCAACATCTTCGTCTCAAACACGCACATATCGGCAGAAAATTTCACTTGTGCCACAACATGAGATTTCATATTTGTTGAGAGTTTTGTTCAGGGTTGATGAAAATATTTAGTTACAAATAAAACGGTTTTAATTTCCACTCATAATTTTCCTTGACATATAGTACCAACAGCAGACGTGTTAATCATTATTGATATTATTATAGTACTTTATTACGATTAAATTATGTTTAAAGGTATATTATAATCCCGTCGAAACATCTCATCTTTTCTCATAAACGTCTCAGCGGTACGGTTAAAGGAAATAAAACAGGTTTACGATTGCACCTTGAGTTATTTGAGTTTTCCCTTCATAGAAAAATGCACGCAAGCACGCAAACAATCATTAATCGTAATTCTTATTCTTGAAAACCGAGTGGCACCAAACACCACCTACCTCGTAGCACCTTTTAAATAATAAAGTGGTGAATTTTAAATAATAAAGTGATGAATTTTAAATAATTCGAAATTTCTGTGAATATTTTTTTCTATTGTCTATTTTTTTGAAGGGGTGCGTGCGTCATCAAGTAGGTACTTACCTAATTATTTTAATTTGTCCGTCACTACAAAACAACTTCGTGTAAGTGTTTTTGGTACCTAAATTCTTCGTAAGTTATTTTTGATCATTATTTTTAAAATTTGTTAGTTTTTTAACCCTTTTTTTACATTTCGTTGGCTGCTTTGTATCATGCATACCCTGACGTATGGCGTCAGATTGGAAAGGGAACGGATTCTTGCAGATTATAGGAAAGTTTTGAATGCAGTATTTTGTGCAAGCTCTCTGAGTAACGAAGTATTAATTGATATGCACGTAAAGTGAGTTTGTCTGGTTGTGTTGTGTTTGGCAATGGCACAATGCGTTTACTGAGTAAAATTAATTCAAACATATGTTAATTTAGACGTGTTTATTTTACTGTGATTGCAAAAGCATTGAAATATTAATAAAAATGAAAGCCATCAATATGACTGGTAAGAAGTGATTTTTATAGATAGTATTAACTGCAGACTAAAAATTGTGGTCACTGCTTTAATTTCTGAAGAATTTTTTTTATATTTTCGGAAAAACGAAAACAAGTGATAAGTAAAATATGAATGCAGTTTTAAACAAAGTGTTTGCACTTTTTATTATTATTTGTACACAAATATGTTTCTTACATTATGAAAAAGAAGATACCGAACATTTCCCCCACGTCATAAAACTTGTTAATAATAAGCTTGTGTCTGAGGGATCCCCGTAAATGATGATAATTTTAACTTCGTAAATAATATCCCAATTTTTATTTATTTATTGTTGACATCGAAATCGTTTTTCCTCTTATAATCCTATCAAATTTTAACAAAAGATAGTTCTGTTTACCTAAACGTGAAATGTTAATGTAATCGATATTTTCGAAATATTGATACATCGATAATACCCATCACTCACGCGCCAATCAAGAACTTTTTTGTAAAAATGGGCGCAAAAATTTGTTATTTGCCACCCGGGAAATTTGAAAACATTTTAAATGAAGAAGAAGAAATCTTTTCGAAGTATTTATAGGTCGCGCAATTAGAGTGGATGCGAATAACACATAGCAATACACATTTAGGAGAAGACACAGTTGAGACTCTTATGTGTTATTCACACTAAAAGTGATATCTGATAAACTGATAAGGGGTCGTCCATTAATCACGTGATGTTTTTTTAGCAACTTTTTAACCCCACCCCCTGGTGATATGTGGTGAGGTTTTTAGACTAACCCCCCCCCCCCCTCCCCAAAATCACGTTAATTTTTTTTAGTACAAAGTATTTTGAAATTTTTAGAATATTATCATGAAAAATAAATACACGTGATATCTCATTATACCCCCCCCCCCTCGTGATATTTCATGATTTTTTCCGAACCCCCCTCCCCCTTTCGAGCCTCACGTGATTAATGGACGACCCCTAAAGGAACATACCTATACTACGTGACCAACTTTTTGCAATTTTTAACCCCCCCCCCCCCGGTGACCTAAAACCTAAGCCTCCCGCCGCTCATTTGTACCAAGCGTGGTATTTTGAAGACCCCCCCTGAACAGGTCACGTAGTTTGGGTACGTTCCCTAACTTATTTCCCCAAATTCCACCTTATTTCTATAGGCTCTGGGTAGTTGAAAATCTCGTTTTTTTTATAGTACAATGAATTATACATATAGTTCTTAAAAAACTAAAATTTATTGCAGTATCCGGAACCGAAAAACTAATGAAACAAAAACGAGAGGAAAATGGGAATATTGAAGTGGGCAAAAGTGATGTTATGTGCAACATTATTGGTGATTATGGCAAGTGGCAGTTTTGGATAAGCGTCCTTATGGGTCTCTTAAAACTATCCGTTGCGTGGTTCCAGTTGGGAATAGTCTTTCTAGCTCCTCCTCAAGACTTTTGGTGCAAGAAACCAGCTGCATTTGCTAATTATTCCGAAACCGAATGGATCACAATGTCTAAACCTGTAAGTTTCTTAACATTTTGGTTTTTTAAATTTTTTTATTTTTTGAAGTAAAACTTCTTTACGCACGCTTGACTTCGGGAGTAAGCTGGTGAATGCGTGACGAGAGCGTTACGAAAAGCGCGGCGAACGGTGGTTGAGAGGGAGATATAAGTTAGTGAAGATATAAAGAGAGAGAGTAACGTTTCGTATATTACTGTAAGGGCAAGAGAGAGAGGTGTGAGCCCACATTTTCTTTCTCTCTTTCTCTTATAGCCAGTTACGTTTCGTATATCTAAGACACAGTGCAGGCCTATTGTCTGTATCACGCTGTAGGAGCAAGAGAGAGCAGTGTGAGCGCGTATTTTCTTTCTCTCTTCCTATCATATAGATGGAGCTAAAGAAGTTTTACTTCAGTCGTGTGGTCTAAAGCACACTAGTTTTTTTTAAATTATTTATTTCCACACAAGAGACCCTGAGGAAAATAATTTCGACCAGGACCTGTGTCATCTTTGGGGATGCTGTGTGGAGAGTTTTTTAAGGAAAGAAAGGAGAGGAAGATCTGGAAAGGGAAAGATATGATTGGTGGATAGGAGTCTGGGGGTCAGTGTGTCCTGGATGTTTGAATTCATCCCTTCAACTGCGGTGCAAGGTGATAGGTCTAGAGAGTCCTGCTGGAGAGGTATGAAGGTCTCCCTTAACCACTCTCTCCAAATCCGACCCGCCATACATGCATCCGCTGCCAAGATCTAGACAATCCTCACCCCTGCGAAATCTAATGACCCATGGCAGAGGTGATGGCTCTCCAATAAATAGTTCCCAAGGCAGCGGTACCCATATTTGCCTCCCAAAATGTATAGTTAATTATTATGTATATAGTATAATGTTGAGTGGTAAGAAGCTATTTTCTAGTTGGAAATAATCTTCACCCAAGACTTTTGGTGCAAAAAACTGGCCGCATTTGCTAATTAATGGTAATCTATGGATAACCGTGTCTAAATTAGTACCTAAGTTTAGTAACATTTTGCGGTGAGTGGTAAGAGTCCATTGTCATTATGAAAATAATACACAATGGGAACTC
Source organism: Limnephilus marmoratus (assembly GCA_917880885.1). Taxonomy (NCBI): domain Eukaryota; kingdom Metazoa; phylum Arthropoda; class Insecta; order Trichoptera; family Limnephilidae; genus Limnephilus; species Limnephilus marmoratus. Next base: position 39,664,305 of record OU862921.1, read on the forward strand.
GTGGTAACAATAGAAAGAACATGATATTTGTTAAGTAGGTTCACGCTAAAGGTTGCAGAAATTTCACAATGTTTAATAACATAGTTTAGACATACTGTAGAAACTAAATTTGAATATTATATCATCATAATTTTCCTACGTATATTCATCTCTGGCTTACACCATTGGAGTAATAATCATGTATTGTTCCATAGGGCTTTTACACAAAAGAAGTATTGAATTCCTAAGTCAAAACTTAATATTCAGGGTGCACATTTACATCCGCGCTGTGCAAGCGGGTTCCCTATAGAGCAGTGGTTCCCAACCTTTTATTGACCCGGGACCACTTGTACGTTTATTTTTTCGACAGGGACCACAAGCAATGGCGTAGCGAGGGGGGCGGCACCCCAGGGCCATAGAACAGGGCAGGATGGGGTGGGGCGAAACGGAATACCATAATGGCCACTGACCACAAGGTACAATAATGATAAACTGAATAATGTCCCGATTTTTTTTATTCAGACCTCTCGACAAGGGACCGCCCGCGCGCTGGCTCGTTTATTGACCGGTGGACCATCGCGGACCATCTTCTAGCCTCTTGCGGACCACTGGTTGGGAAACCCTGCTATAGAGTATCGGATCATGCCCATATAATTATATTGTTAGCATCAGTGGCGTGCGCTGCTCTACGACCAAAGATATGCTGCATATAGTTTTTAATATCATAAATTATTGTGCATAAAATATTTGGAAAATTCCATTAATATATTGCACTAATATAATTTTTTTGTTGGCAAAATAAATAAATGCGCATTCAAGTTCCTTATCAGATTCCTTACCATATTACATAATTACTTTTAATAGCTAATTTTTTTAGGTAAGCGCGCAGCTTTTCAGCCTTTATTTTATTTATTTATTTATAACATTACATTTGATACATTTGTATGGCAAAAATAACATAATAATAACATTGAAAAATCACTATAAAATGTGTACAAGTGTTATTATGTCTTGTGGGTCGATATTAGTTCCTAGCTAGGTAGATTGCCCATTCTAAGGAACTAAATGCTGGTGAGAATGCAAAAAAAAAAATTTTTTTTAACAAAATGTTCATTTTAATTTTTTAAATTAAATATACATTAATAAAAATGCCAGAAAATTTATTCTGTAACAAAAAAGAAAAAGAAAAGAAAAATGTTTTATTTTTATTTTTTATTTAAATAATATACATACTAAATTTTTACTAAATGTGCCACAGTTATGGACCACAGTTCTTACCTAGTTACAGTTCCTTGAGGTGATTTTACACCAAAATGGCGCTATACAAATCATCCAAATCCTATTATTTTTATTACTTGGAATTTGTCAGTAACATCGACATAATTTTTTCAAATTATTAAAAAAGTGGAACAAAGAATATAATTCTCGACTTATAAAAAATTTTTTATTATTAATTTTTTAAACTTTATGAGTAAAATCTCAAGCTCTAAGAGCTGTTTCCATGTAAGAAAAGGGTTCTGGGTTCGAGTCCCAGCGGAGCCAATATCTTTTCTGATTTTTCTGTCTCCAGATTTCGATTGAGTTTCGCTAATATTGTCTTCATTTAATTAAATATTATACAAAAATATTTCAGAGCTCCATAGCTTATGATGGAAACGATGTTGCGAACTAAAAATAATAATTACTCAATTAAATACAGATGAAAATAAAAATACTTAAAATGCATAACTACTATTTGATGATAATAACTAGAGTTGGGAACATAATGTTTTGCCACATTTTCTTATCAAAAAATGTTTTCATTGAATTAGAAATTAGTCATATACTTACCGACTATATAGTTTTTTTTTCACATACATAATGATGTTTTCTCCCATTTTTCAGAATTCCAGCACTAACCATTGCTTCATACATGACCCTCAAAAATTAATATCAGGAAACTATTCCAGTAGAGACAATATCCCTTCAGTGCGATGCGCCGATTTTAAATATTGTGAGAGAGGTTTTAGGGTGGCACACCTGTTTCCGGCCATACAAGAGCGAGACAGGTGATCCCGCATATAAAAGGAGATGCAGGCCTCTCCTCACTCTCTTTTTCCAACCGCCAACACGTTAGTTAGGACGTATTTATAGCCATTACTTATAATAAATATCCATATCGCCAATACGCGCATTATTTATAAATAACCTCGCCTACACTCGAGTCTGTATTTAACAGTGGCGCAGCCTACGGAATACGATAAGACTGCACATAACAGTGGCGCAGCCTACGGTACACGATTCTGACAATACGGCAGATCGCGTAAAGAATCGACGCGCAAAAAAATTTGGCACAAAAATTTGGCAAAAATACGCGGTAACATTATTATTTCGGGTCGGTAAGAAAGGCCGGACCGAAATTATTCCAACACTTCACTGCAAGGAGTGAAGTGCAAGAAGACACTGGAGCCAGCCAGCTTTTCGGAAGGGGGAAGCACGGGAGGTCCAGCGTCAATCGACATCTCTGAGGGTCAAGGATCGGAGATCCAGGTCGCAGGAGTGATCTGGGGTAGCCATCGGTGTTACTGTGTGACGGGTCTGGAAGGAGCCATCAATTCACAGGGTCAAGGAGCAGTTTCCGGAGCAGGGTCCAGGGAGCAGACGGCAGAAGAAGAAGCCTCATTGGGAAGTTTTTGTTTTTTCTGTTTTCTTTCTCTCTATTTGTGTACCTTCTGGGCATTGGGAACATGGAGTCTCGAGGATTGGAGTCCTTCAGTTTGCGTGACGGGAACTGGGAGAACTTCAAGGTCCGCCTCGGACAATTTCTCCTCGTGAATGATGAAAAGTTTGCATCGGATGATAAAAAAAGGGCTATTTTCCTGAATGCATTGAAAGATGATTGTTTTTCCTTATTGGTTAATTTGTGCATTCCTAAAAAGGTAACAGATATTAAGTTAGAAGATTTGATATCTAAACTTGATGAGTATTGTTGTTCAACGAAATGTTTTTTTGAAGAGAGATCTAAGTTTTACAGTGCTAAACAAAGAAATGACGAATCAATCCGTGAGTTTGCAGTGCGGTTAAAGTCTCTTTCTACTAATTGCAAATTTGGGAATAGTTTATCAGTAAATTTAAGGGATTTCTTTGTTTTAGGTTGTAAACCAGGAAAGGTAAGGGAAAAATTATTTCTCGAGGGTGAATTATACTCGTTCGAAAAATGTTTACAAGTCGCCGAGTGCATTGACCTCGTAGCTTCAACTCAAGCGCAGTCCCGAGTTGATAATACGGTTTACGCTAATGTACAGCTCAAGGCCGGTCGACTCTCTTTTAATAATTCGCGTGTGAAAGACAGAGACGTGAAGCGTTTCGGGCATAGCAACAGGGCACGGTCACAGTCGCCAGCGAACGCTGTGAAACAAAATTGTACCGTTTGTGGTCACAATAATCACATCGCGACGGAATGTAGATATAAAAATTATTTATGTAAAATTTGCAGTACGAAGGGTCATCTCGCAAAACAGTGCAAGCGTTCCTCAACACGTAAGAGTGTGAATACTTTGTTGTCGGACACAAAGTTGGGTGAAGTTAATAGTGTCGAACCATTTTTTATTGAAGTTTCACTAGACGGGATCAAGAGTAAATTCATGGTAGATTCTGGAGCATCTTGTTGCGTAATTTCCAAGGAGTGTTATTTCAGTAAATTCAGTAGAATCAAGCTAGTGCACGAAGACATTAGTCTACGGGGTTTTGACAATACGCTCGTGAAAGTGGTAGGTACAATTACGCCACAAGTGGAATTTAACGGTCAGTGTCACAATTTGAAATTTGTTGTTGTCACAAGTGCTTCGTTATCGATAGTGGGGCGTGATTTTATGAATCTTTTTAACGTCGGGATTAACGGAATCGTAAACAGTATAAAACAGAATACTTTGAAGCAGCGATTAGTAAAAAAATTCCCGGAAGTTTTTACGGATAAACTAGGAAAATTTAATAAGTACGAAGTGAATTTAACTTTAAAAGAGACCGCTATTCCGATATTTCGTAATCACAGAGTTATGCCGTTCGCTTTGAAAGAAAAAGTCGAAAGGGAGTTAGATAGTTTACTGTCAGACGGTATTATAGAACAAGTCCAGTTTAGTGAGTTTGCAAGTCCAATTGTTCCAGTAATTAAGAAAAACGGTAGTATTAGATTATGTGGTGATTATAAATCGACAGTGAATAATCAGTTATTAGTTGACAAATATCCATTACCTAGGATAGAGGAGCTATTAACGAAAGTAAATGGTGGGAAAGTTTTTGCAAAAATCGATCTTAAATCGGCGTATAGTCAATTTGTTTTAAAAAAGGAGTGTAGGCGTTTTACAACAATCAATACCCATTTAGGATTGTTTCAGTATAAGCGGTTAGTGTACGGGTTATCTCCCGCGCCAGCTATATTTGCAAAGGCAATGGCAAATTGTTTGTCAGGATTACAGAACATGACGTTTTATTTGGATGATATTATCGTGATAGGGGAAGACGAAGACGATTTAGAGAAAAACGTATGTGTCGTGTTAGAAAGGTTGAAACATTGTAATCTAACAGTGAATAGTGTGAAGTGTGAATTCAATTTAAAAGTTATTGAGTTTTTAGGTTATAAAATAAGTGAACAAGGGATTCAACCGTGTGAACGGAATAAAGAAGCCATTTTAAATGCACCAGCACCTAGTGATTTAAATAATTTAAGAAGTTTATTAGGTATGATTAGTTATTATCGTAATTTTATTCCAAATATGGCAAATATATTGTCACCATTATACGAATTACTTAAAAAAGATGTTAAGTTTCAATGGGGTACGGAACAAGAAAATAGTTTTGCGATAATTAAAAGAATATTAACTTCGGATAGGATTTTAACGCATTTTGACGAAAATATACCTGTGAAACTTGTCACAGATGGTAGTTTTAATGGGGTAGCAGCAACATTACTTCATAGGTTTCAAAATGGCGTAGAAAGACCGATTGGGTTCGCAAGCAGAACTTTAACTAAAGCGGAAAAGAATTATTCTATTCTAGATATTGAAGCAACAGCAATTATTTTTGGAATTAAGAAGTTTTATCAATATTTGTACGGCAGAGAATTTATTTTAGCTGTGGATAATCAGCCGTTAGTGAGAATTTTAGGTGAAAATAAAGAAGTACCTAAGATTGCCGCGTCAAGGTTACAGAGATATGCTATTATGTTAGGTTCGTTTAATTTTAAAATTGAATATGTAAAATCGAAAAATAATTGTTCAGACTTTCTGAGCAGGTGTCCGATTGAAAAGGTTAGCTGTGAAGATGAGATAGAGTCTGATTACATTAATTATTTCGAGAATAATGGGTTTAATTTGTCTTTAGACGTGATAAAAAGCGAAACCGAAAAGGATGATGTGTTAGGTCAAGTAAAAAATTTTCTTATCGAAGGTTGGCCAGCATCAGTAAAAAAGGCACAAAGTGGTAACTTTATTAGAATTTTTTGGGAAAAAAGGTTAGAATTGTCTTTGATAAATGGGTGTGTTTTATATCAACATAGGGTTGTTGTACCTGAGTCTTTAAGACAAGAGGTTTTAAAGATGTTACATAGATCTCATTTAGGGGTTTTTAAGACTAAAGGTATTGCAAAAAGCTTTGTCTGGTGGCCAAAAATTAATCAAGATTTGGAGAAAATAACGGAAAATTGTAGAGATTGTTTAGAAATTAAACCAGAATCACAAAAGAGTTCTTTAGCAGTGTGGCCATATGAACCTGAAGTATGGTTCAGGGTACATATTGATCATGGTAGTTTGTATAACAAAAATTTTTTAGTGGTGGTAGACTCTTCTTCAAAGTGGATTGAGTGTCTGGAAGTAAACAGTCTGTCTTCAAAAGAAAATATCGAAATACTTCATAGATTATTTTCGCAATTTGGTTTTCCTGCAACTTTAGTTAGTGATAATGGTACGTGTTTTTGTTCTGAGGATTTTGAAAATTTTTGTAAGAAAAATGGGATAGAACATATCACTAGTCCAGTCAATCACCCTAGTAGCAACGGGCAAGCTGAAGCTACAGTAAAGACTTGTAAAAATTTCCTTAAAAAAATTTGTAAACATAATGGATTTCCTTCAGATTATAAAGAAAAGTTAGGTAACTTTTTAGCAGACTATAGGAATACAGTTCACGCAACAACAGGATGTGAGCCATCTGTATTATTAATGGGTAGAAAAATTAGAACAGTATTTGACTCTCTGATTCCAAGGAAAATTGAGGATAGAACGGGTAGTTCAGGTTCTACTCGACGAAACAAAGTAATAAAAAAGGTTACTCAGAGCCAAAACAATCAGAAAAGACAATATAAGGGTAGAGTTAAATCAGGTTTTAATATAGGTCAGAAAGTAATGACTAGAGATTTCAGATCTCAGGGTAATAGGTTATGGGTCCCTGGGGTTATTGTGGATAAAAAAGGTAGTAAAATATATTTCATAAAAATTAACAAGTCTAATATGGTGTGGAAAAGACATTTAGACCAGCTAAAGGAATTACATGTTTCATGGCAGGAGGAAGATAACCAGGAATTCGCGTCTGACACGTTGGAATTGTCGACGGACGAATTAGATCTCTCCGGTATGTTACGTAATAGAAGTGTCTCTAATTCTGTTTCTCCATGTTTCAGGTCTAACCCATGGCAAGGAAGGCTTCGGCCCAGGTGACAGCACTTCGCAGTCGAAATGGACAGAAATGGACAGAAGGGAAACGGAAAGAACAAAAACAAATGTTTTGTTAATTTTAAATGTAATGTGTTAATTTTAAATGTGAAATATGAAATATAAAATATATTGTATGAAATATGTAGCTATAGGTATCACTTATGTAGCCAGGATTCTCCCGTTTAAGTAGGGGAGGATGTGAGAGAGGTTTTAGGGTGGCACACCTGTTTCCGGCCATACAAGAGCGAGACAGGTGATCCCGCATATAAAAGGAGATGCAGGCCTCTCCTCACTCTCTTTTTCCAACCGCCAACACGTTAGTTAGGACGTATTTATAGCCATTACTTATAATAAATATCCATATCGCCAATACGCGCATTATTTATAAATAACCTCGCCTACACTCGAGTCTGTATTTAACAAATATGACCTGTCAACCTTTTCTAATACCATTGTGAGTGAATGGAATCTTGTGTGTTCAAGGCAATACTATGTTGAGGTAAGTAAACTATGTATTATTAAACTGCTTACGAACACATTTAGCTTTTATTACATTTATTTGTCTATTTTAATTCAATGGTTCCGTCCACACAACACACTTACCTCCGGATCTAGGATGGGGGCAAACCAGAGTGCCTGCCCCGGACGGCAGTTTTAGGGGGCGCTAAAATCGTAATATATATGTTTGATTGAAAAAAAACTATCGATTAATCATTTAATTTTAAAACGCCAAGTTGGTTTATGAACACATCCTAAGTTGATTTCAACGTCAAGCAAAGCGATGATCACGAAAGGGGGCACCACTCAATGATAGAGGGCGCCACTATTAAGTTTCTGCCCCGATTTGAAAAAGTCATTGATCCGGGACTGAACACACTGAGCCGCTCCCAACCAGCAAAAAAGTGAATAAATTCTTGAACATTAGTGGGAAGGCCCGAATTCACTGTGAGTAACACTTTATTTTGCCGTTTTGATGGCTTAATTATATATTTATTTGGTAGTTGGAAACCAACAGCTCAGTGCGTTGCGCATGCATTGTGTGGACGGAACCATTGATTGTAACAGGCAACTTTTAATTAAATTTATTGCGTCACTAAAGAAGCATTGTGATTATTCACTTTAAGTAAAACTCCAGTTTCACAACAGGCATGGTGTTTGTTTATTAGACTGAAATACTCTTTATAATGTTGGAGAGTGTATGGAAAGCCAGGAGACAAATGTCCGGTCGTCCGATCTCTTGTAATGTTAAAATCTCTCTCAGACTAGTTACTCACTTCGTCACCAGAGCCATCTATGAACAATGAGGGAAACTAATCTCTCAAAGATGTTCGTGTGCGTGTGCTATACCAACTGAAAAACTAGCGATCTACCTCATCGACTAGTTACTCACTTCGTCACCAGAGCCATCTATGAACAATGAGGGAAACTAATCTCTCAAATGCTATCACAGGAAGTAATTGCCAATCCATGATTATGAAGAAGTATCAATAAGAAGCGAAGGATATGACTCAGCGATGGAGCGATGACGCTGTGGCACAGATGTAAGCTCCTTGGCTTTTGATCCAGATATTGTGGGTACGAAACCTGAAGAGGACAAATAAAATTGGATATAATTTATTTGAGTTATTTTACAAGAAGAATTTAAATAAAAAAGTTTTTAAAAAACCCTGTCACACAGTTCTTAAGATTTGTGTTGTTATGATATTTTGCGCTTCCTCCTTCTTTAGTCAACGTTTCGGACAGCATTACTGTTTCCATCATCACGGCAGATGTGTAAATAGGGGTAAAGTGTCTGTTCTTGTATGTGATCCCATGCTGCAAGTTTTAATTACCTTAATTAGGTTTTCGGCATTTAGTTATAGTGTAGCTGTCTAATACCAAGAACTATTAGGATATCGTCGTCATCTTTATTAATATTTTTTGGATTTCTATTGAAACGTTGGCTAAAGAAGGAGGAAGAGCACGATGGCATAATAACCCAAAAATTAATCACAATAATATTTTGGCAATGAAAATTTGATCAGGTTCAAGCTATGTTTAAAGACCAGATCTGAGTAGGTAGGTACCTCCTAACCTTACTTTCATCCTACACATTCCCATCTATTGTTAGAACAAACAAACGAAAAAATCTGCGCAATTTTTAAACCGAGAACCTTCTTGTGAAACTTAAACTGTACATTTTAAGGTTGATTTTGGACTTTTGAATGCTCAGATAGTTTCTATTTGACTATAGCGATACTACCAACGGCATAATTTCATCAATTTGTAAAAAAATAGAACAATTTAAATTGCATTTCGAATATTTCAGATTTCTCAGGTGACCCTGATGTTTGGAGTACTACTTGGGAACATAGTGTTTGGAGTAATGGCAGATAGATTTGGTCGCCGGAAATTGCTGTTCATAGCCATAGCCTTGCAGACTATTGCTGGATTTGCTTCTGCATTCAGCCCATTCGTCACTGCATTCTTGGTGTTGAGATTTCTGCTAGCCATGGCTTCGGGGGGGATAGCTATCGTCTCGTTTGTTGTTTGCATGGAGGTAAGTCATAATATATATAATGTTGGCTGTCATCAGAGTAATATTCACCCTGCAGGCTGCAGCCCGAAGAAGCTTTGTGGAAGTGCACTTGTATCAGTCAAGTAAATTACGAAGTCGTGAAGTGCAGTTTTTCTCCGATGATAATATTGTAGAATACATTAAATTATTCTTTTTTTTACATTAGCTCCATACAGTAGGCCCTGAGGAAAATAATTCCCTTTAGGACCAATGCCATCTTTGGAGATGATGTGCGGAGGGTCTTTTTAGGAAAGGAAGAAGAGGAAGTTCTAGAAAGGGAAAAGGTATGAGAAGTGGGTAGGAATCTAGGGGTCAAAAAAGTGTCTCCAAGAGTGATGGACCTATGAATCTATTCCTCCCACAGCAGTGAGAGTCCTTCTGGATAGGTCAAAAGGTCTCTTCCAATCCGGCCTGCCACACAGTTGGTGGACAGATGCATCCGCCGCCAAGATTTTAAACAGACCCCACCCCTGAACTCGGGCACCCCTGCTAAGTCACCAACCCTAGCGTTCCTGGGTTGTTCCTGGGGCGGCGGAATTTATACCCGCCTCTCAAATAGAATTTCGAAGGTAATACCCAAAAGATAACTTGGAAGCCTAGGCAATACTATTCATGTTAAACTACCTGATAAAATGTGTGTTCCCATGCAGGGACAAAGTTTCATAACCGTAGATAATGCCAGATGTTCTCTATGGCCCAGCCTACGCATATATCAACAGGCCGCACTCAAGGGGCATGAAGTATCATATTATCAGTGTCATATATCTGATATATCATCCATTTATTGGCATGATGCTTTCCACCACCTAAAAGGTTAAAAAATTACTAAGATACGAAAATGCCAAATGGTGGATGCTGTTATGCAAGTTGCCGCGTTCTCTCTCTCGGAAATCATGAACAATATTTAAGTTTAATCCCATTGGAAACTTGAAAATGTTTCTGAAAATCTTGTACTGATACATACTTTCATAATTGTGAACCTGTGATGAACAATATCAAACGTTATTATTACCCCAGCGTCTGCATGGTTGAATTTCAGAACCCAGTTTCGAGTGCATGTTGACGCCACGCCTTACGTGTTGCGCCACAAATAACATCTGTGTACGTGGAATTTCAAACAAAATTACGTTTGTAATTCGGTTTCTAATTCAAGAATTCGTCAAAAGATGTCGCCACTTATGTCAGCAACTCGCATGTGGACGTTTCTTCCTTAGGTATAAGAACTACGAATTTATAGAATTTAAGTATCTTTCCGGATTTGGAGAGATTACATATGGCGTCATTGCCTGTCACGGTTACTTTAACTCGGTGACTAGCTGTCACTGGATCACAGTGGATCCGAGGAACTGGCTATTTTTCGAACCAGTTGTTGTCGGATTTATAAAACGGTGACCTACAGTCAAACTGAGCGAAGCCCAACTAAAAGCTGCCCGCAGGGCCTAAAAGCAAAACCTGCGGAGTGGGTTTTTAACTGTTAGTTAAAAAATATTTTTCTATGTTATTTCATTATTTGGTTAACCATAGATATCTTATTATTGTTTCTAGGTAGTGGGAGGGGTTTGGCGAACAATTATACCGATTCTGTATCAAGTCCCATTTGGAGTGGGAAATTCCATGATGGCTGGATTGGCCTATGTGCTCCGGGACTGGAGATATTTACAAATTGCATTATCCTTGCTTTCTTCCATGTACTTAATAATATTCTTCGTGTTGCCAGAGTCTCCGAGATGGCTTTTAGCTACAGGACAAAATGAAAAAGCAATAGGTAACATTTTCCTCTTCAAAAACCTCCAACAATAAATTGAAAAATTTAATTTTTATTTCTGTAACCCTTACGATAATAAAATTGACTCCTCCTAAATTAAAAATGAAGGTATGTTTGTAAATATTACAGTAAAAAAGGGAAAAAAAATGTTTCATGATTTTAATGAAGTGAAAACTTCTTTAAAATCATGAAACGTTGTGATTTGAAACTCTATGAAACAAAAAATTGCGACACTGAAAAGAGACAAACACATATACATATCTATAGGATGTAGGCCGCGAGAGAATGAGATAATATAATCAGTCTCCACTTTATGCGGTGCTTCGTAGCCTCCCCACTCATATCTACTTTAGTTTTCTGAAGGTTTCACTTCTACCACACGTGAATTGCACACCCTGTTTATTTTGATTAAGTCTTTTTACAAGCCCAGAAAAAATAAAATATCAGGCCTGTAAAAACTGCTTCAAAGTTTAAAATCTCCTACTCGCAATCCCCTTTTTTCTTTTTTAAATGCAATTTTAACCACTGGAGTGCTTTTTGCCACAATATGGCACCATTTAAAATACCTCGGATTGCTTTGCTGCCAGTTTTAGGCAAATTTTCCCTATATGTAGTAGTAAATTTTTTTTTTTTAATTTTTCCATATAAAAATTTGGAGGTATGATTTTTTCAATTTCGGCAGAAAATATTCAAAATGGTCACAAAAAAATCACGAGCAATCGGAGGAAAAAGTTAAAAATCGCACTGTTGCTCAAGTGGGTAAACTTTAAAATTTACTTGTAGGTAATTATTATGTATTTTTGATTATATTAACCACAAACAGGCAGTGCCGTAGTGGGTTCCCATTACTTACTTTTATTTTATATTTAGGTACATACTTACTTTTTTTTATGTGTGTACATTACTATACTTTAAAAGTATGCAAAGCTTTTATTTTTTAAATATGTGTAAATAGATAATATTTCTTTGATTTCCTCATGAAAACAAATAACATATAAATAATTTGAGTTTGCAAAATTCAATTTGGAGCAGTTGGTATAATGTGTTTATTTTTTCTTTCATTCAGCTCTCCTTGAAAATATTGCGACATTCAATGGACGAGATTCGTCAACTATTAAAAACACAATCAACACTCACTATGCAGTGCAAAATCAGGGAGAAAATAAGAAAGTTACCTTCAAAGCCGTGCTCCAATCAAAGAATTTAAGATTTAAAACACTTATTCTTAGTTTGGAATGGTAAGTAAAAGTCAGATTATGAAGTCAACATATTTAGATATTTTTATCACAAAAGTATCATTTTTACAATAATCATAGATTGATATAAGAAGACAAGTAGATCTTTATCTATTTTGCACATTAAACAATGCACTACAGCGTGTAAAATTCGGGATTAGAGAGTCAACAATAATGTTCCTTATGTAGATGACGATAAGGTTTAAATTCCCATTTAACACCAGCTGCCTGTTTTGGTTTACTCAAGAAAAAGACAATGCCAAAAAGCGTGTTTTATTTTATTTTACGAAGTTCAGGCACAAATATTTAAATGTTTTACTATCATTTTCTAAAGAATTTAATTTTCCCCGTTACACAATAAAACCATAACCGAAAAGATGTTCGTAAGTAGGTGATTTTGAACTGCAGTTTTTATAGGCCTGATGGTATACTTTTTTCTGGGCTTATAAAGACTGATAAAAAATACTCGTTTATTTCAAAGGCAAATATTTATTCTATAACCCGGCGGTACTCGCTAGGTATTAACGAACACGAACACTCGCTACCGGGTAATTAATACCACAGAGTTTAATTGCCGTTATTTTCAAAAATACGCTTGAGTTTCAATGTTTGACAATGTATTTGTGTTATTGGTACTATTGTTCATAAATAAAACTAAAAATGCAAGTTTTAATGTTTATTTATATTGGTATTTGAGTTTATCCTACAAAATAATCAAAAAATCATTTTTTTCTTAGTAATCTTATGAAAATCAACAATAATTTTTTTTTCTTACAAATTTGGCAAAATTGAGATCGGTATCGAAAATAAACTAGATACACTCCTAAAATACTAAAAAATAATGATAACTTTATACTGAGTGAACATTGAGATAATCAACACTAAGCAAACTGTTTCAAATATTTTGCTAAAAACGAAACTACTTCACTCTATCATAGCAATCCTCAAATATTGGGGTTGTATGCTCGCGGCATATCTTTTTGGTGCACAATTCGCAAACCAACTTCTGAATCTGAAGGTAGACGGTCAAAAACATTTTCTGAATTTGAGGGCGCGCCTGAACTATCAGCTTCCTGTTCAGTTTCACTTTCGTGTTCACTATTCTCATCAAAATCTTCTATTTCTGACACATTTTCTTCTCCGCTGTCTTCTTCTTGAAGCAGCTCTTCTATTGTACTATCACTTTGAGGAATACTCATTTTATTACAGCTCGAAAACAAAAAACATAGTCATAAAAATATCGAAAAATAATGGAACAAGGATCGTCGCTACCGGGTATTTTTTACCCATACTCACTTTACATGTCTGTCATTAACAAGCGCCGTGTGTGAACTGACCCCCCCGTGGGGTGAGGGTGTGTGAACTATCGGTTTGAAGGTACTTAGAATCTTGGGTTGCCAGAACGCGTAGAAAAAAAAATACAACCAATTTTTTGTACTCTGTGGTATTTTTTACCCGGTAGGGAGTATCGCCGGGTTAATAAAGCACCTAAAATATTTCTATGCAATCTAATTATAAAACAAAAACAAATGATTTTGCATTACTAAGGATGGGTTGTTTAAAAAAAAAGTTAACAATTGATCAAAAATTTTAAGTTAATTTTCACATTCTGTGAAAATTGTATTCAAGTTCTGTTATTGGGTATATAATTATAGGCCAATTGCTTCATAAAACTAAAATAATCACAGCACTTGAATAGAACTTTCGCAGAACGTGAAAATTAACATCAAATATTATTTGATGAATTGTTCAAATTAACCCGTCCGTAAGAGCATTGCTGATAAAGCTTGCATTGTACAAGGACTAAACCAAAAGGCATTTATCAGGAAATTCAGCACTATGTTAAGACCAAATCGCCCGCCCCCTGTAGAGGTTAAAATTCATTGTAGGTATACTTTTTGGTGAAAATGCCATTTCTTCAGTGAAAATAGTTCTATCTGTGGAAATGATAATATCGCCTTGATAATAAAATAGATTTTGGAAATGTTTCTTAGAAATAATGTTTCTTTCAAAGGTTCATCGGAGGACTTTGCTTCTTCGCATTTTCCCAGCACGTTGGACTTGTCAGAAAGAATATCTTCCTCACCGTAATAGCGGGAGGATTCATTGTGATTCCTGGAGCACTTGCGTGTGTTCCGGCGGTCCAGAAATTTGGCTGCAAAGTGACCATTGTGGCCTCACAGCTTCTAACGGCTGTTTGCTTCCTGCTCATTCTGACAGTTCCTCTCGGCACTTATTCACAAGACTGGCCGAGAGTTGTTTTCTCAGGATTCGGCATTTTTGGACTATCGGTAAGTTACATATTCTAAGAGGCAATTACAAAATACGCTGGATACATTTAATTAATATAAATATTCAGTGAAACTCTCTCAAAAAGTTTCCCAAGGTATCAGAAAAAAACCCTTTTAAATGGGAAAACCTTATACATGGGAAAAATTGGGGAAATTTCGGACCAAGGGAATGAAAAAATCAAACCTCTCAAGAGAGTTTCACTGTAATACCATTTGTTTTTACATTAACTCCACACCACTTCCTTACCTGAGGAAAATAATTTACCTCGGGGTCTGTCATATTTGGGAATGATGTGTGGAGGGTCTTTTTGTGGAAAGAAAGGAATGGTTCAAGAAATGGTTCTTGAAGATACCCATGTTGTAGGAGGAAGGAAACACAGAGGCAAATTTCTAAAAGTATCAAAGAAGTATGTATGTGTAATGATTTAATAATGAATGTATGTATGACCGAATTCGTTGCATTTAAAAGAGAGAGTACAAAAACGTTGTGCAATACAGTTGTGAATGATAAATACATGGAGCAGGTGGACTGCGTGAGTTTGTGTATTATGTTTGCATGGGAGAACTTATAATAACATTGAAAGAAAGGTGAACGCTGGATATTTAATTAATACCTCTATAGTTTAAAAAAGGGTAAAAATCCCACAAATAGAAATTACTTATTCAAGATTACCATGTAGGTACGCCAGCGCTAAACGGATACAAATTTTTGGTATCCAATGGGTACTTTTGGTGCTTGCGAAGTTAACAGAGAACTGAATTTAGTGGTCACCAGTAAAAATGTGTCAAAGAAAGCGGGCTAGCAGTCTACAATGGAATTCTGATACTAGCCATGAAACTTGGAGAAGAAGGACAACAGTAAACTGAATGCTGTAGAAATGAGATTTGTGGTTTATTTTAGGAAAGGAAGGAGAGGAAATTCTGGGAAGGAGAAAGGTATGAGGGGTGGGTAGAAATCTGGGGGTCAACGTGTCCAGGAGTGACGGATGTAAGGCGATGCTCCGAAATAGTTTGTTTGGAAGGGTCAAAAGGTCTCCCTCAAACAGTCCCTTCCGATACAGCCTGTCCGACCCCATGCAGTTGGTGGGGAAACGCATCCGCCGCCAAGATCCGAACAAACCTATCCCCATAAACCCGGGCATCTCTGCTAAGTCACCACTTAGGGCGACCCACGGCAGAGGTGTTGGTAATCCAATAAATGGTTAATAAACGGTACGAAGATAGATATCTCAAATGAAAGCTTAGCGGAATTAAGAGTAATGAGTGAGAATAAGAGAAGGATGCTTATATAGACAGTTATAATTCCATAAGAATGTATCCACAAACAAACCTCAGAAATAATCATATCGATAGTGGAAAGGCACAGCACCTAACAAACCGTATAGCTGGAAAGAGAAATGGCTTAAGTACCATACAGCTGTATGTCCGATAGTACCACCATCGATATAATAAATTGCAATTACTCCTTCTTTAGCCAACTTTTCGGACAGCATTATAGTGTCCATACGCTGTCCAAAACGTTGGCTAAAGAAGAACGAAACGCAACACAGCAAAATGACACAAAAATAATTAATCACGATAATACTTTTGGCCATAAAAAGGCCAAACCATATACTAATAAACGTCTTGTTTACAGGTTGCTCTGCCAGCTTTATATCTTTACACTGGAGAAATATATCCCACGGTTGTACGTAACGCAGGCGTTGGTTGCACTTCAATGTTTTCCCGCCTCGGTTCAATGATCTCTCCATTTGTGATAATCCTCCACAAGTTCTCACCGTCTTCCCCCTTTATTCTTCTAAGCCTCTTAACTTTCGTACAAACTATTATACTGTATCCTCTACCCAATACTAAGGGCTGCCCCCTCCCAGATACAATTCAACAAGCAGAAGACGATAGGTAAGTTTTTTTTTATTAAAAAAACATTTGAAATTCATTTTCTATTGTAAAAAAATCTTAGCTGTGACCTTGACCCCCCAGATAACTCTGCTGTAACCTTTCTTTCTTTTCGTTTATAACTAGCTCAAAAAGACCCGTGAAAAATCAAGAGATATTTGTGAAGGATTTATAAAAAAATATTTGTATCGGAATTATTGCCTTTCAAAAGACAAACAGAAAGTTACCTTTGGAATGTAAGTAAACTATTGAAAAATCGATCAAAATACACATTTCAAAGAAAGAATTATGTATTAAAAAATTAATTTTGGTACTTACTTTATCACTTCTCCAAATCATTCCCAAAATCAGTTCGAATTTTGAAAATCAAAGTAACTCCAAGATCTAGACGTCAGTGAACCGGAGTTTCGCAGAGACACGCAATCGAAATTATTGTTTTTAAAAGAGAAGTTACAACGCACTCCAAGGGGTATGCCTTCATAAAACTATAAATCTGTTCAGTGGCGGTTCTTCACAGGGGGACAATGGGGACGGTCCCCGCCAGTTACACTCAAAACCTACTAAAGGAAAAGGAAATAACAGTCAATGCGTTGTCTTCACCAAAATGAATGAATTCTTCAAACATAAAAGTAATTAACATTTGCAGAAATAAAATACAAATAATTATTCCGGATGATTTTAATAAGACCCTACGCGCGTACAGCGAACAATGTATGGAGCACAAAACAGCGGGTCAATTTCTCAGTGCGCAGAATCTAATGCGCACTTGGGGGACGATCCGAAGTATCCCCATACTTTCCTTGAGTTGTTTCGCGATCGTATGCAACTGCGCATGCGCAGTAGTATGTGAATTCAAATACCCGCGGGGACAACACTTTGGATCCCCACAGAAACATTTGTTTGCGAAGTTTCGGGCGGGAATCGCTCGCGTTCAAATTAGTTTGATAATAATCTTGTAAGGTAAAGCTTTATTTTTATTATACTATATTGTAAATTGGCATATATCTTTGGATATTTTATATTATTTTGTGTTTAGATATCCGACTAGCATGATTAGACCATAAAATATTTTTTTGAGAAATTTTATATTATATTCTACGGGTGGTGAGATTGCGGTACAGTACGAAAAAAAATATCGATCCCCACCACTAAAAAAGTGCTTGAGCCGCCACTGAATCTGTTTGTATGATCTACTACAAACTAAGTACTGGCATCATATTTGTATGGTTTAAAAAAAATGTGACGCCTATCACTCTAAGATATTGAAATACAAGAGATATGCTATGATGGCACCCGACCATAGGTGGACTACCATCTAATGGGCATAGTTTGAATACGGAAAGATTTCGTTCATTTATTGAAGGTGTGCAGTAGTATTGGTTAACAATATCGGCGATGCCAGCAAAGTCAGTCCCACCCAGTAAAAACTGCCAATAGCACATCTCTTATATTTCAATATTTTTGATCTCACTAGTGTCAAAAAGTGAAATACAAATAAGTCCTAGAATATGATGTAGATTCTTTTTTGAAAATAACACAAATGTTTGAACACCGTGTATAACATGATACGAAAAATAAGCACTTGGACCATAGTGCTTTTAAAGTTACATCCTTTTACCTTTGAACCATCTTGATGTTGCCATTTAAACAATTGCAGCGCCCTCCATTGCTTCCATTTTTGTTTATGTGCTTCAATTTCATATTGGAAAAAGTTTTTCTTTTGATTATAATGAAAATAATTTAGATGTTATTTAATGAGATTTATTTTTGGGGTATCTTAGCCACGTTACCTTACCTTCTTCTTTAGCCAACGTTTCGGATGGCATTACAGGGTCCATCATCAGGGAGTTGTGTAATGTAGGTTAAAAAAAACCACAATAATACTTTTGGCCATGATAACCTCAAAGCATATCTAGATAATATTATTTTCTTTCATTAACTGATTAAACCATACGAGCCTTATATTCAGCAGTTTGGTGTTATTTGGTTTGTTAAAGTAAATAAGCATTTATCTAAATTATTATCTTAACATAAATGTACAATTTAACTGGTTTTAACACATTTTATGCATATCTTTTACAGAAATACCCAACACAAGTCAAGGAAAACAATTCAACTGAAAACATTACAAAATTCAGAAATTGAAGACAATATCGAATAATTTTGCAGAAAATATTATTTTCATACAGAATAATTTATTTTTAAAACAATTGCCCCGTACTATATAATGCATCTTAAATTTTAAATTAGTAAATGCATCTTAAATTTTAAATAGTTATGTGTGGTCGGTCTTGCTGTATGGATGTGAAACATGGATCTTGAAAGTAAAAACTATGAACAGGTTAGAGGCTTTTGAAATGTGGCTTCACCGGAGAATGCTCAAGGTCCCATGGACCGACATGATCACCAACACAGAAATTCTCAGGCGGGCTAGAGCAGATAGAGAACTGCTTACATTAATAAAAATCCGGAAAATTTCACATCTGGGTCACATACTTCGAGGAGAGAAGTATCACTTGCTCCATTTAATATTGAAAGGCAAGATAGAGAGTCACCGAGGGCCTGGTAGGAGACAAATATCTTTGCTGCGAAATATACGAGAGTGGACAGGCATTAGAAGTGTGGAGGAGTTATTCCAGGAAGCACAAGACAGAGAGACATTTTCAAGAGTGATCACCAACGTCGGGGGGGCCTGATACGGCACACAAAGAAGAAATTTTAAACAACTGATAAACCATACATAAATGGTTGTGTAAAATTTAAAACATGCTTATTAGTAAGATCCTTCAATAAAAGAACTGATTTACTGTAGTTTAGTAAATGATATATATGTTTTTTTTAATGGGAATAATGCACAAGAGTCCGAACTGCTTCCGTCTGGAGCCAGTAAGAATACGGCATCCCCAATTGGGGTATGTTGTGAGACTGAAGGTAGCAGGGAGGGGAAGGAGATGGGAAGAGGAAGGTGGGTTAGTATCTGGCTATTCAGAAGTGGTCACCAAACACAAATGAACCCGCCTCACTAGACGATGATCACAATGTCTAGTAAGGAGGGTAACTTACTTGTTTGTATATGATAAGGAGTCGTCCATTAATCAAGTGATGCTCTAAAGGGAGGGGGGGGGGTTCGGAAAAAATCACGAAATATCACGACGGGGGGGGGGGGGTATAATGAGATATCACGTGTATTTATTTTTCGTGATAATATTCTGAAAATTTCAAATTTCTTTGCACTAAAAAAATGATTTCGGGGGGGGGGGGGGTTAGTCTAAAACCTCACCAAATATCACCAGGGGGGGGGGGGGGGGGTTAAAAAGTTGCTAAAAAAACATCACGTGATTAATGGACGACCCCTAATATTATATCAATAAATGCCCGGGTTGCCGGCAAATATCTAAAAATATGCCTAAAACTATTTTAAGCAATGTTTCAATTCTGAACGGTGGTCTCACACCAGGGCAATACTGAGAGTATCTTCCACTCCAGAACGCGCCGCAAATGTACTATATATTATTTTTAAATAATTAATTACTAATTAAATAAAATTTATTTGTGCACCCTAGGACTTGAACCCTCGACCTTCGGATTGCTATTTGAGAGCCTTACCCCTCACAACAGAGGTCCTCAAATATATAATAATTTATATACGTATAATATCCTTTTCTATGCAACGTAACAACCGAAACGCGAGCGGAACCACGAATTATGGGAAAGGAATGGAGCAAACGCGAACAACCCAAAATGCCGCTTCCGGTTGCTTTGTTCTTTTCCCATAATTCATGGTTTGACTCACGCTTCAGCTTGAAAATGTGTATGCAGCATACAACGTCAAAATCAAATGTCGAACGGCGTCAACTATTAATTAATATAAAAATTAAACATTTTACATTAAAATATAAAATTTATTTTAAGAAGCAGTAAACCATTTTTTGATATTGCCTTTTAACTATTACAAGAAATATTGCTTCTGGGAATGTGTGTTAAGGTGGGTCATTTAAAAAAAAATGATAATTTTAGATTCTGTTAGCGATAAAAGGGTGCCAAATGGGTTCAAACCGACGTGTTTAAAATTTTTTAAATTTCTGATACGATCTTCTTCCTCCGGATTCACTTCAAAGTTTGAAAATTTTCATTTTTAGAGGTATTTTCTAGTGTGTATAAAAGTTACTACGAATCCTTTATACTATATTTTTTGTAGTATTCTATGGCAAATATGGTACGTATTTACGAATTCATTTACATAAAATCCGAGTTTTGATTATTAGTGGCTCGAGGTGAGGGCGGGGGAAGCACCGATTGCACTAAGCGCAGCGACTCTGCGCAACCGACGTCGGAGTTTGGAGTCAGTATCGCTACGGCGCTTTAAGCGGTAGGCCGCGTTGCACAAGTTTTCGCAATGGAACGTACTCGGAATGCGTTAAAAAGTCCCATATTTGGTGAAATTTGCGACGTTAAAGACAATGTTTTACCAACTTATTGTAATGTTATGAAGTTTTTTGAGTGGACCAGGCATCAAATAAAATTAAATCAAGAGACCAAACTAGAACCCAAATTTCAGCAAATAGAGTGTACTGTGACAGCACGAATTGAAGAAATATGGAGAAAGGATTCTATTCCCATCGTTACACACTCGCGAGTAGCACGCATGTTGAGGTCATATCATTTTAAATGCAAAAACCTTCTTAAGTCACATCCTAAAATACCGGAGAAAAAAATGGAGGAATTCCGTCGCAGAAGTAAAGTGCTGTTTGGTATTTCGTCTTGCAAATGCAAAGATTTCAGTAAATGTGACTGTCCTAAAGATAAAAAAATACCTGTAAATGAACAGAGTTTCATTAGTGACCAATGTACTACACGAAAAATGATAATAGGGAATGTGGATACCGCTACAACAAAACGAATGAAAACTGCGTTGAAAAGAAAACTTCTGAAGCAAAAATCCTTGCGTACGTCTAAAAAGGAAAGCACAGGTAAGCCAACTACCTCTCTAATCGATATTTCCACGTCTTCTTCATCAAATGAATCCGATTGCAATGATGTTTTCAAACCAAATGTTGTATCTCAAATGCCTCAGAAGCAGGCTGCGGTCACTATTGATTATTCTACACTGTCGAAAACTTGTGATAGATATGGAGTTTCGGATAGAGCAGCGGCAGCCATTGCCTCAGCAGTTCTGTATGACATCAAGTCTAATATTCCAGTTATTGACAAAAGTAAACTTCGCAGAGAACGAAAAAAAACAAGGGAAAATATTAAGGCACAACACATAGTTTTATAAATACCCGCATTATATTTTGATGGCCGGAAAGATAAAACATTAATTATCAGGGAAAAAGGGGAGAGGCATTACAGAGAACTAATCATTGAAGAGCATATTTCAATGATAAAAGAGCCAGACTCAATATATTTGGGTTATATTGCACCAAACTCTGGCACGTCGAAAGTTATAGAAAGAACAATTGTTGATTATTTTTTAAAGGAAGAAATACCATTTGAATCATTAATGGCTATTGGATGTGACGGAACGAACGTGAACGTTGGAAAACATGGACGTATAATACGTTTGCTTGAAAAACGTTTGCATAAACCATTGCAATGGATAATTTGCTTGCTTCACATGAACGAGTTACCATTTCGTCATTTCTTCACACATCTTGACGGTAAGACATCTGGACCTCACACATATTCAGGGACAATAGGACTAGCTTTAGAAAACTGTGAAAAAAAGCCTATTGTTCATTTTCAGAAAATTGACCTAAGTACAGATCAGTTATATTTGTATAAAATCGTATCTGCAGTTACGGTGGGGGAATTACCTGAAGATTTAGGCCACAAATCTCCTGGAAAAATGTCTCATGCCAGATGGCTTACGCGTGCTAACCGAATTCTTCGTCTTTATGTTGCAACGGAAGCTCCTACAGAGAATCTTATTATTTTAGCAACGTACGTTGTTAAAGTTAATGCTCCGACTTGGTTCAGTATTAAAACTCATCCCACCTGTAAAGATGGAGCACGTCACCTATGGCAGCTAATTTCGGCGTCTAAATACTTATCCCCTGAACTAAAAACTATAATTGATCCAGTCATAGAAAGAAACAGTTACTTCGCACACCCCGAAAATTTACTACTTGCAATGTTAACTGACCCTCACAAGCATATCCGGGAATTAGCTGCGCGTCGTGTTCTAAAAGCACGCAGTAAGAAACTAAGTAAAACAAGGCTGTTCCAACTTCCAAACATAAACCTCGATGCATCATATTACTACGACCTTATTAATTGGCAGCAAAATGTAACCGAACCCCCAACACTGAAGAATATATCGGATGAAGATCTTCAATTATTTGTAGCACAGGGGGGAGAAAGTAAATTGCCTCTTCTGCATCTGCCATGTCATACTCAAGCAGTTGAAAGAGCTGTAAAGACTGTTACTGAAGCCTCGACTACTTTATGTACGAAGTCTGCAAGAGAAGGTCTTATTAAGGCAAAGATTGAGTCTCGCAAAATAATGCCGAAATTTGAGAGTAAGAAGGATTTTGCTGGTATTTGAATACACTGTCTTGAGATAATGTTAATTATAATCATATATTTTTTTTAATAAATAAGTCAGAATATTCTCTCTAATTTGTGTTTTATTGAAAAAAAGTTCATTTTTAATTGTTTATCTAATATTTTTTAGAGATTTAACAAGGGTGGGTTTTTCTCTATTTTGTGAAATTTCAAACTCAATCCGGAGGAAGAAGATGATATCCAAATATTATTAAAAAAATTACATGATTTTACATCTTCATTTAACACCCTTTTATCACTAACAAGTTTTTTTTTTCCCCCATACAATCGTGACCCGCCTTAATGTGTGTGTCATACATATAAAAATGTGTTATATATAAACGATATATTATTATCTTTAAAAAATTACAGATATTATCAATATACATTAAATTGTTGATAATTCAAAGAGATAATTGTGATGATAACTTTATTTATTCATTGATTATAAAAACTATAATATAATCTATTTATTTTCAATTTTCATGCTATCTCTTGGGGCGGCTAGTAGTTTCAGAGATCATTTTTTTTTTCACAGATTTTCAATCCATATTTCAATAATTTCAGAGAATTGTGTGCGTGTGTGTGCTACCAAAGGTTTATAGAATGCATTGTCATCAATGAGTCTATCTGTCGAGTTTCACCTCGATCGGATGTCGGGAGGATTTATTTCCACTTCCAAGATTTGCATTCATTCAAGAAAACAAAATTGAAATTCAAACAGATATATTTAAAAATAACAAAAATAAAAATATTGATTTTTTACATTCACATAACACTCAAACACACTAAGGTATAAAATTACAACAGATGACATGTTCAATAATGTATCTGAAGATAAATCAAAGTAAGAAAATAAAGTGCTAATGTGTATACAGGGTGTAACACATACCTGAAGGATTTTAAGCAGCAATTGGGGTGATTTTCTCACGAAAACAGCGCTATAGAATTGATAACCTAACATCACTATTATTAATTTCCGAATAAAAATCTAGATCTCAGTTTGCCGTCCCAATGATATTTTTTTTCAATTAAAAACAACGAAAATATTTTTCCATCACACGTCGCAACCGAGTAGTCGGGTATTAGCGGTTTACGTGATAATCACCCCGTCTCGTTCCAGCAGCACAACACACGAAACAGCGCGCATTTCATCAGTCATACGTTATTAGCGTATGTGTGATTAGTGGCGACACGTGATTGAAAAATATTTTTATAGCTTTTAAAAGAAAAAAATATCATCAGACAGCAAAGTGACATATACTTTTTGTACACCAAATATTATGCCAAGGAGTCAAGTTAGATTTTAGTATGTTCATTATCTGTTTCAATAGAATAGTATTTTTTAGTTCCCTTATTAAATATTAAATGTGTGACTGCCACAACACGCAAGGGCGGATCCAGGACTTACTTTTTATTTGTATCTATTATTATAAAAATTAAATTATAACTTCAAGTGACTTGACCACGATTATGTGACCCCCTCCTGGCGCCAAAGCTGGATCCGCCCTTGACAACACGGACATTAGTCTAGTGTGGTAGCCAAAAAAACCCAAAAATCTGTAAAAAAATCGCTGGTTAAAATTCTTCAGGTATGTGCTGTTTTATTATTAATTATTAAAAATAAATAAACACAAACCTTTCTACTACATATGTACCATCAATAAAAGTGGAAAATGTTGCTTGGGCAATGATTGAGGACTTAGAAGAGGACTGAACCCGTGATGCCTGGATGGGAACCCCTCGCATTTGTTCACTCCGCTACTAATCAGCTTAGCATGAAGAAATATTGTGGGTTTAGGATCACATGGGGTTGTTCCTGCCTATTTTGCATATAAGTTAGGTCTTTGTAATTCCAAGCCCTCACTCGAAGCTTAATGATTGTCAGTTTAACTTGGCAGCCTGCATTAAAAAAAGAAATCGTTCTTCCTTTGAAAATCTTTTAGCAAAGGACCAAAATCAGTATATCAATCAATGCGTTAACAACGACTTAAACACCTTTACTCTAGATGGGTTGCGGAGGTTATCTATTTATTCTGTAATTCCTCATGGACGGTTCGCCTGAGTGCAAGTGTTAATTATTTTTAAAAGTGAGGCATATTATAAAAACAGAGCTATTTGACTCAATGATAACACATGATTTACAGTCTGGAATTTGCAGGTTTGATTCCCATTTATTGAAATAATTTTTATTCAATATGGTCATTCTGTACATCATGTTTGATATATCGTACAAAAAATAATATCACATGGGTGGTAAAATACACTGTTAATTAAATTATTATTATGTAATTTGTGAACTGGTAGTATAAATCAATAGTGCTTGATAATTTAATTCTTGTATATGACTAGTACATAATAACATTGTCTTAATTTGTACATCTGCGAGCTCTTCAGACTGAAACTCAAAAATAATAACAATAAAAAATTGTATAAATAAACTGAAACGCATTTAAATATGTAATAACAAAAACTTGAGCATTAAGTTCAATAAATAATAAATTTATTACAGTCATCCTAACTGGTATTTTTATGTTGACTGTGCTGTGTTGTACATTGGGGATGTAAATTTGTTAAAGTGAATTAAAAAAAAAATGGCTAAATAATTAGCATCTTCATCTTTCCTTTTTCTTGTCCATTTTCTCCATTCGCTGCAGCAATGTGGGGTGGGAGTGATGCCACGACGAGTACAAAGGATCGTAAATCGGGAATCCTAAATTATCAATATTCAATTTTATTAAGGCTTTCTTGAGGTTTTGCGCATGTCCCAGGTTGATGGCAAAGTTATCCGCCTGAAATTCAAACTTCCGGGAGAGGACGGTCATCAAGAATGTGAGTAGCGCATTGTACGGAGCGAGGACTAACTGCAGGATGGCCACCATCCCCACGAGGATTGGCTGCTGTCCGGCGGGGAAACCCAGCGCTCGGTACAGAGGGGCGAATTGGAACATCAAACCGAACGCCGCAAACATCAGCAACAGGTTGACCTGCATTATAACTAAGTTGAAATGAATGTGGCCATGACTCCAGTGACCCAGCTCGTGCGCTAACACTGCCAGCACCTCGGCATCAGAACATCCCTTCTTTTTCTTCTCTGGTTCAGCTACCAGTGGCTTAGATTCTTCTTTCTTTGCCGATGCCTCATCTTCTATCTTTTGATAGTTTTCCAATAATGTATCGAATAGAACTATGCGCTTCGTACCAAACAGGCCGTAGAAGTAAGCATTGCTGTGAGCGGAACGCTTGGAACCTTCCACAACGTAAAGTTGGCCTAGAGGGAATTTCAAGGAAGCAGCCAACTGTTCGATGGATGTCCTCAGGGGGCCATCAGGGAGCGGGTTATACTTGTCAAATAGTGGCGCAATCACAGCGGGATAGATGGTCACCAGCAGCAGGATCATAACTCCCGAGAATACCCATAGCCAAAAGATGAACATGTCTCCGCCACTTTGCACTATGTAAACTGCGATGGATGTAAGGGGGAGAGAGATGATTTGTCCCACCAAGAAACTTTTCAATTTGTCTTTGAGGAAGAATGCAGGCGTCTGTTTGTTGAAGCCGTGTTTGGCTTCCAGCACAAAGGTGTGATAGATTGTAAATGGTAAATCTATGAGTGTAGAGAAGAAGTTTACAATGAGCATGAAATAGCAGCTGAGGATGATCTCATTCCCCACGGGGAGGTGTAGTTGTGTAGCGGTCCTCTCACCCATGCCCCACAGCAGGGCCATCCATCCGAATGCTATCACGCCGGTGTTCATAACTGTTGAGAAGAAGTCTTTGATCATCCCAAAGTTAGCTTTATCCAATCCATACACTCGCGCCTTTTCAAATGTCTCTTTATCCAGAACTCCTTGCAGCTCCTGGGGTATTTTGGTGCTCTTTTTGTATACATTTATCTAAAAAAAAAAACAATGCAACATAAATAACACCATCACAACTAAAACAGTAAGTTTTAAAATTATTATTATACACGGTAAGAACAAAAATCGCAATTCCGCTGATCGGTTATATTGATCGATTGCTTATTATGTATGGTAGTAAACTTTAATGTACGATACAAGTATAAGATATAAATAAATAATGTGCTTTTTAATGGAATGAAAGAACTTGTGCAAATGAAGACAGAATGCGATTGAAGTTTACAGAATAACTATGATGGCAAAACAGCAGTAACTGAAATAAATTATTAAACAGTAGATTAAACAAAGATCGGTAGAACGAGTGTTGAATTTTTGAAAGAGTAAAAAATTAATTTGCATTTATTGGGTGACATTTGAGTCAACATGCTAATTTAAATTGGTGAGGAATGCACACGTTCGGCAAAAGTCGTTGTTTATTTACCTGGCGTATATTTAAGAATACTTCCCAAAGATATTCCAACCACATAAATATGATTATGAATAACACAACCGCATGTTCACTGAACAAATCCATTTTATTTGCGCAAAACCTCCACCTCCGATAAAATAAAATATTAAACGCGGCGAAAACCGACAACGCCGATAACAGCTGTCACGGCGCGATAGAAATGAACTTAGCAACAGATTGAAAATAATGAAAATGAACATTGCTGCTAGAGATGATCACAAATACCGATATTTTCTAAAGGCATAGATCGATAAGAGTACCTACTTAAACTTTCAACTTATTTCAGCTTCACGATATATCCCAGTCCTACTGGCCTCGGGCAGTTGGGACTTTTATGTGATAATTACAATTAACTAACACAAACTTTAAGCTTCTGTGCTCATATAATTTTTTATACTTTTAAACTTTTGTGTAGGCGTGACATGAGAGATCTGATGATCTTAATAAAATGTGGATGTAAACGTGGACGAGATGATTATTTATTCGCACAATATAAAGTCTGTGTTGTAAGCTACGTATTAGCTAATAGAGCTCTCTGTGTATAAGGAGGGCGAGCAGGAACATCCATCACCTTTCTCGCACAAATAATCGTCATTTGAACAGGTGATTAAGGGATAAAGTTTTTACTAGTTTATGGGGAATATCCCTAATATCGGGCTGTTGGGCACATTTAGCTGATTAGGGTTTTGGGTTTTTGTCCCTGACGATTTGTCCCTGAATATATAATATGGTAATTCATTAAATATCACCCGTCTCTTTCACTGTTCCTTTGTACTTATGTATTATGTTTTGTCTCTTTCTTTATCTATATAAGCTCACATTATGTGTATTTTTGATCAGTTTAATTTTATACCCTGAAGATGCTTGAGTAAAGCGAAGCCGGTCGGTATTATAAAAATTAAATAAATCGTGGTTACAAACTAAGTTATTGTTTTATTTCATATATGTCAAACCACAAAGTGACTGCTTTCTATCAACATAAAAAATACATATTATATTATACATTGTTTTTTAGAGAATCTTCCCTGTTAGTATAACTATTTCACGAGTATATATTTCTTTTTATATTTCTTCTCAATTCTGTTTTTTGTAAAAAACCAGCTGTTGCGTTTAAAAAAAAACTAACTTTCTATTGTGTATTATTTTTTCTCATTCATTCTTATTTTGTCCTTAATATTACTGATATCCTCATTTGTGCCACTGTAACTTAATCTTGTCATTGTAATGTAAAAACTTTTTATGGCGTTATATAAATAAATACATATTAGATAAAAATTGTGTTATATGTACTTAGGGGGCGTTTAAGTATTAACGCAATTTTTGAAGATTTTTGACCCTCCCTCCCCCCCCATGTAACGCGCGGTAACGTTTTTCTGTACCCCCCCCCCCCCCACCTAAACATTACGTAACACCCAAATTTATAATTTTACCTAAAATTCACAATTAAGTTGCGCAGAGTACTGGAAAGTTGCTTAAAATAAAATCAAAATGACGTACAATACAGTCGAGGGATTCCCCATACAACATAAACGAAAAGGATTGCCAACTTGGAAGATTTTAATTCCCTAGTTTTTTGTTTAAATAAAAAAAAATCATGTTACGTAACGCATTGTTCGAACCCCCCCTCCCGCCCCGGTAACGTACAGTAACGTTTTACAAGACCCCCCCAAAGTGCGTTATGTAATACTTGAACGGCCCCTTAGGCATGTCATAATATTTTACTGCCAGAATAAAAATATATTTATTTAATAAATCAAAAATCTTTTATCAGTAATAAAACATTGTAAATAAATTATTAACACAAAATTAAACTGTTTCATTGATTGCTAATATATAAACCATGGGGTTCTTTTATAATTTGAAACAATTATTATTTTTCTCAAAGCCATTGAACATTATGGCTTCTTCTTACCAAGGGCTTCTCCCTCTTCGATGGTGTTCATGAGTTGGACGCCTTTCGTTTCTGGCATCAAAAAAGAGAGGGCAGCACCGATCAAAGGCAGTAATCCAAAGATGAAGGGAGGGACCCAATGTGCCAAGCTACCCATGTCGGCTACGAACGGGGCAGCCATAGAGCCCACTCTACACAGCATAGATACTAGCCCAATACCCGCGTTCCTAACAACAGTTGGAAAGATTTCCGATGCATATAAATAAACAACAATAAAAACAATGAAGTACCCCGCACCGGCTATGCAGGCCAATACAACTTGTCCAATCTTAAATGAGTCGGGAACCACTGCAATAGCAAACATGCAGCAGGCGGTTATTACCAAAGTGGATATGACCAATGGTTTACGTCCCATGCACTTCATAAGTGGGATTGAAAGCAACGTTCCGGGAATGGTGCACCCTGCGCTGATGGTGACATTCAGAAATATATTCCCGCCTAACTTTCCGATGTACTGGGCGACTCCATAGAAGCCGAGGCCGCAGACCATCCAATCAAAACTCATGATTAATGTATTCTTGCAGAGATTTGGTGTCTTGAATAAGTCCAAAAGCGTCCCCTTTTTGGTTTGGGCCGCTGACTTATTTGCCTGATATTTATTTATGTCTGCTTCGATAGTTTCTGTGGGCATTTTATTCCTGAAAGCATAGCTAACATTATGTTCTGCCTTAATTCTAAAGATAAGTTATTTGACTTATACATATATATGTATCATTATTTAGACATACAATACGTTGAGGGGAAAATGTTATAAAAAACTCATTTAAGTAAAACTCAGTTTGTGCAAGACATTGCCATGCCACCTAATCGTGATTTGGAGATATACATAATATGAGTTAAAATAAATTTTAAAATTGAGACCAATAAATGCTTTCGACTTTTTTTCCAGAAAGTCAGTATCCTAAAAACGGAAATCCTTTAGTATTTTATTTACCTAATGGAAATCTTTTAGAAATTTTAAATAATTTTATTTTAAAATCGGGAACCTTTAAAACATATCAGCTCAACCTAGCTGGACCCCCTCCGAAGTGGGGCCCTAAGAAATTTGTTAAAATATTTCTTTCCAAGTCCTTTGTCTTCAAATATTATACCATTTTGGCAACTAGCCGGGGTCCCCTCCTAATTGAGGGCGGGGACCTTGAGAGAGGTGTTAGATATGAAATATTTGAAAAAAAAAGTCTCGGGCCTCTAGCCGAAGTCCGTCCAGGGTAGGTCTCTTTAACACCCAGTATATATATTTCATTGTAAAATAGGAAAAAAAAATGAATCCTACCATTTTGCAGCCTTTGTAATGATCGGTAAGGCCTTTTCAGTTTGGCCAGTTGCCAACAACCACCGTGGAGATTCATCCAGAAGACAGATATAGCCCAGTAATACAATGGAAGGCAGAGCCAGAGCAAGTTGAAAGGTGTTCCAATCTCTGAGGAAATATGCGAAGCCAGGCAGCATGAGATGTCCAATGTTCAAAGGCAATTGGTACAGGGCGGACATGGTTTGTCTGTACTCTTTACCGACACACTCCACGAGTATCACGTATCCCACAACCATGGTGGCGCAGGTAGCCGCTCCGAGGAGAAATCTCAACATCGTGAAAGACCAATATTCCGGAGCCACTGCAGCACCCACTCCGGAAATGAGCTGCAGAACGACGGCGATTACCAAAGGAATTCTGCGGCCAAACCTAAAAAGCAACAACAAAGTTAAATAAAAATTCTAAGAAATTTGAGACGAAGATATCAGAGTATGTATCGCCATGTACTCTTACACATGCTCATAAAATCTGAATGATGAACGAGAGGAGAGTATACGACTCTGGGTCCAATACACAGAATCGAAAATTTTAATATTTTTTGGGAGGAGTAGCAGAAGTTACAAAATGGGATCGATTGAGAAACTCGACGATCAACGATGTGCTCAGCATCGAATTTCTGCGTGTAGTTATTATAGAAAGGTTATAGATGACATTGGACATGCGCATAAGCTAGAAGACCGATTTCTGCATAAAATATTGGCGGCAGTTCTAGAGTGAAGACATCCAGTGAACCTCCCTGGCAAAGTTGAAGAAAGAAAATCAGGTACAGAGCAGTGGTGGATCTAAGACTCAAAAGGTAGCCAGTAGTCTATTTTTAATGTGGTTTTTATGCAGAAAAATTACATAAACGGTAATGATGCCTTTTTCATGTAAAACTTAATTTTTAATTTGAGGCCAAAATATACTAGGGTACAAACTGAGTTTTGGGGGCACATTTTGAAAGCCATAAACCTACAAGAAACCGCAAACCTCATAAAATATTTCAAGTCAGTCCAATCCAATATTTAGTCAGAAATCTTTCAGTATTTTCTTAACCCTTCGAATAATAAGAAAATAATTTTCTGTCAAATTTTGCCTATCAATCAAGGTTTGCGCGCAAAATTCCTGGTTCTTCCCATGCATTTTAAATGTTCCTATTTAATGGTTTTTTTTAAAGCTTTTGCAAAAACAAAAATTGTTCTAAATTCTAGATAAAATAATCTTTCCGGTGTGTTTATTAGAAATCAACATTTTTGTTTCTAAATATTAAAATTTTAATATTGGAAATTTAAATTGGCTAAAAAATGCATACCTGCGAATATTTTAATTAAAGTAATTAAAATAGAATAAACTTAAAATTTAAAATACAGACTCGTTTTCTAAATAAAATTTGTAATAAAACTGTCACCTCACTTTTTATCACTTTTATACAATTTTGTTTTAAAATTAAATGTGTGATACGTCACAAATTGGCGAAAAATTAAACTGTCACTTTTGATCGGGTTTGTAAAATATCTGAAAAACCTAGCTCATATAATTCTGAGACAATGAGACGCATTATTTCATTCCGTTTCTAACATAAAAGAAATCACAAATATTCGCATGACAGGAAGAGAGATATCTAACTTTTAATAATGCACTGTCGCTCTGGGACAATCTGGGTCTCCTGTTATTATAACGGCATATGATGTTTTGGGACAACTTGGGTCTCCTGTGATTAGACGGGTTAAATGGAAATCTTTTAGTGTTACGAAAAACCTTTGTCGTTAAAAGCAGATTAATCGGCTAGTAGCAGAGTGGACCAATGCTTCAGATACCTATCACGAGTTTAAAATTTCGAGCAACATTTTCCGCACATGTGAAAATTTTTTTTCCAAGTCTCGTTTCCTCAATGTGTATCGTTTTGGCACCAAGCGTGGTCCACTCACTCCCAAGTTTGGTGCCACATGGAAAATTTGACACAAACATTAATTTCCGAGACCTTGGTCCTCAATGTGTACCATTTTCAGAGCATCCCTAAAGTTGACATATTATGCCCTAAGGAACTTATTTCCTATCGGGGCCTCCTGTGTGGAGTCCTGTCTATGGACATGAGTTCCGGGGCATCCTCAGGCCGGGGACCGGTCTCCCGCTGCCCATAGGGCAAATATGGAACTGCAGAGAGTGGCCCGGCAAGGAGTTAGATCCGTGCCTGCTCCAGAGGCTGTGCTAGGAGATGGTGAGATGAATTCTTTTGGACAACCATTACTAAACAATAAGTTGAAAAATCATTAGGCAAAACTGTTTCCATGCAAAGATGCAATAGGCTTAGTGTAAGTGATGAGAATTATTATACGCTGTGTAATGAACTCATTGTTTAGGTGTATTAGTGACTGTTTCGCCACTGAATTGACAGGCGGTCACATGGAAAGTGACTAATGGATGGTCTTCTTTCAGTATTATATTAAAAAAATCTTACCTATCAGCCAAGGCTCCAAAAATGATGCTCCCGATCAACATACCCCCCATGAAGAAAGTCTGGGTCAGTGACGCAAGGTATTTCTTATCGCATATCAAGTGCCAAGACATTGTGATCGTCTCTGTGAACACGCTCTTGTCATATTCAGGATTCTTGCACGGACAGACATTACGGCCATCCGATGACCCTTCGTCCTTGCAAGTGTAGCTGACTGGAGGAGTGAAGAAGATGATGCTCATCTGATGAAAGGCCACCGGGAACTTTGTCAGAAAGATTAGGAAGCATACGAATATTTGGTACCTTCCCAATGAGCCCATGGCTTTTTGTATGGGATCATCGTCGACTGGAGCCGGAGCCGGAGCCGGAGCTGGAGCTGAAACAAGGCAAAAATATTACAATGTATCATTTTCTTACAAACCGCAACAACACTGCCAAATAAATTTTTTTTCATTAACTCCACACAGGAGGCCGTGAGAAAAATAATTTCCCTCAGGGCCTATGTCATCTGAGAAGCTGTGTGGAGGGTCTTTTTGAGGAGAAGAAGGAATGAACGTTGGTCTTGAAGAGGCCCATGTTGTAGGAAGGAGGAACACAGAGGCCGGCAAATCGTTCCGCAGTCGAACTGTTGAACATAAGAAAGAGTTGAAGAAGCGACCCGTTCTTATGTGACACAAATGTCATATACGTTTCGCGTATTTCCCGACTATGCACCGGTGCCGAAGGGATCAATGACGCTAGTTCTTCGGAGCATCTTCCATTGTAATACCGGTAGAACAAGGAAAGCATTTCCACCCGACGCCTGTGCTCTAGAGCAGTGGTTTTCAACCCCTTGGGGTACGCGAAGCCAAATTGGGGGAACGCAATATCCTGGCACGCATGTAGAATCACTGGTTAAAAATGCCCGAAGTCGTGTTAAACTCGGTATAAAATCGCATTAATTGTATGACTTGATTGTCAAATTCATGTAATACAAAATAATTACAAATGAAACACGTCTATTATTACTCGTGTACACAAGATAGATAGAGGGTACGGGGTACAACAAATTTGTAGTAAGAGTAAAGGGGTACGCAGGCTGAACCGCTGCTCTAGAGATTGCGTTAAGACCGCCCGTTTCTGTACAGAGTCGAGGGTATTGGGAGACGGGAACCATTTATGGAATAACCAACACCCCTGCCGTAAGTCACCCCAAGTGGTTCGCTACGTTTGGTGACTTAGCAGGCGTGCCCGAGTTCATGGGGTGAGGTTTTTCAAAGTCTTAGAGGCGGATGCGTTTGCCCACCGCGAGGCGGGCTGGATCGTGAGAGACTGGTTGAGAGTCTCCAGCCAGACTCTCTTGACCCATTTCCTTGCACCGCAATTTATTTTTTTAATTAATTTTAACGAACTAATTACATACCTGATAAAACGTATTATTTTCCATTTTGGGAGACTGAAATACTTACTTCTCATTATTATCTGATACAATTTTTTTATTTTTTAAGGTGCATATTTTTTTGTATTTTATTTATCAATCTTAGTGCCTCCGTTCATGGAGATACTCACAAGATACACGATCCTCGTGAGCGTATCATACGCGCCGATTGTAAGTACCCCCCGGAAGATTTTGCTGGTGCACGTTCACGGCGCTACGTGATGGCTGTCGGTTTCCAATCAGTATCACGATATCACGATACCGACAGAGCTGATCGCACGCGACGGGTCGCATCATTTGTGTCTGATACTTATTCGTTTGACGTTTGACAGAAATGGCGTCGGAACATGAAAGTAAATTTTAGATTTGTTCTGAAAGTGGAAAAAATGCATGTTTATATAACTATACGTCACCAGAATACGTAAGTCTTACGTTTCTTAGAAAGGATTTAGTGGAGAAGGCATGGATTGATGTTGGAAAAAAAGTCATATGACATCGCATGACAGCGTGTTTACTCCACAGCTGCACATGAAAAATGATCAAGTTCAGTATAATTCGGATAGCACCGTGTACGGAGACTAGCATTAAAAAGTAGTATATCAGCAGGGTACTTCTGGTGTCGTCACAATTAAGTAGATTGTAAGTATCTCCATGAACGGAGGGCCTTACTGTCATCTAATAATTTTATCCCTTTTTTGTGTGTCACACTGTTTTTCGAAACCTTCTTTTTATCATTCTAAGAAAGGAACGGATACATACGTCCGTCACTTCTGGACACACTGATCCCTAGATTCCTATCCAGCCCTCATACCTTTTTCCTTCCCAGAACTTCCTCTCCTTTCCGTAAAAAGACCCTACACACAGTGGAAAATTGTTGTCCTCACGGTCTCCTGGTTGGGGCTGATATAAAAAGAGTCTCAGAAAGACTTCAGTTTAAAATTTGCCTTTTAATCGACTACCATAATGGGGCGTTCAAGTATTACGTAACGCAATTTTTGAAGATTTTTGACTCCCCCTTCCCCCATGTAATGCGCCGTAACGTTTTTCCGTACCCTCCCCCCCCTAAACGTTACGTAACGTAATTGCCACAATAGTGACAATTTTTACCTGAAAGTCAAAGTAAAGTTGCGCAGAGTACTGGAAAGTAGCTTAAATACCTTTTTTTTTGTTTTAATCGCGTTTGCGGTAATAAATAAAACAAGAGATTTCGAGAACGAAAAGGATTGCCAACTTGGAAGATTTTATTTCCCTACTTTTTTTATCTAAATAAAGAAACACAAGTTACATAAAGCGTTGTTCGAACCCCCCCCTCCTCCCTCGTTACGCACAGTAACGTTTCACAAGACCCCCCCCCAAGTGCGTTACGTAATACTTGAACGGCCCCTAACACGGGCATGTGCCTGCAGGGTGGTCGGAAAATCCACAAATTATGTAACCATCAAAGCAATGAATAAAGAACAAATTTGCAGACATCATCATATTGACTTATCTATGTATGAGGCATCTTACCCAGAGGAAAGTCTGCGATGCGTCAAACAGAATGGTTGAACCCTCTCGTACGAATGTTGAGAAAATTGCAACGCAATGGGTTCACATTCTTGGTAAAATCCACAATTTCCTGTACCCATTGTAATGTACTTTGTATTATAATTTTACTTTTACTTACTTGTAATTTTCTATTTTCATTCTCTTTTTTTTTTATTTTAATCCCAGATATTATACAGGGTGTAACAGGACGTACCCGAGGGATTTTAACCAGCGATTCCTGATCATATTTGGAGTAAAGAATGTAAATGAAATTTTGGTCTCCGGTGACTTTTTTTATGACATTTTTTTTTTTTTTTTTCTTCAAATTCAAACAAAAAAAAATTTCTTCTGCTTGTTGTCATTGGTCACTCAGCCGAGTAACCGACCAACCCCTCACCCTGCCTCCAACTGAAAAAAAACCCACCATTTTTTAATGTTTTTGTAGAAAAATAAATTAAAAAAAACATCAAAAATATCACCGGAGACCAAAATCTCCAAATATGCTCAGGAATCGATGGTTAAAATCCCTCGGGGACGTCCTGTTACACCCTGTATAATTTCATTGTACAAGGGCGAAACTACAGCATTATATGATATTTTTTTTTTATTTCTTACTTTATTATAATATTTTGGTGTTTTAAATGTAGTGTATTTTAGTATGTTGTGTGTGTAAAATCACTCAAATTTATAAAAGTTAACCTCAACACAGGCCTAGTCCTAGTGAGGTTAATTTTGTATGTAAAAATAAAAAATAAGAATGTATGGTGAGAAGTTAAATAAATAAAAATAAATAAATAAGGGGGGATTCGACCCTAAGGTAAAGGGGGGGGGGGGATATCTTAGAGGGACCTCTACTAACTTACCACCACATTGATAAAAGAGATGAAGCAAATAATATTGTTATGTTTTCCAGGAATGTAATCTAGGAGAACAATTCTATTTTTAATAAACTGTTCTTAAAATTTTACACAACTGATAAACAACCATTTACCATACATAAGTGGTTGTGTATCAGTTGCATAAAATTTAAAACAGGTTTATTAGTAAGGGGTGAACATGTGGGATACGGTTAATAAATGCATAGACGGCCGGCGTAGTCCAACGGTAAGGCTCTTGATTCGCACTCCGAAGGTCGAGGGATTTAATCCGGCGTAGCAAATAAATTTTATTTGATTAATTTGTGTTATTTCATAATTTATTCATTTTAAAATAATACAATACGTACTATATTTGCGGCACGTTCCTGAGTTGAAGATACTCTTAGAATCGCCCTGGTGTAAGACCACCATTCAGAATTGAAACGTTGCTTGAAATGGCTTTAGCCATATTTGGTGACCAGATCTGAATAGTGTGACGAATCAAATTTCGTCACAAATAAATTTGAATAAATAATTTTGTGTTATGAAAGAGTCTCGCTCTGTGCAGCAAAGACAAAGAAAGTGATGACAGATATGGGTGCAAGGACTAAAACGGAAGAAGAAAGAAGTGCGGGGTAGTGCCACGGGTCCTACGAGTTCATAGGGCGCGCCGAGACAGACAGTCAAGACCGGGACGGAGAGGGGACACGTATAGTGTACAACGGCAAGTACGCGTTCCCCGCCCAGCGGCGTGATGCTGGGCGGTGGATGAAGAAACAGGAGTCAAGACCGGGACGGAGAGGGGACACGTATAGTGTACAACGGCAAGTACGCGTTCCCCGCCCAGCGGCGTGATGCTGGGCGGTGGATGAAGAAACAGGAGTCAAGACCGGGACGGAGAGGGGACACGTATAGTGTACAACGGCAAGTACGCGTTCCCCGCCCAGCGGCGTGATGCTGGGCGGTGGATGAAGAAACAGGAGTCAAGACCGGGACGGAGAGGAGACACGTGTAGTATACAACGGCAAGTACGGGTTCCCCGCCCAGCGAGGTGGTGCTGGGCGGTGGATGAAGAAGTTATAGTGGAGTTCAAGGAAATGATTCGCAAAACATGCGTTCCTCCGTCCGGCGACGTAAAGTTGGGCGTGAGACGAAGAAAGTGCGGTGACCATACGCGGCGAGTGGCCAAAGTGCGAAGTGAAGCAGACGACTTCAGGAGACTTCGACTTCAGAGGCAGGAGACTCGGCTAGGAAGGCCTGAGCTGCTGAACCGGAGGAGCTGCCATCGAGGACCTCAGCCTTACCAAGGCACCCGCAGAGAACCCAGTGACACGAAGGTAGTTCAGTGAACAATTAACTATGACGATGTGAACAATGGAGAAGCAACCCCGAACCATATGACAACTAGTTAAGATTTAGATATAAGTAGATCTAACTATAATTAAGATCATGTATCCTTGCCAAACCTAATTAAAATCCTAACATTTAAAACCTTTATAATTAAATTCAACCCCCCTTTGTCCCAACCCAAGCGACCCGAGTCGGTGAGAAGGCAGAGAAGGCAGAGTGGAGAAAGTACAAAGGTATGTTATAAAACTGCACTTATTTAACCTTACATCAATGATTATTCTGAGCTAGCTTCCTGTAACAAGGTGATACGTTACAATAGCCAGGTAATTCCCCACCTTCCTCTTCCCTATCTCCTTCCCCTCCCCACTACCTTCAGCCTCACAACATACCCAATTGGGGATGCCATAGCCCCACTGGCTCCAGACGGGAGCAGTTGGGACTTTTGTGCGGTATTCATGTAAAAAAAAAAATATGTATGTATATTTTAAAAACTCTTTGTATCAGTTAGATTATTATCATCTAATCATTAAAAGGAAAATTATGGCTATTTCGTTATTATTTTTTAATAAAATAAAACAAACACTTTGTATTTACCCACGAATTTATTATTTTATATATCAACCGGTTTGGCTATAACCTAGCTTCTTCAGGATATAATAATAACTAAATATTAAGACAGAGTGATAAGATAGGTATATATAATGAGCGACAGAGGGAGAAAGAACATATTTAGACAGAGACAAAGTATTTGAAAGCGGTACAATAGATAATCAATTAGAGGGAGGGAGACAACAATCAACAATACACATCTAATCACAAGTAACCAACAGTTAACGGGATTCAATTAAATAATAAAAATAGTTTGATGTATTCTACATTTATAATATAAAGGAGAATATTTAAAGCAATGCTAATTTAATAATAACTAAGGACCTCAGAATAATTCCTTAGTTATTATTAAATTAGCATTGCTTTAAATATTCTCCTTTATATTATAAATGTAGAATACATCAAACTATTTTTATTTTAATTGAGTCCCGTTTAGTGTTGGGTAGGACACGACATCAGGATGAGTTTGTATGAGGTACTCAAATACTGAAATGAGGTGTTGAGGTGTCCCACCTCATTTGAGGTGAGGTGTGACAATATTTCGCTTACGGGGGAGAAGGAGGGGGGAGGGGTGGCTAGAGAATTTCAGGGAATTTGTTTTTTTACATTGACTCCACACAGGAGGCCCTGGGGAAAATAATTCCCCTCAGATCCTATGTCATCTTTGAGGATGCTGTGGACGTATTAATCCATCTCTCCAGTGGTGCAAGGCGATGTTCCGAGAGACTAAGGCTAGAGAAGTCGAAGGGACTCCCTCAATCACTCTCTCCGGATCCGGCCTGCCATGCAGCTGATGGGCAGACGCATCCGCCGGCGAGACCTGGATAAACCTCACCCCATGAACCCAAGCACCCCTACCAAAAATGTCATACAATATACAAACACCTCATGCCTCATATATTTGTCCCACACGATACATCAACCATCTCACGCTTCTCCACCTCATACATTTGTCTCAAACGATACGTGACATGACATATAGTCCAATACACCAACCACCTCACCTCACATCACATTTGTCCCATACCTGACAATGTGACGTAACATGTAGTCCAATACACCAACCACCTCACATTTGTCCCATGCGTGACAACGTGACATGACATGTAGTGCAATACATCAACCACCTCACACCTCACCTCATATTTGTCCCATACGTGACATGACATTTGTAGTAATACAAAGAAATCGAGTTGTTACAAATACATTTTTTGAGGTGGGGGGACATTTTACGTGTCTGTATGGGACATTTGAGGTGCCTCTTGTATGAGGTACTCAACACTAGTCCCGTTAACTGTTGGTTACTTGTGATTAGATGTGTATTTTTGTCTCCCTCCCTCTAATTGATTATCTATTGTACCGCTTTCAAATACTTTGTCTCTGTCTAAATATGTTCTTTCTCCCTCTGTCGCCGCTCATTATATATACCTATCTTATCACTCTGTCTTAATATTTAGTTATTATTATATCCTGAAGAAGCTAGGTTATAGCGAAACCGGTTGATATATAAAATAATAAATTCGTGGTTAAATACAAAGTGTTTGTTTTATTTTTATAATATAATGTCTAACCACAAAGTAATTGCTTCTTATGAAAAAAAAAAAAAAAAAAATTAAAAAATTATCATTTTTTTAATAAGATTTTAACGAACTAACAACATACCTATTAAAACGCATTATTTCCATTTCGGAAAACTGAAATACATACCTACTTATTTCTCATTATTATCCAACTGATGCAATTTTTATTTTTTAACCGTCTCCCACCTTTCTGTAGATGATTTACCAAACTTACTTTCGTCTTATAATTTTATCTCTTTGAGATGTTACACCGCTTTTCGTAACCTCCTTTTTAACATTCTAAGAAAACTTCCAGAGGAAATATTTCAACATACACTAGGTCACATAATGAGTGACCAATTTTCTTAGATCGCTTTTGTATAATTATTGGAAATAATGTCATTCGAAAACCATATTTCTTTCAATGTACTGTCAGTTCACAATATGACCAGATGTGCTCCGAAATCAGAATTGGAAATAATACAAGAATTGGAGAAGTTTTTGGCTAACCTGGCTCGGGTTTGGGTGGCATCTTTCTAGAAAACTGTCGGTTTTGCTTAAAAATCAACTTTTATTCTTTCTGCTAAAATGATGGAAAATTTTATGGAATACTATTACAATTCAATGCTTTTGTCAGTCATTGCAATAAAAAAGGCATAAACAAAAATAATTCATTCTAACGCAATATTTATTTTGAATGTCGTGTTCTTATTTCTCTATCATATTATTTATGTTTATAACACAAGAGTTGTACAATGAACAGGACCTACTCAAGAGATATGAAGCTTTCATTGACTTAACTTGGTCGAAGGAAGCTTTTATTTATTTTTATGTGAATCAATACCAGCAGCTGAGAATTCAAATTTCATCGAAAGATGGTCTTGCATCGGGCGGTTCCGATGAGAAAGTTTGATTATTCTCCTTTCCATCATTTTTAACTAATAACTCAAGATCGATTTTATTTCATTCAACCTTCATTCAAGTTAAATAAAAATGCTCAAACACGTGATTATAAAATTTGTAATTATTGACAGGTACTTTTTGTAATTATTTTTTATTATAAATATTTATCCTTATTCTTTTCATCTATATATTCACAAATATTTATCATATTCAGATTCAACAGGTGCAGTTCTCCGGTGAAGAAGCAAATATTCCAGAGCTACTGCATGAGCTTTTACACCGGCGAACTATGGACAAGATACTCACAAGGCGTCATGAACACACTTCGAGTACAATACAATAACGCATATAGGGCGCTATTCGGCCTACCTTGGCGATGCAGTGCCTCGCAGATGTTCGCAGAAGGAAGGGTACATGGGTTCGCCGCTTTGATGCGCCACAGAATAGCCGGGGTGAGACAGCGCTACCAAAGATCGGAGAACACTCTCGTCCAGGCCGTGGTCCAGTGGCAGGGCGCGCCTCTTCACCAAACATGGAGAATTCATCTGAAGCCCCCGTAGTAGATATACAAGTACTAAATATGTATTGTGTATATATGTTTCTTTTTAAATCTTTTTATATTATTTTATTTTTTCTTTTTATAGTATGTAAATCCATTTTATGTAATGTATACTTTTTTATGGCAGACAGAGTATTGCACCCACCGCTCTGTTCGGCTGAAAT
Organism: Limnephilus marmoratus; assembly: GCA_917880885.1. Taxonomy (NCBI): domain Eukaryota; kingdom Metazoa; phylum Arthropoda; class Insecta; order Trichoptera; family Limnephilidae; genus Limnephilus; species Limnephilus marmoratus. The sequence goes on from OU862921.1 coordinate 39,706,267, forward strand.
AAATAACTTATTATTATTATTATTAATGTCGCAATATAACTGTGTAAAAAATGAGAAATATATTATTTTGTAAAACTGTAAATAAAAAGACAAACGTATTATCGTAAAAAACACGTTTTTTAATAACTTTATTTTAACTAAAATTAAAATTCTGAAAAGTAGAGTTCCTAGATAATTTAATGATTATTTTACTGTATCGTACGATTTGAAATGTGCGTGGAATAATACATACAACATTTTATTTGAAAATTTGATAAATCTGCCAACGATCATCGGCATTATTATATATATTTTTCAAAATTTAATAACTTTACTACGTAAAAATAAAAATCTTTCGAAATCAGTTTATATTTCCGGTTTTGTTTGGTTGTTGCCAATGGTTTTGATGAGGAATCTCTGTAAACGAGTGTTTTAAGTGTTAGTAGGTACGTACTTGCATATTTTTTTAAATTGAAAAGTGCCTAATTTGAATCTGCAACAGGCGCCGTTGGGTTCATGGCCGGGGCTGCATTTAAAAAAAATATGGTCTTGTCAATTTATGTTTTTTTTATTAGTGAGGTAGAGATAATTAACTCATTTCTTGGGTATTATTAAGGGGAGATGCGTGATAATATCATATAAAAATAAATACATGTTTATTTCTATTTTAGTTTTAATATAAAAGTGGTGTCATTACTTTTAGAGGTAATAAGCGTTTTTGTTGATCACAGAGAATAATTTAACGTCCCTAGCTAGAATTGGCTTGTCTTAGTGACGGCTTCAGTTCATTCATGGCTGTGGAGTTTCTTCTCTTCTTCCCGAAGTTCTCTCCCTCTTCGATAGTGTTGAGGAGTTGGCACCCCTTCGTCTCCGGCATCAGGAGACATAACCCGGCCCCAATTAGTGGAACAATTCCAAATATTATTGGGGGAAGCCATTCCGCTTGTGCCCCCATCCCCGCTACAAAGGGAGCAGCCATTGATCCAACTCTTGCCAACATGGAGCATAATCCTATCCCAGCGTTTCTCACAACAGTTGGGAACATCTCTGATGCGTATAGATACACAACAATAAAAGCTATGAACATCATCACATCTCCTATGCAAGCTAAGATAACCTGCCCGATGTTGGCTGACTTAGGGATAATTGCAATAGCGAATAAGCAAGCGGACGTCAGGAGGAGCGTGGCAATCATCAACGTCTTTCTGCCCATTCTCCTCATGAGTGGAATTGATATCAAAGTTCCAGGAATTGTAACTACTGCAGATATGGCTACATTCACGAAGATGTCTCCTGCCAGTTTGCCGATGTATTGAGAGACTCCGAAGTACCCGAAGCCGCAGACGAGCCAGTTAATCGACATGCAGATGGTGTTTTTTCGGATGTTTGGTGTTCTGAATAGGTCCAAGAGGTTTCCTTTCTGCATCTGATCTTTGGTTCTGGTGTTTTGATATTCAGCCATTCTGGCTGCGATGTTTTCTGTGGGAAGCTTATTCCTGGAAAAAAGAAAGAGACAAACGTTAGAATGGACAGAATTAAACAGAAGATTGATGGTTTCTGAATTTTATATCACCAGAAAAATCTCCATTCAGTCGGAAGAACTCTTCATTCAAATTTCAATGATGTTCGTTGCGGAAATTTGGGATTTAAGCGTAAATTAGACAGTAGTAGGCACAAATCACGAGTCAAGGATGCGAAAACAGGTTTAAATCTGCTTGTGGTGTACCTACATGTCTAATCAATAACCACTCTGTATTCATGGCTTTGTACTTATATTGGTAGTACAATATTGCTATTAGGATAATAAGTCAGCATTACTAATGTTACAATTATTACAACGAAGGCGTATTATACGAGAAAAACTGTGTCAATATGGTTTCGAAGAGCAAAACGACTACCACAATATACTCGTACAATGGTAGGAACTAGCAGAAAACAACATTAAAATGGTTTTAAAAGCAAATAACTACGTAAAGATATTAAAAAATCTGTTGCTGCAAAAAGAAAACTTTTTTGAAAACAGCAGAAACTCCCAAACAAAGGATATAGGTATCGTTAGAACTCGGGCAGTCAAACAAACTGCAGAGCGATTCTATATCTTTTGTGAGATCGAGGTCTCCTGACAGACGACATCTCCTGTCAGATCTGTGTGATTTTCTATGGCTGTTATTTGCCTTTTCTATGGATATCAAGCCAGCTTCGCCGATTTAAAACGATCTAAACTTAAATACGTGACGGTCCACAGTTGAAATCTGGTATCGGCCCATAGAAAAAGCCCATAGATCTCGTCCGTCAGGAGATCTCGATCTCATAAAAGATATAGAATCGGTCGGCTGGTCTCATTATAAAAGATTCACAAATAATAAAACACAAAGAAGGTCATGAAAGAGTGCTCTTACACTTTAGCTGCTTTTTCCATGGTCGCCACCGCTCGTTCAGTTTCTCCAACGGCCATCAGCCACCGGGGGGACTCCGGCAGCACCCAGTAGTACATCAGCATCAGTGCAGAGGGTATAGAAAGTGCTAGCTGCAGGCTCGACCAGGTCCTGAAGTAGTAGCCCAACCCCGCCAGAATCAGATGCCCAATGTTGAAGGGCAGTTGGTACAGCGCTGATACGGGCTCTCTGTACTCCTTGCCCATGAACTCCATGGTCAGGACGTAGCCTACTACCATAGTGCCTCCAGTAGCTGCTCCAAGGATGAAGCGCAGGATTGTGAAGGACCAGTATTCTGGCGCCATGGATGCTCCGACTCCTGATATGATTTGGAGAATTACAGCGCCTACGAGAGGGCCTCTTCGCCCAAATCTGAAATATTTGAAATCTTAAGTTAGGTGAATGTGATTGTATTTAGGTATATCAAATCGACAATTTTGTTGATCAAGAAACCATCGCAAGATTTTTTAGGTCTCAAAGGGTACAAGAAAACCTCGTCGGCAGTCTAATAAATAATTCAAAATAAAAGTTGGAAAAATGTTTTTGTGTTCATGTCAAAAAAAGGGACACGAGAATCTAATGACAAAGATTATGATTACCCGATGATCGTGTAACTGTATAAATTGTGGATTCCAAAGACTGCAAGAACATCTTAGGTTGAATCTAAAGTTGGAAAAGTAGGTAAATAATGCTAATATATATATATTTTTTTTTAAAGAAAGACAAAAATTCCCGGGTTACGAATAACCCAACAATGTTTGAAAATCTCCTACTACCACCATAGAAAGCCGAAAATGTTGCTTGTGTTGTGATGGAGGACTTAGCCAGCCGAGGAATCGAACACGCGACGCTCGGGTGGGACCAACCACTGACCGGTCAAAAATGTATCATTGTATTCATAATGTCAAAAGGTTTTAAATTTAAGAATCTCTTTGAGCATAAAGCCGTCGTAAGATTCTGTAGGTTACAAAGATAATAGTCTATCAAAGTAGCAAAGGCGTTAAAAAGTGGATGGCAATGTGGGAAGAATTTCAGTTAAAGTGAAAAAAGATGTAAGTATGAAGGTAGCTAAATTTACAATTATTAAAAATTAATGTGTTTACAAAAAAAATGTTTGCAGTTCACACGCGGTAGAAGTGAAACCTTCAGAAAACTAAAGTAGACACGAGTGGGGAGGCTACGAAGCGCCGCACAAAGAGGAGACTGATTAGCCTATCTCGTTGCCTCGCAGGCTAAATCCTATGGATGTATGTATGTGTTTGTCTCTTTTCAGTGTCGCCTTTTCGTTTCATCGAGAAATCACAAGGTGCTAAAGAAGTTTTCACTTCAAAAATTCAAATTCTTCACAAACTTCGTCTTCAAAATTACAGTAAAATGTGGATTTATCGGAGTTCATCAAATAATTAATGCAAACAAACATTTTGGGTACCTACTTATATAAGATATATGTATATACGTTTTATTATTCTTCTATAATTATAAAAAATACTTGTATCTATATTATACTAGCTTTTGCTTGCATGGTACTGGGAATAAATTACTATGCAAAGAATTTTCCCATGAGAATAAAATGTTTTTTTTCTGGATGAAAAGTAGCCTATGTCACTTCCCAGTCCTCCAACTATCCATCTGCAAAAAAATCATGTCAATCGGTAGCTCCGTTGCGACGTGAAAGAAGTACAAACAAACATGCAAACACACTTTCGCATTTATAACATTATTATTACACAAGGTACGAGTATATGTACCTATCAAAACAGTATATGTATAGGTACTATTTATGGTGTAAAAGTCATGTTCACACACTGTTAATAAACATGTTTACATTTTTTCAAGAATCAATTATAAAATATCATATCGTGACTGTCGTTTTAAGGAAAATCTCGAATTAATTTTACATTTTGCCACCACAAATGTGACACCTAAGGACCTAAATAATAGAGTAGGTACCTGAACAAATTGCTGTCTATACGGTTTCATAAATCTAATTAAAGATCTTTTCCTTGCTACACCCGAGTTTCTTCAAAGATGTTGCAAGTTCTAATTATATAAAACTATTGCAATTTATAAACGAGTAAACGCAGCATGTTTTATTAATTAGTAGTTTTGTGAACAGTAGATCTCGCGTTCAAAAAAGTATGTTTTTAATTTTCTCTTACGTATCTACTAATTTAAACCAAAATTTCCTCTGAAATCATAAGATTTGTAAGTAGGTACCTACTTAATTAAATAACTCCCACATCATCATCACTCTTGGCTCCACAACCCCTAGTGGGTCTTGGCCTCCTCAAGAGTCTTCCTCCACTCATCTCGGTTTCGGGCCAGCTCTCTCCAGTTTAGAAGCTCCAAGGTAGATACTCGTATGTCTTTGAGGACGTTGTCGCTCCATCTTAATCTTGGTCTTCCCAGGCTTCTTCGCCCTATCGGTCTTGAGTTCAGCAGGGACTTTTGTGCTTGATGCTCGGTCATTCTCTCTGCATGACCCAGCCACCGAAGTATCCCAGTTTAAAAAAAAATTGTGACGTTTAAATCCTTAAACAGAGTAAATAGCTCGTTGTTATAACGTCTGCGCCAAAATTCATTTTCTAAAACCGGTCCGAAGATACGCCTCAAAATTTTCCCTTTTAAAACGTCCAGTGCTCGCTCATTCCTCTTAGTTAGTACAGTCTCAGCTACGTATGTGAGTACTGGTCTGATAAGTGTTTTGTACACTAATATCTTGGTGTTTCTGGACAGCAGTCTGGATTTTATTTGGTTTTGTAGGCGGAAATAACAGAGATTTACGTTCACTATGCGCTTCTGGATCTCCTCTGTGGTATTATTGTCGTTTGTTATCAGGGAGCCTAGGTATGTGCATCTTGGTACTGTTTCAAAATTTTGGCTTCCACATGAGAGAGTTGGGGTTTGTTGCGCGCATCTTACGGCCATGTATTTGGTCTTCTGCTGGTTTACTACGAGACCCATATTTTTGGCAGAACTTTCAAGATTTATGAAGGCGTCACGTAAAGCATCGGGAGTTTTCGCGATTGTGTCGATATCATCAGCGTAACCCAATAGTTGCACAGAGTTGTCAAATATCGTTGCACTTATCTCAATGCCTGAGTCACGAATAACTTTTTCTAAGGCTGTGTTGAATAAGAGGCAGGCCAATCCATCTCCTTGTGTCACCCCGTGAAGCGCTTCAAAGGACTCGGACAGATCACTGCCAACCCTGACTTTACGCGTTACTGGGGACATTGTTAATTTCACCAGATTGATCAGCTTACGCGGTATTCCAAACTCAAAATAAGTAACTCTCTACTTAATTTTAATCCACGTTTATATATATATTATTTTAACTGACTTTAAAAAAAATAAATAATCTATTATACAATTATACAATTTGTGCAAAGAAACTAACAATTCGTTTTTAAAACTTTCTTCAGGCGGGTAGGTACATACCTTCTTTAAATATTAACTCCACACAGGAGGCCTGAGGAAAATAATTTCCCTCAGAGTCTATGTCGTGGGTGTTTTGTCGAAAGGAAGGAGTGAACTTGGGTCTTGAATCTACTACACCCAGTATAATACAAATCTACTATAATAATGAAAAAAATGCGAATAAGAAAGTCCAACACCTTGAAACGGAAACAGAACTTTCCAACAACTGACAGACGAAATGCAAAATGACAGTGAAGTTAGTGAATATCTATTAAAAAAAATTACCTGTCTGAAACAGATCCAAAAACAACACTTCCTATGAGGATACCCAACATCAAAATGGTCTGCGTGAAGTCAGCCAAGAATTTCTTTTCGCAGATCAAGTCCCATTCCATAATGATGGTTTCCTGGAAGATGTGCGTGTCGTAGAGTGGCTCATCACAGGGGCACTTGTTGGTCTCGTTGAGGCCGCCATCCAGGCAGGTGAAGGTGACAGGGGGTGCTAGGAAGACTATGCCCAGCTGATGGAAGGCCACCGGAAACTTGGTGAGGAAGACAGCCAGGCAGAGGCAGATCTGGTACTTGCCCATGGAACCGATCGACCGCTGTATGGCGTCCACCGGCTGTTTGCCGGGGTCATCTTCTGTGCTTGTGCTATGCTCTTCTGAAAAAATGAGAACATTCAGATTAAATACAATTATTTTTTGACATATATGTACGTACTACAGGCAGGGTTGTCGTGTGAAGGGGCCCATGGGCGCAATGAAGGATTCGTGCAAGATGGTGCTATAATAATAATAATAATTGGATAATTTGTAGAGCCGTTTTTGAAAAAAATCAGCTCAATACGAGCACCTCGCTTATCTGAAATATATTTTTCTTCATCACTCCCCCCGCATAAAAAGTAAGACAGAAAATGCGAAAAAAGCGCGGTGGGCGAAAAAAGATGAAGTAAAAATTACTAAACGGGAGTTAACTAGTTAATGAGGTCTTTAGTCATATTTGAACAACTTCCGTTTCTCCAAGATCGAACAGAATATATTGATCCCATTGATCCCGTATTCATCTAAATCAGTGATTCCCAAAGTGGTCCAGGTGGACCCCAGGGGTCCACGGGAGACTCGACGGGGGTCTACGTTGGCGTGATAAAAAAATGGGGGTTCACAAGTTGTAAGTGGGGGTCCACGAAAATTTATCTGGTACATCCATTCACGATCCATTAAGTACATCCATCCCATTAAAATTATGCTTTTTTTAATTGTTGATTTGCATTGTTGAAGTTACGGTACGTTATTAATTTATTAATTTTAATTCTATTTAAGTCGGAAATCATATTATTTTAATAAATACAACAAAATATACTATTTTTCTTTTTATTTTACCACTCCGAATTTAGGGTTGGAACTCAGCCGCGACGTAAATTTCCATCACATTTTTTGACGAGTTTTAGGAATATGGTAGAAATGTAACAGCAGGGGGTCCACCGACACCAGTAAAATTAAGTCCATGGATCGGGTGTACGATTTCTTTCAATTCTAAGATAGGTATTCGTTAGTTCTCATCGATTCACTAATAAGCCAGTTATTTTGCATAATGACGTTATTCAAAAAGTTGTTTATATTGATAGCTTTTCTGACACTCAGGAGGCCGCGCTAAATTTTGCCGATCATCGGACAGAATATTTCTTATCAATTCTTGACCGTGCTCGCAAATAACGACGACTAACCAAAGGCAACAAATTTCGTCAATATCGTATTAACATACGGTTTTATCGATCATCCGTGCTAGACCTAAAAAATCTGATTTTGGACTCGATGTTCTCGTAAACGAAAGTTAAACCAAAAAATCGATCCCAAATGTGATTTTGATTCACCTGTTTACCGAATGTACCTAATACTAGTTTCCGGACACCATGTAAAGTACATAAATGCACCTATTATTTATCTGTTTATTTTCTAAGGACGGGTTTTAAAAAAAAAATTGATGAATTCATCAAATATTTTAAATTAGTGTTCACGTTCTATAAAGGTTCTGGTCAAGTTCTGTTATTATATCATTATAGGTCAGTTGCTGCGTGAAACTGAAATAATCACAGAACTTGAATAGAACTTACACAGAACGTGAAAATTAACTTCAAATATTAGATAAATACATCAAATTTTTTTAAACAACCTGTCCTAATCAATTCAATCAGCTCTCTGAATAACGACCGTTTCATAACGTGAATCAAAATACTCAACTAAACTGAAAAATTATAAATGAAGACAATATTAGCAAACTTAATCGAAAATCTGGAGAAAGAAAAATTAGAAAAAATATTGGCTCCACTGGGACTCGAACCCAGGACCCTTTGCTTACATGGCAAGTGCTCTACCAACTGAGCTACGGAACTTATAGGCATCGTTAGCACTAACAACGCCTCTCCCACAAAAAGAAAGTTGGTTGCTTTCTGGTGGGAAAATGTAGTAAGCGGTAATTGTAGAATGAAACTCTAGTATATATTGAATTAATTGGCGGGTATAGTAGCGGGTAGCTCAGTGATAGAGCACCTGACCGGCAATCAGAAGGACACGGGTTCAAGTCCCGTTGGCGGCATGTATCTTTTCTCGGAAGATTTTTTCAATCGATAGATGAGTGTTTCAGGCTGATAATTATTGCTTATAATAAATATTATAATTTGAGATTTTACTCATAAAGTTAAAAATGAAAAATAAATGAAAAATTATCTTTGTAATCAAAATGTATGTTAAATACGTGGTAGACCCGCGTTACTTTATTTGTGTTTTAAAATAATGTTGGCCATTAAAATATTTCATATTTCATAATTTTCCAGGCAAATTATCTAAATCATAAATATAAAAAAACAATATTCTGTTTATTATAAAAATACGTGAATTGTGCAATTAAAAATAAAAATGATAAAAAAGCATTTTGATGGGCGTAAATTTATGTCGGAACACAAATTTGTAGTTTGTATATAAATTGAAATTACTACAAAAAAACGCATTTTATAGGATGTTTGTTTTTATTTTTCATTATGCACACTACACAAGCAAGATATTTTTTTTAAATATTTATCGTTAAGAGCGTTTAACCAGCCAGCGGACGAAAATCCACATTTCGTCGAAAGTTGTTCTTACGATCGTGCAGGGCGGTTACAATGAGAAAGATTAAATATTCTCCGTACCAGCTTTTTTAAATTATAACTCAATATCGAATTTATTTCAATTCAAGTTAGCTTTAATTTATACCTACATCCAAAAATGCTGAAAGGCGTGATGATAAAACTATTAAAATAATGTACTTTTTGTAGTTATTTTTTGATTATAAGTATTTATCATTTTTCAATAATGTCTAAATTTAATAATAATGTTAAAAAAATCTGAAATATATTAGTTTGTAAGTGCGCAAATAAATACACAAACGGACCAATTTTCGCCAAGAAACACATGTACGTACATATTTTTTAATGATTTTATTGAAACTAAAATTAAAATTCTAAAACATACGTTTGCTAGATAATATTATATTGATTTATTTTACTGCATGATTTTATTATTTGAAATGGGTGTGGTATAATACAAAAACTTTTTTGAAAATTGAACAAATCTGCCAACGACCTATGGAATAACCTTATTATTCTAAAAATTTAAAAAAATTCTCAAAATTTATTACATACGAATGCTAGATAAAAGAACAATCTTTCGAAATCCATTTATAATTTTTTGTGGAAAAGAGTCAATACGTCTAAAAACTTTTTTGAAAATGACGTATTTCCGGTTTTCTCTGGTAATGCCCTCTTAACGCACAAAAAAAGTTAAAGTGGCCTCAAATCCAGAATTAAGTTTTGTATGAAAGGCCGCGCAGCCGTTCCACTTAACAGCGGGGTTAGAGAAATTATTATTATTATGTAAGTATTGTGTGTATCAATGTATCAATGTTTTTTCAAGATATCGTAGCCTTTGATCTTTTGATGTCAATTGAATTAACTAATTAGAGGTTTTTAAAACGCGTTCCTTCATTGCACATTCATTGGAGGCCATGAATTCATTCATGAATACGTTTGATTTTTACTTTCTTTATAACTTTTTTTATTTTTTAATAGCTTGAAAACTCGAAAACTATCACGTTGTAAACACCACTTATTTAATAAAAAATATCAACATGTTTCGAATGTTTTCTTCCTCAGGATAATTAATAGGGTATTATAACCAGAGAAAACCGGAAATATGTCATTTTTAAACGACTTCGAAAAGGAGGAGGTTCTCAATTCGACTGTATTTTTTTTTATTTATTATTATTTTTTTTATGTTTGTTACCTCAGAACTTTCGACTGGGTGAACCGATATTGATGTTTCTTTTTTTATTTGAAAGCTAGTGCTTTCTGTGTAGTCCCATTTTAATTTGGTTCAGTTCTGAAAATGGCATCCATGAGAAAATCATATAAATCTTAAATTTGCATCAAGTATGTGCGCGACAAATGGACGAATAACTCAATATCACGCCAACCGATTTCGACGATTCTTTTTTTATTGGAAAGGATGTACTTCAAAGGTAGTTTGGTGAGAGTTTGGTTAGGTTCTGATTATGGGATCCATGGCAAAGAAACGGAACTCTCCAATTCTGAAGAACAAATTTACGATACTCGGCCGAATCTTTTTTTTTTTTTTTTGGTTTTAGGCAATTCACCCTGAAAAGAGTGCTTTGTGCCGGTAATAGTTAAAGTGGATAAAAAAATTCGGTTAATCTATTGGGAAAATAATAAAACAAATTAAATATTGGACACATTTAGATCACTAAAACAAATTAAATATTGAATTCATTCAGGTTAATACACTTACATAAACTTGTATGAACACGAGAATTGTTAAGAGATAAAAGGTATGAAATGTTAAGGGGGGACTGGTGTGTGATTTTAATAAGCCGGCGGTATATGTTCTTGAAAGATGAATGGTTTTTACAGTTAAAGAAAACGTGGTCGAGGGTTTCCTCTTCCACACCGCACTGGCAGACCGGATCATCTAAAACTCTAATTCTAGACAAGTGAGATGCAATTGAACAGTGACCAATTCTCATTCTCGAAATACATGAAATGAATCGTTTTGAAAGTTTTTTACCGTGAAACCATGGCTTAGCAGGGATATGGTTTTGAATTCCAGCATAGAAAGATCCAGTTCTTATTTTGGAGACTGCCCAATTTTCTTCCCAGGCACGAGTCATGTTGGATTTAAGAATCGGGAAGACATCGGAGATAGGAATTCTAAAATTTAGTGGGATAGTTCCGGAATCTGAACCAGATTTGGCGAGAAAATCGGCCATCTCATTACCCTCGATACCCAAATGGGCAGGGACCCAGGCCAATATCGTCTCAAACCCAGATTCACTTAGAGAATTGAGAAGATTTTTTATTTTACATATAATATTGTCTTCCGGATAACATAGAATATTTGACCTAATTTTAGTTAGAGCACTTAGCGAATCAGTACATAGTAAGGCTCGATGAATGTTGAGAACCTGGATTTGATTTAGCGCTTGTTCAATTGCAAAGCATTCAGCTGTAAATATGGAAGCTTCTTTCGGTAATTTATAAGTGAGATTGATGTTGAATTCTGGACTATATATCGATGCTCCACATCTTTTATTTTCAAATTTGGAACCATCAGTGTAAAGGATGGAAAATCCAGCGAATTTTGAAGCCACAATGCATTTAAAACAATCATCCACATTTTGAAATTTATTTGGGGAAGATAAAATATTCTTCTGAAAGACTCATGTTATTGTTTTCGGCATAAAAGTGATAGCCTTAAATGGAATATTGTATATAGGGAGATTGGGAACTTCTTGAAGATATTGGAGGGAAGATGATAGAGAATTATAGAGATGAAAACTTTTAATTAGGAGAGGAAAACATTGTTTTTCTCTCAATCTTTTGTTAGAATTCAAATTAACACTTAACCGATTAAGACTTTGTTTAATAGGATGAAGTGATAACGATAAAGCCTTGAAAATATATTTATTGGCAAGAAATTGCATTCTGAAATATAATGGAGGCTCCCCACATTCTACCTGAAGCGCATTAATTGGAGAAGATTTCATAGCTCCAATAATCATTCTGAGGGCTTTTGATTGAATTCTTTCAATTTTCTTATCTAAATATTTAGGGAGAGGATCAAAAAGGAAAGAGCCATAATCCAAGTGGCTCCGAACTAGGGAATTATACATTAATTTAAGAGTGGTAGGATGAGATCCCCACCATACTCTGGAAACTGCTCGCATCATATTAAGTCCCTTTTCACACTTTGTAGAAATTATCTGAATGTGTGGAAGCCAGGAAAGTTTATGGTTCAAAAGAAGACCAAGGAATTTGATTTGAGTAGCGGTTTGTAGAGGCACATTATCAAAAGAGATTGAGAAGTGGGGAATTTTTCTTTTGCGCGTGAAAGCCACGACCCTGGTTTTAGATGCCGCCAGATTCATCCCATTTATTGACAACCATCTTTTAATATATTGTAAAGCCAAATTCATTTCCTTAGCTGCAAGAATAATATTTTTATGTAACAAATATATAAGAATATCATCCGCAAAGTAAAGTCGCTTGATAGAAAAAGGAATTACTGAATCTAGGTCGCTTATATAAATATTAAACAACAGAGGACTAATAACAGAACCCTGGGGCAAACCTCTCCATAGTTTGCGCCTTAAGCATTTAGAGGAAGACTCAATAATAATGGACCTATCTGAGAGCAAATTAATAATAAATTGGACTAATTTCGGGGGGAATTGTTTTTTAATTAGCTTTTCTTTCAAAACATTCAGTAAAACATCATCGTAAGCTGATGAAAGGTCAAGGAATGTGGCCAATGTATAAGAATTTAGGGATTGAGAAACTCGGATATCAGTTGTAAACAAACTTAAATTATCCATTGTAGATTTCTTTTTCCGAAAACCATACTGATTTGGTGAGATAATATCTTGACTTTCAACAAACCACTCTAATCTGTTCTTCATCAAACGCTCCGCTACTTTCATCAAACATGATGAAAGAGCAATAGGCCGATAAGACGAAATTTCAGATGGATTCTTTCCAGGTTTTAAAATGGGAATGATTTTTTGTGTTTTCCAATCCTCCGGAATTAGTCCTGTTTCAAACATATTATTAATAAGAGATAAGAAATATTCAACCGCCATATCAGAAAATGATTTAATGAAACTATTAAGTATTCCATCGGGACCCGGAGCAGAGTCAGAAAGGGCTCTTATTACTCGTTTCATCTCATCAATGGCGAAAGGAGCATCTAGCCAGTTAGAATGAGATGGATATGGCTTAACAGAAGGCATTTCTTCACATCCGGCCACCGATGGGGGGGCTATTTTATCCGCAAATCCTATAAGAATTTCTTCTGATATATGTTTGATTCTCGGCGGAGAATACGATGATCCGAATTTTTTTAAGCTAGACCAAACTGAAGACTGGGGAGTTTCCGGAGACAGGTTCTCACAGAACTTCCGCCATCCAGCACGTTTTTTATTTTTCAAAATTCGTTTGGTTTCCGCCTGGGCTTTTTTAACTGCTAAAAAATTTTCTAGTGACATACACTTACGAAAAGAGGAAATTGCTTTTTAACGAGAGTTGACGGAGCGAGTGCATTCCTCGTCCCACCACGGAGTAGAGTGTTTTATTTTTATGTTCGCATTGCATTTCGGGATGGATTTTTCTGCTGCATTTATAACCATAGAAGGAAACGTCTCACATTGCATTCTGATGTCTCCCGGGGACGATTTTGTTAAATTAATAAGGTTATCTAGTTCAGAAGAGAAAGTGCTCCAATTCGCATCTTTTATTCTAAATTTGAGATTATTTTTAACTGGGGGGGGGATAAGTGTAAGATTGATGGTGGAATCGGATTATAATTGGGAAATGATCACTAGAGAGGGGATCGTTTAGGATGTCCCAAGAGCATTTAGATGCTAACGAATACGAACAAAGAGATAAATCAACAGCACTTTTCCGTTGATGAGGGGGGGTGAATCTGGTTGGAGATCCGTCATTTAAAAAACATAGGTTATGGGTATCAATAAAATTTAAAAGATTGCGGCCAGAACGATTTGTTATTTCGCTACCCCAAGAAGGGGAATGTGCATTAAAATCTCCAAGGATCATATAAGGGGAACAAATCTGGGTTAAGATTGGTGCCCATTCGTTTTCAATAAAAGTCGTAGAGGGAGGAATATATATTGATAAAATTGTGATATCAGATAAGACAGCTGCAATTATCTGGATATCGTCGGAGGGAGTATGAATATTAATTTGTTTAAACGGGATAGAATTATGGATTATCAGAGCCGTGCCGCCTTTACCATCCGGTCTGTCGTGTCTGAGACAATAATAACCTGGAATTCTTAAGTGAAAGGAGGGTTTTAACCACGTTTCAGAAATGGCGGCTACTGAAACGTCGTGTTCGTCGAGTAATTGAATTAGGTCAGATTTGTTAGCGGAGAGGCTTCTACTGTTCCACTGAAGAATTTTGTTCAGTTTCGAAGTCATTGGGGAGGCAAGATAATAAAGATTTAATGTAATCGGCAGCGTTGGACGGTACAGTATTGTTGTTTGTAAGGATTGAAATTAAAAGAGTAATTAAAGTTTGTATAAAAGAATTATTATTCATTATTTCGGGGAGAGAAGGAGGGGAAGTATTACCCTTAATGGCACACCCATTGGGCGACTGGGATTTGGCATTCCCATTCGGGCTGGCCAAAATATTATTCAATTGTTTTTCATCAAGGTAAGGAGTATATTTTGGGTTGGGTTTGACTGGCTTGAGAATGGTTTCTCTGTGAGAAGATGACGTTGATTTTAAAAAGGTGGTTGTTTGGAAAGGTGCTGAGGACGATGTCATCTCTGTGAATGATTTTTTCGCAGGAGAGAATAACTTAGAGGCCTGGAAGTACGAAATGTTGTCGGTAGCCATTTTATGTTTTATGTTCTTCTGTCTTGATAATTCCGGACAGGCTAGACTGACCGCGGTATGTGCACCCGAACAGTTAATGCAAATGGGATCATTGGAAGATTTCGGACATTGATCAAATGGGTGACCTTCTCCGCAAAAGTAACAACGTGGAGGGGAGCGGCATACGGGTTTTGAATGTCCAAACCGGCAGCAATTGAAGCATTGAATAGTTGGGAATTTATAAACATCGACGGGAAGCGAGGTATAATAAATAAAGACATGAGACGGTAGTGATTGTCCTTCAAATGTAATAACAACCGATTGAGAAGGTTTCCAGATCGTGTTTCCATCAGAAGAATCCTTGTAGTTCAGTCGACGTGCTTTTAATACTTTCGGGCTTCCGTGAGAATTATTCAAAGCGTCAACAATTTCAGCCTCTGTGATCTCCGCGGGAATTTCTCGCACAAGACCCATTCTCGTAAGGTTAAATGTCGGTATAAACGATTTATATTTATGGATTGAGAGCGAGTCAATTTTTTTTTACAAATCCATTAGCGGAAGCGGCAGTATTAAACTAGATAGATAATTTATATCGCCCTTCCGGTTTAATTGAACCGTTAACAATACCAAGGTTATTATTTTTTGAGTTAAATAAAAAATTTCCAAAATCTAAAGGGTGAATAAGTTTTCCTTGTTCAGTTCTCTGCACCATAACGATAAAAGGACCGGAAGCGGAAGCAGGATAAAGTAAGTCAGTACTTTTTGTATTATCGCTAGTTAAAGTACTTGTCTGGATGTTACAATTGGTGTTAAGGTCGTTAGAGGTCGAGGTTTGTTGAATTGGCGGAATAGATTTAACTTTCGATGGAATGTGAAGGCTATGCGATGGACGCCGTTTACGAGATGGGAGCGTAATAGAAACCTGACTAGAATTAGATTCTGAATCAGAAAAATCCAATATCGACCCTGGGTCGGGAGGCCTATCTTCGTCTTCTTCCATTATATTTAAAAAAAACTTTACTTTTAAAAATTAAACTGAAAAATAATAAGCAGTCTATTTCATTGACTGTACAAACAAAAACGGATTAGCCGTAAGAAGGAATGCAAACACCTAGGTATACGATAAACAAAATTAAATGAAATGTAACAATAATATCTTATCTGTATGAGGCTCAGGAACGGGCGAACGGCACTAAGCGATAGGTAAGGTACACACAACCACTGTTGACCGCGGCTCGAATCGGACTGTCGGCCGAATCTTAATCGAATTAGTTAGTGTACTTCAGATTCACTAAAAATCAAAAAATAGACTCCAAAAATAACAATCGTACCTACATATTGATGAGTAGAAAAGGTAAGTTGATTATAAAGTTGTAGAAGAATACGAAATAATTTTTTTACTTTTTAGTGCATTTTTTGAAGTCGTTTTTTTGTTTTGTTAAAAAAATTTTAATCAAATTTTAGACGCATTGACTATTTTCCACAAAAAAATTATAAATTAATTTCAAAAGATTGTTCTTTTATCTAGAAAACGCATGTTTTAAATTTTGTGAAAAAATGTTTATTTTTAGTGTAATAAGGTTAGGTATACCATTGGTCGTTGGCAGATTGTTAAGTTTTCAAACGAAAAATCTTATTTTACAAGACGTATTTCACACCATGTAATCTCATACATTATTGTAAATCAATACGTTATCTAGTAAACGCATGCTTCAAAATTTAAATTTTAGTTCAAGTAAAATCACTAAAATAATATCCGAACACTCATTTATGACGAAAACTTCTCTATTTTATCTATCTATTTACGGTCTTCCAAATAAATATATTTAGGTTTTTTTATACAATCTTATTTTGCTTAGATATTATTGAAAAATGATAAATACTTACGATCAAAAAATAATTACAAAAAGTACAAAAAATAATTACATAATTTAATAGTTTTATCATCACGTCTTTCAGCATTTTAGGATGTAGGTATGAATTAAAGCAAATTTGGAAAGGAATAAAATCGATGTTGAGTTATAATTTTCAAAAGCTTGTACGGAGAATAATTAACATTTCTCATAGGAACCGCCCTGTACGATATTCGGCCGCTGGATGGTTAAAGGCCTTTAATCATTTTTGTAATTTTTTTGGTCTATTTAAATTCTTATTTGTTCAAACTTGTCTGTCTTTGGTTATTTTTGATAATTTTCATTTTATCGTGACGATTGGTTTAGAAACATGTTAATAGTTTTTTTTTAAATGAGTTGTTTGTACAAACTGGTTTGTTTTTATTTAATTAAAATGACGCCACAAAGTTAATTTGCAATTATTTAAGACGTTAACATTTTATAATTTATTTTATTTATTGATTAGAATATATCGTTATTCACAATACCATCATGATGCACTGTTATTGTGAATAACAATATTTATCATATGAAGGTATCTTACTGTATGAAGATCTACGTAGATATCTTAATGCTAAGATACATAACAACATATCGTCACACATACGTCGAATTTCTAGATGGAAAAGTAAATAGGTTTCAAAACCTGCCATAAAGATAAATGAAAAAAATACATTATTATTACGAATTTGAAAACCTGACGGCCTCCAAATTAGGCTTAAATAATGATTCCAGCAAATCTCACTAAATATTGACAATTATTTATTTAAAAAACGGAGTCTAAATAAAATAAGTAGCTTAACTTAAGAGTAAGGGCTGCGCGGTCTTTTTCATGTAAAACTTAATTTAGATTTGACCCAATCCAGTTGAAAAATTATTTTTTTTAATCAAAAGTGTTAGCAAATGTCTAGTACGGATATGTGCTAATTTAGTTATTTTTTTACGTTAAGATTATATTGGCCATTAAAATATTCAATTTTGAATGATTTGGAGACAATTTTGGCATGATTTAATTATAATTATTAAATAAATTGTCTTAACCTACCCATGTGTTAATATACTTAATGAAAAAAAATATTAAAACTAATAAAAAAGGCATTTCTTTAGGTAGATTCTTTTTATATACCTACTTCCGACAAATTTGTGTTAAGAATGTTAATTTGTGTTAATTTGAATTTACGCACACCCAAATTCTTCTTTTTTGGTATTTCATTATATTTTTATAGTTAATAGGGAATTATTTTTTTAAAATTATTGTCATTAACTTAAAAAAATATTTCAAAAGTTGCCTCTAAAACCATGAAAAATTTAATTCTCCAATAACCTATAATCATGTTCCCGGTTCCCGGCATGCGTTGCAATGCCATATTTATTTATTTATTTGTTGGCTCGCCAACAGAATATATCACATATAATTATTACATCAGTTAACAATTTTAATACGGTTACAGTGATTATTCCAATAAGAGGTGAGCACACCATTCATCACAACATTCTTAATAAGTTGTAATACATAATAATAAATTAAAGTACATACATAAAACAAGAAGAATCAATAATTACAAAATATATTCACACATGAACATATACATACATTTATACACATTTTATAGGTTTAGGTGAGGAGATCATCAGGGATATGTAAGTATAATTTTCTTTTGAAGGTATCAATTGAGTTTGAAAATACATCTAAGTCTTCATGTTTGCAATATTTGTTGCATAACCGAGTCATTCTCGAGGTTGGTTTGAAGAAACTTGTATTAATACGGTAAGTATCGATCCAAAAGGTTTCAAGGTTTCTCGTGAATTTCGGCCTTATATTAAGATTAATTTGATTAATTAAATATGAATCATACATGTTGTTTATGATTTTAAAAAGGGTAATCAAATCTGAAATGTGCCTTCTTTTAACGAGTGAGACTTTTCTAAAGTGAGTGAGTCTTTCAGCATAGTTATCTAGATTATCTATATTCAAAGAAATACATTGTTTCTCCCCGAATCATCTTTCCCGTGCGTCCCCGTTCCCCTCCCGCATTCCCTTCCTAGTTTATTTTATAAATTATAACCCATATGTTATTCTGATGTACGAGCTATATTATTGTAAAGTTTCATTAAAATCCATTCAGTAGTTTTTGCGTGAAAGAGTAACAAACACACACACACACACATCCATACAAACTTTCGCCTTTATAATATTAGTAGGATAGTAAGAATTTAAAATACCAATAAAAAGTAGTACATATGCATAGGTACTAATGTTTGCTATACCTTTTGATTAAATATCAGTGTGGTTTCCATATGATTATAATATTATCGGTTTGGTTGGGTATTTTGACCTTAAATTCAAATTTTAGTTTTGTACGAGAGCTGTTCCCCTTAACTTGTAGGCAGGTACCTAATAAGATAATAGTAATTAAATTATTTATAACATTTTCTCGACGTTTTCTCAGATATTTAACTACGCTAGGCTTATTAACTGACCTAAAATAACCAATCTAATCTGCCTGTAATCCTACTATATCAGTTTGGGTATTAAATTTTAAATAAATACCGATAATCTTCAAAATAATAATGTATTTATAGAAAAACACGCGAGAAAGGGGTTATTGCCGAAACTGGGATAAAAAAAGTTTTTTTTATTTACATCAGATGATTAGGTATGATTTTTTTAATGCGAGCATGTAACACAATAACTCAGATAGTAATATTCTCTCGTCCCTTTCAATAAAAAGAACCTCCACACAGAATATCCAAAGATAAAATAGGCTCCGAGGGAAATTATTTTTTTTGGCACCTCCTGTGTGGAGTTAATAGTTTGAAAAAAACTATCACGAGGTTAAAAAAACGTGCTACACTCAGGGTTTATAAATAACTAGCTGGTACCCGGCATGCGTTGCTATGCCATTTACTAAATAAATTGTTTCTCCCTGCGTGTCCTTTCCTATTCGTCCCGTTCTCCTTCTGCCTCCCCTTCCTCTCCCGCGTCCCCTTCCCCTTTCGCGTTTCCACTCCGCCTCCTCCACCTTCTATCTCCCCACTCCACTCCCCTCCTTCCCCCTTCCAGGTTCCCCTCCCCCCTCCCTGGTTCCCCTCCCCCCCCGCATTCCATACATTCAGTCCCGGTAAAAACAGTTTTCAAACAGCTCACGTGCCACCTATTACAATTTTTTTATACAAATTTCATAATACCAGAGCTCACCAGTAGTTTTACACAAACCTTGTCCTGACAATGACGAAAACAAACAAAAAGAATTATTCAATTTTGTGCAGTCGTTCGGAAGTTATGCGCGTACATACATTTTGGCGATTCATTTTTATTTATATATATATAGAAGATAGATAGAAGAAGATAGAAGAAGAAGATAGATAGATAGATAGATGTCTATTTTTTTGTGAGTACCGCACAAGAGTCCCAAGTGCTGCCAACCGTCTGGAGCCGTGGGACTCCAAGTGCTCCCAACCGTCTGGAGCCGTGGGACTATGGCACCCCCAATTGAGGTATGTTGAGAGGTTAAAGAGAGGGAAGGCAAATAATATGAGAGAGAAAGGAGACCGGTCAGTGGATGAGTTGGCATCGCGTTTGAGTCCCACCCAGGCATCACGTGTTTGATTCCTCGGCTGGCTAAGTCCTCCAACACGACACAAGCAACATTTTCCGCTTACTGTGGTGGTAGTAAGAGATTTTCTAATATTGTTGGGTTATTCGTAACCCGGGAATGTTTGTCTTTCTTTAAAACAAAAGAGGAAGATGGCGAAGTAGGTATCTGCCTGGCTATTCAGATCTGGTCACCAAACACCCTTAACGTAATTTCAAGCAACAACGTTTCGATTCTGAATGGTGGTCTTTTACCGGGCGATACTGAAAGCATCAACCATTCTGGAACGTGCCGCATTTATATTATTATTTACTACTATACAATATTTAACGCATTTGTTACTATTTATCAATATTTTTGGTTAATTTATATATGAGAGTCATTAAAAACTTTGACTGTTCCGATTGAAATATTTAATGTTATTTTTTAATACGTATGTTATTATTTATTGGAATGTCATTAAAACGTTTAAAATTAATGTATTAAGGCATTATAATAATATTGGGGTGCACGGACATAATAACATATCTTCATCGTTGTTGTCACACTGTAACGCTGTCCGAAACGTTGGTTAAATAATGAGGTAGCGCAACACGGCATGACACCCCAAACATAAATAACGAAAATACTTTTGGCCGTGAAAATCTAAAATCATGTCATAACGATGTAGGTTTTACGTCGGTAACTTGTCATCAGACTGTGGATCGCCGACGAACAAACAACAGTTCAAGACGTTTAAAAAATATGCTTGAAAAAACGAGTGTGCTTTAGACCACACAACTGAGTTAAAACTTCTGCACCATCTATATTCTATATTGTAAAGTGTATTCAAATGTAATGTGAATTATTATTTAAGGTAATAGTATTTAGTGTAGGTACCTATACCTTTTGTCATCCGACCGCTGTCTTCCCAGAGCAAGAAGATCTCCTTCGCAGGATAGTGGAGAAAAGGATTTTGAGGTCATGCATATAAAAAACGCTGGTTTTACTAGTGAAAATTAATGTTAAGTTTATTGCATTTTGCAAGAGAAAAAAGGAACCAAGGAAAAGTAAACAATACATAAATACCTCGAGCAATTATTAACTGTAGTAGAAAGAGAGAGTCAGCTAATTACGTTTAATTATTAATTCCGCACACGTCCCGTCGCCGTGATAGTCGTGACACTCCTGCAAACGACGACAGCCAACCCCTAGACACCGTCCAGCACGTCATGGGGCCACCAGTTTCAAGGAAATCCACAGCTGATCTACACCCATCAAGCGGCGTGTAAAAATCCCACCGGCCAAGGAACAGTAACGTCGGCGCACTCTTCAAGAGTCGCAAAGCTGCTTCATTTAAAGGGATTCCACCCAACAAACAGGCACACGGCGGATCTACACCCATCAAGCGGCGTGTAAAAATCCCACCGGCCAAGGAACAGCCAAGTAATCAATACATCCCCGTTGATTACCGTTTAAATTTTCTTCCGCATGCGGATACAGCAATCTCCCGGCATCCGGCGAGGAATTCAACAAAAAAATAAGGCTTCTATGCCATTTAAGTCGTCCCACACTCACAGAACGAAAAATAAATAACTTTCTAGGCTACATTGCACTAGAATCTTTTTTACAACCAAACTTCTCCTCAAAAATCTCCTCTCGCCTCAAAAAATTACGTGATCTCCGCCGCCATCTTTCCTCGAATGACGTTTCCGGTCTCGTTGCAGTTTCGCCAACCAACAAAGTTAAAAAAAAAGAAAAATAAATAAAGCATAGACAATAAACGGTACCTATTTTGAGCAGTACCTGCTCATGAAATAGATATGTTACATTCCCCGCAACCCCCGAAAATTTTACGCCGCGAAGTGAAGTAAAATTATTAGGACACCGCCCAACAAGACTCTCTCTTTCCACAACTGTTAAAAGAAAAAATAATACATCACAGTATCAGAAAAACAATAACATAAGATATACCAAAGTAGCAAATTAAAAAACAAACACCCATTCACAGAATGGCATACAAAAGAAAACCTTGAAAATGAGGTAATACCTCCACTTTTACAAGCTCGCTTGTAAGATTACCAACACGATACTCACATGACGAGATACAATCTCTCAAGAAAACACTAGTGAGTATGGAGAACTTAAGCTCCCACTTTCCTTTATAGAAAAAAGCAACACTTAGTTATTATTAACATATAATTAACTCTCTCTTTCTCTATCCTTATATTCTAAACCAAAATGATATATGGAAAAAGTAACGTCATACAAATTATACTCAATGCGTCTTAAATTATCAACTAAAACTAATCCAAGGTATAAACAAATATACAGAATCAACTCGTTCAATTTGAAATTGATGTTTAGGAGGTCAGATCAAGTATAATACAATTATTACTTGTCTATCGTATAACAAGTTTTATGAAAAAACTGTCAATTACAAAGTGGTCAGAGTAGGGTTTATATGTAAAGACATACCTATCTGTCAAAAAAAATCAGATCAAGTATAATACAATTATTACTTGTCCATCGTATAACAAGTTTTATAAAAAAACTGTCAATTACAAAGTGGTCAGAGTAGGGTTTACATATTTCATTTACCTATCCATCAAAATTTATGAAAAAAATCATTAGGAACACAGAAGCAAAACAGGATCTAGAATGTTAGGCTTAGAGCTTAGGGATTACAATTAAACAAAACACCTAGCTATTATAAAAGTGAACCTCAAAAGGTACTCTTGATTTTATACAAAAATACAAGATGTAACTATGATAAATCATCCTCAGGGGACGTTGCTTGTGCAAGAAAAGACTGAAGATAAACCCAGGTGGCATTCCTTCAAAAAAAATAACACTTAATACATCAAGTAAGTGAAAAGTCATAAATTTCTTGAACAAACAATGATATTTTGGTGATCGAATATACTTATTAGATAATCGACACTAGGTAAGGGGTGATCGAACAATATCCAAATGAACGACACTAGTAGACAAAATTAACAGTACAACACTGGTTTAAGCAGTGAGAGACCTATATATGTAAATGCTTAATGTTAACTTAGAACTAAAAGACAAAATACACTTTCCTGTATTAGAGGTAAGGTGATAAACTTCAAATATGAGTTACTTTAATGGGTAGGTATGCCAGAGCAGTACCGCCTTTGTTTGTGACAAGAAAAAAAATTTCTTAACAAATATTCTTAACAAACTTAACTAACTGACTTTAAGGAAAGTTATACCAGACTTAATCTATTTAACATAGCTATGGTATATTTAAGAAAAACTTTACTTAATCACTAATTGTTGAAATTTTAACAATCTGTATATAAGAAAGTCGCTCAAATCTCTCATAAACAGAAGTTTTGAATCATTCTTTCCAAGTGCTTGGAAAGTCATTATTCGGGAGAAAATTCCAACGAACTTGAGAAGAAGGATTCAGACTTAAACGCTAAAACAGTACAACATAACCTATTGTTTTACGAACCCATCAGTGTGTAAGTATAATTGTAGCCTATAAGGAAGGCGAAACGACTCATTTCATACAACAAATTATTTAGAGTTTAAATAAAAAAAAAAATCTCGTCAAAGACTAAGTCAATTACAAAATATGACTTAGACAAAATATTGGGCGCCACTGATCACACGGATCAGAGGAAACGACATTCATTATAAACGACGTCTCCTATAGAAAAAATTCCGAAGAATTTAAAGAAAAAAAATTAAATTGAGGAAGCAAGATTGAGGAAATTTCGTGAAAATTCTAGACAAAACCTCTTGAGGGTACCAAACCTCAAAAGCAAGTGACCAGAAAAACCACTGACGAAACAAATGGAACAGCATGCAGGGTTGGTAGTCCCGCATGCAATCACGTTGGTTTCATCTATATATAAAGAGTAAGAAATATTTAATCCATGCGAACAATATCCTTTACATGAAAATTTCCTACCATTTTACCGTTCATATCAGCTAGAGTATAGACCAAATTAGAGACTTTACCTTTAATAACATTGCGAACGAATCTAGGGGCCAATTTGTGAGAGAAATAATTCGGTCCACTGGATTGAACGAAATTCTTCCTCCAAACGACATCGCCTACTTCATAATTAACCGTCTTACGGCGTAAATTGTAGTGTTGGGCATTTTTCTTAAAAGCTTGTAACAAAGCATTTGAAACTTGTTCATAAATTGGAACTAAGTCTTCCAACTTCTTAGCAAATTCGTCCCTAGATTGCTGCAACGTAGTGTCTACGACACCAGAAGATAAGTTATTTTTATGAAAGTTTCCGTCAATAATTTGTTCCCTACCATGCATGAGGAAGAAGGGGGTGAAGCCGGTTGCAAAATTAACCGTGTTATTGAGAGCTGATTGAATTTGAGGCAGAAATCTGGACCAATTACGCTGGTCAGATTCGGTTAAAATAGACAAAGCAGTTCCAATGGTTTGGTTATAGCGTTCGACCACGTTATTTTGGGGAGTATAAAAAGCATTATAAAAAGGCGGAGGTACGTTATACTCTGCTAACAATTGTTTAAAGTCTTTTGAAATAAATTGTTTCCCGTTGTCGCAGACGCACGTTTGCGGTACCCCGTGTACAAGGAATATGTATTGTTCAATGTTTTTAACAATGCTTTTAGTAGTTGCATTTCTAAGCGGAAAAATCCAGGTATATTTAGAAAATACATCAACGACTGTTAGAATATACATAAATCCTGCATAGCTACGCGGAAGAGGACCGACAAGGTCAATAGACAGCATTTGCATAGGTCTTGTGACTATTTTCGGGTTCGTAGAAATGCCTGCCGGCGCAGCAGTGTTAATTTTATGTGCCTTACACGTTTTACATCTATTGACAAAATTTTTGACGTCATTATACATCCCTAGCCAAAAATAATGAAGTTGAACCTTCTTATATGTTCTAAAAACTCCTGGATGACAAGAGATAACCGACTCATGTTCTTTAGATAGAACAGCGTTACGGTCCTCAAAAGGAACAACAAGCTTCCAAGCTGTGTCCTCCTGCAGAGCGAAACGAGATTTAGTGTGACGAAATAATTTATTTTCCTTAATTTGAAAATTATTAAAACGTTGTGGATTTGATTTACAATTAGAAAATAAGGTATTATACCAAGTATCTGTACTCGTGGGAGCGGAATCAACGGCCGAAATTAAAGAAACGTCTTTACGTGAAAGAACGTCCGGAACCGTATTTAATTTACCTTTCCTATGTATAACATCAAAAGAGTACTGTGACAGCCGAGTAGACCAGCGAGCAAGCCGACCTGTTGGATTAGATAATGAGACTAACCATTGTAGACTAGAATGGTCCGTTACCACAGTGAAGTGAGCACCTTCTATGTAGGGCCTAAAATGGTTGACTGAATCTAACACCGCTAGGAGTTCGCGCTCCGTCACGCCGTAGTTTCGTTCATGCACATTAAGACACCTAGAGAAATAAGATACAGGGTGCTCCTCTCCTTCAAAAATTTGTGTAAGTACACCTCCGATCCCAACGTTGCTCGCGTCACAGTGAATCGTGAAAGGAAGCGAAAAATCCGGACAATTAATAACAGGGGCAGAAGTCAACGCCTTCTTTAATTTCTTAAAAGACAACTCCGCTTCAGGAGACCAAGAAAAATTACTAATTCCCTTCCTTGAACCAGTGAGTTTTGTTAAGGGAGCAGCAATGGTTGAAAAATCCTTTATAAAACGCCTATAATACCCGCACAGGCCAATGAAAGCTTTTACCTGTTTAGAATTCTTTGGAATGGGGTAAGTACGAATGCATTCCAACTTAACTGGGTCTGTGCGAAGTCCTTTTGCATCCACAACGTAACCGAGATACTTCAATTCATCAATTGACATTCAATTAATTGACAGTTAAGCCTGCTTCTTTCAGACGCAAGAAAACCCTATTTAATTGCTCTAAATGTGAATCGATATCTTCTGAAATTATAATTAGGTCATCCAAATAGCAAAAAACGTTTTCGTCGAACTCTGGACCAAAAAGTGCATCAACCAGACGCTGAAGTTCACTAGGAGCGTTTTTTAACCCAAACGGCATCCTAACGAATTCAAACAAGCCATGTCCAGGTACTACAAAAGCCGTTTTGCAGCAAGAATCCTTATGTAAAGGGATTTGCCAGAAACTTTTCGATAAGTCGATAGAAGATATGAAGCGTGCACCACGTAGCTTGTCTAAAATACGCGAAATATACGGCAAGGGGTAGGAATCTCTTGTCGTGACGCTGTTAAGCTTCCTGGAGTCTAAGCAGAACCTTGCAGAACCATCCTTTTTAGGCACAATCAAAACCGGGTTCGACCAAGCCGAACGCGAACGTCGAACAACACCTAAGTCAAGCATTTCTTTAAGTTGAGCTTCAAGTTGTTTTTGACGTGTTTGAGACAACGGGTAATATCGTTGCTTAATGGGATCTCCCGTCGTATTAATTTTGTGCTGAACTAAATGAGTACGACCCAATCCACATTTTTCAAAAGAAATTGACTTAAATTTATCTATTACCTTATTAAGCCTACGATTGTCTTGGGGGGACAGTAAGGAAGCTGACGTGATCTTGCGAATTTCACCTATAGTATTCTCAACATCACGTCCACTGTTGGCCTCTGGAAACAATTGAGGAGCGATGTCAAATTGTTTCCAAAAGTCGACTCCCAAAACAATCACAGGTGAAAGAGACGGAATAATAAAAAATGTAATATATTTCTTAATATTATTATAAGTAACTAGTACTCGCATAGTACCAATTACATCCTGACGTACCCCATCAGCGGTGGTAACGTAAGATTCTAATTTATCTAAACTAAAGCCTAGACTAATAAAGAAGTTATAAAGAGAACCGCCAAAACAACTGACCGTCGCACCACTGTCCAAGAGACCCGAAAAGACAAGATTTTGAATAGAAATATTCGCATGGGGTCTGATGTCTTGTCCAGAACTAGCCATCGGCATGCATGCGTCCATGTCACGCCTGAAGAACCGGTTACTGGAGCTATCAACTACGGGTGATGATCTCCTGGCATCCTTGCTAGCAGGACGCAGAGGATCACACTCTAGTTTTTTGGATTTGTGCGAGCGGGGTCATCTCGGCGTTTGTCAGAATTCTTCTGAGAATCAAACTTCCATTTTCTACAAAAAGGTTTTGTATGACCTTGCGCCTTACAATAAAAACAATTTAAAGTTTTTCTACTATTCGAAGAAGAAGAATGTGTAGGAGAAGAGGATGATGCTTGAGGAGAAGTAAAATGCGGTAAGGGTTTATCTACGGAGTGCTTTTCAAATCTCCTACACACATTTACCAAGGAAGATAATTCCTTTTCTGCAAAATATGCGATGGCCAATGCGTATTTAGGTAACAGACTATCAGACACTAGGTCTACCAACTGTTCCTCCGTAAGTTGAACGTCTAATCTGAGATTAGCTAATTTAACTTCATCAACGTAATCCACAACACTTTGGTTAAATTTCTGTTTCATCGCGAATAAAGCTTTTAGGGCCTCTGTTTGATTAATACAACGGTCAAAACGTGCAATGAGGAGATTTCTCAACTCAGGCCAAGATAATGAATCTTTATAAATAGTCCTATACCAAGAGAGAGCTTTCCCCTCCAAAAGATCTGCAAAGGACGTCACAACCGATGACAGTTCTATATGACGGCATCTAGATAATTCCTCCACACGTTGTATAAAATCCCTAACATCAGAAGAACCAGAAAATTTAATACCCCAAGAATGTACGGACGTATTTGTATTTATCGATTGATAATAATTATTGACTATGTTTGTAGTCTGACTCGCATTATCACTATTGCCTTCATTTTGTTGTGGAGAATCACTACTTGATTGTTTTAAACTTTTATTATATATGCGAGCCTGTTCCCGCATAGCTGATAACGTAGGCTCTGGAGTGATATTTAATTCAGATAACATCTGTATCATCTCCTCCTTAGTTGCACCGTTAATATTAGTAATCGCCATTTTGTTTTGTTTTTTTTTTTTTTAATTTTAAATTTGAGAAAAAATAATTAAATAATTATTGAATTTAAAAAAAAAATAATGTACTTTAATATAGTTTGAAATACCGGACACCCTGTAAAGCAAAATATCCTTCATTAAAAAAAATTATTAGAAAAAAAAAATCAAAATTATTTTCCAAAAAAAAAAAAAATTTTTTATGTATGTAGCTCACCGGACATTTTATAATGTATGTAGCTCACCGGACACCGTGTAAAGCCGTAAATAAATCAAACCGATGAATACAGAAGTAAAGAATAATTAATTTGAAAACAATTTCATATATTGTACGTTGGGAGTATGTTGTTTAAAAAAATTATACGTTGCTTTACGTATTTACAAGGTATGTTGATAAACAAACACGTCAATTTGGCAGGTGACAGTTGACATTTGAAATTCATGTATTGCCAGTAAAGATGAAATATTTTCCCCCACAAATTCGTAAGTTTGTCACTGCTAACAAAGTACTTTTAAATTGTCAAAAACAATATATTATCACGCATTTATTTGTGTGGCAACACATAAACTAAGCAGAAACGTCAAACAAGTATAAATGCGTATAAGAAAACATGTTCCTAACCTAAAAAACTACACACTCTGATGCGTTCTATAAAAGATACATCGTAAAATACAGATAACTTACAAATTATCAATACCATCCTAATAGATATATGCATGAACTGAAAATCCCATCCGAGCACCAGTTATTAAACTTAAAAAACTCATAGATTGGGCCGCCAAATGTAAAGTGTATTCAAATGTAATGTGAATTATTATTTAAGGTAATAGTATTTAGTGTAGGTACCTATACCTTTTGTCATCCGACCGCTGTCTTCCCAGAGCAAGAAGATCTCCTTCGCAGGATAGTGGAGAAAAGGATTTTGAGGTCATGCATATAAAAAACGCTGGTTTTACTAGTGAAAATTAATGTTAAGTTTATTGCATTTTGCAAGAGAAAAAAGGAACCAAGGAAAAGTAAACAATACATAAATACCTCGAGCAATTATTAACTGTAGTAGAAAGAGAGAGTCAGCTAATTACGTTTAATTATTAATTCCGCACACGTCCCGTCGCCGTGATAGTCGTGACACTCCTGCAAACGACGACAGCCAACCCCTAGACACCGTCCAGCACGTCATGGGGCCACCAGTTTCAAGGAAATCCACAGCTGATCTACACCCATCAAGCGGCGTGTAAAAATCCCACCGGCCAAGGAACAGTAACGTCGGCGCACTCTTCAAGAGTCGCAAAGCTGCTTCATTTAAAGGGATTCCACCCAACAAACAGGCACACGGCGGATCTACACCCATCAAGCGGCGTGTAAAAATCCCACCGGCCAAGGAACAGCCAAGTAATCAATACATCCCCGTTGATTACCGTTTAAATTTTCTTCCGCATGCGGATACAGCAATCTCCCGGCATCCGGCGAGGAATTCAACAAAAAAATAAGGCTTCTATGCCATTTAAGTCGTCCCACACTCACAGAACGAAAAATAAATAACTTTCTAGGCTACATTGCACTAGAATCTTTTTTACAACCAAACTTCTCCTCAAAAATCTCCTCTCGCCTCAAAAAATTACGTGATCTCCGCCGCCATCTTTCCTCGAATGACGTTTCCGGTCTCGTTGCAGTTTCGCCAACCAACAAAGTTAAAAAAAAAAGAAAAATAAATAAAGCATAGACAATAAACGGTACCTATTTTGAGCAGTACCTGCTCATGAAATAGATATGTTACAATATGATAGGAAGAGAGAAATAAAATGTGCGCGCGCAATGCTCTCTCTATTGCTCCTACAGTGTGATACAGACAATAGGCCTGCACTGTGCAACGTAACTGGCTATGAGAGAAAGAGAGAAAGAAAATGTGTGCTCGCACCTCTCTCTCTTGCCCCTACAGTAATATGCGAAGCGCACTCCCTCTCAACTACCGTTCGCCTTGCTTTCCGCTCTCGTCACGCATTCGCCAGCTTACTCCCCAAATCAAGCATGCGTGAAGAAGTTTTACTTCAAAATACGAAAATTCAACAGCAGATACAAATAATGCGGCTTATTTTCTAGGAAATAAAAAAAATAACCTTTATTCCCAAAAAAGCGCTTATTCCCAATCTAAATAAGGATATTCTTGACAGTTGCATATTTTTAACTATGAAGCAAAATAATCATCTGCTGATGTAAAAGTATTTCGTGCAATAGGCTGGTAATACATTATCAACTGAATTATAACGATGAAGTAATAATATAAAGAAGAGAGAATTATTTTAACACTTTAAATTAATGGGTTAGGTTACGCGTAACCCGCATAAACGCATGAGTGATAAAAAAACCCAAGGAAATCATTATATTCTCCTGACGTTCCTACCGGGTGAAATTCCGGCGAAACAGGGTAGTAAAATACAACGGTGCCCGGCCAACTAAGAATGAAACCAATTCAGAACCACCTCAGAAAGGTCGTTAAAAGTGATGATAAAAAATGGTTAAATAGGTTAAGTTAGGTTAGGGTTACCGGCTATTTTAAAATTATTTTTTCATAGCTTTTAATGACCTTTCTGAGGTGTTTCTGAGTTGGTTTCATACTGCGTTGGCATGGAACCAAATACAACATTCTAATAATATGATGAAGGAATATAAAGAAGAAATAAACATTTTAACATTTAATCATTGAAGACAATATTAGCGGCTCCAAAAAGAAATTTTGAAACCGAAAAATCAAAAAAAGACGGAGTGTGCAATTCACATGCGGAAGAAGTGAAACCTCCAGAAAACTAAAATAGACAAGAGTTGGGGAGGCTACAAAGCGCCGCATGAGAGAAGGAGACCGATTATACTACTTATCTCATTCTCTCGCTAGCTAAATCCTTTCGATGCATGTGTTTGCTTCTTTTTAGTTTCGCTGTTTTTCGTTTCATCGAGTTTCAAATCACAAAGGTGCTAAAGAAGTTTTGACTTCAAATAGGTTCGGTCGCACTTGGGAATTGAACCCAGGATGCTTGAATTGGCGGGGTGCTCAGAGCAGAGCCCCGACAAGGCTAAGATCCTGAGATCAATTTCTAGATGCGACTGAATCTTTTTCTGATTTTGAAGTAAAACTTCTTTACGCACGCTTGACTTGGGGAGTAAGCTGGTGAATGCGTGATGAGAGCGTTACGAAACGCGTGGCGAACGGTAGTTGAGAGGGAGATATAAGTTAATGAAGATAGAAAGAGAGAGAGTTAGGTTTCGTATATTACTGTAGGGGCAAGAGAGAGGGGTGCGAGAACACATTTTCTTTCTCTCATAGCCAGTTACATTTCGTATATCTAAGACACAGTGCAGGCCTATTGGATGTCTGGATCACACTGTAGGAGCAAGTGGGAGCAGTGCTCGCGCATCTATTTTCTTTCTCTCTTCCTGTCATACAGATGGAGCTAAAGAAGTTTTACTTCAGTCGTGTGGTCTAAAGCACACTGGTTTGTTTTTCTATTTTCATTTTTCGTTTGAGAATCGCTAATATTATCTTCAATGATTAAGTGTTAAAATTTGAGGAAGTTATTAAAAAATGTATACATATTTTAACGCTTTTGGATAAGTTGTGTGGCCCAAACGCTTGAAAAAGGACAACATATTCACTTGGTGTTCCTACTAGGTGAAATTTCGGTAAAACCGGGTAATAAAACACATCGTTGCAGCACGTAAAACAATAGGATGGAAGAACACGTGCAAAGTTATGTGTGACCCGCATAAATGTGGTTATGGGTGATAAAAAACTATGGGAAAGAACACAATATTCACCTGGTATGAATCGCTCTAATTTTTCCATTTTTATCACAAAAATCCATTAATCAATAATAAAATGCACAAACAAAATAAAATCGTTCAGACGTACAACACTAATAACATTATAACATTACCATTAAGTGCACGACTTAACAACGACTGATGTACCTGCAGTTATTATTTACGAGAATTACAACTAACAGCAAATTGTGATTGATGGATAGTGTCCATAAAACTTTGCTATACTCTGTATCAAATTGCCAGTTCGTAGATTGAGATTGTGTGATATCTATTGGGATCGAATAGAGATATACAAACATTAAAGATAGCTTCATAGGTGTAATGTGTGCAGGTTTTTGTATTTATCACCTTTATCGGTTTATTATTTGTCAATCTTTAGAGTGATCGTAAAAACACTTAGATACATATCATAAAAAGGGTGTGTATTTTGTTTTGGTATCGTAGTTAGTTAGTGTCTAGACTTCTGGTGTCCAGTTAACAATATTATCTGATAACTCACCAAGTTGTATTTGTAAGTCACTAGTTATAAGTCTCAGCAGTTAGTTGCTTACTATTAGCCTTATTCGTAAGTTTAATTAAATGAAGACAATATTAGCAAAACTCAATCGACAATCTGGAAACAGAAAAATCAGAAAAAGGTATGGGCACATCTGGGACTCGAACGGATATGGAACATCCCAGATGTGCCCTTATCTTTTTCTGATTTTTCTGTTTCCAGATTGTCGATTGAGTTTCGCTAATATTGTTTTCATTTAATTAAATATTAGAATTTGAGGTTTTAATCATAAAGTTAAAAATAAAGATAAATTATTCATAAGTCTCTAGCTACACGTCTTAGATGTTAGTCACTAGTTACAAGTCTCGGTAGTTATAAAGCTAACTATAAGCCTTAGTTGGTCAATAGCGATAAGTTTTAGATGTAGTCTATAAGTCTAACTAGTTAAAGTCTCAGTAGTTAATTGATTTGCATATAAATCTTAGTGGTACTTGAATAAATATTAGCTCTAAGTTATTACAATAGTTGTGGTCTAAGTGATAAGTTAAAATAGGTTAAATAAATTAAGTTGTAAAGTGATATTGAGGTGATTTTCCCACGAAACGGCGCTATAGAAACGATTCAATTATTAATATTACTATTATCTACTACTCAGCTATTCAGAACTAGGTACTAAACACGAAAGCCATTTCTAGCAATGTTTCTGTACTGAATGGTCAGACGATCAAATAATGGGTACTATCAAAAATGCCTACCTTTTGGCAGGATTGACCGGGCACGGAACACACAAACAAACTTACAAACAGACGAAATCCAAAGTGGATTAGTCTAAACAGGACTTCGTTAAGTTCGGTAAATAAAATTTATTTGATTTTATTTTTTAAAAATTATTTTATTTGTATCTTGCTATAGAGCAATCCTGATGAGTTACAAAACTCATTTTGGAACTGGAGAAATATAAGTACTATAAGTCTAACTAGTTATAAGTCTCAGTAGTTAATTGATTTACATAAGTCTTAGTTATAAATCTTAGTGGTACTTGAATAAATATTCTAGATAGATGTCTGAGTAGAAGATCAGGAAGATCGATATGTAGATTGAGAGAAAATAAAATTATAAATTTCGCATGCACAATGCCGTGAAAAAATAAAGAAAAGGCGTAAAACATAAAGAAAAGATACAAACATAAGTATAAATAAACCAAATTAACAATAAACTTAAATATATTAAAATATACATATACGCACAAACCCAAAGTAGGAATTTTAAAAAATAAAGTTGAACCAGTGTTATAAAGTTGTTAAATATAGCTATAAAAATCATCATCATACCGTTACACACAGGAAAAAAACATTTACAAAAGCCGTTCTATTATTATTATAATTTATGAGATCGATAAGAGAAATAAAAAAAAACTTGTAAAAAATAGAGTAGCAAACTACCAGAAGAAAAGGTTATAATATTATTATCTTATAAAGTAGCAGAACAAGTAAAGTGTTTATACACACATTTACATGTACAAAAACAGTTTAATTAATTGTAATTTATGAGAAAGAGAAGAAAAACAGACCATAAATTATATGGGTACAATACGGAAAACTAGTAAAAGAAAATATTGTCTTATTTACGTTATAAAGAGGAAAAGGTTGACATCTAGAATTTTAAACAAAATGAAGTTTTTTATAATAAACACATAGGTACAGGCAGGTAGGTATATTTACAAAAGTTCGAACCCGTGACTTCAAGGGATGTCAGTTTTCGATCGACCAATCATGGAGCGTTTATGCAATATAGCTTATGGTAATCATTTTCAAGAACGATTAATATGATCCTGACTAGGATTCGATGTTTTTTTGATTATATGAATATATTAAAAAAAAAATCCTTATGAAGCCGACAGTCTTCAGCTGTGTTATCGTTATATAACTGTCAGCGTTTTTGGAATCCTCTGGTGGAGCAATGTTGCTAACGCAAGTTAAAGACGAAATGATTAAATACCTCAGAATTGAAACCAATTAATTGAATAGAAGTGATTCAGCTTTGAAGCGTAATTTCAAAGAGTTCTCTTTATCAAGAGTTTGGGTGAATGTAAAGCAAGATTATAAGGAAATGTCAAATGAATCATTTACTGCTTTTCTCAACCACATACCTCTGTGGAAAGGCATTCTTTGCTCTTGCATGTACTAAAAACCAAAACAGAAACAGATTACAAGTGGAATCTAATTTGAGTTTATAACTTAGTATTAACATAAACCGGAACATCACTAATTTAGTTGCAAAAAAACAACACTAACCTTCACATTTATTAATATGAATGTTTGTTAATTATTGACGTATTTTTTATAAAATAAGTTTTTTTTTAAATATTTGTAGTACTAATATAAATGGTCCGAAATTTATTGTTGTTTTTTTTATTAAGAGAGTCCTTGAAAATTGTGCTTGATTTCCTGTAGGGGTCCGTGGCTGAAAAAGGTTAGGAAATGCTGGTCTACAGAGAAAAATTCCGATTTCACCTACAATTCGATAATGAGCGATGCAGTCCATTTCCTAATAAATAGCTTCGTCAACAAGAAAAACTGCAGGATATGGACCACGGATAATCCAAGAGTAGTTCATCAGCGACAATTACCCACTTAAACTGTTAGGTTTGGTGTATCGTCTGGATCATTGCCCCATTTTCTTTGAAAATGAAGCCGGAGCCGCATTCAAGTTGCTGAATAACGAATGATGTTAGTAATTTTTTTGAGTCCAGCTTCTCAAAATCATCTACAACTATGGTTCTAAAAGGATAGAGCTACATCGCATACTGCCAAGCAAACCGTGGGGTGAAGCACAAAGAAATCGATTACTTTACAATATTGGATCGATAGGCATAACAGAACCTTCGACGATTTTATTTCGGTATACCGAGCACTATTGACAGCCGTTTTAGCATTAGCCGCTGTTTGACTGTTGATAGCCGAACCGATATTGACAGGGAATACATAAGAAATCGATATACCCTGGGAACACTATACTTCTGTGAATTGACATTCTGAAACGCCAAACGCCAAACAAATTGGTAAAAATATTAATAAATTGGCAATGTTGAATTGAAATAAAAAAAATGTCTACTGGCAGTCTGCATTTACTTTTTGACACTAAATGGGAGTTAATTAGTAAATGAGGTCTTCACTCTTCAGTCATATTTAAACACTTTCGTTTCTCCATGATCGAATGGAATAAATTGGTCACGTATAGGTGAATAAAGTCGACAAATCGCGTATACGATTTCCTTCAATTCCAAGAGCTTCGTTAGTTAAATCCGTTCATGAAATCAGCCAGTAGTTTTGCATAACGAACGACATTTATGTGATAATTTGGAGGCCGCGCTACAATTTATCAATCGTTGGTCGGAATATCTGTTATCGATCATTGAC
Source organism: Limnephilus marmoratus (assembly GCA_917880885.1). NCBI lineage: Eukaryota > Metazoa > Arthropoda > Insecta > Trichoptera > Limnephilidae > Limnephilus > Limnephilus marmoratus. The sequence continues at coordinate 39,742,235 of OU862921.1, forward strand.
CGTGCTCGCAAATATTGATAACTGACCGTATACGACGGATTTAGTCAATATCGAATTGATATATGGTTTGATCGATCCTCTTACGGGACATATAAGACTAACGCACTATTTCGCGCACTGGCGACTTCAATTGGCCGCCGCGTTCACCAAATTTAACAGCTTCCGACTGATCTCTTTGGGTCCATTTGAAAGAACGAGTGTACGTCAATAAGCCAGCGACCATCCCCCACTGAAAACGAATATTCACTATGAAATCTGTGCCATAACTCTTTAAAATTTGTGAAAGGTGATGGAAAAGTGTATTGGAAAGATCAGGAATGTGCGAAGGAAAATGACCACCATTTGCGAGACGTAACCTTTCATGATGTGTCTAACAAATCGTCAATGTCTTTAACAATCGTGGTTGGAAAGGTTCTAACTTCACATTACGTGCTTCTAAGATATGAGGTATCAAATTTTGCAAATACGATTTCTCATAATCTGTTTAACAATTTCTGATATTGATGTTGACATCTTTGGGGAAGCTGTGTGGAGGGTGTTTATTAGGAAAGGAAGTAGACGAAGTTCTGGGAAGGAAAAAGGTATGAAGGATGGGTAGGAATCTTGGAGTGTGTTAAGGAGTGACGGACGTAGGAATCTATTCCTCCCGCTGCAGAGGTTATAAGGTCTCCGCAAACCGGCCTCTTCCGTTTCAGCCCACCACGCAGCTGGTGGGCTGAAACGGAAGAGGCCGAACACACCTCACCCGATGAACCTGGGCATCCCTACTAAGTCACCAAACGTAGCGAACCACTTGGAGGTGATCTATGGCAGAGTAAATATCGATTAAATTGGTTATCCATTAAATGGTTCCCAAGGCGGCGCTGCCATACCCGTCTCCCAAATTGAGATAGAACCATATGCAGTATGCACACCAGTTAGTTATTATTATGATAATTCGATAAGGCCACATTCTAATGAAATATTTTCCTTAAGATTGAACCTCAAAATCACCAATCGTTAAATAGATTATGAGAATTTGTTTTTGCAAACATTGACATTTCAGAATATGATAAGGCTAAGTTAGAACCCTATCCAACTAAAGTGACGAACTACAATGTGCCTCGTAAACTCAATCAACTCTCAGATACAAACAAATAGCAATTGAAAATATTCAAAGTGATGTTAGAACCTTGTAAAATAAATGGAAACTTAAAAAAAATATATGTTAGTTAATAATTAATATGCGGCATAGATGCAACATAGATGAAAATTATTTTGCTTATAGAAATGACTAAAAGAAATGATTTTGCATTAAAGGTCATTTTTGAAAAAAAATGCAGTTTAAATGTTAAAACCTTGATCAACTGGAGGAAAAAATGCACAATTATTAATGATTTTTTATTTATTCAGTTTCGTACTATGTTGTTTCAGCTCTTAGATAAGTAGTGTTTTGAATAGATAATAATAAAATGTTGGCTGGTAATTAAATGATAAACAAGGAAGTCGGTGTATATGTATATGTAACCACATTTGAACCTTTTTACATTATCCGGGGATTGATAAGAGATTCGCGTTTGATGTTTTTTTCGACACGAATGATATGAATATTTGGTCAAAATATTGCGTCGGTAACTAGATTGAAAATAACCTGTGAGAATTTCAAACCCGGCGCGTGGCGTTCCGAATTTCTTTCGATTTATAATATACTAACTGACCTGACAAACATTGTTCTGCCATATAAATTATTTCTAGTGAATATTTTAATTGTTAAATAAAAAATAACGAATGTATTGTAAGTGTGTGGGGATGGGATCTATGACAGAAAGAGGAATGGACGCTGTAGACGATGACCGCCGATAAAAACAAAAAATACCAACTAAAGTAGGAAAATGAAATAAAGAAAATCAGCATGAATTTCGAAGAGCAATTGAGTGTACAATATTTTTGTCAGTCCGTCTTTAGCCAACCCAAATAAGCTCAATGGTTTGCTCACGCAAGAACATGATTTTTATTTTATTTATTAGGGAAAATCAACACATCTGATATTGCCGAATGAAATAACAAAATGACGCGACGCTTCTCGTGAATGTCTTGCGCATGTGTGGATGAAAGTTCGACGAGGCGGACGTAGCACCATGTGTCATTCAACAACATAAATAATTTCGTTTTGTTTGAAATACGAAAGACCGATAAATTTGTTCATACAAAATACTAAAATCGCGATTAAAAAATGCGAGGGTGGGGGTAGGACAGTTAAAATTTGGGGTTATAGGTATTTTTTGATGTCAAATAAAAAAAAATACCAAAAAATACAAAATTTTCCTTGAACACTTTATGTTTTTAAGTTCTTAAAATATTATATTTTATTTTTTAAGATAATATCTATACATTTGCTGAGCAAAATCAATAATTCTACGAAATTCCCCCGGTAGAAAAAAATCGCATAGTAAAAAATTAATAAAAATACATTTTGTTCTGTTATTTAACACGTTGTGGGTATGAAAAATTTCGCAGTGTCTCTTTAAATGCTACATAAGACATTGCATGGAAGATTTTAGCTCTATTTTGATCAACTCGTGTTTTATTAAATTTAGCGCCTTCCCTCTAAGGGGCAAAGATACATTAATTACGTGGACAGTTTTTCTTCCAATCTAGACCCCCCTCCCCTGGTGAGATAAATTTGGGCCACTTCGTATATTCTTTTCAAGTAACGTGAGATTTTGCCGGACCCCCCCCCCCCTTTCGAGCTCACGTAATTAAGTGTGCCCCCTAACATTCGTATTTACATATCTCCCATTCAAACCACCTTCTTCTTCTTTTTGAACGCTTACCATAGAGCCTTAATAATTGAACTTTTTTATTATCCTGGCAACATCGAGTAACGCTGATTTTTTTAACAAATTATACTATTAACTACCTACCTACATTAAAATAATCGACTCCGAATCGCTCTTCAGACTCAGAAATATATATTTTAAACCTTCCACACATTTTTAACGGTGTTGATACCTGAATAATATCATACTAGAATCCGATAAAAATCATACAGTTTTCCAAAGGCAATGAAAAATGTAATATCAATAATAATCACGAGTTTATGTGTTCATACTACCGTAGTGTACACCGTAGAGATTGGCAGTGCAATTTTATACATTGATTGATTCGAAAAGAAAAACAGTTGTATCATAAGTCATAAGTAATGGTTTTGTTATTTTAGATAAATCAATTATCGATTTTTTTAAAAGAATATTACATCATCCAATTATAAAATATTAGCGTGAAAAATCGGGGGATATTGTAATTGTAAGATTTATGAAGTTGAAAGTGTTTATTACAAAAATATTTGTCTCAGGATCATTCCAAGGAGAAAATTTACCTTTCGAATAAAAACTTTTACCTTAACTTGAAAAATTACGACATCTATCCAATGACATTATAAATATACAAGACACGTTATATTCGTAACAAAAAACTATAGCACCGCTTGTGAAAAGGGTAGTCATTTAAAGAATATGTATGTACGAATGAATGAAATAGCTTTATATATTATATTAGGTCCTTACATATGAAATTGGCGTTTTGCCGTACTTTGATCGTAACTTTGATCTCAAATATCTTCTCTTTGGTTATGAATTCCAAATTCAAATTTATACAGCTATTTACTTATGTATTTGTGTTTCAAAAATTATAATTCATATGTTTTTTCCTTAGTTGTTTTTTTTCTTTGCGGCACTTAGTTTACAAAATGGAAAACTTGAAATATCGCGTTATTTACAAGTCCGAGTTCCACCGTGGCACCAGTGCTGCAGAAACGGCTCAAAGGATTAATGATGTGTATGGCGACGGTGCCGCAAAAAAAACACAGTGCGTTTTTGGTTCCAACGTTTCCGTTCTGGAAATTTCGACCTGCAGAACAAGCCCTGTGGACGGCCGGAGACCAAAGTTGATAATGAAGAATTGAAGGCTATTGTGGAAGCGGATCCATCGCAAACCACGTCCGAGTTAGCTGCAGGCTGCGGTGTTAGTGATAAAACTGTTTTAATTCACTTGAAGCAAATTGGGAAGGTAAAAACCTTGAAAGGTGGGTACCTCATGAATTGAGTGAAGCAAATCAACAAACGCGCGTTAGAACGCTAGACCACATACTGCACAACAGACGGCTACCAAATTAGAGGAGCTTCAATTGGAATGTCTAAGACATCCACTGTACTCTCCGGACCTTGCCCCAACAGACAGGGCTGGGCAGTATTTGAAATACTTGTAATTGAAATACGTATTTGAAATACAAATACGTATTTTGTATTTGTATTTCAATTACTTCCTAATAATGTATTTTGTAATTGGTATTTCAATTACCTGCTGCTGAGGTATTTTGTAATTTGTATTTCAAATACTTATGGCTTCAAAATACATTTTCAAATACATTTAGCGATCTTAATAATGATAATGAAAAATAACATAGATAAGACAATGGCTAAAAACGCTAGAATCCTGTACTATTGTTCTTTGCTATAGCACTCTTACTAATGATTATTTGTAGTTCTCTTATATCATTGCTTTATAATGTACTATACATTTTTTTTACGTCATGCTAGTTGTTATTATAGTCCTATGCTATAATAGCACTGTTATTGTATCATATTATATTATACTTGTCATTGCTTTGTATTGTACATTTTTGTATCATAGTATTAGATCAAGCACTATAGGAATAATTTGACTGATTACTAGATTGTTTTTAAGTTAATTACTTAAGAGCGCACTTGAAGTGAAATAACACAAAACTGCGCTATACAAATGTCATCCATTTATAAATACAAATGAGTCCTTGTTTCCCTTGGTCACGCCGTAACTTCGGAACGACTTTACCTATTTCATTCATTTTTTTTTAAGTTTTCTTATACTTTATAGAAGGTTCTTACGGAAAGAAAAATGAAGAAAATTGGATAATTTCAGAAAACTTTAACGAACGACTATTTTAACTTCGCACGTTTGCCAGCTCGCGCGTTCGATGAAATTGAATTTAGCAGGCAGTTGTTTTTTTTTGTAACAAAGAATTGTCTAAGAATTTTTTAAATTAAAGATAATTTAAATAGGTATCTACCTATGTTAGGTACCAGATTTGATTGATTATTCTTATAATATAGAAAAAATACTATTTGTAATATGTGAAAAATTGAAAATTTGAATAAAAAAATTTGTAATAGCTGGCACGCGAATTGTTTGTAAACTAAATGTACTGGGACTAAATATATGGAACGCGCGAGGGGGGTTGGCGGGATGAGGGAGCGGGAGAGGGTAGGCAGGGAAGGTGGAAGGGGAATGCAAGAAGGGGAGGGGATGCGGTAGGGGAACGGGGACGCACGGGAAAGGACATGCAGGGAGAAACAATTTATTTCTTTGATTATGGCATTGCAATGCATGCCGGGAACCACCTAGTGTTATAATAATAATTATTATAATCTAACACCTGGGTCCTATACCACAAAACTTTACAAGTGGAGCGGAGACGAGATGTGTCTCCTGAGCAATATGATTAGTTTTAATTTTAGCACGTCTCTGTTTCACTCTGCTCAGCTTTGCTTCTATGGAAACGCACCCTTCGATATGGGCACTTACGACAATTTATTGCAACCAAAGGTTCTACCAAAACCAAATGTATTTTGTATTTTGTAATTTGTATTTTGTATTTGAAATTAAAAAATGGTTAAAATACTGTATTTTGTATTTTGTATTTCAAATACACCACTTGAAAGTATTTTGTATTTCGTATTTTAAATACATGCGATAAAGTATTTTGTAATTTGTATTTTAATTACAGCAAAGCATGTATTTTGCCCAGCCCTGCCAACAGATTACCATTTTTTTCGAAATTTGGATAACTTCTTGCAAGGGAAAAAATTCAACTCCAAAGGGGCAGTCCAAACCGCCTTCAAAGATTTTATTAATTCCCGTCCGAATGGTTTTTTTAGTAAAGGGATCGATGAACTACCTATGAGATGGCAAAAGTGCATAGATAGCAATGGGACATACTTTGATTAAATAAATATATTATATTAAAAAAAAATCGACTTTATGTTCCTCCCATACAAATCGCCAATTTCATATGTAAGGACCTATATAATAGCGCCCTTGAGGTGATTTTTCACAAAAACGGCGCTTTATAAATTATCCAATTATTATTATTATTAACGGCCCGCGAAATTATGTCCACTGGACCTAATTCAGTGAAACCACGCGCATTGTCTCAGTGACATAACTTCATTCTTTTAATTATACTAAGGACGGGTTGTTTCAAAAAATTTGATGAATTCATTCAAGTTAATTTTCACGAGTTCTATTCAAGTTCTGTGATTATTTCAGTTTCATGCAGCAACTGATATTTTTTTTTTGAAAGAATAGTTAATACATATCAAAAAACAATTCCTGTTAAGAGCGTTTAACCAGCCAGCGGACGAAAGCCCACATTTCGTCGAAAGTTGTTCTTACGATCGTGCAGGGCGGTTACAATGAGAAAGATTAATTATTCTCCGTACCAGCTTTTTAAAATTATAACTTAATATCGAATTTATTTCAATCCAAATTAGCTTTAATTAATACCTTCATCCAAAAATGCTGAAAGGGGTGATGATAAAACTATTAAAATAATATACTTTTTGTAATTATTTTTTTATTATAAGTATTCATCATTTTTCAATAATGTTTAAATGTAATAAGAATGTTAAAAAAATCTGAAATATATTAGTTTGTAAGTGCGCAAATAAATACACAAATGGACCAATTTTCGCCAAGAAACACATGTACATACATATTTTTAATGATTTTATTGAAACTAAAATTAAAATTCTGAAACATGCGTTTGCTAGATAATGTATTGATTTATTTTACTGCATGATTATATTATTTGAAATGGGTGTGGTAGAATACAAAATCTTTTTTGAAAATTTAACAAATCTGCCAACGACCTTTGGAATAACCTTATTATACTAAAAATTAAAAAAAATTTATCAAAATTTATTACATGCGAATGCTAGATAAAAGAACAATCTTTCGAAATCCATTTATAATTTTTTGTGGAAAAGAGTCAATACGTCTAAAATCTGATTTGAAAATGACATATTTCTGGTTTTCTCTGGTAATGCCATCTTATGCAAATTGAATTGGTTTGTCAACAGTGCTTATAGTTTAGTTACATATGAATTTTAAAAGTTATAATTTACATCATCTATCTACAGATTAAACATTTTTTCAAACATTTTTTGAAACATATCAATATGAATATTTTTTATCCGATAGCAAATTTTTCACCATATATTTAACCTTATTCATAGAATTACATTGCTTTATAGTGTCAGGTAATAAATTAAATATCTGCGGTATGTTGTATTCAAACGTTCTCTGTCCGTACTTATTATTAAATTTCGGAACTATTATCTAACCCGTCGTTGCGCGTGAATCTAGTGCTGTATTTTTATGCTCTAATTTCTCTTTATGCTGCGGGGTAAATATATGTTGAATTATAATTTTGTGCCATAGTATTGCCTTAACAGGTAACATTTTGGCACTCTGAAACAGCAATGGCGTATTATGTCTCTGTTTGAAAATATTAGGTAATTTAATAACAGAATTTGAATAGAAGAATAGAACTTACACAAAACGTGAAAATTAACTTCAAATATTTGATGAATTCATCAATTAATATGTATAATTTTATAAGTACGAAATTTAAATGAAGAGTTTTATAAACATGTACGTAGGTATTAGTAAAGTCAGGACGGCGCGGCGATACTGTAATTATTGAGAACGAATTTTATTTTTATTTTTTCTCCCCGAATTGTTTAAAATAGGTAGGTACCTACATAAATATGGGTAATTAATCAATATTAAGATTTAGTTCTCGTGGGTAATTCACAAATTATCAATCACTGATTTGAATCAAATCGAAATTATTCTGTAAAGCAATATAATTTTTTGAAATCATTTATAATAACTTGCATATTAAGAGAGTTCATGTTCACTCTGATAAGGCGATAAGCGCCAAAAAAATAACAAAAAGTTTCTTTTAAACACATTGTAGGTACATCTTATTAAGCAAGCAAAAATTCTGACACACGGTATCCCCAAAGATGACACCAGGCCCGGATGGAAATTATTTCCTCCAGGGCCTCCTACGCTTGCATTATTAATCTTTCTAGGGGGTCTAGCACAATGAAATTGAAAACTTTACGGATCGATTGGGGTAACTTCCGACGATTTTATATCTATATCCCCAGCACGGTTGCATTGCTGACAGCCGAACAGATATTCACAGGGGATATATATATATATACGAAATCGATATGCGCTGGCAACGCTGGCAGATATGTCTATGAATTTATATTCCTAAACATAAAACCACAAAAAAAATTGACAATTTCGAACTTTAATATACATTGGCACTTCGCATATACTTTTTGAGACAAAACGGGAGTTAATTAGTTAATGAGGTCTTTAGTCATATTTAAACCACTTTCGTTTCTCCAAGATCGAACGGAATAAATTGATCCCGTCTTAGATGAATTAATTAAGTTATTGCGATCGCGTATACAATTTATTTCAATTCCAAGAGCTTCGCTGTTCACCTCCATTCATTAATAATCCAGTTATTTTGCATAACCAATGACATTATTCAAAAAGTTGTGAATAATGACAACTTATCTGACACCAAGAAAGCCGCGATAAAATTGGTGGTTTTTGTCAACTGACTGTCAAAATCATATGTTGACCACACTTGCAAACATAGCCAACAGACAGTGAACATAGAGATATACAAATCAATGACAGTTTATTATTAATTTTTTAAACTTTATGAGTAAAATCTCAAATTATAATATTTAATTAAATGAAGACAATATTAGCGAAACTCAATCGAAATCTGGAGACAGAAAAATCAGAAAAGATATTGGCTCAGCTGGGACTCGAACCCAGAACCCAGAACAAGAACAGAACCCTTTTCTTATATAAGAAAAGGGTTCTGGGTTCGAGTCCCAGCTGAGCCAATATCTTTTCTGATTTTTCTGTCTCCAGATTTCGATTGAGTTTCGCTAATATTGTCTTCATTTAATTAAATATTATCAATGACAGTTAATGACGGTTTTAGTCAATATCGTATTGATGCTGTTAAGCAAATCTAACTATTTCGAGCGTGTATTGATAAGTTTATTTATTTATTTATTATGAATTAACGCCAATTACGGCTTTTACATAGGAATTACAATAATTAGAAATGGATACAGAATATTATATATGGTTAAGAAAAAAAAATGATATGACAAAAAATTAAAAAGTACATATTGAATTGACAGCATAAAGTACAAATAGTAAGCTATTATAAATAAGAAGAAAAATAAAACCTCATACATGTAAAAGATATTTTGAACTAAAAAAAAACTACGAATTGTATTCAATCTCTAATGCTTTCCCTTTCTCGCATAGCTTGTCTCTTACAGGTTAGGGTCGAGGGATAATAGTGGATGAAGCCGCTAGGTTTTACAGATGGTCTGACCGATATAAAGACATGTATTGTGAGACCTTGTGAGTTTAAGTTTGCCTTCTGGGATGGCCCGCGCAGCTTCAGGAAAATCTCTGGAAGGTCTGACATACATACGTCAGCTAAACTAGAAATAAAACACACTCGTAATCCTTTTCTTTTAAGGTTGAACTCAAGGATTACGAGAATAAACATGTAGTTCCCTTTGGGTTATTAATTGTTAAAATACTCGTACCCATAAAGTTATTGTTATAGTTTGTGCCTGTTTTACGATTATTGAACTGTGTCAACTTGCAAATTGATTGTACCTACTCCAATAAAGACTAATTGTGTTTACCGTATAAAAGTGTGGATTTTATTTCATTACCACCGCTACAATTGGGTTTTATCGATTGTCTGCTAGACCTCGTGAAGTAGAGATGGATTTATTGGCTTTTTTTGCAGTAAGCCGTTCATCCGTATTAATATTTGGAAGTATGATATTAATTAAATCCAATGACCGAAAGAAAACCGGACACCCGGAAATCTCCATCGCTAGAGTGGATCTATCTACATATATGTATATGTAACAAGATAGAAGTAATTGTTATACCAATATGTCAGTTCCCTCTATGTAAATAATCACAAGTGTTGTCAGTTTGTTAGCATACAAAATAGTGTGAGCATTTTGTTATAATTTTTAACAAGTGTATTTATGATGTTGATAAGAGCATTGCCCTTTTGAGAGTGATTAGAGAGTGCACCGAATGCAACATCATTAGCTTTTCATTCCGATGCTAAAAATAATAATTTGCTTAGATAATATTTAACAGTATCTATGCAAAATGCATTATCACCTTCATAAACTTCTATTGTGTCGTCAGAGAAATGTTTTATATTGTTACCTCAGATTATATTATAACAATGTTCTATAATAGGTTTATAATATCAATGTTTATAATAATGTTTATATAATATCAAAAGTTTATAATATAATGCCACTTAAATAAAGATACTGTTTCTCCCTGTGTGTCCTTTCCCATTCGTTCCCATTCCTCTTCCCCTTCTCATCCCATTTCCCTCCTGCACGCGTTCCCTCCTTCGAACCCCCCTACTTTATCCCCCTCCGCCGCTTCCCTCCCTGTCACCAAAGTATATTTTATTTATTTATTAATCTTAAGTTAGCTCACATCTTTGTGTGTGCTAATATTTTATAAAGATATAAACATTTACATTGGGTGGCAAACATAATCATTCTTTAAATATTACACATAAATAAAGACATTAATAATTGAGGTAGATATACTTTCGTAATTCTTTTTTAAACTTATTTATATTTTCTATCTCAGTAATTTCATTCGGGATGTTGTTATACAGTTGGACGGCATGGTACATCAGAGATTTCTGGGTGCTTGATTTTTTCTCGTCGGCAGTCTAATTTGCTTTGAATTTCTTGTCCCGTGTCCGTGTGTTTCGTTATTATAATGTATTTTTCTTTTTAGTTCCTTAGACATCATCCCCATGTTAATTTTATGTAAAAAATAAGTACATTCAAAAACACAGTTTGCTTCACCGTCAACATATTTAGCTCTTTTAGCATGTCTCGTATCCGTGTGTATATGTTGCGCTTAAGTATTATTCGCATTGCTTTATTTTGCAGTATTTGCATTTTTTTCATTTTCTCTTCATTGCAGAGAAAAATAGTACTTGAACAGTAATTAAGAGGGCATTACCAGAGAAAACCGGAAATACGTCATTTTCAAAAAAGTTTTTAGACGTATTGACTCTTTTCCACAAAAAATTATAAATGGATTTCGAAAGATTGTTCTTTTATCTAGCATTCGTATGTAATAAATTTTTAGAAATTTTTTAAATTTTTAGTATAATAAGGTTATTCCATAGGTCGTTGGCAGATTTGTTCAATTTTCAAAAAAGTTTTTGTATTATACCACACCCATTTCAAATAATAAAATCATGCACTAAAATAAATCAATACATTATCTAGCAAACGTATGTTTTAGAATTTTAATTTTAGTTTCAATAAAATCATTAAAAAATATGTACGTACAAGTGTTTCTTGGCGAAAATTGGTCCGTTTGTGTATTTATTTGCGCACTTACAAACTAATATATTTCAGATTTTTTTAACATTCTTATTAAATTTAGACATTATTGAAAAATGATAAATACTTATAATCAAAAAATAACTACAAAAAGTACATTATTTTAATAGTTTTATCATCACCCCTTTCAGCATTTTTGGTGAAAGTATAAATTAAAGCTAATTTGAATTGAAATAAATTTGATATTGAGTTATAATTTAAAAAAGCTGGTACGGAGAATAATTAATCTTTCTCATTATAACCGCCCTGCACGATCGTAAGAACAACTTTCGACGAAATGTGGATTTTCGTCCACTGGCTGGTTAAACGCTCTTAAAGTGTGGTGATATAATTGTATTATATATTATCTGGCATGTTTCTTTATTTAATTTGTTTCTGATTCATTGTGTAATCTTTTTAACTTTTGTAACATTTTTTAGATTCAAGCGAGGATCTTGTAAGCCCAGCCGGCTCCATGGAACCGGTATGGGGAGGGGGAAATAATACGCTTTTATCACTTAGGGCAGGTCCAAATATATTCATGTGTCCATGTTTTTAACACATTTTTAACGGTCATAATTTGTGAAAATACCCCATTGAATGTGGATATAGTACTCAAACAGAACACATCGTAGAAGTTTGTGCTGAAGCAAGTAGTGACTCCCGATGACGCTGAACACCTAAAATGTCAGTTTGCCGAACGATAAACTAACATAATATTGTTTTTTAATCCATTAATTGGTTTGAATCTACAATATCTACAGCCCAGTTGGATAACTTTGCAGTCGGTGGTACACCAACCGGTGCACTGGGATAGTAAGTGCTAAATAAATCCTTAATCAAAAACGTTTTTACATGATTGAAGTTTCGAGTCTACATTTTTTTAACTATTTTTGAGAGCAATACACTAAGCCGTAGATTTTTTTATACAAACCCCTATTTATTTAATTTCAAAACAAAAATTTAGGCAACTTTACACAACTCTTGCGTAAAGTTAATAATTAACACTCCGATGTTGACACACATTGGGACACGTTGTTTGTTATGTTATTTGACATAATATATGATGTGTATTCCCTTCGTGGGGATCAATGAACTACATCCAGCATACACACCTCAGGAGCAATGACCGAGGTTGCTTGCACCATCGAATTCAGAAACACGGATAACATTTATAAAAAAATACATGTTAGCAAAAGACGTTGCCTATATTTTATTTCGATGAAAAACAAAAGTTTTATGAATACTTCGAAAAGTCATTCGTGATAAATGTATGAATCTGTGTCAGAGGTCTCAACCTCTGGGATATGAAATATTCATATTATCTCAGTTGTAAATAGGTTACTCCGGCTAGTGATGTCCCGCCATAAATAATCGTCATCGTCCGGGAGCCTTTAATCGACATTTACGATCAAAACGACTATGCCGACTCAGCTGTTTCTAGTGTTGGAACTATTCTAAACATAAAAAAATTCTGGCATGCCCATGGCAAATATATATATTTTTTTACATTAAAGGAGGCCCCGAGGAAAATAATTTCCCTCGGGCCTATGTCATCTGGGATGCTGTATGGAGGGTCTTTTTGAGGAGAGGAAGAAATGAACATTGGTCTTGAAGAAACCCGTGTTGTAGGAAGGAGGAAACACAGAGGCCGGCAAATCATTCCACAGCCGAGTTGTTGAACACAAGAACGAGTCGAAGAAGCGACCCGTTCTCATGTGACAAATGTCAACCGTGTACAAATGTTGGGCACGCATTTGGCGTGCTTCCCGACTGTGCAACGGTGCCGAGGGGATCAATGACGCTAGTTCCTCGGAGCATCTTCCATTGTAATACCGGTAGAACAATGATAGCATTCCCACTCTAAAGATTGCAATCCGTCTGTTAAGATGGGAAAGTCTATCAAACGGACCGCCCGTTTCTGCACAGAATCGAGGGTTTTTTTTAGGTATTTTGGAGCTTTAGCTCCAGATCCAGTTCCAGACCAGAGGTGGCTGCCAAATTAAACCGTGGGGCGCACTTGTGATTTGTACAGGGTTAGCAGTTGTGTACAATTAAGGTATCTGCGGGCCCTGTACAGTACCAGTGCGGGCCCTGTACAAAAACCAATTTTTGAGAGGCTAACTTTACTCTGGTTTCGATGGAGCCCCCATATCTGAGCTGGTCACTTAGGGTCACACCAAGCATATCAATGGAGGGCCTGTTCGGAAGATTGCTTCCATTGAAGAAGACTATATTTTAATTTCGATCCCTTTTAAACGTAATCAGACTAATTAGACAAGAATGGGTCGTTGAAACATTAAATTCAACTAGATTATTTTTAGCCCAAGAGAAAACACTCTCGAGGTAACCGTCCATTATTTGCTTCAAAGCCCTCCGAGTCGTTGGAGTTTGTGAGCCCTTTGGGGGCTTGTCAAACAAAAAGCTATCATGGACTGTACTGTCATCCGCGTAACAATGAATTGGTTCAACATCCGCGTAACAATATTACGTAAATGGCGATTGTACGTCGATTACATTAAATATGCTTAACAGCATTAACAAAATATTAGATAGGTAAGTCACACATTCGATATCCTTGGTCGAAGGCTTCAACTGATGATTTAGTAATAAATAGAATTCAGAAGAACCAAACTCATATTACCAAAATCTGTCATAGGAACTTCAGGTGTCGTTCCCTCTATGTAAATTCCAAAGTTCATGAATTTTAAGTTGATATGATATACAGGGAGTCAGGTAGGTACCAGGGAAACCGAATAATGTTGATGAATGCCTTAATTTAAAAATTTATTATAGATCAAAACAATCTAGAATAGAAATAATTTGATACTGGAAAGAATCCCCCCCCCCCCCGAGTAATACAAACGATATTGTCTATAAAAATGCATTTGTCGTTCATCTCCCTCCGAAAATTTGTCGCCAAAAATGCTGTCTTTCCCCTAACTAAATCATTCGAGGAATTTCAACATTTTGATTACCTATGTAATATTTACAAAATGATATAATTTTAAAGAATTATAAATGTGTAGAACGGTCGCACGGTAAATGATTTTTAATATATTTTTTAAATAATACAAAAACATCATCTCTAAGTGGTCTAAACACAGTTTGATATTGCCTTCAGAAGGCGAAACTGGTGTCACGCGTAATAATAATTACACAGCAGAACCTGTTTATAATTAAATATACTTAAGTAAAAAGTAAAAAAAAAAAAACATAGTTAACGTCGAATACAGTCGTAATGAACTGTTGTTTATTAATTTCAGATCTATAGTCACGCTTGGGAACGACGACCATTTACCGACATTATTGATAAAATCTTTATCGATCGACTGTGCTAGATAAGCCTCCATAACACTAGCACATCGATAAGCAACAAATTAAAAAACTAACCTAAATTTTATTTTATTTATTTATTTATTTATTTATTTACGCCCTTTTACGGGGCTTTTACATAAGTATGAAATTTACAAATTACACTATGATTAAATAATATATAAATACTATTTCTTTAACAAAGAAATATAATAGGTTTTTGCAACGCAATATATAGTATTTATTGTACATGACTGAACTGCCTCAGTAACAGTATTTTGTATTTGTTTAAAGATGAATTGAAGATGTCCACTGACTTGGTATAATTATTTCCCTCCATTAGTATTCTGGGCAAAGAGGAATACATATGGTAGTTAGTTCCAGAATTTCTGCTCTGAAATAAATCCTGACTTCTGGCATTACGTAGTGGAATCCGGAAACTTATCCATTCTAGCAATATCGGACTATCAACTAAATCATTTAGAATTTTATATAGAAATACCAAGTCAGTGAAAATTCTTCTGTCGGACAATTTGAGCATATTCATATCATTTAAAATAGTGTTGTAGTTCAACATAATTGCTGGAATACCCATTTTAAAATTTAGAAAACGTAAGAATTTGTTTTGTATTCTTTCAACAGCTTGTACATGTATACTATAATGTGGATTCCAGACGGGAGAATTGTACTCAAGTTGACTTCTAACCAGGGCCGTAGCTAGAGTTGAATTTAAGATAGGGCAGCGGTAATTACAGGTAGGGCACAAGTAAAATGATATGATGTGGGTCGGGGGGGGGGGAATTTTTCATTACTTATTCTGTGACAAACCTGGGGAATCCCCTTTCTTCAAATGAATGTATAATAATGTCATCTTGATAACTGCAGCGACTGGCAACACCGTCCGGGTCGAGTTTTGTTTTGCGCTTGGATTTTTTATGACTAATATTCAGTGAGAATGATTGAGAGAGGTTCGTGGGCGATGCGCGACAATTCTAAGAAAGTTTCATGGATCGTCACGTGTTCCAATGGATCATCAAACCATCCATGTGTTCCAAGTACAAAAGTAAGAGAAAAACCAATTTCTTGTTCTGGGTGTAGTATCTGAGCTTTAGCCGAGGACTTAGCAGATTAACTCCTGGTTTAAAACCAGTTTCATGTTCCGAATGATTTGTCAAAATTCCAGTAGCGGATTAATCTGCTGACACATTTCGAACAAAACCGTTCTAATATTTCGAGTGGAGTTAAAATTTTTATTTCAAATCATTCCACAAAATTCGTAATTCATAGGAAAACCATACTACACATTATTTGAGAGTAATACTAATTAAATCTGTGGACACGCAAGCAGATTCACCCTTACTTTAAAACCAGTTTTGTGATCAGAATGTAAATTTCCAGTTGTAGATTCATCTGCTGACACATTTTGAAGGAAAACGTTCTCTTATTCGAAGTGAATTGGAGGTTATCCACCACATACCCGCCCGGTGTAAGTAACAGAAGGTTACTATTTAACAAGGACTCTTATTTTTTTATAGAACAACCCTACAATTATAATAAACTAAAATTATACCCCTATTGTCCCTGCATACGTTGTTAGCGAGCAGTATGCAAGTGCTTGATCTGATGACAAACCGATTAGTATGGAGAAGGCCCGAAGATATCGATCTAGGGATTGGTTTATTTATGACTCAACCGTTGAATAACATCCCCAAACTGTTTGGGAATTCCCCCTAAGCGGTGATTGCAATACGCGCACACTCTCTCACCACTTACTTCAATTCCATCTATGGGCAGAATAAAGAATTGATATAATATGATTCTTTGGTTAATTCGAAGCTGTTTAGTTAGATGTCGCTACGCTACACTAATAGGTAGTATTTTTTTTTCAATCATGTCGAACAATGAACAAACAGTTTACTAGTATATTATCATAATCGATAGTATTTCTTAAGGTAGGGCACAGGCATTTTAAGGTAGGGCATTGCCCCCTAATGCCCCCCCCCCCTAGCTACGGCCCTGCTTCTAACATAGGCAAAATATAACAGTTTAATACACTTTATATTGTTAAAATTTCTAGTTAGCCTGGTTATAAATCCCAATATTTTTAAGCCCTTATTAGAGATTTCTGTTATATG
The DNA here is from genome assembly GCA_917880885.1 of Limnephilus marmoratus. Classification (NCBI taxonomy): domain Eukaryota; kingdom Metazoa; phylum Arthropoda; class Insecta; order Trichoptera; family Limnephilidae; genus Limnephilus; species Limnephilus marmoratus. The sequence continues at coordinate 39,759,276 of OU862921.1, forward strand.
GTTAACAAATGAAAGATTTGATTGGAAAGTGATGCCTAAGTCTTTAATTTGTGTTAATGTCTCAAGAGTATTGTAATCAATGTTGTAATTAAAGATCACTGGATTTTTTATTCGAGAAAATCTAACCACTTGGCATTTTGAGATATTTAAGTAAAGTCTATTTTCATTACACCAAATTAACAATTTGTTGATATTATCTTGAAGAATGTTGCAGTGGTAAATATTTTGAATAATTCTAAACATTTTGAGGTCATCAGCAAAAAGTAAGAAAAATACATCATGAAATATTTTTGTTAGATCATTTATAAACAAGATAAATAAGATTGGGCCAAGGTGTGAACCCTGTGGAACTCCACTTGTTGCACATTTTTTTTCCGTCAGGGAAGATTTTATTCTGACAATTTATTGTCTTCCAGTAAGATAACTTTCAAACCAGTTTAAACGTATACCAAGTTTTTCTAATTTCCAAATGAGAATTTTATGGGAAACTGAATCAAAAGCTTTACTAAAATCAGTATAGACAGAGTCTACTTGTTTTTTTTTTTAAAGCATTGGTTATAAAATTTTCATAAATAATTAAGTTTGATAGAGTTCTTCTACTTAGCATAAATCCAAACTGGTAAGGTGATATCACAGGTTTTATTTGTGTAAAAAGTTTGTCAAGTATTAGGCTTTCAAAGAGTTTCGGTATGGTGGATTGAATGCATAGTGGTCTGTAATAATAATAATAATAATAATAATTGGATAATTTATAAAGCGCCGTTTTTGTGAAAAATCACCTCAAGGGCGATTAATTAGAAATATCACTTTTATCGCCCTTTTTGAAAATTGGAGTCAAATAACTAACTTTCCACTTATAGGGAAAAATTCCACTGAATAAAGATAGATTAAAAAGTTTGGTTAACGGGATTACTTTGATACATTCTTTGATAAATATTGTAGGTATATTATCTGGTAAGAAATAAGAAACATTTTAGATAAATAACGGCTAATTAAAATATATTATGCATTAGCCCAAAGATAAGAAGAAAGAAGATACACAAAACCCAACTGAAATGTGGAAAGCATTTGAACAGGTATGTTTACAGGAAGCCAAACAACATCTGGGAGTCTCCAAGGGTAAACTGAAAATAAAGAAGAAATCGTGGTGGTGGACAAATGAGTTGCAAACATGTCTAAAAGAGAAGAAAACTGCTTTCAGAAACTGGTCAAACTGTAAGTGCGATGGCGAGAAAGAGCAACTCCGGATAGTGTATAAACAAGTCAAAAAGACAGCAAAGAAACTAGTTGCCTCTGCACAACATGAGGCATTGAAAGAGCTGTATGATGACCTAGAAACACCAAATGGGGTGCAAAAAATTTACAAAATCGCAGCACACAGGAAAGAAAGGGCCGAATCAATTAGAACACCCAAATACATAGAAGACACTGACGGTGAGTTGATCACAGACGAAACCAAAATATGTCAAAGATGGAAAGATTACTATTCTACATTACTGAATGAAGAATTTCCGAGAAGAACTGAAGTGTCCGAGCAACCAGTGCAGGGGCCAGTTGAAGAAATCACTCAAACAGAAGTTCAAGTCGCCATATCACAAATGAAAGTGGGGAAAGCAGTGGGTCCAGATAATATTCCAGTTGAATAATGGAAAGAATGTGGTGAAGTAGGACATAAATGGCTGTGCACTCTGTACAATAAAGTACTGAATGGAGAACCAATGCCAGAAAACTTTAGGCGTTACCTCTTCCCTTTTACAAAAATAAAGGAGACTCTAGGAAGTGCGACAATTATAGAGGGATAAAGCTTATGTCTCACACCATGAAAATATATGAGAGAATTATCAACACACGAATAAGGAATATTGTAAAAATACACGACAATCAATGCGGTTTTGGGTCGGGAAAATCAACAATAGATGCTATTCAAACAGTTAGAATAATAGTTGAAAAACATCGAGATGCAAAAAAAGATTTGCACATGGTATTTATAGACTTGGAAAAACCATTTGACAGGGTTCCCCGAAGCCTGATATGGGCGGCATTGAGAGCCCACAATGTACCAGAAGGATATGTGCTCTCCATACAAGATATGTATACAAACGTTGAAACTCAAGTAAGATGCACATCAGGGACATCACCAAAATTTCCAATTAAAGTGGGGGTACACCAAGGATCTGTCCTCAGCCCACTGCTATTCATAATGGTCATGAATTATCTAACAAGTCAAGAAATGAACAGTATTCTCAAGGCTATGCTTTTTGCAGATGATGTAGTACTGATAGCAGATAATCATTGTGACTTACAGAATAGCCTGGAAAGATGGAGAAAGATCCTGGAGGATAATGGCCTAAAAATTAGCAGGAAAAAGACTGAATATTTGTATTTACCATTTGAAGACACAAACGCTGTAACTCCTTCGATGCAACTGGATGGAGTAACATTAGCCAACTGTGATTCATTTAAGTATCTGGGCTCACTAATCCACAGAGACAGAGGATGTGCAGCGGATGTCATCCATAGAATAGGTGTGGGATGGATTAAATTTAGATCCGTAACAGGAATATTGTGTGACTCCAAAATGCCTATAAAACTGAAAGGAAAAATATACCAGACCATTGTAAGACCCGCAATAATGTATGGCTCCGAATGCTGGACTATGTACAACTCCTACACTAGGCAACTTGAAACAGCAGAAATGCGAATGCTTAGATGGTTGGCAGGAGTATCATTAAAAGATAAGATCAAAAGTTCACGCATTCGTGGTAGCCTGGGTGTCACAGACATAAATAGCAAGCTGGAAGAACGACAGTTGAGATGGTATGGACATATAAGACGGAGGCCATCAGACCACACAGTGAGGCAGGCAATGTCTATGGAGCTTCATCGACAGTCATCCAAAGGAAGACCGAAGAACTCCTGGACGACTCAATGTTCCAAAATTCTTCGGAGAAACGGCCTGGATGAAGGCGATACCCAGAACAGAAGATATTACAACCTGAGAACGAGAAGAGCCGACCCCAACAGCCTACCTAGGCAATGAGTTGGGACAGCGCAAAGGAAGAAGCCCAATCTCATCTACAATATGGTCTTATCGGATGGGAAAGCTCATGCGATTCTACTATAAAACCAGTCCTCATAGCACAAAGGGCAATTTTTAAAATTATGCTTCGAGTTCCCATCAGAACCCCTACAAGCCATGTTTTTAAAGCACTGAATTTAATGTCACTGAAACAATTATATAAGAGATATTCTAATGTACGCAGACAAACAACGAGCCGATTTACAAAATTTGCATTACAACATACATTCCACCAACCTACAACTATGCAATACTTCTACATAAAATTATTTAATTTACTCCCTCTTGCAATAAAAACCATTAAAAATAAAAAAAATAATTTTTCGAAGAAAACTTCTTCTAAAAGGTTGTTACTTTGTGATGTCATTATTTATTTATTAAAAGAAAATAACTTAGTTTACATCACTTTATCAATTCCCATAGCTAAGCCATCCTTTTGTTTAAATATTGTATTATTAAATTGAAAGTAATTCTGTTTAAAAATAACATCAAATAATAAATAAGGATATAAAACATCGCAAATCAATAATTTAGAAATAAGAAAAAATGTAAATTCCAAAGCTGACATAATTAATAAGCAAAAATTTTTTGTTAACCCTGTTTTAAATATCTTCCCACTTAACCGGTCTTTTACTTCTAATAGCTTGGTAATCCCCAATTCTCCGAAACTCCCATTATTGTCAACCCTTCCCCCTCCTTCAATTTCTTCTCTCCATATGTAATCTATAATTATTTTTTTAACTTTAGTATACCACTATTCCTGAAGAAGTGAACATGGTTCACGAAACATGTTGATAGTATAAAATATAATATAAAAAAATAAATAAAGTGATGTAAACTAAGTTATTTTCTTTTAATAAATAAACATTAAAAATAACCGACATCCAAAGAAGCATAAAGATTGTGGACATGGGAAAGAAGAATATAGATACAATTTTGCAACCTAACAAAGATTAATGCTTGTATTGTACTTTCTTTTACATTTAACTTTTTTATTTTTCTGTTATGTTTTTTACTTATATTTCAAACAAGAATACTTGTACAATGTCCCCTTAGAATAGGGGTACCCCAGTCAGTAAGGATACATTTTTCTCTAAAAAACTGTAAAAAAAAAAAAAAGTTTTATCGATAATTCCATCATCGTTCTCTGCACTTAGCCAACGAATAAACAATAGTTCAAGTCGACGTGAATCTATCTCTCTGTGCTGGCATGTACCAATAAAATAAACAAGTGGTTGCAAAATTTTGTCAGCTTTTGTTGATTCTTTTTGCCATAACGTGACTTTGAAAATTGTACGTGTCTATGAAGGTCATGTTCATAAACATTCATATTTGAATGTCTTTGGTAGGTTGTAATTTGGTATGCAATATTGACTTCCCATACCACAACAACATAACAGAAAGGGGGCGTTACTTGTAACGATGCACAATTGAACAACACCAAAAAACCGGTTCTTGAAAAGCGATTCGCTTCGTTTCACATTTTTGCACGTAGAATTGGGCAGGTACCTACGTATTTTTAATTACAGGTATGTGTGTCGGCTACATCCTTATTCCTTATTTACGAAATTTACATATCGTATCTGTAAAATAGATAATATCGTCATCATCATCACTCTTGGCTCTACCACCCATGGTGGGTCTTGGCCTCCCCAAGAGTCTTCCTCTACTCATCACGGTTTTGTGCCAGCTCTCTCCAGTTTACAATCTCCGAGGTGGATATATCTTTGAGGACGTTGTCGCTCCATCTTGAACTTGGTCTTCCCAGGCTCCTTCGCCCTGTCGGTCTTGAGTTCAGCAGGGAATTTGGTGCTTGATGCTCGGCCATTCTCTCTGTATGACCCAGCCACCGAAGTCTTCCCAGTTTTATAAATTTTGTGACGTTTAGAATATTAAACAGAGTATATAGCTCGTTGTTTTAACGTCTGCGCCAAAATCCATTTTCTGAAACCGGTCCAAAAATACGCCTCAAAATTTTCCTTTTAAAAACATCCAGTGCTCGCTGATTCCTCTTAGTTAGTACCCAAATCTCAGCTGCGTACGTGAGTACTGGTCTGATAAGTGTTTTGTACACTAATATCTTGGTGTTTCTGGACAGCAGTATGGATTTTATTTGGTTTTGTAGGCGTTTTTGTAGGTTTATTTTGGTTTTTTAACAGCCATTTGCGTTCAATATGCGCTTCTGGATCTCCTCCGTGGTATTATTCTCGTTAATAAAATAGATAATATATTATCAGAAATTACTTAACTCTCCAACGATGAGCTCTGGCGTCAATAATTTTCTTGCATTTGTAAAAACGAAGTATAGACACGAAGTATTGAATTCAGTTTTTTTTTCACCTGACAATAAATACATATTTTAACCAGAAAACTATAATTTTCATGCTACAAAATTATATAATGCCTTCCAAATGAAATTAAAAAACCGCCATGGAGATAAAAAAAGTTTAAAAACGAAAAAAAAATATGGCTAAATAAACACGAATATGAGGAAATCATTCAATGGTGGAGTTAATGTAAAAAATGGTTAAAAAAATAGTCCCGCTGGTTGCGAGTAGCTGAAGTTGTTCAACTGTTCAGACCAGATTTTAATTTTTAAAATTAATATTTATGTATACTGATTCAGCGATTCATACAGGTTGTTATTTTGCGTGGTCAAAAGGCGTCTGTGAATATACTATTTAAACAGATGTAATAAAATTATCACGTATTGACGAACATAAACGCCAAACACTCGTGAAGAGTGAACGTAATCATATTATGAATTATTGACTTCCACAAAACATGAAAATGTTATCATTTTCCGTGGTTTTTAATTTATCGGTAAAGAGGATCGTTCTATTTGAATGAATAACAGCATTGCGCATTTATTAAAATATAAATAACACTGTTATCTTACAGTGGGTTGACCGTTTATGATGATGATTCCACTATCATTTCTATATCTTTTCGACAGGGGCGTACTTGGTAAAAAAAGGTTAAAATAAAAGTAAAAAAAAACGAAGATGTTTTTGGCATCAGTTTGTAGCAAATTAAGGCGCCGCAACCGGGCTCAAAAGAAGAAGATGGAGAGATGTGAAATTACGAATGCTAGAGGAGCGCTCTAATATTTAAAGCGACAAAATCAATGCGAAGATTGCGAAAATGTTTAATAATACACGACTTGTTTAAAATAGAGCAAAAATCTCGTAGAACGTATCTTAAGTATCATTTAAAGAAACATTGTGAATTTTTTCACAACTATAACTTGTACAATAACTGAAACAAACGTGTTTATAATAAATACGTTTTAAGATTTTCACGGCCAAAAGTATTTTCGTTATTTGTTTTTGGGGTGTTATGCCGTGTTGCGCTACCTCCTTCTTTAGCCGGCAGATCTCGTAGATGTGTAGAAAACGTTTAGGGCTCGAATTTACTTTAATTTTAAGTGTCATTTCAAACAAATTCAGACAATCGATAAAATACTTATGATGGGTTGTTTCAAAAAATTTTAACAATTCATCAAATATTTTAACTTAATTTTCACGTTGCGTGTAAGTTCTATTCAAGTTCTGTGATTTATTTCAGTTTTATGAAGCAACTGGCCTGCAAGGATATAATAACAGAACTTGAATAGAACTTACACAGAACGTGAAAATGAACTACGGCGTAAATTTTTTTTGAAGAGACCCATTCTTAGGTATAGAATATAATATTTAATGTAAATTAATTTTATAGCCTTTTTCATAATTGGAATAATAATATCCCGAAATTTTTTCACGGGTCTATACTAGAATCCATTAAAAAATACACTGCAAAACTTTTCGAACAACTGTGAAAGCTTTTCAAATGATATTAAAATTCGATCAACGTAAACACTTTTTAATAAGTTAAAACCAATCATCAAATCCTACTATTTTCGATTTTCTGTCCTGGTAAAATCTGGTTCAATGACTCACGTGTCTACGCTGGTAGGTATTAAATAAAAAATCTAATACTCTCTTATTTATGGTACAGTATTTATAGCAAGCATTTATTATATACTAGTGGTCGCCCAATGGTCGAAAATCGACCAAAATTAATTTAAATTATATAGTGGGAGAAATGTTTCTTTTATTGATTTTTCATGCGTAATTTAAAAAAAAATATTAGCATTCTGCACTCATTTTCTATATAAACTATAAGTTTGCAAAATTTCATACTTCTCCGTCCGCGTAATTTTCGAAAAAAGGGGTACAAAGTTTTTGCTTTATTGTTTTATTGTTTTTATTTCTTGCTATAGCAATCCCGATGAGTTACAGAACTCATTTTAGGACAGGAGGAACATACAAATCATGGGTGGGAGGTAATAGTTAAAATTTATCGTATTAATCTTCACGTATTAAGCTTCACGTATTAATATACCGATTTTCGACATAACGTTTTCTGCTGTATTTTTAAACACAATATGGATATAAATAGTTGTATTTAAACATGGACTATTCAATCTAGTAATTTTCACAAACTTTCGCAAACAATCTTACATCCGTAAGAATTTAATTTCATTGTGCTATGCGGAAACGGTTCAAACACAGGAGATTTGTTGAACATCACGCATAGTTTTCGATAGACACAATTCTAAAGTTTTGCCGAAAGGAGTTATCATTTGAAGTTAAACATTTAGGCCACCATCTTGAATGTACTTTATTTTTTGGTAATTTTGACATAATCTACGTATTACAAATCGATTTGGAATAATACGTTGAATGTTGTAATATTTTGATCTCCACAAATTTATTAACTAGCATCACTAGAGAACACCATCATTAGAGAACACCAACCATGATCTATCAAAGAGCAATGTACGCCTCTGTTGTAGAAACTATTATTCGTTCAGGAATGCTAATAACGTGTTTTCCCTTTCATGTTTTCAATGTCATCCTAATAGCGTGGTTAGGACTTATCAATGACCATTCATTATTTACCTAGTAAATGGGTAAAGGTAAACCTCATTTTCTTATTTCTCGTGAACATTCATATTTTTAAATAAGTGCCCATTACGAAAAAGGGAATTTTTTAAATTTTATGGGAGCCAGTGAGATTGTGGCATCTCCAACTACGGTGGGTTGTGAGGTTGAAGGTAACGGGGAAGAGAAGGAGACGGGGAAGAGGAAGGTGGGGAAGAACTTTGCAATTTAGATCTGGTCACCAAACACGGCTAAAGTCATTTCAAGCAACGCAACGTTTCGATTCTGAATGGTTGTCTTTCACCAGGGCAATACTGATACTATCTTCCGCTCTGGAAGGTGCCCAAATATTCTATTATACAGCACATATAGATACGTATACGTAATTATTATACGGTGCCGGAATTTCGTAAAGCTGTAAGCGGGAACTTGTAAATTTACATCACGCAACCATTATAACCTAAAAATTATTTTTTTATCTGAATTTGCTTTTCGATTTTTTTTTGGTAGGTAACTAATGATTTTTTTTAACTTTTGAAGCCGGCTCTACGCTTCGGCGCATTTAAATACAATAAACAGCTGATATTAACCCCCATGCTACGGATTTTGGTTTCAAATTTGACCTGAAAAAATAACAACTTCAGCACGATTTACTCGAAAACGAAGATTAAAAAAAGTTAAGCTACAAAATCGACTCCAAATGTGATGCAGATAATATAAAACAGTTTCACGCTTATACTACGAGCCGTAGTATAAGCGGTAGTGTGAGGGGCTTAATAACGCTTAACAGAAGAAAAAAAAATCGATCTGAATTTGCTTTTCGTTTTTTTTGGCAACTAATGATTTTTTAACTTTTGAAGCCAGCTCCATGCATCGGCGCATTTAAATACATTAAACAGCTGATATTAAACCCCTAGCCACGGATTTTTTTTCAAATTTGACCTGAAAAAAAAACACAACTTTAGCTCGATTTTCGTAATACTTGAACGGCCCCTTAAGTATATAGTATGATAAAATAGTTTTGTTCTGTGACTGCGTACGCGCGTGATCTACCACTCAAAGTGCCGCCTGAATGAAAATCAAAATCGTTTCACGCATAAACGCTACGTGGACAGCATGGTTTGGACTTTGAACTTTGCAAATTATTGGCCACCCTTGAACATGTGGTCATTTTTTATTAGCGTAGGTATATTGACACCCATTATACACTTTAAACAGTTAGGATGGAACCAAATTTAAACCTCACCAAAATAGTCACATAGCCATTATACTGTTGTAGGAAGATTGACACTAACTATCATTTGATTAAGTTTTATGGCAGGTTTATAATCTGCGAAGTGATTTGAATTAGTAATGTTAGGTTAGGTTAAACAGCACAATGAACTTGAATTTGAACACAAAACCTGGTTACACAATACGTCCGTTAACATATTGTGAAAATACAATTATTACGTCAGAATTAGCACGATAAGAAATATATTCTCATAATAGATACCAAATTTGCACAGGGGCGGATTTATCCATTGTTTATAGGTATTCAGAAGCAAATTTCGTATTCCTCATATTAAGAAAATATATAATTTAAAACAAAAAGGGCGCGCTCAACCGCTTTTCGTAATGTAAAATTGGAGTGGTTGTATATTTCACCTAATATTTTTTAATTGTTTTATTTTTTATATTATCTCAATAAAGGAGGCCCTGAGGAAAATAATTTCCCCCCAGGTCCTTTGACATCTTTGGGATGCTGTGTGAAGTGTCTTTTTGTGAGAGGAAGGTGTGAACATGGGAGGCATACGTTTTAAGAGGGAGGCATGTCTTTCCACAGCCGAGTTGTTGAACTCAAGAACAGTCGTGGAAGGGACCCGTTATCACAACCGTGTATAAATATTGGGCGCCCCTTTGGCGTGTTTCCCATCTATGCAACAGTGCCGAAGGGATCAATGATGCTAGTCCTCGAAGCAACTTTTAAATTGACATCAATGGTATTTCGCAATTAATGGTAAAATCTTTTTATATGCAGATGATACTGCAATTTTTTACTGGGGTAAAGATTTAGATATCTTACTAGAAAACGCACAAATAGAGCTAGGAAAAATCAGCATTTGGCTCCAATAAAATATTTTAACAATGAATATTAAAAAAACATGATACATGAACTTAAGCTCAATCCGTAAAATAATTCCTCCTCATGTACCCTTAAAAATTGAAAACAACGACTTGCAAATCTTGATCCAAGAAAAATATCTTAGGCTATGCATTGATCAGCATTTGACATTTAAACAGCATATAACAAGGTATTAAAGACAAAATCATCCCCTTAATTAGCGTATTTAGCCGGGTATCATATCTGTTGCCAAATAAATTTAAAAAAGGTTTATATTATAACTACGCACACTCACATTTAAATTATTTGATTGAAATCTGGGGAAACGCAAGTGAAACATACATATATGAATTTCAGGTAATCCAGAACAATGTAATCAAATGCCACGAATATTCGGCAACTATTCGGTATTCGGCATATTCGGCTACTTTTTTTTTACTATTCGGTATTTGGCCGAATATTGCGAACCATTCGGCCGAATACCGAATACCAAATCGTGAATAAAAACAACATTAAATTAAATATTACTCGTAAAAAAAATATTTTAACAAAAATCAGCATATTTAATACTTACTTAAAATCTGTCAGTGGTAAGTTATGAGTTATGATGAATGAAAACAATATTTTCAACATTTCCTGATAGCAAACGATTGCGCTCTTTTTTAAATTGTACCTGATTCCGAAAATAGCCACTCATTACACGCACTGCCACCGGGAGATAATAAATGTTTGCGAATTCTGCTAGGCTTGGATACTGTTTTGTGTTTGCTGACCACCACTTGTAAGGGTGTGCTATCAGATCTATGCGAACAATTTTCATGTAAAAATCAATTACATTTGCGAAATGTAATATTCGGTATTCAGCAAAATCGCTATTCGTGGCATCCCTAGTAATAACCCGCTTCCGCGGGAAAAATATAATACAAAAACTTCAGTAGTTCCATTTGAATATTATAGAGGGCAGCACTTCCGTTTGTATCTATTTGTGAAGCGAGTGTGTACGACAGACCTTAGGATATTAATACTGTTCGATTATATATCGGCCCTGATTCTGATAAATTTATCAATTGAGAATTAATAAAAATCTAGGAAGGGCAACACGGCAAAACACCCCAAATATAATCACGATCGGATACATATATTTTGCCCTTTCTAATTTTATTTCGTATCCATACTTGACAAATAAAAAAAACATTTATGCTATGGTGATTTTATACAATTTTACGGAGATGTTTATTCCACCGAACCCTTAATGCATAGTAATTGTATGAATTAACTTACTTTACCTTCATTTATTCACCGAGTCAACAGTTCAGTATTTTGTTTTTAAATTGTATAAGAAATTTTATTTTTTGAATACGGCCATTTCAGCCTATCGCTAAACCGAATGTGCTGTATTTTTTTTGGAGGAATTACAAAATCGAAATTAATTCATTTTTTAAACTCATAATAAAGATAATCGGACATTGTGGGATTGTGTCATAAGAAATCACCATCCAAAATAAAATATTTTTTGGTAAAATGCGGGCAATGATATTTTTCATAAAAAATAATAATATGATTACACGATTGAACACGGGTGAAATCGGGGATCATTTAGCTTTTCAATATTACAGAGTCAAAAATATATTCACTTCTCATTAATAATAATAATAATAATTTATTTCTCACTATTTTTGATTGAATAATAATGAAACACTTAGTTTTAACTATAGTTTTTCATAATATATATATATTCTTTATATAAAAATGAATCGCCGAAATGTATGTACGCGCATAACTTCCGAACGACTGCACAAAATTGGATAATTATTTTTGAATTCGTTATTGTCAGAACAAGGTTTGTATAAAACTAATGGTAAGCTCTGGCATTATGAAATTTACATAAAAAAATTGCAATAGGTGGCACGCGAGCTGTTTGAAAACTGAATGTACCGGTAATGAAGGGGGACGGGGCGGGGGTGAGTTGAGTGTGGAGAGGGAAGGTGGAGGAGGCGGAGTGGGCACGCGAGAGGGGAAGGGGACGCGGGAGGAGAAGTGAGGCGGAAGGGGAACGGGACGAATGGGAAAGGACAGGCAGGGAGATACAATTTCTTTATTAAATGGCATAGCTACGCATGCCGGGTACCAGCTAGTTCTTAATAATACAAGATATGAAGTTTTTTTTAAATTTAAGAGCAAAGCTCTTTCGAAGCAAAATACGGCGCAGGAACGTAGGACAAAGTTTTATTTATGAAATTTTCAGGAATGAATTAACTTATATTCATAAAGTTAGCAAGAAATATAAATCAAATAAAGGATGGAAAATAATATGAAAGAGAAAAGAAATAAGAAAAGAAAATCATAAAGTATACTTAAGTAGTATAATATATGTATCCTGAAGAACAACTAATGGTTCTGAAACATGTTGAAAAATAATAATAAACTTAAAAATATACTCAATATATAAATTCTCTATACTTTGTATCCTGAAGAATGAACCATTGGTTCTAAAACATGTCGATACAAGCAACGGCTCCGTAGTCCAGTGGGTAAGACTCTTGACTCACAGTCCGGAGGTCGCGGGTTCAAACCCGGCATGCGCAAATAAATTTTATTTGATTAATTTGTGTTATTTTACAATTAATTCATTTAAAATAATATATAGTATATTTGCGGCATGTTCCAGAGTAAAAGATACTATTAGTATCGCCCTGGTGTAAGACCACCATTCAGAATTGAAACGTTGCTTGAAAATGGGTTTAGCCGTGTTTGGTGACCAGATCTGAATAGCCAGGTACTTCCCAACCTTCCTCTTCCACACCTCCTTCCCCTCCCCACTACCTTCAGCCTCACAACATACCCCAATTGGGGATGCCATAGTCTCACTGGCTCCAGACGGGAGCAGTTGAGATTCTTGTGCGGTTATTCACTGTAAAAAAAAAAAAAACGGCTATACTAAACTGTGACGGTCTCCGTGGTTGAGTGGTTACGATCCTTGACTCTTATCAGTAGGCTACGGTTTCAAAACCCGGCGCAGGTAAATTTTTAAAGCGGCACATTCCAGAGTGGTAGATACTTTCAGTATTGCCTTGGTGAAAAACCACCAATCAGAATCACTTGAAATAGATTTAGCAGCCTCTTTCCCAACTTCTTCACATACCCTTCCACCCCAATTGATGCCATAGTCTCACTGCCTCCGACGATTAGGAGCAGTTGGGACTCTTGTGCGGTACTCACATAAAATAAAATGAAAGTGTTTCATTATTTCATTTATAAAACCTCACAAGGTCTCAGCAGATTCCGTCTGGAGCTAGTGAAACTATGGCATCCCCAATTGGAGTATGTTGTGGGGCTGAAGGTAGTGGGGAGGGGAAGAGGAAGGTAGGGAAGTACCTGGCTATTCGGATCTGGTCACCCAAACACGGCTAAAGCCATTTCAAGCTACGTTTCAATTCTGAATGGTGGTCTTACACCAGGGCGATACTAAGGGTATCTTCCACTCTTGTTCATGACGATATTACTCGAAGACTCGACTATTCAATAATTTTGTACAAAAATTAGACTATGCTCTAGTGAAATCTACTTTATTTGTTATTACTAAAGACCGGATTATATGCAACAAAAATAGCCCAAAATATGCATGCAAATATGCAATAAAAATAGCCGAAATATGCACGAAAATCCATAAAAAGGGCCAAAATATGCAACATGAAATAATACAGGAAGTGATATTTTTAAATATTTTGTATTTTGGTAAGCTATTAGTCCTCAAGGATAACAATCGTATTTCCGAAAATATCAATTACAAAATGTATTCAACAATGAAATTTAGAATTTACCTTTAAAACGTATATGACGTACTGTTCAAAATGTTCTGTAGACAAATTGTGTCCACGATCGCTTAATATATCTTTGTAAGCGGAAAAGGAGCATTCTACTGATGTGACTGGACAGAATTTAATTTGGATGCGATTTTTGAACTTATTGTGCCGGGCAAAATTTCACCTACCCCGTTGATGAAGCTATCAATTTGGCACTTCAAACCCTGGGTTATTGTTCAGTAGCTTTGCCAACGAGGAATTCATAAGGCGAATTTTCTTCATAATCTGAATAGATTCATTCAACGCCAATCCATGAGATTAAAGCGTTTTTATACTTACAGGTATGAGGGCGAAATGAGTGCTAATCATAGCTAGTTTTTTTTAATACTAGCATCGTCAAACGCTTCTCTGTTCTGGAAAACTGCCAAAGCATCAGCAGTATCGAAGTCATTGATAACACCCTTGATGGCCTCAAAATGTCCATGGTAAAACATCGCAGCTTGCCGCGCACATAGCTATCTGACGTTTATAGTGTCACTATGTGAGGGCATCTGAACGATGAACGAGATCGAGCGTAAATATGCAAGATCTCATTTTTTTGCCAAAATATGCAACTTCTACCGCTGAAAAGGGTCTAAATATGCAAATGCATATGCAAATATGCATTTGCATATAATCCGGTCTTTAGTTATTTCATTACCTATCTCTTAGCCCGAATAAAAAAAGAAAACATGCAGGTACTTAATATTCAAGCGATTCACTAATGAAAACGAACGTGTACCTATGTAAAAAACAAAATTAAAATGGATGCACCGCCCATTATAAAATTTTGATTTGCTTTCGCAAACACGTTCATCAAAGAACATATTATATGTTATTATTAAAATATACACCAGGATAATATAATTAAATAATAATATAATTAAATAATAGCATAACACGTGTTCACAATTATGTCATCTGCGTGCAAACAGTGTCTAAATTTCTATAATAATCAATAAACGGTTATAATCACTAGTGACCTCCCAGGTAAGTATGGTCCTGTATATTTTCTGCCTGTACAGAATAGAAATAAAACAATATAATATGTACATTTTGACGCAGCATCACGTTCATTGGTCAAATGCACTGTGTGTGGAGTTTTTGTATTAGTGATCGACAAACGCGTGTATGCAATCTGTTAGTCATATGTTGTTATAATGGTTTGTCTAGTCAGTAATTAAGTTACATTGTAGAAACATATTAAAGATTTGCACAGCGCCCTTGAGGAGATTTTTCACACATACAAATCATTCGAATATCATCATCATCATCAACAGTATTAATAGCCTAGCGACTGTACGGTTGAAATTTAAGTACAATTCTGACGCCGCGCCTTATACAAAACCGTTTTCGTTAGTGGAGTTTGTATACAAATCTACTTTTGTAATAGAACCGAATTAAAGCAACGTCAAAAGACGGCGCCACTTACGTTAATAGCTAGCGCGAGGAGCATCGCCTGGCAGGCATAAGTAGATACTATTGGATTTGTGATTTCGTGAATCTCTCTGGACTCCGGATATGGATAGATTGCCGATAATATGATTATTATTGTAACTGGCAGTTGTAAATAATAATTTATAATACCACGCTTCTTTATATATTATATATGACGTCATTGCCTGTCGCGGTTACTTTGTCCCGGTGACTAGCTGTGACTGGATCCCGGTGGATCCAAGGAACGGGAAATTTTTGAAGTGAAACTTCTTTAACCCGTTAGTGATTTGGAATTCGGACGAAACGGAAGTGCGTCACTAAAATTTATTATTTGACGGTCCTCGGTTATAATATAATGCGATAAATTCACGACTACGCGCGAGCCTCCGATAGCGCAGCAGTATAAGCGCCTGACTCTCAGCGCCCAGAGAGGCATCCAACGAACGGAGGGTGTTCGAATCCTACCAAATCAAAAAATATAAACATTTTTATTTTTGTCTAATCAATATCCAATCTTTACCCCATTTTAAAACAAACAGGCAAAAGAAAAGAAAGCGACATCTAGCGACTTTCTGGTTTCACTTCTACCGCATTTGAATTACACATTATGATTTTTTTGAACCAGTTCCTATCGTATTTTTAAAATGGTCACCAACACTCAAACTGGGTGAAGCCGAAAGAAAGGCGCTCGCAGGCCCTATATGATGCCAGTGCTTAACTGCTAGTTATTATTATTATATCGCACCCGGGAGATAATAGTGGCACAAGTCAAAAAATTGCATTTTTGGGTTAAGTACGCAGAAATGTTCCTGTTCTCCCTTTATAAAAACGGCACAATTCTTAAAAATATTATTGTTATATTATAATATTTTACTCGAATTCAAGCAAAAATAGTGGCACAGTGATCATTTGAACTGAACTATCCACAAGATATGTAACGAAATTACATAACGGCTTTCCAACTGTTGTTTTTTCTTTTTTATTGGTTAATAAACTGATTTAATACACTCAAAACGAAATATTCAAACTGCTTCCCTGAAAAAAAAAGATTTTGAGTTGTGCCATTGTTATTCCCCATGTGCGATATGATGGTGTCCCTTTTTTCTCGGTTTTCAATGTTTCAAACTTTCAAGAAGGCGGTCTATTTTTAGTGACTAAATTTTACTGAATAATACAAACAAACGTACAGATTTGCGCCAAATTCTGCGAAAAATAATTTGCTTTTTCTTACATAATATTAATTTGGTACAATCATAGTGAGATAATAAAGTGTACCGACCGCGAAAAATCGTATTTCCATCCTCGTGGACATAAGGCAATAATTCATAATATTACGTAAATTTTATCGCACGAAGTTCTGAAAGATCACACTTAATAATTATTGTGAACGTTTCACAATCCGAACTAAACATTATCAAACATTTGTGTATTTTGCGGAGAAGGTCAACGCAAGTGTTGTCATTTATAACGACGGGACAATGACACGACCTCCAAGTACCTACACAATAATACATGTTTGCAATTAAATAAACACCATAAATTACAATTATCCCTTCAGGCCTCGTGCACATTTTGTCAGCTGATCAAAATATTTCCACTCTGCAATAAAATTCAAATAAATGGAATATTTCTGAACGTATCCGAAAACTAAAAACTGTTTTTGAAATGTGATGAAATACGCTTTCAAATTTTATAATTCGAAATAAACACATATTTCTTGAACTTTTAGCTTTGAATATAAAGTGTGGTGTTTTCTCTTTCTAATGACAGGACGGGTGACACAACGATTTATATGAGTTGTTCCCAATAGTGAACAATTTAGCCTGAGGGGTTAAATCTTCGCCATTGCCGTCTAGGTCTTGGCTGCGGTCTTTACTTCACTAATTAATCTAACGACATTAAAAGAGCATCACTGACTCCTCGTCGGGATGTCATAAAAATGTTTTTTATATAACATAAGCTCCACACAGGAGGCCCGGAGGAAAAAAAGACCTCTCAGGGCCTATATCATCTTTGGGGACCTTGTGTGGGGTGTCTTTTTATTAAAAGGAATGAGAGGAAGGTCTAAGAAAGTAAAAGATGTGAGGGATGGGTAGGAGTCTGGGGTCAACACGTCCAGGAGTTACGGACGTTTTTTTTTACATGAGCTCCACACAGGAGGCCCTGAAGAAAATGTTTGGGGATGCTGTGTGGAGGGTTTTTTTTAAGAGAAGGAGAGTTCTGGGAAGGAAAAGGGTTTAAGGGGTGGGTAGGAATCTGGGTTCAGTGTCTTTTGTTCAACCGCCCCCAAGATTTAGACCCGTGGTCGTAAAACTGCGGCCCGCGGCGGGTATTTGTGCGGCCCGCACAAATATCTGCCGCTTTTTTTTCATGTTATCCAGCCTTTTTTCAAATATTTTGTGTACTTTATGATTTTAAAACGTTGTTTTTAATTGATTGACACTTGATTTTAAAATGCTCAGCTGGTTTTTGACCACATCCTAAGTCGATTATAAACGCGCGTAATGTACTTCATAGGTTCTCGACGTGGGCATTAACGCCTCCTTGTGGGCGTTTGAGACTTTCAGAGGGGCAGTAGGAGACCCAGATAAAATTAGATAGCATTGAGATGGCAAAGTGAAGGAGTGGGCAGGTAAAAAAATATACGTATATTATTTATTTTTATTAAGATTTGATACTATATCATGAATACAAGAAGGAAAAAGGTAGCATCCTGGTACTTAGGTAAATACAATTTTTTTTTTTTTTTAACTTGCTAAACCAAAAGTTACAACATCAACCCCCCCCCCCCCCCCCCCCCTCCCCGCCAATTCATAATTGTGCGGCCCGCGGTGATACTTCTATACAAACCTTTTCCTGGCAATAACGAATACACAAAAAAGAATTATCCAATTTGGTGCAGTCGTTCGGAATTTATGCGCGTACATACATTTCGGCGATTCATTTTTATTTATGTAGATAGATCGATTATAGATTATAGATGCAAAAAATCCTTCCTTGCCAAAAATTTGGTATAAAGTCTGGTTCCGCACAGTTATCTACTCCTAACGTATTTTTTTCATACGCAATTATTAATTCAATTGTTTTTTTCCCGCCTTTTATGAAGTATGCATAATGGCAAGGGCACATTAAAAATCTAAAAAAAACAACTAAAAAAGATACCATTTTTTAGTATAAGTCGGCTCGTTTGTAGGACGAGATATATTTTTCCTGTTTCATATAATCCGTGCCTCTTCAAGATCTGCATTATAAATTCCTTCCTACAGTCCCTACCGCCATACATCATCACCCAACCAGGTGGCGAAATACTAGTTTTTCCCCTGTCTTTCTACTGTTCCACTGTATAGACAGGGAATCACATAAAAAAGGTACTTTGCCATTCTGTTTAGATTTTAGATTGATTCCTGGTTCATGAATTATCGAAAAAAAAAATAAAAGTAATAGTGTTGTTTCGGGTTTGTTTTAGATTGGTGATATAAAGACAGAAGAGAGAACGTAATGTTTTTAAATTTACATAAACACAAACACATCATCTTTATTATCAATAACATTTCGCGTTATAGTTTTTTTATTAGTTCACGTGGCGAAGGAATTCACTGAAACGATTTAAAGCGAAAGTATAAAACAAGTCTGGCATTGAAACTACAGTTAGGCCTTCATCCAGTATCGGACAGAAACTGGTCAAGATAATAATATAACAAAAATATCACAATTATTACTTATTGCTTACTCTGTCTAACGCAACAAAAGCATGTTTGGTAATCCTACGATATTCCGCCTATAAAATCGTACTGCAACCTTTGGCATACAATGTAAATACATGCAAATAAGCAATACAAATTTCAAATAATGTACAAACCGTCATGACTGTTTTTCATTTTGTTCACTGCACAATTCACAAAGCTATTATTTAATCAAATCACCGATAACAATTAAAGTATTTAACATCAAACACTGTTTAAAAAATCAGTTGATTTTTAGCATTATAATTAAAAATCTCTTCAAAATCACTCGTTTAAAAATTTGGTCTTGTTTTGGGGAGAATTTGTGGGCTTGTTCGTTTCGGTGGGAGAGGAATGCTGGATTTTCACTTCGTGTCTTGTGGTGGTATTGGGAGGTATTTTGAGGTGTTGTGAGGTACGTGTTTGGGGGTAACCCGTTTGGAGGTTGCGCGGCGACGGGCCACGAGCAACTATCAACTTCTACTAAGAGATTTACAGCGGCAGAACCTGCCGTAGTCTGTTGTTGTGGTCAGTGCGGGGGCGAAAGAACTACGGAGGTTCTTCTAAGTTAGTTCTGCTTTTATAGCACGACATCCGCACCTCGTCCTTAAATGATTTAAGGAACGGGATGGTCCCTATAACGTATTTTTAGATATTTGAATGTGTAATTGGTCACAACACTTACTTACTTAATCCTGTGTCTATGGTTTGGTGATCGTTTATTTCCAAAACCTATTATCTTGTTGAAGGTAAAATTCCTTAGCCCCGTTAGAGTGATTTGAAATTTGGATGAAATGGAAATGACGCACTACGGCACCTGCGAAGCATCAAGCTGCCCTGAAGGCTCCTATTGCTTGAAATATAAAACGGAAACGACGATCGGTCTACGATCATTGGCCGCTTTGTTTTTTTACAGGTCGTCGGAAAATAATGCGAAAATTGTTTTTGTAAATCAATATCCAGTTTACAAACCACTTTAAAATAAACAGGCAAAACAAAGCTACATCTAGCGACTTTTTAGTTTCACCTCTATCGCGTTTAGGTACACGCTCTATTTTTTTTTTGTTTTCAAGTTTAATTTGTAGAACTAAATTTTAATTATTATTTCTTTTATAAATTAAATTATTTAATTTATATAATCAGTTTGTGTATAAAAAAGTTCTGAAATGTAATTATTAATACGCGAGACATCTGTTTCGCCTTCTGAAGGCATTATCGAAATGTAGTTTGATCACGTACCTCAGATGACATATTTATATCATTTCTAAATATGACATGACGAAAAACTAATTGCTTTTATTTTTATTACCTATGTACCTATGCCCTTATTGAATTTCGGGCAAAATGTTGAAAATTATTTATGTTTACTACACTTTGAAAGTTTCCCCTATTAGACTGAAGGTAGTTAGTCGCTAAGTGAGTTATTCCCAAATGATGACTCAAGGGTTTAAGTATGAACCAGATAATGATATATGAAAGAATTATAATATATTATCTAACCATCAAGTCGCATCGTTGTCTCAATGTAAGGCTTACGTAATATAGCAATGCATAGGACTCAAAAGGCCCAGCAATATCTTCAAGTCAAACAAATATCCCTAAAAGGCTTTTGCATAATGTAGTATATTGAATTCACGTAGTTTCAGCTTCTTTCAATAAATGTCGATAGCTTAATACGAATTTCGCTATATCACAATAGATGACAGTTGAGTAGGAAATCAGAAAAGTACTATCTATCGCCGTTCGTGTCCTCGTTACGGAAAGTCACGATCGGTGAAGTCACGGGCGGATTCCCACAGTGTGATCGGCGCAGCAACATAACTACTTAGAGCCTAACTTAGTAAGGTCGTCCGTCCAGTTTAATATTCATTGTAAATATTTACGATAGCTAAACAAACCAACTAATAATCACTCGAACTTGTAACTTATTTGAAACATGCCCAAAACATCATAAGTTGTCTTTTTAATGGAAATTAAGAGACATAACACATGGCCATATATAACTTATATTAAACATTATTTTGTTTTATGTGAATACCACACGAGTGTCCCAGCCGCCCCCCAACTGCCTGGAGTGAGTGAGACTGTGGCATCATATCAATTGGGGTATGTTGTGAGGCTGAAGGTATTAGGGAGGGAAGGAGATGGGGAAGAGGAAAGTAGCTATTCAGATCTGGTCACAAAACTCGGCTTAAGCCATTTGAAGCAACGTTTCAATTCTGATTGGTTGTCTTACTCGGGGGCGATACTGAGGGTATCTTCCACTCTGGAACGTGTCGCAAATTGTACAAATGAAATTTACTTGTCTGGTTTTGAGCCCGCGACCTTCGGGTTCAAAATGAGAGACTTACCGCTCGACCACGGAGACCGTCATTAACTAATAGTGTACCTAAAAATTAAATTGAAAGAAAATTAAATTAGTATGAAAAGAAATAAAAATAAAAGCGAAAAATATAGGAAATATAAAAAATATAAAAATGGACAATGATGATAAAATAAAATGTTGGTTATTCATGATTTCATAAAAAAAATTACTCATTAAAAATTCGATATCAGTAAAAAAGAACAAATGTGATATTATAGTAACACAAAAAAAAAGAAAAAAAGATGTTAAAGAATGGAAATATTTAGAAGTCCCTTGACTAGAAAATATAAAGCATGTTAGCGATTGATATTTTTATTAGGGGTTTTTTTAAATGGTCGCGCTTAGTATGACCGTAAAATTTGACATAAAATGTTTTTGTAATTCCTTTTTGTCGTAACTTAAAATTAATGTTTAGATTTAAAACAGTCATTTTTAAAAATATTTTCTATTCACCTACCTTTTTTATTTTGTATTATTTTTATTTCTTGCCAAAGCAGCCTCGATGAGTTGCAAATATCATTTTAGGAAGGGAGGAACTTACAATACATATAATAACTTACAATAATTACAGTATTAGAGGGAGTTATACGTACACTTTTACAAAGGTATTTTGATATCAACAACATAAATTTCACATTCAATGCAGTACAAAAATAGAAAAAGAGAGGTTAAGTAGAAAAAACGACAAGAGAAAAAAAGAACAATCATAAGCAATACTTACATGTATGATTACCATAGACATCCAAATGGATAGACAAGCAGTTACAGATGAGGGGTAAAACCAAACTATGGAGAGCGAAGAGGGGAAAGATGACTGTCATTCGTTGAACAATCAATCTGACAGTATATAGGCATCTCGCATTACAATATCACCATTTAGTTCTTAAAAGCAAAATCTGCTTTGAATGAATAGACCTTTTTACATGGGAGCGCGAATTGCTTGCCACGTTCAAAACATATTTGCTAAGGCCAAATGCTCGCCCCAAAAAGACTCGCGCCAATACACATATCAATATTTTGTTTCCGTGTTTAGTTAAAACACTTTTACAAATGTTTCATAATTTACTTACCCCTGTAACCAGCGACGAGCACATTGGAGTACCGCCCACATTCGCTATGTGTACATTGATACGTAGATATATTGTATAGCACAAGCTGCCGTTATTTCGTTAAATGTATGGATGTCAGCTTCTCGCTGTTCACGGCAAGAATGATGACGTCACACATTTTAGATTCAAGCGGGGCTATATCCCCTCCCCATGGAGCGAGCCGGTTCCAAGGAGGAGCTACAGCCGGCGCCATGTGGAGGGGGAAATAATACGTTTTTATCACTTAGGGCAGGTCCAGATATATTCATATGTCCGTGATGATTACCAATACTGGGAAAAGAGAAGTAGAGAAAAAACTTGAAATGGCTTCAGCAATGTATGAGTATAGTAAATATGTCTAAAGTATTCAGGTAATTCCCAACCTTTCTTTTTCTCCTCTCCGTCCTCTCTCTCTCACTTCCTCCAGCTTCACAAATTTTCTTAAGGCCCGGTAGTACCCGCTTAAAAATTAAGAAGGAGAAATATGTAAATACGAATGTTAGAGGGATCGCGCTAATTTTAAAAACGATAACATTTTAGCGAAAATTTTGAAAATGTTTGATAAAACACGACTCGTTTAAAATAGAGCAAAAGTATCATGGGGTTTGTCTAAAATAGAGATCAAAGAAATGCTGTGAATTTTTCATATCTATAACATGTAAATAAATTTAAAAAAAAACGAGTTTGTAATGATTTTCGGAGTAAACTTTGCGGTTTTTTCTATCGAAGGAATTTCATATAATTACCGTTCGGGGTAAAGAATGTATAGATAATAACTTCAAGAATAACATATATTTATTAAAGAGCTTTAAAAATTAAAGTATTTGGAAAATACGTAATAAATCAGTAGAAAGGCGGGAAGCCGGGCCTCAAACGATGCTGTTGTATTAGTTCCTTTAAATTGCACTACGACTCGGTTATAGATGTTGAAATGTTTCACCAAATTCACATGGAGTAGGAAAAATTAGCCTTACGATTTTTATATATACACACATGTCTAAAACACACTTCTTTTATTGTCATATATACACACATGTCTACAACACACTTCTTTTATTGTCATATATGCACACACGAATACAACACACTTCTTCCATTATTATATATAGACATATATCTACAATACACTTCATTTATTGGTTTATTTAGTCAGTGGTTGCGACTTGTGCATTTATATTTTCAAGAGTCCTTCACAGTTGAATGCTCTCAGCGAGCAGACACCAATCTGAATAAAAACCTGTATCCACGCGTAAAAAGCATTGAACGTGAAACGCAAACAAAGTAAAGAGAAAGTACTCCGATATAGTGTTATCACTCTTCAATTCCTACAAACCAGCGTCATGTGACGGAGTAAAACGTACATACATAAATACCGCTTGAAATTGTATTTGGTATCCGGAATGGTGTGGACACATTATTTGTATAAAAAAAACTTATCGTAGTAAATTAATATGATTATACAATTTTGGCCAGTGACCGTTTTAATGCAGAAGTTTCTGACCTATGATAATAATGATAGGATATTTTCACAAACTATGAATACCAACCGTTAAAAATGTTTTTTTTTTCATATTTTAATTTTTTTGTGAGCACCGCACAAGAGTAACAACTGCTCTCGTCTGTACTCAGTGAGACTATGCCATCCCTAAATCGGGGTATGTTGTGAGGCTTAAGGTAGTTGAGAGGGAAAGGAAACATGGAAGAGGAAATATGGTCACCAAACACGGTTAAAGTCATTTCAAGCAACGTTTCAATTCTGAATGGCTTTTTGAGAGTATCTTCCCCTCTTTAAGGTGCCGCAAATATATTCTAAATTATTTAAAAATAATTAGTAGTGAAATAACACAAATTAATTAAAATAAATTTTATTTGCGCACGCCGGGGTTAGATCCCGCGACCTTTTGATTGAGAGTCAAGAGCCTTACCCTCGACCAAAAAAGGCAAAAAAGAAGGAAGATTCAAAGTTTATTTTTCCGATTCTGATCATTGTAACGTGTAAATTTAATAATTTCATTAAAAAAATATTTGTCAACATAAAAAAACAACAAAAATACTTTCACTTTGGTGTTTTTTTTTTAATTAAACCTTTCTTAATAAAATAAAAAAATGTAAAAAAAAACAGTGAAAATACCCTATCGAGCCATTTTAATTACGCACCAGATTTAAATGTCCCGGTTAAATTTTCCCCACAGGAAAATCTGAAAATCTACTGATCCCTCAATATAAATATTTAAAAAATCTTTTGTAATCCTACATGTATTTAAAATTACTGATTTTTGCATTTTTATATACAAATTCTTTGACAAATCTAATATGCTTAAATTTTGAATCAGATTCCTAGGTATTACGCCAGTGGCCGAAATAACAAATGGTAATATTTTTATAGTTCGAGAATGCCAAATTCTTTTAATCTCATTTCCTAAATCTGTGTATTTTCTTATTTTTTCAGAAACAGTTTTTTGAATATTACAGGAATTTAGAATAGGTACATCAATGATATAAGTTATTTTTTTTAATTTTGTCATGTAAAACTATATCAGGTCTATTATGACTAATTGTTCTGTCTGTTAGTATAGTTTTATCATAATATATTTTATAAAATTCATTTTCTATAAATGAATTTGGTTCATATTCATATTATGGTACTACATTACGGCAATCAATCAAGTTATGTTTAATTACCAAACTTTGGTGAATTATTTTTAAAACCTGATTGTGCCTAAATGTATACTCGGACGGCGCTAATATAGAACATCCCGATATAATATGTTCTATAGTTTCCGGAAAAGCCAAACATTTTCTACATAAATCATCAATTTGATTTATATCTTTGATTATATGCTTCCTATAATTTTTAGTATTAATGACTCTATCTTGAATGGCAAACATAAATCCTTCTATTTCTGCGCTCAACTCTCCAATACCCAACCATTTGTTTGACGAAAGTTTGGCAACATACGTTTGGTTGAGATAATTGAAGTGTTTTGCGTGAATAATTTTATTTGACCAGGAATCTAATAATTCCTGGTTAGTATTTATAAGAATGTTGGCATTCTCGTCATATAAATTTTTAAGGTGTTATATATTATTATCATTATATTTATTATCATTATTTGTTAATACTATTATTTTTTTTTTTTATACAAAATTGTGCATTTCATAGTACAATTCAGTAATTTGGGTGGCTTACCCGTGCTAAGCCCCCCATTTTATAATATAAGAATTTATACAGAATACATTTTGAAAAAAAAAATAATGTTGGTGACGAAAAAGCACTTAAAATAAAGATAAATTTAAACTAAAAATAAAGATTAAAATAAAAATTAAATTAAATGAAAATCGGCATATATTATGTGTTTGTGAGTTTTGCTTGTTTTATATTGGTTTTGTGTGTTGCGTGTACCTATATGTTTTATTCTTTGTTAATATTGTTTTTTTTTTCTTTATCTATTTTTTTATTTTGTGTCTGAATTTATTTTTGTTTTCCTCAATTTTTGTTTCAAGTGAAAGATTGTTCAATGTTTTTATAGCATGATGTTTGTGGTGTCTTTGTCCAAAATTACAAAATTATTAATGTTAAAATTACAATAATTTACATAAATAAATATGATATGATTTTGGCATGGGTGCATGTTCATTCAATTTGTTTAGTGAAAACTTGCCATTGAAGCAGAAAAAATTCAGCAGGAAGTGCTAAGCCAAAATTAAATATTTTTAAAACTTTTTTTAATCACCTTCATAAATAAACTTTCGCCAGCAATTTGTTTTTATTTTTTGATTTGAAATCTTTTTGAGAAAATAAATCTGAAAATTGTCTGAAGAACTTCTAAATTGGTTATGATTTGAGATTTTCACGGTAAAAAGTATTGTCTTTATTAATTTTGGGTTATTATGCCGTGTTGTATTCGTCCTTCCTTCCTTCATTCGTCCGTCCTTCCTTTGCCATCGTTTCGGACAGCTTTACAGAGTTCATCATCTGCCCTGAACGATGGAATAATTATTAGTTATGTACCTTATCGGTTCAGGATATTTTCAGGACTTGCCTACACGAAGTTATTCAAATTTCGAGGGAATCATACATATAAATGGTTTGCAACCTTAACAACCAAATTACGTTATTATAATTAACTAGAGCAGACCAATGACGTTCATGGAGCAAACGCGTGATAAATCACGGGACATTGTATTTGAAGAGTTGTGAAGCTGAAAGTTTTAATAAAACAATTTTTGCCTTTGCTGTTTTTAACCCCCGACGCAAGGAGCGGTGTTTTTTTGTTATAAAGAATACATTAACAGTATAAAGAAGCTTTGACTGTCCAACTAGGAAGGTCTCCTGATCTAGGACAGTAAAATTGACAGGTTTTGTTTATATTGGGTATGTAGGTACATGATTATTCATGAACATAGTATTAAGTAAAGTTGACATTCACAAATTACATTCACGTAATTACACTATACGATACAGTAGGATAGTAGTAGTAGACTAGGTTCTAGAATCAATTTATTATCGAATATGTAAGTAATATTTTATAATATTGACTTTTCGTGTGGGTATCTGTCTGTCTGCCTGTCTGTGTGTCTGTCTGTGGCATCGTAGCTCCTAAATGAGTGGACCGATTATGATGCGTTTTTTTTTGGTTGAAAGCTGACGTGATCGAGATGGTTCTTAGCTACAATTCATGAAAAACTGTTCAGGTGTTTCAAAGTCATAAGCTCTTTTTGTGTCGAAGGGTTGCTTGAAATTTAGAAATTTTTACTAATCTAAAGAAAGATTGGAACCATATCCGTGGTGACCATTTTCTAAAAAAAGACTGGAACCATTTCACGTGGACCAAATCCATGGTGACTTACATTTTCTAAAGAGAGACTAGAACCACTTCACGTGGACCATATCCATGGTGACCGTTTTCTAAAGAAAGATTGTAACCATTTCACGTGGACCATATTCACGGTGACCATTTTCTAAAGAAACTGGTACCATTTCATGCAGTATGCGATATTTTTGTAAGTAGGTATAACGTATGCCGGGGGAACAAATTTAAATAATAATAATTATTAATTAATAAAATAATTTAAGTCCCTACTCAATCGAATGTATGATACGATTTAATACTAATTATTTATCAGTTACAATTTTGAAAATGAACAGTTCATTGAACTTCATGCATTACGCAGTAATACGTAGGAATATTTCACATCACGCATGCACGCACCGACAACCGAAAGTACTATTTAAATTATATTAAGGTAGTATTGAGTTAGTGGAAATAATTTGTAACATCCTTGACTCCCAAAGTCTCGAAATGTGCAAATTACAACTTAAAAAATAATAATTATTAATTGCCCATTAATAACGTAATTTATTGTTTCATCCTGGAATTATATTCTCAGGGTTTAAAGTTGATGCCATAACATGATAATGCTTACGGTTTTTTAATAATGTCATAAATTATGTTTACAAAATGGAAAACGTATGATTAAAAAATCTACAATGCATTTAGGTTGAAAAAAACAATTGTTTGCATTTTAATTATCAATATTTTTTGCGAATGTTTTACTGCATGTATCATGAATGTAAAAAAAACACAACTGAATGCATTCCGATTACTAATATTGTTTGCAAATATTTTAAGACTTGTATCATTAATTTAAAAACAATTGTTTTCGTTTGAATTATTAATATTGCTTGCAAATGCTTTATTTACTACGTGTTTTACGAATGTAAAAAAAAACAACTGACTGCATTTCGTTTATTATTATTATTAGCAAATGTTTTGTGACTTGTGTTGTTAACGTAAAAATATTTTTTTTGCATTTGATTTATTAACCCTGAAAAGATAGTCTACGTTTTACGTATGCGTGTTAGAATTATTGCTATCTCTTTCTAATCAGTGCAAATCCATCGCTGTCCTTTTTAGTTAGACATCTCACGTGGGTGGTTTGGTATATTTATGCATCTCACTCGCTGCTTGGACCTTCCGTGGGGCGCGCGCGTCGCAGAGGTAGGTGTCGCCAGTTTTGAGATGTAACGACCGCATGAGTCAAAAAGCATAATATTGATACGTTCCAAAGCTGTTTATGGTTGATTTTTATTAACTATAATATGTTATTATTAAGCACAATATATATTAATTATTTAGTCATTATATCATTTTATTATAGTCAAAATGGCTGATTATTAGAAGAAATAAGTGTTTTTTTTTTTTTTTACAGTGAATACCGCACAAGAATCTCAACTGCTCCCGTCTGGAGCCAGTGAGACTATGGCATCCCCAATTGGGGTATGTTGTGAGGCTGAAGGTAGTGGGGAGGGGAAGGAGGTGGGGAAGGGGAAGGTTGGGAAGTACCTGGCTATTCAGATCTGGTCACTAAACACGGCTAAAGCCATTTTCAAGCAACGTTTCAATTCTGAATGGTGGTCTTACACCAGGAGAGTGGAAGATACTATCAGTATCGCCCTGGTGTAAGACCACCATTCAGAATTGAAACGTTGCTTGAAAATGGCTTTAGCCGTGTTTAGTGACCAGATCTGAATAGCCAGGTACTTCCCAACCTTCCTCTTCCCCACCTCCTTCCCCTCCCCACTACCTTCAGCCTCACAACATACCCCAATTGGGGATGCCATAGTCTCACTGGCTCCAGACGGGAGCAGTTGAGATTCTTGTGCGGTATTCACTGTAAAAGGCCAATACTAATAGTAGATATCTTCCACTCTGGAACATGCCGCAAATATACTATATATTATTTTAAATGAATTAATTGTGAAATAACACAAATTAATCAAATAAAATTTATTTGCGCATGCCGGGTTCGAACCCGCGACCTCCGGAATGTGAGTCATGAGTCTTAGCCACTGGACTACGGAGGTCGTCTTTCAAGCAACGTTTCAATTTTTAAGATAAAAGAAAAATTACTCCTGTTTAGTTGATTATTGAAGAAGCATATATTCACAAATTGTTTTATTTCTTATGTTATTTGTTTGTAAAAATTTAATACCGATTGGTTTATTCAAATCAATTAACAAAATTAAATATTACAGCTAGTTAAAACTCATGCATCAATTTTACGCGTGATTATCTTTACCGTAGGCACATCAAAATATGATTATCTTTCTCTGGTTAATATTGTTTTTAAAAGATTTAGGACGTGTATTATTAGGTAATGTAAGAAACAATTGCACGTATTTTAATTATTAATATTGTTTGCAAATGTTTTGCTACGTGTATTATGAATGTAAAAAGAATTGTTTGCATTTACCAATTTAAAAACTTCAAAATTAGCTTTAAAAATATGTTGGTAAGGAATATATTTACAGTCTCGATTTTTGTACTTATTTTGCTTGTATACAGGGTGTCCGGAGGTAAAGTGCATTAACTTCGGGAGGTGATTCTACATGATGGTAGGAGTAAAAAAGATTAACAACTTTTTCCGAAATTTGGACATTTTTTTCCCATACAAAAAGACGTACCTACTAAAATTCCTTAGTGTGAGGTACGATCTTACTTGCTGAGCGCCCGCCGGGCACGATTGTGGCAACATTGTAAGGTTGTGACTGGCCCGTATCGTAACAGCGGAAAATAATAAGCTGGTGGCACACGTCGGTCTATTTTTAAACGACTTCAAAAAGGAGGAGGTTCTCAATTCGACTGTATTTTTATTTTATTTTTTTATTTTTTTTTTTTTAATGTTTGTTACGCCAGAACTTTTGACTGGGTGAACCGATATTGATGATTCTTTTTTTATTTGAAAGCTGATGCTTCCCGTGTGGTCCCATTTTAATTTGATCCAGTTCCGACAATAGTATCCATGAGAAAACCATATAAGTCTTAAATTTGCATAAATATGTGCGCGACAAATGGACGAATAACTCAATATCACGCCAACCGATTTCGATGATTCTTTTTTATTGGAAAGGATGTACTTCAAAGGTAATTTAATGAGAGTTTGGTTAGGTTTTGATTATCGGATCCATGACAAATTAACGAAACTCGGCCGAATCTCTTAATTTGACCTTAACGTCGCTATGGTCAAATTATGTCTGTCTCATATGAGCAGTACGTTTAGTAGGTTTACCCATATTCAGACAAATTAGTTAGTGTACTTCAGATTCACTAAAAATCAAAAAATAAACAAAAATTTTAACAAAACAAAAAACGACTTCAAAAAATGCACTAAAAAGTAAAAAAATAATTTCGTATTCTTCTACAACTTCATAATCAACTTACTTTTTCTAATCATCAATATGTAGGTACGATTGTTATTTTTGGAGTCGGTGTCAGCAAAGGTACCCGGCCCGGCGGGTTCACTTGACAGCTCCCCGCGCCGCCGCGGCTCCGCTCTCGCCTCTCGCCTCGTCAAGTCGCTTGTGCGATACAAGCACACCTCACCTATAACTATGTATGTAGTTACAAACCTACCTTGACTGACACCGACTCCAAAAGTAACAATCGTACCTACATATTGATGATAAGAAAAAGTAAGTTGATTATGAAGTTGTAGAAGAATACGAAATTATTTTTTTACTTTTTAGTGCATTTTTTGAAGTCGTTTTTTGTTTTGTTAAAATTTTTGTTTATTAACTTTTTACCACAAAACAACCCCTAAAAGTTGGAATTTTGAAAAAAGTTATTTATCTTTTTTACTTATAATAGAATCACCTCCCCAAGTTAATGCACTTTACCCCCGGACAACCTGTATCCGTATATGTACAGTATATGGGCAAGTATTTTTATCCTTGATGCATTTGAATGAAACCATGTTTTATACTTTTGTTATTTGGCGGCATATCGTCTCTGGACATCCCTTCATGGATACTTAGTTATATTTTGTGTAAGTAAGTACACAGTAGGTACACCGTATTTTCCCTATACCCGCTGCATATTTATATGAGTATGCCGGGGGAAGTAACTATCGAGGGTCATGCAACCCGACCGTACAAGTATTTCTATATGGCTGGTCTAAGTGGCTGCTAATAAAATTCTTCATTCCATTTTTCCCTTTGTGTAATACTAGATAAAAGAACAATCTTTCGAAATCCATTTATAATTTTTTGTGGAAAAGAGTCAATACGTCTAAAATCTGATTGTAAATGACATATTTCTGGTTTTCTCTTGTAATACCCCTTTAACAAGTTGCCTATGTGCGGACCGCCAATGAAATTCGCAAGTTCCTTTCCTAAGTATGACGATTGAGTCGTCAACTGTTTTTTTTTCAGTTTCTCCATGAGCGAAGGGTCAAAACTAATCAATTTATGTGGGGCCCTTCCAACGTTACGTAAAAGAAATATCTATTAACCTTGACACAAATTTCTACTTTTATAACAGGTATAGACAAGTCTACTTCAAAGGTTCAAGGGACTTTATTGGGAGCAGGTTCCCCTTGAGAAGGTCAGTTTGAAATCTAGTCTACCTATAACCTGTTTACAAAAGATTATCGTAACTACAAGTTTAACATTGGATCAACCTTATGCAGTTGTCTCATTTAACTGCAGTTAGACCGGTTATTTTATTCGGGTTATCACTAAAGCCGACGAAAATATACCCAATTTTACTCGTTTTCAAATTATTATTTTGTCTTGGATTGAATAACCTACGCCTTAGCCAAAACTAATTCATTTTATGGTTTGGAATACGTGACTTTTGCTTATAAAATTATCAAACGAAGATAAAAATATTGTAGGTTTCCAAATGTACGTTTTTTTAAATTTATTGTTAAACTTCGGCTTGAGCTATACCACTATGAAACAGACCGGCTTATGTCTTAGTTTTGCAAACACCCTATCGTAAAGCTTTTCTATTTTTTTTAAATACCGCACAGGAGTTCCAACTGCTCGGACCCAGTAGGATTATGGTACCACAAGAGTAGTCTTATATTATAAGAAAATAAAGCAATCGTTGCATTTCTTATCATAAGAAAAGTAAGTGTTAGAGTTAGTTTGGATACTCCCCAAGGTTCGTAAAAAGTTTATACTATTTTTATGAACCTTGGTTACTACCCTAATTAAGACAAAGCACTATTTTAGATTAATCTTTACTAGAAATCGATTAACATTGTAATAACCAAAAAATATGCGTTGGATAATTTGAAGCTTTTACTATCTTTTCGCTTGGATAGAATTAAGTTAAAATTGTTAATTACTTTATAAAAAATATAAACATAAATTACTATAAAATTATTTTTTGTCAGAAATGTATGAATGTAAACCAGAAGCAACGTATAATAATGAAAAAAAAAACAATTTAATATCTAAGATTATCTGTGACAGTTTCCCTGAATTAATTTTTATTATTTATTCAAATAAACAAAAAAAAACACCTTTGCACTAAATATCAATCGTTTTTGAACCTCCGTTTACCAAGATTTTTTTTATCCCTAACACCTATAGGTACCTATCATAGGTATCGTATCAAATCAAATCAAAAAATATTTATTATACAAATAAAAATACAAAAGGTTTAGCTTATGGGTAGACCCCATTTGTTCCAGCTAAATATACATGTTATATTATAATGTTTATGCAAAGAAGAATATTATATGTTTATACAAATAGGAAAAATACAAATATACAAATAAAGATACAAAAATACATTTATTTGAGGTATTCACTTATTTGTTTATAAGGAAAGTGTTTAGTAAGTGACGATTGGAATTTGTGCGTATCTTGTATTTGTTTAATGTTATGTGGAAGGTTGTTGTATACTTTAACGTCCATGTAATATGGTCCTTTTTGGAATATTGTTTTGTTTGCTTTGGTATTAATAAGTTTTCTGTGAACCTTGTAGCGTATTTATGTGTTGAGTTTTTCTGTGGGAACTTGGCTGTAGCTGATGTGGTGATGTAAGGCACACTAAGAATACTCACAATTTATTCATTTTAATACTCGGGCGAAGCCGGGCAGTAACTAGTTTGAATAACAATAAACACTACGTTCTTCTTGAACTCCTACGCTGAGATTCCGTTGAACAAAACAGTTTCTTTTACTGCCTTTCTTTCACCTTGACTCGTTTATTGATATTGGTTGTCGCCTCGCGGATGTAGATTGTTTTACTATTATACTAAGGAGTACTAGGATTAGAATTGAGCAGAGCAATTGAAAGGAGTGGACATGAATACAAATGTAATAATATATTATGTAATTATTATTATAAGCAATAATTATCAGCCTGAAACACTCATCCACATTGAAAAATCTTCCGAGAAAAGATACATGACGCCAACGGGACTTGAACCCGTGTCCTCTCGATTGCCGGTCGATTGCTCTGACCACTGAGCTATGGCGGCTTATCTCGTACCCGCCAAATGATTCAATATATGCTAGTGTTTCATTCAACAATTACTGCTTATTATATTTTTTCCACCTGAAAACAACCAACTTTATTTTTGTGAGAGAAACATTGTAAGTGTTAAATCCCTCGCTAGGTGGCGTCGAGACAAATTATGTCTTCATTTATTGAGGAAATACTTAAACTTGTCAAATATTAATTATTATTTTTAATTGTAAAACTAACGTTTTTAAGACAAGATTTTTTATGCATAGCACAAAGGGTAACAATTATTATAAGCAATAATTATCAGCCTGAAACACTCATCCTCACACACTCATCATTAACACTTACAATGTTTCTCTCGCAAAAATAAAGTTGGTTGTTTTCAGGTGGAAAAAATATAATAAGCAGTAATTGTTGAATGAAACACTAGCATATATTGAATCATTTGGCGGGTACGAGATAAGCCGCCATAGCTCAGTGGTCAGAGCAATCGACCGGCAATCGAGAGGACACGGGTTCAAGTCCCGTTGGCGTCATGTATCTTTTCTCGGAAGATTTTTCAATGTGGATGAGTGTTTCAGGCTGATAATTATTGCTTATAATAATTGTTACCCTTTGTGCTATGCATAAAAAATCTTGTCTTAAAAACGTTAGTTTTACAATTAAAAATAATAATTAATATTTGACAAGTTTAAGTATTTCCTCAATAAATGAAGACATAATTTGTCTCGACGCCACCTAGCGAGGGATTTAACACTTACAATGTTTCTCTCGCAAAAATAAAGTTGGTTGTTTTCAGGTGGAAAAAATATAATAAGCAGTAATTGTTGAATGAAACACTAGCATATATTGAATCATTTGGCGGGTACGAGATAAGCCGCCATAGCTCAGTGGTCAGAGCAATCGACCGGCAATCGAGAGGACACGGGTTCAAGTCCCGTTGGCGTCATGTATCTTTTCTCGGAAGATTTTTCAATGTGGATGAGTGTTTCAGGCTGATAATTATTGCTTATAATAATTGTTACCCTTTGTGCTATGCATAAAAAATCTTGTCTTAAAAACGTTAGTTTTACAATTAAAAATAATAATTAATATTTGACAAGTTTAAGTATTTCCTCAATAAATGAAGACATAATTTGTCTCGACGCCACCTAGCGAGGGATTTAACACTTACAATGTTTCTCTCGCAAAAATAAAGTTGGTTGTTTTCAGGTGGAAAAAATATAATAAGCAGTAATTGTTGAATGAAACACTAGCATATATTGAATCATTTGGCGGGTACGAGATAAGCCGCCATAGCTCAGTGGTCAGAGCAATCGACCGGCAATCGAGAGGACACGGGTTCAAGTCCCGTTGGCGTCATGTATCTTTTCTCGGAAGATTTTTCAATGTGGATGAGTGTTTCAGGCTGATAATTATTGCTTATAATAATTGTTACCCTTTGTGCTATGCATAAAAAATCTTGTCTTAAAAACGTTAGTTTTACAATTAAAAATAATAATTATTATGTAATTGATTCAGTCTGCAGAAGAAGTGGATGTGTTCAGAATGCTGCTCTTTAACATCAACATGAAGTCGGCACCTGATGATGGTAATGTGATCAGTGTATGTACATATTTGTCTATTACTTTGCGATTTTTTTAACAAGTTCGAATCCAAGGTCGTCCGAGTGATTTGACATTTGGAAACAGTATGAATTAGCACCAAAGTGTTTTTCCGGATATCAAAATGTTGACGAAAATTTAAGTAACCGATTATCTAAATTATATGTGAATATCAAAAGTACCTAATACATGAGCACCAGAAGGTGATTATTTAATACACATAATTAATGTCATGTATTTAAAACACCTACATTTAATGGCATTACAGAATTTATTCACAACTATCGGAATCGTGATGAGGCTCCAAAATATTTCACCTCATTTGGACTTTTACATTTTATAACCGAAGCGTCTACTAATATCTACAGGAATTCCAAAAACTGAAAAAATCGAACTAATATCTATGAGAACCAAAGTGTTGACGAATATCTACAGCTCAAACTGTTGACTAATATCTACGAGAACCAAAGTGTTGACGAATATCTACAGCTCAAACTGTTGACTAATATCTATCAGAACCAAAGTGTTGACGAATATCTACAGCTCAAACTGCTGACTAATATCCACGAGAACCAAAGTGTTGACGAATATCTACAGCACTGGCAGAGGTTGGATTTGCAATTATGTATAGCATATTGGAATAACGTAATATTGCGTATGCAGTTTAAAAAACTTAATTTATGTAAGTATGTATTGAAAAAT
This sequence comes from Limnephilus marmoratus, assembly GCA_917880885.1. Classification (NCBI taxonomy): domain Eukaryota; kingdom Metazoa; phylum Arthropoda; class Insecta; order Trichoptera; family Limnephilidae; genus Limnephilus; species Limnephilus marmoratus. The sequence goes on from OU862921.1 coordinate 39,795,411, forward strand.
CCCTAATATCGGACTATTGGACACATTTAGCTGATTAGTCCAACCTACGCTCTGTAGATATTAGTTCAACCTTCGCTCTGTAGATATTAGTCAACACTGGGACCGTCATAGATATTCGTCCGACCTTAGCTCTGTAGATATTAGTCAACACTCTGAAGTTCGTAGATATTAGTTCAACGTATGAGCTGTAGATATTCGTCCGACATACAGGCTGTAGATATTAGTATCTGGAGTCGGTATAACAGCGTGTAGCCCAAATACTTCATCCAGCGATTCCGGAGCATTTTTGGAGTAAGAAACGTATATGTCATTTTGCTGCCATGCAGATGACTTTTTTTAAAATTTAAAAACAATGAAAATATTTTACATCACACGTCGCAACAGAGTAGTCGGGGATAGCCTGAAGGGTCACATCATAAGCAATGCTACAAAGCAACGAAAACTCAGGTGATTTTTGTTTGAAAATTTGATCGCTCAGAAATATTTTAGACGCTCTAATTAAATACCCCACAGATAATAGAAACAAAGGACCCCGAGTAGAACACATATTTTTCTTTTTAAAATAAAATAAGCCCAGAAAAAAATTAAGTTTTAGGCCTATAAAAACAGATTTAAAGTTCAAGATCTCCGGCTTGCGAACTTCTTTTCGGTTATTGTTTTATTGTATAATTTTTAAAAAAGGTGTATAAATCAAAACCGGCGTACAGTGCACCGAATTAAGTGGTTTTTGCAAACGTTATTGTTTTAAATATTTATATATTTTTTAGTGTAGCACGATAGTTTCTGCACTATGTGTGTTTATTTAAATATGTCAATAGCGCTTGGCGGAAGTTTGGCAAGGCTGCAAAGTGTGTCGTAAATTTATTGTTCGGCATCCCGTTTTTCCGTATTCTCCTGCGCGTAATAAACCGACCGGTATTAAACGAGAATTTAAACCTTATCGCCATCTACACAAGGAGTTTTATTATTCGCTCATAATATTATCTGATCCAGAATTTTACACGACGTGGTGCATCACTTTACAACCCTTAATTAGTGTAGCAGACGCAATTTTTATTGCTTCATTTTTAGCATTTTAAAAAAAATATTTAACACGTTAAAGGAACGGAAAAATTTAAATTTGGATTGAAAGCCAAAGTACCTAGGCCTAATATATGTCATCATAATAACATAGTGGATTGGGTAAGATCTTATTTCTTTTATTAAATACTATTCATTAAAAAAGATATTTATGGTTGTATCTAAAATCATGAAAATTCGCATTCTTTAAAGGTTGATATTTAATAATTAAATATACAGTGGACCCGCGGTAATCCGGCCCCTGGCTAATCCGGCGCCCCCTGTAATCCGACACATCAGGATCAGAATATTATTCAGTTTGTCAAGCAAGATTACAAGAAAAACCTACTTCTGAGAGCCGTATCTAAGGACCAGCCTATAAAAAAACGTAAAAGAACTCAACATGAAAGATTTAGTTTTTGCTCTTTGTCAATTTGGAATGCATTGCCCCCAGAAACACGGAAAACTTGATTTGTAATTTGTCGGATTACTCTTATTCAAAAAATTCTGGACTATAGAGGGTCTTAGGCAGTACTCTATAATCCGACAAATTCAATAATCCTATATCGCCCTGCAATTTGTTTGTCGGATTAACGCAGGTCCACTGTATATCTCATGTACTACATAAGATATTTGCTACCACTTTTGATTAATAAAAAATAGTATTCACATTGGTTGGGCGTTTGGGCCTCAAATCAAAATTTAAGTTTTGTAATAGATCGCGCAGTCGTTCCTCTTGACCAACTGAAGGTATGCAAAGAGCAACAAATTAGTTTTATAAACAAGATAGTTGACTCATATACGAAGACAAAACATCGGAACTATTTTAAAATAAACAAATAGATTTAATTAAAGTGATGAGTACAAAAGTTTGTGCGAGGTAGATAAAAGAGAAGTGTTATCATTCCAACCGCAATAACGTACAACATGGTCGCAAAATATGTCAACAAGTTTCACCTCCGACATGACCATTGACACGTTTATTCTACAGAGTGGAAATAAAATATTGCCAATACCATCTTTGATAAAGACAATAACAACAAATATGAAGTCAATGCCATCAATATTTGATGAACTTTCGAACCTCCACAAAACAATCTAAGAAATGCGTAATGTTTGTACAAATACGTAATTTTCAGCAGCGGTCGGCAATTAGTTTTGATGGCGGACCTTATGAATTTGTCATTTTTTTGGAGTCATGCTACCGTCGACGTCACTCGTGCGCGTGCGAGCCTGCTCAGGCAGTGCGCTTGTGACTGCCCTTCTGATTGCCCGTCGTCATCGTGGTTCGTGTCGTGATTCTGAATTTGAAATATGAGATTGACAAAAATTACTTTAAAATATGAGGTCTCAATTGCGGAATTGTTGGTTTGTTCCGGTAAGGCGAGAGATCCTGGTTTCGAGTCCCAGTTGCGACCGTTACCTTTTTATTTCTCCGTGTTTTGTTCTATTTCATATTTTCGTTTAGATTTATTAGTATTATCTTTTTCATTCCGTTCCGAACCGTTCTGCCACTAACATTACGCTATGCTTTTATACTCGCTTTATACCTGGTAAAATCTTCTTCACGCCTTTCAAATTAATGTATGTTGCCAAATTCGAATTAAATATTAATTTACAGTACGTAACGTTTTCATTTTTCGTCCGGTGAAAACTGGTTCTAAATACAATATTGTCATTATAGTTAGTAGGTACATTTCCGCAAACATCATGCAATAAAAACCAACGTCCTACGCACTCCGAATTTATTATTTTTTGTAAAATTATGTATTCGACTATAATTAGTGGGTATGATGTTATGTTATATCTATTAACAATGCGCGCAACCTTGACAAAGTTATGTCTAACCGAATTAACATAATTTCTTGTTTGACTGGGGAACATATTATTACTATCTATCACTTCCTACCTAACATGAAATTAAAAGTTCAACCTGGTGTTTTTTTAAGTTTTAAATATATTACGGAGATTCTAAGGAAGACTAACGAATATTGAAATAAATAAAAAAAAACTTAGTTTGGTAACCAAGATAAGATACCACAATCTAAGAAATTTAAAGAAAAATAGTAGAACAGTTATTTTTTTAGTACGTTAAAAATTAATCCTGTGTGTGGATAGGGTGTAATAGCACGAACCCAAAGGATTTTATTCAGCGATTTTTAAGCATATTTGGAGTAAAAAATGGAGATGTCATTTTGCTGTCCGGTGATATTTTTTTTCCATAAAAACAAAATATATATTTTTCTCGTCCCACGTCGAGTCGCTTCTGATCCCATCCGTATACGTCGCGATGCTTTTGAGCGATACGCACACTGTTTCGTGTGTTACCGTGCTGTTAGAACGAGACGCAATGCTTATCAAGTGACACGCAAGGCTATAAACGCGTCCTGACAACTCATTTGTCAGGTAGTTGAAACGAAGCTTTAAAATACTCATTTATTTATAAAACAAGTAGAACGTCAAAATACCATAATATTGTTTAATATTATTATGTTTATTATTCATAGTCGGGAACACGCCAAACACGCGCCCAACATTAGTAAACTGATGACATTTGTTGCACAAGAACGGGTCGTTTCTACTCACTCTTCAGTTTAACAGCCGCTAACATCTATGTACACTCTTCCTTTCCTCAGATAGACCCTCCACACAACACAGCATCCAAAAATATGACATAGGCCTTAAGGGAAATTATTATCACGCGCCCAACATTAGTATACTGTTGACAATTTCCACCCGAGATAGAGGCGCTTCCACCACCCCTCCCATATTCGAGCAGTCGGGCTGTGAAATTTTCTGTTTTTCCTCCCTTTCACCACAAGTTCACTACTTTAAGTGAAGACCCAAGTTCATTACTTTATTTCGTAAAAAAACATCCTCCAACCAGCTTCCCCAAAGATGATACACGATTTCCCACACGGCCTGAGCGGAGTTAACATTAAAACATGTAAAAATTAAATTACATTTAATGTTACCCCAATGCCGGATAGTAACTGTTAGGATATTGTCTAATATAATAATTTAGTAGGGTAGGTACCTAGAGTAGCGATCATAATTTCTTCTGCTTCAGATTTCGCCGCCGTATTATCAAATTAAGTGAAGGTTAAAGCATCCGAGAAGATTGAATGCTGAATTATAATCGCGTTGGAGGTCACAGAGATGTCACAGCAATCAGCCGACTATCTTTACGCTTTAATATAAACTTGAATCTTCTTTCTTTTTAAGACATCAATGGTTTTAAAAAAATTATAACAAAGCAAAAGAGACTAAAATAATATATTGATTTGGGATCTTGCTTCCCCATCGGCTTCTGCATTGCCTAGGAAAAAAGGAAATATCAGGTATTAGGTGGATTAAATTCCTGGAAAATACAGCACTATTATTTGCACCATCGAGATCTTTTGACGAAAGGAAATAGATGAAGTTCAGGAGCTCTATCACAGTGCAATCGATAACTTTACAATATTGGAACGTTAGGCGTAACTTCTGATGATTTTTTATCGAGAACCCGAGCACGGTTTCACCATTGACAGCCGAGCCGATATTGATGGGGAATAAATAAAAAATCGATATACGCTGGCAACACTGAAGGTATTTTCTATGAATTTGTTCGTACTTCAAACGCCAAATGTATACTTAAAAATATTAATACATTTGCAATGTTGATTTGAAATACTTCTCTAAATATGCATTGGCAGTCCGCATTTACTTTTTAACACTAAACGGAAGTTAATTATTTAATGAGGTCTTTATTCATATTTTGTGTCTCAAAGATTGAAAGCAATAAATTGATTGATGATTGCTTTAAGTCTATGGATCGCGTATATGACTTCTTTCAATTCTACTAACTTCGTTAGTTGAACTCCATTCATTAATAAGCCAGTAATTTTGCATAACATAACATTATTCAAATCAATGCTTATTTTGACAGTTATCCGAAAGTCATCTGAAACAATGAAGGCCGGGCTAAAATTTTTGTGAATTTCTTTTACTAAGTTGACCGTGATCGCAAATATTGATAACTGACCATAGATGACGGATTTGTTCAATATCACATCGATAAAGGCTCTTATCGATGTCCCACGCTAGGCTTCCTGAAACACGATCGAGTCGATTAGCACTTTAAACTCATTGCATTTAGGAAGAAATACTTTTAAATCTTCTTTTTCTTTGCCACTTCCCACTTTAAGTGGGGTCGGCTCTCCTAATCAATCTGCGCCAAGACGACCGGTCTTGGGTTGTTGGATTGGGGAAATTTTGAGCTATTTTTGCCATGCTGGTCCACCATGTCAGAGGGGGGCGTCCTCTTCCTCTTTTTATTTCAGGTATAGCTAGCGCTTTATGGCACACGTGTTCTTTGTCTCTTCTCATTACATGACCATACCACCGTAAGCGACTTTCTGTTAGTTTTTCAGGAAGGGGGGCTACCTTGAAACTACCTCTTATATGTTCGTTTCGTATTTTGTCCAGTTTCGTAACCCCACCTGACCATCTAAGCATTTTCATTTCTGCAACGTGCAGTTTTTGGACGTGATTTTCCTTCACTGTCCAACACTCAGCCCCATACAGCATTGCTGGTCTCACTGCAGTTTTGTATATTTTGCCTTTTGTGCGAATGGGCATGCTTGAATCGCATGAAATACTTTTAAATATATTTTTTAAATTTTATTTATCAATTTTATTTAAGTAATTTGTACATTTAAGTTTACAAATTGCTAATTAATTATAACATTACATATTGCATACCACGTTTTTTTCCAGTTTGATGTAGCTCCTACAATACATCTTGAACCTTCCAATTGGTGCGGACTTTAAAGTTTCAGGTAGCGTGTTATAAAACTTCATCCCATTGTACAGTAAGCTATTCTGCGTATACGCTTTGTCCTTTTTTTGTAGCCTGATTTCTTTGATTTGTGTTATGTCTTACACAATTCACATCTATCTATAATATAGCAAAATGATTTATTCATCTTTAAAGCAATGTAATAATACAATGCCTCACAATAAGTTAAAACAGTAGTTTGGTACGTATTCATAATCTCACTATGGAAACTCGAAAACCACTTTTACATTCACGCAGCACAAACGGGTTTCTTAGAAAACATTGGACTAACCAATTTATGCATATTAAATCCACTTTGTCGGTTACTTATTGGAATTGTAAAATTATCATTATTTTAACACCTCAGTGAAAACATCTATCAGAATGAAGTGTAAACACACACCAGCGACGAAATTCGCGTAAATGTTTTGCTCTATGATTAGAAATCCACGATTAAATCGAAAATTTATGCCATAATAGGTATGTACATCGCAAACCAATCGAACATGCCTGTCTGCTATAGTCCATAGGATCTCAATGTGTGCGATAACGCCCCGTTGTGAGCGTTTGAGACTTTCAGGAGGGCAGTAGAACACCCAGAGAAATTAGGGGGCGTTGAGATGGCACAGTGAGGGCGTGAACGCGTAAAAAAATGTTCTAAAAAAGATTTAAAAAAAACTCGCTAATGTGAAAAGATAAGATGGCATTTTGCTGTTCGATGATACTTTTTATCGATTAAAAACAATAAAATATTTTCCATCATACGTCCCAACTGAGTAGTCGGGCATATCCTAGCGGGTCACGTGATAAGCATGCCGTCTCGTTCCATCAGCACGGTAACTTACGAACTTACGCCGCGATTCGTAGGAGTGTGATTAGTGGCAATCGAACAGCAAAATGCCATCTATTCATTTCACTCCAAAAATATTGTTTTAATTAATAACTATTATTATTCAATTAAACAACAAACGGTAATTATAAACAACTTCTCCTGTGTAATTATTTCTACGTGTGACAGCTGTTTCGCCTTCTAAAGGCGAAACAGCTCTCTCACGTAATAATATTTACACAGCAGAACCTATCGTAAAATTAACTGTTTTTTAAATTAAATAATAATATTATTGAACATATAAAAGAAAAACTTAAAATCTAACAGCCTTACTAAAAAAAAACCACAGCACAGCCAAAAACCTGTGTTGCTGCCGCAACATGAATAAAACAAAAATACACTAAAACACGAAATATTACTATTAAGATTTGTTCTTAAAATTATTTTAAATCTGGCAACAATGTAATTTTTTATAGTGTACATAAAAAATTGTTTGTTTTCTTACATAACCGTTAGGTGGCGGCGCATGCAAATTCGTCCTTCGCGCTGAAACCGCGAAAATGTGTGTAATATTACTCAAATATGATCGTAATTTCTATTAATATTTATTTTATTTTTTTATTAGGAACATTAACAGGTTAATAACATTACATGCATTAAAGGCGACCACAAAATATAATAATTAGGTTATAACCCAATAACTAATGTTCACATCATGCACAAATAATAATAAAAAAATCGATAATTATTAAGTTATATAGTTAGGAACTAGATAAGCAAGTAAATGTAAAATAAAAGTGAAAAGAAAGTAAAATAAAAGTAAAATTGTAAAATAAAGTAAAGTATAAAGTAATATAACTAATTCACTCTTATATTCGTATAATTGATATATTTACCGTGTTTTTTTTGTGGTTTTTAATAAGTTTTAGTCCAGTTATAATAACAATAATTATACTTTGAAAATTGAAATGTCAAAAAGTATTTTATATAAAACACGAAAATTCAAATTGACATTTAAAGGATTTTATTTTATGAGAATTTCATAAAAGTGGTGTTTTTTTAAATATTAATATCTAATACATGTGTTCCTAAACGTATCAAAGAAATTAACGTCTTTAGATATGCAAGAAATCTGTTATAAAAGTCGGTATTATTTTTTAGGTTAGTTTTTTGGCGATAAAAAAATTTGAAATTTTTTATATTTTTTTATTGTATGCACGAGGAAAAAATGAGGTGACAGTTTCGTTCCAAATTCATTATATAAAAGGAATGAATTTTTAAAATTTTGTTTTTTTATAAATTTCTCTACAATTTCATCAAAAATGTTTTGATAAAAAGAAAATTACATTGTTTTCCGTGTTTGAAGCTTAAAATATGGCAGTTTTATAAAACTAAAGTGTATTTCAAATACACAAATCTAAAAGGTAGTTTTATCTAGTTTTCATAAATGGTATTTGTTTTTACGATACCTTCAAAATAAGAAACATATAGAACATTCAAAATACTTTGGAAAACATTCCCAATTTCGTTCAGACATCAAATAAATAGAGATAAACTACTCAAATAAATAGAGATAAACTACCCTCTCAGGCTGGATAAACAATGTGTATTTTTTTCCATGAACAATTTTTTAATTAATAATGTTTTCACATCCGCGGCCGTTTGTCAATTGAATAAAATTTTCACTGGGTTTTTTTTTCACTGTAGTGTTGGTAATATGTGAATCTGTCGGGTAGGTTCGGGAATACCGAACCTAGCCGAAGCGACCGGACATCGGCACAATATAATAGCGAGCACAGAGCTCGTGCGGGGTTCTTTCTCGTTAGGCGGCTTACAGCCAACACTGTAAACATTATATTCTAATAAACAGTCTCCGAGTATCAAGTATTACGTGTTTCAATAAATAACCCTGCAAAACATACAAAAGGAATACTGGAGATTAAGGGCCCAGTATTACCTGCAGTACAGGACATCACAAGTGGCGCAGCTGAAAAGGAATACACGGTTGACTGTTTATCAGATTGCGGCAAGTCGATTCGGTTCAGGGATCGTGACTTGCAAAAAAAATCTCCCGAAGGTGACAATAAATCACTTGGGGCATCGCTGAAGTGCCATCCATCAGGAGATTCTCAGGGCATAATAGGAGACAGTGGAGAAGGAGGAAAGAAGAGGAAAATTACTTACGGGACCCTGGGTAACTAAGTCCAGCCCGGTAATACAGTGGAGAAGAGGAAATTACGGGACCCTGGGTAACTAAGTCCAGCCCGGTAATACAGTGGAGAAGAGGAAATTACGGGACCCTGGGTAACTAAGGCCAGCCCGGTATTGATATTCCTGGAAGCGGCTGGGCGCCTGGACTGCAAAGGCGCCGGTTCCTGGTGTCAGGTTGTTTTGTTTCTGGTTTTTCTGGAAGGTGTTATTGTTGCCGGGTGTGTTTTTTTTTGGTGTGGGCGATCATGGAATCGGGCGGAATTTCCAGGTTCTCTCACGTTAATGGGGATTGGAGTTTGTTTCGCCTGAGGTTAGAACAGTTCCTACTAATTCGTGATGACACAAAAACGATTAAGTTAGATGCTTCACAGAAACGCGCATATTTGCTAAATCTTCTAGAAGCGGAGATATTAACTCTTTTGATCAACTTATGTTTTCCTTCTAAAGTTACAGACGTGGCATTCGATCAGTTAATAGAATTAATTGAGAAACATTGTTCCAGACCGCGATCGGTGTTCAAGGAACGAGGAAATTTTTATCAGGCCAAGCAATCGCTTGGTGAATCAGTCAGGGATTTTGCAGTGCGTTTACGAGGATTATCTTCGTTTGCGAGTTCGGAACGCGTTTACCGGAATGTTTAGCTGATGTTTTTGCAATCGGCATTTTGCCGGGCCGAGCCAAGGAAAAAAATTTTCTCGAGGGGACTAAATTAACGTTTAACAAAATGGAAGAATTAGCAATAACGGTTTCAGCTTTAGATAATCTGGTTCCGGAAATGAAATCAGAAGTTTCCGTAGGGACGTCGGGCGGCGTGAATTCAATTAAACGCTCGTATTCGCCGGGGAGAGATTCACATCCGGATAAAACTCAAGGTTTCCGAAGGTCATCTTCGCGGTCGAAAAGTCCCGAGCCGAGAGGATTCTCGAATATTAAAAAATGTACCATTTGTGGTGAATCACATTTAGAAAAATATTGTAAATTTAAGAATGCAAAATGTTTTAATTGTCACAAAGTAGGGCATTTGAAGAAATTCTGTAAGAATCACAATGTTTATCCGATTTTTGAACAATCCCGGGATAAGGTTATTAATAGGATTTCTTACATTAATCCGTTTAGGGCTAATGTAATAATTAATAAATTAAAATGTGCCGCTATGATTGATTCAGGCGCCAGTATGTCGGTCATGCCGGATTTTATTTTCAACCGATATTTTAGGGATGTAACATTGTCACCTGATAAGCGTACTTTATCTGGATACGATGGTAAACCACTTAATCTTGTAGGTAGTGCTTGTTTTACCGTGGAATACAATAATATTAAAAATAAGCTATTATTTACTGTTGTGATTAATGGCTCGGAATTGATAGTAGGTCGGGACTTCATGGAGGCTTTTAATCTGAAGATAGTTCCAGTGATGGATAATTCGGTTTCAACAATCAAAGACAAAATTGAAATGATTTACAACGAGTTTCCAGAAGTGTTTTCGCCGGGGCTGGGTAAATTCAGTAAACATAAAGTGAGTTTCAAAGTGAACAAGGAAGCTCGTCCTGTTTTTTTTAATGCGAGGCCGGTTCCGTTCGCTATTAAGGAAAAAATTGAGAGAGAATTAGAAGCTATGGCAGCTGATGGTATCATTTCTCCGGTAACCAGCAGTGAATACGCGTCTCCAATTGTACAGGTAATTAAAAAGAACGGGAATGTTAGGATTTGCGTGGACTACAAGAGATCTTTAAATCTCATGACGGACTTGGAAAGGTACCCGCTTCCCTCCATAAATGAAGTTGTTCACAAAGTAAGTTCGGGTAAAGTGTTCGCTAAACTAGATTTAAGACAGGCTTACTCACAATTAGAATTAGCTGACTTTTGCAAAAAGTATACTACAATAAATACGCATTTAGGGTTATTTCAATATAACAGACTAGTCTTTGGTTTTAAGTCAGCGCCAGCGATCTTCGCTAGGACTATAGCAAGCTGTCTTCAGGGGTTGAAGGGGGTGGCATTCTATTTAGACGATATCATCATTTCGGGGGTCAACGAACTGGATTTAGTGTATAACATACAGGCAGTGTGCGCGCGTTTATGAGAGTGCTGGTTGAGGGTCAACATGGATAAATGCAAATTTTTTGTAGAATCGGTTGCATTTTTGGGGTATGTAATTTCGGGGAGCGGAATCCAACCTCAGCCAAACAAACTTGAAGCTATAAAAAACGCTCCGTATCCTACGGACGTTCATAAATTGAAAAGTTTATTGGGTTTTCTAAATTTTTATCGGAATTTCATTCCTAGGATGTCATCGATACTGGAACCCCTACATAACCTTTTGAAAAAAGGGGTAGAGTGGAATTTCTCAGAAGACTGTAAAGTAGCAGTCGATACCATTAAAGAATTAATGGGCAACAACACGATTCTTACAAATTATTTTCCGGACTTACCGGTAAAACTTATACGGACGCTAGTACATGCGGACTCGGGGCTGCGTTAATGCACGTGTTTAAGGACGGCACAATGCGTCCAATTGAGTTCGCTTCTCGTAGTTTAACAACCGCCGAAAAGAAATATAGTATTTTGGATCTCGAAGCTCTGGCAATTGTGTTCGCGTAAAATAAATTTTTTCAGTACCTTTTTGGAAAGGAGTTCACGTTATGCGTTGACAATATGCCGTTACTAAGAATTCTAGGGGAACACAAAAATATTCCGGTTCTCGCAGCAAACCGTTTGCAGAGATATGGCATCATTCTGGCAGGGTTTTCGTACAAAACGGAATTTGTGAAATCTTGTAATAACCAAGCAGATTTTCTTTCTCGCTTACCGTTGAAGGACACAGTTGAGGGTTTTAAGGATGATTGCGGGACTGACTTTGTTTGTTTTATTGAGAATTGTGACCATGTTAATTTTCAAGCAGTTGGGTTAGCCACCGCAGCAGATAGCGAATTACAGCTAGTGTTTAGGTATTTGCGGCAGGGCTGGCCCAAACGAGTAAATCGTGACAGCAGTATATGGAAATATTGGTTGAAAAGGAATGAACTTTCTATCGTAGAAGATTGTTTGTTTTGGCAACATAGAATAGTTATACCTGTTTCTCTCCAAAGGCAAGTTTTAGATTTATTACACAGGTCACATCTAGGTATTGTAAAAATGAGGGGAATTTCTAAAACATATTTTTGGTGGACTTCTCTGAACAAAGATTTGGAGGAAGTCGTTCAATCTTGTTCAGATTGTTCGTTGTCAAAACAGTCACCACCCAAAAGTCAATTGACGGTTTGGCCAAATCCAGGTAAAGCTTGGAGTAGGGTACATCTAGATTATTGTGGACCCCTAGCGGGGAAGATGTTTCTCGTGGTTTGTGACTCATTCTCGAAGTGGTTAGACTGTATCGAGGTGCAGAAGGCAGATTCAACTCACACGATTATGGAATTGAGGAATTTTTTTTCTAATTTTGGCAACCCTGAGTTAATTGTATCTGACAATGGCTCAGTTTTTACAAGTGAGGAATTTAGAGTTTTCTTAAAGGAGAACAATATTAAGCTTATGACTTCTCCGGTGAAACACCCCCAGTCAAACGGGCTGGCAGAAAATGCAGTAAAAATTTCGAAAATGTTCCTCAAGAAACTGTTAATAAACGGTAAATTCCCACTAGATTACAATGTCAAGCTGTTGAATTTTTTAGTGGACTATAGGAATTCTTTCCATTGTTCGACAGGTATTGAACCAGCGGTTCTGTTATTAGGAAGAAGGCTGCGTTCTACGTTCGACAGTTTGTTGCCAGTGAAAAATGGAGAAGACTTTTCGGAAAAAGTCAAGGAAGCTAACGTTAACATTTCTAAAGCTCAATCTGATCAAGTTAGGTTGTACAGAGGGGTAAAAACCAGGGTTTTTAAAGTTGGACAAAAATGTTTGACAAAAGATTATCGTCATGATAATAAAGTCGTTTGGGCTAAGGGTGTAGTTTCTAGAAAGATAGGTAAAAAAGTTTATATTATTAAAATAGGAAACACCGATGTGACATGGAAGAGACATGTGGACCAGATGAGGGAAATGTCAGTGAGCTGGAAGGAAGATGGCAAAATTGCGCAGTATCCCGCGTCTGAAATTTTGAGGAACGAGCCTCATGAGTTAGAGACTGCGACCTTGTTGCGTGGATTGACTGGTTGTTCTCCTGATTCCAGGTTGGTGGGGGAGGAAGTGGTGTCGGAGCAGGCACGGCAACAGAGACCATGGTCGGGAAGACTGCGTTCAAGTCACAAGGCACCCACAACTTCCAGAGGAGACGGGACAACTTGACCCAGTCACCGCGGTTGAATTATGTGTATCTTAAAAAATTATTGTGTATGAAGTATTACAATTTATGTTAATTGTTATTTAAGTTATTTAAGTTATTTTGTTATTTAAGTAAGTAGCTTCAGAGTTGAAGGAGGGAGAGATGTAGTGTTGGTAATATGTGAATCTGTCGGGTAGGTTCGGGAATACCGAACCTAGCCGAAGCGACCGGACATCGGCACAATATAATAGCGAGCACAGAGCTCGTGCGGGGTTCTTTCTCGTTAGGCGGCTTACAGCCAACACTGTAAACATTATATTCTAATAAACAGTCTCCGAGTATCAAGTACTACGTGTTTCAATAAATAACCCTGCAAAACATACAAAAGGAATACTGGAGATTAAGGGCCCAGTATTACCTGCAGTACAGGACATCACAGTAAGGCTGTTAGTATTTACCTAATCTAAGCTAAGGTGTTCACCGTAAGAGAGACTCATCCAATTAAAACTGTTTATTATCACGATTATATTTCCAAGACTTATAAATTAAAGATTATTTCCAGTAACATATTTAATACTCGATTAAATGCATCAATAAAGCTGATTTTGTGTAATCCACTGCATTCGAGATATGTTATTAATATTATGTTCGAAGATATTATAGGTTTAATGAATTAATTAATTGGATTTGTATTCGAAATAAATGATAATCCTGACGAAGATAAAAATTCTAAATTACGTTATGATGTCTTGTTATTTGGATACCCATAAGTATCTAGGCACATATTTATTCGAATGTACATGTATTATTCAAATACTTGTAGATAAGGGTGCTTGGAGATCATTTTATATGGCGTCTTGTAATCAAAGATAAAGTAGGTGCCAGTTCAAATATACTTCACGGTTAATTAATTGGATATCATCGAATGTACCGTGGTAAATAAAGGGCTTCAATGAAGAGCCTTGAGTTTCTGTAACTTTACTTCCCACGCGGTGTAGGAATTTCTCCAAAACCCTTTCTTTCAAAATATAATGATTCAGAAACCTACATATTTTATGTTGCCCAATCGCTCATGTAATTCAAAATAAACGTATTTTGCTTTTCTCATGTATTGAGAAAACGATGTCTGAAGATTATTTAACGAATTTTCAAATATTTTTCTTATGTCAAACTAGCTGACCCGGCCACGCGTTGCTGTAGCTAATAAAACACAATGTCATCTTGGAGTAACTTTGGACAGGAGCCTGAATTACCGGAAACACATGTAAACAGTGGGCAAAAAAACCAGGACAAGACTAAACTTGGTCAATAAGCTAGCTGGTACTAGCTGGGGATGCGACGCCAACACGCTCAGAACGGCATCCATTGCCCTGGTTTTCTCAGCAGCTGAATACTGTGCTCCAGTATGGGCCAGAAGCGCCCACACTTCCATGGTCGACGTTCAGCTTAATGCCACAATGCGAACCATCAGCGGAACCTTAAAATCGACTCCTCTTCCTTGGCTCCCCGTACTTGCAAATATAACCCCGCTAAATATCAGACGAGAGATTGCAACACTGAGGGAATACAAGAAGGCGCTGCAAAAAATCGAAATACCCTTGCACGATGATGTCGTTTCTCACCCGGCATGCCGCTTAAAGTCTTCTGAACGGAAGGAGAAAGACTCCTTCGAACACCTCTCACCCCAGAAGATAGGTGGAAGCTTGAGTGGCAATCAGCCAACGTCAAAAACGCCCATCTCGTGCAAGACCCCACTGAGAGACAGTCTGGGTTCTCATTGCCTCGCAAACTCTGGACTGCCATCAATAGGATAAGGTGCTCCCATAGCCGTTGTGCTCACATGATGCATAGATGGGGTCTTAAAGAGTCAGCGATGTGTGAATGCGGTGCGGTGCAGACCACCGATCATGTGGTTAACGAATGCCCGCTCCATTCATTCACCGGCGGGATTGATGAGTTCCACAGGGCAACGCCTGAGGCCCTAGACTGGCTCGCAGACCTAGATGTCCCCCTCTGACCCCCCCACCATACGAAAGAAGAAGACGAATCTACTGGATGGTTATCCAACCTTTATAACCACCGCCGTCTTTGAGTTTATCGCGAAGAGACAGACTGATGCCGCGGAGGACATTAATTTATAATACGTAGAGATGTTGTGAAAGATTATAAGAATGTGCATGAAATGCTTGGGGTAACTAACGTATTTAAGTTAATTAGGATTAATACTGTATCCGTCTAAATAACTTTTCAATTACCGCAATGTGCGTGAACATTTTTTTAGAAGATAGAATGGGAATAGTAAGCTATCCGCGAAGGCATATATCTATCTAAAGATAGATATATGCCTTCGCGGACTTTTTTGTAGATCTATAAAAGAGGAATATCCCACCATGCATTGTTTTGTTATATCCCAAAAGGATTAGGCAGCGTTTTCGATGAAAGCTACCAGGCAGACTACTTTTTCCGACACTTCTAAAATTATCGTTATGTTTCAACCAATTTACACAAATCCTTGACAAATTACATACCTAAACCTTCACGAAACACTCTATCTATTGGTGAAAACCGCATGAAAATCCGTTCAGTAGTTTTCGAGTTTATCGCGAACAGACAGACAGACAGACAGACGACGCGGGGGACTTTAATTTATAATATGTCGAGATGTAGAGATAATAATATATATGAACAATCTTTTCGACATTAATAAGAATAAAATTTTACAATTTCGGGCGCGGGAATGGGTACCATCGCCTCGGGAACCATTGGACAACCAACACCTCTGCCATAGGTCACCCCAAGTGGTTTACACGTTTGGTGATTAAGCAGGGGTGCCCGGGTTCATGGGGTGAGGTTTGTCTAGGTCTTGGCAGCGGATGACCTGGACACAGTGAACCCCAAATTCCTACCCACCCCTTAAATCTTTTTACTTCCCCGAACACTCCTCTCCTTCTTTTCCTTAAAAAACTCTCCACACAGCAAAGATGACATAGGTCTTGAGAGGAAATTATTTGTGATCCTCCTGTGTGGAGCTCATGTAAAAAAGGAGAATTTTTTAATAATTTTAATTTTTACAGGAATTGCAAACAACGATTCCATGACAATTGATTCCCCGAAAGTTCGCCCTCTGCAAACTTATATACAATATGCAGTCGGTTTAGGGAAAAAAGTTTCTACTCACACAAAATATAAAATAAAAGTTCCTACTTATTCAAATTATGTAATTCAAAATAAACATATACTTTTTGAAAAAAAAAAATTTAAAAAGAACCCACCTTAAGTTATTTCAAACTAAAATTACTAGTAATGAAAAAAACATAAATATTTCATTTGGCAAAAGGAGATATTATTATCATTATCGTCAACTCACTTTTTTCTCGGTTCAAGTAAAAATATTTAATAAAAAAATCATAAAGTTTCTTAATTTTTTTTTTCAAATTGTGGGCATAAATTTTGGATTAATAAAGGTGTACTACGTGGTTAAATATAAAGCGAGGTGTTCTCTCTTTCTAACACCGTTTAGATAATATTTCTAACCATAATGGTAAGGAAGACACAACGATTTCTGTGAGACCTATATATAATCGGTTCAGAAAAAGGAATAAATTAGCCTAAGGGGTTGAACGCGGTCGTCCTAACCGATTTCCACTGGAACACATTATCTACATATACAAGGTAATAAATCAAGTCTGAAGTGTAGGTACTATGGTAGTAATTCCTGTGTGCTACGGTATAAGTCCTATCCCAGTAGACAATTCTAAATGACAGTACAAGAAGTATGGAGCGGTTTTGGGTGATTATTGCTGTGAGGGATAACTATTTTACATAATATTACTTTTAATCATAATAAATGCGCGGAAGCAACAGCGGGCAAGGGCGGGAGATTAACATTGGCCAAAGATGGCCGCTCATGGTCATTTTATTGTCCTATTTTGACGTATGTACCTAGACCATGAAACCGTCGGAAGTTATGTTTCTTAATTCCCTTCTACTATCAAGTCGTTATTTAGAATCATCTCCCAATGTTAATATACCAGGCCTTGGATAGATTCGTAGGTTAATTTAAAGTATGTTATCAAAGATTTAATCTAGAGTTGAGACTTTTTGCAAAAAGGTTATTCGTGTGAACATATATATTTCTAATATTTAATTATTAAGGTGTTCACCTAATACAAACTTAACGTATTTTGTCAGTCAAAATCCAAATAAATGGAATGTTTGTGAAGGTATCCGAAAACCAAAAACTGTTTTTGAAAGGTGATGAAATACGCTATCAAATTTTATTACTAGAAATAAGCATGTAATTTTTAAACATAAAAATTTTGCATGCAAGCTTTAAAAAGTTTTAAAAATGGTTCACCTAACGTTTTTTCTAACTAAAATTACTGATTACGAAAAAGAAGCACACACACATAATGTTATTAGACAAATGAATTATAAATGTTATGATCACCTCACTTTTTTGTCATTTTATGTAAAAATAATTCGTGAAAAATTTTCAATTTTATTTTCTAATTGTGATCTGAACTTTGGTTTCATAAAGGTGTGCATTTAAATTGTTTTGTGTTTAATTTTTAGATATAAATATAAAGCGTGTTGTTTCCTCTTTCTAATGGTGTTTAGATCATATTTCTCACTGTGATAGTAAGGGAGACTCAACGATTTCCGTGAGACCTATGTGAGCGGGACAAATATATATATATATTTTTTTTAATGCCGGCAACCCGGGCGTTTATATTGACTCCTGTGATCAAACGGATTAAAAATAGCAGAATCATTTTTCAAATTTTGTTGAAAAATGTAATGAATTTTTAATAACAGATCTTAAAAGTTTTATAAATTATTTTACTTTTCTTCTGGTCCCTCCTCCCCTTATCCAGGGCCGGATTAACCATGTCGGGGCCCCTAGGCAATGCACGTCTCGGGACCCCTTTACCAATGGCGGACTAACGGGGAAGGGGGGGGGGGGGGGGTAAAGTTTTAAAACTTTTTTTGAAAATTTTATTCTGAAAGTAAAACATGTCAGTATATTGAGTATTGTGTCAAAATTTCAAGTAAATCGGAGCAAAACCAACAAAGGTACAGAGTTTCAAGCGACCGGCCCTCATGCTCGATAATAAATTTCGAGTATAAAAAATTTTAAATCAGTTTTCTCGCAAACAACATTTCTGAAGTTCGTGAACATCATAACTCAAAATCTTGACTTGACTTGACCAATGCTTTTGAAATTGTGTACACCATTTATACACGTAAATCAAAAAGTCGGAGGGAGTTTTTTTACTGTTTTATAATAACAATAACAAATTCACCGAATTTTTTTAGCAAAAATAGCGTTTTTCACTTCAAAATGCTGCCAAAAATAAGAAAAAAAACGAAAAAAATCCCTCTGACTACCTAGGAAAACATATTACCTTTTAAAAACATTTCGATTTTTTTGTTTCAAAAGATCCGGTTAACCATTAACCCAGCGTTTCCCAAAAGGTGTTCCGCGGAACCCTGGGGTTCCGTAGAAGCATCACAAGGGTTCCGCGTGCCGTCTGAATTTAACGAAACAAAACGTACAACACTACTTCAAAAAGAGAAAATATGACGAATCCTACCGGTTCTTCGGATTTATTTCTGTAGGAATGCTTGTGGTCAATGCGAATCTGGATTGTGTTATCTGCAACAAAATCATATGTAATAGCTCTCTGGCACCTGCGAAGCTAAAACGACATCTTAATACCAACCACCCGCAATTAAAAGACAAAAGCTTAGACTTTTTCAAAAGATACAAAGATGCACACAAAACCAGTGTGGCTGCTTTACATAAATGTGTTAAAACTGATAACGAGAATGCCACAGAAGCATCATTCCTGCTAAATTACAGGATTGCTAGTGCTGGCAAACCACTCACGATTGCAGAGACTTTAATAAAACCCAGTATGACAGAAATTGTCAAGTGTGTACTTGGCGAAAGTTGCAGCAGTTCAGAGTTCCAATAACGTCATATCTGATCGAATCCATAAAATATCTGACCACATTGAAGAAGAATTGATTTGTAGATTGAAAAGTAATGAAACGTTTGCAATGCAACTCGACGAAAGTACAGATGTCGCTGGACTATCAATACTGCTTGTTTTGTATTTTCGGAGGATCTATTGAAGAAGATTTGTTTACTTGTGCTCCTTTGGAGACCAACACCACTGGAGAAGAAATTTTCAAAGTCATTGATAATTACATGAATGTACATAACATTCATTGGAACAAATGTGTCGATGTATGTAGCGATGGAGCTGCCGCTTTGACTGGCAAAATGTTGTCCCTCAATGCAGCAGCAGTCACTGCGTTTTACATCCACATGCCCTTGTCGTAAAAAAAATACCACACGAGGTAAAGAAAATTCTCGATCAAGCCGTACAAATTGTGAATTACGTTAAATCACGTCCGCTCCAATTGAGACTTTTCAAAAAATTGTGTGAAGATATAGGAAGTCAGCAGCAATCACTTCTTCTTCACACGGAAGTAAGATGGCTTTCCAAAGGAAAAGTATTACCTATCAAGATTGTTTGAATTGCACAACGAACTAGTGGTATTTTTTTTCCAAAGAATCGCTTTCTTCATCTTTGAGTGGTCTTGTTCAACTATTGCACGACGAGCAATGGTTAATGAAACTGGGGTAGTTGGAAGACATATTTGATAAACTGAATGTAATTTGCAATTATTGCAAGGAAGAAACACAAATACTTTTACCGTAAACGACAAAATCTCTTCTCTTAGAAAGAAACTTGTCTTCTGGATAGAATGTGTTGAACAGAAACAGTACCAATGTTTTTCTCTTTTAAACGAGTTTTTGGAAAAAAATGAGTTGCAAGTAACCTCAGATATTTAAAAATGCATTTACGAACATTTGATAACCCTCAACAAATCTCTAGAAGAGTATTTTCCTGAAAAAAACCTGCAGGACATTGACTGGGTACAGAATCCATTCCTAGTTCACAGGAAATCGTCGACTCTTACAGCAACAGAGTACGAGACTTTGATAGATATTAAATGTTCTTCTTCGTTACAACAAAAATTTAATTCAGAAAAAAACTAATCTGGATGAGTTTTGGATTGGACTTAAAAACGAATATCCAGAAGTCGTCGAGAAGGCTATCATAGTTTTGTTACCGTTTGTGACCACTTACCGGTGTGAAAGTGGTTTTTCGGCTTACACTTACACAAAAAACAAATACAGAAACAGACTGGATGCAGCTCCAGATCTTCGTATTCAGCTGTCTGACATAAAGCCTGATTTCAATGCTATTTTAACAAAAAATGTAAAAAGATATCACTCTTCGCGTTAAAGTAAGTTTTACAAAAAATTTTTGATCTTTCTTTTCAAGGTAAACATGAAAGTATTCAAACTACAAGTTGATCTTTTTCTTATAAAAATAGGGTTCCGCCTAGAAAAGTATGATCGATAAGGGTTCCGGGGCGAAAAAAAATTGGGAAACGCTGCATTAACCTGTAAATTTTCCTAATAAAAAAAATAAAAAAACATCTTGAAAGCTGACTTTTTCCGAAACTTCGTTGTTCACTAATTAAAGCAAGTCATTTTTTCTCAGGAAGCGGGGCCCCTAGCCGATGCGGGGCCCCTAGGCAGTTGCCTACTCTGCCTTAGGGATAATCCGGTACTGCCCTTATCGGAGATCAGCTATCATCAGGGCAATCTTCCCCGTTCGATGCTTATTGGGTAATATTATACCTACTAGTATTAAACTTCAAAGTAAAAGCACCCATTGACAAACTACTTAAAAGTAGTTTATTGGGACTTTTCTTTTTTGTAATATCTTATTTTTATTTGATTTCCTGTAATATTGTATAACTTTTTTTTTCCTCTAATAAAAAAAAAAAATAAAATAAAAATTATTTCAGTATCAAATTCAAATTAAAAAATATATTTATTGCGCAAAAATACAGAAAGTACAAAAGGTACAACTTATAGGTAAATCCAATTTCTTCCAGCTAACCCAAAAAATACATGTTATTTTATAAAACCTAAAAATTGCGCGTTATATGTATATTGACTGCTGAAGGTGGTGGGGAGAGGAAGGAGACGGAGAAGAGGACGATGGGGAAGTATCTGGCTATTCAGATCAGGTCACGAAACACTGCCATTTTAAACAACTTTTTAATTCTGAATGATGGTCTCACACCAGGGCGACACTGAGAGCATCTTCCAATCTGAAAAAAACTGTGAAAAATTAATAAATTGTGAAATAAAAACAAATTAAATTCATTTGCGCTCGCTGGGATTTGAATTTGAGTCCTCCGGATTGCTAGACCACGGAGACAGTCCTCCACTCCATTACCTTTAGTTTCACAAAATAGGTGACCCAATTTGGAATGTCATACTCCCTCTGAAAGCGAGCAGTTGGGACTCTAGTGGGGAATTCGACAAATTGTACCAACCTATAATTTCTTATTCTTATTTTTTCAAAAGAAAGATAAACTTTCCCGGGTTACGAATAACCCGACAATATTTGAAAATCTCCTTATACCACCACAGCAAGCCGAAAACATTGCACGAGTCGTGATGGAGGACTTAGCCAGTCGAGGAATCGAACACGGGACGCCTGGGTGGGACCCAAACAACATGCCCGCTCAACCACTGACCGGTAATATAATAATATATAATATGGTTTCCTTCCCTTTTTACGACACGTTGGATTTTTATTATGATTGAGTTGTAACTGCTGACGATTACTGAGATTGAATAGGTACTTACTATCTACCATTAAAATTACAGTCAAGCAATCATTCGCTCAACCACATCGTCTTGTTGATCTTGATCTTCATGGGTGCCTAAACCAACAGATTGTTTTTATTTGCTCAACTAATAATTTATTTGACCTACTGTTATCAGTGTTATCTGACATCAAAATATATCGTCACTTCAGTTAGACAAGGTTCTAATTGACATTTTTGTAAAAATGAATTTAGTCCACGGATAATACGGAACGTTCGTGTTGTCGAAATTCGATGCACGGATAATACGGTATATTCATTTTTTAACTAATAAACAATAAAATATGACATTTGTCGGAAGTACCAACCTTATAAAATAAATTCTCGTCAAAATAAAAATAATAAAGTACCTACTTCGAATTATTGGGTTGAGGTTCAAACTACGAATGTTGCGTTTCATTATAATTTAGATATATATCCCAGGTTTTTAATGGTTTGTTTTGTCTAGCGGGTATGTGTAATTATTCTAATACATTTCTTTCCACGTTCTGCTGTTATAAATACTGGTACAAACTCATTCACTTAATAATAATAATTCATCTATTCACTTAATAACATGAATAAATTATTGTTTTATATGGCAATAATTTTTTTTCTATGATTGGCAGCGTTGATTGATTGTCTATGAAATGTAATATAAAAAGAAAGCCAAACCATTACTTTTATTCATTTCTATAAACAGAGGAATTTTCAGTGTTGTACTTCCGTAGACGACGAAGTTTTAACATCCAGTTTTTAAAGCTTTAATTTATTATAGGTTCTAACGTCACTTTGAACCTTTTGCAATTACCATCTTATTTGTATTCTGACAATCGATCGTATAGTTTTGACACTTTATTCGTATAAGGTTCTAACTTCGCCTTACCATGTTCTGAGGTTTCAAAGTTTGCAAAGACGATTTCTTTTAATCTACTAGCTCGTTCCCGGCATGCGTTGCAATGCCATATTCAAAGAAATAAATTGTTTCTCCCTGCATGTCCTTTCCCGTGCGTCCCCGTTCCCCTCTCGCGTCCCCTTCCCCTCCCGCGTTCCCCTTCCACTTTCCCCGCCTTCCCTCACCCCTTTCCCGCTCCTCCGTCCCGTCAACCCCCCTCCAACAACGCGCGAAACGTCAAACGCGCGAACTGTCAAATGTGCGAAGTTAAAAGTAGCCGTTAAGTTTTCTGAAATTATCCAATTTTCTGTGCAATTTTATTATTTTTTCTTTCCGTATGATCCTTCTACAAAGTAGTAGAAAACTTTAAAAAAAAGATGAATGAAATATCTAAAGTCGTTCTGAAGTTATGGCGTGACCAAGGGAAACATGGATTCATTTTTTATATACATAGATTTAACAATTTGTGATTTTGAGGTTAAATTTTGTGTAAAGTATTTTAGTTTAACAAATTTTAACGGAAAATATTTAAACAGGACGCGGCCCTAAGGGGCCATTAATTTATTACGTAAGACGATTTAGGGGGGGAGGGGGGTCGACCATGTCTTATTTTTTCTTACAAGTGGGTGGGAGGGAGTCTCGATATTTCTTACGTAAGATCACAAAAATGCGCAAAGTTAAAATTATTAGTACCTTTGTATGTACAAATAAACATTTCTAAAAATTGTTACTTTGAAAAATAAACATTAAAACAAACCAAACGGGTATTAATTTTTTCCTTTAGATTCTTACGTAATAAATATTAAAGAGGGGGGGAGGGGGTCGGCCTATTCTTATTTTTTCTTACAATAGGGAGGGAGGGGGTCGAAAACCAGCCAAATTCGTCTTACGTAATATATGAACGGCCCCTTACTTGAAATGGAATTAGGGAAAATGTATTTAGAACCTTATGCAAAAATTGTTATGTCCTAGCTGGTTGCATAAAAGTCTATGGAATTACGCTAAAAACAAAAATAGGACAAATGGCATACCACAAATCATGAACTTAAATGACGAGTCAGGCACCGGTGCTCATCAAGTGTGCCAACTGTTCTGTAAACACTTCCAATCTACTTACGTAAGCGATGAGGGCACGGATGATCCCAGTAATATTGATAATTCTACCTGCGTTAATAATGATAACCCGATCGGGAACGTACAAATAAACAACTCATTGGTCAATAAATACTTGAATAAATTGGATGTTACTAAGGGTGCGGGCAGTGATGGTATCTCGCCATATTTTATCTCAAAATGTGCCAAAAATCTTGCATATCCTTTAACTAACTTATTTAACATGTCTTTAAAAAAAGGAATATTTCCCACAAAATACAAAAAAGCCATTATAATCCCCATCCATAAAACTGGTTCAAAAAGTAACATTGCAAATTATCGCCCAATCTCAATACTCACAGTATTTAGCAAACTCTTTGAGCGTATTGTGTACGATCAAATTTATATAACTATTGTCCGCAGCATACAAAATCAACAACATGGTTTTTTACAAAAAAGGTCAGTACTAACAAACTTAGTCAACTTTACTGAATACTTAACAAGCAATATGGATAATGGACACCAAGTAGATGTCATCTACACAGATTACTCGAAAGCTTTCGATAAAGTTAACCACTCTATCCTCATTAAAAAATTACACTAATTAGGAATCCATGGCGACTTACTTAGGTGGCTAACTTCATATCTGCAGAAAAGACTACAGTGCGTATCAGTTGAGGGAACTAAGTCTAGCTTTTTTACTGTGCCCTCTGGCGTACCGCAAGGTTCCCACCTGGGACCATTATTGTTTAATGTATATATATTTGATATTTATAAATGTTTTTTACATGCTAACTACCTTGCATATGCAGATGACAAAAAATATACTTAGTAATCAAATCTATCAATGACTGCATAAAACTTCAAGAAGACCTAAATCGTCTTTTTGCATACTGTAAATTAAACAAATTAATCATAAACATTTCTAAGTGCAACAAATTATCTTTTACGCGTAACAAAAATAAAATTTATTTTAATTATAACTTTCATGATACACATATTAATGAAATAGAATCAATCCGTGACCTTGGGGTAGTACTAGATGTAAAACTAAATTTTATCAAACATATTAACGAAGTAATCAACAAAGCAAATAAGATATTGGGATTTATAATTCGCATATCTAAACCTTTTCGCAATATTAAAACTATGTATTCCCTTTACACCACGTATATCCGCCCCCACTTAGAATACTGCACACTAATTTGGGCACCGTTCTACCAATGCCATATTGACAGAATCGAAAGTGTGCAAAACAAATTTTTTAAACACATAAATTATAAATTCAAATTACTCTTTGCAAATAACACCGAATCCTTAAAATTTCACAACTTTACTCCACTTCAAACGCGTAGATTAATATCTGATCAAATATTTTTATACAAAATTCTGAATAACGGCCTGGACTCTCCTGAACTTGTAAATTATTTAAGAATTCACATACCTGCAAGACCAACCAGACTAAACCATTTTTTTCATTTGCCCGCGTACAGAACCAACCTTAGAAAAAATTCTCCAATACCCCGCATATGCGCGCAATATAACACGCAATTTAACAATATCGATATTCTTAATAATACTCTTGTGAAATACCGATATGAAGTCAAGCGTACGACCACACATGTGAATTAAATTAATGCACAGCTATAGAAAAGGTACAGCATGAGCATCTCCTGTCCCCATCCCATCTTCCTCTGCCTCTTGCCCTTTCCTATTCCTTCTTCCTTCTTATATATACTTACATTTATATATTTTTGTTAATTTCATTTTCATTTTCAATTAAAATTTTGTATTATATCATAATAACCATTAGCATAAGAAACTGTTTTGGCTTACCTCATTTTTAACCGCTTCATTTTTAACATCCTGTATAAAACTGCTGTTTGTTTCTTACAATAAATAAATAAATAAATATGGTTCTGTCTTCACATTTAAGTATGTTCTAAAATAGTTAGTATAGTATAGATTCTATTTAAAAAGTTTCTTTTAAAATCTGTTAAACCAAAATACTTTACACAAGATCAGAAATCGGTAAATATTAGGTCCTTACATATGAAATTGGCGTTTTGCCGTACTGGCAATTTTGATCTCAAATATCTTCTCTTTGGTTAGGAATTCCAAATTCAAATTTATACAGCTATTTACTCATGTATTTGTGTTTAGAAAATTATAATTCATTTGTATTTTCCTTAATTGTTTTTTTTCTTTGCGTCACTTAGTTTACAAAATGGAAAACTTGAAATATCGCGTTATTTACGAGTACGAGTTCCACCGTGGCACCAGTGCTGCAGAAACAGCTCGAAGGACTAATGATGTGTATGGCGACGGTGCCGCAAAAGAAAACACAGTGCGTTTTTGGTTCCAAGGTTTTCGTTCTGGAAATTTCGACCTGCAGAACAAGCCCCGTGGACGGCCGGAGACCAAAGTTGATAATGAAGAATTGAAGGCTATTGTGGAAGCGGATCCATCGCAAACCACGTCCGAGTTAGCTGCAGGCTGCGGTGTTAGTGATAAAACTGTTTTAATCCACTTGAAGCAAATTGGGAAGGTGAAAAAGCTTGAAAGGTGGGTACCTCACGAATTGAGTGAAGCAAATCAACAAACGCGCGTTAGAACGCTAGACCACACACTACACAACAGATGGCTGCCAAATTAGAGGAGCTCAATTGAAATGTCTAAGACATCCACCGTACTCTCCGGACCTTGCCCCAACAGATTACCATTTTTTTCGAAATTTGGATAACTTCTTGCAAGGGAAAAAATTCGACTCCGATGGGGCAGTCCAAACCGCCTTCAAAGATTTTATTGATTCCCGTCCGAATGGTTTTTTTAGTAAAGGGATCGATGAACTACCTATGAGATGGCAAAAGTGCATATATAGCAATGGTACATACTTTGATTAAATAAATATATTGTATTAAAAAAAAATCGACTTTATGTTAATAATATTAATATTTGGCTGATTTATGAAGCGCCCGTTTTCGTGAAAAATCACCTCAAGGGCGCTGTACATATAAGCATATAATCAAATAAAATTATTACGATAGGCTTACCACTAAGATTCAAAATTATAATTATGAACTTACATATAAGACTTACACGTGGCTAGTGACTTACGACTAAGACTTATTACTACTGACTCAAAACTAGTGACATACATGTATTAAAAATAGAGATTTACAATTAAAATAGGTATTTACATATAACAATAAATATATTCAGTTTTGTCAGATATCTAATATTACCAAGTGATCAACAAAACTCTACAGGTGTGGGTAGGTGTAGGATTTTATTTATATATATACATATAAATATTTTATTCTACACATTTTACGAATTATTTTATACCCTTTTTCAATATTAATATTGTTAGCGCCAGAATATTACAATTTTATAACACAATTGTGAAAATGATTTTAATGGGTTAACTGTTTTTAAGGAAAGCGTAGATATCTTAAATGTATGAATGAAATTAATCATCGATCTCAACCGCAATAAGATAATTCAGCACTCAACAACGAATTGGATAGTAATGTTTGAATGGAATAGCGAATTTATGGATATGAGTGTTTGAATAGGTGAGTTTTGAGTTTGGATCTAAATTCCGTTGGGCTGGTTATGCATCTTAATTCCAAGTTTATTCCAAGCCTCAGGGCCGGATACTCCGAACGCACGATCACCAAACTTAGTGTTCGGATTTCGCTTAGGTTCTTTTAACCTTCCGGTTAAATAGTTTCTGCTTAGGTTCTTTTAACCTTCCGGTTGGTTCCTCCCATACAAAGCGTCAATTTCATATTTAAGGACCTAATAGAAAAGAGAAATCGTCAATCTTTGACACATCATATCTCAGAACAAGGTAAAGTGACCCTGTCCAACAAAAGTGACAATATGTCAAACAAGTTATCATTTCCGTTGAATGCCGCAACAATTTAAAGTTCATTGATGCAGGAAATTAAAAATATTGTGTTCACACTACTCGTTGACCATTCATGGCGGATGTTACTATTTAACTTTCGCGTTTCCTGATGTCATTGCATTGTTGCTTCAATTTGTTGTTAGTGGATAAATGATGTGCAATTTAAGAGCATTGAAATTTCAAATTGTTTGACACATTCCAGCAATACGGTGGCGTCACCGTACAAACAATATGTGCAGACATTTACGGTAAAACGGTGTTGACAGAACAAGCATATTAATTTACTCATTTAAATGTCCACCCTACGTGACCTATGTTTACACATCGTATGGGCCAAATATATTTGTTTATTCGACCAGAAATTTATTTACAAAATTGCTGTTGACGGTCAATACATTTTACGGGTAGTGATTATTCACTTCTATTATCTCGGGAAACGTGCTAAAAACAATTATTTTACACCACATCCTACCTTCAAAGAACCCAAGTGCAAAAAATGGGGATTGCACAAAATATAACATATATTATTTTTGGATATATAACATATGTGTTTTTGCATTTCACTATTTTTTTCTAAATTAGTTTAAATTTAATTTAATAATGCTATTATTAAGTTCAGAAAGTATTTTAGTTTTTTTTATTATTGTGACAGCTGTTTCGGCTCACAATGCCATTTTCAAACTGTGGTTATACCATTTTGAAGCGTCTTATCTAGTTGATTCTAAGTTTAGAAGGTGTCTAAATTGTCGTTATTTGTTTTTAGGAAGAAAGTTTCCGGAATGAAAAATTCCGTTCCGCGGCAAAGACGCCACTGATTCTCACAGTTATTTTGTACCGGTTAAAGTTAGTGGAGCTGGCGACACGGTATCGCTTCGAAATAAATAAGCACACATTTCACCACTAAAAATTCCACATCTACTGGATCGCCGGATCTACCCTGATGATGGACACTGCAACGATGTCTGAAACGTTGGCTAAAGAAGGAGGTAGCGTAACACGGCATAACACCCCCAAAACAAATAACGAAAATACTTTTGGCCGTGAAAATCTTAAAACGTGTCTGTGTCTAAATTGATTTATTACTGACTAAACTGCGTTATTGAGAAAATAATTGTAACGAGGACTTTGAAATCTGTTTCTCCCACATTTAATGTTCATGTGTTCTTAATTATTCGATAATGCTGCGACTGGTATTGTCTTATTTAAATGTGTTAATAACGTAATAAAAAATAAATAAAATTACATTCATACAAATCTCAAATACTTGCTGAACTTAATCATAACTTTATTAAATTAAATTTTATGAAAAATAAATAAATGGTGTTCTACGAGTTAAACACAAAACAATTAATAATGTTTTTTACTAATTCTCAGAGAATTAAGTAAATGTGTTATTAAAAAAATGGAATCAACTAAATATATTCGATAAATTTAACTATGAATACTGGCAAATCATTTTGAAGATTGCACGTGTGATTGAATGTATCTGTACACTGTACACACTGAAAGTACAATAAGTTTTTGCTTGAGCCAAAATGCAGATAACTAAATATTTGATTTATAAGGACTTTTTAAATTTAAATCAATTTTTTTTATTTGTTTGTTTATTTAGTACAAGATTATACATGTATATATGTACATAATTCATTAATTTTTTTTGACTGCCCAACATTTGGTTTACTACTTTAATTTGGACGGCGGGTGTCATTGATTGGATAACGAACACCTCTGTCATAGGACACCTAAAGTGGTTCGCTACTTTTGGTGACTTAGCAGGGGTTCCCGGTTTCATGGGGCGGGGTTTGTCCAGGACTTACAGCCGTTGTGTCCAACATTTTCGGATGATTAATCCGAGTGAAGCTGAGCCTAGCGCCTTGCGCCGCTAAGCTAAGGTATGTTAGAAAAATGCTCCATTTTAGCTGTGTCCAACAATTTGATCGTAGCGCTCGGTGTGTAGCCCCATTTGCTTTCGTACACCAAAAAATGACGTCAAGTTAGCAACTTTACATGTTAAATTAATACCGAAACGTTAATTAATTTTATTTATTATTAATACAGATATTTTATTTTAAATAGTGTAATACATAAACCGACATTTTAGATTTTTAAAACAAACGTATTTAATATGTTAAAAATAAGGTGTTAATTGACTTACTTTTTTGTTTACGTGCGTTTGAAGTTTGACATTAGAATCAGTTGAAATTTTGTATTCAAAATGGACAAGGCGAAGCGTTCGAAAAATTTTACGCCAAACGAAAAAATGAGACTTGTAGACCTAGTTACCTCGTCGCAGGTCATTTTGTCGAAAGCGACAGGTGGCCCAAACTACGCTACGCTTGTAAAATCAAAAGAAGCTGCTTGGAATGACATTGTCCTCGACAAGTGCTAATTATATTCCACATATTATTACAAAAATGACACTCGAATAAGTCAAAACTTTACCTTTCGCTTGCGTAAGTTAAATTATCTTCTACTTGGCTCAAAACATATAAAAAAACACGCTTTTGTCATCCTAAAGCGGTTATAAAAATCGCCGTCATTTAATACTTCCATAAAATTTATATCGGCATCTTGCCGCCGCCTATATAATCCAATATTATCGTCATTGTCAAGCATATCTGCCCATTCAACCATATTCACTATATTCAATATAGGATTCATATTTCAAATTGAAAAACCAAATAAAAAAGCCGACAAAAGAGTGAACTGATGACAGATAATTACGATAATTAATTGACATTGACAGCTCGATTGTTTTCGCGAATTTTTGTTCGCTCTGTTGTCAGTTTTTATAAGTAGGTCTTCCTTAGCAACTTTAATCCACCCGGCTACCTTCCTTACATTTGAGTGTGGTGGGACGATCATTGTGTTTCGACACAGCGTATTTGGGCATTTGAGCAGGGCTGAGCGGAGATCTCGGCTGAGCATAGGTTGGACACAACGGCTGTTAGTGGCGGAAACGCCGGAAATGACCACTCACCAGCTCGTGGCGGGCCAGATTCGGAGAGGCCGGTTGAGGGTGATCTGTCCAACCGGACTCTATCGACACATCCCTCCATCTGCCTTGCATCGCAGTTGGAGGAATGGATTCATACATTCGGATACCTTGACTTCCAGATTCCTACATAACCCTCTTACCAGAAGATATTTGACATTGCTCATACCATTGCATTTTAGGATGCGAATATGGGTACCACCGCCCCGGGAACCTTTTATTGGATAACCAACACCTCTGCCATAGATCACCCCAAATGTTTCGCTACGTTTGGTGACTTTGCATGGATGACCGGGTTCATAGGGTGAGGTTTGTCAAGTCTTGGCGGCCGATGTGTCTGCCCACCTGCTTCGTGTCGGGCCGGATCGAGAGAGACTGCTTGAGACTCTCCAGCCAGAATCCCTCGGCCTATGCCTTGCACCGCAGTTGAAGGGATGGATTCATACGTCCGTCATTCCTGAACACACTGACCCCCAGATTCCTATCCACCCCTCATATCTATTTTCTTCCCAGAACTTCCGCTTCTTCCTTCCCTTAAAAAAAAACCTCCGTAAAATATTCCCAAAGATGACTAGGAACTTAACTTAAGGGAAATTATTTTTCTCAGGACCTCGTGTGTGGATAGTCAAAGTTCATCAAATCATGATTGTATAATATGACTTTTGTCAAATTTCCTTTGACCTTTGACCCTGGGTCAACGCACAACATAGCTACGTGCCAATACATAATTATACCACAGCATTCATCCAATAATCTTCGCTCCACTTTACTTATTGGATTGGCCCAGAAACTCAAGGTTTGGTTGGTCAAAAGCCAGGCCACGTAGCCACTGCCTGACCAATTCGTTTGGCACACTGAACAAGTTAGCCTAGAACTGTGATTTATACCGATTTGAAAGAAAACTTTTATCGTGGTTGTCGCCAATTTACCCCTCGGCTCTTCGGTCAAGCCAAGACAGATCAATTTTTTCAAAAAAGTAATTCAATTTTCTAAAACGTTTGATCAATTACATTAAAAGAGAAAAACGAGCTTTCTTTTGGACACACAGTGCGCCCAATTAGTTAGCGCCCACTGTTGAATTTGGCAGCCATCTCTGGTCGTTGGCAGCCCCAAAATACCTGAAAAAAACCCTTGACTTTGTGCTGAAACGGGCGGTCCGTTTGATTGACTTTCCTATCTTAATAAGCGGAATGCAATCTTTAGAGTACAGGCGTCAGTTAGGTATGCTGTGCTTGTTCTACCGGTTTTACAATGGAAGATACTCCGAGGAATTAACGTTATTGATCCCTTCGGCACCGGAGCACAGTCGGGAAACACGCCAAACGCGCGCCCAACACATCGATCGTCCAGTTGATAGTCATTTTTGTGGGGTCCCAGGGTCTCTTCGATTTACCGGTCTATTTGTTTCCTCCCTCCTAGAACATGGGCCTCTTCAAGATTCTTCCTCCTTCTTCAAGACTCCTTCCTCTCCTCAAAAAGACCCTCCACAAAGCCTCTTCAAAGATGACATAGGCACATAGGGAAATCATTGAGGATTTACAACTTTTGCTGAATCAAGTAGTGAAGACTTGTGAGAATTTTGGGCTAGAACTGAATATAAATAAGACAAAATACATGCCCATAAGCAAAAATAACGCATTGGACGAAAATCTTTATATTGCTGGAACTAAACTAGAGAAGGTACAGAGTATTGTATACTTGGGCTGTAATGTAAATGATAGATGGGATCCTTCAGTTGAAATCAATTGCCGCATTGAGCTCGTGCAACCTTTTTCCGCATGAAAAAAATGTTCTGCAGTCTTGATCTCATCCTTGGATTACGAATGCGAATGTTCAGATGCTACGTGTTTTCGATATTATTTTATGTAATGGAAGCATGGACACTTACTGAAGAACTAATAAGGCGAATTGAGGCATTCGAGATGTGGATCTACAGAAGAATACTTAAAATAAGCTGGATGGACAGGGTTATAAATGAAGATGTTATGGTTCGGATGAATAAAGAAAAGGAAGTAATTAAAACTATAAATTTCCGAAAACTTCAATATCTTGGACATGTGATGGGACATCCCGAGAAGTATGAGATCCTGCATCTCATAATGCAGGGAAAGATTACCGGAAGACGGGGCCCTGGAAGAAGGAGAGCCTCATGGCTGAAAAACCTGAGACACTGGTTTGGCCAGTCTACCGTGGAGCTGTTCCGGGCCGCAGTAAACAAAGTCCGCATAGCGAACATGATAACCAACGTCTGTTGAACGGACAGGGCACAAGAAGAAGAAGAAATTATTTTCCTCGGGACCTCCTAGAGGTAAAAAAAACATGCCCACAACACTATCGGATTATCTCTCCGGTGGTTTTGCATCTTCTGCTATAATCTACTCCTCTTTGATCTCGCTCCGTTGTAACGTCTTGTGGTCCCTACAGGCGACTCAATTTGGTTGAGCGGTTATATAAAACGAGTTGAGTTGAACATAAAGTTAAACCCTGTGAAGATGACCGTTGTATGTGATAACGGGCGTGGCTATCAAGTTGAATGGTTATACAGCCGTAGCATCAAACCACTCACCCGTCCAACCAATTTGATTCAATTTTAAATTGAGTGACATGAAATGGAGTGACAATCCATCTTCAATAATTATCGAAAATATTTATTCCAAACACACTTTTACATACTTCAAAACATCAAAAACTCACATAGAAAAATCAGCACCTAATGCTACTTTAGTATGGAGCGGCCATCTTGTCACGTGACACTTCCTATGAATTTGATTGGCCGAAATGGAGAATGCTACATTTGCTTTGAAAAGAACATGGAGATTGCTGCCTTTGCTTTTAATACGTATTTTCAAACTCGGATTTTGATGGGAATAAGTTGAGTTTGTAAATAACCAATGCATTTATTAGGTGCACAATTTGAATCTCTATGGAACTGTATTCATAACTTTTTTTTCGGTATTTTGGAGATTGCTGCCTTTGCATCTACACACCTCATTTAATGTATTCAATAATATTTAATCTATAAAAATGGTTTATATAAACAAGTTCTGCTATGTAATTATTATTACGTTAGAACTTGTTCATAATAAACTGTTTTTATAGATTAAATAATGATATCATTAAATTAATATTAACATGGAGTTCTACAACATTAACTTTTCTCAACACATAGTCACGAATGAAAATAAATAAAAGGCCAGGCATGACTAATTAATGAAAGTGAAGTTTTGATGGATTTTCACAATTAACAAAAAGATTTAAAATGCTTGTGGGATACTTCAAGCAAAATATATCTACTCTGATAGCTTCGACCAAGTATATCCTAGGACCTAGGTCAAAGTCTGATAGAGATGCCAGGAGCGAAACTCTTGTGATCCCGGAAAGTTTTTTTTACATTAGTTCTACACGGGGGGGTCTTATGTCATTTTTGGGGTTGCCGTGTAAAGGGTCTTTTAAAGAAAAAGAAGGAAAGGAGGTTCTGGGAAGGAAAAGGATATGTGGGGTGTATAGGAATCAGGGGTCCTTGTATCCAGGAGTGACGGACATATGAATCCAACCCTCCCATTGCGGTGCAAGGCGATGGGTTGAGAGAGTCCGGCTGAAGAGGTCTAGGTTATGTCTCCTTCAACCAGTCTCTCCCGAATCCGATGCAGTTGGTGGGCAAACACATTCGCCGCCAAGACCTAGACAAACGTCACCCCACGAAGCCGGGCACTCCTGCTAAATCATCAGAGGTAGCGAACCACTTGGGGTGACCTATGGTAGTGGCGACTTATGTGTTGAAAAGGATGAAACGATTAAAACCGTAAAAAGCAATATTTTAAATTTTGTTAATTTTTTGATAAAGTACCTAGGAGGTATCCTGAATGTGTTCTGAGTAGCAACTGTCAAAATTCAATCAACCATCGCGTCGTCTGTAGGTACGCAATACTCAACGGTTGAACAAACCAAATTCAATCGTCTGTAAGGGGCTTTATTCTGGTACGTGCGTGTTTTATGAGAAAGACAGAGATATTAAACATCTGTAGACAGCGGATCTATCAGCAGTTTGCCTTCACCTCCGCTTTTTAACCTAATTGTTTGCTAACCTGGCAAATTTTCTTCAATATTGATTATCTTCTTCTTTTAATCATTGGATAAACTATGTTCAAGCCAATTTGGTTAAATGTTTTCCTGTAAATGCAACTATCGACAACACAATTGTGATGATAATAATATTATAATCTCTACATCTCTATCTCTACATATTATAAATTAAAGTCCCCCGCGTCGTCTGTCTGTCTGTCTGTCTGTTCGCGATAAACTCGAAAACTACTGAACGGATTTTCATGCGGTTTTTACCAATAGACAGAGTGTTTCGTGAGGAAGGTTTAGGTATGTAATTTGTCAAGGATTTGTGTAAATTGGTTGAAACATAACGATAATTGTTAGAAGTGTCGGAAAAAGCCAAGCCGCCTGGTAGCTTTCATCGAAAACGCTGTCTAATCCCAATAACAAAACAATGCATGGTGGAATATTCCTCTTTTACAGATCTACAAAAAAGTTCGCGAAGGCATATCTATCTTTTATGAATAGCTTACTATACCCATTCTATCTTCTAAAAAATGGTCACGTACATTGCGGTAATTGAAAAGTTATTTAGACGGATACAGTATTAATCCTTATTAACTTAAATACGTTAGTTACCCCAAGTATTTCATGCACATTATTATAATCTTTCACACCATCTATACGTATTATAAATTAAAGTCCTCCGCGGAATCTGTCTGTCTCTTCGCGATAAACTCAAAGACGGCGGTGGTTATAAAGGTTGGATAACCATCCAGTTGATGACGTTGTGTTTTATTAGCCACAGCAACGCGTGGCCGGGTCAGCTAGTAAATAATAAAATAATAATTTCGATCGTGTCTGCAATTCCGGTTCAATGAACCACAGAACTCGGATTTTCTTTGAATTTAATAAGTCAGGTACCTACGCATCATACGTCCTACATATATAATGTTATATTATATTGAAAACAAGCTTATGGGTTCGAGTGGTTAAGAATTATCATTTTCAAAATTGGAAGTACTCGTATTTGTTTCCAGAATTCAGACAAGCGATATGGTGCCTATTATTATTATAATACCTATTTATACCAGAAAATTATTTTAATTGCCATTTTCAAAATTGGAATTGATTTGTCAAGAATTCAGGCGATCTGTGATTTTACACTGTATTATTAATTATTATTATTAATTTGGAGACCTTTGTTCACCGTGGATTTGTATTTTATATAATTTTTTAAAAGATTAAAACAGTTTTAATAATTTTATTCCACTGTTTTATTAACCCATATATGCCCAGAACTATGTCCTTATTTGGTTCCTTATTTGCCTACTGATTCGAAAACGAATCAAAATTTAAGCTTTCTTTCAACGCTAATTATCTTACGCATTTCGTTCGGAAAGTGCATTCTACCGCTATCTGTGTCAAGGTTAAGGTATCTTCTTCAAATGGTAATTAAATGTTTCAACTAAACAAATTTTATTGTCTCGTAATGAATCAGTGCAAATTGTGACCTGTTTACGGCGTGCAGAAATCATGGCTACTTTCACAAAAAAGTAACTAATTATCCAAATTAACTCTAGTTTAGAGTTTTTGCGTAATTTATGATAAAGTTGGATAGTTTTAACATATGTTTGTGCAATTATAAAAACTATATTGTTGTATTCAAATACCTAAAAGCTGTTTATGATACCAGTGTATCGAAAACGATACATTGGGAAAATATACGTATGTAATATACTAAATAAGCATTTTTTAATTTCAGTTGGAGCAAGCCTTTATCGACTAATGAAATAGTTGATATGTCCATAATTTGGATTCAAACGATGAAGCTACTGGTATAGACATTTATATAGATCCCCCGGATATGGATTAGTTTCGGACTCCGATTCGGGCGACGAAACAAATACAAGTTTTGAAAATCGTAGACAACTTCTAGCCCCTGCTGAGCTGGTGCTTCATGGGAATAGAGACAATGATGACATTGGAGGGGACCCCACCACTTTCCCAACGGCGTTATAAGGAAACATATGGTTTCCTCCTTCACCGCACACGTCAAGACTCTATTTTTTTTTGAACGAAGCTACATTTATTTGAACGACTCTAGACCCTCCAATGTCCATGCATACGGGGTTAGTAAGCAGTATGCAAGTACTTACATTAACATTATACAAAAGATAAATAAAAGTAGCAGCCCGTGGAATGATTCTTCTGAAATCTATAGAGAAAAATATATACAGATAAAGGTGTTAGTAAATAAAGAAAAATAAGAGCTGCGCCCGGTTGAGGAGACCTAGTTAAGATATATAACGAAAAAGTAACAGTAATAATATAATGCAAGTATTTGCAAAAATAACTGAGAGAAGAAAAGGCATAAAAATAAAATATCTATACAGAGAAGGTATTCCACAAACCACCAGGCAGTCCCAATGACAATGTGTATGGCTATCGGCCCAACCGCAGACGAAACCCGGAGTCCGCGCCCTTTAGCCGACTCACCGATTTTGCCGCGAAGAAATATATGTGGGAAAGAAGAGGAAGTTTTTGAAGACTCGGGGAAAAGATCAGCGTCGGATTGTCGGAGGGGGGGCGGAAGGACGTCGAGACCACGCGGCTGTTCCTCAGGCCTACCCATATCATTGGGGGAGGCGCGGGAGGATCGCAGAAAAACCGCTCCAGTATGGGTTCGCCTGGCTGTACGCACGGACGGGGTCTATCCCACCCCCTTTTATGGGGTGACGACGATACATAAATATGTACAGTTCAGCTGCACCACCAAAATATGGAACTAAAGCTAATGTAAAGTAAAAAAAATATGAAAAAAGGAATTATATATTAGAAACATAATTGTTGTATGATTACAGAAGTCATAATATATTGGGCGATGGCGTCTTCACCACCATCGCCCTCCAGGATAGAACATGGCCTGTTGAAGTAAAGCATAAATCAGTTTTAGCAGAAACGTTAGGAGATCATGGATGCCTGTAAACGGTGTGAAGTTAGAGCTAAAAGAAAATAATTAAAACAAGAAAAGAAAATGTTTCAGTACATACATAAGTCAAAACGAAACCAGTAATTTACAGGTCACAAAAGTAATTTTATAAACAGTTCGAAGCGTATACACTAGTGAAGAGTAATGGAGGATATACCAAGGGAGACAGGAGCAATACGTGTAGCACCTGAAACAAAGATGAATTTAGTCTAGATCGGCGACTCTAAGTACAGACCATCTCTCCACCCAGGACTTGACAAACTTTTTCAGGCACTCGAAATTCTCTTTATTCGACACAAGGTCAGCGTTCCACGCTGGTCTTGTTGTTCCGCGCAAGCCATCCAACATTTCCTCTCGTGCTTCTTTCATCAACTCGCAGTGCCACAGAATGTGCCTGGCATCCTGGTTAGTATCACCACATGCACAGTTTGGATGGGGAGAAAGGGTCAAGCTATGTAGCCGACCCCTGAATTCCCCATGTCCGGAGAGCATCTGTGTCATGTAGTGATTCAGTTTAATGTGTGCCCCTTCCATTCTGAATTTAACTGAAATTTAACTGACAATGATGACAGCGAGTCAGAAGATGATCTTCCGCTTTCATCCTTAGCTAATCGAAATACAACATCAGATGTGCCTTTATCGAGTCGACTAGAACAGCCAAAAGCCCGTAAGTGGGTAAAACAAGACCTGTCTAGAATGGATACGAGTGGATTGTACCGCCTCCAAGATCAGTGGTGACCATATCAGATGCGTCGGACCCAGTCCATTTCTTTGAATTATTTTTTAATCACGAAGTAATAATACATATTGTTCGTCATACAGTTATTTATGCTTTGGATAAAGGAATTATGGCGTTTACCGTCTGATCGCTTATTGCTTCATCGGCATTCTTATATTGACAGGTTACTGTCCATTGCCGCGACGACGTATGTATTGGGAGAGTAATGAGGATATCCACAAATTGTTGATAGCTAAATCTATGCGACGGAACCGGTTTGAAGAAATTTTGCGATACTTCCATGTGTCCGATAACTAAAATTTAGCTACAGGTGACAAAATGGACAAAGTGCGCCCCTTGTTTGAGATGATCATATAGTGTTTCATTACTAAATGTGTTCCTCAAATATGTATCTCCTAAATTTTGCTTCAATTTGTTTGTTAGTATGTTTAAATTTATGAATATGTCATTTAAAAATAAATAAATCATGAAAAATATTCTTGTTTCTTCACTCATAATAAATGTATTGGAAGTGCCCAATGTTTCGTTTTTGAACAATTAAAAAAAGGTACTTATCCACCTCTGACCTTAATGAAACTTGTTTTAACGTTATTAGAGACTTATTACCACTAACATATCTAAATTTTAGTAAAATCGAAAGTCCAAAATAGTTCTGGGCATATATAGGGTATTGATCGTTTTCGAATCAGGGGGCATATATGGGTTAATGACTTGACCGGTTTCTCCTTATTGTTTCACAAGTAGATTCTGAAGATGCCCGTAATAAGGTGATACCGGGAGGAAACCGTGCGACGCACGTCCATGCAAAGGTATCCCCAATTTCCTCTCTGGATTTTGATACTTGTGCAAAAGTTTTTAAAATAAAATATAGATATCGACCACTAGCGTATCGGTACGCTTTGCTTTTTTTGATAAGTTACTTCGTACAGGAGTTAGGACCTTCCAAAATTCGTTAAAATTGCCCGGTTTGAACGCCATCAGCAGACGTTCAGAGCGTTTAACCAGCCAGCGGCCGAAAACCCACATTTCGTCGAAAGTTCTTCTTACGATCGTGCAGGGCGGTTACAATGAGAAAGATTAATTATTCACGTACCAGCTTTTTAAAATTACAACTCAATATCGATTTTATTTCATTCCTAAATTGCTTTAATTTATACCTACATCCAAAAAGGCTGAAAGGCGTGACGATAAAACTATTAAAATAATGTACTTTTTGTAATTATTTTCTGATTATAAGTATTTATCATTTTTCAATAATGTCTATGTTAAATAAAAATGTTTAAAAATCTGAAATATATTAGTTCGTAGGTGCGCAAATAAATACACAGACGGACCAATTTTCGTCAAGAAACACATGTACGTATACATTTTTAATGATTTTATTTAAACTAAAATTAAAATTCTGAAACATGCGATACCCAGATAATGTATTGATTTATTTTACTGCATGATTATTTGATTTGAAATGGGTGTTGTATAATACAAAATCTTTTTTGAAAATTTAACGAATCTGCCAACGACCTATGCTATAACCTTATTATACTAAAAATAAACATTTTTCTCAAAATTTAAAACGTGATTAGATAAAAGAAACTATGTAGATAAAAGAACAATCTTTCGAAATCCTTTCATATTTTTTTGTGGAAAAGAGTCAATACGTCTAAAATCTTATTTAAAAATGACATATTTCTGGTTTTCTCTGGTAATATCCTCTTCAGTGTAAAAATTAGATATATTTAAAAAAAAACAAAATGTACAGAAATAGAGTATTTTCTTTCAATGCGGTTAGTAAAAAAAATCTTAAAAATTGTTCCAGTTTTGGAGTAGAAAAATGGGGAATACAAAACCTCGATATCGATGATTTTATTTAGGTATTATCAGCATGAGGTGCAGTTATATCTTTCGCTCAGTATTCAGGGAAGTAAGAGCGGCAGCGAGAGGAACAGTTAAATACATATTGTTCAAATTTCTTGGGGACCGGGTTTCCTCTCAATATAAAAAGTGGAACAAAAAAATAAAGGTGTTTTAATCCATAAAAGTAAAAAAATTATGAAAATAATTATTAAATATTAAGTCCAGTAATAAGAGTTTTTGCACATTTTTCTCCTTCAGGAACCAACCGTTGCAGACTGTTTTGCAATGCCCTTATGTGAAAAAGTTTTAGACGATATAGTTTTAGCCGAGTGTACAAATAATTATCCAGTGTAATGAGGTTTTTTGTGATACGGTATTACATTAGGAAATTTTTTTAATATCTGCCCTATTTATGGACACGGCAAGACAGTCCGAAATCTTGGTCGACAAAGAATATTTTAATACCAAATAAGTCAAACAAAATAACATTGAAGACTGTTTTTGGCATCTAAGTTCATTATTCCAGGAGGGCGGCCGCAGCAGCAAATCTGAAAGGCTGGAAATGAAACAATGATATTCGTAAAAACTTCTGTATCTTTTAACAAGAAGCTAAAATAAATAAAAAAAAAACGTGATGAGAAATTCAACCTGTGTTAAAATGGTACGAGAACACGAAAATAAAGTTTTCTTCAATAAATATATCCAATAAAACGAACATTGTTTGAGTATTGTAATTAAGTACAAACACATTAATAAATAAAAAAATCATTCCACTGATCGAATCCTTAAAATCCAATAAAAAATTGCATCCAATG
Organism: Limnephilus marmoratus; assembly: GCA_917880885.1. Classification (NCBI taxonomy): domain Eukaryota; kingdom Metazoa; phylum Arthropoda; class Insecta; order Trichoptera; family Limnephilidae; genus Limnephilus; species Limnephilus marmoratus. The sequence goes on from OU862921.1 coordinate 39,836,680, forward strand.
AAGTAATGAATGTCTTAGATTTGTGAAGTGACAGTGCCTATTTTTTCTTTCTCTTTCTTACCAAAAGCTTCTCCGTCCGCCAAAGAATTAGGTAGGTCGCATCCCTTAGTTTCAGGTAGGAACAGACAGAGAATTGACGCTATAACTGGAGCAGACCCAAAAATAACAGGAGGCAACCAGAGCGCAGTTGTGTTCAGGGAAACTACAAAAGGAGCAGTCATTGAACCAACTCTCGCCAACATGGACGCTGTCCCCACAGCAGCGTTTCTCACAACAGTGGGGAAAAGTTCACAAGTATATAAATAAACAATAACAAAAACGACAAACATCCCGACATTACCAATACAGGCCAATATCACTTTAAATATTGCACCCTCTTTGGGAATAACGGCGATAGCGAACATGCAAAGCGAAGTAACAATATGCATCGTACACAATGATGGCTTTCTGGCCAGTAATTTTATACAAATATATGCTGTGAAGGTGGCGAAGAGGTTTAAACATGCTGAAATGGTGACGTTGACGAATATATTGCCATCGAGTGTTCCTATATATTGAGAGAGTCCAAAAAAACCCATGCTGCAGACGATCCAGTTTAGCGACATGCAAATTATATTTCTTCTCAGGTTCTTCGTTCTGAACAGATCAACGATGTTTCCGTTTTTAGCTACCTCCTTTGGCTTGCCTTCTTGATATTTCTTGACGATGCTTTCTATTTCGTCTGTTGGTCGATTATTTCTGTAAAAGAAAACAAATGCTTTATTTAAAAGTACCAACGGATAATCAAGATGTTTAAATATGGTGATATGGTTATTGAATTCAGAGTGTGAATGGCACATGGATTGGAAAACGACACCCTGAACGAACACCACATGAAAATGCTTCAAGCGCCATTTGGCCCTGGACTGGGTTTGATGATGTAATCGTATAATAAAAAAATTATTCATCAGCGGTAATGGAAGGAAGGTGTATATTTATACAAAATATGGTCATATAAAATCAAATATTATAAGAACACAAACTAAGTGTTCAAAACAGACAATTTTCTTCTCCAAAACATTTTTACTAAAGAACAATGAACATGAACACACATCGTTAACATAACACTTTGGTATAAACTCCCATTATAGAGAGGTATTGACAAAAGATAACCTAATTTTTTTTTTTTTTTTTAAGTTTCTTTATTCTTTGAAATATTTGTTACATAAATTGGGGAATTTTCGACCACCATACTAGGCACATGCCTGTGTTGTGGTAGTCGATTTTTATATACAGTATATTAACAGATGCAATATAAAGAAATGTGCGAGAATAAAAAAAAATATATATAAAATAAAAATATATAAATATACATATTATGTAAAATAATATTAAAGAAATTTAAAGAATACGAATGAATATAAAAGAATGTAAATGACTAAAGAGTATGGAAACAATAAATGACTATAGAGTATGATAGTAGAATAATATGAAAATAATATGAAAAGTATAGAACATAGAAAGCAATACATGAAAGAATATAAAAATGATATAATTATAAAATATATAAAGTCGAAGTAAGTACTTTATACCTAGAGAATGCAAGTAGGAAATGATAGCGATTATAATGAAGATCTGTGTGTACGTGGTTATATTGGTAGGTACATTATTTCAAACCAATTTTTGTACAAATAAATTTTGGAATAAATTTATGTTTCGAGTCGGGCGAATTACACTGGTCACTAGAGTAAATTATTATTGTTACAGTGGTTTTCTGGTGGCACGGGGCTCTGAGTACGTAAACATGTAGATGTAGGCACTAGTACACAGTGGTGCCAAACAGTTTTAAAGAATTAGTTTTGTTTTTAAAAGTATTTAAACTTTTGGCTATTTATATTTTAGTGATTACAACCAAAAAAATTTATTAGGGGTATATAAACCGATATCAATTTTATTTACAAAAAACAACTAAAAACTTTTTTTTAAAAACTTAAAAAAAATGCAATTTCGCTTAACTAAAGCGCTGGTGTAATAAAAACAAAAGAATACTTAGAGTGGAAAGGGGTAAGCAATGTTTTTCTTCTCCCATAGGTATTTTATAAAAAAGTTGAAAGTTTTATCATATTTTCACAATGAAAATAAAATAAAATGATGTTATCCTCCAGATAAATGAAGTAATAATGACATATTATATTCTACAATTATCAATAATTTGCAGATGATGTTTCCACAATGGCAAAACACATTTTCACAAAAAAAAATAAGTATTTTTTTTTTTTTTTTTTACAGTGAATACCGCACAAGAATCTCAACTGCTCCCGTCTGGAGCCAGTGAGACTATGGCATCCCCAATTGGGGTATGTTGTGAGGCTGAAGGTAGCGGGGAGGGGAAGGAGGTGGGGAAGAGGAAGGTTGGGAAGTACCTGGCTATTCAGATCTGGTCACTAAACACGGCTAAAGCCATTTTCAAGCAACGTTTCAATTCTGAATGGTGGTCTTACACCAGGGCGATACTGATAGTATCTTCCACTCTGGAACATGCCGCAAATATACTATATATTATTTTAAATGAATTAATTGTGAAATAACATAAATTAATCAAATAAAATTTATTTGCGCATGCCGGGTTCGAACCCGCGACCTCCGGAATGTGAGTCAAGAGTCTTAGCCACTGGACTACGGAGGTCGTCAATATGTATGCCACGAGAAGAGGACAGCATGTTAAATAAAATTAAGAAATATTTTTCCTTAACAAGTGGAAAAAAAATATTTTAGTGTGCTAGTAGTTAGAAATATTTTTTATGATTCGATATATCATTTTATCGAGTCAAATGTAGTTTAGAGGCTAGCGTTATTGCAAAAGCGGTTTAGGCAAAAGTTGACATTCATAATAGGATTAAATATCTATCCCTGTTCTAGCAGAAAATATCAGAAAACGATAATGTAATGCTAAGACAAAATTAAATTTGAATTACGGATAATGACACGTGACCTTTGTTTCCCACCAAGCTTGTATTTAAATAAATCAAAGATTGGCAATGACATAATTCTCTTCAAATAAATTTTCTAAAGAAATTCTTTAAAAAACTGTCGACCCTTTACGGATATCCATATTTGGACACCAGTTGCAAAGTGAGTAAGTGTACTAGATTTTTTGATGTTGTTATTTAGTTCGTTGTATATTTTAGGTGCGATGTATGAGTATTGCCTTTGTGAAAAAGTTGTTTTTGTTGTAGGGATTGTGCATTTTGCATGAGTTGAGTAACGCGTATGTATATCTTTTTGTGTGGATTTTATCAAACCATTTTTCCAGATATGGATGAGAACTATCTTAATGTACAATTGGCGAATGTCTAAGACAGCTAGTTTTCTGAAAAGTGGCTCTGATGGATGAGAAGGGGAACATTTGAAAATGATCCTTAATAAAAGTTTTTGAATGGTCACTAGAGGGTAGAGAATGGATGCTGCACAACCTCCCCATCCTATAATGCCGTACGTTGCTATAGATTGAAACAGAGCAAAATAAACACTTCGGAGTGTTTTTATGTCAAGGATTGACCGAATAGAATAAAAAATATAGCATAACTTACGGAGTCTCTTTGTTATGGAGTCGATTTGGTCCTCCCAGCGTAGATGGTTATCTATAATTATCCCTAGGTATTTTATTTCATTAGAAGGTTTGAGAATTGGGCATGAACAGCTGTTTGAAAGAGATAGTGAGGGATTGTCTAGATTTTGTGGGCAAGTGTGAATGATTAGTTTAGGAAGGTTTTCTGGGAGAGTGAATTTTCGCATTGAGAAATGCATATATTGTGTTTTTTGAATATTTAGGGTGAGGAGGTTAGAGTCTAGCCATTTTTTAATTTTGCTCAGTCCAAAATTTGCTTTCTCGATTGTTATTTTCCATATTTTACTTGTAAATATGATAACAGTGTCATCAGCGAAAGATATTATATTACCTTCAATATCCAAATTCAATAAGGAGTTCATGTACATGAGAAATAAGAGCGGGCCTAGAACACTCCCTTGGGGCACGCCATAGGAGATAGGCAAGCATTTACTCCTATATTCTTGATTAGAGTGGATGACGGTTGTTTGTGATCTCTGTGTGAGGTAGTTTTTAAACCATTTCAGAGCAGTACCTTCTATCCCAATCTGTTGGAGTTTTTTAAAAGAATGTGGTGGGAAATAGTATCGAAGGCTTTAGACAGATCTAGAAAGACAGCAAGAGGTTTATTGCCTTTATCGAGGTTATCTGATATCAGTTTGGTAAAGGTTGCAATTGCATCAGCAGTACTGCAATCTTTACGAAAACCGTATTGGTTTTTTGAAAGAATTTTATTGTCCTCGAGGAATTTGAGGAGTCTTAGTTTTACTACTTTTTCAAAAAATTTGGATATAGTGCTCAATAACGATATAGGCCTGTAACTATTTAGGGAAGATCTGTCACCTGATTTGAAAATAGGGATGATAGAGGCATGTTTAAGTGATTTTGGGAATATTCCGGATTGGAGGCTTAAGTTTATAATATGTTTGAGAGGGCTGGCAATAAGGGTTTTTAAATGTTTAGCGAGTTTAGAAGAGATTTTATCTACTCCTGTTGAATGGCTATTTTTTAATGATGTGATGATTTCTATAATTTCCAGTTCTGTGGTAGGAGTGAAAACAAATGGAGTATAACTCAGATGAGACAGGGATATTTTGTTTGCTAGGTCATGTTCCGAAACATTATTTCTAGTTAAGATATTATTTGAAAGGCTAGATCCGATTGAGGTGAAAAATTTATTGAAATGGTCTGCGATTTTTACGGAGTCATTACGTGTATTTGTTAGTGATCGACCTTCAATGTTAATCTTATTGATGGGTGTAGTCATTTGTCTAGTATATGATATGTCCTTGATAATACTCCATATTTTTTTCTTGTCGTTTTCGGCTTTTATGATTTGTTTTTTATAGTAATCTTCTCTGGCCTTTGAAGTAATTTTCTTGCAAACATTTCTATATTTCTTGTAAAATAAGTGGGATTCATGGTCGTTGGGATTTTTTTTACAGAGTGCGTGGAGTTTATCACGCTTACGTATAGAATGAAGAATACCAACAGTTATCCAAGGTTTGAGTTTCGTGTCATAATGTTTAGTTTTGTCTGTTGTGTTGGATGTAGCGTTGGTTAGGTGGTTCTGAAGTGTTTGGACAAAAGATTCACAGGCTAAATTAGGATCATTTTGTTTGTAAAGATTCGACCAATTTTCTTGTGAAACCAGCTCAAAAAGTATGGTATATGATATTTTATTTTTTGGAATTTCGTGCGGTTGTGGTTTATGTACTTTGTGAGAAAGAGAAGTTATGGTAGCGTAGTGATCTGTGACGGTACATTGATATACAAGAGATATAGTTTTTAATTTACATTTTGAAAATACGTGATCAATACAACTTACAGACGAGCCAGATACTCTGGTGGGTGCTGTGATGGCTGGGACAAAACCTTGAAAAGTTAGCAGATTTATGTAATAATTGGCTAGAGGATGCATGGAATTAATTATATTTATATTAACGTCACCAATAATAAGGAGATTATCACAATCAGTTACACAAGATAAAATTTGTTTTAGTGAATTTAAAAAAGGGGTTATGTTAGATGTGGCTGGTGATCGATAAATTGAAAATATGGTTACGTGTTTATCTATAACAATTTTGAGACAGTTGGATTGGTTGATTATGATTTCGTTTACTGTGTGAGGTAAGTGATTTTTTATATATATAATAACACCATCATTTTGGGTTATGTTATTCTGTGTGTTGTAGTGGGTGTAGTTTATTATGTTTTTGGGAAGGTAATTTTCATTGATCCAGCATTCACTCAAAATTATTATGTCAAAGTTGGAGTTCAGGTCTGTGAGAACTATCAATAATTCGTTAAAATTAAGGTTTATGCTTCTAATATTCATTGAGAAGATTTTTAAGGCTGATTGAGATAATGATAACGACCTCCGTAGTCCAGTGGCTAAGACTCTTGACTCACATTCCGGAGGTCGCGGGTTCGAACCCGGCATGCGCAAATAAATTTTATTTGATTAATTTGTGTTATTTCACAATTAATTCATTTAAAATAATATATAGTATATTTGCGGCATGTTCCAGAGTGGAAGATACTATCAGTATCGCCCTGGTGTAAGACCACCATTCAGAATTGAAACGTTGCTTGAAAATGGCTTTAGCCGTGTTTAGTGACCAGATCTGAATAGCCAGGTACTTCCCAACCTTCCTCTTCCCCACCTCCTTCCCCTCCCCGCTACCTTCAGCCTCACAACATACCCCAATTGGGGATGCCATAGTCTCACTGGCTCCAGACGGGAGCAGTTGAGATTCTTGTGCGGTATTCACTGTAAAAAAAAAAAAAAATGTTTGTTGAACTTCTAGATTACTGTTTGTTTCTTTACATTGCGTCAAATTATCCAATTGATCAGCTATTTCTTCCATTTAAAATATTTGTAACCTAACAGAATCAGTTGCATTAAATATATAAATGGTTTAGACATATCGCATAAAAATGGTGTATTTGTGCTAGAAACATATAATAATATTTTACTGCTGTTTATAAAAGAAAAATAGGAAAAATTAAAAAGTATATGAAGGTAAGTTTTGTAGTTAAAGGAGCTTTGTTTATAAGTTAGTGAGTGAGGGAGATAAAAGATGCTTATTTTTGTCATTAACAATAATGACAGGAGTTCCAATTTCTTTTCGGATATATACTTGACCACCTCTGGTCCAAACAAATTTGAAAAGGTTTTCGCGTTTAGCCTTGCGAGCAAGAAACCATAGGTGCTTCGCCTGAAATGTCAGGTGTTCGGAAATGTATATAGGGGAGCTTGGTCCTGCCAATCCGATGAGGGTGGTGTTTAGTTTGCCTTCTCGATTTTCAGCTTGCTTGTTGAACCTTTTTACTTCTTCCAGGAAATCATCTCGGTAGATAGTGGATTTGAATTTTATTAAGATGGGCCTGCATTTATCTTTGGAGACTTTTAGTGTGGTGCGGTAGGCTGAATCAATATTGGTAGCATCGTTTGAGCTAATGATTTTTTTAATATTGAATAAAATATTATTTAGGTTTTCCCCGCTGGTTTCAGGGATTCCTCTAATCTCCACATTTCTTGATCGGCTTTGTCTATCAATCTGTTCCATGTGGTTTTCAATAGCTTCAAGTCTCGCGTCGAGGTTATTGTTCTTTTTTTCAAGTATTTTATTTTTATCTTCAAGGTCGTGAACACGAAGTAAAATCTCCTGGTACTGTTTACTCATTGTTTCCAGAGTTGCTAGAATTTGAGTGTTTTGTTCCATTAGTTTAGCGAGTAGTTCACTGTCCGGAGGTGCAGTACCGCTGACTTTAACATTAGGTAGTACCGTTAAACATTCCTTGCATTTGATCTGGGCGCGGCGCTCCTTACTGAGTCGACGGTAAGAGCTCTCTGCGACTCCTCCGCAATGTAAATGAAAGGTCCCTTTGCACAGTGCGCACACGAAAACGGACTCGGCTGAGAGAGTAGCCTCTGAACACGTAAGGCAAGTATTATTCATGTTGCTGTATTTGTTTAATTACTACTTGTGAGTTATCAGATTCGGATGTATTGCACTTCGGTAAGAGCGTGTGTGTGTGAAATTATCGCTCGCTGTTGACAGATTGAAATTATTGTGATAATTATTTATTTCTATTTTTTATTTCGATTTATTTACCAGTTGTTCGTCTTGGCACTAAAACTTTTCACACACTCGAGTACTGCCGTACACCGTAGATACTAGTCTAGTAGACAAAATAACTAAAAAGAGTTTATTACTGATGTTTATTGGTATTATACTTGGAACGAAAAAAATACGTGTTTACTGTGGGTAATACGGGTAATTTGTTAATTAATACACATTTGCAGTAATGTAATCCTTATGACCGTCATCATCATCATCAACACTCTTGGCTCTACAACCCCTGGTGGGTCTTGGCCTCCCCAATAGTCTTCCTCCACTAATCCCGGTTTTGGGCCAGCTCTCTTCAGTTTAGAAGCTCCAAGGTAGATATATCTTTGAGGACGTTGTTGCTCCATCTTAATCTTGGTCTTCCCAGGCTCCTTCGCCCTATCGGTCTTGAGTTCAGAAGGGACTTTGGTGCATGATGCTCGGTCATTTTCTCTACATGACCCAGCCATCGAAGTCTTCCCAGTTTTATAAATTTTGTGACGTTTAGATCCTTAAACAGAGTATATGTCTCATTGTTGTAACGTCTGCGCCACAATCCATTTTCTAAATCCATATGACCGTACGACCAAAAAAATGTTTAATGATAACTAGTCGTGTTGCTGTTTCAATGTTTATAGAAATAAATACTTACACTTTAGCTGCTGTCTTTAAAACTTGTATTGCCCTCTTTGTTCTTCCAGTTGCCAGCAGCCAGCGAGGACTTTCTGGCAAGAACCAGTAGGTTATCACAATCATCAGAAGAGGCGCCAACGAAAACGTGAGCTGAATCCATTGCCACGTTCTGATGTAGTACCCAACTATAGGCAGCAGCAAATATCCGAGGTTGAAAGGCAGCTGTATCAGACATGCCACCAGCTCTCTGTACTGCTTCCCTGTGAACTCTACCAGCAGGACGAAGCTGATAATCATTGTTCCCCCGATGGAGCACCCGACGAAGAACCTCAGAGCAATGAACGCCCAGACATTGGTCATTAAGCTCGCTGCTATACCAGCTGCAACTTCTAGTATCACTGGTACTATTATAACCTTTCGTCCAAATCTGTAAACACAAAAAAATGTTCATATTTAAAATCCAAAAAAGGTTCTCTTGCAAATGGATGCAGTGATGAAATTTGGCCAATAATTCACCTAACATTAGGTTCACCTAACTTATTTTGAAAAAGGAGTAGATAATTTTCTAAATGGTTTTGCGAAAGGGTAATGAATATTTTTGAGAGGAAGAGGAACTTTATAAAATCTGTGAACGGTAACTGATGTTCATAACACACAGTTACCTGAATATTCAAAATGTTAGACAGAGGAATGACTTGGTATTACTGCACGAAATTTTAAATGATATGGTTATGATACCAATTTGGGAGGCGGGTTTGGGCACCGCCGCCCAGGTTACTTCATACCCTTTTGCTCCCCAGAATTTTTTCTCCTTCTTGACATAGGCCCAAAGGGGAATTATTATCCTCAGGGCCTCCTGTGTGGAGCTAATGTAAAAAAAAGTCCAGATTTACTTGCATTGGCGTGTTACGTAAAACCAGAAATTCAGTTAAGTATAAATATTTTAGTGCATAAATTCTGGGACTAACTACTATAAATGAACACCTCATTGCCCAGAATAGTAATTATTACTTATATTATAACATTATCATATAACTGTTTTTTCCTCATTACTTATTTTATTTACAGAAGGTTTCTTCGACTGGTCATAGCCGTTATTTTTTTTTTCTTTTACTAACACTATTTTCTCTTTTTGATGTAACCTATTTCAGAAGAATTATTCCACGGGCTGCAACTTCTATTTATCTTTTGTATAACGTTAATGTAAGTACTTGCATACTGCTTACTAACCCCGTTTGCATGGACATTGGAGGGCCTAGAGTCGTTCAAATAAATGTAGCTTCGTTCAAAAAAAAGTCTTGACGTGTGCGGTGAAGGAGGAAACCATTTCCTTATAACGCCGTTGGGAAAGTGGTGGGGTCCCCTCCAATGTCCAGAATACTAATGGAGTGTAGAGTCGGAACCAAAGATTGTTGCTGGGGCAGTTTGGATATGTTAAAAAAATAATGGAAATGTATTAATAGTATTTTTATCAACTTACTTTAAGTTGATAAAACGTGATGTAAACTACATCAATATTATTTATCAAATTATTAATGGAAAAGTATTATATTAATAGTAACTAACATACCCACCAAAAAAATTACAAGTATGCAGTTCATACGCGGTGGAAGTGAAACCTTTAGAAAACTAAATTAGGCAAGAGTGGAGAGGCTACGAAGCATCGCACAAAGGGGAGATTATTCTGTCTCATTCTCTCACGAACAAAATCCTATAGATTTATGTGTTTGTCTCTTTTTAGTGTCGCTTTTTCGAGTTGCAAAGAAGTTTTCACTTAGAGAATTATCAACATATTTCCAAACCAAAGGTTTCATCATCAGGATTCAAAATATTTCTGCATTAGAAAGAAACCATTAGTCTTGAAACCTGTTGATATTTTTCATTATAATGTTTTGTTTTCATTATAAGTTTTTGGTGTCTGGGCCTGTATCCACAATAGATGGTAATGGTTAGGTAGGTTAGGCTGTACTTACTGTCAGTAAGCTACTGACAAGTTGGGTTATGTTGCCCTTACTGTTATGTTATTTTAGGTCAGGAAGCACTCACCGATCAGACATGGGTCCAAAGATAAAACTTCCCAATAACATTCCCAGCATGAAGATGGTCTGATTCATGCTAACCAACCATTCCCTTTCACAAATCAGATCCCAGCTCATGATGATGGTATCTTGGAACAGGCTTCTGTCATACCGAGGGTGGTCGCAAGGACACTTGTTCAGCTCTCCCAGAGTGCCATTGGTCGCTTGATCCATGCAAAGGTAGCTCACTGGAGGAGCCATAAAGACTATGCCCAGAGGATGGAAGGCAGTGGTTATTTTGCAAGGGAGGAGCAGCAACACGATGAGGAACTGGTACCTCCCCATTGGTCCGATGCAGTTTTGCACCTCATCATCAATCAGTTCTTTATTTTTTTCTGAAAGAGAAAGAAAATTTACGTTTATTTATGTGAACTGTGCAATATAATTAAGCTCCATCATATTGTCTGTGTCGTTTGTTCAGCAACTAAGCGTTCCATGACAACTCAACACATTATAGTTATTTTTAACTTTATGAGTAAAACCTCAAATTGTCATTCATAAAGTTAGCAGCCAATAAAATTTGCCGTAAGAATAAGAAGATAATACTGGTAGTTCTTAGTCGAAGTATTACACGGTTAAAAATGACCGAAACGGATAGCGGTTGCGGCCCGGAAAACCGAAGGTCCTGGGTTCGAATCCCAGATGTGCCCATATCTTTTTCTGATTTTTCTGTTTCCAGATTTTCGAGTGAGTTTCGCTAATATGGTCTGCATTTAATTTTATATTATATACCTAGTCATTAAAAGCTAGGAAAAAAATAACCTTCAAACCTAACCTGACATAACATATTTTCATGACTTTGTATCATTTATCAAAAGTGTTGATTTGTCACCGTGTTGAGTTGTCCGGTTACCATTTTTAAGATGGTAGGGAAGCGAGTTGCGAGGTTTTTGCTATTTAACATGGGGTGTTTTTTAATATTTAAAAAAAAAATATAATTTTATATTTTTTAGGCAAGCGGAGTATTTTAATGTCCATTGAATTCATGCCACTGCTTTTCAGGTATACAATTGGGGTATGGGTATGGGTACCGCCGCCCCGGGAACCATTTATTGGATGACCAACACCTCTGCCATAGGTCGCCCCAAGTGGTACACTACATTTGGTGACTAGGGTGCCCGGGTTCATCGGGTGAGGTGTGTTCAGGCTTTGCCGGCGGTTGCGCCTGCCCACCAGCAGCTGCCCACCAGCTACCCAACGTCCACACCTTTATCCTTCCTAGAATTTCCACTCCATCCTTTCCTTAGAAAGACCCTCCACGCAGCATCACCAAAGATGACATAGGTTCTGAGGGAAATTATTTTTCTCTGGGCCTCCTGTGTAGGGTTAATGTAATAAAAAAAAAATTAGCTAAAACCACTTCAATAAGGAGATCTGCAGTTTGGAACGAGGTGAAATTTATCTCCAATTAGGTATGGGTATTTATGGTGTAGTTACAGGAAATAAATATGGTGAAAAATGGTGTAGAATGGAATAAATATATTAAAGGGATGCTGAGAGGGTTTGGGCATGCCGATCGGATGAACGAAGAAAGGAGTGTAAGGTGAAAATATGATGCGAATGTGAATGTTAGAAGAAATCTGGGACGCCCGAGGAAGACATGGCACGATCAAGTGAATCAAATACGTGATTCTTACCGTGTTAATAGTCAGAATATTAGATTAAGACTCCGCTACCCGAATTTCTACCGATTTCTTACATATCTCCCTTTAACACGTCAAGCTTTAAAGCTCTTAAAAAATATATGTTATTCTTGAAGATAATATCTAGACATTCGTCGCGCCGAAACGCAAATTACATAAATTCTCTCGATAGAAAAAAATCGCCAAGTACCTATGCTCTAAAAATTATTATAAACACGTTTGTTTCAGTTATTTTACAATATATATGTATGAAAAAATTCACAGTGTTTCTTAAAATGCTGTTTAAGACAACCCCCGCAAGATTTTTGCTCTATTTTAAACGAGATGTGTTTTATTAAACATTTTCACAATTTTCGCATCGATTTTGGAGCTTGAAATACTAGCGCGCTCCTCTAACATTCGTAATTTCATATCTCTCCATCTTTTTCTTTTAGAGCCCGGTTGCGGCGCCTTAAGTATGAGACCATACATGCATGAGAATAAATCAAGGACTGAGTTATTGGCGGTCCATCCTGCCCACGCACTCTACGTACGCTACTGAGACTGTGTACTTAAAAAGTTATACTAGGCATTGAAAATTTGTATATGTCAAAAACCCAAATAATTTTATTATCGCCTTATCTAAAGGCTACCTCTACAATAAAAAAGGCTCACAATAATAAAGGTTGAATTATCACAATTCACAACGTTATATCACGATTTTGCCCCCGATCAGAGTTATTTCATGACTACAATGTTGAATACAAACGTACATAGAGATAAGAGAAATTGTCTTGTAAATAATTACACTGATATACATTCGACCACCACAACACGGGCGTGTGCCTAGCATGGTGGTCGAAAAATCCCCAATTTATGTGAAAAAAAATTTTTTTCAACTAATAAAGAAAACTTAAAAAAAAATACAATAAAATAAAATTTTTGGACGATAAAACAATATCATTTCACGGCACGCTCTTATCTATTCAATGGTATGCTGGATCATCCCTCTTTACCACCATCAAGGCCCTTAATATCTTTCTGAAAAGCTAATCTAAACAAAAAAATATATTTTTGGCTTTGGGCCACCTTTGGGCTCCAGCCTAGAGGTGACTTCCAAATTCAATTGTTATGCGTACGTGAGATTTGTACAGGGTTAAGCCCTCATTCCGCATTTCTACCGATTTATAACATATTTCTCTTGAACACTTTTTAAGTAACTATCTAAAAAAATATGTTATTTTTGAAGATAATATCTTTACAATTGCTACGCCAAAACGGTAATTAAATGAAATTACTTCGATAAAATAATCGCAAAGTATGCTCCAAAAATTATTATAAACACGTTTTTTTCTATTTACAAGTCATACGTATGTGTACACAGTGTTTCTTTAAATGTTGTTTAAGACATTTCCCACGAGATTTTTCGCTCTATTTTAAACGAGTCGTGTTTTATTAAACATTTTCACAATTTTCCCTTAATTATTATCGTTTTTAATATTAGCGCGCTCCCTCTAACATTCGTATTTACATATCTCCCCTTCTTTTTTTTTAGAGGGCCTTAAGCCGCCGCTACCCGATTTTCTACCGATTTCTTACATATCTCCCTTAAACATTTGAAGTTTTTAAGCTCTTAAAAAAATATATGTTATTTTTGAAGATAATATCTAGACGCGTCCCATGCCGAAACGCAAATTATATGAAATTCCCTCGATAGAAAATTATTATTTTCACGTCTGTCGGTTATTTTACAAGTTATATGTATGAAAAAATTTACAGTTTTTCTTTAAATGCTGTTTTAGACAGCCCCAAGAGATTTTTGCTCTATTTTAAACGAGTCGTTTTTTATTAAACATTTTAACAATTATTCCGTTTTAAATATTAGCACACTCTCTCCAACATTCGTAATTACATATCTATCCATCTTCTTCTTTTTGAGCGGGGATACGGCGCCTTAGCTGGTCATTATTGAAGAATCGGATAGCCCTGTATAGTGTTATAGGTCGCCCAGTAATGGGCTCTACACACGACACTGCATGTAGTGACTGCGGCAGTGACTGCAGAGAGCGTGGAGTTGAGCGAACTAGTGCTGTCTCGTTCTAGCGGCCCTTTAACAAACGAGAGAGCGCTAGTTCGCTCAACTCCACGCTCTCTGCAGTCACTGCCGCAGTCACTACATGCAGTGTCGTGTGTAGATCCCTGAGCTTGAGCCGGTCTGATATACCTACCTACTCCAAGCATTTCAATGAAGCTAACATTAAAATTTAATTTCTTTATTTACAAGCTAAATTTTCCATATCAAACAAGGTTAGAACAGTTATCTAACGTTAGATGTGGGAACTTTAGATCACATATTTTTTGGTTGTCCCTCTCTAAATAAATAACCTCTCTTCTATCAAGCGTTATCTAAAATTGCCTCCCCTTCATTCAACATCTCATCTCTTCTAAAACTGAACTCGACTCTAATCTTCCATATAATTCGGAAATTTGCACATTTATACTAAATTATTATACAAATTCACCACAATTATTTTCTCTTTAATTTTAAATGATGGCCTAAAACACCTTGAAGTGGGAAAACCAGAAATTATTGAAAAGAAAAGGCTAGAACCATTCTTGTTTTTCGCTTGCTAACTTGCATAATATACGATAGATAACAGTTTACAATTTACAATGTTTAAATAAATCTTTAAGAGCGTTTAACCAGCCAGCGGACGAAAATCCACATTTAGTCGAAAGTTGTTCTTACGATCGTGCAGGGCGGTTACAATGAGAAAGATTAATTATTCTCCGTACCAGCTTTTTAAAATTATAATTCAATATCGAATTTATTTCAATCCAAATTAGCTTCAATTTATACCTTCATCCGAAAATGCTGAAAGGCGTGATGATAAAACTATTAAAATAATGTACTTTTTGTAATTATTTTTTGATTATAAGTATTTATCATTTTTCAATAATGTCTAAATTTAAGAAGAATGTTAAAAAAATATGAAATATATTAGTTTGTAAGTGCACAAATAATTACACAAATGGACCAATATTCGTCAAGAAACACATGTACGTACATATTTTTTAATAATTTTATTGAAACTAAAATTAAAATTCTAAAACATGCGTTTGCTAGATAATGTATTGATTTATTTTACTGCATGATTATATTATTTGAAATGGGTGTGGTATAATACAAAATCTTTTTTGAAAATTTAACCAATCTGCCAACGACCTATGGAATAACCTTATTATATTAAAAATTTCTCAAAATTTATTACATGCGAATGCTAGATAAAAGAACAATCTTTCGTAATCCATTTATAATTTTTTGTGGAAAAGAGTCAATACGTCTAAAATCTGATTTGAAAATGACATATTTCTGGTTTTCTCTGGTAATGTCCTCTTAAAGGAATGAATGTTAGAATCAAAACAATACCATATCCTAAAGATAAACAAACTTATCTCTGCTACAAAAGGGAACGTCGCTAGTGTAGAAACTTATTGAAAATATTCGATTATTAGTTCTTTCAATTATTAGTTCTTGTAAAACGATTTTGTTAATAAACAAAAATTTTAACAAAACAAAAAACGACCTCAAAAACGAAAATGCACTAAAAAGTAAAAAAATAATTTCGTATTCTTCTACAACTTCATAATCGACTTTCTTTTTCTACTCATCAATATGTAGGTACGATTGTCATTTTTGGAATCGGTGTCAGTCATGGTAGGTTTGTAACTACATACATAGTTATAGGTGAGATGTGCTTGTGTCGCACAAGCGACTTGACGAGGCGTGAGCGGGGCCGCGGCGTGAGGGGAGCTGTCAAGTAAACACGCCGCGCCGGGCCGGGTACCTTTGCTGACACCGACTCCAAAAATAACAATCGTACCTACATATTGATGAGTAGAAAAAGTAAGTCGATTATGAAGTTGTAGAAGAATACGAAATTATTTTTTTTACTTTTTAGTGCATTTTTTTAAGTCGTTTTTTGTTTTGTTAAAATTTTTGTTTATTTTTTGATTTTTAGTGAATCCGAAGTACACTAATTTGTCTGAATATGGGTAGATCTACTAAACGTGCTGCTTATATGAGACAGACATAATTTTACCATAACGACATTAGGGTCAAATTAAGAGAGTTCCGTTACTTTGTCATGGATCCGATAATCAGAACCTAACCAAACTCTCATCAATTTATCCTTGAAGTACATCCTTTCCAATAAAAAAAGAATCATTGAAATCGCTAGGCGTGATATTGAGTTATTCGTCCATTTGTCGCGCACATACTTTATGCAAATTTAAGACTTATATGGTTTTCTCATGGATGCCATTGTCAGAACTGAACCAAATGGGACTACATGTAAAGCACCAGCTTTCAAATAAAAAAAGAATCATCAAAATCGGTTCACCCAGTCGAAAGTTCTGAGGTAACAAACATAAAAAAAAATACAGTCGAATTGAGAACCTCCTCCCTTTTGAAGTCGTTTAAAAATATTGTTAACTGTAGGCATGATGGGTTCTGCAATATAATAGTATTTATTATTATTATAAGCATGCTAGTGAATACTTACTTATTTAATACTCTGAGTTTTAATATGAATTTTTAGAAACATTTATCCTATTCCAGGTAAAAATTTTACAAAACCTGTCGTCTTTCTCACGAAGGAAAAACGTTGCAAACTAAAAATAGTTTCATTGACCTTGAAATTCCACACAGAAAATCTCTGCAAATTTCATAGTTCAACCATTCGAAAGATTACTAGCAGAATTTCAAGATTCCAATATCTTTTAACAATCATACCACTTATAAAATAATAATGACGACACGTTAAAAAAAAGCCTAAGAATTTGGCATCAAATCAAATTTCGTGCCTACCTTTCGGATTGGTCATCATTTTTCTGCTTGTAACACTTAACACTCAATCTCACTCTGATAATAATAATATTGTATTGCATTTAGTAACTGAAATAATATTCAGATCTGAATACTATATACGAATTACTAAAAACGAGATATTTAACTCTCATTTGCAGACATAAAATCACACACGGCACCAAATTCGTACTTCGCAGAAGCAATAATTACATTGAGCGCTTGACAATAATGTGATAGAGCATAATGCTACTCGTTAGTCACAGGTGGAACATATGTCAGGTACTGCATTAGGGCGGCCCCTGAAGGCTTTTTTTATTAATTTTAATTTTAAAAGTTTACAAAAGTTTCGTCTTCGAAAAATTATTACTTAAATGAGCGTGGTGAAGTCCTTATTTTAACTCGACTATAAATTCGTTTGTTACGTTCCGGTTCCGGTTCAAGATGGTGGCCTTGATGCTTGATGGATAATATCGTTTTATCCCACCAGAGTTCGCTTGATCGTGGTTCCTATTATGAGCTGTCGATGTTACTTACCTGTTTGAAAAAATAAGAGTCATTGAGCAGGTGACGTTTCTTTGGACACCTTTTATAGGTGATTCCTTATTTTAAAATTTAAAACATGTTACGTGAAACATGTTTGCTGTTTAATTACGTAAATTGGTATTTATGTACCTACTTACAGAATCTTATGATTTCAGAGGAAATTGGTTCTGATTTGAATGAATAAGAGCAACAAAATTAGAAACATACTGTTTTGGACGCGTGATCTACTGTTCACAGAACTAGTAGTTTTAAGCCATACTCCATACCATCTAGTTTAAGTACTGTACCAGAGGCGAAAGAAATTTTAAGAGTTTTTTCGTTTGAAATTAATATTACAGACAATGCAAGAATTCAGTTGCACTTATAACGCATTTATCATCTTTCAGAACCTTGCCGGAGTGTAAATGTTTCTGTATCGTCCCGGTGAAGGGCCATATTGCATTGAAATGGCTTAAGCCGTGTTTAGTGACCAGATCTGAATTACCAGGTACTTCCTAGCTTGTCCCAACCCATCTCTCCCCCTTCCCACAACCTTCAACAAGAAGGTATTCCCGGATGATTTTTTTTTCGATAATAACATCCTGAGTTTAGCATTAAATCTGTATTTTAAGATGCATTCGACCGCATTTTAATGAGATTTTTGATAGTAACCAACGATCGCAAAAGTTTACGTTTAGCTGTTTTATTGTGAATAAAGTCAACTACTTATTATACTGCGTGTGTTTTTTTTAAGAGTAAATTTCTTTAGCACCGTTGTCATTCGAAACTCGATGAGACGAAAAAGCGACACTAAAAAGAGACAAACACATACATATATAGGAATTAGCCTGCGAAAGAATGAGCTAGTAAAAACGGTGTCCTCTTTGTGCGATGATTCGTAGCCTCCCCACTTTTGCCTACTAAGTTTTCTGAAGCTTTCACTTCTACCTCGTGTGAACTGCCCACAAATATTTTTTATTGAAGTCACCTAACATAATCGTTTTAGTCATATAAGTCAACACAACTTTTGAGATTCCGGAGAAAACGAAAATATTTCACAAAATATAAAAATTCGAACATCAGCGATCCACCCTGAGGTTCCTTCGAACAGGTAGTGAGGTAGGCTCAGTATGATTCGACAAGAATACAAGAATATTAAACTTGTTTGTTTTATATTGTGTTAGTTATTAAATCAGCCTGCCTCTTCATGCCAGACAATATTATCACTATAATCCTCTAACAAAGAGTGAACTGTGCTGTACAATATTATGTGTAGAGTTTAAACTGATAAACCAGGTAGGAAATTAATTTCGTCGCGCTATTTTATCACCCAATAAATTAATATAATCATAAGTCTTAAGTTACCCATGTAATGTAGAATTTATTTTTATTCTTTACACGATCGTTGTTAAAGGCAGAGTTTATTGAGAAGCTTGTTAAATAATAGGCTTTTTACTATTTTAAGGCATCGTGATGCAATATAGTTACAAGGGTGTGTAATATACGAGGCTTATCCAGAAAGTAAGTGTACTGATTTTTTTTTTTTTTTTTCGAAAAAGTGTAATAGAAAAAAAAATACAGGATATTGTTGACACACTTGTTGACTATTTTTCCAAATAATTGCTAACCCGTTCAATGCACGTGGTGAGCCGTGGCACAAGTTTATTTTGCCCTTCTCGAAGAATTCTCCCGCCAGCTCCTTCCCCCTCTTCAGGGCCACTTTCTGCACCTGCTCGTCCGTTGAAAATTTATTTTCATCCGTACATGCCTTTAGGAAGGTGAAAAGATAATAATCTGAAGACGCCAAGTCAGGGGATTACAGGGAGTGGTTCAAAACATCCCAATCAAATGAGTCCATGATCTTATTGGTGGCTAAGGCTTTGTGAGGTCGGACGTTTTCGCGAAAAAGGCAAACTTCTCTGGTCAGCATTCCCCTCCTTTTGTTTTGAATGCTCTTTTTGAGTTTTTTTAGGGTACACCATATTGTTGTGCATTGATGATCTCAATCTGAGGCCGAAATTTGAACAAAATTATGCCTTTTCGGTCCTAAAACACTGAGGTCATGATTTTTTTTGCCCGAAATTGTGGTTTTCAATTTTTTCACAGATGGGGAATTGGTGTGACGCCACTTTTACGACTGTTTTTTTTCCCATGCATGTAATGAGTCACCCACTTTCATCTCCAGTAACAATAGAGCTCAGAAATCCTCACCTTTTTTTCTTGTAGGTGTTATTTCTTCCGTGAGTAAAAATCAGATCACAGCACTTGGCGGAATTTTTTGCAGACAACTTTCACGCAACTGGACACTAAAACGTGAGTTTACGTACAAAAATGTTTCTGCGATACTCTTTCGGGTCAGGAGACCCCCCTGTACCACTAAGTGTTGCCAACCCTCAAAAAACTAAAAACCTCCGCCGGTTTGTGGTCACAGTACACTTACTTTCTGGATATCTCGTATTTTAAATTATTGATTTACTTATCGAAGATACTACATTTGTAATATTACCATTGAATATAATATTAACTTTACTGATTATCAATCAAAGTACCTATTATGAAAACCGGGTTCGAGTCCCAGTTATAACCAGTTGCATCTTATATTTTCGGAGTTTTATTCAATTTTCATAAAATGAGGGGTACTTTTGCAAAACTGACTGGAGGTGGAATCTGAACGTTTTTTTTTTTAATTTTTAATATTTTTATTAGGTTTGTCAACAGTGATTCACATGAAAGCGCTCACAAATACAAGTACATTGAACATAGTTAACACTATCACTAATTAAAGTCAAATACAACTTTGATAACAAATTGATGGTTTTGTTGGGAAATCGCAAAAATAATACAGTTGTCAAATATGTGATTATAGATGTTTTTTTTAAATAGATTACATTAAATATTGAAAAGTAATAAGAAATATACAGGAATAAGTCGGCTTTACAAGACAACCTTGGAAAAATCCTGTTTTGCAAACAATTGCCTTGGAATGTGCCGATTTTGAAACGCCATATAACACAACTGACAGCAACTTTAATAAAAATCAACTAGGCGGCCATTTTGTCAAGTGACCAAATGCGGCGTTTCTATTGTCTGAAATAGAAACTCGATAGTGATCATTAGATAGAATAAGGTGAGTTTTCAAGAAACAGTCATTTTAAAGGTTATTTTTCTATGGGAAAAAGTAGCATTTATTGCAACTCCGTATTGCATAAATATTGTGTAGAAATGTATTTAGAAAAATATAGCATTAGTAAGGTCAAATTGGATAAAAATGGAATCAGTCAGTTTAGCAAACGTACCTTTTTCTAGTTTAAGAGTAGTCTTTCATAATCGTTGTTTGATTTGTTTACCTACGTAAAGGTCGTAAAGGGAAAAATGTTTAATGTAAACAACTTCAGGAATTTTTTTTTTTTTTTACAGTGAATACCGCACAAGAATCTCAACTGCTCCCGTCTGGAGCCAGTGAGACTATGGCATCCCCAATTGGGGTATGTTGTGAGGCTGAAGGTAGCGGGGAGGGGAAGGAGGTGGGGAAGAGGCAGGTTGGGAAGTACCTGGCTATTCAGATCTGGTCACTAAACACGGCTAAAGCCATTTTCAAGCAACGTTTCAATTCTGAATGGTGGTCTTACACCAGGGCGATACTAATAGTATCTTCCACTCTGGAACATGCCGCAAATATACTATATATTATTTTAAATGAATTAATTGTGAAATAACACAAATTAATCAAATAAAATTTATTTGCGCATGCCGGGTTCGAACCCGCGACCTCCGGAATGTGAGTCAAGAGTCTTAGCCACTGGACTACGGAGGTCGTCGGAGGAATTAATTTTAAGGGGCAATAAATAGTTTGGGAAATAAATTCTGAAGTAAATAATCGTCCTTGTTGATAACACTGTTCAATTGCATACCCATTTATCTATTATATTTTGAACTTACTACAATTTTAACACACAAGATTATATATGCAATACGATCTAAACATCCGGGATTTGAATCATCCGGGAAATGTTGATTTTACGTATAAAAAATGTTTAAATGAATAGTAAATCCTACTTACTATGCTTAGCAATTTGTGAGAGCATAATATAACCCCGCTTTCCAATATTACAAGTTGCCTGATTGAAACGACAAGGAAATGTAATTGACTACTTCATCGTAAGTAATAATGAAAGGGCACATCTTCAAGCATTTTCGTGCGATTGCTGAAAAGAAATTATGGCCTACTGACGATAAATGAATAATAGAGATGAAACCCATAATCATCAAACCCGAAGTGAGTAAAGTACCTACATGGTAAAAATTAGTACCTACCCATGTGATAAAGAAGAACCCAGGAAGTGCCTTCTGCCTCTTGATCGAAATATTTGGCCAAACGGGCCTAGAAAACTGCGTTTCACCATGATTACTAAATTCAAATGAGATGGAGATCTACGATGTAAGGGGGCGTGTACATTAATTACGTGAGCTTAAAGAGGGGGGGGGGGGTCCAGCAAAATCTCACGTTACTCGAAAAGAATATACGAAGGGGCCCAAATTTATCTCACCAAGGGGGGGGGGGGAGGGGTCTAGATTGGAAGAGAATCTGCTCACATAATTAAAGTATCCCCCCTAAGGCGCAGCGCCGGATCTGCCATACGTTCAAAAACGTGCAAAAACCTGGCGCCAACTCCGAAGGGGCGCCGTGAGAAAATAAATATTGTATTAAAATTTAGTTATAATATTCCCTGAATCGTTTAAAAATTACCCATAGTACGAAATAATTATTACGCTCTAGCAACACTTTCCAAAGAAACAGAATGCGCACGCATCAGGTTGGTATCAACGGCTTACGAATTTATAGTCTGTTACAGAATTTTTTTAAAAATTCCATATATTTAGTTTAAACGTAAGATCTATTTTTCCATATATCTTTTACCGTCTTTTACGACGAATAGGTGCGATCCAAATTCAATAACCAATCACAGCGCGGTATTTTTGTTCGTAAGCCGTTGATACCATACGTCAGTGTTTAGTGTTTGTTCGCTCAACACAGGGGAAATGCAACGTACAAATTTGAGGTTATATTCTTATTATCACTGCTCACTGTCTCTCGTCGGGACTGCCTGTTTGCTAGTCAGAAGCTGTAGATGCTCTTCTTGTGTTGTAAGTTGCCATGAGAACGTATTTATATTTGCTTTTTCTAATATTCGTGTAGGGTATATAGGCAGTAAATCTCAAGAATGTCTAATGGACCTAGTTCAGCGAAACCACCGGCATTGTCTCGTAACCTATATTTTAAATCATGATACGGGCACAAACAAACAATTCGCTGTTTTATTTTAAAGCATAACTTGCAAAGAGTTTTTCCTAAAATAATTAAAATAGCACCATAATTTATGTTTACCCAATAGATTCAGAGAGTATAGGGCTCCTGGCGATGCTCTCTTTAAAAAAAAACGAGTGTGAGAGCTACCGCCAGGTCATTTAGAAAAGTTACAACCTTTATATGTCTTGATTTTATTTGATAAATTAGTGTAAAAAAATAACAATTACATAAAAATAAAAAATAAATTGGAGTGAACGAATTTTTAATCAAAATAAAAATGTAGGGGGGGGCGCCATCGCACTGCACAGGGCGCCAGATTTCGTGGATCCGGCCCTGCTAAGGCGAGTGTAAGTGAGGTAGGGCGATGAGTTAATGGGCTAAATGAAACATTTGTTTCCTGTGTTGTTTATTTTGTGTTAGTACCAATTATCAAAAATTTAAGATTTTTTATTGTCTTCAAAAACCAACAACAAATTATGACCAAAATAAAGTCTTACAATACAAAATATTTATTAAAAAATCGTCATCACATTCGGGTAGTGTTCTGACTGAATTTTTTTGCAAAAATGACATTTCTATATCTAAATAAATTTTCAGAACCATCTGTGTTGTTTTTCATAGATATACAGGGTGTCCGGGGGTAAAGTGCATTTACTTTGGGAGGTGATTCTACATGATATTATAAGTAAAAAAGATAAATAACTTTTTTCGAAATTACACCTTTAGGAGTAGTTTTGTAATAAAAAGATAAAATTAGACCGGCGTGTGCCGCCAGCTTTATTATTTTCCCCTGTTACGATACGGGCCAATTACAACATGCACTCTTGCCACAATCGTGCCCGACAGGCTCTCAGTAAGTAATATCGTACCTCACATTGAGGATTTTAAGTAGGTACGTCTTTTTGTATGGGAAAAAAAAGTTGGAATTTCGGAAAAAGTTGTTAATCTTTTTTACTCCTACCATCGTGTAGAATCACCTCTCGAAGTTAATGCACTTTACCCCGGACATCCTGTATATGACAAAGTTCTAACATTAAGCATTTTCAATAATAATGCATTTTAGAAGGTTCTACATTCTCTACTTTGTATCTGACAGGTGATCGTAAATACGAAGCGCATTATGGTTCGTCACTTCATTTGGATAGGGTTCTAATTACCTACGCCTTACCATTTTCTAAGGTTTCTAAATTTCCAAAGACGAATTTCGGTAATCTATTTAAGAATTTTAATTTAAAGTATTTTAGTTTATCATATTTTAATTGAAAATACAGGACGTCGCCCTAGCTTGGAATTGCAATAGGGATATGTAATTAGAACCTTGTGCAATGAATTATTATGCCCTAGCTGGTTGCACATGCAAATGGTTCTATTTGCTTGTTGAGGTATGTTCTAAAATGGTAAGTATAATATTTCCTTTTAAGATACATTCTTTCAAAATATGTTCAATTAAAATACTTTACGCAAGATTCAACCTTAAAATCGGAAAATTGGCAACAATTGACAGATTATGAGAAATCATCTTTGCAAACGTTGACACCTCATATCTCAGAAAAAGGTGAAGTGAAGTTAGAAACCTATACAAATGAAGTGACGAAATAATACGTGTAGCCACTACCCACAGCCTTTTCAACCGAATATGACCAAACTAGTGACATCTGTCTAACTTTGCCCAAACCTAGTTGAAATCGGAGCCTTGTGAAGCCGAAAATGTTCAACGGATGCAAAAAAGCTTACTACCAGAATAACTAAATATAAAAATATATAATTATATTATGCATTAATAAAATTCCTAAATAGACACACATAATATTTAAAATAATAAAACAAAAATACAAAGGGAAAAATAAATTTAAAAAAAGGATTTTTCATTAAAAAAGGTTTTTCTGAGATTTGTTCACTGACCGCACATACTAACGATATGAGAGTGAAAAGCGACAATGTGTTCGACTGGAGGCGTGGCGTCCTCTGTAATCCGGCTTCCCGGAGGTCGGGTTCGGAGGATGGTCTGAGGCCGGGGCCTCTGCGGCTGAGTTGCCCACGTCGACCGGACGTCCGCACTAAGCTTGCCATCGATATGGCTGTCCGGGAGGAGTCCTGGACAGCCAGGTTGGCTAAGGAGGGGCGAACCGGGCCAGGGGGGAAACCCAGCAGCCAAAAGTCCCCGTGGGAGGCAGTAGTGGGATAGCGTCCGGGAGTGGAGCGCTCAGTTGTAGCCCGACCGACACGGTCAGACCCGAACCTTTTGCATTTTTTTCTTCATTTTTTTAGGGTTGAGGTTTTGATGAAATAATGGGTGCTCATTGCTCATTATCCATACGTACAATCTGAAAACAGTTGAAAATGTAAAATTTTCATGCAACCAGAAAAAAATCTTTATAAGTACGCATTTTATTCGCAATATAATTTATTACATTCCAGGTCGGCTCACTGGTCCAGATAGGAGGGACCGTTCTTCTTAAATTTAACTTGTGTTGTATAAAAAGACATAATTTTTAATTAATATTGAAAACGATATAAAAGATACCTAAGTAATGAACGATTGAATCGGAATGAGCTATTTGTATCCAATGGGAACAAAACCTTCTTATTGCCAAATTTACATTCACTTAGGCCTAACAACTTCTAGCTACACATTATTGAAAGGGTTCACTCGCTGACTTTTCATGAAAATTAAATTGTAATTAACTTCTTACATTTTTTTGTTCATTCACGTTTTTTTATAATTTATATCAAGCGCTCAGCAAACAGTTTCTAGGTACTATATAGATTGATATATTTGTTAAGGTAGGTACGTTTATTTCTTGTTCAAATATTATTATTATTTAATGTAACCGTACCTCATAATGTTTGCCTTTTTTCTAACGTTACCGTCTTCATGTATTTTTTTATAAATTATTATCAAAGTTTTATTTTATTCTCAGCACGTGTAAAGCCCAGTGAGCCCGCATTATTAAATGTTTTTGAATATATAATGTTATTAAATGAAATATAAAATAAAGTGGTTTAAATCTTTTATATAGAACTAGAGACTACTCGGCATGCGTTGCAATGCCAATCAAAGAAAGAAAAAATTTTGTTTTTTAATTCTGTTTGTTGAAGTGCTTTTGCAAACACATTTTTTCCCGTCTGGTACGTTCACGAATGAATCAGAAGCACGCCGCAGCTGTCCGAGAAGCACGGATTTTTTAAATTTTCCGCTGCTATCCCCTACCGCTATTATGTCTCCTTAGAAATCTTTATTTCTGCCTCTCCCTGGTCCCTCACCCCTCCATTACCCCTCCCCTGCTGAGGGGAAGTGGACGTTCATACCCGCGTCCACTTCCCCTCCCGCGTTCCTCTTACCCTCCTTCCCACTCCTTACCTCGACCCCCACACAAAACCCCCATCTCCTTCATTCCCATCTCTCGCTCCTGAATTCCCTTTCCCCTACCGCCTTCCTTGTCTGTCGCTAAACTACCAAACAATCAAACAAATCAAAGTTTCTTCGCATTCGGATGAATGGTAAAAGAAATAATTTCATAACGCCAGAGCTCACCATTATATGTAGAAACCAACAAATCACCAAAGATTCATAGTAATCGGATGAATAGTAAAGGAATGCATACGGGACAAACAAAGAATCATTCATGTAATTATATGCACCTTTTTTTACATGAGCTTCACACAAGAGGCCCTGAGGAAAATAATTTCCCTCAGGGCCTATGTCATCTTTGGGGATGCTGTTTGGAGGTTTTTTTTAAGGAAAGGAAGGAGAGGAGAGTTCTGGGAAGGAAAAGGGTATAAGGGGTGGGTAGGAATCTGGGGTTCAGTGTGTCTTGGTCATCCGCCTCCAAGACCTAGACAAATCTCACCCCATGAGCCCGGGCACCCCTGCTAAATCACCAAACGTAGCGAACCAGTTGGGGTGACCTATGGCAGAGGTGTTGGTTATCCAATAAAGGTTCCCGGGGCGGCGGTGCCCATTCCCGCCTCCCAAATTAAACCTAGTACCTAAAGATTTATTGTTTTTGCGTGAGAAGTTGTGTCATGAAATATGCATTTGCACCTTTTAATTTGGCTGTTTTCCTGTAATTAGTGTATATTTTACAATACTTGTTCAGAATGTTCACATTACACATTTTTTATTCTGCATGTAAATAGAATTAAAAACGGTTTATTTTATTTATTTATTTATTTAAGGAACATAAACAGTCTTAATAACATAATATACCTACATAAGAGGATAACAAAAAAAAGACCAATTATTAATGTTCACAGATAAGTATTTTGAAAAATAAAAGTAACTGAATGAAAACTAGAATATTTAAGAAAAGAAAAAAAAAACAGGACAAAGCAGCAATAAAAAAAAATATATATATATATAATACAGGTGTAGATTCAACAAGTGATAAACCTAAATACAAAAACACAGCAATAAAATAAATGCGATTATAACTGTAAAGAAAATAGGGTGCGAAACAGGTATTTGGATTGTGACGGGTAAGGGGAGGACAGGGATAAAGGCCTGGTCAAACAGAGAGCGTGATTCACGCGACGTTAGGCGTGAATAACGCCGCGTTAATTACGCCGGGTTGTGTTGTACTGAACATGTCTAGACCGGTCAAACAGAGCGAGAGCGTTAGCATTACGCGATACTCTAACGCGGCGTTAGGACGTGACGTTGTATTTTTTTACAAAATTTTGTTTAACGCCGGTCGTTATTGCTTGACAGTGGTAAAAATGAATATTGAAAAGTTAATAGAATGTGTCCGAAAACATCCTTGTTTGTATGAAATGAGGAACAGTGAGTATAAAAATGTTCCTGTAAAGGCAAGATTGTGGGAGGACATTGGAATTGCCGCTTGTGACATACGAAAGTATTGAAAGAAGCGATCTTCGTGTGACGAAAGCTCCCGGCATAAACGATGATATTCTCCAAATTCTTTCCTCTTCTTATTAATTTCATGCACCCATATTCTATTATTATGTGAACGTGATAATGCACACAGCAGTAACAACTCATCTTCATCTAAGCCACTGGACATCGCGACGAAGACTGACCGACGCCGAATGCTTTGCCTAACGCTCTGCTTGACGCTCTGCTTAACGCTCTACCTAACGCCGAAGCCGTTCAAACAGAAAGTATGCGACGTGACGTTAATAACGTCGTGGCGTGAATCACGCTCTCTGTTTGACCAGGCCTTAAAGGAAAGTTGCCACGCAGGTAATTTGAAAATATTAGGTACCATTAATTTAATCATCATGAATATGTGTTATGTATTATTCGCACGTAGAATGTTATACAAAGAAATTCTGTAGCGAAAGTAACTAGCAGTGAATATGTCAGCAAGTGTTTCTAAACGTGCAAATTTAAACATGTCCTTTGCATAAATTCATTTTGGTTAGATTACCCAGCATTACATAACGCGATTACAATGTGACAATGTCATCATAATGTTGATGTGATTAAAAGGTAGGTACCCAAATAAATAATATGTATATAATTCTGTGATCTAACTGAATTACCTAAAAATACAATTAAAATTTATATATCATCCATGAACTTCATTTTAACATCACACTTCCCAATCATCTCCTTTCTCTAAACTTCCCTGATATCCCATAATCCCAAATTGGGCATGTCATAAACCCCCTGGCTCCGGGCGGTATCGGAAAATGTTGTTCAAAGTAAAAATTGCACAATAAATTGTTACAAAACCCCGTACGAAATACCAGGAGCGCAGAAAACGTAGCGGGCAATTAATCTTTCTAACAACACGGGCAGAGAGCGGCGCAGAGCGGCGCGGTCGACGCAGCAAGCCAGCATGTTACCATACCGGCCTAGATACCAGGAGCACATAAATGAAAAAGTAAAAATATTCCAAGTTTCAATGACATCGCTGTTGTAAATATATATTATCATAATATTGATATCGGAATAGACACATTTGTGATCTCAGCCACTAGCCTATCAGGATAATAAATAAGTATGTATGTAGTTGCCATTTTTTTAGTGTTGAATTTTTTTGTCGACAGGCTTTTTTATGTGAATACAGATACAGTACATATTCTCACGGGTGCATTGCTTGCATACAATCTGTTATAAACGTGTTATTCGACTGCAGAAATGAAAATTCCAAATAATTAGAAAAAAGATCATTTTAACATAATGAAAAGAACAATAGGTACACTGTAAAATTTTACGAACAAATGTTCTTGTGTTAAACAGCTGAGAAATAATTTTCTGGCATATCTGTTTCCTCCTTCTTATAACATGGGTCTCTTCAAAAGACCACATCACAGCATCACCAAATATGACATTGGTCCCCAGGGAAATTTATTTCTTTACATGCATATTTTCGTACCGTTTGCACTTTAAATAAATATTTGGATAACTGGTATAGCGCCGTTTTTGTGAAAAATGGCCTCAAGGGCGCTGTGGTGTGTTTTTAGTGCTATTTTAGACACTATTGTTACAACACTACCTACTGCTTAAAATTATTATTTTATTTATAAGAAAAACTTTCTT
Source organism: Limnephilus marmoratus (assembly GCA_917880885.1). Classification (NCBI taxonomy): domain Eukaryota; kingdom Metazoa; phylum Arthropoda; class Insecta; order Trichoptera; family Limnephilidae; genus Limnephilus; species Limnephilus marmoratus. The sequence continues at coordinate 39,865,922 of OU862921.1, forward strand.
TTACAACTTTTGAAGGTTATTCCCATCAACGTAATATATCATTGAAGAACGAAGGTAACAATAATAATCTAAACAAAAATATGAAAGAGAACAAGCCACAGAAAACAGATAAAAGACAATGGTCTCAGTTGCGACCATTTTCTTTTATCTGCTTTCTGTTCTCTTTCATATTTTCGTTTAGATTATTATCTTCTTCTTCAATGGTATAAAATTTGTTCATTTGTTTTTATTTGTTGGGATATATTTATAACAAAGTGCCACGATCGCGACGGGATGTTAAGTATCCCTAAAATTAAAAAAAAAAACCAACAAACCCATTGAAAAAAAATGCAAAAGGTTCGGGTCTGACCGTGTCGGTCGGGCTACAACTGAGCGCTCCACTCCCGGACGCTATCCCACTACTGCCTCCCACGGGGACTTTTGGCTGCTGGGTTTCCCCCCTGGCCCGGTTCGCCCCTCCTTAGTGTTCTCTTTCATATTTTCGTTTAGATTATTATCTTCTTCTTCAATGGTATAAAATTTGTTCATTTGTTTTTATTTGTTGGGATATATTTATAACAAAGTGCCACGATCGCGACGGGATGTTAAGTATCCCTAAAATTAAAAAAAAAACCAACAAACCCATTGAAAAAAAATGCAAAAGGTTCGGGTCTGACCGTGTCGGTCGGGCTACAACTGAGCGCTCCACTCCCGGACGCTATCCCACTACTGCCCTCCCACGGGGACTTTTGGCTGCTGGGTTTCCCCCCTGGCCCGGTTCGCCCCTCCTTAGCCAACCTGGCTGTCCAGGACTCCTCCCGGACAGCCATATCGATGGCAAGCTTAGTGCGGACGTCCGGTCGACGTGGGCAACTCAGCCGCAGAGGCCCCGGCCTCAGACCATCCTCCGAACCCGACCTCCGGGAAGCCGGATTACAGAGGACGCCACGCCTCCAGTCGAAAACACTGCCACTTTTAAATTTCATATCGTTAGTATGCGCGGACAGTCAACGAATCTCAGAGAAAATTTTCTTTTTTAGATTTAGCTTTTGTTGAATTTGTTATTTTTTAAAAAGAAAACTTTCTAATTTTATTCATTAATAAGTGGTGTACTTTAACTTGTTAATTTCGTACTGTAACTTGAGAAATTTAATAACTGTAAACATTTAGAAGGCTTCGTTTGCATACAAGTTTGGGAAAGTATAAATAGATGTCACTTTTTGTCTCGGGAAAAAAGCCAAATGTAAGGCTTCTACCTATTTTTATCAGATCTCCGTATTATATTAACAATAAACCTTCACCATAACACTGTTTATATTATATCCACCGAGTAATTATATTGAAAAAAATCTATCTGTCTGGAAAAGTATCCAGGTACCTACGCGTTTCAGAACCAGTGAGCGTCTAATCAATAATTATTTATCTTAGAAGTTAAATTTATTTTATTTGAATCGATCGTTTATTTAGGTAGATGCCTACCTGTTCAGCTATTATTCAACTTACTAATTAATTTCATAGACTTGACCTATTTATGAGGAAAACCATGATTGTCAACATCGACATCTTGATTGAAATCAATTTGAACGTTAGCGCCATCTGTTGAAGTACACTCAAAGTATTAAGAATAGTTTAAGAAAATGTCGCTAGGTTACATCTCGTTTTGCAACTAAACTGGCATGGATGAAAAATCGGGTTTTTAGAATAGTTTTTACTTACTTTTGGTACCAATATACATTTGAAAACGCATTCAGCAAAAATGACAAAACACGAACTAACTCGGTTACCACAATAAACTCACCGAATCCTTAAAGACTCGTCTCCAGCGATGTACAAACGCCACAAACATTAAACTTAATGGGGGCGTGGCCTCAAACATTTTTGTGTGCGTTTGTAGTAAGGCCACGCTCCCATTGCCAAATGTTTATAGTAATTTATGATTTCATAGTGCTATCACACAAAACGAAGTACTGCATTCCGTAAGTTTAAACTTAAACTTTAGGTCCCACAGTTTACACCCGCGCTGTGCAAGCGGGTTCCCCACAGAGCATCGGACCATCCCAAATGTAAGCAAATGTTTATGTTTTCGGTCGGAGGAGATCCTGAAAAAACACATTTTTTCATGTATTTAATAACACATAACATTTTTAGTGTAGATGAAACGAAATTAAGACCCCGCATTATTAAACCTGTTCCTATCGTTTATATTTTGTATTCATGTGACGTTCGTAATACTTATAAATTCAAACGTTTTATTCCTACAGGCGATATGACCTTTATCGGCTCTCCGACCATGCTACGTAAGTACCTACGGTAACACACAGGTGACCTAGAACGAACAAATAACATTAAATATCTTACAATCATAAAAATGTTAGACTTTAAAAGATATTTTTTACTGAATTATTATTTTAGGCACTTGCATTAATTTTTTATCACCATTTTTATCAATTTTTAACTTTCTCAAATTGTAATTATTTTAATTAATTAAGACAATATTAGCGAAACTCAATCGAAAATCTGAAACAGAAAAATCATAAAAAGATACTTTGATATTTCAATATCTTTGGGTTACACAGTTTGGTCTCCACCCTGGCAAGGCGTAGAGTCCCGAATGATTTTTCTCGACCGTATGTTTTATTTCTTCAAACTTCGCAAATACACTTTGCGGCGTCATTTTTAATTTAAATAAAAACAAATAACTTTGTATGGACACCACTATACAGGGTGTTAAGGGACGTACTTGACTTACTTTAAGAAATTTTGGTCTCCGGTGACATTTTTTTTTCTACAAAAACATAAAAAAATCGTAGTTGTTGAAGAGTTGGCGGCGGGGTAAGGGGTTCGTCGGACACCCGGCTGAGTGACCAGTGACGATATGCGGAAGAATTTTTTTTGTTTGATTTTGAGAAAAAAATTTTGAAAAAAAAAGTCGTCAAAAAGTCACCTGAGACCAAAATTTCATTTACATTTTTTACTCCAAATAATGTCAGGAATCACTGGGTAAAGTAAGTCAAGGTATAATCAATATTATCAACATATTTCTTTGTCGGGAAAAGATTAATAAAAAAATATGTATATATGTGTATGTATGTGTACATATATATATTTTTCCACATTTCACTTTTAACCCTTTATAGGACAACTTTTTTTTTAATGATTCGCCCTTAATGGTTTTATTAATGTTTTCTATATTCATTTTGATGAACAGAAAATTTTTATTTTTTTATTTTTTATGCTCAGTGTTATTGAAATTTTTGATTTATCAGCGGTCTTTTTTCTGACCGGTGTCCATTTAGTAAAAAAAAAATACACGATCTAATAATTTTGTTTTCATTACAAAAAGACAGGTTGGTAAGGAAAAATGTACTTTTATTTATTTGTGTTACAGGAGAATCGCTACATTGATAATTTTATAGTTTCTTCAAAATAATAAACAGTTCTAAGGCCTCGAAGACTTCTTCTTTTTACCAGATGAATGGTACAACATAAAATCATAAACAAAAAAATAACAATTCTAAGGCCTTGTTGGTTTCTTCTTTTGATCAGGTAAATGGTGTGGCATATAATGTTAAAAAATTCTAAGGCTTCTTGAGTTTCTTCTTTTGACCAGATAAATAGTATGGCATAAAACACGGTATGCAAAGAGCTACTTTGCAAATGTTGCATGCTACTGAGCTTCGTACCACTTTCAGCGACGTGCTGCAATAACTGCATCTACGAAGTGTACATTTTTCAGGATAATGATTAGAATTGATATCGTCACCTAATGTAATTTGAGGACGACCGATCCTTTTTCTTGAAGTAAAAGATCCTATCAACTGATCCGCCAATTGGTTTCGGAAATGAAGATGTGTAATAGGTTTTTTTTCTTTATCCAATTTCTTCAATGTTTCCCTATATAAAGTGTATGAATTAACAATGTCATATTCAACAAGGTAATACCAGATTTTTAACCACCACCGCCTTGATTTCCACGTAATGTTATATGATGATGCAAGTTGGTCAAATCGATCAACTCCTCCCATATACTTATTGTAGTCTGCTATGCTTATCGGACAGGGTACATCATCTTTGCCGCCCTGTTTGTTGGTTCTTTTTATTGTTGTTGTTTTTGAAGGATCATGAAAGTTGGACGCCATGCAAACTGCTTTTGTACCCCTGTATTTCCATTTTGTTACAGATATAGAATCTGCCATAACACTATCGTGCTCGCCAAGTTTCATGAATTTATCTTGCTTAATTTTAGAACTTTGAAAAAATTCCATCCTAAAACTAAGTAAAAACTTATGTTTGTGTTGCAAAGGCTTTTACTTATACATATAACATTCCATAACTATTCTACTTCAATTTTAGATATGTATTTCAAATAATTATTACAGTTTGAATGAAAATAAAAAAATAATAATTTTGATCAGAAATTTTACGAAAATCATTTTATCAAGGATGACATATATCATCGAAAAACTCGATGGCGGGAAAATATCCACAAAAAATAATTATTAGTAGTAAAAGAACATAATATTGTCATACGAAATTAGATGTATTGTGGTTAAGAAATTATTTGCAGTGTCTATAATATGATAATCAAAAAGGGCCTACATTTTAGCTTTTGAGGTAAGATTTTAGACATGACGCTAAATAATTTGACTTTACTTAATTATTCCACACACAATTTTTAATTAGAATACAAAAAACCATATAATATTGAGTATTTTACAAATGTACTTACTTTGTTTTCATAAATAACTCTCAATGTTCGCGAAACAAGAACATAAAAATAAGTGTTCTTGTAAAACTGACAGCGGTCGTGTTCCTAAATGGACGCAGGTCTTGAAACTGACCAGGATGCGATTTTTGTAAATTTACTCAACGTGTGCGAACTTCGGGGCGGTTGGTTAGATTTAAAACCTCTGTGCGTTATCTGAGAATGATTAGAACCCATAAGGGTGATTATAACTTGTAAACATAAAGAAATATAGACCTTAATGTTGCAGGTCTCAAAACTATCCGTTTTTAGCTTATGACCTATAAAGGGTTAAACACGTCTGGTGTTTTTCAGTTTTTTTTTTGTAATTATCTTATTTAAAAATGCTTATTTAATCTAACATAAAACTGGCACACTTTATTTTACTTAAAGGAAAACAATCACTTTGTTTGAAACCACGATTTATTGATTTAATTTTTATTTACCGACCGGTTTCGCTTAATACAAGCATCTTCAGGGTATAAATTAAAACTGATGAAAAAATACATTGCGTGAGCTTATATATACATACAGACAGAGACAAAACATAATATAAAGTAAGAGTGAGAGAGTAAAATTAACATCCTACATAGTGATAGAGAGAAAGAGACGGGTATATCTAATGAATAATTACATTATATCTACCGGGACAAAACGTCATTTGAACAGGTGATTAAGGAATAAAGTGGCTACGGGTTTTTTTAGTTTATGGGAAATATTCCTAATATCGGACTGTTGGACACATTTAACTGATTATTAAGGATTTGGGTTTTTGTTTTAACGGCTTTCTTTATTTCGAGTGCTTCTAAATTATTAAGCCTGTTACCATGACCATTTCTGTGTAAAATCTTAACACCGGTGTTTTGATTGAAGGTATGATCTTTATCAATAATGTGATTAGCGAATTCCGAAAATCCATTATTATTTAAGCATCTAAGATGCTCTTTGATTCTAATATTGACATTACGTGTCGTTTTACCTACATAAAATGATGAATAATCATTACAATCTAATTTATATATTCCGGAATGACGTAGTTTTTCGTCCTTATCTTTCGAATTAATTAAAAACTTCCCTTAATTATTGTTTGTGTAAAATGCCGGTCTTATTTCTGGAGGTAGATTTTTTACACTGCAGGAAGAGAACTGATTAATGAATAAAATACGACGCCATTGGTAACAAAGATTATTATTAATATTTATATTATTATGATTAGTAAATAAGAAATTCTTAGTGGCTATTTGTTTTTGTTTTTTATTTAAAATTGCATCAATGAGTTCGGCATTATAACCATTATTAACCGCGATTTTTTTAATTATTGCTAGTTCGTTGGAGAAATTAGTATTAGATAACGGTATTGTGACCAAACGATGTACCATTGAATGAAACGCGGAGTGTTTATGTGAAACAGGATGATTGGATGTGTTATGGATAACAACGTCGGTGTAGGTAGGCTTGCGAAAGATGTTAAAATTTATTTTATTATTTACGATAGATAAGGTGAGATCTAAAAAATTTAAAGTTGAATTAGTTCCTATCTCTAATGTGAATTTAATGTTTTGATGGTATGAATTTATAAAGATGAGGAAGGCATTTAATTGACGTTGAGTCCCTGTCCAAATACAGAAAACGTCATCGACGTATCTCCGCCATAGTAAGACGTTTTTTACAAGGGGTGAGGCACTAGTTAAAATTTTGTTTTCTAAATTATTCATGAATATATCAGCAATTAAAGGACTTGTAGGAGACCCCATGGGAAGGCCTTCGATTTGCTGATATATAACACCATTGAATTGAAAATAATTTTGGTTAAGGCAAACATTAAATAGTGAAGTCAGATCATTCACTAAATCTTTGGGTAAATTAGAAGTATTTAATAAATTAGAGATCAAACATTTGCTCTCCTCTATGGGGACATTAGGGAATAAGTTAACCACATCAAACGATATGAGTTTGCAATTTTTAGGGAGATCCAAATCTTTGAGTTCTTCTACTAGTGAAAATGAATTTTTGATTGTATATTTTGGGGAGAAAATATTGGAATTATGGAAAACATTAGTAATAACAGAAGATATTTTAAGATTTGGGGCATCACAGCAACTAACAACTGGTCTTATAGGTTTATCACTTTTATGGATTTTGAGGAATCCATATAATTTTGGAGCTTTCGAATTCTTTGTTAAAAACTTAACTTGATGATATGACTCATCTTGAAACATTTGGGATTTACAGGCTTTAAGAGTTAGTTTAACTTTATCTAAGAATTTTCCAGTAGGGTCTTTTTGAAGAGTTATGAAGTTGTCGTTATTGATGAAATCTTGCACTTTTGTATTGTATTCTCTTCGAGGTATTATAATCACGGTATTTCCCTTGTCCGCTTTGGTCAGGATTAAATTTTCGTCTTCTAATTTAGCACGAATATTTTTCATTACGGTTGTCTCGGGGTTTGGTGTAAATTTAGGTATTAGATTTTTTATTGTTTCTGCACTTTTGTAGAAGAATCGTTGAGGTTTACCATATAAAGCTGTATCGATATCTACTGCAACGTTTTCTATTGCAGAATTAAAGTTTTTATTACTATATTTTAGGTTGTATTTTAAACCTTTCGATAGTAGGTTCATCTCTTCAGGTAGAAAATGTACTGTTGACAGATTCTGGACTCGGTCAAAAAACGTATGAACCGGTTTTAGGTTTTCATTATTATTAGATTTATTTAAGGAACACAACTTATCAAGTTTTTTTATTAATTATATTAAGTTTATTAAATGCTTTCACAGAAACTAGGTGTCTGACTTTATCGTCGAATAAGTCCCACTCAACAGAGTGCAGATCATATACTAGTTCTGTATGTAAGAGTTTTAAATTAAGTTTTATATTATTACGTTTTTTATAAGCACATTTAAGATCCTCTTTTAGCCACGCTATTTTTGCTAGATGAATGGAAGATTCATGGAATGATGAATTATTTTTAGCACTGTTAAAATGTACATTTATGTACTTTGGAAACACTTTCTTTATTAAACATTGTTTGAAAAAATATACATTAATGCACAACACTTTGTATTTTATCGAAAAGTTTTTATACATTTTTGCTTTTGAGGCCGTACTCGCCGATTTTATATTTTGGTAGAAAGCAGTCACTTTGTGGTTTGATATATTAATTAAAGGAAAACAATCACTTTGTTTGTAACCACGATTTATTGATTTAATTTTTATTTACCGACCGGTTTCGCTTAATACAAGCATCTTCAGGGTATAAATTAAAACTGATGAAAAAATACATTGTGTGAGCTTATATATACATACAGACAGAGACGAACATAATATAAAGTAAGAGTGAGAGAGTGTAATTAACATCCTACATAGTGATAGAGGCTTAATAATTTAGAAGCACTCGAAATAAAGAAAGCCGTTAAAACAAAAACCCAAATCCTTAATAATCAGTTAAATGTGTCCAACAGTCCGATATTAGGAATATTTCCCATAAACTAAAAAAACCCGTAGCCACTTTATTCCTTAATCACCTGTTCAAATGACGTTTTGTCCCGGTAGATATAATGTAATTATTCATTAGATATACCCGCAGCGCCGGATCTGTAATACGTTCAAAAACGTGCAAAAAACCTGGCGCCAACTTCGAAGGGGCGCCGTGAGAAAATAAATATTGTATTAAAAATTTGTTATAATATTCCCTGAATCGTTTAAAAATTACCTATAGTACGAAATAATTATTACGCTCTAGCAACACTTTCCAAAGATACAGACTGCGCACGCATCTGGTTTGTATTCAACGGTTTACCAATTTATAGTCGGTTACAGAATTTTTTTACAAATTCCATATATTTAGTTTAAACGTTAGATCTATTTTTCCATATATCTTTTACCGTCTTTTACGACGAATGGGTAAGATCCAAATTCAATAACCAATCACAGCGCCGTACTTTTATTCAAGAGAACAAACAAACCGACTACGCCTTTCAAAATGCTTTTGTACGATTTAAGTCTCTAGGAGAAGGTAGTTAAAGACCATTTTCTTATGAAATCTTCAGTAAATTCCATTAGCATAAACATCGCATGGTTTGCAACAGTTAACAGTTTCATCATTGATTTGCCAGTTGAAGTTCGTAAAATGTACCTATAATTAATTTCTAGTAGATTTTTTATTTTACAGTCAGTAATAATCAGTGTAAGCGTCTTTCGTAAGCCGTTGATACCATAGATACGTCAATGTTTAGTGTTTGTATGGTGTTTGTTCGCTCAACACAGAACACAGGGGAAATGGAAATGCACGGTACAAATTTGAGGTTATATTATTAGATTTTTTAATTTATAACTAAATTTCTATTGGTTGTTAGAGGTTGTGGATTGTGGATTACAATGAATAGAACAATAATTTAAAAAAACTTTCAGGCTCGCAGAATCTAAAACGTAGAATTAAAGAGCATAATGACATAAAAAAACTCGTTTCCATTGGGAATTTTTTTATTCCAATTTCTCCAGCACCGATAAAAAATGATGTCCCGCGCAATGACGTTACAATGGTCCCGAGCACATCTAAACAGATATCTATCGCACAAAATCCTCCGGTCGAATTATTAGAAGATAAAAATAACGTTACTGATAGCAGTTTAAATTTAATTCTGTTTTCAGAGCTTGAATTGAAAGATCCCGGATGCTGGCCAAAGTTATCTCAAAATTCCATTAGTTTATTAGTTCAGGAAGGTCCTGTACAATTGAAAGGTTTTGATTTTACTATTACGAACAAGCGTAAATTTAATACTAAGTATTATTACAAGAAACTGCCTAATGGAGAAGAATTACATAGATCGTGGCTTATTTATTCGAAAACTTTAGATAGTGTTACACCCTTTATATGTCTTGATTTTATTTGATAAATTAGTGTAAAAAAAAATTAAATTAAAAAAAAAAATTGGGGTGAACGAATTTTTAATCAAAATAAAAATGTAGGATCGGTACCTACTGCACAGGGCACTAGATTTCGTAGATCCGGCCCTGTATACCCGTCTCTTTCTCTCTATCACTATGTAGGATGTTAATTACACTCTCTCACTCTTACTTCATATTATGTTTTGTCTCTGTCTGTATGTATATATAAGCTCACACAATGTATTTTTTCATCGTTTTAATTTATACCCTGAAGATGCTTGTATTAAGCGAAACCGGTCGGGAAATAAAAATTAAATCAATAAATCGTGGTTACGAACAAAGTGATTGTTTTCCTTTAATTAATATGTCAAACCACAAAGTGACTGCTTTCTACCAAAATACTTTATTTTACTATTTTACTTTTATTTTACTTTTATTTTACTTTTATTTCACTTTTATTTTACTATTCCTTGTTTTTTTTTCTATATGTTTACGTATAACGTTTTCGACATTACATCTGGTGTTTTTCAATTTTCATTATTATATTATATATACATATAGTTATTTTTTCTACTTTTCTCTTAATCTTATCTTGTCTGTATCTTTATATACTATAGACAGTATAGCTAGTTTATCCCTAGACACCTTATCTATAAGCGTTGGCCTGCGCACAGGAGAATATACGTATCGGGTACAGGAATAAGAACATAACCATTTGTTCTGATAGCCAGGCAGCTCTTATAGCACTGGTAAGTAACCTATGCGACTCCAGACTGGTGATGGAATGCAGAACCTTCTTACAGAACTCGCTACCATCAATAAAATAACCCTGATATGGTGGACACAAGGGTATTGAGGGCAACGCGGGATCTGAGCCGGCCGTAGGAGTAGCAGCTTGCTACCAAATTACTTATCGAGAGGTGCGTCAAATCCAGCACTGGAAGGAATGGGAGAGGGCACCCGGAATGAGACAATCCAAAGTACTAAACGGACCCCAGACGGACCAGGAAACTACTCGATATGGACAGAAATATCGCTGGCCTACTAACGGGACACTGCCATCTCAGGAGACACATGCAGCTATTGGGAGTCGAAAGCAGTTGCAGAACCAGAGGGCCTAGCCACATATTTAATCACAACTCTGGTGAACAGGCTGCGTTTCTAAGCGGGGCTGTGTAGTGTTAGCTGCGCAAAGACGAGTGGTACAGAGCCAAGCTGTACAGCTGGTTGAAGATGAGCTTCAAGTTAAGCCGAAGTTCAAATAATAACGATATATAATATGATGGTATTGTTATGAAGCAGTGTTGAAATCATTACCTTTTCTCATTTTAAAATATGAACACTGCTTTATAACGTCGAACCTAGCGGCACAACTATTGAGTTAATTTAATTTACAACGGGATGACTGGCAACACGAGCCGTCATGGAGGGGGGCCTTTTCTTTTCCTTTCCGGGTCCGGTAATGGAACCCTTTCTCGCTGGCGTGATCCTTTGGGCAAGATCATGGCGGAGACAATCAAATAGTTTTAATTAAATATAAGGGACGAAGTTATCAAATTCAGTCGGTTGGCGCGTTAAAATAATGTGAAACGATCTCTGATAATCAATAATGTCGCGAGATTGGTCTCCGCGGTAGATCGAATTATTCGAGAAGCTTACCGAAATTATCGTGGCAATCGGTAATAATTTAGCTGCACGGGCCGCGCCGGTGTGTGCTTGTCGGGTGCCGACAATAAGAACGACTCATTTATCGTGTAGAGATCATAATCATGCTCACCGGCTTGTATTAACAATTACACGAACTAGTACTTGCTTGCTATGAAAGCCCCGTAACATCGCCCCAGGAATTCCACTTCCTTTGGAGCCCTGCTTTGCTGCGAAGGTGTCGGGAAGTCTTGCTTGTCATCCTGTTGTTGCGATCTTGTTGAGATGAGGATCGGCTGGAGGTCTTGCTGAGGATCGGCTGGAGGCCTTGCTGATCATCCTGTGGCGAACTACGAGACGCGGATCGGCTAGGAATACCGGTGAACTTAGCTAGTTAATCTAAATATCAATCGGTCCCTGAGGGTGAGTAGTTTCTGTTTCATTTATGTCACTGTTGAAAATACGATCTTAAGTTACAAATGAAAATTTGTTATAATTTTAATCCCTTAACACGCTGGAGATCACATACATTTTGCTCACTCATGAGATGGAGTTTCATGATTCTACCCACGGGCATAATTCTGTATAAATCAGTATTTTGGCGCTCGGTTTACCGTAATTTACCTACCTATACTCGACCCTTAATTACAGCGTAACATAGTTAATGCAACGAACTCCTGAAGGAGCGGGCCAACCCCCGCCCGGCCGGCCCCGCTTCCGCATCCTCGTTCAGCATGATAAAGCTCCGCTCTGCACAGCACGCTACATTTTTAACCCAGAACAGCTGCGGAAATGAGATGTATGATTTGAGCAATAACTTTTTTTTTTTGTGTCTCAGCCCAGCTGAGTTAACAGCGGAGTGGACAGGAGTGGATATTTAACAGCGGAGTGGCGGATAACCTCCACTGTGGAGGGGAGCGGGGGGCGGACGGCGGGGAGCGGGGGGCGGACGGCGGGAGCGGACGGCGTGGAGCGGGGGGCGGACGGCGGGGAGGGGGGCAGACAGTGGGGAGGGGGGCGGACGGCGGGGAGGGGGGCGGACGGCGGGGAGGGGGGGAGTGGGGGGAAGGGGGGTGGACGCCGGGTGGACGGCGGGCGGACGGCGGGGAGCGGGGGGCGGACGGCGGGAGCGGACGGCGAGCGGGGGGCGGACGGCGGGGAGGAGGGCAGACAGTGGGGAGGGGGGCGGACGGCGTGGAGAGGGGGGGCGGACGGCGGCGGATTGCGGAAAAGCGGGGGCGGACGGCGGGAAGGGGTGGACGACGGGGAGGGGCGAACGGCGGAGGGGTCGGCCGGTAGGGGTGTTCCGAAGAGCGGACGGTAGGGGTGTTCGGGTGAGGAGGGCCAGGGAGGGGGGGCGGACGACCGAGGAAGCGTGAGGTGAAAGGGGGAGTGAGAAGGAAGGGGTAGGCATGCAAGGGCGGGAGACCTGCGGCAAAAAGAGGGCAAGGGCTTAGGGCAAGACGCACGACTTTCGGGGAGGATAGAGGACAACCACCAAGACCAGTCCCCACTGGACATTGGGAACCAGCCTTGACGCATGCTTATGATCCTTCGCATTGGTTTTCGTACTAACTCGTCGAGCTTTTCCAATAACTATTGGAACAAGTAAAAAAAAAAAACTCGACAAAATAACACGAATACATAAACGCGGAGAACGCTGTCAGGAGAGGCCGATGCTAATTAAAAAGCCACAATCACAAAAATTTATTGATGATAGATAATAGCAAAATAAATATCGAACAACGTTAACAAAGTTTGCCAAATACGGGTTGTTTCAAGGATTTTGAGTAACCCATCAAATTTCAAAGTTGATGAATTGCTTAAATACTGTGAAACAACCCATCCTAAATACATATTTCAAGTCGTCTTCAAGTAGTGGCCCACAGTCCTCGTGGAAAAGAGGAGGCGAACCCGAGTCGAAGAGCCAGGGGCGAGGCGAGGCGAAGGGCGAGTCCATCAGGCGAAAGGTCAGCTGAGAGAAGAGAAAAATGATTTATTAAAACAATGATTGCATTGCCAAATACCCTATAGCAAAAATAAGCTCTAAAAGAAAAAAATCATGGTTCCCAATATTAAGAAATAAAGAAAATATTTAAGCATAAGGTATCTTCACTGCTACAAAATGAAAGAGCTCATTTTAAGCCATCATTAAAAAAAATTATAAATACTAAAAACTTACAATTCGATCCGGCGGAAAACTGAGATTCAAGCGGGAATCTAAAGAATTAATTTAATTAAATACACGAAGAACCCAGAAAACTTTTTTTATGTGATTATTTTATTGTAAAAAACCATTTAGAAACATGGAAACCACATTTGGCTGACAACAACGTAAGTAATTGTTTTAAATGTCTTTATTTTGCTCATTATAATATTATATTAGATAAATACGTAAAAGTAGTGACCAGCTCAGGTATGGGGGCTCCATCGAAGCCAGAGTAAAGTTAGCCTCCCAAAAACTGGGCGTACTGTACAGGGCCCGCAGATACTTTAATAGTACACAAGTGCTAACCCTGTACAAACCACAAGTGCGCCCCACGGTTGAATTCGGCAGCCACCTCTGGTCTGGAGCTCCAAAATACCTGAAAAATACCCTCGACTCATGCAGAAACGGGCGGTCCGTTTAATTGTTTCTCTCATCTTAACAGACGGATTGCAATCTTTAGAGCACGGAAGTCGGGTGGGAATGCTATCCTTGTTCTACCGGTATTACAATGGAAGATGCTCCGAGGAACTAGTGTCATTGATCCCTACGGTACCGGTGCGTAGTCGGGAAACACGCCAAACGCGTGCCCAATATTTGTACACGGTTGACATTTGTCATATGAGAATGGGTCGTTTCTTCGAGTCGTTCTTGTGCTCAACAGCTCGGCTGTGGAACGATTTGCCGGCCTGTGTTTCCTCCTTCCCACAAGATGGGTCTCTTCAAGACCATTGAAGTACCCACCACTGTCCCACCCCGGTACAGGCAACTTATGGTCGCCCCTTCGGAGTTCTCGCAAGAATCTAATTTTTTTCAATAAATGGCTCTACTTCTAATGTAACGAATCTAGACCTTCAATGTCCCCTCATACTGTGTTAGGTGGCGGTATGCGGGCGCGCCTACAGGACTGTACTGTAATGGTCAATCTCTACAATTCTAAAGCCCATGAAGGTGTCAATGCAAAAGCAGTGAGCCTCATGGACAGTCAAACAAGTTGTTAGTAACATATCAACAAAAAATAAAGTAATCAAAATGACAGCAGCCGTCATGAGTTCTTCAAAACCAATGTTCATTCCTTCCTCTCCTCAAAAAGACCATCCACACAGCATCCCAGATGACATAGGCCCTGAGGAAAATAATTTCCCTCAGGGCCTCCTGCGTGGTTATTGCAAAAAAAAACACTATCTAGTGAATGAATAAATATATATTGATTTGAGATTGATATGAGAGAACTGACTGTCCCAAGTACAACTTGGAAGGGTTCCCGTTTTAGCTCGGTCAAATTTTCAAGCTCCGATAACGATATTCGTATCATCTACCTACACAAAATTGTACAGATGATCCATCTATAATTTATCTATCTACAATTATCTTCAATTTGGGAGGCGGGTATGGGTACCGCCACCCCGGGAACCATTTACTAATTAAGAGCTATGCCGGTCATTTAAAAATATCGCCGATAGGTATTGTAACGAATGTCTTCTGTTCCACTCCACGCTCCCCTCAGGGTAACTGAGCGAAAGGGACAACTGCATATCGGGCCGAAAATACCTAAATTAAATCGTCAAAATCGATGTTTTGTATTCCCCATTTTTCTTCTCCAAAACTGGACCGATTTTAATTTTTTTTTTCACTAACTGTATTAGAAGAAAATATTCTATGTCGGTACGTTTTGCTTTTTTTCAAAATACATTGTTTAGTTTGTATACTGAACGTCTTTTGACGGCATTTAAACTAGGCAATTTTATAAATTTTTGGAAGGTCCTAACTTCTATAAGAAGTAAATTATCAAAAAAATAAAAACGTACCGACACGCTAATGGTCAATATCTATATTATGTAAAAAAAAATTTGCTCTCTGATCACAATCCAGAGAGATAAATGGGGAATACAATTGTATGGAAAAAACGCCGCTGGTATTTCCTCTTAATTTAACCACAACACCTCTGCCATAGGTCGGCCCAAGTGGTTTGCTACGTTTGGTGACTTAGCAGGGGTGCTCAGGTTCATGGGGTTAGGCTTGTCCAGATCTCGACGGCGGATGCGTCTGCCCACCAACTGCGTTGCAGGTAGGATCGGGAGAGACTCGTTGAGGGAGACTTGTAGATCTCTCCAGCAGGACTCCCTCGGATCATCGCCTTACCCGCAGTGGGAGGGATTGATTTATACGTCCGTCTCCCCTGGACACACTGACCTCCAGATTCCTGGACACACTGATCCCCAGATTCCTTCCTACCCACCCCTCTAGCCTTTTTCCTTCCCACTACTTCCTCTCCTTTTCCCTAAAAAGACTCATCCCTTGGGATGTTCAGACAGCATCTCCAAAGATGACATAAGCCCTGAGCAGAATTGTCCAGACATCTTTGGGGATGCTGTGTGGAGTCTTTTTAGGGAAAAAGAGAGGAAGTAATGGGAAGGAAAAGGGTATTAGGGGTGGGTAGGAATCAGGGTACCTAGCATGGTCGATCGATACAGGTTTTATCGAAAATGTCGGTAACTTTTCATCGCTTCCGAGCACGACTGCAGGCCGCTAACGAAGAAATAACAGTTCACGTCAAATAAATTAGGAACCCTTAGTCGTTGTGAACTATTGTTTGTTCGTTAGCGGCCTGCAGTCGTGCTCGGGAGCGATGTCAAGTTACCGATATTTTCGATAAAATCTATATCGATCGACCATGCTAGGACCCAGTGTGTCCAGGAGTGACGGACGTACGAATCCATCTCTCCAACTGCGGTGCAATGCGATGGATTGAGAGAGTCCGGCTGGAAATGTCAAAAGGCCTCCCTCAACCAGTCTCTCTCGATCCGGCCCGCCACGCAGCAGTTAGGCAGATCGCCGCCAAGACATGGAAAAACCTATCCCATGAACCAGGATACCCCTGCTGAGCGACCAAATGTAGCGAACCACGTGGGGTGTCCTATGGCAGAGGTTTTGGTTATCCAAAAAATTGTTCCCGGGGCGGATGTACCCCTTACCCGCCTCCAAAATTTATATAAAAATAAGTACCTGTGGCGGGAGGCATGGATGGGATTTTTATAACAATATTTCGATAATGACGACATTTTGCACTCTTGACCATCAAAACAAGAGAAACCTTTCTGTCAAACACCTCTACACCGGAATAACTAACTAATAAGTAACTTTTGAAGATTATAGCCATCAATGTAATATATCATTGTAGAAGAAGATAAAATATAAGACAAAATATAAAAAAAGAACAAGACATTCAAGTACCCACCACTGTCCCACCCCGGTATAGGCAACTTATGGTCGCCCCTTCGGAGTTGTCACAAGAATCTAATTTTTTTGAATAAACGGCTCTACATTTAATGTAACGAATCTAGACCTTCAAACGGGCACTTAAATGGAATGAAAACAATAATGTTGTGATCAAAAGGGTTTCTTTCATATTTATTTCATAATTATTTGATAGTCACTTTAATATTGCATAAGAAAGATTCGCTCTAATGTAATCGCTTATAAATCTTTGTTTTTTTTTCTCATTGTTTATTTTTTACACCTATTTAAAAAAAAAACCTAAGGACATGTATTTTTTTAAATTTTATATAACTAATGATATAATGAATGATAACATTTTGTCTGATCTCTCAACACTTTGTAATTAATTAATATATTTTTATCACTTATTATTTTGTCTGTTTATCATTTTATTTTTAAATTTTATGATTTTGCTTTTACTTAACTGTTTTGCATGACCGATATTTGCGTGTGTTATTTTTATTAAATTGTGAAATTATTAACCCCGATACAGGCGAACCCTAGTGGGGTTAATAATTAGGTACATGCTAAAAATATATGTACATAAATTGTGAAGAAGCAATAAATAAATAAATGTCCCCTCATACTGTGTTAGGTGGCGGTATGCGGTCGCGCCTACAGGACTGTACTGTAATGGTCATTTCTACAATTCTAAAGCCCATGGAGGTAATCACCGCCAAAGCAGTGAGCCTCGTGGACAGTCAAACTAGTGGTTAGTAACATCGACATAAAAAAGTAAGATGAACAAAATAGACAGCAGCCGTCATGAGTAATCAGCTCATGACAGCGAAAGACCATACGCAATCCGGCGGGCGGCACCGAGCACTGTTCATAAAAAAAAGGAACAAGTAAAATAACATTTGTACAGAGTAGAACTGATGTTACCGCAAACTGGCTACCGGCGGTCCCCGAGACAGTGAAGGAGGCTGATTGTCCGGCCTCCCGACAACCGGCAGCGTCGTCCGTAAGCCAGCTAGCCGGTGGTGCCTAGACGAGAGTAATTGGAAGAAGAGAGTTATTTTAAAGAACAAGACACAGAAAATCAAAAGGTAACGGTCGCAACTGGGACTCGATACCAGGATCTCTTGGCTTACTGGGACAAACGCCTCAACCAACTAGGCCATTGAGGCCTCTCATTTTTGTCGATCTTATATTTCAAATTCAGAAATAACAATATTACTTGGACTAATCTTACTAATGTTATAAACGTGAAAGATTGTATAGATGTATGTGTGTTTGTTACTCTTTGACGCAAAAAATACTGAATGAATTTTAATGAAACCTAACAATAATATAGTTCGTACATCAGAATAACAATATAAAGGCAAAAGGCTATACCTAATTTATAAAGCTTGCTAGGAAGGGGACGCGGGAGGGGAACGGGGACGCACGGGAAAGGTGATTCAGGAAGAAACAATGTATTTATTTGAATATGGCTTTGCAACGCATGCCGGGAACCAGCTAGCTTTAAATAATTTTAATTTTAAAAGTTTGCCGAAGATAATATTATTATAATTAATTCTGCATATAAAATATGAGATCGACAAAAATGACTTAAAAATAAAAAGTCTCAATGGTCGAGTTGGTGAAGGTTTTTTTTTTATATTAGCTCCACACAGGCGGCCCTGAGGAAAACAATTTTCCTCGAGACCTATGTCATTTTTGGGAATGCTGTGTGGAGGGTCTCTTTAAGGAGAGGAAGATATGAGGGATAGGGGAAGGAAAAGGTATAAGGGGTTGGTAGGAATCTGTTGGTCAGTGGGTCCAGAGTGACGTATGAATTTATCCCTACCACTACGGTACAAGCCGATGGGTCGAGAGTCGATGGGTCGAAAGTCGATGGGTCGAGAGTCGATGGGTCGAGAGTCGATGGGTCGAGAGTCGATGGGTCGAGAGTCGATGGGTCGAGAGTCCGGCTGGCGAAGTCAAAAGGTCTACCTCATCCAGTCTCTCCCTCACGCTGAGTGGACAAACGCATCCGCCACTAAGACCTCGACAAATCTCAACCCATGAACCCGGGTACCCCAAGTACAAACGTAGCAAAGTCATCAAACGTAGCGAAATACTTGGGTGACCCATGTATGGCAGGGTTTTTTTATTACATAGTTCCACACAAGGGGGCCTTAGGAAAATAAGGTAAATATTCGGAACAAACGTCAACGGTTATGTAACGGGATTGTGTATGTTATCTTTACTTTTAAAAACAGCCTACGTTTTTGAATGGTTTGTTTGGCTACGCAGGGTTTGTGTAGCGGGCTTGTGTATATTATCTTAATTTTAAAAGTTTTATCAAAAAAAAGTGCGTATTAACCGTTGACGTTTGTTCCGAACTGCAAACAGAGTGATTTGACAGTGTGAAAGCAAATTTTCAATTTAAAAATGTAACATTTTCAACCTCCCCCAATGCAAATAGTTGTCTTATGGTAATTAAGAAGAATCTAAAAGTTTTATAAAAAAAAGTGCGTATTAACCGTTGACGTTTGTTCCGAACAATTACCGAAAATAATTTCCCTCAGGGCCTACGTCATCTTTGGGGATGCAGTGTGGAGGGTCTTCTTAGGAAAGGAAGAAGAGGAAATTTTGGGAAGGAAAGAAGTATTAGGGGTGGAAAGGAATCTGGGTGTCAGTGCGTCTAGGAGTGACGGACGTATGAATCTACCCCTCCCACTGCAGTGCAAGAGAGTACGCCTGGAGAAGTCAAAGAGACTACCTCAACCACTCTCTACTGATCCTGCCTGCCATGCAGCAGGTGGGCAGACCCATCCGCCACCAAAACCTACACATACCTCACCCCATGAATCCGGGCACCCCTGCTAAGACACCAAACGTATCGAACCACTTGGGGTGACCTATGACAGAGGTTATGGTTATCCAATAAATGGTTCCCGGGGTACCCATACTTGCCTCCCATTTGTCCTGGTAAGACAAGAGAACCTTGGTTCCCATGGAGTCCCATTGCGACCGTTAATTTTTATTTTTCCGTGTCTTGTTCTTTTTCATATTTTCATTTTAATTCATTATTATTATCTTCCTCTTCAGTGGATCTCTAGGATTGTGTTAGGCAGAAAGGTTTAAGCAACGTGACATAATGGGAGAGTAAATAAATACCTGGACCATCAGGCGCAGCACATCAGCGGACACGGAGCATCACAGGACACTTTTCAGGACCGGGAGCAGCTCCTCCTTGGGGAATTTTGCACCGAAGTTCAATGCATCCTTTTAGTTTCCTGCAAATATTCACATCCCGGTAGTACCCACTCAAAAATAAGAAGAATTAGAGATGTATATACGAATGTTAAAGGGAGCGCGCTAATATTAAAAACGATAACATTTAAGCAAAAATTGTGAAAATTAACTCAAGAGTCTCAACTGCTCCCGTCTGGAGCCGGTGTGACAATTGCATCCCCAATTAGGGTATGTTGTGAGGCTGAAGGTAGTGGGAAGGAGAAGGAGATGGGGAAGAGGAAGTACCTGACTATTAAGATCTGGTCACCAAACGCGGCTAGCCATTTCAAACAACCCTTTAACTCTGAATGGTGGTCTTACACCAGAGCGATACTGAGAGTATCTTCCATTCTGGAACATGCCGCAAAAATACTATATATCTATTTTAAATGAATCAGTTGTGAAAGAACACAAATCAATCAAATAAAATTTATTTGTGAACGCCGGGATTTGAACCCGTGGCATTCCGATTGCTAGTCGAGATCCCTACCCCTCGACCACGGGAGCCGTCTAAAATAGGCCGCTTGAAATGGCTTCAGCTGTGTTTGGCGACGAAATCTGAATAGCCAGGTACTTACAAATTCTCCATTAGTCTCATAACACACCGTAATGATTAAGGGATATAATAAACCCACTGGTTCCGAACAGTTGGCAGTCATGACTTGTGGTATTCACATAAACACTATCGGTAGAATGATTCCCCTCAGGGCCTATGTCATCTTTGAAGATGCTGTTTGTAGGGTCTTTTTAGGAAAGGAAGGAGAGAAGTACTGGGAAGGAAATGGGTATTAAGGGTGGGTAAGAATCTGGGGGTCAGTGTGTACAGGAGTGACGAACGTATGAATTCATCGCTCCCATTGCGGTGCAAGGTGATGTTCCGAGTGAGTACAGCTGGAGAGGTCAAAGGGACTCCCCCAACCATTTTCTCACGATCTGGCCTGCCATGCAACTGGCAAACCTCACCCCTCGGTATCCATACCCGCCTCCCAAATTGATAACATATAATCTGCATAATTATAAAAAAAAAATTTGGGTGAAATGCAGATCCCGCCAATGTCAGGGAATTTATTAAAAATGCACTTTTTAGTTGAGAAAAGTGTGGAGAAGATGAATAAATAAAAAATAAATTAAGGCGCGCTCGGCAAAATTGAGGGAGATACAACCGTTCAAAGTATTTAAAATTTCACTTCACGAACTGATATTGATTGACAGTCCGTTCGCCATTTTTTCATTGCTTATGTTGGATCCCAGACCTAATACAGAATTAATAGTACGCCAGAATCACAAGCCATGTTACTCAACCACTTGAAAACTGGGATGTTTTTCTTGCCTTGACGTGAGTGGCGTTATAAAGGGGCACTTTTTTGTATCACAAACCATGTTTAGCGTATTAGGTTATGACAAAATGGCGGGCGGACTGTCAATATCAGCTCGTGAAGTGAAATTTTAAATACTTTGAACGGCTGTATCTCCCTCAATTTTGCCGAGCGCGCCTTAATTTTTGTTTGGGTAAAGTTCGGTTTATGGGCGAAATTCCTAAAAAATAAAACTAGTTATTTTTATACTAATTTGGGGTCGGGGAATCCTAATCTGAAAGAATTAAGCGGCGGCAAGCAATATTAACTGAATTACACGACATTAAAAATTTTTATACACATACAGGAAAATGGCCATTTTGGAAGCATTCTGATTCCTAGAAAATCAAACTAGTTATTTTTATACTAACTATGGGCCGGGGAATCCGAATCTGTTGATCTGAGTTAATATTGCTTGCCGCCGCCTAATTCTTTCAGATTCGGATTCCCCGGCCCATAGTTAGTATAAAAATAACTAGTTTGATTTTCTAGGAATCAGAATGCTTCCAAAATGGCCATTTTCCTGTATGTGTATAAAAATTTTTAATGTCGTGTAATTCAGTTAATATTGCTTGCCACCGCTTAATTCTTTCAGATTCGGATTCCCCGACCCCAAATTAGTATAAAAATAACTAGTTTTATTTTTTAGGAATTTCGCCCATAAACCGAATTTTTTCCTTTTTGTTTTATTCAGCTTTTCCACACTTTTCTCATCTAGAAAGTGCCTTTTTATTTAATTTCCAGACATTGGCGGGATCTGAATTCCTCCCAAAATTTTCTTTGAGAAACCCAAACCATAAACCAATTTTACAAAATATGTTCTTAGTATGAGTTTAATTAAAAAGATAGATAAACTTGTCGACTCCGCCACACGGCCAATACGAAATATTTAAATAATTAGATTTACCTGTATCGAAATATGAATATTTTTTCGGGGGGGATAAAAAAATAAATATATTAGTTATATTTTAATTTTGTTAATATTTACAGGTTAGCTTTATCAACATGACAATGGCCGCCACAATACTAAAAGCCTAAAATATTAATTTTGATGTGAACGAAATTGCTCTCTGCTCTCTAGTATCTAAAATTGTTTCTTCTTATTAAAATTAAGTTATGGTAATCGTAGGTAAAATTTTATCACACTATTTGCCAAATTGAAAACATCGACAATAAACTCATCCCAGCGAGAACTCGCGCTCTCACGCGTCTTGTTTGAATACGAGAAAGACAGAAGATACTAGAACGAAGACGTCACGTATGATCTCCCGCTGGAACTAGTATTTTTTTTAACATTAGCTCCACACAGGAGGCCCCGAGGAAAATAATTCCCCTCAGGGCCTATGCTGTCTTTGGGGATGCTGTGTGGAGGGTCTTTTTAGGAAAGGAAGGAGAGGAAGTTCTGGGAAGGAAAAGGGTATGAAGGGTGGGTAGGAATCTGGGGGTCAGTATGTCCAAGAGTGACGAACGTATGAATCCATCTCTCCCACTGCGGTGCAAGGCTATGTTCCAAAAGAGCACGGCTGGAAAAGTCAAAGGGACTCCCTCAACATTCTCTCCTGATCCGGCCTGCCATGCAGCTGGTGGGCAGACGCATACGCCGCCAAAACCTGGAGAATCCTTACCCCATGAACCCGGGCACCCCTGCTAAGTTACCAAACGAAGCGAACGAACCACTTGGTGTGACCTATGGCAGAGGTGTTGGTTATCGAATAAATGGTTTCCGTGGCGGAGGTACCCATACCCACCTCTCAAATTGATGAAGTATACTCCTGTTACATTACATTTTACAATCTTGCGCAAGAATTGCATTTCACAATCTTGCGCAAGAATTGCATTTCGCAATCTTGTGCAAGAATTGCATTTCGCAATCTTGTGCAAGAATTGCATTTCGCAATCTTGTGCAAGAATTGCATTTCGCAATCTTGTGCAAGAATTGCATTTCACAATCTTGTGCAAGAATTGCATTTCACAATCTTGTGCAAGAATTGCATTTCACAATCTTGTGCAAGAATTGCATTTCATAATCTTGTGCAAGAATTGCATTTCATAATCTTGTGCAAGAATTGCATTTCATAATCTTGTGCAAGAATTGCATTTCATAATGTTGTGCAAGAATTGCATTTCATAATTATGTGCAAGAATTGCATTTCACATTCTTGTGCAAGAATTGCAGTATTGTGGCATTAATAAAAAAGCGGTTGACAACAAAATTTATGATAAATTCGTCCACATACTAATAAAAAAATTATCTAATAAACACATCTATTAAAAAAATTAAATCAATAAAAAAATGCTTTGCTATTTTAGAAGCAGAACCCCGAAACAATTTGATCCAAAATACTTATTGCTTGATATCACAACAAACCATTCCGCCACACTTAGGATTAGGTATTACGAAATTGCTAAAAAAAACTCTTTCACGTCAGCCACATGATTCTATTAAAAAAATAAACGGAAAAATCTTTGCATTTTAGAAGAACCAGTGACTCAACTTGTCAGTACATATCGCAAAAAACATCCTAAAGATTCCACAAAAAAAAAACATTTGAAAAACATAATTAATCAAATAATCACTTAACCTTTCAATTTGACTTAACTTTTCAATTTGGGAGGTGGGAATGGGTACCGCCGCCCCGGGAACCTTTATTGGATAACCTACACCTCTGCCATAGGTCACTCCAAGCGGTTCGCTAAGTTTAGTGATTAAGCAGGGGTGCCCGAGTTCATGGGGTGAGGTTTGTCTAGGTCTTGGAGGCGGATGACCAGGACACACTGAACCCCAGATCTACCCACCCCTTAAACCCTCTTCCTTCCCAGAACTCTCCCCTCCCTTTCCTTAATAAAAAACCTCCACACAGCATCCCCAAAGATGACATAGGCCCTGAGGGAAATTATTTTCCTCAGGGCCCCCTGTGAGGAGCTCTCGTAAAAAAAAACCAATCACAATAAATTGAAATGATAGTTTATATTTATGTCGCACAACATTTTAGATAAGCAGGTACCAAACATACTGTGAAATTAAACAAACTTACTTGAATTGGCTTTAGCCATGTTTGCTGAGTAGATCGGAATAATTCGGCATCCTCATCTTCTACTTCCTTCCATTAGGGATGCCGTAGGTCCACTGGCTCCGGACCGTGGTGCAGTAGAAAACTTGTCTGAAATGAAACAATTATCAAACCGCTTTTTAAAATGCCAATTATTATTTTCACTAACGCAAAAGTTAGTGTGAGTGAGCTTAAGTTTCAGAACAGATCTTATACAAAATAAACAATAATTGATTCTATCAAAAAAACTTTGAAAAAATAAACTAATAACTGAAGAGAAATTAAAACAATCGATTAATTTTAAAGTTACCGAAATCGTAAACGCATTATAATATTAAACCAAACAAATATTTAAACAATCTTTCACATACCCACTCAACGAACCGACCTCGCACAAATCGAAAACGTAAATGAAATATTGGGCGAAGGTAGGCCCAGGATTCCGTTTACCCCTTCCATTAATTTCCAAAATCGAATTTCACAACACTTTTGTTTCAATGGCGGCCCATTCACGGGCGAGCATGTTCGCGGCGAGCACTCCGAGCATGACGTCACACACGAGCGCATCTGCCCGTGTGGATTCATGGACATCCATACGAAAATGCTCGTCGCTCGCCTACGTGACTATTTGCTCGCCGGTGAATGGGCCGCTAATGCTGAAGTCACATAATTCACTCGGATGAAGGTACTCGATGAAATGTTCCATTCTCATTCTCGTTTCACCGCGTGTTCACAAGTTCGAATCTTCGATCCTAGGTAGCGGGAATTTCTCTAATGCCGGCGCCAGACATGTGTTCAAAGATGTGTTCACACATTTGAAGACTTTGCGCACACCTTTGTTCACTTATGTGTGTCTCTGCCAGATATGTGTTCAAAGATTTGATCACTCCTTTGAGCTCACAGTTTTCAAATAGACTTCACACAACATGGTCGACGATTTGGTCGACACAGTTTGCTTCTATTATTTATGTGCGTCTAATTATTTATATTATCTAATTAATTTATCTAATTATATTTATCTAAATATATTTATCTAAATATATTTATCTAAATATATTTATCTAAATATATCTATCTAATTATATATTTATCTAAATATATTTATCTAAATATATCTATCTAATTAATTCTTCGATAGAGCAAGGTATTGAAGAGTGGTGTTTAATTGAGTTCCAGGCGTCATTGATGTTATTTCGATTTTTATGCCCTTTACGTTTCGGATCCCATATATCTGGCTCTACTTGCATCAACTCTATAAACTCGAAAACGCTCTCATTATTCCACTCCATCGTTAGTTCGTTTGGCTGTCCACGCACGACTACTCTCCACGGCGACGCTCGCGCAACTGAGCTTCGCGCAGTGTGGCAGGCATGCAAACATTTCGACGCTGATCCCTTTGATGTGCGCTAAAGAAACCGACACGGAACGGCAAAGCGCACATATGTGCCCAAATAAGTGAACACAGTATCATTTGCCCGTGCCACACATGTGAACACATATTTGAACACATCTTTGAACACATGTCTGGCGCCGGCTTAACTCTGTAAAGCCGGCGCCAGACATGTGTTCAAAGATGTGTTCAAATATGTGTTCACATGTGTGGCACGGGCAAATGATACTGTGTTCACTTATTTGGGCACATATGTGCGCTTTGCCGTTCCGTGTCGGTTTCTTTATTAAGCCGGCGCCAGACATGTGTTCAAAGATGTGTTCAAATATGTGTTCACATGTGTGGCACGGGCAAATGATACTGTGTTCACTTATTTGGGCACATATGTGCGCTTTGCCGTTCCGTGTCGGTTTCTTTAGCGCACATCAAAGGGATCAGCGTCGAAATGTTTGCATGCCTGCCACACTGCGCGAAGCTCAATTGCGCGAGCGTCGCCGTGGAGAGTAGTCGTGCGTGGACAGCCAAACGAACTAACGATGGAGTGGAATAATGAGAGCGTTTTCGAGTTTATAGAGTTGATGCAAGTAGAGCCAGATATATGGGATCCGAAACGTAAAGGGCATAAAAATCGAAATAACATCAATGACGCCTGGAACTCAATTAAACACCACTCTTCAATACCTTGCTCTATCGAAGAATTAATTAGATATATTTAGATAAATATATTTAGATAAATATATAATTAGATAGATATATTTAGATAAATATATTTAGATAAATATATTTAGATAAATATAATTAGATAAATTAATTAGATAATATAAATAATTAGACGCACATAAATAATAGAAGCAAACTGTGTCGACCAAATCGTCGACCATGTTGTGTGAAGTCTATTTGAAAACTGTGAGCTCAAAGGAGTGATCAAATCTTTGAACACATATCTGGCAGAGACACACATAAGTGAACAAAGGTGTGCGCAAAGTCTTCAAATGTGTGAACACATCTTTGAACACATGTCTGGCGCCGGCATAATAAGATTTAAACTTCGTTTATAATCTACACAAATACGAATCTCGCCGTTTTTCTTTACTACGGAACGATAGGAGATGCATACTCACCGCTTTTCACTGGCGAAATAATACCATTCCTCACCATTGATTTAAGTTCACATTCGATCTTATTTCTAATAGCGAAAGGTACCGGTCTAGCATTACAGAAAAAAGGATCCGCATCTTTCTTTACTTTAAAATTCACTTTGAATTTATTAAATCGTCCTAGTTTCCTGTCGAAAACTTCTGGAAATTTATTTTTAATTTTATCAATTTTCTCTTTTTCCGATGAAACTGAATTGATAGAATTTTGTTTTGAAATAATGTTGAGGTTAAAGGTTTCCATGAAATCCCTCCCCACAATCATTTCCGATCTGTTTGTTACAACGATAAAGGTTATTAACCTAACTAGATTATTGTATTCGACCTTGAAATTTGCATTACCCACAACATTCAACATATTCCCGTCGTAACCTGAAATTTTTCGTGTTTCGGGTGACAACTCTATATTACTGAAATGTTTACAAAATAATGTCTCCGGAATAACACAAACCGATGAACCTGAATCAATCATCGCTTCGAAGAATTTCCCATTTAATTTCAATTGTGCCTTGATTGCCTTAACAAAAGCTACATTCTCAATATTCTCATTATCACAATTCCTAACTGATTTTACTGACCCGTTTTTACAAAATCTTTGTAAATGACCCAATCTACCGCAAGAATAACATTTAGCCTGCTTAAATTTACAGCTATGAGTGTCATGATTTGATTTCCCATAAATATTACACTTCTGAACCGGTTTTAACCTGTTTATCCGACCTACATGAATCGGTACTCTTAGACCGATAACTATGTTTTCGCGCCGGAGAAGCCGATTTTTTAAATCTCTTTACCGCATTTACTTCTAACTTCATCTTGACTGAATCGACTTCAGGACCTTTCGCGGTCACTGCAAGTTCAACTAGTTGATTAAAGTTTTGTTTAGGCCCTTTAACAAACAATTTTACCCGTACTGGACCCGGAAGAAGACCGATTGCAAACACGTCTACAAGATTATCCTCCAGCCTAGTTCCAAACTGACAATATGTGCTGAGACCTCGGAGTCTGGCGGCAAAATCTCTAATCGATTCGTTATGATTCTGTTTAGCTTGGAAAAATAATTCCCGCTCTTGAAAAAGTGATCTACATTTACCACAATGTTTTTTTAGCAACTCAATTAATTTCTCAAACGTAACATCTGTGATTTTAATCGGGAAACATAAGTTAGACAGAAGAGTCAAGGTCTCCGTTTCAAGCGAGTTTATCAGATAAGCCTTTTTCTTAATCTCGGTAATGTCATCATGCAACACGAGGAACTGCTCTAATTTGAGTAGAAAGATATCCCAATCTCCGTTTATGTGAGAGAACGGTGGAATTCTCGCCGATTCCATCTTCACGAAAGGGAAAAAATAATATCACGCGAAGCTACACACGACAACAATACTACCCCACAAAAAAAAATTACAAAAAACCCGACAAATCCTCCACAAGAAAGAAATAAAAAACCTAACTTAGAAATTGCGGTTGCAACGTCTCCAGGTTGTCTTCCTTCCTCTATTTGTCCTTGTCTGAATGCCTTCCTTCTTCCTTCGGCACTCCCTTGGAACTTCACTTTCGTGGAAAGGCTCTGTTGAGCCCCAAAATCGACCACTGCCTCTTGCTTCTGAGTACCCTTGGAATGGTACTCCAGAACTCTGACTGTGGCTCCAGGAATAGCCAGAGATATCCTCGGTTTGTTCTGCCGGTCCTTTCTCTCGGTCAGACAAACCCCAAAAGATCCTCCAATGTTCCACCTCGGCTGTAGGTAGCCTTGAAAACTTTCTCGGGGTGACTTAGCTCTCCCCGCTTTGGTAATTTTTTTTTTTTTGTAATCCAATTTGGTAATCCAATATTGTACTTTAATACGGCTGCGCCAATTGTAATTTTCTTTAATGTGGCTTTACTAGCCCACCAATAATAAGATGTACAACGTAAGTTCCTTTCGTCTTTTATTGTGATGTTACAATGGATTAAAAGGTACTGTATTATTGTCTAGGTAGCGAGTGATTACTCAGGTTGCTAGAATGGTTCTGACGAGCTCCCATGGACGAGACCGCTGTCCGACTCGTGAGACGTTCGTCAAAGTTCGGCGGACCCGAACGTTTCCGAATTATCCACTACATGGATAATCACATATATCACAATCAGTAATATCAAAAAATAAATAATATTTTTTTACACACTTTAATTATTGTTATTTATTTCATTTAACACGTAAACATAAGAATGAAGAAATAAAATTAAAATACTCAATTAATTAGGTCCTTCGTTTATAACGTAGTGTTGATCATTTACAATTTTTTGTTACAAGAAGTAATTAACATGTTTTGTTAATTTTTATAATTTTTGTATGTTTTACAGATAAATAAAAACGTTTTTGAACACTTCAAATATTGTTTTTTTTTATTTCATTGAACACGTGTTAACTGTTCGTATAAGTGTAAAAAATAAGCCAAATTTCAGTAAACAAGAGATTTTTAAAATGTCTAAAAAAGGTTCGGTTTCGGTTTTGGCCGACTGGGACAGGTACTGAATTACATAAAATATAATACAGGTATTATATAATTACATAATACAGGTATTCGGTTTCGGTTTCGGTAGAAAATCCTGTTTCAATGAAAATGCCATTGAGATGTGCATAGATATTAAACACCCCAATCAAAAATATTCACAGCCTGCGTAACTCAAGGTTAGTTGTTACTAGGTGGAGATGCCGCTAGAGAAATAATAAAAATAACAATAAAAATAAAATATAAAACATAGTAAGTATATTTTTATATTTATAAAATGCATTTCACATAATTATTAAGACATATACATAGAGTAGATATATTAAATCACCATACTAGGCGACTGCCTGTTTCATATTTGACATTCTAAATTTAAAACAAATATATGCCAAGAATATTCTTATACATCATTTTAAAAACAGAAAATATATCTTCTATCTATCTATCTATCTATCTATCTTCTATATAAATAAAAATGAATCGCCGAAATGTAGGTACGCGCATAACTTCCGAACCACTGTACCAAATCGGATAATTCTTTTTTTTCTGTGTTCGTTATGGTTAGGACAAGGTTTGTATAAACCTAATGGTGTGCTCTGGAATTATGAAATTTGTATAAAAAAATTGCAATTCGTGGCACGCGAGCTGTTTGAAAAATGAATGTACAGGGACTGAATGTGTGGAATGCGGGAGGGGGGAGGGGAACTCGGGAAGGGGGTTTGCGGGACGGTGGAGGGGGGGGGAGTGGAGTGGGAAGTGGGAAAGTGGAGGAGACGGAGTGGGAATGCGAGAGGGGAAGGGGACGCGGAAGTGGAAGGGGAGGCGGAAAGGAAACTGGACGAATGGGAAAGGACACGCAGGAAGTGACAATTTCTGTATGAAAGGGCATAGCAACGCATGCCGGGAACCAGCTAGTCTCCTAATGTAACTCGGATACATGACACAAGAGCCTCAAAAAAGGACATACGAGATGTTCCAAAATTCAAGACAAGTTTTGGCCAAAGAAACCACATATATCTGGCAACCAAACTTTACAACATCCTTCCTCCAAGTTTGAAAAAGATAGAAAATATAAATAAGTTTAAGGAAAATCTCAAAACATGGGTGAAAGAAATTAATGCAGACATACTAGAGAATGTATTAAAAACATCATAGAAACTAAACACCGGAAAATCAAAGAAATATACCAGTCCGCCTCAGCACAGGACCACCTAGTGAGGAGGACTAAGAACAAACAGATGAAATATTTATATACATTATCATATCTTGTAATTCTCATCAAACCTGTAATTAAATAGTCACTAATAAAAAAAATAAAAAAATAGTACAGAGAAAGAGAAGAAATAATGAAAGAAAAGAAATAGTAAAGCAATTACATAATTTTTATTTAATTAAATGAAGACAATATTAGCGAAATTAAATCGAAAATCTGGAAACATAAAAATCAGAAAAAGATATTTGCACCTCTGGGACTCGATAAAGTTAAAAATAAAAACAAATATTCATCCTAGACTTGCAGAAAAGTCAATAGATGTCGCATATTAAAAATAAAATGGATAAAATTTATCCAGACACTATCTAGATAGCATTTAGTTCGGGTTTGAATCTTGCAATCATACATAAAGAAAGCAGCCAATAAAATATGCGTTAAGAAAATTAAGATAATGTTGGTGGTTCTTCGTCGAAGTATGATACAGTTAAAAATGACTGAATTGGATATTGACACCTTGCGCAGTAGCGCATTTGCCCGGAAAGCGAAAGGTCCTGGGTTCAAGTCCCAAGGGTCCAAATATCATTTTCTGATTTTTCTTTTTCCAGATTTTCGATTGAGTTTCGCTTATATTGTCTTCATAAAATTAAATATTACAATTAGAGGTTTAACTCATAAAGTTACTATTTTTTAATTAAAATACATACTTATATTTGCAATGACTTAATATTAGTTTATTGACCGGTCAGTGGTTGAGTGGGCATCGCGTTTGGGTTCCACCCGGGCGTCCCGTGTTCGATTCCTCAGCTGGCTAAGTCCTCCATCACAACACAAGCAACATTTTCGGCTTTCTGTGGTGGTAGTAGGAGATTTTCAAACATTGTTGGGTTATTCGTAACCTGGGTATGTTTGTCTTTCTTAAGAAAAAGAAAAATTTATGGTTGTATTTGAATTTCTTTGCATTACTTATAGCTAACAAAATTAGTACGCGTTTTTATATATACAC
The DNA here is from genome assembly GCA_917880885.1 of Limnephilus marmoratus. Classification (NCBI taxonomy): domain Eukaryota; kingdom Metazoa; phylum Arthropoda; class Insecta; order Trichoptera; family Limnephilidae; genus Limnephilus; species Limnephilus marmoratus. Next base: position 39,897,540 of record OU862921.1, read on the forward strand.
AAAGCTGTTTAAAAATAAAAAAATGTTTGACAATAAAATAAAGTACTTATTTCACAGCCTCGCCACTTTAACAACTGATTAATCATTGATTGATACTGGGGACTCTGTGGTGTAAATTAGGTCTAATGCGTCGATAACACGTGGCGAGTTTACAAGCTACTATCTGGGAAATTCACTATCTATTAGTAAACTCGCCCAGTGTCATCGTGTTACTTGCTAACTAGCAGTGACTAGCAGATTGTTGATAAGCTACGAAAAATAGTTGAAAGGTCGTCAACTTTACTCGCCAACACGCTGCTTCGCTTGCTCGTGATTGATTTATGTTTCCAACATGGCTTCCGATAAACAGCTGATTTCGACTGTCAAGAATTAGTTCACGCAGGCGTCGTTATGCTTGTTACTGGCGCTAGCAGCAACCTCAGTTTCCTACGCTTTTGAGCGAGTGGACATTTTTGTGTGTCATCATGACAATCTCACTCGCCGATTTACCCGCTTTTAAACCTGGTAGATAGTAGCTTGTAAACTCGCCCTATGTCATCGACGCTTAAGACCGAGAATCCACTAGTTTCGAGCGAGTCAGTTACTTACGTAAATAAATAAATAATAAAAAATAAATAAATGTTTATTCCAGTATGTGGGGAGGAGAGCGCAATCCCACACATTCCATAAGGGTATAATATACTCATACATGCACAAAATATTTGAAAGAAAAAGCATGTGGATATGAATGTACATGAAACAGAAAAAGATAATAGGGTAATGGTAGTAAAAGGAAAACAAAATAAATAATAATATTAAGCTTTTAGGATTCTGTGAGCACATAAGGAGCCAGTATTTTTCTCCAGTGTGCATCAATATTGAGTGTAATAATAGACGATGGACCGAGGCGGGCTTCCATGACGAGGATGTTTCCAGAGCTGGTTATCCTTTCCCTAATTCCTGCCACCCTGGATCTAATAAGGGCTGCAAAGCCGGGAACTCGCCCCTCCGTGACCATCCGGGAAGCGCTACAATATCTGGGGAGACCAAAAATTATGCGGAAGGCCTTGTTGTACTGAACCCGAAGTCTTTCTATACTACTCTTCGTATAGTTTGCCTAGAGTTCGCACGTATACAGTGTTGCGCAGAAGGAAAGGAAGAGCGTCCTTTTTACAGCAGTTCTGCAAAGGCGGAATCTTCTACTGAGCATGTTTTCTTTTACACTGAGAGCTCTTCTTTGCCTATCGATGTCATCATCGTCCATCAGATTAAATAAAGCCGCTTGTGTCTTTTTAAGGTTGACTTTTTAAAATATGAATAGTTACACACGGAAAAAAGCTTCTTCTCCCCTGTATGAAATTTCCCAACAAAGAATATAAAATGTTGTATTCGGAAAATAAAAAAATATACGGAATGAAACAAGTTCCTTGTTTAAAACCACTTTATTTTGATTTATATTTGTCGACCGGTTTCGGTTCAGACCTTAACCTTCCCCAGGACAATAAACATACGGGTAAAACAGCGCGTAACGTAAATATTAGAGTTAAAGAACACGTTAGGTGTCTTACAAGCACAAGTTTCTCAGAATTTGCCGAATATATAATTGATACTGACCATACGTTTAATATAAATACAGGAGTCCAAATAATACCTATAACTACCTACTGTGTGGCGGGCCGAATCAGGAGTGACTGGTTGAGGCGACCTTTTAACCTCTCCAGCTGAACTCTCTTGACCCGCACCGCAGTGGTAGGAATGGATTGTTACGTCGTCACTCCTGGACACCCTGACTCTCAGATTCCTAACCACGTCTGCTATCTTTTTCTGTTCCAGGACTTCCTCTCCTTCCTTTCCCTAAAAAGATTCTCCACACAGCATCCCCAAAGACGACAAGGGCCCGATTGAAATTATTTTTATCAGTCTCGTGTAATGTAAAAATCACAGCTAATGTAAAAAAATAAAGTTTTCCCCTTTAAGGACATGAAGAGTTGCAGTTGAACATGAAAATTATTCTCTACAACGAGTCAGCGAGTGTCTTTTTAGATGTCCTCTTTGAAAACGTGAATAATAAATTACAGTTTGATCATTTTTTCTTGACTGAGACTGTGAGTCAGTGAGTGTCTTTTTAGCTGTCCCTTTTGAGAACAGGAATAGTTGCAGTTGGAACACGAATAAGGTTTTTCTCCGCCGTGAGTCAATGAGTGTCTTTTTAGCTGTCCCTTTTGAGAACAGGAATAGTTGCACTTGGAACACGAAAAAGGTTTTTCTCCACCGTGAATCAGTGAGTGTCTTTTTAGCTGTCCCTTTTGAAAACATGAATAGTTACATTTGGAACACGAATAAGGTTTTTCTCCACTGTGAGTCAGTAAGTGTCTTTTTAGATGTCCTTTGCGATAGTATGAATAGTTGCAGTTGGAACACGAAAAGGGTTTTTCTCCACTGTGAGTTAGCAAGTGAATTTTGAGATTTGCCTTTTGAGAAAATGAATAGTTACAGATGGAACATAAATAAGGTTTTTCTCCACTGTGAGTCATCAAATGTCTGTATAGCTGCCTTTTGTGAGAACATGAATAATTGCAGTTGGAACATGAAAAAGGCTTTTCTCCACTGTGAGTCATCAAGTGACTTTTTAGATTTACCTTTTGAGAACATGAATAGTTACAGATGGAACACGAATAAGGTTTTTCTCCACTGTGAGTCAGTAAGTGTCTTTTTAAATGTTCTTTGCGGTAGCATGAATAGTTACAGATGGAACATGAAAAAGGCTTTTCTCCACTGTGCGTCAGTAAGTGATTTGTTAGATTTACCTTTTGAGAACATGTATAGTTACAGGTGGGACAAGAAAAAGGTTTTTCTTCACTGTGAATTAGCAAGTGCCTTTTTAGATATCCAGATTGAGTAGATGAATAGCTGCAGATGGAACATGAAAAAGGTTTCTCTCCTGTGTGAGTAAGCAAATGCATTTTTATATATCTCTTTTGAGAACATGAATATTTGCAATTAGAACATGAAAAAAGTTTTTCTCCATTGTGAGTGAGTAAGTGTCTATTTAGATTTCCTTTTTGAGAACTTGAATAGCTACAATTGGAACATGGAAAGGGTTTTTCTTCGCCGTGAGTCAGCAAGTGATTTTTTAATTGTCCATTTTGAGAACACGAGTAGTTGCAGTGGGAACATGAATAAGGTTTTTCTCCACTGTGAGTCAGCGAGTGTCTTTTTAGATGTCCCCTTTGAGAACATGAAAAGTTGCAGTTGGAACATGAAAAAGGTTTTTCTCCAGTATGGCTACGAAAGTGAATTTCTAACGTTGACTTGCGTGAGCAGGAGTAGTTACAATGGGGACATGAGTGTTGGTTTGCCCGTGGATACGTCTTCAGGTGTGTCAATAAGTCTGAAAAATTACGGATCAAGTATAAGTGAAAGTATAGGAAGTTTATAAAAAATGCAAAAATTGGGAGATCACGTATAGCCACTGGAGCGACCACGCTAAATAAATAAATTTGCTTCGATTGCTCGAGATTTACCAGAAGATATTTTTTTAACTTTTTCGCTAACATTAAAAAAATTATATATTCGAACTTTAACATGAAGACATAAGAAAATATAAAAGTGATAAACAGCCGACGAATTAATCTGCATTTTACCGTTTATCTCTTATTTGTAGGATTTATAAAAAAATGTAAAAAAAACGGACAGTTTATAACCGCGCGAATCCTGCATGTTTTTTACTTTGAAACTGCTGTGAAGTTCCCCTCATGGCGTGAGGGGTACTTATTCGAGTCAACATAGAATATTTTCGATTTCTTTATGTTGTTTGTGGTATAATTGATAATAAAAGGTGCATATCTATGGAAAAGGGACTTAATTTTATCCGTAAACAGCTGATCAAAAATTTGGTGTGAAAAAATATTTGAAAATTTTATTTTTAACATCGTTCTAAAATAGTCTACGAAGTTCGGATTTACGACATCTATGGTCATAAAAGATAAAACATTTCAATAGCTTCGTTTTGAAATAAATGGCTGGCCATGGAAATGTGAAATGTAAAATATGCTTTAATTTTGGACTGCTATCAATCGCAGAAAAATAAAGTGGTCCAATTTTTTTTCCATAATCGCTCCAGTGGATAATTGTTATTTTTAACCAAAAAATGGTATTACGTGCTTCCTCGGTAATTATTTCAGATCGCTCTAAGCATTCCTTTTTAACATCCGTGATATCTATGTCAATTTCCATATAAGGAGCTTCTCCTTCATCTTCGTCTCGGGGTCCTGGCTCTGCCTTTATGGAAATAGTCCCCACATTAAAGTTACCTGTACGCAGAATCATCAATCAATACAAGTTATAAAATAAAGTACACAAAAACCTGCTTGCCGCTAAAACTCAGAAACATATTTAGCCAATTTATTAAGGGTCGACCGAGACAGGTTTTTCGTTCTCGGCCGAGACCGAGACCAAATTAAAATCTCGGCCGAGACCGAGAATAGATAAATTGAGAAAAAATGAAAATGCGCTATTTTTGCATTCAATAAAAGGTCGAAAATAATAGAATCGAATAATATAGACCTAAAACTAAGAATACTCCTCATCAAGACCTATGTATGGAGTATCTTGATGTACGGCTGCGAAACATGGTGCCCATCCAAAAGAGATAAACGGAGACTAGAGGCTTTTGAGATGTGGTCCTATAGAAGACTATTAGGAATTTCCTGGAGAAACCACATTTCAAATGAGGAGGTTCTCCAAAGAATCGAAGGAGGTAGGCACCTGCTCAGGACCTTATCCGAAAGGCGTGCAAGATGGATCGGCCATGTAATACGACAAGAAGGCCTTTTGTATGCCATAATGCAAGGTATGACCGAGGGGACAAATTCTGGGGGACGCCCACGCCGAGAGTATCTGGAGGACCTGCTGGTGGACGTGTGCTGCTCACTTCAAAAGACTTCAAAAGAGCCGCACAAGACAGGGAAGAATGGAAGACAAGAACAGAGGAAATTGCTGCAAACCAATCCCAGGATTGAAACCAGAGAGAGAGAGCAACAATAAAACATTATAACTACTTAGTAAATACATTAAATCGAAATAACGTCGATCGAAATAAGCTCTCTCACGCAGACACCAAGTGACGAATGTGGACGCGCGCGGTAGATTTGAATCCCATTATCCTATACCGTACCTACTTACAACGGTCTCGGTTATGGCCGAGAATCTCGGCGATTTTTCGCCGAGAACCGAGACAGAATTCTCGGCAGAATTTGTAGCCGAGAAAGCCGAGACCGAGATCTCGGTCGACCCTTACAATTTATAACATTAAATAACAGTTTTTATCACAGCCCCACGTTGGGCGCCAATGTATAACTTAAATTATTATGTTAAACATTGAGTGAGTTCGTAACAGAGACTTTATTGTACGAAAAAAATACAAAAAAAATTATAAGTAAACAGTATAAAGTTATCAATGTGGCGCGTTATCTCCGACTGTAATCTGGAGGCAGAAAATCTCTAGAGACTCCTCCACCTTTAAAGTGGTCAAAATAATATCTCACTATTGATCTCAGGTATGGAGTCCAAGACTTAGGGTGGGTTTCTTCATTTACCGAGAATGCTAAATGCAAGTTAAATTTGAAAAATTCTCCCAGTTTGAACACATCTTTTGGACAGAGAAATAATAAATTCCATGCTATAAAATTATACAATGCTCTACCAGATCAAATCAAAAATATAAAGGAAATGAATATATTTAAAACAAAAGTAAAAATATGGCTGAGAGATCAAAGTGATAATAAAATTACAAACATCATGAAGACGATATAAAGACAATCCATAACCAAATACAAATATTTTAAAAAACTACAGGCCACCTCAGAACAGGAAATCCTAGTGAGGAGGTCTGTGAAAAAAAAATTGAATCCATACTTATTATATACATCATACATACATGTACAAACCTTGTTATTGAAATTAAAAAAAAAGAATGCTAATTGTAAAAATAAACGACCGAAATTTAAAATTTAAACGAAATTTCTATGCATTTGACCGTTTACTTTTACAATTAGCATTGCATTTAGCATTCTTGGTAAATGAAGAAACCCACCATTAATTTGGATATATACGAGAGATTAGGAATTCCACTGGATACTCTTTTACCTTGCTAAATTGGACAATATAATATCTCACTTTTAGTTTCAGGTACCGAGCCCTTGGAATAAATCTGGATCTCTGCTGGCTCATGGCCGTGCATCGGTTGACAGTTGATCCCCCGACAATTGATCCTCCGATAGTTGAATCGGCGGACAGTTAATCCAGCGAACAGTTAATCCAGCGGACAGTTGATCCCCTAAAAGATTATTTCTTTAAGTAAGTATGCAAAGAGGATATACGGCCGTACAACCCAAGTCGACATATTTACATCTGCAGGCATCTTGAATGAAAATCTACTGTAAAAATATTTTTACGAACAATAATTTCAACTCTCCTTAGAAGCATGCGGTGACGCTATACGGCCGAATAATAAAATACAATATACTTATATGTGCAGGTTGTCTTAGCAAAAAACCGCCAAAGGTTCCTACTTGTATATAATTTAACTTTTTTTATCCGAATACAACACAAGAGTTCCAACTGTTCCCAACCGTCTGGAGCCAGTGAGACTATGGCATCGCCAATTTTGCTATGTTGTGAGGCTGAAGGTATTGGGGAAGGCAAGGAGATGAGGAAAATGTACCTAGCTGTTCAGATCTAGTCACCAACCACGTAAAGTAAAAATTAAAGCTATTTCAAGTAACCTTTCAATTCTGAATGAATAGCAAAATACGACATACTTATATGTGCAGTCGTTTAAGGAAAATACGCTATATCTACTTACAAACAATATTATCTATATCTATCGGAGGAGGATGTGTCGCCGCCCCGGGAACCATTTATTGGATAACCAATACTCAGGTAACTCCATACACAGGTAACTCAAAGTGGTTCCCCGCGCTTGGTGTCCGGGTTTATGGGGTGAGTTTTGTCTAGGTCTTGGCGGAGGATACCTTTGCCCACCTAATGCATGGCGAGCCGGATCGGGAGAGATTAGTTGAGGAAGTTTTTTTGATCTCTCTAGCCTGACCCTCTCGATCCATCTCCTTGCACCGCAGTGGGACGGATTAATACGTCATTCTGGACACATTGACCCCCAGATTTCTACCCACCCCTCACACTCTTTTCCTTCTCAGAACTCTATCTCCATTCTTTCCCTAAAAAGACCTTCCACTCAGAATCGTATAATAAAATACGACATACTTATATGTGCTGTCGGCTTAGCAAAAAATGCAGTTGAAGAGTGAAGATGGAATTTCCAGAACAACAAATATTGCAGAAGGTTAGCATAGTAGTTTACAGTATTTATTCCAGTGTCATCACCCGAATTTATGGACATTTTTTTATGTAAGTACTTTTAAACGATTCTATAAAACAAAAAAAACTATTAACTTACAGGCAGTTTCAAGTGACGTAATTCCATAGACATCCAAATGGATAGACAAGCAGTTACAGATGAGGGGTAAAACCAAACTATGGAGAGCGAAGAGGGGAAAGATGACTGTCATTCGTTGAACAATCAATCTGACAGTATATAGGCATCTCGCATTACAATATCACCATTTAGTTCTTAAAAGCAAAATCTGCTTTGAATGAATAGACCTTTTTACATGGGAGCGCGAATTGCTTGCCACGTTCAAAACATATTTGCTAAGGCCAAATGCTCGCCCCAAAAAGACTCGCGCCAATACACATATCAATATTTTGTTTCCGTGTTTAGTTTTTTTTTTTTTTTTTTTTTTTTTACATTAACTCCACACAGGAGGCCCTGAGGAAAATAATTTCCCTCAGGGCCTATGTCATCTGGGATGCTGTGTGGAGAGTCTTTTTGAGGAGAGGAAGGAATGAACATTGGTCTTGAAGAGACCCATGTTGTAGGAAGGAGGAAACACAGAGGCCGGCAAATCATTCCACAGCCGAGCTGTTGAACACAAGAACGAGTCGAAGAAACGACCCGTTCTCATGTGACAAATGTCAACCGTGTACAAATGTTGGGCACGCGTTTGGCGTGTTTCCCGACTATGCACCGGTGCCGAAGGGATCAATGATGCTAGTTCTTCAGAGCATCTTCCATTGTAATACCGGTAGAACAAGGATAGCATTCCCACCCGACGCCTGTGCTCTAAAGATTGCAATCCGTCTGTTAAGATGGGAGAATCTATCAAACGGACCGCCCGTTTCTGCACAGAGTCGAGGGTATTTTTCAGGTATTTTGGAGCTCCAGACCAGAGATGGCTGCCAAATTCAACCGTGGGGCGTACTTGTGATTTGTACAAGGTTAGCAGTTGTGTACTATTAAAGTATCTGCGGGCCCTGTACAGTACGCCCAGTTTTTGGGAGGCTAACTTTACTCTGGCTTCGATGGAGCCCCCATACCTGAGCTGGTCACTTAGGGTTACACCAAGCATATCAATGGAGGGCCTGTTCGGAAGATTGCTTCCGTTGAAAGAGACTAGATTTTCATTTCGATCCCTTTTAGACGTAATCAGACAAGATTGGGTCTTTGAAACATTAAATTCAACGAGGTTATTTTTACCCCAAGAGAAAACACTCTCGAGGTAACCGTCCATTCTTTGCTTCAAAGCCCTACGAGCTGTTGGAGTTTGTGAGCCCTTTGGGGGCTTGTCAAACAAAAAGCTATCATGAACTGTACTGTCATCCGCGTAACAGTGAATTGGTGCACATGACAAAAGGTCGTTGATGTGCAACAAAAACAAAGTCGGAGACAGAACCGATCCCTGCGGGACGCCAGCATTTATCGAGTGTGAGGAAGAAGCGAAACCATCGACTACCGTCTGAATCGACCTCTCCCTCAAGAAGTCGGCAATCCACATACACAAGGATGCGGGAAGTCCGTAAGAATGCAGTTTGTTGACAAGTCCTCGGTGCCAAACCCGGTCAAAGGCCTTGGAGATGTCCAGTGCAACCGTTTGGGTCTCACCGAAACGTTCCAGGCATCGCCCCCAAACATGCGTCACATACGCGAGAAGATCACCGCACGAGCGGTTCCGCCGGAATCCGTATTGACGGTCGTTAATAATTTTGTTCTTCTCGAGGTATGTGAGCAGTTTGTCGTTGATCACACGTTCCATCACCTTAGACAGAACTGATGTGATCGCTATGGGGCGGTAGTTGGCCGGGTTGGAGCGGTCACCCTTCTTTGGAATAGGATGGATAACCGCTTTTTTCCAACCAGAGGGCACAGAGCCAGTCTTCAGGGACAATTTAAAAAGCTTCGTCAAAATTGGAGCTATTTCTGCAGCGCACCTCTGCAGTACCAGGGCAGGTATTCCGTCAGGCCCACTAGCTTTATTAACATCAAGCCCTCGTAAAACATGGAGTACTTCCCGATGCCGAATCCTCAGCTTTTTCATACGAAAACCGCAGTGAGGAACCGACGTCGGGACAGCACCTTGGTCATCGAGGGTTGAGTTATCCGCAAACATTTTACCTAATAAGTTTGCCTTTTCGGTGGCGGTGTTTGCTAGTGAGCCGTCAGGTCTGGTGAGAGGTGGCAAACTGGATTTGCAGAAATTGCGACCTATTGAGCTCGCAAGCGACCAGAATTGCCTGCTGCCATGCGGGCATGCAGCCAGCTTTCTGCTGATCTGCAGGTCGTGCTCCAATTTCGACCTATTTATGATTCTCTTGGTTTCCTTTGCCATTTTGTTGTAAGCTGTTCTGTCTTCGGATGTTCTAGATGTGTTGTAGGCTCGGTAAGCCGCGTTTTTTCGTCGCACTGCTTCAGCGCATTGTCGACTGAACCACGGCTTTGAGCCCACACCAGTTTCCTTAACAGTAGAATGGATGAAGCCATCCATCGCGGATGTGATGACTTCACCAATTTCCTGGGCACATCTTGAGGGATCCGAAGTCCGAAAACAGACAGCTGACCACGGAAAAGCATTAAAATGTGCCCGCAGACCGAACCAATCTGCTGACCTATAGTGCCACACTTTTCTCTTCAGCCTCTCGTTTGGTGGTCTGAAGTTTACAGGGATTGATGTCGTCACCAGGCAGTGGTCGGACGATCCTAAAGGCGCTGTGACTTCAATCCTGTAACCGTGTGGCACAGTAGTTAAAAATAGATCTAACAGATTGGAACGGTGAGTCTGGACATCAGGAACCCTTGTAGGCTCCTGAACCATTTGTTCCAAACAATAAATAGTTAAAACACTTTTACAAATATTTCATAATTTACTTACCCCTGTAACCAGCGACGAGCACATTGGAGTACCGCCCACATTCGCTATGTGTACATTGATACGTAGATATATTGTATAGCAGAAGCTGCCGTTACTTCGTTAAATGTATGGATGTCAGCTTCTCGCTGTTCACGGCAAGAATGATGACGTCACACATTTTAGATTCAAGCGAGGCTATATCCCCTCCCCATGGAGCGAGCCGGTTCCAAGGAGGAGCTACAGCCGGCGCCATGTATATTGTATAGCAGAAGCTGCCGTTACTTCGTTAAATGTATGGATGTCAGCTTCTCGCTGTTCACGGCAAGAATGATGACGTCACACATTTTAGATTCAAGCGAGGCTATATCCCCTCCCCATGGAGCGAGCCGGTTCCAAGGAGGAGCTACAGCCGGCGCCATGTGGAAGGGGAAATAATACGTTTTTATCACTTAGGGCAGGTCCAGATATATTCATATGTCCGTGCGTAATTCCATCAAAGAAAAAATATCGTCTATTAAGGGGTTATATACAGTCAGGAGTTCATGAGGCCCAAAAAAGCGATTTTACAAGATTTTTTCCTGAGAAGGCCTTTAAATTAATTAATTTTAAAATTTGTACACATATTACGGTAATTTTTAACTGTCTTTTAAAATTTTTGTATTTGTAAAAATAATAATTTTGAAAGCTGCTATAGATGATTTCCAGGAGCCCCACTCAAAAAAGGCATCTTGCGGTTACGGATTATTTAAAATGAAAAATCCAAACGGTTTTCAGAAAAGTAATATAATTTGTAATTAATCGAAGGAATAAGTAAAATACATTTTTTTTTGACAAAATGGCGAATTCTCAAAAAAAATTATTGATTTTTGATCAAAACTTTGGTCTTAAATTGTTTATAAAAAACATGTTTTTATCGGTGAAAATAAAACCTTCGATTAATTACTAAAAAAATATACTTAAGCTTATGTTTAAATGTAAGACTGATCGGTACAGCCGTTTCCGAGAAATCTTGGTGACTGACTTTGGAAACACAGTTTAAGAAAAACGCGTTAAAAGTTTCAAAAGCACCTTATACAAAGTAAAAAAAATTAAACAAATATGCCTTTAACTTCGAAAATAATCATCGGATTGACTTGAAACTTTCTGCATTTGTACTTAAATTTATATACATTACAAAAATTAAATAAAAATCCTTAAAAAAAAGGTTTTCTCATGCGGTTGCGGAATATAACAATGTGGATATACTACCGTATATATAAGGTCTATTTCTCATTTATCGTATAAGTAAAAATAACATATATTCTTATTTAATATTTGAATGTCGGGAGGATGAACTGTCGGCGGACCAACTGTCGGGGGGCCATTTGTCGCCGCATCAATCACCCATTAATATCTGTAGCGAAAGGCGACCCAAATAAGATGACGTGTAAACTCGAGGAATCGGGAACTCTTCGTAAGTAATTAAAAATTTGTTTAGTTTAACAGTTTCCAATACAGACACATTTTCAGGTATATATAAAACATTTTACCTGAACCTTCTTGCTGGGAGCCTGGTTCCGTCTTGATGGAAAAACTCTCTGGGTTTGGAAGATCCATGGCGCTGCTGTACTGGGCCATGTAATGTGCGCTTCTGTCATGTAATGGTAATCGGCAAAACCCAAAAAATAGACCTGAAAAGAGACATTGACTTACCGGAAGTCTAATATGGGTATAATAAATTGTGTACGAACTTTGCACATACATCCATTGGAAATAAGTAGGAATATCGGGAGGAATGCAGATCCTGCCAATGTTTGTTTTTTGCCAAAAACCATGTTTTCGGCACGTTTTAAGTTGGGCACTTTAATTTGGAAGGTGAAAAAATGGTGCAGGATCTGCATTTCACCCGGAATATCTTCTAAAAACAATAAAGACGTGGAAGGAAGGAAGTATAAGGATTTGATTTAGACTGTCTAATATTTATTGACCTTCAAGTAGCGACAATATTTAAAAACAATTGAGAGAATTCGTTGTCACTATTGCAACCCACATGGAATAGCGTGAAACAAAAGTGCTCGGGTAAAAAATATCTGCACTTGAACTTACTAATAATTTTCACAGTTATGGGAAGATTTATTTAACTTGGTGGTTAATCAGTGGTTCCTTTTTAATAAGATTTGAAACTGGGCGACATGGTTCTAGTTGAATAATATGTCAACAATAAAGTGAGGTTAGGTATGAGTAATAAAATAAATGCTTTAATTTTTCGTAACTGTTGTGTTTTTGCGAAAAACATGAAAGTGAACTTTTCAAATTTGGAACCGGATGATGTCTTGAGAAAATGATAAAACTAAAATAAATAATATATTTTCAAGCAACAAGCGATTTAGGTACCTACCTATTAGGTATCTGTCTATTGGCAAACAATAATTACTATCAATTACTATTTTATATTTGAATCGTTGAGTTCCAATATCTCGTAGATGGCGCTTAGGTCTTCGCATAAATATACAAACCACCCACGGTCTTCGGCAGTGTTTCCTTTTTCAAATAAAATCATAAAAAATCAATAGGTGTTGGACAGTCAGGGCCGGGGTGGGGGGTTAGGCGGATACTCGGCAGAGTGACCAGTGATATGAAATGCTTTTTTTCATATGAAATGCTTCTTTTCATTTAAAATTCTCATTCCCTATTCCAAGTTTTGAACATATAGTTGTATTGGCAATAGAGCACAGGCGGGAATGCCGTCCTTGTTTTACCGATATTCTAGTGGAAGATGCTCTAAGGAACTAACATAATTGATTCCTTCAGCACCGGACTTCAGAGCGCTGTACAATTTATTGTGAATTCTTAGGCACTATCTAATTTTATTTCTAACAAATATATACAGAAAGCATACTTACCTGGCAGATCACTTCTGATAAACACACTTTTATTAAAAAGTTTATGCTTTTAGAAAATATGAGTTTGTTCACAGAGGACACTATATGTAAAACACTGTATTTTGCACGATTTAACATTTTCTGTCACCCATTAATGTTGATACATTTACGAGAAGACTAGCTGACCCGGCGAACTTCGTACCGCCTCAGAATTAATAACTGTTGTGTTAACTTGTCAGCTTAATTAAATTCAATTTTTTTATTAAGTTAAAAATTACACAATGAAGCAATTACCGATGCGCCTGCCCGTGTTTTACTTTTGTCAGTATCAGAGTTTTATTTTCTTACTTGTGGAATGGCGTTTCATTTTTCAATGGCGTATTTTTCCTTTGGAGGGGTGCAGACATACGTTAACCGGTTGTCTCATTTTCGACTGTTGACATTTAGTGTGTAAGAAAGAGGGACAGCGTTATATGTTTAAGAACTAAAGCAAAACAATCAGCGCATTGACATTATTTGACGTTTTTGAATTTTTTGGAATTCACTCACAAATCAATATTACACTTATCACAATGTTGCTGCAGCTCTTTCAAAAGATGAAAATTCGTTCCATACAAAATGTGTAAGGAAAAGAATTTTCTTAATATATATTTTTTTTAGTTTTTCCTATGTTTTAATAACTAATCTGCTATTCGGGCGGAGACAAATCCATCAAATCAAAGATCATAAAAATCGGTCCGGCCGTTCTTGACTTATTGTCCGACATTGTTTTTTATGTAAAAATTAGTAGCAAACGTAGAGTTCATATTTATTTTGATAGACTGGATTGAAGGACTCTATAGTACCTAATGGAGAATTTTTATGAAATAACCAAAAAGCTTGAAGTTCTTATTTATTGGTTATTTACAATGTCGCGTGCTGTGAAGGTGAAGGTGAGAGGTTTTTGAATTTATGGATACGATTGTCTGAAAAGGTGAGTTTTTATTTTTTGTTTAGAAGAGTTTTAATTTTCAATGTACATTTGTTACTTTAATTTTAAAAAAATTTTGACCGATTTTGACACGTCCGTGCCATTCACGAGCAAACTTAAAAATTTAAAATTAAAGTAACAAATGTACATTGAAAATTAAAACTCTTCAAAACAAAAATGTCTAAAAATTGTTACATAGTTAATGCCCAAGAAAGACAAAAAAAATGATGAGTTTTTAGTTAAGCTCTAAGTTCTGCGGCGACTGATCATTCTTAAATCATGTGGCAGTTCATTCCAGGCTTTAGGTCCTGACCCTTTCTTCAATTTTCCTCGGGATGCTGTGGGAAGGGTCTTTTTATAGGAAGAAGGAATGAATCCTATAAAAAAAGGGTAGAACATATATGGGAAATCAGGGGGTCAGTATGTCCAGTTGTGACGGACGTATGAATCTATCCATCCCACTGATGTTTCAAGATGATGTTCCGAGAGTCCTGCTGGAGAGGTCAAAACGTCTCCCGCAATCAGTCTATCCCGATTCGGCCTGCCACCCCATGAACCCGGGCACCCCCGCTAAGTAACCAAACATCCCTGACGACCTCCGTAGTCCAGTGGCTAAGACTCTTGACTCACATTCCGGAGGTCGCGGGTTCGAACCCGGCATGCGCAAATAAATTTTATTTGATTAATTTGTGTTATTTCACAATTAATTCATTTAAAATAATATATAGTATATTTGCGGCATGTTCCAGAGTGGAAGATACTATCAGTATCGCCCTGGTGTAAGACCACCATTCAGAATTGAAACGTTGCTTGAAAATGGCTTTAGCCGTGTTTAGTGACCAGATCTGAATAGCCAGGTACTTCCCAACCTTCCTCTTCCCCACCTCCTTCCCCTCCCCACTACCTTCAGCCTCACAACATACCCCAATTGGGAATGCTATAGTCTTACTGGCTCCAGACGGGAGCAGTTGAGATTCTTGTGCGGTATTCACTGTAAAAAAAAAAAAAAAAATAGCGAACCTCTTGGGGTGACCTATGGCAGAGGAGTTGATTATCCAATAAATGGTTCCTGGAGCGGCGGTACCCATATCCGCCTTCCAAATTGTAGGTTTGTAAAAATACGACAGTAAAATATTTTTCAACATTTATTATATCTATCTTTCTTAAAATATAACAGTATTTTAATAATAATACTTTGATGACATTTAACCCATATTTTGGGTTATTTCGGTTCTATACCGAATTAAGTAACAAATCGATCAGGGCTAAAAAATTGCATACATCATCTTCTATGGATGCATCTGTAAATCGGTGGGTTGCCAAAAGATTCATGTTTTTTAAATAGTTAAAAGTTCGGGACCTCTGTACACATAATAAAACTATAAGAATTATTGGTCAATCTTATCCTAAAGCCTAAAGCTTTATCTACAGTCTAAGATCCCTAGAACAACGACCTTCACCGAGATGTTTATTTGATGAAACTTATTTAATATTTAATTTAATATGTCATAAATATATTGCATATGGGTTGCCTAACAAATTTTAGTCCAGGGTATGATTAATTAATAATAAAAAAAAATAAAAAATTTAAACATTTCACCGGTTTGATTATTGAATTAAAATTAAATGAAATTAAAGATTATTTCATTATGAACACGATGGTATCAAAATAATACACACATAAATAATTAATTGATTTTAAAAATAATTTAATAACTATTCCTCTATTTTAATAATAAACTACTCCAAAATGATGCACAGCATATACGAGTCTATCGCTAACCTTTTCATTTTCAAGAACAAATAGCATGCGCACTCTCTTTCTTTAAATGGACGGACTTCTGCTATGCTGTGCCCTCTTCTGTCGCATGGGATGGCTGGTTGGGACCTCTCAGTCGCACACTTTCACTCAAATCGGTGAAATGTTTTAAGTTTTTTATTTTATTATTAATTAATCATACCCTGGACTAAAATTTGTTAGGCAACCCATATGCAATATATTTATTGACATATTAAATTAAATATAAAATACGTTTCATCAAATAAACATCTCGGTGAAGGTCGTTGTTCTAGGGATCCTATACTACTAGTAACGAAACAAAAAAGCGTCGTCATTTGATGGTACTACGTCGTCCTCAAGTTCTGTCGTATTTTGATGTTTAGTAGATGAACAAAACATAATAATATGAGCGTGCAAACATGTTACGTAAAATTCTATTAATTACTATTATACAGAGTGGTACCAGCTTGTACCCAAGGATTTTAACTGGAAATTCCTGAACATTTTTGGAGTAAAAATGTAGACGTCACTTTGCTGTCCGATGATATATTTTTTTAATTCAAAACCATAGAAATATTTTTTCATCATACATCGCAACGGGGTAGTCGGGTACAGACTAGGGGGTCACGTGATAAGCACACCTTCTCGTTCCAGCAGCACGGTAACACGTGCGTGCGTATCATGTGATCCCTTAGTTGGTCATGAGGCCATGTGTGATTAGAAAATATTTTTTTGAATTTCATATAAAAAATATATCGTCTGACCAGAAAATATATTTTTTAAATTTTATATAAAAAATATATCGTCTGACAGCAAAATGCCATCTACTTTTTGTCCTCCAAATATGATCAGTAATCGCTGGTTAAAATCAGTCGGGTACGTGCTGTTACACCCTTTACGATACTATTATCTATTTAAAAAATGAAAATTATTGTGTTTTCCAATTTAAATGATAAATATAAATGATATTTTGCAACAAAAACTCGACCTACAGTAACCAATCTTGATAAAAAAAGTCCAATAAAAAACATTATATTATTCATAATCCAAATAATTTCCCGGGAATGACTCAAAAATGTTCCTAGCACACGCTCTGACTAGTCTAATCTAGTGAGCCTAGTGGCTCGGCCATTTCTTTTGTAAGTAAATACCGTAGGCTTCACTGAAAAAACAATGGAAACTATATTTGCTTTCCTCATACTTTATTACCTAGAATTTCAACTTATCACAGGTTGTTTGACGTCCATTTTTTCACATTCTTCCCCATTTTCTGTCTGTCTTTCTTTCTTCCCACGACCAAACGCTTCCCCTTCCAACAACGTATTAGGAAGCTCACACCCCTTTGTCTCCGGTAGGAAAATGCAAACAACAGCGGCCAATAAAGGCACAAGTCCAAATATAACAGGCGGAAGCCAAGGAATTGTTGTATTCAAAGAAACAACAAAGGGTGCTATCATGGATCCAATTCTTGATAGCATTGATGCAACACCTACAGCCACGTTTCTAACAACAGTAGGAAATAGCTCAGAACAATACAAATATATCACAGATATCAAAATGAACATTCCAAGATTTCCGATGCAAGCCAATATGACTTTAACCAAAGCGTATTCTTCAGGTATGATAGCAATAACCAAAAGACAACAGGATGTTGCAATATGCATTCCCAACATGGCAGTTCTTCTACCCATCAAATTCAATCCAACGTAAGTAAACAATGTTCCAAGGAACGTCAAAAACGCTGATATGGTAATATTCATGAATATGTTTCCACTGAGCTGGCCAATGTATTGGGAAAGGCCAAAAAAGCCGAAAGCACAGACGATCCAGTTGAATGACATGCAGATGACATTTTTTCGTATATTTCTTGTGCGGAAGAGGTCCAAAATCGTCGCCTTTTTGCCACTATCAACAGGTTTTGATTCTTGATATCGGTGGATCTTCTCGCTGATGCCGTCAGTTGTCACGTTATTGCTGGAAACAAAATGAATGTTATTTAAAGAACGGTAATTTTTTCTAGTGGACGATATAATGTCAGATATTCGGCGTGAATCAGATTACACTCGTGCCAGAGGTTATTTTGTGGTCTCAACTTGTCCCAACGAGAGATCTTGACGTCATCGTTCTAGTATCTTCTGTTTTTTCGTTTTCACGAAACGAGACGCGTGAGAAAGTAGAGTACGTTTGAGCTCTCGCTGGGACTAGTTTAGTAAGAAGTTTAAGGCTGAATACAAGCTGAATACTGAATACAGTAGAGGGCTTGACGTGCGACGTATTTTGAAGTATTACGTGAACAAGTCCGTGCCACCAAGCAACGGCGGCGAATGGCGGCGATTGTTGTTGACACTCATTGTTACTGATGTTTTATAATGTTGTTTTGCCGTACGTATTTCAAATAAATAGATTGATTAGACTATTTTAAACAGTGAAGTTAACATCGATATCACTGACTTAGTGATTTGGCAGTCGTGCGCCCAGGCATAACCCCTGACGCCTGGGGCCTATTTCGTCGGAAGGTTAAAATATTTGCGCTTTGAAACAAAATCCCAAAAAGTGGAATATTAAGTTAAGTTTTTTTTAAAGAATATTACTTAAGTTTTTTATAACTAAAATTACTGATGAGGAAAAAACAAAACACATTCACGTTTTATTTGGCAAATGTATTATAGATGTTATCGTCCACTCACTTTTTTCTCGTTTCATGTAATATAATTAATTAAAAAATTCCCAAAGATTTTTGAAGAAACTTTGGTTTTATAAAGAGTACATTTTAATTTTATTGTGATTAACTTTTAGATTTGAAAATAAAGCGTGGTGTTTTCGCTTTCTAATAACGTTTAGATTTTAGATCATATTTCTAACCATGATGCTGAGGGAGCCAAAATGATTTTTATGAGATCTGAATGAGTTGTTCCGAAAAGCGAACAAATTAGCCTGAGGGGTTAACCCCTAATTCGTCTAATTTGAGGGGTTAACATCTCAGTCTAATTTTCTTAAGTCGGCCGCGCATGAAATTTTGCGGTATATTATATTATTATTAAAAGTCACATAAAGCATTCTGTAGCCAAAAATTTTAAGAAAGATTTGTGTAGTTCTGGTAAATAAATAAGAAATAATAAAACACTAAAATTCTTTAAGTCTTCAGTTAAATTTTTGAGAAAAAAATGTACCTAAGTAGTGTTTCTGGGGTCAGCAATCAGGGAGCAGTTGTGAGGAGTTGGATACCGTTGGAAAGCAACTCAACTCTTAATGAAAGTAACATTAACATTTTCTTTGAGTGTGCTGTAATGCAAGAATCGATATACTTACATAAATTATATTATCAATACACACGCTTCTTTTTAAATTTTGATTTCCAATAAAGCTGACCTCAGACACCAGATACACATTTTGGTTTCTACCAAGAGAAACGTTCATTCCTCCGTGGTTTGTACCAAAAATGGAACCACGGCAAAAGCATTTTTCATGTGGCCTATTATAATGATAATGTTTTACAAATTCCGATGAAAATGGCTGGCCGCGGCGGTCTAATAAATTCACATCTTCACATCAATAGTCACTAAAATACTTACAGTCTAGCAGCTCTTTCAAGAACTGCTATTGCTTGGTCTGTCTTTCCCGTAGCCAACAACCACCTCGGGGTCTCGGGTAATTTCCAGTAAAAGAGCAGCAACAAGATTGGAGGTACGGAAAATGCCATCTGTATCATTTCCCACCTCCTAATGTAATATCCAATAACAGGCATGATCAAGTATCCAGTGTTGAAGGGTAGCTGCATCAAACAAGACGCCATCTCTCGGTGCTTTTTTCCTGTTACTTCAATCATCAGAACGAAGCCGATGACCATTATTCCACCGATGGAAGCGCCAATGAGGAAACGGAGAAGTAGAAAAAGCCAGTAGTTGCCAACCATACTTGCTAAAACTCCCGCTCCTACTTCCAAAGCGGCGGCTGCCAACATCGACCACCTTCTTCCAAAACTGAAAACAAAAATAAAATAAAAATTAATAATCAGTTTGTTTTAACCATTTTTATAGTTCACATAATCGACATGTTTCATGAGCAATGCTCACGTTATCAGGATTTATTAACCTCTTATGGGCCAGGCTTTGGCTTTTTCCGGAACAACACGGAAATTTGAATAAAATTTGAATTTGAATCGAATGTTTTATGGATTAATTTCGTTCGCCACCTCGCGGCCACCGGGTGACGAACGAAATTAATTGAAAAAGAAAAATTGTAATCGTGAATATGAATATTCACATCGTATGAAGATAAATATTGCGAAATTCTAACAGTTTCGGACGATTTACCGTTTTTTTAAAGAATTTGCGAAAAAGCTGAGTTGGTATCGTGTTTGGGTTTCACCCAGGCGTCCTGTGTTCGATTCCTCTGTTAGCTAAGTCCTCCATCACTACACAAGCGACATTATCCGTTTACTGTGGTGGTAGTAGGAGATTTTCAAATATTGTTGGGTTATTCGTAACCCGGGAATGTTTGTCTTTCTTTGAAAAAAAATCTTCCAATGAGATATATAGGTAACACTAATTTGGAAACTTTCCCAATGTGGTTCAAATAAAATAAATATTACAACATAGACAAATGTATATAATACAGAATATATATATAATATGTGGAACAAAACATTTTTATTTGTAACTTTTATGAGTAAAATCTCAAATCATAATATTTAATTAAATGAAGACAGTACTCGCATTAGCGAAACTCAATTGAAAATCGGGAGACAGAAAAATCAGAAAAAGATATTGGCACCTCTGGGACTCGAACCCAAGATCCTTTGTTCTCATGGAAAGTGCTCTACCAACTGAGCTAAGGTGTCTATATTCAATTCGGTCACTTTTAACTGTATCATACTTCGACTAAGAACTGCCAACAATGTATTATTTTTCTTAATGCACATATTATTGGTTGCTATCTTTATATATTATTGCAAGATTCAACTCGAACTAAATGTTATCTAGATAGAGTCTGGATAAATTTGTATTGATTTTATTTTTTATAAGCGACATCTATTGACTTTTCCGCAAGTCTGGGATGAATGACACTATAGTGTTGGAATATAGACACCTTAGCTCAGTTGGTAGATCACTTGCTATGTAAGCAATGGGTCCTGGGTTCGGGTCTCAGAGGTGCCAATATCTTTTTCTGATTTTTCTGTCTCCAGATTTTCGATTGAGTTTCGCTTATTGTCTTCATTTAATTTTTTAAAAATAACGTTTTTATATCTGATTGAAGAAATTATAAAAAGAGTGGGTTAAATTACACAATCTGAACATCTATAATCTGATCATGCACAAATTACATATTATTATTATCTATTAAAATCTTGGTAGGATAATGGTCAGGTGTTTCTGTGAAAGTTCTGACCTAGACAAAACCATTGGCCTATAGTGGAATTACATCCAAATTTGCAAATTAACTTTGAGTTTGGATGAATTTTACAAATATTGTTCAAATTTTCTGAAACAACTGGATCCTAAGACATTTGTGTCTCCTCCGTTGATTAACAGAGAAACAACCACTATTTTGTTAATAACATTCATACAATAATGCGAACCACTTCGACCATACACGACACACACGGACATTCGACCCACTTCAATTAAAACATCACCAATCTTAAGCAATCAATTCATAACGATATAAGGCACGACAAAATTATTCGCTTATGTCTCCAGAGTGAAGTACGAATGAGTGAAATAAATATCATTAGATTATAAAAATAACTAACTTTGTTTACACTAATATTTTAAGTAAAAATTAACAACATGTTTCAAAACCAAAGGTTTCTTAATCAGGGTACAAATTATAGTAAACATTACAACATCATTTACAGATTTAAAAAAAAACTGTGCTGGTAAATAATGAACATCAATTTGTTTGTGATACAAAAGTTTGCACTCTAAAGGTGTGGTCTATCTCAAGATTAATAAATAAATAAAAATAATACACACCCGTCAGATAAAGAACCAAAGCTGATACTCCCAACCAGAAGACCAAGCATGAAAATGGTTTGGTTCAAGCTCACCAGCCACTCTCTTTCGCAAATAAGTCCCCAAGTCATGATAATGGTTTCCTGGAACACGCTTGTGTTGTATTGAGGATTGTTGCAAGGACATGTATTGAGACTTCCAGCTGTGGTATTGTCAGCTCCATCCATACAAATATACTGGACTGGGGGGGCCAGAAACACTATACCAAGAGGCTGGAAGCAAGTTGATAGTTTGCTGGAGAAGAGTAGCCCTATGATCAGTAACTGGAACTTCCCAAATGATCCCATGGAATCCTGGACAACATCGTCTGTGATGGTGACTGGTTTTTCATCATCTGGAAAATAAATTACGAGATTAGCTTTTAAGGCAAAATCTTCTGTTTGGAATTTGATGCTTCTTGGAACTTCGAGCGTTGGATAGGTAGAGTTAGAGATTGGTTATTTATAGATTACATCCTAACAAGAAACATAATTTATTCTCTCGATTTCAGATACCTTTTTAGTTATTTTGTGAATATCAATACTATTGTCACAACACATGCAATGAAGTTCGGTTACCTTTAATTTTTATTTTGTTTAGGAATCAAACACTTATTTATGATATTGTAAAATGCATGCATAATAAACCAATAAAGTTCAATTAATCATTATACCCGTATTAAAAAATTATACATAGGTATTCATCAAAGTTTGGATGATGTACCACAATGTAAATAAAAACAAGAAAAAATAAACGATAGTGGAAATAAACAATAAGAATAGTAAAAATGAGTATCGTGTAACTTTTCTTGGCAGCTGAATATTGGTGGTAAAAATTAATGAAATTACTAAAGTATTAAAGTTTTGCCTTCCGAAATTATAAAACTGTGATGTATTCGGAAGGCGAAACCGCTGTCATGCATAATAATAACTACCTAGCAGATTTAAAAAATAAATTAACTGTTTTTTAAATAAAAATAAAAATAATAACGTGTTCGTTATTTATTTTTGGGATACAATGCCGTGTTGCGCTACCTACTTCTTTAGCCATCGTTTTGGAGAGCTTTACAGTGTCCATTCAGATGTCACATCTCACATCACTGTAAGGCTGTCTGAAAAGTTGGCTAAAGAAAGAGTAAGCGCAACACGGCATAACACCCCAAAAATAAATAACGAAAATATTTTTGGCCTAATATGCATTAGGCCAAAAGTATTACTTTTGGCCTAATGGCCTAATTACTATTTTTTTTAAATAAAAAAAATCATTCACAACCACGTTGCTTGACAATCGAACGACGTTTTATGTTTAAATTAAATTATTTAATTAAAAATGCTTATCTATAATAAATAAATTAAAATTTCACTACATTATAAATATATTTTACTTAATAATTAATTTATTCAGAAAACATCAAATTTTTCTAAAAGTATTACCTCACCTCCATTTTTTTCTAAAATAACAGTGTCGTTATCAATGGTCCCCACACGATTCCTCATGAGACCTTTTTACTTTTATTCACTTGAAACTATCACAAACTAGTAACTTTTTTAAATCCTCTTCAACTTTTCGAATACAATGAAGCAACTTGTGAAAATATTGGTTCCTCATGAGAAATTTTCTCTCTTATCCGCTCCAAACTATCACAAACTACTGACTGCAGCTAAATTTATCCACGTTCAGCTATTATTAACTGTGTAATCAAAGGCAAGGGACAGAGTCTTCTCGTCTTCCCGATTTCTCATTGCCAACATTTTTTCAAGGCTATTGATTAAGTCTGCAAAAGTCTGCGAATGAATCGATTTATTTTGCACTTGATGTTTCAACTGTGTTGGGTGTTGGTTTTGAATTAATACTGAAAAGTGGTCAATGCTGATGATTTTTCACCTGGTTACCTGCATTGTATTTTGTCGCATTATTTTGTTTGGTGTTAGTGACAGGTACGGGCGTTAAATGTTTGGGGGTGAGGCATTAAGATTTAGCAAGCTTCTGTGAATCATTACATGCTTAAAAATGTTTGCTTTAAACTAAAATCAAGATAACAAATGAATTACGAAACATTTTAATGAATCAGAAAATGATTGATGAACCCATATTATTTGTTCTCTTTGAAATACAAACAATATTTATTTTAATTTTTAATTTTAAGAATAAAACCTCAAACTTTAATATTTAATTAAATTATGAAGACAATATCAGGGGCCGTTCAAGTATTACGTAACGCATTTGGGGGGGGGGGGGGTCTTGTGAAACGTTACCGTGCGTTACCAGGAGGGAGGGGGGTTCGAACATCGCGTTACGTAACATGTTTTTCTTTATTTAAATATAAAAAATATGGAATTAAAATCTTCCAAGTTGGCAACCCTTTTCGACATCTTTTGTTTTATTTATTACCGCAAACACGATTAAAACAAGAAAAACGCGCAACTTTATTGTGACTTTCAGGTAAAAATTTTCACTTGGGCATTACGTAACGTTAAGGGGGGGGAGGGTACAGAAAAACGTTACGGCGCGTTACATGGGGGGAGAGGGGGGGGGGG
The DNA here is from genome assembly GCA_917880885.1 of Limnephilus marmoratus. NCBI lineage: Eukaryota > Metazoa > Arthropoda > Insecta > Trichoptera > Limnephilidae > Limnephilus > Limnephilus marmoratus. The sequence continues at coordinate 39,921,925 of OU862921.1, forward strand.
TCAAAAATCTTCAAAAATTGCGTTATGTACCTAATACTTGAACGCCCCCTTAGCGGAACTCAATCGAAAATCTGGAGGCAGAAAAATCAGAAATATATTGGCACCTGAGCTGTGGGCCCGGAAAGCCGAGGGTCCTGGGTTCGTGTCCATATCTTTTCTGATTTTTCTGTTTCCAGATTGTCAATTGAGTTTTGCTAATATTGTCTTAATTTAATTAAATAAACAATATTGCTGAAGTTGATGGTGAAAATGCTTCGACATGTTGGTAAACGACAAACTGGAATCATTAATAAATTATTACAATCTTAGAGAAAATACTCGTGATAATGGATTACAACAAGGCCTCAAACTATACAGTTGGTGTCGGGATGAAAATAAATTAAAAGCTTTTGTATAAATTTTAAAACAATCCAAATTGGTTGGAGTTATCGTCAAAATGGCATCTCTCTGTTTACGCTTAGGGTACCTACGAGTCATGCAAAGGTATTTTTTTAAATAAATGTTTATCGAATTAGTAACTAAAGTCGATAGATTAGTTATTTTTTAAAAATTAAACATGAATAAAATATCATAACCTAATCTGTAATCACACCTCCATACCTTGGTGTAACATTTAGTTGACTTCATTAATAATTTCATTATCTTTTTAATGATGTATATATACAAGAGAGAACTCCAGTCCAATTTTTTAATTTTTTTAATGAATAATGACATTCTTACTTAAATAACTGCATTTTTATTTTTACAGTTAGTTTTAATAGTTAAAATAATTGTCAAAGTTTTAATTTTTTAAGATCCCCCTAAAACCACCTTATGTACGGTGAATCGTGTGACGTCATCACTCCTGAAAAATTACTTTAGGATCGGGCAATCAGCTGATCAAGTGCCGCCATTTTGAATTCCGTTGTTCGAAGCATTCTCCCTAGAAGTAGCATTACTATTTTTTTGTGCAGTAATTTTTGAATATTTTCAATAATAGAGATAAACTAATAAGAGATACCTTTATTTTGGAAACATTATTTAGGCCTAAATAATCTTTCAATAAACACAACAACTAAATCTCTACATGTAAATAAACGAATAAATTAATACGATGGCTTGTGTCATTCATACATTCCCATACAATGACTTTACAGTGACGTCACGACACGTCGAACAGTGCCGACTGGACAGCGTGTTTTTACGAACCGATTAAAAATGGACTTTAATGTTTTTCACTGGTCATCCTTATTACAAAATAATTTAGAAAGTATTGTTCCCACAATAATTCGGACAAGACTCGAGCGCGACTTAAAGTTTTTAATTGTTAAAATTGTTAAATAATTAGACCTCTCGACATGCTTAATCTATTTCTTAATTAACGCATAATATACTGCACTTGATAATTTGTTATATACTTCTATTACGTAATATGTAACGGCTATCGACACTAGCGAACGTGATGTGAAATCTATGATCCAAGGAGATTTGAGCTATAAGTTGTATATCGAAAATTCTGCACTGCTATCCTGACATGAACGCATTTTTCTATCGATTTTCATGTTCTTATTTATAATTATTTAAGTCAAATTGTTCCCGTTTAAACTCGACCGTTTTGCATTTCGTCTGTCTGTAAATTCGTTTGTACTTTCCGTTTTCGTTCCAAGAAGGCGGCTGATTTAATGGTTCAGTAAAGACCCTTTTAAAATACATCTCTTTGAATTCAATTTTCTTGAATGAATGCAAATCTTGGAAGTGGAAACTAACCTACTTTCCGACATCGGATCGAGCTGAAACTCGGCATATAGACTCGTTGTCGATGACAATGCATTCTATCAACTTTTGGCGGCGTACACACCCTTTACTCTGAAATTGGCTACTATCCCGTCCAAGTGATGGCTCAAAAATTGAATAATTGAAAATTGAACTTTGTTTTTATTAAGGGTTGATTTTTTGAAACGGGAAATCGCCGTGTTTATTTCGCCTTTCTTACTGTTTTTTTTTTAATATATAAATATGGTGCCTGCCTGCCTAAAAAAAGTTGGAGAAAAAATAGTTGTCATTGAGATAGTGATGTCTCTTTGGATAAATTTTATTTATTTATTTATTTATTTAAACGCCATAGCATGGCTTTTACATTGAAGTGAGTAAGTACATGGTATTATAAGTATACAGTGGTACACAGGAGATTATCGATAATAACAAAGTAGAAATGAACATTTAACAAAGTAGCAAGTATTTAGGTAAAGGATACTATTATGTGTTACTAAACTACTGTTACTATACCAAAAAAAATATATCAATGTTATAATAACCGAGAACATAAAATTTAGATGGATTATTTAGAATAAAAAAGATGTACCTAAACAAAGGGGACTTGTCAAAAAGTTGTCAATAGTATTTATAAGCACTAAATAGAGTAAATTTGCATTGAGTTTATTGTTACCTTCAAATTTATCTTTGTTTGAAATTATTAAGCAGGTTTTGCTAATTAGCTAACTGTTTCAGGGCTGTCAGTTAAATATTTAATAATAGTTTTGGTTTAAAAAAAAATAATTTTTAATAAAATAATACATTTAAAAGCTATCTCTCTTCAGTCTGATAGTAAAGATATCTGAAGTACTTGAGTGCCTAGTTGAGAATCTATAGTAAAATATTTATTTATTTATTATGAATTTCCCGCCCGGCTGGGCTTTTACACATTATTTTTTTTTTATTTATTACAAAGACCATCTAAGTTAAGCATTACAGAATCAGAGCAAAATCAAAAACAAAATCGAAAACAAAATAGAAGACAAAATCAAAAACAACATCTAAAGCAAAAACAAAGTAAAAGACGAAATAACATCGAAACTAAATACTCCGCCATGCAAGATGGAAAAATGTAATAGTAGGAAAATTACAATACATTGGTAAGGTCTCATAAGTCAATGCTGAGCTACGTAGTTTGTTCGGTTAATTAAATTAAATTTGATGTTCTTCTTTTCAATATAAATTGGGTAATGACTTGTTTATATTTGGTGAATGGTGTATTGAATATGTCAACAACATCTTTATAGTCATTACCCAAATTTTGTATACGGCGAGCGGGGGTGTACAACTGTGATTCTGTGTTGGAGTTATCACAATAGAACGGTAGATATTGCCTCGATGTTGGTTTGCGAGGTATATGAAAAGAAATCAAGTATAATAGTTCATGGCTGTCAATTATTGAATTTATGATTTTATATAAACATGTTAGGTCATTAACTATTCTACGTTCAGATAATTTTAATAAATTTAGTTGGCATAGTAGATAATCATAGTTGACACAATCCCTTGTAATACCCATTCTAAAATTAATAAATCTTAAGAATTTATTTTGGATTCTTTCTATCGTGAGCGAGTGGCTAGCGTAACTAGGTGCCCATACTGTAGAATTGTACTCAATTTGACTCCTAACCAAAGACATATACAAATTTTTATAGGTTTGAATATTTTTAAATTGACTGCAAATTCTTATTACAAATCCCAACATTTTCAAGGCTTTATTTGATGTAATTTCAATATGGTTTATAAAATTCAGTTTTTGATCAAAGTTTACACCCAAATCATTCACCTCGGTTACAGCTGTTAGCATTACATCATTGATGGAGTATTCGTAAATTATTGGATTTTTTATTCTATGAAATCTCATAATTAGACATTTACTTATATTTAGTTGTAGATAGTTCTCTTGGCACCAAACAAAAAGTTTAAACAAGTTATTTGACAATGTTTGGCAGTCATTGATATTTCTTATGGCTTTGTATATTTTCATATCGTCCGCAAACATTAAAACTTCGACATCGTTGAAAATAGAAAGAACATCGTTCACAAATATCAAAAATAAAATTGGTCCCAAATGTGATCCTTGGGGAACACCGCTGGTAGCAATAAATTTATAAGAAGTAAACCCATCAATTTTAACGGCCAATTGCCTGTTACTTAAATAACTGTTAAACCACATGTATAAATACCCTGTTATTCCTAATTTATGTAGCTTTTTTAACAGCAGGTCATGGTTAACTCTGTCGAATGCTTTGCTGAAATCAGTATAGACTGAATCAACTTGTAACTTCTTAGACAAGGATTCGGATATAAAGTTTTGGTAAATTAAAAGATTGGACAAAGTAGATTTTCCAGAAGTGAAACCATGTTGGTTAGGTGAAATTACTGGCTTGATACAGTGACTGATTTTATTTAAAATAAGTTTCTCAAACAATTTTGGAATAGTTGATAAAAGGCAGATCGGTCTGTAATTGCTCACCTCATTTTTGTCTCCTTTTTTAAATATCGGGGTGAGGAAACTGTATTTCCATTTTTCAGGAAAGTGTCCTGTTTGTAATGACTGGTTGAAAAGAAAATGTAGTGGATGTGCAAGAGTAGTAGCGCAATTCTTTAAGAAAACAGGTGGGATATTATCAGGACCACCGCTCTTACTTTGATCCAGTTGTTTTAGCTGAGTCAGTACATCTTTATATTCAATTATTACATTGGCTAAATTTAAGTTATGATCTGGGGAAAAACTAGGCGAGTAATCGTTGACTATTATTGAGTCACGGACATATACACTTTTAAAGAAGTCGGCAAATAGGTTAGCTACGTTTTGAGAGTCGTTGGCTATTTTTCTTTCGTAGCACATATTGGAGGGTATGCTAATATCGTCATTTTTCAAAGACTTTGTGTAATTCCAAAATTGTTTTGTGTCTCCTTTAATTGACATTTCTACCTTATTTATGTAATTGTTGTAACAAATTTTTGACATATTTTTGCAATCTTTTCTTATTTTACTGAACTCAATATAATTTGATAGGGATCTCTCTTCTTTATATTTTATGTGTAAAATTTTTTTTTTAGTTATTAATTGGATTAATTCCTTATTAAACCATTTTGGATGCTTTGATTCTTTGAATTTAATTAAAGGTATACAGTCTATGATAATGGCATTTATTTTATGATAAAATGATTCTATATTATGGATCATATTGTTTTCCTTGAGAAACGACCAATCTACCTTGCTGAGATGATCATTAATTTCAGTGTAATTGGCATTTTTGAAATTAAAACTAGAACTTGTGAGTTTATTACTTTTTTTTGCATTGTTTGGAATAATTACTGACAGTGGAGGATGGTGGTTATCTATGGGAAGGATAGACTCTAATGCATTTCTAACTATTATGTCCTCTTCATTTGAAAAAACAAGATCTAGGATGCGATTACTTGAATTATGTACATTATTTAATTGGGTGAGATTCAGAAATATTGACATATCAATGATTTCTCTTTCGCATAATGTTACTGATTGGTAATTAGTACAGTTGAAATTACAATTTGGAAGGTTGTAATCTCCAAAAATTAAGAATTTATGTTTTTTATATTTTGATTTTAAAAGTTCGACATCTTCGGAATGATTTTTATATATAGATAAATTAGCTGATGGAGGAATGTACACGCAACCAATGATGTAATTTTGATTTTTACCGTTTACCATAATGAAAATTTGTTCGACATCACAATATTTGGTTTTTAACATTTTTGAAGACATTTTATTGGAGACTGCTAAAAGGACTCCTCCACCTCTGGATCTGGAACTGGTCTTGATATTTCTGTCAAGCCGGTAGATTTGATGATAGGGTAAACCAAGCTCCGTTGAGTAAATTGAAGGTTCTAGCCAGGTTTCCGTAAGAGCGATGACATCGTGTGAAGTAATTGGGGCGTTTATCCTAAATTCGTTCAGCTTTGTCCTTAATCCTCTGACGTTCTGGTAGTAACACATGATAGGTTTTAGTTTTTTGGATTAGTATTTACAATAGTAGGTTTATTGTTTTTGTATTTGATTGTGAGTCCTGTTTCACCATTTTGTGTTCTTTGATCTAGGGTTAATCGTAGATTGGCGAGATAGTTTCTTTGGGCTGGAGTTTGATCGGAATAAATTTTAATACCAGGGTACTCGGTTATGCTGTTTTTTTTTCTCAGTATGTCAATGGCTTGGGCGGGATTGACAAGCATAACTTTTAGAGGTCTAGGTTTGTCCGATTTTCTGATCCCCAGACGATTATGTTTCCTTACGTAATATAAATTAAAGGTTACTTATGTAGGTTTATTTTTAATTAGATAGGTATTGTACCTACCTACAAGTCTCTTGATTTCAGAGGAAATTTTGGTTCTGATTTATCTATTTATGTATACTGGGTTTTTACGGAGACAATTGAGAATAATCTAATCAATAATAGATAGGTACAAATTATTATGTTTTATTTATTTTTGTTTATTTTTTATTGTGAATACATTACATATACAGGGTGTCCGGGGGTAAAGTGCATTAACTTCGGGAGGTGATTCCACATGATAGTGGAGTAAAAAAGTTAACAACTTTTTCCGAAATTCCAACTTTTTTTCCCATACAAAAAGACGTACCTACAAAAAATCCTTAATGTGAGGTACGATCTTACTTGCTGAGAGCCTGCCGGGCAGCGTATTTACAATCCCTACCGCGTTTCAGTCGCTTTAAATTTTCAATATCAAAATTTAAATATTTAGAAATAAAATTATTAATTTCTAATATACACATTGAAAAGATTATTTTATCTAGATTTTAGAACAATTTTTGTTTTTGCAAAGTGATAAAAAATTATCAATATAGAGGTGAATTTACAATATATGGGAATAATATTAAAATTTAAATATTTAGAAATAAAATTATTAATTTCTAATATACACATCAGAAAGATTATTTTATCTAGATTTTATAACAATTTTTGTTTTTGCAATGTGATAAAAAATAACCAATATAGAGGTATATTTAAAATGTAAATTGTCGTTACCGTGACTGAATCGGTATAGGTTTTGTAAATACGCTGCCGGGCACGATTCTGGCAACATTCATGGTTGTGATTGGTCCGTACCGTAACAGCGAAAAAAAATAAAGCTAGCCGCACACGCCGGTCTAATTTTATCTTTTTACCATAAAACTACTCCTAAAAGTTGGAATTTCGAAAAAAGTTATTTATCTTTTTTACTTATAATATCGTGTAGAATCACCTCCCCGAAGTTAATTCACTTTATCCCCGGACACCTTATATAATTATTACATTAGTTGACCAATTAATTAATTCACATGCGGTAGAAGCGACGCCTTCTGAAAATTAAAGTAGACAAGCGTGGGGAGGCTACGAATCACCGCACAAAGAGGAGACCGATTACTATATCATATACTATATCATTCTCTCGTAGGCTAAATCCTATAGATGTACGTATTTTTCTCTTTTTAGTGTCAAAGGGTTTGATAGGTAATTGATTTAATATTATGTCACTATTTTTTGTTTTATAGTTGGATAGGACCAAATAAAAAGTCAGTGGGACTAAGACATCAAGGATGCCGTAGTCTGCAATGGTGAGTCACGACTGTACGGGATTTTTTTTTCTTGTTTTGATTTGTCTAATAAATAGTGATAAAGGGGTGTTAAATAAAGATATAAATCTCGTATTTCTTAAAATAATATTTAGATATATTATCATCTTCTTCCTCCGGATTGACTTTGAAATTTCACATAATAGAGAAAAACCACCCCTGTTAAATCTTTAAAAAATGTTAGATAAACCAATAAAAATTGACTATTTTTCAATAACACAGGAAATAGAGGGAATATTTTGATTTATTTATTTTAAAAATACCTATATGAACGTAATTCAAATTATCTCAAGGCAGTGTATTTAAATACAAGCAAAATCCTTCTTACTCTCAAATTTCGGCATTATTTTGCGAGACTCATTCTTGAGACTTTTTGTAAATAATTTCGTAAACATGTACTTACTACATTTGATATGGAAGATTACAAAAAAGTATGGTTTAAAGGATTCGGGGTAACTTTTATATGCACTAGAATTAACCCCTTACAATGAAAATGTTCACTGTTGAGTGAATCCGGAGGAAAAAGATCGTATCATAAATTTTTAAATTTTCAAAAAAGTTCGTTTTCAACATATTTGGCACCCTTTTATCGCTCTTAGAATTAAAAAAAAAATTAAAAAATTAAATGACCCACCTTAATGTCTATAATGCAAAAGTGTTTATTCCTAACATAAATAAATTACAGCCATCTATGAACGAGCAGATTATAAATAAAGTAACATAAATGATTAATTATTAGACAAGAAAGTTGAATTCTAAAATCCGTTGTTAACATTTTACTAATTTTTAACCAGTTTGTAAAATGTTAAACCCCACTATTTATTGTAGCCCCCGCTTTACAGATGAGTGTTAGCAGAAGTAAGGTTGATTGCGTTGATTGTATACATACACAAACCACGTGCTTGAACGTTGCGTGGCAACCGACTTCGTTTACACCGTAAATATATTGTCGATAAAACCACGCAATGAACCATGTTTCAGATAAGGTTTTTTTATAAAGCACTAATAGCACATTTCTGATAAAACGTTGCACAAATTTATTAAAATATTACCTTCATAGTCGCTCTCGTTCTCCGCTTGGACCATAGATACTGTGGACTTGGAGCTGGGGTCACGGAGATGGACCGAGGAGAGGATTTATCAACCAAACACGTCTACTCTTGAACTCTTATGTAATATTACTGAATAAGTACTAACTGACTATACTATTGACTACTGACTACTCACTGGTAACTGGTAGGTACTGACACTGACTGAGGACAGACACCATAAATAAACCAAACCACTCACCACTATGTAGCTGATGCTTATGATGGGGTAACTGTAAACTGTAGTGTCGGTAATAATTGTAATTTATTATAATATGTAATAGTATGCATAGTTACGAAGTCGGCAAGTAGCCAGTAAGACGTTGGCTGGTTATGAATAAATTATGTTAGTTTGTTTATTTAGCGGGAGATAAAACTATAGACATTAGATTATGTTTTTATTGACGTTGTATGTTGTGCTGTGTAATGTATTTATTTATTCTATCTACTTGTCTCAATGAGAATGAATACCGAAGCAGTGCAAAAAAGTGCGGGAATGTAGGTACTTGTATTATCGGACACGAGACAACGTATGGTATCGGACAAGTGTTGTTTCCCTTACATTTGTTGTTTTTAGATAGGGCAATGCAAGTTAGTTCATAATATTGCCACACTAATGCTGTTCTCACACGAGCGCTATACTATCATGGCTTGACCTATTTTAGTATATCGCTCATCAATGATGAGTTATCATATATTCCCACTGGGTGGGGGGTAACGACGTGGTGAAATAGGTGAAGCCATGATAGTATAGCGCTCTTGTGAGACCAGCATAGTTCGAGGTGCACAGTGCCCGGTCCCCGGTGCCCGGTGCCCAACCGAAAATCCAAGGTTTTTTTTTTATCAAACATTAAATATTAAAAAAGGTTTGTCATTATTTCACCAGCACTGATACTATCAGATCTATGTGGACATAAAGCAGCTCTTTGCGAGAACCATTTCGGTTAATTTGCACCAAAACCACAAAACACTATACAAATCAACACAAACTAAACACAATACCCGAGTCGAAAACAACAAACCTCTCCAAACTCCTTTTGCTAAAACCACCTTTGGACCTAGACATTTCAAAAACATATCTTGCAAACTATACAATAGATACACTACCATCTAAGAGCTACGATTAGACATTGACGGATATATAATAATAATTAAAAAAAAAACAAAAACAAAAATAATTGGATTGCAAATGTAGTAGATTCCGTAAAATAAATCACTCTAGACATGAATATCAATTTACATACAACCTAACCTAAATAAAATAATATAATCTTGCCAAACATAACCTCCATAATAATTTTTACCATATCTATTTTACTTCATATTCTCTTGCTCATTAATTTGTAATGCTATTCCCTTTATAGGATTAATCTACGCCCCCCTATTACCTTTCTTTTTGTTTTTATTGAAAGATTATTCTTTAATCACAAATAAAGAATGTTTAAATGTAGTTAACCTTAGTATTTATGTACTATATATGTTTGTACGTATTTTTGAACCTCCTGCGTCTGTCTCGACTCTGGTATATTCTGGTGAGACAAGCATCGATAAAAACCCTTGTAAAAGATAAGTAAATTAATAAAAATATCACATCATGCTAGCGAGAAAGATTTATTGAAGTAAAACTTCTTTACGCACGCTTGACTTGGGGAGTAAGCTGGCGAATGCGTGACGAGGCGAACGGTAGTCGAGAGGGAGATACTCGTATAAGTTAGAGAAGATAGAAAGAGAGAGAGTTACGTTTCGTATTTATTACTGTAGGGGCTAGAAGGATAGGTGCGAGCACACATTTTCTTTCTATCTTTCTCTTATAGCCTGTTACATTTAGTATATCGACTCAGTGCAGGCCTATTGTCTGTATCATATTGTAGGAGCAAGAGAGAGCAGTGTGCGCGCACATTTTCTTTATCTCTTCCTATCATATAGATTGAGCTAAAAAGTTTTACTTCAGCTGTGTGGTCTAAAGCACACTGGTTTTTTTGTTAACTTTTTTATCTTTCAATCGGTATTTTTCAAGTACGTATTAATCATCTCTCGCTTTTGTTTTTTCATTACTTACTGATATCGTGTACTTTTAATTATAATATCGAAGCAAAGCGGAAACTATTACTTACTGGCCAAAAATACATTGGATACCTGCGTTATGTAGGCTTGATATCGCTCACCATAAATTCTGACCCCATATATTATGATAGTATGGCATTGGCATAGTTTCGTGTGAGACTAGCACGCTGGTTGTTGTATCGATACCGCATCAGTTACTATGACGATGTTAAGTCAAATGTCAACGAATAGATCAAGGCGTAGATCGAAAATATATCTTCTACGAATCTTGGGCATATATGTTCTATCTGACAGGAACTTTTTATTGATTTTAGTTATCTTCTGTTTCTGATAAGATAGTTGACACACACCGGCATACTACATCAATATGAACGCGAATCGTAAATTATTTACTTTCATACTTACACTATTTTAAGACCCTTTATTACTCTTACATAACAGTAATTTTATAGATTGTTAGCTACCGATAATAGTATTTTAAGTGAAGGACAGAACTGGAAAGATGCACATTTAGAAATATTCAAATTAATCTGAATTCGTCGACTCCATTTCAAATGATTTTTATTTTACACAGGAGGCCCTGAGGCAAATAATTTTATCTTAGTCATCTTAGGGGGTGCTGTGTGGAGGGTTTTTTAAGGAAAGGAAGAAGAGGAAGTTCTAGAAAGGAAATAGGTATGAGGGATAAGTAGGAATCTGGGTTAGTGTCCATCGTATAAATCCATCCCTTCAACTGCTGTGCAAGGGGATGGGTCGAGGGATTCTGGCTGGAGAGGTCAAAAGAACTCCTCAACCAGTTCCTCTCGATCCGGCCCGCCACGTAGCAGGTGGGCAGACACATCGGCCGTCAAGACCTTGACAAACCTCACACCCTGAAACCCGGGCACCCTTGCTAAGTCACCAAACGTAACGAACCACTTGAGGTGACCTATGGCAGGGGTATTGGTTATCCAATAAGTTCAATTCAATTCAATTTAATTTATTCATTTTTAAAACATTACACAATTAAAATTTCGAAGTATTTTATAATAGAGAAAATTTTAAGATTCAAACAGATTTACCTAAGCAATTTATTCAAACGACAAACTTTGTTGCTGTTAGCATGATTGTGCTTTATTGATGTTAAACATATCGATATTCGAAGTGATTCTATTTAACAACAAGACAGCTCTCCGGACTGACATGACATAACCAATGGCAAGTTAGTTCTGCAAGCCGGGACATAAAATAAAAATGTTACATTTTTAAAACAGAAAGCCATCGAACATTAAAATATAAGATTAACCCTTTGATTTTATATTTTTTTAAATCCTATGGTCTTATTTTTTTACAAAAAAACCCTATGATTTGAAATGTATATCATATTTTGCTGAAATTTATTTCGCCGCGAAGAAAAACGGCATCTTTTGTCCGTATGCGTTACTAGAAACAATATCTTTTAGAAAATTATCGGTATGTTAAAGTAGCCAATGAAGTGTTTTTGGCCACATTTTGGCAAATTTGCAAAGACTTGCGATCGTGCGCTGGCCAAAATGTGGCCAATTCGAAAAGATACTATAAAACATTTGTTGAATTTATTTTAAACCACTCCTGCGGCCCGCACTGTTGATCAATTACAAGCAGAGATAAAGCTTTCACAGTTATTCACGAGATGTCTCCCATCTATGCATCGTATCTAGACAATTTTAAATTATTATTTTTACGATTTACGTGTGCTATTAATTGCCTACCTACTGCGTATTTTATATCATAATTGCGCAATATAAAATTATCTGGCGATACTTTACACGGATGTTAATTTTTTCATATTGTGGGGGTTTTGGAAATGAGACTTAATACCACACTTGCTGCGACCTACCACAGGATTTTACTCCTTTCGGAGGATTACTTTAGTTTTTTATGTTTAAATTAATCATTCTCACTATTTTTAGCGAGATAATGAATTGTGGGATTTTGGGCATAGAATTTCTCCGCAATCCAAGTGACCAAATATTACTGACGTTCTTTACGACTCGTCATCGGCATCCTTGGCTCTCCACGCAGCTCAGAATCGCTAGGAGTGGAGGAGCCTTGTCCACCTTGGAAATTGGAGTGGGGGGTCACGACCCTCATAAATAAGGAACCTGAAAGAAGAAGCTGAAAGTTGCGGGGATAAATCTAATAACTGTACACACCAGGACACTTTGGCCGAGAATGATTTTGGTGGTAGAAATTGGAACTGTATTGCTTGTCTAGTATGACCATAATTCAAAATTGCCAGTAAAAATATATTCTACATTAAACAGTACCTTGCCATACAGCTTTATAAAATGCCCCTTAGATGAGAGGGTTGAAATTTTTGATCTTCAGGTAGGTACTTAAAGATTTACAGGTTGGTATTTTGATTATCTGAAGACGATTCTCGAGAAAAATCTCTCAAAATAACATTTTTCGGAAAAATGCGAGCTTTTGAGGTCGGAAAGACGCCTTTGAACGAGCTGTATGTGATCAAAAGATGATTCAATGAAAAAATCCTCTAATTTATTTTTCTGAGCACGACTCAATGAAAAGTCTACGTTCATCTTAAAATCATCACATTTACGGCCAAATTGGGATCTTAGGGTTCAAAAATCAAAACTCAATTCGGGCTCTTTGGCGTAGGTGAAGATTACATACCAATAACTCTGGCGCACACTCTTACGCTTGGCCTTCAATATGAAAGACGTTATTAATAAATGGAAGAAAAAAAGAAGACGTTTCATATTTGTAATCAATATAATTTTTTTTTATTTTCAACAAATTTGCATTGGTTTGGTATCGTGAGTCAGTAATAACAACTAACAACTGATCTCTTTTCACAGTATGTATGCAAAATTATTACGGACAATGGCACTGAATTCATACAATTAGATTTTATAGTAATCGGCGAATTCGCCTATAATTTGATAATAATTATTAATTTATTAATTAAAAATAAAAATCTTAACCTAATTACGTAATTACAGTGATTTGAGTCATGTGAAGTATTGCTCACTGGTTTATACAAGTCATAAAACTCTAAGTAGTGGAGACAGGAACTTGATTTTCCTGTATCAGTAACATTTGAACATTTGAGATGTTTTTCTCCTTACAATGAAACAAAATTACACCTACATCAGTTAGATCTCATTTAAAAAATACTTTATAAATCGTAATACGTTCAAATAAATAGGTAGTACTAGGTTCGCATACGAGAGAAATTAGTCGATCGTAGTAGTTACTTATTATGCTTATTTCATCTTTGTAATAAACTATCTAAAAACGGCCTTAAAAATATGTATGCATTTGGAATTCGTACACAAAATGCTTAATTTGTGTCACTTAGCTACAACAAGAAATATCTAGTACTTCAAAATAATACAACTCAGTTAATATTTCAGTTTTACATTCTTGGTGTCTCAAATGCGCTAATTACACTACTCTTTCTTCTTCTGCCGAAATACTCCGCTTCTCTGAGAGTATCTGGAAGAGCCTTGCCGTGTGTTTCAGGCAGCATCAACGTCAAAAAGGCTGCGATGATCGGCAAACCACCAAATATCGCAGGAGGAAGCCAGAACTGGTAGGCGCTCAAACCAGCGACAAATGGAGCAAGCATGGAGCCTACCCTCGCTATCATAGAACAAAGTCCAATGCCAGTATTTCGCAAAACAGTAGGGAAGATCTCCCCAGCAAACACGTAAACAGTAGGAAACGAAATACTCATTCCGAAGATACCTGTAGAAGCTAATATAATCTTTGTTAACGTTTTTGTTTCTGGTGATATGTTCAAAGGCAGTAAATCTATGATAACAATAGCAATCAAAGTGCTTCCAGAGAGGATATAAGAGTAAAACAGGGTCTTCTTTCTTCCGTAGATTCTGTTGAATGCTATTGAAGACAGTGTTCCTGGGACTTGAATGGCAGCAGAGATGGCAACGTTCACGAAGATGTTTCCTCCAATTTGTCCAATGAACTGGGAGACGCCGAAGAAGCACAGTCCGCAGGCCAGCCAGTCGAAGCACATGTATATTGTCTTCATGCGCATGTTCTTTCTCCTGAATAAACTCAGCATATTCTCTTTTGGTTCAGTGTTATCCCCCAGCATGTCGCTGGAGTCTTTCAACTGTTTGGCGATGTTTTCTGTCGGCATTTTATTTCTGAAATAATATAAAAAATGACGATTACATTCACATGGTAGAGGAAAATATTCACAAATTTCAAAATACAATTGGACTTCTTCAACTAATTAATTAATTAAAAAAAAATTCTGAGATTTCTTTGAACAAGGGAATATGGCTATTGGCTACTATCTCGGGCTATATCATACCGACTTTCTTTTGGGTATGCTAGGAATCCACGAGTCAGAGGGGATGTACGCTAGCTTGTGTCGCTCTTCGTAGAGAGAAAAAAAATGGCCTTATTTTTAAATGCCCGGGGTCTCAAAAGTTTCGTATGATCTGTAGCTATTCGAAAACGTAAAAATAAATGAAATTATTTTTCACTTTTAGCCCGCTAAAATGGCCGGAAGTTTTGAAAAAAAAAATAGATTTCGTGATTTGGAAAAAAATGAAACAAAGGGTCCATATTTTATATTTTGTACCAAACTTAATTTTTATTCCATAACCGCAGTACAAAAAACGCAAAAAAAAAAAAATTTTGAAACATTTGTGACGTGTTTGTTAAAAATATAAAGGGGGAAATAACACTTTCTGGATAATATCAGTATTCTTATTGACTTACTTGTATTCATAAACTTGAATTTTATTTTTCATTTTTGTCAGCTATACGCATTTTTAATAACAAGCAAACGTTAAGGTTAAATTATTAGAAAAAAAATAATTCAAAAATATTTTTTTAAATGTTTTAGGTTTGTTTTCTGATTTTCAATGCATTTTAGCGGGCTAATAACAATTTAAAAAAAATTAAATGCAGTTCTCATTTTCTTTATAAGATGAAACTTTTGAGACCCCGGGCGTTTCTGATTTCAAAAGTTGAAATAATTGACACGCCCTAATGTACGAGTACACACAGCTACACATTTCTTCTTCTCGATTTGTAAATGATTTGAAATCTAGGCTATCATGGATAGCCTTCTCGAAGGTTATTTTTTTATTTTGATACAAATATATTACATAATATTATGGTATAGTTTAAAAATGTTGGCCTCACTGGGAGGCCCATTACGATTATTTCTATGTTCTCGAAGTTTATCTCCGTCACCGACCGCAAAGACCGTTCTACATCTTGGTTGAACAGATTAATAATTCATATATCGACAAATTTAGCATCAACGACAAACTATACCTGTTTGATAATGCATTCAGAAGGCGAAACAGCTGTCACATATAATAACAAATACACTGTGTAATTGTTATTATAATTACACAGCAGAACTTGTTTAATATTGAATAACAATATTTTAGATAAATGAAAGAAAAATAAAATAAAAATTAATAACAATATACTACACTAGTATAATAGTTGACACCCAAAACTGAATTAAGATACAATCATTATCGATCAACCGTACTGCAAAATTAGTGGTACTTTAAATAAACAAAAATTTTAACAAAACAAAAAAACGACTTCAAAAAATGCACTAAAAAGTAAAAAAATAATTTTGTATTCTTCTACAACTTTATAATCAACTTACCTTTTCTACTCATCAATATGTTTGTACGATTGTTATTTTTGGAGTCGGTGTCGGCGGGAGAGGAGCTGTCAAGTGAACACGCCGGGCCGCGGGTACCTTGGTTGACACCGACTCCAAAAATAACAATCGTACCTACATATTGATGAGTAGAAAAGGTAAGTTGATTATAAAGTTGTAGAAGAATACGAAATTATTTTTTTACTTTTTAGTGCATTTTTTGAAGTCGTTTTTTTTGTTTTGTTAAAATTTTTGTTTATTTTTTGATTTTTAGTGAATCTGAAGTACACTAACTAATTCGATTAAGATTCGGCCGAGTATCGTAAATTTGTTCTTCAGAACTGGAAAGTTCCGTTACTTTGTCATGGATCCCATAATCAGAACCTAAACTACCCTTGAAGTACATCCTTTCCAATAAAAAAAGAATCATCGAAATCGGTTGGGGTGATATTGAGTTATTCGTCCATTCGTCGCGCACATACTTGATGCAAATTTAAGACTTATATGATTTTCTCATGGATGCCATTGTCAAAACTGGACCAAATTAAAATGGGACCACACGGGAAGCACCAGCTTTCAAATAAAAAAAGAATCATCAATATCGGTTCACCCAGTCGAAAGTTCTGAAGTAACAAAAAAAAAAAAAAAAAAATACAGTCGAATTGAGAACCTCCTCCTTTTCGAAGTCGTTTAAAAAGGAAACGATTTTACAATTTCTACGCTATAATCTAAGAAAATTTAATATTCAAAATTGTTATTTTTAACACATTTTTAAGCTAGATAAGTAATGTATTTTTGAAGTGTTGATGCCATTTATTGCATGCTAAATAAAAATAAAAATAAAATGGACGAGGAGCGCCCTTCGCAGTTAGAACAACAGAAAAATTTGAGTTACACCGTTTTTCCTGTCAAATGTAAACATTGAAATATTATGTTGTCACCTTCGACCAAATCATACGTCAACGGTTTTCACTATTAAATTCGGGATTTAAGCAAAACCTCACACCTGAATTGGACGTATTTATGCATAAAGCATCCAATTCCAAAAAGATGAACATGAGAAAAAGTCGTTTGAAAATTTGACTACATAGAAGCAAAAATGCTGTTGTGATGTTTCTCATTTTTTTTAAATTGTAAATAGATAATAAATTTATAATCAACCAATAAATGTTTTACAGGTAAGTTAGAAGAAGCAGAAAACTTTCAAACCTCCATTTTTTACATAATTTTAAGTCAGTTAAGGTGATTCACGATTCAAATCATGTGATTTTGGATTGAAAATTGGAAAAATAAAAATATTAAGTAATATGTTAAAAAAAAGAAGTTTTATATTAAATATTCCCGGGTTACGTACAACCCGACAATATGTGAAAATCTCCTACTACCACTAAAGAGGAAAATGTTGCTTGTGTTGTGATGGAGGACTTGGCCAGCCGAGGAATCGAACACGCATCGAACCACGCCGATAGAGCGACGCGACGCCGACGGTTGGAACCGACATGCGATGCCAACTCGACCGGTGAATAAATTATTTTTCATTAGTCTTTTAAATTTTTTTTTTTGTAAAATCTCCTTAAAGTTCAAAACCTCCTACTTACGAACCCCTTTTCGGTTATAGTTTTATTGAATAAAGTGGAAAATAAAATTCTTTAGAATAAGAATTTATGTCTGAGCTTCGCAAAGTAAATGAATAAATATAACTGGAATTTAAACCTTATCGCCAACTACATAAAGATTGTTATTGTTAGCATCCTAATCCTGAATTTTACACGACAAGGCGCTTCGCCTCAACCGCGTGTGGATAAAAATAAATACAATTGACAAAAATCTATTGAATGCGTAGAGGGTGACCGGACTACTCAGAAAGAAACCAACTCAGAAGCACCTCAGAAAGGTTATTAAGGGTGATGATAAAAAAAATATTTAAAAAATTGGTTAAATAGATTAAGTTAGGTTAGGGTTATCGTCTATTTTAAAATTATTTTTTCATATCTTTTAATGACCTTTCTGAGGTGTTTCTGAGTTGGTTTCATTCTGAGTTGGCATGGAACGGCGTAGAGATATTGTATGTGGACCTTGATGATTTCAGCAGATATAAATTTCATAGAAAAACATTCAATACTGGATTTTGGAAAACTGTGGTTGGAAAACGCGTTCAAATTACTTATTGGTTCCAAAATCGATGTGGCCATAGTAATAATATTTTTTTAGTTCAACTTTATAAAATTTGTCAAAAATATTCTTACACTCTTGCTCCCTTTTCGAGGACCTCGGCCGCCTGTTCGTGTCTTCCTACAGCAAGGAGCCAACGAGGAGATTCCGGCAGAACCCAGTAATAGACGAAGAGTAATATTGACGGTAAGGAGATCCACAGCTGAAGTCTGCTCCAGGAGTCAGAGGTCAGATAGCCAATACCCACCAGCGTCAAGTGGCCCAAGTTGAAGGGAATCTGGAAAATTCATCATATTATTAGCTCTACTCTCTATTAGTTAATGATATTAATCATTGAAAAATTATAAAACTTTCCTATAATTAGATACTCGTATGTATACACAGCATACTTTGCGTTATTATTATTTGTATCATGCGACCAAGAACACAACCTAATGGCCTTCAATACTTTGGAAAATCAACATTATCATTTTTTTACAATTTTTTCTTTATATCAAAAATACGGTTCCATGCCAACTCAGAATGAAACCGACTCATAAACAACTCAGAAAGGTCGTTAAAAGATATGAAAAAATAAGGAAAATATTCTTCTATCGAGTCCACGCTCAAAACACACTTTAAAAATTAAAACAAATTGTACTAGATAGATAATGGTTAGTAATAAGTAAATCAGTAACCGGAATTGAAAAATATTGCGTTTTAATGATTTTTTTTATTTTAAAAATGCGAAATGTCATTTTTCAAGGACCGCCATGTTAATTACGACGATGAAATACGCATTTTTAAAAGAAAAAATCGCTTTCTGTCAGTTATACAATAATAAGTACGAATTGCAATCTTCGGAAATGATAAATAATGCGCATTAATCAGTATTTTGTTCGGTTTCATAAACACGAAAAATCACGCGAGACGTTTGCCGTCGTACTTAACAACATGGCGTTCCTTGAGAAATGACATTTCGCGTTTATAAAGATAACAAAATAACCATTAAAATGCAATATTTTTCGATTACGGTTACTGAATTACTTATTACTAACTGTAACCTACCTAGTACAATTTGTTTTAATTTTTTAAAGTGTGTTTTGAGCGTGGACTCGATAGGGAAATATTTACCAAAAATAATATAGTAGCCGGTAACCCTAACCTAACTTAACCTATTTAACCATATTTTTTTTAATCACTCTTAATGTCCTTTCTGAGGTGCTTCTGAGTTGGTTTCATTCTGAGTTGTCTGGTCACCCAAAAATACAACCAATTGTAGATTTCCTCCTCGAATTTACAAATTAACAGGATTGACATCAGAATTTTGTAAAACAACAACACAATATCTCTCGTAACAATTATATTCTGTTTTTTTTCAGTAGGTAACATATATTATATTGTAGTCACATTTGGCAGTCATGAAAAGTGATGGAATAAAAACTAGGTTGTGAATTATGAGATTTTTTTTCCTGTCTCCATAGTTATTTTAAAAAGTTACTTCATGCTGTGCTCAATGCATTGTTGATAGAAATATCGTATTTATTTAGTTTTCATGATCGTTATCAGAGTTTATATAAAAAAAATTGAGTTCTCGTTGCGTCTCAAATGGGTTTTCCAGGTTTTTACCCGGTAAAATTTGTATTTATTTATTTTAATCATATCTCGAACCGTTTCGTAAAGCAGTTTGTTTTTAGAAGTTTTTCATTTATACAAAACCGGTGTTTTCCGTGAAAATTTTGATAAACAGTGAATATAAATTTGATATAAAAACTTGAAAATCATGGAAACCTAACTTTCGGCTGCGTCTCTATCTTTTCTTCTCCTATAAGACGAGTATAACTTTAACCTTAGTATTATTAATTCACTTTCGTTGATAATTTTTAATATTGTTCTAACAATTTTTGTTTTTAGAGTTTGATGACCTTGATCTGATCGAATTTTCGAGTGTTCATCAATATATTTTATTTCTATCTCCCCAACTGTAACTACGAACATTAACACGCCTATAAACATGATAAGCTGATGACCCTTTGCATCTGCGGGTTATCTGGATAAGTATTTACCCGCTTATCTGTAGTCAATAATTATGAATGAAAACTATCACATTTCACAAGTAATTATGAATCAAAACTCATCACGCTTCACTTGTTACCTGAAAGAGGATCCCAGCATTAGACTATAATGATCTCCATTATAAGCGCGAAAGAGACAACCGTCACTCCATTCATAAAACTCGACACATTTCACTAAGAAAAACGCCTGAAAACACATCATATTTCACTCTGTTCCTGGAGGATTGCAACATCGACTCCAATGAGCCCAAATCAAGTGACAATGGTCCCACTGCACAATGAACCTGATGGCCGTGAAGGATTGCCAGTCGGGGAAGAAATTTGATACGAAAACTGACCACATTTCACTAAGACTTATGTATATTAACTCATCACACTTCACAGTACACCCATCTGAAAATAGAATCCAGCATCACCCCTGTACTTGTCTTAATGATCTCCATGTCGGGCACGAACTATTTTACGATAGAATCTTCTGATGGCTGTAAAGGCTTTCCAGTTGGCACAGAGCTATTAATAAAAACTCTTCACGTTTGACAATTATCCTCCAATACGATCACAGCAAATTCCTATAGATACCCAAGGTCTGCAATGTAAGGACTAAGGAGGTGATCATCATCCCAAAGAACCCTATTGCCTTGAATGATTATCAGTTAAAACAGAATGATGATTAAAAACTCATCACCTATGACATTGTAGATAGGGAACGTACCCATACTACGTGACCAACTTTTTGCAACTTTTAACCCCCCCCGGAGACCAAAAACCTAAGCCCGCCGCCGCTCATTTGTACCAGGCGTGACATTTTGAAGACCCCCCCCCCCCTAAACGTGTCACGTAGTATGGGTACGTTCCCATACCTAAAGAGAATTCCAGCTACCTCCCTGAACTTGACTCCGATAATATCCATGATGAGGACGAATGAGGTGACCATAGTCTCTCTAGAGGCAACGCCTTCAATAAGAATGATGGCCGCAAAGGATGGAAGTGGGTTTAGAAATATTATTGAAAACTCATCACACTTCACACCGTACCTGAAAGAGGATTCCAGCAACCTCCCTGTACTTGACTCCGATGATCTCCATGATGAGCACGAATGAGGTGACCATGGTCCCTCCAGTGGCCACTGCTACGATAAACCTGATGGCCGTGAAGGAGTACCAGTCAGGGCAGAAGGCAGCCAACACCCCTGAAGCTGCTTGGAGTACCACAGAAACCAACAAGGGCCAACGTCTTCCATAGCTGCGAAAAAAAATAGATATAGTTATGTGTTTTTCGGAACTTGGAAAATCAGAATGAGGAATGCTGAGAGTATATTAGGCAAGTACTCTAAATACTCGTAAGTCACAATGTGTCTAAATGGAATAATGGGCTTTTAAGATAAAAAAAATCTTCAATATCTACAATCTACATGGACATATAAAATGAAAATTTTGATATGTGTAATGGTGTAGTTTTTCAAATTTGAAAGTACCCATCGAAAATATTAATTACGGTTATGCATCTGTCCTGCATAAATCTGGTTCAACGAACTTGTTGGCTTGTTGCTAATGGCAGGGAGCGACAATGAAAGATCTAGTGTTTTGGTATATGCAGACAGTTGTGTGTATGTATCACGATGGGGTGCATATCACGTAGGTCACATCACGGTGGGATGTGGATGTTTTTTTTTAAGTTTTCATTATTCATTGAATTGTTTGATACATGAATTGAGGATTTTTCAAGCACCATGCTAGGCATATGCATGTTTTAAGGTGGTCGACGTGTGTCGTCGATGCGCGGTGGGCGCAGATGTGATGATGATGTTGTGGTCAACTGTTGATGAACTTGAACTTCCAGGTCCTCTTTCGTATAATTAAGGCCTCTTCAAGACCTACATTTATCCCTGCCCATCCGGGAGGCGACATAGGGTAAAGGGCGTTATCAGAATAAAAAGTTTCAAAATATCCCCCGACAAAATATCCACCGTCCAAATATCCCACGGAAAAAACATCCCCCAACAAATGATCTATTAACAATTAACCAAACTCAACCTAACAAAAAAATGGGACCAAAATAATATAGATGTCTGTATAATTTTGTCTACAAATTATTGTTCAAAAATTGTAAAATGGGACAAAAATAATGCAGATTACAAAAATGTATTGTCTTTACAGGATGTCTGTACTATTTTTAGCCCATTTTTGTTAGGTTAGGTAGATATTTTGATGAGAGATGTTTGGTCTGTAGGATATTTTGTCTGAGGATGTTTTGTCGAGGATATTCTGTCTTTACATCTATCTCGGGCGCTCTTGTGAGGTGTCACAAATAATTATAATAATAATAATAATAAATTTGGACAACTTATATAGCGCTGTTTTTGCGAAAAATCGCCTCAAGAGCGCAATTATGTGAACTATCTATCAATAAACTAGCTGGGTTACGCGGCTTCGCTCAGGACAACATTCGAGAGTGTTCTGGAATGTTCCACAATGATGTTACCGATTCCCTATTCCAGAACATTCCACGACATACAACGCTACTCCTTCCAGATAGAGCTCTATGGAATCTTTCCGAAAGACTGTTCTAGAAATTTCAAGAGGGTGAAACTTACAGCCCTTCCCTATCTTCAAAAGCGCCTTTAAGGGCTCTTCTCACGGCACTGCATGCAGAGAGCATGGGTTTGAGCGAACTAGCGCTGTCTCGTTTGTTAAAGTGCCGCTGGAACGAGACGCATGCACGAACTCTCTGCGGCAGAGTTCCTGCGTGCAGTGCCGTGAGGAGAGCGCTTTAGTTAAAAACGGGAACCGTTATCCTGGTGGGGGATAGAGATCTACCACACCATATAAATTCCTTGATCGTACCGGGACTCGTTTCTGAGTTTTTGCGAGCCGCACGTTTTTTGGACTTTATTTTATAAAATTCATTAACAAATTTCTTTAAATGCTTGCAAATTGCATACTTGCATATCTTATTTAATTGAAACCTGTAACATCAATTAATATAATCATAATTTAAGTTGTATTATCTTATTCAGTACGGAAGAAGGCACATTTTTCCTTCTTCCGTACTGTGCGAATAATAATAGATGGTGTTCTCTACTTATTAAGTGACCACGCATAATATCTCGGTTGCTCAAGTTGATAATATAGTACAAGAATTAATTAATGATCCTGATAGGAAACCGCATCTGAATGAACTATGAGATAGACGATTGGCAATGGAGCAAAACAATAAATTGAAACAGTAAACGAAGAAATATGATATCTTGTAGGTATCGTTATGAATACAGTCCTTGTTATCTAAGATCTCGATTAGTTTCGCATTGTTCAATTAGTAGGTATTATATAATCCAGCATGAAGGAAGACACTTTATGAGCGAAATGATATGGTTAAAAATGAATCTTTTCGTACAGGAAAACATTATAATAAGTAATTAAGTATTATTTAATTAAATGAAAACAAATCACTTTGTACACACCACTTAATTAATCAAAAGTATTAACGTGTTTAGGTATCTAAATGGTTTCTTCTTTGGTATAAAATTTAAATTAGGCATTTTCTTGTGTTTTGTAAAGCGTAGGCCTAAAATTTTGTCTGTAACACATTTATGATGATGCATTTTAATTTTTATTTTAAAAATGCATTTTAATACTGATCAACCAATTTTTCATAATGAAAATGCTTGAGTTCATCCTGGTCTCCATGTATGCTCCATGCGTGTAGCGCAAAAAATTAGAAAGTAATAGGTGTGTAAATTTGAAAGAAATTGAAAATTTACAGAATTTTGTTAGAACGTTGCGAATAATGAGTTTACACACAAGTTATTAACTCTCGAAAAGGTAAATATGTCTAGTTTATAATTTGAAATATATATATTATCATGTTAATTTAAGTACCTTTATGATTGTAATATATAAATTAAAATAAAAAAAATAAAAAAAGAGGGCAAATAACAGCAAGAAACACAAAAATTGGACACAAAAGAGTGAAGCGCATTTCCAAAGAGAATGTCTCTGAAAACCCAAATTCAACGCGTATACTGTCAGGCACGCCTTCAGAAATTCTTCAAACATAATATTGAAAGTTCTTTCATTAATTTCAAAATTTAGACATTCTTCAAGGAAAAACTTGTATATATTTGACATTTGGAAGAAGCATTATTAGTATTACGCCGTGTTGCGGTACCTCCTTCAGCCAACGTTTCAGGCAGCGTTACAGTGTCTTCGGAACCACGACAAAAATACAAGACTTACTGACGTCCGCAAAGACTTAGTTTGCTGTGTTTTTGCTTAATTCCAAAGAGAATGTCTCTGAAAACCCAAATTCAACGCGTATACTGTCAGGCACGCCTTCAGAAATTCTTCAAACATAATATTGAAAGTTCTTTCATTAATTTCAAAATTTAGACATTCTTCAAGGAAAAACTTGTATATATTTGACATTTGGAAGAAGCATTATTAGTATTACGCCGTGTTGCGGTACCTCCTTCAGCCAACGTTTCAGGCAGCGTTACAGTGTCTTCGGAACCACGACAAAAATACAAGACTTACTGACGTCCGCAAAGACTTAGTTTGCTGTGGAAACTGATGGAGTGTATAAACTCAGCTGTTCCGGATGTGACAAGGTTTATGTAGGCCAGATAGAGCGGACGATCTCCAAAAAGAGATCAGAACACGCTCGATCATGTAAACTCGGTCACCCTGACAAATCTGTATTTGCCTAGGATTTAATTGAAACCGGCCATTACTCTGGATTTGTTCCTGAAGTCTAGGGAAGACCCAGGAAATAAAAATCTGACATATTCGAGATAATATCTAGGTTACAAATCAATTCGTTAGATCTTTGTAATAATTTTAAAAGATAGTTTAAGTTAACATTGTTACTTCTGAATTTTAAATTTGAGGTCGACAAAAATTATGTTAAATAGGTCCATTTGCCGAATTGGTACTGTCAGGTAAGACAAAAGATTCTGGGTTCGATTCCATTACTTCTTTTATTTTTTCGTGTCTTGTTTTGCTATCGCTTCGTGTAGATTTATTAGTATTACCTCCTTCTCCAATGATTGCGCTTTCGCGAAAATAACTGCGGCGTTGTCCAAAACTGCCAATCAACATTTTTTGACTCACCGATCAGCAAAGAATCCAAAGATCATGTTCCCCACGAGGATGCCGAACATGAACATGGTTTGCGTGAAGTCCTTCATCCAGGCCCTGCCGCAAGTGAGGTCCCACTCCATCACGATCGTGTTGGAGAAGGTCTCACGGTCGTAGTCCCTGGCTGTGCAGTTTGCGGAACAGAACTCTTCTTCTTCTGGGCCAGGGTCTTTGCAAAACACCTGTAAATTAAACATAAAAGGCATGTTCAGAAAGTAAGTGTACCGATTTTTTTTAATGTGTTAGAAAAAAATTACAGGATATTGTTGATACACTTGTTGACTATTTTTCAAATAATCGCCAACCCGTTCAATGCATGTGGTGAACCGTGGCACAAGTTTCCTTATGTCCTCCTCGAAGAATTCTCCCGCCAGCCCCTTCCCCCACTTCTTTTCATCCATACATACATGCCTTCAGGAAGGTAAAAAGATAATTATCTGAAGCCTCAAGTCAGGGGATTACGGGGGGTGGTTCAAAATATCCCAACCAAATGAGTCCAAAAACATATTGATGGCTAAGGCTGTGTGAACACGGACGTTTTCGTGAAACAAGTACACTTTTCTTGTCAGCATTCCCCTCCTTTTGTTTTTAATGCTCCCTTTGAGTTGTTTTAGGGAATCACAATATTGTTGTGCATTGATGGTCTCAACCTGCGGCAGAAACTCGACCAAAATGATGTTTTTTCGGTCCCAAAACAGTGAGGCATGATGTTTTGGCCCGAAATTGTGGTTTTCAATTTTTTGACAGATGGGGAATTGGTGTGACGCCACTTTGACGACTGTTTTTTTCCTAGGCTTGTCATCAGTCACCCACTATCATCTCCAGTTACAATAGAGCTCAGAAATCTCTTCACCTTTTTTTCTGTTATGATTCTTGGCATTGTCTCAACTCAAATATTTGGTTCACTTGCTCGTTCTACGTGTACCTAAGGCGCCCTTCCTTCGAGTATAAGTATTTTCTCTGTCCATCCGTTCTACATGTCCAAACTATATAATCGTCCCTTTCTTAATCGCGTTCTTTACGTCTTAATAAGGCTTGCATTCTTTTGGATCCCCATATTCGGTACCATGTCGTAAACAACAATTTGAGAGGCGGGTTTGAGGACGGCGCCGCTCCGAGAACCAATTATTGGATAACCAACACTTCTGTCATAGTTCGCTACGTTTGGTGACTTATCAAAGGTGCCCGGGTTCATGGGGGTAAGGGTTGTTCAGATCTTGGCAGCGCCATAAACTGAGGCGTAGTGCAGCGGTAAGACGCTTGACTCGCATTCCGAAGGTCGCGGGATCGAATCCCGGCTTGGCAAATAAATTTCATTTGATTAATTTGTGTATTTCACAATTTATTCATTTAAAATAATATATGGTATATTTGCGGCACGTTCCAGACTGGAAGATACTCTCAGTATCGCCCTGGTGTAAGACCATCATTCCGAATTGAAACGTTGCTTGAAATGGCTTCTGCCGTATTTGGTGACCAGATCTGGTACTTCCCCACCTTCCTCTTCCCTATCTCTTTCCCCTCCCCACTGCCTTCAGCCTCACAACTCACAACATACCCCAATTGGGGATGCCATAGTCCCACTGGCTCCAGACGGGAGCAGTTGGGACTCTTGTGTATTTTTATATTCATGTAAAAAAAAAATCCGGATTGCGAGAGGAATTCATTTGAATTCTCCAGCTGGACACGCTCGACCCATCGTCTTGCACCGATGGGATAATTAATAATAATAATACGTTCACAAAACCTTCACACGCAACATTTTAAAACATTCTTTATCCAGAAATAAGATAACTATTCTTAATAAGATAGTTACTATTCTCGCAATAGAGTAATCTGCAAGTATGTTGCCTTTTGTATGCTGATGATACGGTGCTGATTTCTAACAGTGTAGATGATTTCCAGTCTCTCGTTTCTAAGATGAACAAAGCATGTAGGAAGAATCAGTTAATGGTGAATGTAAGGAAATCTAAATTGATGGTATTTGAGAGAGAGAGTACGAAAACAATGTGCAACATAGTTGTCACTGATGAATACTTGGAGCAGGTGGATGAATTTGTGTACTTGGAAAGTATGTTTACGAAAGATGGGAAGGCTGATAGAGATATTGAAAGAAGGGTAAATGCAGGTAACTCCATTAATGGAGGACTGAATGACGTTGGCACCAACAAAAAACTGTCCAAAAAAGCGTAGCTAGCGTCTACAATGAAGTGCTGGTACCTATCCTGATGTATGGCAGTGAGGTATGGAACAGGCAGAGGAAGGATGAAAGTAGACTGAATGCAATAGAAATGAGATCTCTGAGGCGTATGTGTGGTAAAACAATGTATGATCGTGTGAGAAACGTGGAGATCCGCAAAAATTGCAAAGCATAATGAGTAAGAATAAGAAAGGGACGCTCAGATAGTTTGGGAATGTAGAGCGAATGAAAGAGGAAAGGAGAATATAATATGACGCAAATCTGAATGGCAGAAGGCAGGAGCACCCGACGAAGACATGGCACGACTAAGTGAATCAGATACCTGAGTCTGGCCATGTGAAGAGTCAGAATAATAGAAGAGCATGTACGAGTCGATGTATTATGAATATGAACGAGGCAAGGAGTATGTGCTGAGACCGTTGTTTGGCGGTCCGTCCTCTCTGCCTACCCTTCAGTAGAATGGCGTGATGTTGGTTAGTTACTCTTCTCTGATGATAGTCAAACGATAATCCGTTTGCACTCAGCTCCCACGGTGGGATAATGGGTAGAATAACAGATGTTACATATATAGGTTGGTAATTTGATATTTTTCATATGGTGGGACCCTTGAATCTTACATAAATCTTACCCAGCCATGACATCATAAAAAACATCGCCCCCTCATATTTATTATAGCGACTATTTTTCTTAATGCATGTAGATTAGCTAGTCGCTTATCGCATTTGTGCCTACCTACAGCTTCACACAAATCAAACACAAGGGGGACGAACCCCCAAATCAAACAATTAACATTAAAGTAGAATATCCGGTTTGTTTTTGTTAGTCCCTGCGAAAACTCACGAGCGGCGAATTTTCTGCGTTTATCTCAAATCTCATTCATCAAAGCCATTTTCGGGACAATCATTCTAGAAAAACCTTCGACCAAGTATACCCGAAAAACTAACTATTATACAACGTGTCCGGAAACTCGTAGTACAAGCGGGAAACTGGTGAATCTACATCACCTAGAGAACCCAAAAAACTTATTTTTTTCGTTCGAAGCATTTCGATTTTAATATTATTTTTTTTCTATTTTTCCATTTTTTCGGCAACTTAAGGGTTAAAAAAAATTTTGAGCCCGGTTCACCCTTCGTTACATTTTATAAGACATTACACAGCTGAAATCAACCCCCTAGTGAAATTTTTTTTCAAATTTAACCTAAAAAATTCCAACTTTGGACCCGATTTACTCGAAAACGAAAGCTCAAATCAAAAAAAGTTAAACCACAAAATCGACTCCAAATGTGATGTGGATTTTCCAGTTTCCCGCTTGTACTACGAGTTTCCGGACACCTTGTATACTCGTCATTTCCAAGATTGCTAAAGAAAAATAATACTTATGTCCTCTAGGCCAACATATTCAATTCGTGAATATTATTATATTTTGTAGTAGTTTTGCTAATCTGAGGGTTCACGACGAGTTCATCGAAAACGAATTCATCGAAAATCAATTCATCGAAAATCAATTCATCGAAAGCAAATTCATCGAAAACGAGTTCATCGAA
The DNA here is from genome assembly GCA_917880885.1 of Limnephilus marmoratus. Lineage (NCBI taxonomy): Eukaryota > Metazoa > Arthropoda > Insecta > Trichoptera > Limnephilidae > Limnephilus > Limnephilus marmoratus. The sequence continues at coordinate 39,951,240 of OU862921.1, forward strand.
AACCAATTCATTGAAAATCAATTCATCGAAAACCAATTCATCGAATGATCAATTCATCGAATCGCCAATTCATCGAAAAAATATATTTTGTTGATATTTGAGAGAAATGCCGAGCGGACCGAGAAGTTAAAAAAGCATTGGTCAACCTAAACTAACCTAACCTAACTTAACCAATTTTTAAATATTTTTTATCATGACTCTTAATGACCTTTCTGAGTTGTTTATGAGTTGGTTTCATTATGAGTTGTCTGGTCACCGTTCCTTAGATATCCCTTTTTTGCAGTATCAGACAATCGGAAATCGAAGAGATAACCTATAAATTTTACATTGTCATTACGAAACTGACAGTTACTAAACACATTTAACTCAGTTAAACAGAGCTTTTTGGGTATTTAATTTTGACAGCTCTAATATCTACAAAAAAATGTTTTTCGATGAATTAGCGATTCGATGAATTGATCATTCGATGAATTGATTTTCGATGAATTGATTTTTGATGAACTCGTTTTCGATGAATTTGCTTTCGATGAATTGATTTTCGATGAACTCGTCGGTTACCTGTTGTAAGACCACCTTTCAGAATCGAAACGTTGTTTGAAGTGACTTTAGCCGTATTCGGCGACCAGTTCTGAAGCGCCAGGTACTACCTTCCTTTTCCCCGTCTCCTTTTCCTCTCCACTATTTTCAGCCTCTCAACATACCCCAATTGGGGATGCCGTAGTCTCACTGGCTCGAGGCGGTTGGGAGCAGTTGGGACTCTTGCGTGGGATTCATATTATTAAAAATGTGAATCTAACTATATTTTTATTGCCCATATTAAATTTTGTTATTATTTTCTTTGTTATTTCATTAAATCAAATATGTAATCAAGGGATTATACCTATATTTGTTTTTTTTTCATATAAGATACGAATGTAGGACCTACATTTAAAAAATTCAGATACTAATCAATAATTTTGGAACTGACAGGGGAAAGATGAAAATAGTCTGAATAGAGACGTATGAATGTTAAAACCATGTATGACCGTAGAAGTGAAGAAGTCTGATGTAAGCGTAATAAATGAGTTTAACCCGTCTGCCTGTTTAGGAATAAATACATCCCAAAACATGTAATCGCGTTATACTTTCATAAGACCAAAAACGTCCCGAGCGACCTTACATTTTAAAAGCAATATATCTCTTTTCTTCTCATGCAAACATATGTATTTTTCTTTTAACCAGAAAGAGAACGAAATAATGCTTCTTTTTGTCTTTAAATATGAAAGCTATCTTGCATAGATATTTTACAATCTCGATCCACAGTGACGGTTTCAGAATTTTTTTCAGAATCCGAGGCTTCCGTATTGTGAGGTGCGAATATATTGAACCAAGCAGATATGTTTTAACAAATTGGGGAAAATAATAGGACCCGATTGGTAGAAGCAGTCGAAGACGACCGAAGAAGACATGACACAATCAAGTAAATTAATTGCTTGAATCATTTCAGACAAAGAGTTATATAATTTTATCCTAGACTTGTAAAAAGTCAATATGTTTAGCGAATTAAAAAATATATATATATTTATCACATATTTAGATCTAGATTGCATTTTAACTTACTTCGGGTAAAATGTTAAAATCGTACATAAAGATAGTAGCCAAAAAATATGTATTAATAAAATTAAGATAGTGATGACGAAAGTTGATTTGGTGGAATTAGTTCAGTAGTCAGAGCAATGCCCTGTCAATCAGATGTTTCAAGGTCATTTCTCAGGTCCTTCCGAATCTTTTTCGTTTCACTTTATCGTTTGAGAGTGGTTAAAGTTAAACATAAAATAACTGATAAGCATTTTCTTTAAAAAAAAAAACCTTTTTGTAAGTACGCTGTAAAATATTTAAGATGAATTATTTGTTTGTGCCCTTAAATGTGCAATATGAATATGAATATATGGTTTTGGTCGCCTGAAAACCCCATTCTTTGAAGAATATGTATCGGTGATTTGATCGAATATTATGTCTGCATGCCTTTCTTGAAAGAATTGAATTTTCATACAATGGACAAAATTATTTAGTCATATTGGTATTGCGCATTTACGGGCGCAAACAATCAATCCATCCAGATAGTAATTTTTAAATTTTAATTTTACATTATTGCAGAAAGGGTTTTTTACTAAAATAATTATAGTTATGTTGCCCTTGACTCCCCAGATTGAATATTCTGTAGTCTGGAAGTGGGAACTTATCACATATTTTTTGGTTTACCCTCCCTAAACCAATATCATCTCTTCTCTCAAGCTATATTTAAATTTACCTCCCTCCCTAAACCAATATCATCTCTTCTCTCAAGCTATATTTAAATTTACCTCTCTTCCATTCTTCATAACTCGACTCCAAACTTCCATATAATTTTGAAATTATTCCATTTATAAAATCTTATATATAAAAATCTTGTGTCACGGTGTTTGTGGTCGCACTCCTCCGAAACGGCTTTACCGATTTTTATGATTTTTTTAATGTACACTTGGTAGGTATGAGCATAGATTTTAAAGTATATTTCATACCGTTAGGTGATTAGGGTGTCCCTATCTATAAAAAAAAACATTTTTTTTGTGTTTTTTTTTTACTTGCCATCAAAAATTACCTAGAACCCCAAATTTTTACCCTCCTACCCCACCCTTCCATTTTTAATCGCGATTTTACTATTTTTGTACGAACAAATTTAACGGTCTTTCGTATATCAAACAGAACGAAATTATTTATGTTGTTGAATGACAGATGGCGCTGCGTCCGCCTCATCGAACTTTCATCCACACATGCGCAAGACTTTCACGAGAAGCGCCGCGTCATTTTAATATTTCATTTGGCATCATGTTCTCGCGTGGGCAAACCATCGAGCTTATTTGTGTTGGCTAAAGACGGACTGACAAAAAATATCGTACACTCAATTGCTCTTCAAAATTCATATTTTTTTTTTTTTTTTTTTTTTTTTTTTTTAAGTTTTTATTCCAGCAGGACTGGGAGGGTAGTGCAATCCCAGTCTGCCATATTACATAAACAACTATAAAAGAAAAAAAAAAGTTTAAATATTAGGTAAGTACCTAATTAAAACATAAAATGAAAACAAAATTCATCACACAAATAACAAAAAATAAACGTAAAATTAAAATAAATAATAAGTAGACAGAATTAAAAATAAAAGATAAAAAGATATTTTGGGATCGTCCATCATGGAGGTCGCCTCATCATCTGCATCCATCGCTCCATCGCTCATTTATTGGGGAGCTGAGCCACTCGGATGCAGCCACGACAATGATATTGGTTGAAGTTCGTATCCTGCTCCAGAAGCTGGCTAGTCGGTGGCGAAGTAAGGCTGGGAATGAGTGCACCCTCCCCTCGGTAAACATCGTGGAGGCACTGCAGAACCTCGGTAGTTGCATAAGTTGCCTGTATGCGTTATTGTAGCACACTCTCAGTTTGTCCCATTGCGCTGCTGGGTATTGTGTCCACAATTCAGACGTATACAGGGCAGTACAGTATGTCTTGAATAATAATTTTCTGACATCTTCGCTACAGTGGTAGAACCGCCTTGAGAGCATTCCGGCCCGTATGTTAATTGCTCTTCTTTGTCGTTCCATATCTTCTATATCCTTCATGTCTTCGGTTAGGATATGTCCCAGATACTTAACCTGTGAGGCCACAAGCAGTTCATTTCCTTCTAGATATATTGGAGGAATATGTGATGGCTCCTTATTGTGTTTGAAAGCGACGATGACTGACTTTTTAGAATTGTACAACAGGTTATGAGAGTTTGCGTACTCTTCGCATATTTGCACAAGTCGTCTCATCGCTTTAATCGAAGGTGCAAGCAGCACCATGTCATCGGCGTAATTAATGTTGTTACTTCCTTGTCCGCAGATATGACAACCGATTCGTGTATCGTTCAACTCTTGTAAGAGGTCGTTAATGTACACATTAAATAGAGTTGGAGACATATTTCCCCCTTGCCTGACTCCGCTCTTAAGGAATAAAGGTCTTGAAGAAGCTCCTGCCCATTGAATGTGATTTTCCTGTTGTCCGTACCAAATAGCCAGCATATTGACCACTGCTGCTGGAACATCTCGCTTTATGAGTTTTTCCCATAATAATTGATGGGAAACACGATCAAACGCCTTGCTTAAGTCAAGAAAACACCCATAGACTGTGGTTTTTCTTTTTTTGTAGTAGGCTATTGTTTGTTTTACTCCATAAATGGCCATATCGGTTGATGAGGCGCTCTTAAAGCCGAATTGGTTATCAAGGGTAAATAGTTTCTCTTTGACTAGCGCGAATAAGATTTTTTCAAATAGTCTCGAAAGCATTGTCGCCAAGGAAATCGGTCGGTAATTTCCTAATACCGATGCATCCAGCTGATTGGATTTCAGGATTGGTACGATAATAGTTTTGCTCATATCCATCGGCATATGTGTGTGTCTTAGGAGGCTTGAGTACAGGGCGGCTAGAATAATATGAAGTTGATCTCCTGCGTATTTTATGTGCTCAATACCAATGGCGTCGTATCCTGGACTTTTACCATGGGCGGTTTGCTTAATTGCGCTTTCAATCATTTCATGAGTAACATTCATGACCAGGTCATCATTGGCCGCAGGCGGGCATGTCATTATCGAAGGTTTCGTGGTATCTCCTTGATCCTCGCTTAAAGAGAAAAAGTCTCTAAATTCGTTGGCTATGTTTTCATCACCCATAATGTTGTTGACGCATAGTGGAACTTTGCTCTTGGCTTTCAGCACAGTTGAAGTTTTTTGCCAAAACTTTCTGAAATCTTTGTTATGCATAGACGTAGCTATGCTATCCATTCGTGCTTTGTTTTCCGAGTGTTGACATTTTCGGAGAGCAATTTTAAAAGATTTCTTACTAGTTTTCCTTTCGTCTGCGAAACGGCCTTCCGTAGGCCTTCCGGCTTGAACTTGATTGATTTTCTTTATTTCATTTTCCTGCTTTAGTTGGTGTTTTTTTGCTTTTATCGGCGGTCATTTTCTACAGCGCTCCATTCCTCTTTCTGTCATAGATCCCATCCCCACACACATACAATATTCGTTACATTAGTTATTTTTTATTTAACAACCAAAATATTCATAAATAATTTATACGGCAGGACGTTTGTCGGGTCAGCTAGTTAATGTATAAATAATAAAATGAATACAAAATTCTCATTTCCACAATTTTAAACGATGGCCTAAAACACCCTTGAAGGGAGAAGAAAGCCAAAAACAATTTTTTAAAAGCGTTATAGATGTAAACGGGCAGATAAAGAATTATTTTAAGTTTACCCTTTAGTAATATATTTACTTGTGTTGGTGGTGCTAGGAAGATGATCCCCATCTGATGCCAGGCCACTCCAAACTTGACCATGACGATGGCCAGGCAGGTCCAAGTCTGCCATTTTCCTATGGCTCCAATGCTCTCTTCGATTGGGTCAGTGGGAATTGGCACTGGTTGTAAATTCTTGAAGTCATTCCTGTGAGCTGAAATCGAAAAAGTTTATTTATTTACCTTTTTAATGTTCCCCGTAAAACGGTTGTACATCAATACAACACGGAGAAGATTACAAATTAAAAAAGTCGGATGCAGTTGTACTATTTTGTGACATTTGATAAAAGATAGTTGCTGAACTGTCTATAAGTGACATTGAAAATGTCGATGGTCAATGCAGAATCGTTAAGCAGTTAAGTTTATTGGCGCATTAGGCGGAAGTCCTCGCTTTCGGAGTATAAAAAAGAGCATGGGATCTCCCACAAGTGGTGACCGAGGAACTCATGATCATACAACTCCAACACCTCCTTTGAAAAGTCATTAAAAGTCAATTGGTTAAATAAGTGACGTTACGTTAGGTAATGGCCTATTTAAAAAAAATCGTACCTTTTAATGACTTTACAAAGGGGTGTTGAAATGACACTCGACGAACCCCCACGAGAATACTTGTTAGGGATATATAAGTTAACCTCTTTCAACGTAGATGGATTGAGAATAGTTCTAGAGGTTAACTTAAAAAAATGCTTATCTAAAAATATGAGGTCATGAGGTCAAGGCCTTGAAATCGGAACAACGATGGATATAATGTACATTCCCTCATAAACAGGTAAAGCATAAACCTCTTTTGTACTTTCCCTAATTATAATTTTTTTTTTTTTTATTTTTTTTTTTATTAGTAATAGAAGGTACATAAATTACAAATAAATTTTATACAGTAATTAATTACATAGTAGAATATTTGATGTACCCCCATAATTAAGCAAGGCTTGTGTGTATGGGGGGGTGTTATTGTATTGCTTTTTTAATATCATTCAGTTTAAGTTTTCAGTATAATTTTTTAGGTGAGTTTTAAAACTTTTTATATTGGTATTCATGTTTCTAATTTTTTCTGGTAATGAATTAAAAAATTTTGCTCCGAGATATTTATGACTCAATTGTCCAATTTTTTTTTTACATTTTGGAGTGGGAAGTATTGATGTTTGTCTAAGACTTCTGTTATTTTTAAAGGGTGCAACTTGATTTTTAATATTATCTTTATAAATTTGTAATGTTGCATGATAAAAGTATAATGCACTTAATTTTCTGACCTTAAATTGTTTGAATAAAAGTTCTGACGAATATGAGTAGGGTTTTTTTTAAATTGTTTTTATTATTAGTTTTTGTGATATGTAAATTGTTTGTGTTTGATTTTTATATGTACCTATTTATTTTTATATGTACCTATTTATTTTATTTATTTTTTTATGTATTTTTATAATACCTATGTAATGCTTGTAGATACCCAACTCTTGAGAAGCAAACTTCCTTTTTATATTCCTTCAAACGCTTTTTATATATTTTCATCTCTTTTATATTATTTTACACTCATTTTCATTCTTTATTTTCTTTAATACTACGTTATTTTATAATCTTTTATATTCCCTTATTTTAACGCTTATTTAATATGTTAATGCCTTATATGTAAAATCGTGTCTATTCAAACTGATAAAACACTATCTGTAAAATCGTGCTTATTTAAAAGGTTAAAGCACCATCTGTAAAATTGTGCTTATTTGAAATGTTTAAGCAATGTATGTATAATCGTGCTTATTTAAAATGTTAATGCACTGTGTATATAATCGTGCTTATTTGAAATGTTAATGCACTGTATGTAAAATCGACCACCATAACACGGGCATGTGCCTAGTATGGTGGGCGAAAAATCCACAAATTAAGTAACCATCAAAGAAATGAACAAAGAAAAAAATTTAAAAAGCAACTGATCATTGAAATTATTTAGTATAATATTTACATTTTATAACAGGTATGTTATTATATACACCCACTCTGAAGATGGAAGTGAGTATCTGAAACCGGTCAGAAAAAACAAAAAAGTGAATAACACTAAAATTGGTAAAGTATAATCATGCAATTGGTAACATTTTATTTGTTTTTTCCGTTTATTATAATGTTATTAAAGTGTAAACCTATGTACAGTATATTTTTACCCGTACACCCAAAATCCATTCCAATGTCCAAAATAATTAACCCAAGCATATTTGGTAATCACATCAAGGTAAATTAAGTTAATTTTAAAATTTCACCGGTATTTGGGTACTACTCATTCGTTAATGGTATGATTCCGATGCTTTTAAAAAATGTCAGAAACTTTTGTAAATTTTCTGGATGTTTTTCTTGGTTGTCAATTGATCAGATATCTAAATAGTTGAAATGATAGTATTTCTTACAACATTAGCTGCTCTCAAACGAAAATTTTAAATAGAAAAATCCTTTCCAAAGACCCTTGCCTTGCCGGGGCTCTGCAATAACCACTGAGCTAATTCTACCCTTTCCCCTTCCATCATATTCAACTAAGATCTATCAATATTATGTTCATTTTCATAGAAAAGGAGCTGTAGAGAGAATCTTGCAGTCATACATAAATTCACTGCAGAGAGAATCTTGCAATCATACATAAATTCACTGCAGAGAGAATTGTGCAATCATAGATAAATTCACTGCAGAGAGAATCTTGCAATTATACATAAATTCACTGCAGAGAGAATCTTGCAATCATACATAAATTTACTGCAGAGAGAATCTTGCAATCATACATAAATCACTGCAGAGAGAATCTTACAATCATACATAAATACACTGCAGAGAGAATCTTGCAATCATACATAAATTCACTGCAGAGAGAATCTTGCAATCATACATAAATTCACTGCAGAGAGAATCTTGCAATCATACATAAATTCACTGCAGAGAGAATCTTGCGATCATACATAAATTCACTGCAGAGAGAATCTTGCAATCATACATAATTCACTGCAGAGAGAATCTTGCAATCATACATAAATTCACTGCAGAGAGAATCTTGCAATCATACATAAAGATAGTAGCCATAAAAAATGTTGGTAATTCTCAGTCGAAGTATGATTCCGTTACATGTGACCAAAGCAGATATGGTTGAAATAAATCAGTTCTTAGAGCAGAGCCCGGCAAGTCTAAAGTTCTGGTATCAATTTCTAGATGTGAACGAATCTTTTTCTGATTTTTCTTTTCGCAGTCGCTAGTATTGTCTTCAATGATTAAATATTTAAATTTGAGGTTTTACTCATTAATTTATTCCTAAAATAAAAAAAATAAAATAACATTTCTAATAAATCAATCATTTTTAATTACTTCCGGGTGTATGGGGGAAACTAATGTGATCTCTCATATCACCATTATGTTTTGTAGTTATCGCTGGTCATGCCTCCAGTAACACCAATGTCATATTGTAATATGTGCATAGCTACATGAATGCATTATTATTATTGGTATCTGCAGCTTTGTCTCGGTTGATTAGTAGTATCAAGTAACGCTTTTTGAGCCTAAGCGGGGTCTCCTGCGACAGCCTCCACAAACAATACATCAAAGATACAAACATTGACTCAAACATTAAAAATGGGGGTGTCGTTAGGGATGTCGAAAGTGAAAAAAAATATCGATGTATCGATATTTATTAAAATATCAATATCGACGTCGATATATAGAGGAAAAAATATCGATATATCGGTCAAATTTTCAAAAGATTTTGCGTTTTTAAAATAATAGCGTATTCAGCTCAATATTATCAATAGTCATTTTTATACACAATGTGCATTATTTTAATGTACATAAATCTCAATAAAAATGAAGGTATTTTTATCAGTATTCATTTTTATTAGGTAATAATTATAAAAATATCAAAAACTAAAAAGCTGTCTTCTAACTATGCAGCCACCTTTGGTCTGGAGCTCCAAAATACCTGAAAAATAACCTCGACTCTGTGCAGACACGGGCGGTCCGTTTGATAGATTCTCCAATCTTAACAGACGGATTGCAATCTTTAGAGCACAGGCGTCGGGTGGGAATGCTATCCTTGTTCTACCGGTATTACAATGGAAGATGCTCCGAGGAACTAGCATCTTTGATCCCTTCGGCACCGGTGCATAGTCGGGAAACACGCCAAACGCGTGCCCAACATTTGTACACAGTTGACATTTGTCATATGAGAATGGGTCGTTTCTTCGACTCGTTCTTGTGTTCAACAGCTCGGTTGTGGAATGATTTGCCGGCCTCTGTGTTTCCTCCTTCCTACAACATGGGTCTCTTCAAGACCAATGTTCATTCCTTCCTCTCCTCAAAAAGACCCTCCACACAGCATCCCAGATGACATAGGCCCTGAGGGAAATTATTTTCCTCAGGGCCTCCTGTGTGGAGTTAATGTAAAAAAAAAAAACTTATATGTAAACTGAGACGCATACAAAGTATTTATACGCGTCTCATACAAAGTATTTGTACGCGTCTCAGTAACATTCTATTGGCGTATTAATCTGTCAAAAAGTACTTCGTATTTGGAACAAGGTATAGTCAATAATCATATAATTGGGAACCAACACATAGGAGAGGCTTAGAAAAAAATGGCGAAAAATAACATACATTTCTACGAATGTACCTATACATATGAGATATTCACAAAAAAATTGCAGATGTTCACAAATACTATTGCAAAGACAATAAATTTGCTATTAATAGTTAAAATTTCATCCGCCAGATGTCATCACCCACTACATTTACTTTTTTCCGTTCGTTCCTATACGGTTTTGGATTCTAGTGACTTTAGTTACATAAATATAAAGAAATATAGTTTTTGATACAATTTTCGATATTGGATATTTTGTATCGATATATCGGATAAAAATATATCGGCTAAAAATATCGATGTATTGAACTAAAAATATCGATACATCGATATATCGATACTTTTTCAACAAGCCTAGGTGTCGTCTTTCACATTTTTGTTTACAATCGCAATATTTGTGCTTTTCGTGGCCGATGGAAAACATTCTCCGCTTGTGTGAGGCGGGGAAGGCACGGGAGGGTTTTGTTTCATTATTTACCCATTTTTAATGGCTCAAAGGAGGTGTTGAGGTGACTTCATTCTGAGTTTTCCGGTCACCCAATTTATTATAATAACTGTTGCTTTGAAATTGAAATTCTAAAATATACACACAGGTATGGTGCAAGAATTCCAAGTAGCTAAAAATCTTAAAGAAATGCCAATTCGCGTTTTAGGTGAAATATTTTCTTGTACTTGTAATATAATTAAAACTATGAATGAAGACACGAAAGAAATTGCCCAATCCAAATCGGTATTCCATTCTTTTAATATCTGATAAATAAATAGCTGTTAAAATTTCGAGGTAGTATGATCTAACTTGAAACCTGCGTTCTCTCACTGATGTAGTTTCTTTTCCTCATCTTGACATTTTTTGAAATATACGTAATTATTTACGTAGACGTCAAACGTCAAGTATGTGGAGCGTGGATAAGTCTTCACCACAGACCATTAAACAAATGTGTGTGGCCACGCCCACCGCGGCCCAATGTTTCAACGAAGATGAGGTAGAATGTTGACGAAATCAAAAAATATTTTGGTTAATGTTTGTGGTAATGTTTGATGTATTGTTTATGTTTTCGGTTCCAGGAAACCTCGCCATACTACGTCCAGACTGAAGCCAACCTTCCAACTCCGAACTCCGAACTCGAAAATGGCGGATGTCGAACAGCTGATCGGCGCAGTATCTTATCAGTTGTCTACAATTGTGCAGGCGATGATTCGGTTTCCATAATATTGTTTTCGATTCGTAAAGCTAAAAAAATAATAATTTCAAACAACATTTATACCACTCTCCCGTAATAATATTGCGCTGACTGATGTGTTGGGCCAACTCGCACGAACCGGAGGCGTCTACTAATATCTACAGGAATTCCAAAAACTGAAAAAATCAAACTAATATCTATGAGAATCAAAGTGTTGACGAATATCTACAGCTCAAACTGTTGATTAATATCTATGGGAACCAAAGTGTTGACGAATATCTACAGCACTGGCAGAGGTTGGATTTGCAATTATGTATAGCATATTGGAATAACGTAATATTGCGTATGCAGTTTAAAAAACTTAATTTATTTAAGTATGTATGTAAAAATCCCTAAAATCGGACTATTGGACACATTTAGCTGATAAGTCCAACCTACGCTCTGTAGATATTATTTCAACCTACGCTCTGTAGATATTAGTCAACACTCTGAAGTTCGTTGATATTAGTTCAACATATGAGCTGTAGATATTCGTCCGACATACAGGCTGTAGATATTAGTATCTGGAGTCCACGAACCAGCCATCGCCGATCGCCACGAAGGCGATCCCAGGCCAACTCGAACTTCCAACGCACGAACTACCCCTCCACACAATCATCCAAATGTTTGAAGTTGGAAGTTGGCCGCAGTGTGGCCCAACCATTAGATTTTCTGGAAACTGCGTTCTAATATTATGTGACTGAAGGTATACATTCGTTATTTTATTTCAGAAAAACATTGTTTTCAATAGAGAATGAACTAGGATCTGCGAAGTAAACATTAGACTATTTATCCGCATAATGACCTTGCTATTAAATAGATCACTGCTACTAATATGGTTTTGAACTAAATAATTATATTTATGATTATTTTCACGCTCTATTTAGCGACGATTGACAGCTTGTTTATTTCACAAACGAGAAGATTGCAAAGTTATTTCGTTAATTTGTGGCTTACTACGCATCAACAAGTTATTATTAAATAACTGCATAATGAAATAACTCTCTTTGGTAGGAAAAGGCCGCATGATACAAACATGCAATCAGAATAATAACTAATAACATTAATTTATTTTACTTGTTTGTTTATACCGGTATCTTATTTGAAGATGCTTCGAAGAACTAGCATATTTATCCCTTCGGAACGTGTTTTCTCAATGTGATTACCGCAAAACCTGGGTCAGTGAGATTATGGCATCTCCAATTGGGGTATGTTTTGAGGCTGAAGGTAGTGCGGAGGGGAAGGATATGGGGAAGAGGTAAGTGGGGAAGTAACTGGCTATTCAGATCTAGTCACCAATCACGGCAAAATTCATTTCAAGCAACGTGCAACGTTTCAATTCTGAATGTGGTATTACACCAGGGATATACTGATAATATCTTCCACTCCGGAACGTGAATGAAACATATCTTACGTATTTTTTAAATGATTAAATTATTAAGTAACACAAATCAATTACGCCCATCGGGATATGAACGCGCAACTGTACATGTACTACTGTACAGCCGGGTGACATATATTTGCCAAACATTTGTACAAATTTGATATTAAATTTAGCACATGAGGACCTTCTTGTGCTCAACAGCTCGCTGTCAAATGATTTGTCTATTTAATTCATTGTGTTTGCTCCCCCTACAACTAACAACAAGGGGAATATTCTAGATGCAGGTTCACCCCCTTGATTCCTTTCATTTAACCCCTCAGACTAATTTGTTCATTTATCGGAACAACTCTTCTAGGCCTCATAGAAATCGTTGTCTCCCTTACTAGAACGGTTAGAAATGTGATAGAGACGGTGTTAGAAAGAGAAATAACCACGTTTGATAATCCACCCTACCCTCATTCAGTTTTCAAACGGTATATTCTGTTTTCAAACTGCTCGCGTGCCACCTATTACAATTTTTTATACAAATATCATAATGCCAGAGATCAACATTATTTTTATGCCAAATAACGAACAAAAAAAGAATTATCCAATTTGGTGCAGTCGTTCGGAAGTTATAGGCATACATACATTTCGGCGATTCATTTTTAGAGATAGATATTAACTACGACGCCAACCAATCACTCTTTTTAGGGTGAATTGCCTAATTAAAAAAAAAACATCGTTTCCAAGGCAGCAATTTGTTTTCTTTTCTTCTGACGTTTGCATTTTTCAATTTTGTTATTCTGAACGAACATAATGACAACCATCAAAATATTAAAATTTAAATACGCGATAATCCGAGTAATATGGATATATATGTCTTCGATTCAAAACCCTTAATTTAATACGTGCTTCAATTCGAGTAGACCCGAGTCTACCATACCAAAGGGTCGAACGTCAAATGATTGACAGGAAAGTAGGTAGGTAGAAAGTAGTAGAAAGTTTGTATGGGAAAATGAAATTGTTGTTTATACTATCTTCCCCGCAATTTTCCCATATTTTCTCACCGTTTAAACCTTCCCTGGACTACGGCAAACATTTCAAAATAAAAAAACATTTCAAAATCAGCTAAATCGGCCTAGCCGTTCTCTAGTTTTAGCGAGACAAACGAACAGCAATAGATTTTTATATATATATGTAAAGAAAACCACTTATGAGTGCTTTCCTTAAGCTTGTATTTGCTGCGTCACTGAGTAAGTACTGAGTAAGTACTGAGCTAGTTAGTGGCCCACTAGATGTCAGAACAAATGAATCGAGTTAGGAAAATATAACTGTCAGAATTATTGGATTAACAATTCCTGAAAATATTATCTTATTTTATTTATTATTTATTAAAGAAACCTGAAATAAGGGCTTTAGTTGTTGATTCTTTTGTTTTTATAGGTAAGTGAATCTTTTGTTAACCGATAATATAATTTTTAAGAGTTATAAATACGTATTGTTAATAAATCTTTTGTTTTTATAGAGAAACGCAATTACGCCTTTGTTTTATTCAAGAATATAAAAATTCATTATATATAGATATAAAAGTTAACCATAAAAGAAGCAAAATGTACAACGTCATGAAACCAAAATTGAAAAAAAAAAGAAAATTTTGGATTTTTTTTTAAATTATTTTTCCATGAAATGAAAAAAAAATGAGATGGTAATCACGTTTATAATGCATTTGTCTTATAAAATATGTAATTGTTTTTTCTTTAGAAAAAACGTGAGCCATTTTAAAACTTTTTTATGTTTGCAAGCGAAAAATTTGAAAGCGCATTTTATCACCTTTCTAAAACAGTTTTCGGACATGTTCAGAAATATTCCATTTATTATGACCTTATTGCTCTGATATAATATTGTTGAGGCCTGAGGGGTTAACAGACCTCCCCACCATAAGATACCATACTGTAGATACCATACATGGACTCTGAACGAAACCATAGAACTTCTTTTCTATAATGAGCAATCGAGGTGGTTGAACCATTTGAAGAATCTCGAACGGTCGAGAAATAAAAAGCAATTAAATATTTTCTAGACTTCAATTCATTAATAAATAATGACTTGTTTTCTTATCAAGGACAGTTCCGACACTCTATTTTATTCGGTGCCTTCAACTTATTATTAACTGCCTATTATTTTGACTAACAAACGTTCACTTTTGACCCTTCACGATAAGACTTGGATGGGTCAAGAAAGTGTTGTGTAATTTGTACTTTTTCATTTTAGATTTGTTATCGCCACTGGACACTGGGCAGTCCCGTCGTGAAATCACTACAGTTTTTGAGACGCGTTATGAGTAATAACTGCAATGTGTCATTGAGAAAGTTAATTGCTTGTTGAAAATGTATTAATTTATTAGAAACTTGCGAGATCCCGGTATGCGTTTCAATGGCACTAATAAAGAAATTGTTTCTCCCTGCGTGTCCTTTCCCATTCGTCCCGTTCCCTTCCCCTCACGCGTTCCCCTCCACCTTCCCCGTCTTCCCTCTCCCGTCCCGCCAATCCCCCTCCCGCTTTCCCTTCCCCTCTCCCGCGTTCCTTATATTCAGTCCCGGTACATATTTTTATATGTAGATGAGCAAGTTTATGTATAGTTTGGAGAGTGGGTACTCTAAGCAGTTACGATGAAGGGTATTACGTAAGTAAATAAAAGAGAATGAAAGACAAATTATTTCTAAACGATCTTGAAGATTAATAATATAATATAATGCAAAATCAGTGTTTTCAATTAATTTTTTCTACATTAGGATTACAAAAAAATACATGTTTTAGATACATTGAAGGTTTCCTACCGTCCCATTGATTAGAATTAAAATAAAATCGTTAATTACTTTATAAAAAACATAAGAGTAAACCACTAAAAAAAATATTTTTTCATTAGAAATGTACGAACGCATGTAAGAATTTTTTAATACTTGTTTATGGCTAAAAGTATTTGTGAAAGTTTTAATTGATTAACTTTTTTCTTTCTTATAAAAGTATTTAAAAGCAGATAAAGAATTATTTTATTTTATTACAATTGAACAAATTTTACGGTTGTGTGTAAGGGCGTTACGTTTGTGTGTAATGAAGAGTTACGGGTTTGGCGACTGCTTTCTTTTTATTAGTTGTCAAGTATTCTATAATGGGCTCTACATACGACACTGCATGTAGTGACTGCGGCAGTGACTGCAGAGAGCGTGGCAGTGACGAGTTGAGCGAAATTCAACTCCACGAAAATTTTACGGTTGTGTGTAAGGGCGTTACGTTTGTGTGTAATGAAGAGTTACGGGTTTGGCGACTGCTTTCTTTTTATTAGTTGTCAAGTATTCTATAATGGGCTCTACACACAACACTGCATGTAGTGACTGCGGCAGTGACTGCAGAGAGCGTAGCAGCTCTCCATTACACACAAACGTAACGCCCTTACACACAACCGTAAAATTTGTTCAATTGTAATAAAATAAAATCATTCTTTATCTGCTTTCAAATAGTTTTATATGAAAGAAAAAAGTTAATCAATTAAAACTTTTAGCCATAAACAAGTATTAAAAAATTCTTACATGCGTTCATACATTTCTAATGAAAAAAGATTTTTTTTAGTGGTTTACGCTTATGTTTTTTATAATGGCAGTGACGAGTTGAGCGAACTTCAACTTCACGCTCTCTGCAGTCACTGCCGCAGTCACTACATGCAGTGTCGTGTGTAGATCCCATTTTCCCTTCCCAAATGCCACGCCCCTTTTGATTTCAAATGTTTCAAGGACCGTTGCATCGCCTTTAACCTGCACTGTCTGTCTATCACTTAGAAACAAAAACATCAAAACATTTATCCAAAGATATCCACGAACTGGCTATGTCTGCATGGGATTTTTTGATATCATACGTATGCAAACTATTTTATTCTATTTATAACTAGCTGACCGGGAGAACTTCGTGCCGCATCAGAATCAATAACTAATGTGTTAACTTATTAGCTGGTTAAAATTCAATTGTTAAATTACACAATGAAGCAATTATCTGCGTTTTGTTTTTGTCAGTATCAGAGATGGCGTTGTGTACAGATTTATAATTTTTGTGATGTTCTTACTTTTCCACTTACTTACGGGAATTGCGTTTCATTTTCTTTTACGTGTGAGGGAGATTTAATATAATAATTGTATTTTTCCTTTGGAGGGGTGCAAACATACGTTAATCGTTTGTCCCATTTTCAGCTGTTGACGTTTAGTATGTAAGAAAGAGGGGCAGCATTATATGTTTAAGAACAAAAGCAAAACAATCAGCGCATTGACATTTGACATTTTTGAATTTTTGGATTTCACTCACTACTTAATATTATACTTATCACAATATTGCTGCAGCTCTTTCAAGAAATGAGAATTCGTTCCATACGAAATGTATGAGGAAAAGAATTTTCTTCATAATTATTTTTTTCGTGAATTTTTCAGATGTTTCAATAGCTATTCTGCTATTCGGGGCGGAGACAAATCCAACAAATCAAAGATCATAAAAATCGTTCCAGTCGTTCTCGAGTTGTAAATGGTGTAACTAACCCGACTTGATTTTGTACTTTAAGATTAATTTGTTTTATATCATTGCGTCTTTTTTTATCTTTTGAAAAAAATAAAAAATCAAAATATAGGGATCGTCAAATAATGATTTATTTGTAGTTGGTTTAGTGTAAGTAAGTGGATATGCTCAAACTGAAATCAACAAAATTAAAATAAAATGATAATAATAATAAATAAGAAACTGATAAATTACTAATCAGTATACTTTATGGTTCATGTTATTATGAATTGGAAAACATGATAATAAAGCATGTGATACACGCTCTTAACTCAAAACAATTCTATCATGATTTTACTTGTTTCTCAATTAACAATAATTTTTTATGTGACACAAGAATTCCAACAGCTGAGAGCCAGGTGATTCTAGCTTCGATGAATGTTGTGAGGTGAATGGAGTAATACATTCATAACCAAGTAATGTCAAGAGACTTATTTCCAAGTGGACTTTTTATCTGAACAATACACCAATATCTTCCACTCCGGAAGAATTATTAACTGCACTAATGATCACATCAATTTGCAGGAATCTTACCCATTTAATTGAAAAAAAAAAGATTTTCATGGCGCATTTTTTTTATGTTCCCCTTCAATTTTCCTTTTTTAACCCTTATTGGGCGGCCGTGTACATTAGCGTTCCACTGAAAATACGACTATGTTTGGGTGCAGGTTGTAGGTTTTATAATAATTGAGCCCTTGCCCAGAAAAGAGATGGAACCGAAAATAGACAGACACAAGCTAATGC
This sequence comes from Limnephilus marmoratus, assembly GCA_917880885.1. Classification (NCBI taxonomy): domain Eukaryota; kingdom Metazoa; phylum Arthropoda; class Insecta; order Trichoptera; family Limnephilidae; genus Limnephilus; species Limnephilus marmoratus. The sequence continues at coordinate 39,969,103 of OU862921.1, forward strand.
TTCCATGGAAGAGTGGTATTAACGTATTTTAAAATGAACATGTACGCAAATTACTACATTATCTAAATGTATATTATATTTTATATGCTAAAAAAAAATAAAAAATAAATATTATTTTTTTGAGGAAAATGTAAAAACGAAACCAGTTATGATTCATAACATTTAATATATGAAATACAATTTAAATTGAAAGTCGTAAAGATAGACAAATAAATTATTACAAGAATTTATGCTGAATTAGTGGAAAAATGTTGTAGGTTCATAAAAAAATCACACACAACGTTTTTTTTTACTCTTTGAACCTTACAGAAAACAACATTTGCTCTAACATAAATTTACACACGTCATTGATACATTTCAGCTTAAAAAGTGTAAACGTAAACGATATATATATTTTTTATCAATAGCTCCACACAGGAGGCCCTGAGGAAAAAAATATTTAAGAAAAAAATCGTATAAGAACAAAATATCGACACTATAAATAAATTCTTTTGATATCCATAACAACTCATTATTAATGCTTAATTAAATGAAGACAATATAAGCAAAACTCAATCGAAAATCTGGAAACAGAAAAACCAAAAAAAGATATTGACATCTCCGGGACTTGAACCCAGGACCAATATATAAAAAAAATTTCGAATTCTGAATAAAATTTAGAGAAAATGATTAAGGTAGTTAAAAAAATTTCAGATGATATTCAGACTTTCGGGTTAGATAAATGTAGAACGATCCATAAAGAGAAAGGCAAAATTATAGATGGAGACGAGGGTATGTTTAGAAATTTCAAAATAAAGTTTATAAATATTTAAGATACCTGCAATCGAATAGATTAGATCATACTAGTATTAAAAATGATAATAGCATTAAATTTCAAACTAGGTTCTGAAAAATTTTAAAATGCTATTGCATAAAAACTGCTAAAAATTTAGTAAAAGCAATAAATACTTGGGCAATACCTCTAATAACGTACTCATTTGGCATAATTGTCCAGTACAGATTTAGATAGCTTAGAACGATTAATTAGAACTACGTTAACAAAGTTTAATTGCCATCATCCAAATTCAGCTATAGAAAGAATTAATTTACCTAGAAATTTAGGAGGTAGAGGTGTCGTCAAAATAACATCTTTGAAACACAATCAGGTAGAAATGCTTAGAAATGCACAAAAAAAATTTGCAAGGCAGATAGAAACATTACACCTTTAAATTTATATGACGGGAATGCCAACATTCTTATAAATTCAACCAGGAATTCCTGGTCAAATAAAATTATTCACGCAAAACACTTCTATTATCTCAACCAAACGTATGTTGACAAACTTTAGTCAAACAAATTGTTTAGTATTGGAGAGTTGAGCGCAGAAATAGAAGGATGTATGCTTGCCATTCAAGATAGAGTCATTAATACTAAAAATTATAGGAAGCATATAATCAAAGATATAAATCAAATTGATGATTTATGTATAAAATGTTTGGCTTTTCTGGAAACTGTAGAACTGTAGAACTGTAGTTTCTGTATTAGCGCCGTCCGAGTATACATTTAGGCACAATCAGGTTTTAAAAATAATCCACCAAGGTTTGGTAATTAAACATAACTTGATTGAATGCCGTAATATAGTACCATATTATGAATATGAATCAAATTCATTTTTAGAAAATGAATTTTATAAAATATATTACAATAAAACTATACTAACAGACAGAACAATAAATAAGCCATAATAGACCCGATATAGTTTTACATGACAAAATTAAAAAATAACTTCTTTCATTGATGTAGCTATTCCAAATTCCTGTAATATCAAAAAATTTGTTTCCGAAAAAAAAAAGAAAATATACAGATTTAGGAAATGAGATTAAAAGAATTGGGCATTCTCAGACTATAAAAATATTACCATTTGTTATTTCGGCTACTGGCATTATACCTAGCGCTCTCAATCAAAATTTAGGCGTATTAGATTAAATTTGTCAAAGAATTTATATCTAAAAATGCAAAAATCAGTCATTTTAAATACATGTAGGATTACAAAAGATTTTTTAAATATTTATATTGAGGGATAAGTAGGATTTATAGGTCCAATTAGGAGTTCTACCGAGCCGAACCCTCTAATATGTAAATATCTGGAGTCGGTGAATTATTTTCCCATTTGGTCTCTGGTAGGTTGACATGTTGTTTTTGTATTGTTTTGTATTTATTATTCTTATAAAGTGCAATTGCATAGCGTGAATTGACTAGATGATGACTTGAGGAAAAGTGTGTGGTTTAGTTTTTCCTGTGGGGAAAATTTAACCCGGATGTAAAATCTGAATATATAATTAATTTTCTAGATAATAACTCTTTTTCGCTACCATTTGAACGCGGGTTTGACTTCAATACTTTGCTGCATTCAACTTGAGAATTGACTCAAGCCAAAAGATAGGTACGTAAGAAGGATAAGTAACAAAAGTCATATTAAATCATAAATGATTTGACGTCGTTAAGTGAGAACTGAATTATTTTCTTAGATAATATTTAACGATGTGTGGGACCTTTGCCACGTGTTTAAGTAATGAATTTGTCTCAGATAAATATCCGGAACTTTCTTGTAAATTTTAATTAGTTCAACCTAAAAAACATTCTCGGAATCCTAAACAATGTACTTGTTACATGTTATCAAAACTTCTAACAATGTGACATATTTTTTTAAAAACCATTATCATATAGTTTTTTATTAAAAAATAAAAGAATTGCTAATTAGTTCGCTGCAGTGGAGTTGTATATCAATCAGGGACGGCTCGTGCTACGGTGAAATTGTGCAACGCACTCTCAAGTATTTTATAATAATAAAACTATTGGCTATATTCAATAAAACACAGAAAAAATATAATTTTCCACCAACACAGGGTCATAAGTTAAAAGTCAAAAGTAGTCATAACTACATCTATATTTAGTGAGGCCGGACTCAAAAACGGTAACCGGACAACTCAACAATGTGCAACTTCATCACTCCTTTAAAAGGTCATTAAAATTAATGAAAAAAACTGGGTTAAATGGATTACGTTAGGTTAGGTTGTGGGTTATTTTTTTTTTAATTTTCATCACTTTTAATGACTTTTCAAAGAGGTGTGAAATGCCACTTTTTTAAGTTGTCATGGAACAAGTTTTAAGGAATACAATACTTATTCCAATAGATACTAAAATTTCCGTACAGCATAGTTTTTTGTTTTCAAATGTTTCTGGCTTTCACTCTTATAGAGAGAGAGAAGGTGAAATCATGTATTAATTTTATGAAAATGGGAAAATGTTATAATTATATTGAAGTTCGGTGTCGAGTTTAGACTTAGAAGAGACGAGATATTCAACGTAGGGGAGGCTATTTTAGATATGGCTTGATAGAAAAGAGGACATTTGATTAGATGGACAATAGCGTGTGTCGCTCTCCATAGAGAGAAAACAAATGGCCTTATATGTAAACGCCCGGGGTCTCAAAAGTTTCGTATGATCTGTAGCTATTCGAAAACGTAAAAAAAAAATGAAATTATTGTTCACTATTAGCCCGCTAAAATGGCCGGAAGTTTCCAAAGAAATTGATTTCGTGATTTGGAAAAAAAAATAAAACAAAGAGTTCATATTTTATATTTTGTACCAAACATATTTTTCATTACATAACTGCAGTACAAAGAACCAAACAAATAAAAAAAAATAACATATGTGATGTGTTGCTTAAAAAAATAAAAGGGAAAATAACACTTTTTCTGGATAAAATCAGAATTCTTGTTGGCTTACTTGTATTCATAAAGTTGAACTTTTTTTTCATTTTTGTCAGTTATACGCATTTTTTAATAATAAACAAACGTTAAAAGGTTAGATTACTGAAAAAAAAATTTATTAAAAATTAAAAAAAAAATGTTTTTAGGTTTGTTTTCTGATTTTTAATGCATTTTAGCGGCTAATAACCATTTAAAAAAAATAAATTTAAATGCAGTTCTCATTTTCTTTGCAAGACGCGACTTTTGAGACCCATAACAGAGAAGGAACATAACAATCTTCAGATTGTCAAAATCACGGTTGATGTGATAGTCCTTGACATTGAGGCATAGCAAGCTCCCTTGTATTGACTAGCAATGAAACATTTATTGATTTACGGCACTGTACGTCCATAATGGACCAGAGTTGCAAAGGACAGAGCAAAATGGAAATCTTTAGAGGACGCCTATGTCGTAAGACAAGCTGTTTCTAAAAATAATGACCCGAACGCTGATAATTTAGAATAATATTTAAAAACAAAAAATTAATTAATTAGATTAGGAAGATGTTTTATGAGTTTAACAGCAATAAAGGCTAATTTTAATTTATTTTATTTTATTTTATATCATTTCATTTCAGTTTATTTTATTTTATTTTATTTATTATGTATGTTGTAATAATACACGGTACCCTTTATTTGTTTTTTTTTGCCACACAGGAGGCCCTGAGGAGGAAAAATTTCCCTGAGGGCCTATGTTATCTTTGGGAATGCTGTGTGGGGGGTTTTTAGGGAAAGGAAGGAGAGGAGAGTTCTGGGAAGGAAAAGGGTTTAAGGGATGGGTAGGAATCTGGGATTCAGTGTGTCCTGGTCATCCACCTCCAAGACCTACACAAACCTCATCCCATGTACCCAGATACCCCTGTGGCGAGCCAACGCTCAACAAAACGTTGAGCAACAACAAGGCTGAACACGGAGAAGTACTTACCTACCTGCGCTGAAATATTTGGCATATCGTCGCACCTTATGGAAAGTATCGGAGCATTCAAATTCACTGTACATTAGTCTTTAGAACAGCAAGCCAAAACAAATGGTCCCGTTATTTTACTACTGTCACGCTCCGTATTCCGATAACATTGTGAATTTTAATTCTTGGTAAAAACTATCAACGGTTAATTCAAGTATTTTCTTTTACACGTTTATGTAGCACGTCCGATTGCTACACCCCTGCTAAATCGACAAACGTAGCGAACCACTTGGGGTGACCTATGGCAGAGGTGTTGGTAATAAAGGTTCCCGGGGCGGCGGTACCCATTCCCGCCTCCCATATATCGTCTATTGAAGACTTTAAAATAGCTTGGTCGATGTAACCAAGGATCGTGGCATGGATTATATCTACATATTAATACCTATTGATATTTTTTTATTAAAAAATAGGTCACCGGCCGCCACTGTATCAGTAACAACATTCAACAAAACCTTTCAATACAATCATCACATCACGCATCATGAGCATCACGAACCATGAGCCATATTTTCAACCATGCAGCTAATACTGTTTTATATAGGCAGAGTATAATTATGCATGCATGAATGTGTAAAAAAAACATTGTAAAAATACCAACCTACATATTTACAAAAATGAATCGCTAAAAATAAATATGTTGCTAAGCGCAAATCTCGAGATCAGCTGAACCGATTTCGCTAATTCTTATTTTAGAATATTCCTTGAAGTACGAGGATGGTTCTTACGGAGAGAAAAATTGAGAAAATTGTCCAGAAAATTGTATAATTTCAGAAAACCTATTACTTACCTAAACGACTATCGCACGTTTGACAGTTCGCGTGTTTGAGAATGACATTTTGCAAAACAATGATTGTTAAATAAGGATTCTATTTTTGAAAATCTTTAAGTTGATAAATTTATTTAAAGTAGGTACTCCTCTAATAGTTTGAATCGAATCAAGAATTTTAGATATTTTAAATAGGTACCTATGTTAGGTACCAAATTTAATATACATGAAAAATGGAAATTTGAATAAAAATTGTTAAAGGTGGCATGCGGGCTGTTTAAAAACTGAATGTACTGGGTTTGAATATATGGAACGCGGAAGGAGGGTTGGCGGGACGAGGGAGCGGGAAAGGGAAGAGGGATGCCGGAGGGGGAACGCGGGAGGGGTAGGGGGACCTGGGAGGGGGGAAGGGAACTCGGAAGGGAGGTTCGCGGGACGGGGAAAGGGGAGGGAGTGGAGTGGGGAGAGGGAAGGTGGAGGTGACGGAGTGCGAACGCGAGAGGGGAAGAGGATGCAGGAAGGGGAGGAGGAAGGGGAACGAGACGAATGGGAAAGGACACACAGGGAGAAACAATTTCTTTATTAAATGGCATAGCAAAGCATGCCGGGACCAGCTAGTCAACTTATAAAATGAATCCATCAGACAGTAAAGTTACAAAATGCAGTTTAAAAAAAATCCTTAAAATAATGGGGTGACCTAATAGTTAATACCCCGACAATTAGCCCCTTGAAATTATAATTTTTTGTTTATTTTTAATTTTTAACTTTATGAGTAAAATCTCAAATTATAATATTTAATTATTGAAGAAAAATTAGTGAAACTCAATCGAAAATCTGGAGACAGAAAAATCAGAAAAAGTTATTGGCTCCACTGGGACTCGAACCCAGAACCCTTTGCTTACACTGCAAGTGCTCTACCAACTGAACTACGGAACCTATATCCAATTCGGTCACTTTCTGTATGATACTTTGACTAAGAACTACCTTACCTAAGATTTTCGATTGAGTTTCGCTAATATTGTCTTCATTTAATTAAATAATATAATTTGAGATTTTACTCATAAACTTAAAAATTAAAAATAATTATTCATTCTAGACTTGCATAAAAGTCAATAGATGTCGCGTATTAAAAATAAAATGGATAAAAATTTATCCAGACACTATCTAGACAGCATTTAGTTCGAGATGAATCTTGCAATCAAATATAAAGATAGCAGGCAATAATATGTGCGTTCAGAAAATGAAGATAATGTTGGTAGTTCTTAGTCGGAGTATGATACAGTTAAAAGTGACTGAATTGGATATAGGTTCCATAGCTCAGTTGGTAGAGCACTTGCCATGTAAGCAAAGGGTCCTGGGTTCGAGTTCCAGTGGAGCCAATATCTTTTTCTGATTACCTTTAATTATAATTTTTCCTGGTTGTCTATTTAAGGGGATACAACCAGAGAAAACCGGAAGTATGTCATTTTTAAATCAAATTTTAGACGTATTGACTATTTTACACAGAAAATTATAAGGTGATTTCGAAAGATTGTTCTTTTATCTAGTAAACGCATGTTTTAAATATTGTGAAAAAAAAAATTTAGTAGATATAATAAGGTTATACCATAGGTCGTAGGCAGATTTGTTAAATTTTCAAACGAAAAATCTTATTTTACAAGACATACTTCGTACCATGTAATCATACATTATTGTAAATCAATACGTTATCTAGTAAACGCGTGTTTAAATTTTAATTTTAGTTCAAATAAAATCATTAAAAAATATATCCGAACATTTATTTATGACGAAAATTACTCTATTTACGGTCTTACAACTTGATTTATTTAAGATATTTTTTACATTCTTATTTTGCTTACACATTATTGAAAAATTATACCTAAATACTTGTGATCAAAAAACAATTACAAAAAAACCATAATTTTAATAGTTTTATCATCACGCCTTTCAGCATTTTTGAATGTAGGTATAAATTAAAGCAAATTTGGAATGAAATAAAATCGATATTGAGTTATAATTTTAAAAAGCTGGTACGGAGAATAATTAATCTTTCTCATTGGAAGCGCCCTATACGATCGTTATGAACATAAGAACATCTTTCGACGAAATGTGGATTTTCGGTCGCTGTCTGGTTAAAGGCCCTTAAAGTGTTTATTTATAGTGTTGATTTTTGTCCCTATACGCTAATACGAGTATGTACACACAGTATATAGAAAAGTAGTTTTATCCTTGATGCATATGAATAAAAATATGTTTTTTACTTTTGTTATTCGGCAGTAAGTCTTCTTTGCACAACCCTTCGGGGACACTTAGTTACATTTTGTGTAATTAGGTATACTTACTGTATTTTCTCTAAACCGACTGTATATTGTATATAAGAATGGCCGGGGCAAACTGTCGGGGGATCAACTGTCATGGAATCATAATAATAGATAGTGTCTACGATAAAAAGATAATTTAACTGATGTCCGAACACCTTATTCGTTTATATTTTATTATAATTTCATTTTATTTTTTTCTAGTAGGTCACCAATAATTTGAATAGCTGATAATTTTATTATTACAATTATGTTTACTATTTTTATGAAGCTGTTAACAACACGTTCACGGATATTCATATTTTTTAATGGTTTTCGGAAACCGTTCAACAAATAATATTGTAAATTCGCTAACCCATTAAGCAATAAATTCCATAACTTGTTTACGAAAACCTTTATGGCAACGAATATTAGAGATGACAATCAAATTAATGATCCAGAGTGCAGAAACTCAAATTAGTATCGCCCACTATAGATAGGTAGTCCACCATTCACAATCGAAAAGTTTTTGTTTGAAATGGCTTTAGCCGAATTTGATGAATATTCAGGTTTTATACTTCCTCTTTCCTAACTCCTTCTCTTCGTCATTTCCTTCAATCACACATAATTTGGGTAAGCCATAGTCCCACTAGCTCCAGACAGCTGGGTCTCTTGTGTAGTGTTGAGTACCTCATACAAGAGGCACCTCAAATGTCCCATACAAACACGTAAAATGTCCCCGCACCTCACAATATGTATTTGTACCAACTCTTTTTCTTTGTATTACTACAAATATGAAGGGGGGACAAATATGAAGGAGGGACAAACATGAGGTGTGAGGTGGTTTGTTTTGTTGGACTACATTCATGTCATGTACGGGACAAATATGAGGTGAGGTGAGAGGTGGTTGGTGTATTGGACTACATGTCATGTCACGTTGTCACGTATGGAACAACTATGAGGTGAGGTGTGAGGTGGTTGATGTATTAAACTATATGTCATGTCACGCATAGTTTGGGACAAATGTATGAGGTGGTGAGGCGTAAAGTGTTTGTATATTCTATGACATTTTTGTATTAGAACCGTGAGGTGGTGATGGGGTAAGCCAATTCATATATTGTGAATACCGCAGAAGCGTCCCCAACTGCTCCGAAATTTTTATTTTTTATTTTTTTATTCTAAATTATTGTTAAGTGAATACCGCACAAGAGTACCAACTGCTCCAAAAAAAAATTTTTTTGAAATATTTTTTTGTTGTAAATTATTGTTATGTGAATACACAAAACAATAATTTATGAGCACAAGAGTCCCAACTGCTCAAAAAATTTTTTTTTTTTGAAATTTTTTTTTATTGTAAATTATTGTTATGTGAATACACCTAACAATAAATTATGAGCACAAGAGTCCCAACTGTGTTGTCAGGCAGTGTTGAGATGAGGTGGAGGGGGTTGCTTAGGAGGGGGTGGGATAAGAGGGGGGGTGCAGGGGTGGGATCAGAGGGGGGTGCAGGGAGGGGATCAGAGGTGGTGAAGGTGGGGAGGGGGTAGGCCTTTTTTATATCCATTTTTCGTATTACAAAAATAACAGACACGGGAGGCGGGTATGGGTACCGCCACCCCGGTATTTATTAGAAAACCAACACCTCTGAACCAAGAAAATCCCCCCCCCCCCCCCGTAAGCGAAAATATTTTGTAACACCTCATTTCAATATTTGAGTACGTCATACAAACTCATCCTGATATCGTGTCCTACCCAACACTACTCTTGGCGTTATACCTACTACAGGGTGTTAAGGGACGTACTTGACCAGTGATTCCTGATATTATTTGGAGTAAAAAATGTAAATGAAATTTTGGTCTCCGGTGACATTTATGATTTTTTTTTTCTACAAAAACATAAAAAAATGGTAGTTGTTGAACAGTTGGAGGCGGGATAAGGGGTTCGTCGGACACCCGGCTGAGTGACCAGTGACGACATGCGGAAGAAATTTTTTTTTATTTGATTTTAAAGAAAAAAATATTGAAAAAAAAAATCGTCAAAAAAAGTCACCGGAGACCAAACTTTCATTTACATTTTTTACTCAAAATAATGTTAGGAATTAATGGTTAAAGTAAGTCATCAAGTACGTCCCTTAACACCCTGTAAAATGGACGACATTTTTCTAAGGGATAAATGTATGCTTTGTACACAGTGGAGAATAAAACATCCTTTGTCGAAGGTAAAAAGACGGTAAATCAATATTAATGCTATTTCTATATTATCTACCTGATGAAGCAATCAATCATCGGCCATCGGAAATAAAAATAGACGCTAGTACAACCCACAGCTATTAGAGTCTGGATCTAAAATCGCACACCCGCAAATACCCGATCCAAATTTTAACTACAAATTAATGAGTTTCAAAAGAAACTTAATTGTTCCCTTAAGATGCCCATGAAAAAACACTTTTCTACATTTTCGAAAATTGCACGAAATGAACATTTTTTCATGTTGTCTTCTAGAAGGTAAAAGCTATGTCGGTATGTTTTTAAATTTTCAATGTGTTTTGTATTAACGTAAATATTCATTGTCAAACATGTGTAATTTATCGGAAAATATTAATTAAGGAAAAAGTGCTGCTACATAACTCAATACTCATTAAGAATTACAAAATTATAAAAACATACCGACATAGCTTCTTCTTTTGAAAACATATATTTGTTTGAAAATTAAAATTTTGTGAAAGTTTCGATGTAGAAAAGTGTTTTCTCCCTAAACCCTTTTTCGAGCGAATTCTGTAATATAAGAGAGTTTACGGCAGTTGTCCCGTTCACACGTTTTATGGATGAGATTTTTTAGAGCACGACAGAGTAGAAATAATGAAATACCTAAACGTTCCGCGTTTGGTTCAAAGTTTAGCCTCTTAACCACTCGTTTCACCTTTTACCAAAAGGGTTACAACGAGTATATGCACTCCAGGTTATCTGAAATCATTTTAGTCCTGCCAGAGTTTTACCTGAAGATGTGCGGTCATTACAGCTATGACATCCCTTCCAGGAATCACATATGTAAACCTGAGCGGCCGGCGGGGGAAAGTAACAAATAGCATCCCTGGCTCTAATTACTAATTAGTAAGAGACGAAGCGATGCGGGAATGGGAAAGTACTCTAGATCGAAGAACTAATCAATATATTTTGCTTGGAAATATATCATGTCGCACGTCTGTTGTAATTTGTAATGGACTTTGAAGATTTTTTTAAAATGAAAAACAAGCATCCCCAGATTACGAATAATCTGATATTTAAAAATCTCCTACTACCGTCAGAGTAAGCAGAAAATGTTGCATGAGTCGTGATGTCGTAATGGAGGATTCAGCTAGCCGAGGAATTGAACTCACGATGCCTGGGTGGGACCCAATCGGGATGCCAACTCAGCCAATGACCGGTTTTAGGTCTTTACTATGTGTGAAGGTATAGTACTCGTATGTCATCAATGAAGATGTTTATTTATTTGTGACATATAAATAAGTATAGCAATTTATTAGGTAGACAATGCATTAAATTTACATTTTTTGAGTACGTACCTATTATATGTACACTAAGTTATGTGAATACAGCACAAGCGTCCCGACCGCCTGGAGCCAGTGAGATTACGGCATCTCCAATTGGAGTATGTTGTGAAGCTAGTGGAGGTAGTGGGAGGGGAAGGAGGTACGGAATCGGAAGGTGGAGAAGAACCTGGCTATTCAGATCTGGTCACCAAACACGAAACCATTTCAAGCAAAGTTTCATTTCTGAATGGTAGTCTTACATCACGGCGATACTAAGAGTATCTTCTACTTTGGAACGGCGTATAAAATGTTTATATTATTTTAATGATTACAAAAAAATAATGTACGATAGGTGAAGTGTAATTTTTAATTTTTGTATTTTATTTAATAATTTTAAATACTACTCTTAGGCGGCCCCTATACGCTACAATAACATTGTACAATATAATTTATTGTACAATAAGATGGACTTATAATCCAAACGATCAATTATATTGCACAATAAAACGATCAATTATGTTGCACAATAAACGAACTGCTCAATGTTTTCGAGTTGATAAAATGAAAAATTGAAAAAATTTTGTGCAATACTGACCCTACACGATGCAATGGAAAAATATTGTGCAATAAAAATTAAACTCGCCCAAACTTTTGTTCAATCATTGAGCTATCTTCAATATTAACCCTAAACGGTCAATAATATTGCACAATTCGTAATATTGAGCAGTACAATTGATCGTCTAGGGGCCGCCTAAGTTCGTAACTTTATTGCTGTACAATACGTGATTTTTATATTACCAAAATATATTATGTAACCACGGTACATAATATACGCTGTTTTAAGTTGAATGAATAAATAAATAATAATATGAAGACTTAATTTGTTTTTTTTTTTTCATTATTATTTAATTAATTTTGTTTGAGAAGAAGGTAAAATAGATGTGACTAATGTATATAAGTATATTGGAAGTACATGTGACTAATGTATGTAAGTAAGTATATTGGAATACACTATAAAGTGTATTGGAACAAAAGAAAGAGAGAGAGAGAGAGAGAGAGAGAGAGAGAGAGAGAGGTTTAATAAAATTATGCATTTTATTATATTGTGACGAATTTCATGATTACAATAATTATTTTAGTAATTTTATGTTTTTTACATTTTGAAATTATGAATGTCTTAATATACTATTGTTTAGAGATCTAAATGTCTGTGTAGGTACTATAACAATAGGCCACTTGCATCACATTTTTTTAAAGTTTTTTTCCGGTTTAGGCAAATATTTTAAGACATTCTGTATTTTTTTTTTTTTTTAATCGTATTTTTGAAACCCTGGGGATTTTTTGAAAATTTCAAACCGAAAATTCAGACCATTTTTTATAAACCGGAAAGACGGGACATACTTTTATAGGTGTGAAAAAACAATAATTACATAGCCGAAAATCATTTAAAAAAAAAGAACGTTTTCCACACGAATGGCACAAGAGAATAACGAGGCATACGAAAAATATTACATCTCATAAATATTTTTTTCCTTGATCCATCATATTGATCATAAATCACTATAATGTACAGCGTCTTTATTACTAAATTCAAAGTAATATACTTGAACTTGTAAATTGTAATAATAATAAGAATATTATAAAATTTTATTTTGTTAAAATCAGCACCATAATCATTATATCTCTAAAACATATACCGACATCACCTTCACGGTCTGAAGAGAACCCCGTAGCCATTAATTGTACGGGGTTCTCTTCAGAACATCTGTCAAAAAATCAAACCAAATGATAAGTTCGCAGAGAACAAACAATAAATCTAGTGAACGAATTCAAAAATTCGCCTGAAATCAAAGTGATGCCATATAAAAAAATAAATCAGTGTGGAATTTTATAAAATTAATAGGAACATTTTCGGCAACGGGACATTTTCATGTAGTGACGTCACGAGCCCAAATAATGGATTTATTTATTTAAAAATAAAAAAAACTGTACATTTCTAAAAATTTTTACTAACATTTTCGTAATCTTAGTAAAAAACTCTATCCACACGATTTTTTCCAAGTCGTTATGAATTCCATGCAAGTGGCCTATACCGGCTTGACTAGTGATACTGGCTAGAATACTCATTTGCGGTGTAAAGCCATAAAAAATAAATAAACGCAAAGTTATAAACTAGTTCCAGCTAGAGCTTGTACTGGCGCCATCGATGCTCATCCTCTTCCTTCTCACGCGTATAGTTTGAAAACGAAAAAGACGGAATTTACTAGAACGAAGACGTCACACATGATCTCTCACTGGGACTAGTATAATATGTATAATATTACTTACTAGTATAATATGTAGATACATATTGTGATAACCATGGTAATGTGGGTTGTGGCATTTTTGCTGTGTTTTCTTCGAAATGTATGCCCTCAAAAGTAATTTAATTATATTTTATATATTTTTCACAAATTTTACCACATTGTGTTGTACGGTTGTCAAGTCTTATCAATGGCATTGATTTTCAAGCCTAGTCAAGTATTTTATAATCCCTCACAAAAAGGGGCGGGGTCCTTCCGATTTCGAATTTTCCAAGGTCTAATGGATCACCTTAAGTCAAAATACCCGAAATTCATCTTACGACAGTATATATGGTTGCGGGAATGCGAAATATCGAGTACCTAACAGGAAAATAGAAACACATTATATTAATTAATTACGAAATGGTTAGATTTCAAGGAAATGTCTTCATGGGGAACATAAATGATATTATGTTTGTCTAATACACAATAATATCACATAGGTCGTAGGCTGAACAGAACATTCCTAGAGGGGTCTATACCAATTTACAATAAAGCTGACGTCGCCAATTCATAAAGATCAATCGCCTCCTAGGCCCTAGACCCCAGACGTTAATGCGACAGATTATATGTATATTTAAGAAAGTAGTTCGGTGAATGAAAATATTAGATCATTTAAGATGAAGTTATACGTGAAATCCTATTGAGATACCATTTGGATTAATCTTTACGACGAATTGGATTACAGTATGAACATCAAAAAATATGCTACGGATAATTTGAATCTTTTACTAACTTTTCTATGTATTGAAATTACAATAAAATAATTATTTACATAACAAAAAATATAAGCATAAACCACTAAAAAAATTTTTTTTCATGACTAAACTATGAAGTAATACAAAAAACTTTTTTTTTTAAATACCCCTTTATGGCTAAGACTATTTTTAAGGATTTCTATGTTCTAACTTTTTTTCGTTCTTATATAATTATCCACAAAATAAATAAAAACCACTTTTTTACTTACTTGCCTCGTGCAAATAAGACGCTCGATTTTAAATTTTGCAGGCATGAGAATCGAAATATTTTTAGCGTTTATATTCCTCTTAAGTAAGGGCAAATTCACCTTACTTCGGGCACACCGAGACGCCCACAATACATTTCAATCACAATTACCATCGGTATACCACTTATATTGTATTTGTAAACATGTAGGACATAGGCAATTTGTACTTATTATCAAAATTGAACATAAGTAGGTATTCGTACGCATGTATAATAGGACATAGGTAATTTGCTGATTCTAATTATTGGACATAGGTATTTTTTTTAAATATATTTATTCTCTGTCATTTAACAGTTTTTACATATACTTAACATAATTAAATTTAATTTGTTAAAGTATAATTTATTTTAGATGTAACAGTGTAGATAGTAACGGATGCTAATTCAAAATATATCTCATTTGTTTCACGTTTTTGTATCGATTTTTGATAAGATATTTGTACACGTGTAGCAGTGGCGGTCTGTGAATTTTCAGTCAGTTAGAGTGTCAAGATTGAAAAACACGAAGTTAGTGATGTTGTTGTAGCCGAAAATGATTTTTTTCTCCATAATTTCAATATTTTATGCGAAGATCTTCATACAAAAAGTTGGAATAAAAAAAAAAAATTTTCAGCTACAACAACATCCATAACTTCGTATTTTTCAATATTAGCACTCTAGCTCACTGAAAACTCGTGGACCTCCACTGACAAGTAGGACGTAGGCACGTTGATCTCATTATCAAAATTGGATATAGGTAGGTATTTCTACTCATAAGGGACATAGGCAATTTGCTAATTCCCAAAATTGGACATAGGTAATTAAATTTTTTTTTGGAATTTTTTACTTTTTCTCGGTCAATGTTACATATAATTTAATTTATGTTGATTATTATCGATTGTAATTGATGCATATCCAAAATAATCTCATTTTTAACGCACTTTTATAACGGTTTACCTCGCTGATATATCTACGCATGTAGGACATTTGCTCATTCCCACAATTGGGCATAGGTAATTTAATGTTTTTTTTTTGTTTTTTTTGCTGTTACTTACAATTTTATTTGGGTTAATAAATAATTTATTGTGGATGACAAAGTGCGGATAGTAACGGATTCAGATCCAAAATAAATCGAAGAGAATGTTATCAGTCTAACAAAGTATTCCGATTAACCTCGAAGTCAAAGGTGGTAGATATTGATAATGTTCGTGGTATTTTTAGACAAACTTGTCAGTAATCGGCGCTACAATAACTTTTTTATGTAGTCTATAAATATTTTTATATTTGATTCATGTTTACTGATTATTATTATTTTTTTTTACATTAACTCCACACAGGAGGCCCTGAGGAAAATAATTTCCCTCAGGGCCTATGTCATCTGGGATGCTGTGTGGAGGGTCTTTTTGAGGAGAGGAAGGAATGAACATTGGTCTTGAAGAGACCCATGTTGTAGGAAGGAGGAAACACAGAGGCCGGCAAATCATTCCACAGCCGAGCTGTTGAACACAAGAACGAGTCGAAGAAACGACCTGTTCTCATGTGACAAATGTCAACCGTGTACAAATGTTGGGCACGCGTTTGGCGTGTTTCCCGACTATGCACCGGTGCCGAAGGGATCAATGATGCTAGTTCCTCGGAGCATCTTCCATTTTAATACCGGTAGAACAAGGATAGCATTCCCACCCGACGCCTGTGCTCTAAAGATTGCAATCCGTCTGTTAAGATGGGAGAATCTATCAAACGGACCGCCCGTTTCTGCACTGAGTCGAGGGTATTTTTCAGGTATTTTGGAGCTCCAGACCAGAGATGACTGCCAAATTCAACCGTGGGGCGTACTTGTGATTTGTACAAGGTTAGCAGTTGTGTACTATTAAAGTATCTGCGGGCCCTGCACAGTACGCCCAGTTTTTGGGAGGCTAGCTTTACTCTGGCTTCAATGGAGCCCCCATACCTGAGCTGGTCACTTAGGGTTACACCAAGCATATCAATGGAGGGCCTGTTCGGAAGATTGCTTCCGTTGAAAGAGACTAGATTTTCATTTCGATCCCTTTTGGACGTAATCAGACAAGATTGGGTCTTTGAAACATTAAATTCAACGAGATTATTTTTACCCCAAGAGAAAACACTCTCGAGGTAGCCGTCCATTCTTTGCTTCAAAGCCCTACGAGCTGTTGGAGTTTGTGAGCCCTTTGGGGGCTTGTCAAACAAAAAGCTATCATGAACTGTACTGTCATCCGCATAACAGTGAATTGGTTCACATGACAAAAGGTCGTTGATGTGCAACAAAAACAAAGTTGGAGACAGAACCGATCCCTGCGGGACGCCAGCATTTATCGAGTGTGAGGAAGAGGTGAAACCATCGACTACCGTCTGAATCGACCTCCCCCTCAAGAAGTCGGCAATCCACGTACACAAGGATGCGGGAAGTCCGTAAGAAAGCAGTTTGTTGACAAGTCCTCGGTGCCAAACCCGGTCAAAGGCCTTGGAGATGTCCAGTGCAACCGTTTGGGTCTCACCGAAACGTTCCAGGCATCGCCCCCAAACATGCGTCACATACGCGAGAAGATCACCGCACGAGCGGTTCCGCCGGAATCCGTATTGACGGTCGTTGATAATTTTGTTCTTCTCGAGGTATGTGAGCAGTTTGTCGTTGATCACACGTTCCATCACCTTAGACAGAACTGATGTGATCGCTATGGGGCGGTAGTTGGCCGGGTTGGAGCGGTCACCCTTATTTGGATAGGATGGATAACCGCTTTTTTCCAACCAGAGGGCACAGAGCCAGTCTTCAGGGACAGTTTAAAAAGCTTCGTCAAAATTGGAGCTAATTCTGCAGCGCACCTCTGCAATACCAGGGCAGGATTATGAAGGTGAAAAGCCATATTTTTTTAAAATAAGAACAGGACACAGCCCAAAATACTTTATGGAGTTAGCATATTTTATGAATTAACTTGGTTTTCTTATTTCAAACACAATACTTTGTTTCGAAAAATTTGAACAATTAATCAAATATTTGAAGTTAATTTACACGTTCTGTTTACGTATTCAAATTACTTAAGTTTTATGAAGTGACTGGCTTGTAATGCAATAAAAACAGAACTTGAATAGAACTTACACGGAACGTGAAAATTAACTTCACATATATGATAAATTGTTCATTTTTTTTAAACAACCCGTCTTAAGCGCATCCCTTTCACAGAATTTGGACAATTCATGAAATTTCAAAATAAATTTTCAAGTTCTGTTAATACATCATTATGGGCCAGTTGCTTCTTAGATCTAAAATAATAACGGAACTTGAATAGAAAACTCGAAAATTAATTTCGAAATTTGATGATTTGTTAATTTTCCGCGAAATAACTGGCTCAAACAGATTTTTGTGTCTATTATCATGAAAGGTATCATTTTGTAAATTTTGGGATCTATGTAGTTTTTAAGGTATTTAAATTTTCTATATTTTGATTCATCAATATTTTTAAATTACCCATATATTTATACAAATAATCGTATTTTAAATTTTACGACGCTAATAAACAAATTTATAAAGGGATTTGTGTGTATACTGTGTATTACAAAAAACTGTTATAATACACACACAACACACGGAAAACCCATGAACAATATTCGTGCATATATTGAGATGTAAATTATTGATTAAAGCATATTGATTTGTTGCATAAAATATGTGCATATCTTCACTTGTCTATCATGCAATTCATAAAATGCACATTATTTAAATTTTATTTATGGTGGTTGGGTAACCGTTCCATCATTACAAGAAAGGCACAAACCGAGAAATATAATTGTGTGAATATTATACTGAATAGTTACGACCATCTTTATCCTTTCTCTTGGTTCAAATAGTTAGCGGTTTACTTCCTGGCTGTAATAATTAATGACTTGAGTAAAAGTCTACATTTTTCCTTTGTATTATTATTACTTACACATTCATTAGAGAAGTCTTAAGAACTATTTACATTTCAGGGGAAATTGCCTACTCATATTCCATGGACTTACGTAATAGGTACTGTAACCATGTTATAATTTAATTTAATGTAAGCTGTATTGTGTATATATTTAAACAAATAAACAATAGTAAATATAGCCCAAAAGTCATGCTTTGTAACTTACCATCACTAGATTTGCGATCTTTCAGTTCTATTTTCACAGTTTCTCGTTCGTTTTCCGTCATTTTTTTATCACTTTATTTTATTTTTAATTATAAAAAAACACTGTTTTTAATTTTTGTTCAAGTTCATAATACCGCTACTGTTGAAAAGAAAAAAATAAACAATGCGTAGTTATTTATCAGAATAAATCGAATAAAAATACGTCCATCTTCTACTTAAAAACATATTTTTTACTAAGGCTGAATAACAAAACACGGAAAATACTCCTCACAAAACATATTTTTTCCGATTCTTCAAAACAAACAGTTTAAAAACAATTAAATTATTATTAATAACAAGAGAAAAAAATTATATTAAAGAATATAATTTATTAATAAATCATGAACGCATTTTCCCAATTTTCTGCAAATATCACACAGTTTTCACAATAATCTGATTTTTTAAATATAAAACTAACCAAAGAAATTTCTTAAAATAAGTTATTTGTTACTAATAAACACCCGATGGTATCATTTTTCAAGCTAACGAAATGAAAATTCTTTTTACAACCTTTTGATCTTCAAAGCATCCTAAAATTAATTGTTTGATATTTTCTTTCTGCTTTGTTAAATTATTTTATAGTTTTTGAACTCTGTTAATCCTTTCTTATAATATTGACACTTTATCTCAGAAACTCAAACCAATTCACAGCCCGCGGATTTCTTTAAATTTGTTAAAATAAATAATACATTTCAAAAGTATTGTTTACTTCATGAACCCTCCTAAATGCTAAGAATCTAATACGATCATTTGAACATCGTTCCTGAGGTTATATTTCACGAAAATTTTGCTATAAAAACCAGCCAATCAATTTAAATGAAAATTTTCTTTTGGTTTCATAATAAAATCGCATTTTTCTGAAGCTAGAAAATCATTTTTTTAATTTAGAAAATTTAATTCATTTAGAAAATTTATTTTCTAATTTACACTAGAGATCCAATATCTCCACACGCGAGTTGGACCACCACTTGCAGCACTGCGAGAGCCTTATCACCGGCACAGGCACTAGACTTGACTGTGGAGACTGTGGCCTGCCGACTGTGGCTTGTCGACTACCAGATTAACTATATTATTACTGCCTGCAAGGTACAGACTATACACCACTACAGGAGACTACATATCTACTTCTGGACAGCAGAGAATATTTCTATTATTGAATTAAGCGTGCGCATAACAAATGATATTCATAGATATCACCGAGAAATATTAACTGAAATCATTTATTCATTTATTAAGGTCCTTTAACCAGCCAGCGGCCGAAAATCCACATTTCGTCGAAAGATGTTCTTACGATCGTGCAGGGCGGTTCCAATGAGAAAGATTAATTATTCTCCGTACCAGCTTTTTAAAATTATAACTCAACATCGATTTTATTTATTTGAAAGGGGTGATGATAAAACTATTAACATTATGTACTTTTGTAATTATTTTTTGATCATAAGTTTTTATCATTTTTCAATAATGTCTAATAAAGCAAAATAAGGATGTAAAAAAACTTAAATATGTTAATTTGTAAGACCGTAAATAGATAGACCAAATAGAGAAATTTTCGCCATAGATAAGTGTTCTTATTTTTTTTTGGTGATTTTATTTGAACTTTTTTTTTATTATTATTTATTGAAACATTTATTACAATTACAATTTTACAAAAAAAAAATATTTTTTTACAGTTTTTTTTACTACCCTTCCATTTAAAGCATTTGCTTGTGTATGGAAGGGGAGTGTGCATAAATGCTATTAGTTATTAGTTATTACTTAAATAATTAATTGTACATAAATATATGTGAGCTGCAGTATTTATTTGATAATGGTGTGTATTTTAAAAAAAAGAAAGAATGTTATGGAAAACTAAGGATATTTATTTTGTAAGATTAATTGACAGTAGTTTTTTTCTTAAGAATATTTTTAAAATGTCTCTTGACAGAGAGCAGTATTCGGGTTTTATCATTAATGCTTCTGATTTCTTCTGGGAGACGATTGAAAAAAGTTCTTCCCTGGTAAGTATAATGATGCTGTGCAAAAGACGTATTTAGTTTTGGGCATAGAAAAACATGTTTAAGTCGAGTTCTGTTTTCATTTAAAAATGGATATTTATCTTTTTCTTTTATAATTTGAATTAATGAATTTTTAATATATAAATCTTTAAATGTGGGTACTTGAAATTCTTCAAACAGGCGTTCTGTTGGGTAGTCGAAGGATTTTTTTAATATAATTTTAATAATTGTTCTTTGTACAATTTCTATTGGAAGAAGGTTACATTTATACGCGGATCCCCAACTAATAATAGCGTATTGTAGAGTGGATTGAACTAAGGCATAGTAGATTAAATATAGATTTTTTATCGACAGAAAATTTCTAATTCTTAAAAATATATATATTAATTTTCTGATTTTGTTTACTACCTGACATATTTGTTCCTTCCATTTCAGATTTTTGTCGATAATTACTCCGAAATATTTAATTTTATTTGTTGTTTTTAATATTGTACAGTTTGATTTGCAATAATTTTGGCTATGAATTTTAGTATTATCGTGTATGACAATGTAAAAATTTTTGGGAGCATCGTTTGGATGGATTGCAAATGGAATTACAAATGTCTTTTCACTATTTAGTGATAGTCAATTAGTGTCGAAAAAATTCTTAAGCGTGTTGATGTCTTCTGTGGCCTTTAGTTTTACATTTTCCCAAGTCTTTTCACTTATTATTAATACTGTATCGTCGGCGTATGATGTAATTTGACCATTTAAATGTTAAAAAAAAATATCGTTTACATATATGGTAAAAAAAATTGGTCCAAGCACTGTACCTTTCGGGATTCCAAAGCTTGAAATCTCTTGATCATTATTAACATGATTGATTTTTACCACTTGAGGGCGGTTTTTTAAGTAGTTGGTGATCCATTTAATCGCGTTGCCTTTTATGGCAATATCATTTAATTTTTTTAATAGCATCTCATGGGATATGCTATCGAATGCCTTTCTGAGGTCAATAAATATGCCCGCACATTTTTTACCTTTATCTAATGATTCGTAAACGTATGAAGTTACGTTAGCAATTGCATCTTGTGTGCTGAGTGATTTAATAAAACCAAACTGGTTTTTGTGTAGTATTTTATTACTGTCTAGGAAATTTACCAATTGTTTTTTTACTATTTTTTCAAAGATCTTTCCTATGTTAGAAATTAGACAAATTGGGCGATAATTCGTTACTTGCTGTGGATCACCAGATTTGTAAATAGGTGAGATTATTGTGTTTTTGTAGTTCATTGGAAATATTCCTTTCGTTAAACTCAAGTTTATTAAATGAGTGATGGGTTTTATTAAGTAAGATTTCATAGATTTTAACATGTGTGCCGTAATAGAATCAAAACCGGGAGACGAACCTCCTTTCATATTTTCTATTATTTTTAAGATTTCACAATCTGTTGTTATTTCAAATTTTGAAAGTA
Source organism: Limnephilus marmoratus (assembly GCA_917880885.1). NCBI lineage: Eukaryota > Metazoa > Arthropoda > Insecta > Trichoptera > Limnephilidae > Limnephilus > Limnephilus marmoratus. The sequence continues at coordinate 39,991,392 of OU862921.1, forward strand.
TATTACGTTTCTGTAGATTTTTATTTTTATGTTTTCCGGGTTAGAAGGTTTACGAATATTTTTCGCAAGATTTTTTCCAACATTTGCAAAGAAGGAATTAAATATGTTTGCACATTGTTTAGGCTGTAAATTGGCATCTCTATAATTTTTTTATCATGTTCGATATACTTAATATTTTGTGTTTTTTTTGTATTGTCTATGGCCAAATTCACAGTTTTCCACATTTGTTTATGGTTATTTTCTGAGATAATATTTTATTTTTAAAAAACTCTTCCTTACTTTTTTTAATATAAGATGTTAATTTATTTTTATATTTTTTATAAAAAATATATGCTTTTTCATCATGGGGATTTTTTAAAGTTGTTTTATAAAGTTTTTCTTTGTTTCTGATAGGTATTATAAGTCCTTTGGTAATCTAAGGTTTTAAAAATCTTAATTTTGATTTTATGTGTATTATTATTTCAGTTTTCGAATTTTTAATGTGTTGTGACAGGATTTTTTCAAAGTTAGTCGAACATATTTCGGTATCATCACTCTTTAAAACATTGTTCCAATCTTCCATTTTTAGTTTTTCAGAGAGAATAGTTATGTCTAGTGTTGATTTTTTGGGTATTAAATTATGTTTTTTATGTTTAATATTATTATTATACAGAAGTAAGCATGAATGATGATCAGTTATGTTAGTTTTCCAAACAATTGATTTTAATTTTTGAAGATCTTTAATGTTTACGTTTGTCCAAATGTGATCTAAACAAGATGGAGTATGTTCTTTTATTTCTCTAGTATTTTTATTTATGCAAGATATGAAATTATGTTCAGTCATACAAATGATGTATTCAGTTTTGTTATTATTTTCTATTTTTTCATTAATGTTCACATTAAAATCACCCACGACGAAGCAGAGTTTGTTTTTTAATTTTATTAATATGTATTTGAGGTCATTAATAAACGTAATAATACTCGAGCCATGCGTTCTATAGATAGCTATTAAATGATATGTTGATTTGCCGAGTTTGAAATGTACTTCGATGCAGTTTACCAAATGTATTGGGTGTTCTATAATGTTAACAATACTAAATTTATTATTTGCAAATATTATTATTCCCGAATTTTTGTTGATATCTACTTTGGTAGAAATATAATTGTACTCAGGTAAGTGATAAGACGGTGAGTCAGCGTTCGTAAGTGTTTCAGTTAACACTATGAAGTCCGGCTTTTTAATTAAATTATTAATTTTTAGAATTAGTTCATCTAAATTTTTCTGAATGCTACGGATGTTTATGTGCATAATAATTATATCATTGATGTTTTTAGAAATAATTTTGTTACGTGAATCAGTACAAATACATGCATATTCTTGAATTTTGATATTTAATTCTAATTCGCTATTTAAGAAATCATCCATTTAATTAATGTATTTTGCAAAATTATATATAAGTTTTTTATTCAATGTCGTAGTTTATTCTATCTTTGGCTAATTTAAGCATGTAAGAACGGAACTTACATGTTTCGCTGTTTGTTCGGTGGTCTATTTCATTCATTTTACTGTTGAAGGAGTTTATTTCTTTCTTCTTGTTAGCTGAGTGACAGCGCATTTGGGCGGCAGTTCCAGGGATTTACACTCGGAGATGGGATGATCTTCTGAACAGTGCTTGCATGTTAGTTTATTCATTTTATTGTAGCATTTTTGTGCTGTGTGTCCGAATCTTTGACAATGGAAACATTGGGTAAGAACGTTACAATCGGTTACATAGATTCTCATGAATCCTAGATGATTTTTTTTCTATTTATAAGATGTAGTCTCAATTCTGGATTTGTTTGGAGAATTAAGTTTTTGCTGTTAGTTTTTTTGTTCGTAATGATGGCTTTAACTTGTAATATTTTTTTATCTTGGTATTTTTCACACATCATTTTGATGTCATTGTTTTGTTCAATTATGTCTTCTAAGAATTCTTTTTCGGTATAGTCTTTGTCAAGTCCTTTGAATATTACGCATGGATCCGTTTTCACAAGTACCTCCGCTATTATGGTTTTGTCGACTTCATTTATATTATCTTTTAATTTTTTGCCTCTTCTTTTTCTGGGCATGTTATTATAATGTTTTTTTTTTTTATTTCACTTACTCGAATTCCCAACTGCGATATTTTGATTTTTTGTATTTTCTCTTTTATTTTTTCAGTGTCTTCTTCTTTTAAGCTTTTTATAATTATAGGAAATCGTTTTTCTTGTGTTTGTGGTATTAAGTTTTTTACTGCCGAAGAGTATGAAAATAAGTTTTTTTGTGTTTTGTTTTTTTCTTGAATTTCACATTTTTCTTGTAATTTAGCTAATTCTATTGCCATGTGGGATATCATTTCCATGATGTTATTTATTTTTTTCATCATTTTTGATTTGGTTTCTCTGGTAAGTTTATTTTCTTCTATGATTGTATGTAAGTCACTTATGTTTTGTTTCGCCTTAGTAATGAAGGCATGCGGATCAACCGCTTCCTCCATTTTCACGGGTTATGAATTATTTTATTTTCGGTTAATTTATATACTTTTAAAATTTGTCTGGGTTTGAAAGTGTTATTTTATTTGATCGCCGCTCACTCGCGTCCAACACCGTTAGAGGTTTAGGCGACACTGTAACCTGTAACTGTAACTAAAATTAAAATGTTGATACATATGCGTTTACTGGATAACGTATTGATTTACAAAAATGTATGACTACATGGTATGAAATATGTCTTGTAAAATAAGATTTTATTTTTAATGGAAATCTTTACGTTACCTCACCCTTATAGGTATTTTTTTAAAGAACGACGAACATTTTCGGGTTACGTATATTTGAATATACGTAACCCGATTATGGTTACGTATATTTGAATATACGTAATACCGTATTATGATAATATTTGAAAATCCCCTAATACCATCACTGCGTTAGAAGATACATTGTTTTTTGTACTGTCCTATAATATGTACCTATTCACGACTTTGCTAACTAGGTACATATATGTAGTTATTTATGGTGTGAGGCTGAAGGGAGTGGGAAACATACGAGTGTGGGCAGATGATGGTAAAGAAGTATCTAGGGGAACGTACCCAAACTACGTGACCAACTTTTTGCAATTTTTAACCCCCCCCCCCCCCCCCGGTGACCAAAATCCTAAGGAACCCGCCGCTCATTTGTATGGAGCGTGATCTTTTGAAGACCCCCCCCCCCCCCCTAAAAGTGTCACGTAGTATGGGTACGTTCCCTAGCTATTCAGATGGTTCCATGCCAACTCAGAATGAAACCAACTCAGAAACACCTCAGAAAGGGTATTAAAAGCTATGAAAAAATAATTTTAAAATAGCCGGTAACCCTAACCTAACTTAACCTATTTATCCAATTTTTTATATTTTTTTTATCGTCACTCTTAATGACCTTTCTGATGAGCTTCTGAGTTGTCCGGTCACCATTCAGATTTGCTTACAAAACAAGGCTAAACCCATTTCATAGCGTACATAAATTGTATATATCTACTTACCTATTATTTTAAATTAATTAAATGTGAAATATCACAAATTAATAAAACAAGGCTAAATAACAATAAAATGTTGATTCTGTAAACTATCTTGCGTTAAAAAAAAATATTTTTCTAATTTTCTATTATTCAAGAAAACAAAAATTTCCTTCGAAATCATATAACATTTGTATGGAGGTACACGCACGTACCTTCTTAATTATATACCTACCATGTATTTTATGCAACATTTTTTTTAAATTTCTAAGTAACAATTTGTGCAAAGAAACGTCATTATCTCAATCACAATTCTCTACTCGAGTGTAAGGAACCATAATATTAAAAAAACGTGAATAAGAAAGTCAAAATAAAAACTACTATTTCACATTTAAAAAACTTTACTGAGCGCGAAAACGGCCATCGCTTGAAATAGAAAGGGAAAATACAAACAAATTAAAAAATACAGACAGCCGAAATGCTAAAACAGGGTATCGCTACGCGCTGTTAAAAAACTTAGCTATTATTGCAATACCAAAAAAACTTGTAAACTAGTAATAAAAACGTCAAAAGTAAAAATAAAAAAGTTTTTTGCTATAATACATCGATTTTCTTTCAAAACTTTAAAATATATTTTCGTTGGTTAATTGAGGTTTGAACCTTCCTTCCTAGTTTTTGGAATCAACCGCTTCCGACCTTGCCGAAATCGACATTTATTTTGCATATTTTGATTTCATTTCTTCTAATTTCAGAAAAATGCATTTATTTTCGCTTGTATATGCGTGAATACCACCAACAGTTGAAAGAATGCATTGTCATCGACAGCCGGTCTATTTGCCGAGTTTCAGCTCGTTCGGATGTTGGGAAGTGGGTTAATTTCCACTTCGATCAGAGGATTTCAGAATGTTGCAGGCTATGAAGTGTGAAAGGGTTCTGTTTTGTGCGGTAAACCACCAAGAATGATGAACACCAAAGAAAATATAGAATATCTAAATTTTTGGAATTGATAAAAAGGATAGAATATTGTTTTGGATTTAGGGACCACAGACCAGTTCAGAAAATAGGGTTTCTAAATGATTATTAACTAGCTGAAGACCCCGGCGTTGACCGGGCTTTACACAAAGTTTTCTAAATCAGACGTAGACAGAATTTATCAATAGTCAAAAGCGCAAAATTTCGTCATCATAATTCTGCTGTGGGGTGGTTTTTTTTTAAATCTAATTTAAACAATTTGTAAGCATTTTTCACATTTGACTTTTTCATGTTTTGAAGGTCAAATGTGCAAAATTTTATTGATCTCGATCTAAATCTGTAGATTGTGTTGAAAAACAAACACACAAACTCTTCTTTATATAAAAAAATAATTAGATCTATGCTTTTCTCAATACTTCAAACCGATAATCCCGAAGAACAATGTCGGATCTGTTAAAAATTGAAAATCATTCCAATGTTGGCTTATTTCAATTTCTTTTCGATGATTTAAAAGTCTGTGCTTTCGAAAATTTTAATGTAATGCAAAATATTTTTAAAAACCTGTTTTTCTTTACCTCACAAACAGTAAAAATGCAGAAACGAAACTTTAAACAGGTCTACTGCAAAACTACAAAATCACAAATTTAACATTGTTCTTCGTGACCGTCGAGATGATTTATCTTTATAAGGCCCGCAACCCGAACTCTACCGATTTCTTTCATATCTCCCTTAAACACGTTAAGTTTTAAAGCTCTTAAAAAATATATGTTATTCTTGAAGATAATATCTAGACATTGCCCGCGCTGAAACGCAAATTATATAAAATTCCCTAGATAGAAAAAAATCGCAAATTATGCTCCAAAAATTATTATAAACACGTTTGCTTCAGTTATTTTACAAGTTTATAGTTTCTTTAAATGCTGTTTAAGACAATGCCCTCGAGATTTTTGCTCTATTTTAAATGAGTCGTGTTTTATTAAACATTTTCGCAATTTTCGCATCGATTTTGTCGCTGTAAATGTTAGCGCTCTCCTCTAACATTGATTAGTAATTTCGTATCTCTCCATCTTCTTCTTTTCGAGGCCGGTTGCGGAGCCTTAAGTTCTTAAAATATATCTTTATTTTATCTGAAATACATACTTGAATTCTCTGGAGACTGATAGAGGAGACATTCTTCTGCGATATGTTCCATTGTTTATTAGTTTGTATTATTTAATTTGTCCACATTCACACAATTCAGAATCCTTGGTGTTCAATTTGTGCATAATAACTGCACTGAATGCGCTTTAGTAAGGCCCACGTCTTCCGAGGAACAGAGAACGGTTGTTTGCATAGTAGTAGTTGTGTTTACAGGGTGCTTGTAATGAGCTGACGACCTATATTAAGAGGAAACCGGGACGCGTATTTACAAAACCTATACCGATTTAGTCGCGGTAACGACAATTTACATTTTAAATATACCTCTTTATTGGTTATTTTTTATCACATTGCAAAAACAAAAATTGTTCTAATATCTAGATAAAATAATCTTTCTGATGTGGACATTAGAAATTAATAATTTTATTTCTAAATATTTAAATTTAAATATTATTCCCATATATTGTAAATTCACCTCTATATTGACAATTTTTTATCACCTTGCAAAAACAAAAAATATTCTAAAATCTAGATAAAATAATCTTTCCAATGTGTATATTAGAAATTAATAATTTTATTTCTAAATATTTTAATTTTGATATTGAAAATTTAAAGCGACTGAAACGCGATAGGGATTGTAAATACGCAACCGGGCCGCGCTTCGTCCATGCAAATGTATTCCCCAATTTCCTCTCTTAGTTTTTACACTTCAGCTAATATTTTGAATATAATATAGATAAGATATCGACGATAATATAGATATCGATGATAATATAGATATCGACCACTGGTTAGTCGGTAGGTTTTCATTTTTTTGATAAGTTACTTCTCATAGAAGTTAGGACCCACCAAAATCGTTAAAATTGCCTGGTTTCAACACTGTCAATAGCTTTCAGTATACAAACTAGTTAATGTATTTTTTAAAAAAAAAGTAAAATGTTCAGACATGGGGTACTATATCTGAACGTACTACGTCTGTCATTCTAATACAGTTATTCAAGAAGAAGAAGAAGATATGGTTTGAAAGGGAGATATGTAAATACGAACCTTAGAGGGAGCGCAATAATAAACGATTATAACTGTGAAAATATTTAGAAACGATTCGTTTAAAATAGAGCAAAAATCTCTCAACAAATTTCTAAAATAACATTTTTAAAGATACACTGAATTTTTCATACCTAAAACATGTTAAATAACACGACAAAATGTGTTTTAAACATTTTTCGGAAAGTACTTGGCGATTTTTTCTATCGGGGGAATTTCACATAATTTTCCGTTACAACTTGGAATGCAGGGTCAGAATAGCCAGTTAATGACCTGAGATAGTATGTGCACATTCATTGGGAAAAGGCGGCCGGGGATTTTTTTAAACCCCTCTGATATTTGTTTATCATAAGCTAAATATTGAATTAAAATATCGATAATATTTTATTTAAAAAAACTCTGATAAGACGAAAATTTGTAATATTATTACTGCAACTTTTTCCCTGCTTTTAGGCACGTTACTCATTTTAAACTATTTTTTAACATTGATAATAATTGAGAACGGGAAAAACAAGACATGAAATTTATCGTTTCAAAGAGGTAGGTATCTCTCATCGGATAAAACCCAAAATCTAAGTGCTGGAGCACTAAACCTCTCGAACGATAAGCTCTGGTGTCAAGAAAATTGCACAGCATTGTCTATCTGGGTTTTCCAGGTCAACGAAACTATTTTTATTTTGCTTGGCTATTTCCATCCATCTTCCTTTTGAAAGCCAAAATCGTAAAAAGTAAACAGTAAGTAAATAACACAAATAATAAATTTTAATAAGCAAACAGTAAGTAAGTAACACAAGTAATAAATTGTAATAAGTAAACAGTAAGTAACACAAATAATACATTGTAATAAGTAAACAGTAAGTAAGTGACACAAGTAATAAATTGTAATAAGTAAACAGTAAGTAAGTAAGTAAACAGTAAGTAAGTAAGTAACACAAGTAATAAAGTGTAATAAGTAAACAGTAAGTAACACAAGTAATAAATTGTAATAAGTAAACAGTAAGTAAATAACACAAATAATAAATTGTAATAAGTAAACAGTAAGTAAGTAACACAAATAATAAATTGTAATAAGTAAACAGTAAGTAAGTAACACAAGTAATAAAGTGAAATAAGTAAACAGTAAGTAACACAAGTTATAAATTGTAATAAGTAAACAGTAAGTAAGTAACACAAGTAATAAATTGTAACAAGTAAACAGAAGCCAAATGGTTGATTACATTTTTTTTCACGGGAGAGATGAAACGATAGAAGTGTATTTGTGCCATTTGTGGGCATATCTGTGTGTCCGAATTAAACTCAATTTTCCCTTAAGGGCTTTGGGTAAATTGGCGACACCAGTTTTCTTTCAAATCAAAAGTGTAAATATTAAACCTTGTGGAAACCAGGTGGTAAAAAGATTATAATTTTTTTTAATTTCATGTTTTCAAGCTCTGTAATTCTCATAATTATTTTGATAATTCTTTGAAGAAGATAATACTTTCTAATAAATTTAAATGAAAATATGAAAGAGAAAGAGACACAGAAAAGTAAAAATACAAGTGTGCAGTTCACACGCGGTAGAAGTGAAACTTTACAAGAGAAAAGACGTTATTTTGGCCCAGTTCTTAGGTTCTATTGGATAATCTGCGAAGAGGCTGTGTGGGAAGACGTGTCTCACTTAGTTATCAAATATCATAAGTGGCGATGAAAGAAATATGATAGGACTAACCACATTGGTCATTGCATCAAGCGACTTATTGAAGCTACGATTTCAACGCGGTCAAACGTGGACCACACTCATACTTAAACAAAAATAGGGAGAAGAAAAAAATCATTGGAGCGTGCCGACTGTCACAGAGCCAGCACAGAGCTACGACCAAACTGTACGAACTCTCAAAGCGGCTGAGGCTATGAAAAGTCGGGTATCTATCTACAAATGTTTTCAAAACATTTGACAAAAACCAAAACATTGTAGCCCTGTCCAAATTTTATTTTTATTTTTGTTGGATGTTTTGAAAATAATTTGCCACAGGAGACGCGCCTTTAGCCATGAGAGTGGGCACGGTGGGGCAAGATGAGGCGTTTGCCCCACCCTGGCTGGCCGATGCATGATCTATGGGATTGTCTACCGAGTCGCGTTTTCAAATTTAAATCACTTCAAATAATGGTTTTTCCTTCTTCCTTTCATATTATTTGTATTCATAGAGCCCAAAGCATGAATATGTTGTAGAAGCCTACTTTTTTCAAGACAACAAGAAGCCAAGGAGCCTCTTGTACGTTGATTTCAATTCGTTCAAAAGCTAAAACGGACCCGAGATTCTCGTTACGGGGACCATTCAATGAAAAAAAAGTGGGCGAAATCGAAAATGTGATGAGATTTTGAAAGAGCTTAACACTCACATGTGTAGGTATATAATCTGAAAGCAGCGAAGAGTCTTTTTCTATCCAATACTTATTCAATAGGTAGAAAAAGTCGAGGATGCCCAAGAAAGACATGGCACGACCAAGTGAATCAGTTACTTGAGTCGGGCTATGTCAAGAGTTAGATTAATAGAAGAGCACGTATGAGACGATGTATGAATGTAAACGAGGCAAGGAATGTGTGCCAAGACCGAGTTGTTTGGCGGTCTGTCCTCTCTGCCTACCCCTGCGGGGAAACGGCGTGATGGTTAGTTAGTTAGTTACTTACTTACTTATCCAATTCATTAAATGGTGATCTTCCCATGATACCTACTTCTTCTCAGTATAGCGGTTCGCTGGGTTAAAGTGGGGAGGCACACGCGTTTTTTTTTTAAATTAAGCATTATGTATATCTAAACCGTCCTATACTTGAAAAAAAAATACTTAAAAAAAAAACAAAACTAAACTTGGTCACTAGAGCACTAGAGCAAATCGTTAATGATCGGTTCTACTTCGGAAGTGTCAAGTGTAAAGATTTTTAGGCGCGCCTCAAACTACACAACTCGCGATTTCGCAACGGCTACCGTTCATTTCGATACCACGCGACTTCCACTCTCCCCTCCGTAACATGAAATCAGCGGCTCTCAGAGGCGGGCCCTATCTCCGCCTCACTAGCGTATTATTATTGTACATTGCCTAGTAGCTCTGCGCGGCTAGCAGAAACCTACGTGTGCGACCGCGTTGCATTGGTGTGATGAGTTACATACATAATATAAAGACAACCAGTCCTAGTGAGATAAGAAAATATTCACAGGTAATATTTAAATTAAAGTAACTTTAACACTTAATTTTAATTAAAGTTTTAGGTACTACATTTTGTACGTATGGATACTTGTATCTTGAATCTTTTCCCCATTTTCTTCTATAGTTTTTTGGGGAGGCACATCCCCTGCTTCATCACTGTTCTTCTTCGTTCCATTTTGCCAGCATTGATGTAGGGTAGGTAGGTATCCAGCGCTTCCTTCAGATTCGAGTTTTCATTTATTTTGACGAGCAATATTTCAGAACATACAATCATAGTGTTCCTGCATCCTGCAGATATTAAAGTCTTGGCAGACATGTTGGCTTCGTCAATTCCTTTGATGTTAATTTGGATGTCACCCACCAGGGCGGATGTTATAAATTTGGCCAAGTAGTAAGCACGCTTTGTTGGCCATGAAGGTACACAGATAACCCAGACTATCTCACGCAGACTGTATTACTACCGTTGGACCCATTCAACTCTTCCCAATTACACCTAATTTTATTGGCCATCGTAGATTGAGGCAGGACTGATTGTTATGTTAATATTATTTATTGTTGAGGGCTTTTTATTTCATGGGCTTCCGTATGAAAGAACCTTCATGAACATAAAAAATAACATTTATCATAATAGGTAGGTATGCCGTCGATGTACTATTGATTTAATATCAAATATTTATTATCAATATTTCGACCTATTGATTTAAATATCAAAAATAACCCTTCTCTTCTATATTTTATGAAAATAAGAAAAAAGCCGCGTTGTGACGTAGGTCGGTACCTACATAATATATTTAATTTCTTAGATATTCTTGAAACTTCATCGTCTCGTCGCACACCTGTATGCTACAATAAAAAAAATAACGATTAATTTATTCAATTTTTTATAAGAAAAACTCTCTTTCATAACTTTTGAAGGTTATTCCCATCAATGTTATATAATATAATTGAAGAAGAAGTAACAATAATAATCTAAACGAAAATATGACAGTGAACAAGACACAGAAAAACACAAAAAAAACAATGGTCAGTATAAAAAATTGAATATTCATTTAGACTTTTATAAAAAGTTAATAGCTCCATATGAATAAATTTGAATACATTTACCCGAGACGCTATCCAGGATACAAACCAATTCTTAGAATGATTGTTTCCAATAAAAAGGGTAGTTGCCCATAATATGGAAAAATAATTAGTTGAAGATAATATTGTTAATTCTAAAATTTGAAATATGAGATTGACTATTATGACAGCTTGACAGAAGGTGGCAATAGCGAAATTGTTTAACGCACACGACCCGGTTAGAGGTCTGGGTTCGTATTCCAGTTGCGACCATTGTCTTTTTTCTGTTTTTCTGTGTCTTGTTCTCTTTCAAATTTTCGTTTAGATTATTATTATCTTCTTCTTCAATGAAACATTAATTTATTATTTATGGAGTAAATTAATGAAAGTATCATTCTAACGCATTGATATAAAATAAATTGAACGATGTTTTGATATGAATTTGCATTCGGATCTTCCTACTACAGACTACAGCCGAGAAATCATTATTTTTTAGCCATTTTAATGGCAACATAAGTTAACAAAATAATGATTTTGATGTTCGATACGTTTGGTGACTTAGCAGGAGTGCCCGGGTTCGTGGGGTAAGGTTTGTCCAGATCTTGGCGGCGGTTGCATCTGCCCACCTGCTGCGTGGCGGAGAGAGACTGGTTGAGGGAGGCCTTTTGACCTTTCCAGCCGGACTCTCTAGACTCTAGACTAGGGTTTCCCAACCAGTGGTCCGCGGACCACTAGTGGTCTGCGAGAGATAGAAGATGGTCCGCGATGATCCGCCGGTCAATAAACGAGCCAGCGCGCGAGCGGCTAGGTCGAGAAGTCTGAATAAAAAAAATCGGAACAATATTCAGTTTATCATTATTGTACCTTTTGGTCAGTGACCATTACGGTATTCCGTTTCGCCGCACCCCAACCTACCCCGTTCTACCCCCTCCGCTGTGGTAAATATTTTGCTAGACGTGGTGTCACCCCCCTCCCCCCAATAGTTGACAAACATTCCAATGCTTATGGTCCCTGTCGAGAAAAAATAAACGTACAAGTGGTCCCGGGTCACAAAAAGGTTGGGAACCACTGCTCTAGACCCATCGCTTTGCACTGCTGTTGGAAGGATAGATTCATGCATCCATCGCTTCTGGATACACTGACCCTCAGATTCCTACTACCTTATCTTTTTCCTTCCCAAAACTTCCTATCCTTCCCTTCTTTAAAAAGAACCTCCACACAGCATCCCCTAAGATGACATAGGCCCTGAGGAAAATTATTTTCCTCAGGGACTCCTGTGTGGAGCTATTATATAAAAAAAATAATAAAATCGGGAAAACATAGAAAATTTTAAAAAATAAGGAACTCCGGTGAAAACATTACAGATTTATATCATACAGATCTTCAAAAGCCGGTTCTGAATATATAATTGTAGAATTTTAAAATCATCAGTTAAAAGTAGATAAAACACCATTAAATTAAAACACCCCGTTATGTTGGTACTGAAGTTTATATTGCAACTAATCACCAGTGGTATCATTTATTTATGAGTGGTTTATTATATTTACTCTAGTCACCGATGTCAACATGCTCAACATAACGTTTACGTTAACATACGGTTTATTTAAGATTCTGGTTGGGTATCAGGGGCGGTTCTAGATGTTTCATGAGCTAGAGAGGGGTAAGATTGAAAAATACGATTTTATTTATTGTTTTTTCTTTATTAATTTTTATTTTATTAATTTGAACATTTAAGTTTACAAAATTTCTGATTAATTATACCTAATATTTCATATTGCAAACTAAATTTTATGTAGTTTTATGTAGCTCCTACAAAAATACATCTTGAACTTTCCAATTGGTTTGGACTTTAAAGTTTCTGGTAGCGTGTAAGGTATATAACTTCATCCCTTTGTACAGCAAACTGTTCTGCGTATTCGCCTTGTCCTTTTTTTGAAGCCTGATTTCCTTGCACGTCCTTGTGTTATGTCTGTGACTGCCTTAGGTATTTGTTGAATATAATTTTATTTGAGAAGTATTTTGGTAAAAAGTTGTTTATTATTTTATGAATAAATATCATCGTATTCAAGGTCAGCATCTGTTTCACGGTTAGCCAATTTAGTTCCTTTAACATTTTATTTACTTTTAAAAATCTATTTCGCCGAAGTATTATTCTCATTGCCCTGTTTTGATGAATTTGAAACTTATTTTGTTCTCGTTCGTTACATATATTGATGTTGTTGTAACTGAAAATGTTTAACTGAAGATTTATTATTTTGGTATGATATATACCACATAATCATTGTTAATTATAATAAATTTGAACATAATAATAGGTAGGTACAACACAGAAAAAATCTAGAAACAATCCTGAAATTTAAATAGAAAATATGCAGTTGAGACATTAAGATGTAATCTTTCTTTAACTAGCTGTTAAAAACCCTCTCCGCGGGTTTTTACTGCTAGGCCCTGCGGGCGGCTTTTGGTTCGGCTTCGCCCAGTTAGTGTTGGTGACCATTTATTTTATAAATCCAATGGGAACTGGTTCCAAAAGTAGCCCGTTCCTCGGATCTACTGTCATCCAGTGTAACTAGTCACCGGGACAAAGTAACCGAGACAGAGCGATGACGTCATAATGTAATATATGGCCGCTTGATATAACACAAGGGCGGATCCAGCTTTGGCGCCAGGGGGGGGTCACATAGTCTTGGTCGAGCCACAAGAAGTTATGATTTAATTTTGATAATAATAGATACAAGTAAAAAGTAGGTAGTTGGTAGTTATTTTTGATAGTACCTAATGGATACAAAAATATATTAAAAAAAACATTATGTTTAACAATTTTAATTAGTGGTCCACCTAGGTCCTGGACCCAGCCCAGGGGGGGGTCATGACCCCCCATGACCCTCCCCCCCCCTGGATACAACATGTATAATTAACATCAATCTTTCCATATCCGGAGAGATACTACGAATATGTAGAAACTACATATTCACAAATAGTTAGCAGTGATATCTAGGGGGAGACGTCCCCATTCGACCTGCTGACGGAAGTAGCGACATCTTGTGACGAACTCTTGAAATCGAAAACGAATTATAACGGTAGCTTTGAATGAAATTCCACGTACACAGATGTTATTTGTGGCGCGGTGTATGGCGTGGCGTCAGACATGCACTCGAAGCTGGGTTCTGAAATTCAATCACGCAGACGTTAGCGTATTAATAATGTTCGATTACAACAAGGTTTAAATTTGTAGCAAACATTTATTAAATCACGTAAATTATTTTTTTACATCAAGTTGGTCCCCGCGACAAAATGCAGCTGACTTACGCGGTAAAAGAGCATTATTTTTTTTCTTGTTGGTTAGTTAGTTAGTGCAGTATTGGATCAGGTGCGGTCACATATTATATATTTTTGAACTCTTGTAAAATACAAAAACACAGTAGTGATGAGATGCTGACATTTTTAACTAGTTTTCTTCAGTATTAAAAGCAGTTAATCTTGAGAATAAAATATGTCTCGACTCTGGACGCTCTCTATCATACCTCTATACAAAATGCAGTACCCGTTGAAAAAAAGGCTTTTATGACTGGTGGCGTCACACAGATATCCGTAGATTTGGTGCGATTTTGGGAGACCGATAATTAAACATAGCAATAAAAAATACTGGTATTTAAGTTAGAAGGTCAATATTAATTAAAAATGGACTGGAGTTCCTTAAAATCATCAAAAAAAATTATTTTTTTTCATAAAATATTTAGTTCTCAACTGAACTGAATGCTTGTACTAGCTAGCAACACTTGCAATATGAATTTTGATCTATATTCTACACAATTCTATGTTAAACTTGGCATTACTTTATCTGCGGTTAAGTTGTCTCAGTTGTCTTCTTCTTCTTCTTCACGTGTAGTTTTGAGTCCTGTCAACTTTTTAGGTTACTTGGCTTGACGCACGTTACTTTTATTATTTCGTAAAGAAAACGAAATAATATTGTATTTATAATAACTTCTACTTTAAAATATATAAAAATGGTGTTCATGCAAAGAATTAGGTAAGTTACCGTGATATTGTACGCTTCGGCGGTTGCAAACATGTGAACTTGTTATTTTGATAACATATTAAAGGCCTTTCTAGATCGGTTTCACTGCTTAATTATCGACAAATTCATTATGAATGTTGGTATTTTCATATTGTTTTTAAAGCTATTAATTTCAAATGTCAATTTCTTTCTTTCTCGTTTTCAGGAAAGCGTCCACACGCAAAGGAAAGAAAGCCCTTCTGAATTTGGAGCCTAAGTTTATAGAAGATGCCAAACAATGCTTTTTGGTACAAGGCCGGAAGAGTTCTGAAATGACAATGGGAATCTTAAAAGATCTCTACACCTTGAAGAAACCCAATGCATGCATGTTTAAACGGAAAAATGATATAACTCCTTTCGAAGATGCTTCACTATTAGAAAAGTAAGTTTTTGGTACAATTTTATTTTATATGTCGGTTATGATATGAAATTTTCACAACCAAAAGTATTATTTTTGCTTATTCCTAAACTAGGGTAAAGTTCGGATTATGGGCGAAATTCCTAAAAAATTAAACTAGTTATCTTTATACTAACTTTGGGCCGGGGAATCCGAATCTGAAAGAATTAGGTTGGGGCAAGCAAATATAAACTGAATTACACGACTTAAAAATTTTCGATACACAAACATTCTGCAATAAATTAATGAAACATCTTTTTATGGGCGATACTCCAAAAGAAGAAATTTAATTATCTTTATACTAACTTTGGGCTGGGAAATCCGAATCTGAAAGAATTAGGTTACACTCGGCAATATTAACTGAGTTAAACGACTACAATTTCACACAATATAACAGGCCATTTTGTTGGCCCCTTTCAATAAAGATCATAGAAAAAACCAAATATATTACTTATTACCACATAAAATTAAGTGTTGCCATTAAGCAATAATATCAATAACGTAAAAAAACATGTTTATAATTTCAGTAATTATTTTTTATAAATTTTATTCACTTTTGTATCACAAACCATGTTACACAAACCTAGCGTAGCCGCTAAACTACTTGAAAACTGGGATGTTTTCTTGCCTTGACGCGAGTAGGCGCTACGAAGGGGGCACTTTCTTTTGTATCACAAACCATGTTACACAAAACTAGCGTAGCCGCTAAACTACTTGAAAACTGGGATGTTTTCTTGCCTTGACGCGAGTAGGCGCTACGAAGGGGGCACTTTCTTTTGTATCACAAACAGGGCCGGATCTACGAAATCTGGCGCCCTGTGCAGTGGGTACCGATGGCGCCCCCCCCCCTACATTTTTATTTTGATGAAAAATTCGTTCACCCCAATTTTTTTTATTTAATTATTATTTTTTTGGTAAATTTTGTGGATCGCTGGCAACGGTTAATACGCACTTTTTTTTGAAAAAATCTTTTGATTCACCTTAAATACATTAAAAGACAACTATTTGCATTGGGGGAAGTGGAAAATATTTTTGTGTAACATGGTTTGTGATACAAAAGAAAGTGCCCCTTTATAACGCCTACTCGCGTCAAGGCAAGAAAAACATCCCAGTTTTCAAGTAGTTTAGCGGCTAGGCTAGGTTTGTGTAACATGGTTTGTGATTCTGGCGTACAATCTCATAAGACGAAAACTAATTTTAATTTTACGTATTGAAATTTAGAATGAAATATTTTCCACTTCCCCCAACGCAAATAGTTGCCTTTTAATGTAATTAAGGTGAATCAAAAGGTTTTTTCAAAAAAAAGTGCATATTAACCGTTGCCAGCGATCCCCAAAAATTTATATTTTTTTTTACACTAATTTATCAAATAAAATCAAAACATATAAAGGGTGTGACTTTTCCAAGTGACCTGGCGGTAGCTCTCACACTCGTTTTTTTTAAAGAGAGGATCGCCAGGAGCCCTATACTCTCTGAATCTATTGGGTAAACATAAATTATGGTGCTATTTTAATTATTTTAGGAAAAACTCTTTGCAAATTATGCTCTAAAATAATACAACGAATTGTTTGTTTGTGCCCGTACCATGATTTAAAATATAGGTTACGAGACAATGCGGGTGGTTTCGCTGAACTAGGTCCATTAGACATTCTTGAGATTTACTGCGTTTATGTACCTATATACCCAACGCGAATATTAGAAAAAGCAAGTACAAAACGTTATCATGGCAACGTGCAACACAAGAATAGCATATACAGCTTCTGACTAGCAACAGGCAGTCCCGACGAGAGACAGTGAGCAGTGATAATAAGAATATAACCTCAAATTTGTACCTTGCATTTCCCCTGTGTTGAGCGAACAAACACTAAACACTGACGTATGGTATCAACGGCTTACGAACAAAAATACCGCGCTGTGATTGGTTATTGAATTTGGATCGCACCTATTCGTCGTAAAAGACGGTAAAAGATATATGGAAAAATAGATCTTACGTTGAAATTAAATATATGGAATTTGTAAAAAAAAATTGTAACTGACTGTAAATTCGTAAGCCGTTGATACCAATCTGATGCGTGCGCGTTCTGTTTCTTTGGAAAGTGTTGCTAGAGCGTAATAATTATTTCGGACTGTGAGTAATTTTTAAACGATTCAGGGAATATTATAACAAAATTTTTAAAACAATATTTTTTTTCTCACGGCGCCCCTTCGGAGTTGGCGCCAGGTTTTTGCACTTTTTTGAACGTATGGCAGATCCGGCGCTGATCACAAACCATGTTACACAAACCTAGCGTAGCCGCTAAACTACTTGAAAACTGGGATGTTTTCTTGCCTTGACGCGAGTAGGCGCTACGAAGGGGGCACTTTCTTTTCTATCACAAACCATGTTACACAAACCTAGCGTAGCCGCTAAACTACTTGCTTGGTGGTTATTGTGCCTATGCTTACTGAAAATTCATATGTATGTTGATTATTTAGTTGGAATTTATATACTGCAGCGTCGACAAGCAATTATTTATTAATAATGCCTAAAGGAACCAAAAATAAAAAGGGGTACTGGCAGAAGTACACCAATAAGTACAAGTAACGCGATGCTACCCAATATATATTTGTTTTTTTTGTGTTTTCAACAACATTACAGTATATCATTTTTTTTTTTTTTTTTTAATTTGCCGGTAACCCGGGCGTTTATTAACATCAATTACAGATATGTGCGCTACCCGACTCACTAGACACTAGACAATATCTGTTCTGAGCCGGGTAGCAGTATCTATCATTACATATATCAATGAAGATTACAGTAAATAAAAATACAAAAGCTAATAAATAAAAATACAAAGTACAAAAGAAAAACTTTCATATAAATACAAAAGATTACCTACATAAAATCAATTATTATTGAAATATCCCTAAAAAAAATTTTAGGGGTTTTTTTCAAGTAGTTGGCGGGTTTTTTGGAGTTTTTGATTTAGTTTTAGGGATAAATATTTTTGAGAGTTGGTAACACTGCCGGCACATTTTCCGGTACATTGAACATAAAATATCTTTGGGTTTTTCTATGGCATTGTTGAGAGCATCAAAAACGTCAAAATTACCTGTAAACTGTAAAATTTTGCAGTCGTGTAATTCAGTTTATATTTGCTTGCCCCAACCTAATTCTTTCAGATTCGGATTCCCCGGCCCAAAGTTAGTATAAAGATAACTAGTTTTATTTTTTAGGAATTTCGCCCATAAACCGAACTTTTTCCCTAAACTAAATGCAGAAAACCACATTAAGGGATTGGGGTAAATATGCAGTTAGTCTACCTCACGGATAATACGGAACGTTCGTGTTGTCGAAGTTTGATGCACGGATAATACGGAATGTTCCTTTTTTAACTAATAGACAATCAAATATGACATTTGTCGGAAGTACCAATCTTATAAAATAAATTCTCTAAAATAAACTCGCTTTTCATCATACTTTTAAAAAACATCCCAGGTTTTGAATGGTTTGTTTGGCTACGCAGGGTTTGTGTAATTATTTTAATACATTTCTTTCCGTGTTCTACTGTTATAAATACAGGTACAAACTTGTCAATAATGCATTCACTTTGTTTTACGCAAAAACATTTTTTCTATGATTGGCAGCATTGATTGCAGTCTATGAAATGTTAAAATAAACAATGGCGTTACCGCGTGAGTGAATTAATTTTAACAAAATTAAAATGTTAAATGCATATTTTTTGCATGTTTTTAGGTCTCCCCCGACATAAATACTCACTTTTCGTAATAATAAAACTAAATCTAACTGTTTGAATAAAAAGTATTCACGTGATTCACCAAGATTTGTTCGGACGGATCTGCACTGAGAGACTTTAGAACAGTTGAGATGCGCGAATATATCCACTCTAATACATTTGATATGAAAGCATTATTCAAATAAATTTACACCAACACGTCTTTGTGTCCTCTGTATTAATAAGACAGGTACGCCTCGTACGTCATACATATGTCTAGTAATGTTATATTATCGTGAAAACAAGCTTATTGATACGCATGGTTAAACTGTAATTATATCACTGTAGGTTTGAACATTGTAATTTAAATTCAATTACACATCTGCCCTGATGATGGATACTGTGAGGCTGTCCAAAACTTTGGTTAAGGCTCGATGACAGAGCACAAAACTGTCCACTCGCTCAGTAGTGTAGGAAACTGAGGTCGCTGCTACCGCCAGTAACAAGAATAACGACGCCTGCGTGAACTAATTCTGTGGTGTTTGACAGTCGAAATCAGCTGTTTATTGGCAGCCATCTTCAAAAACATAAATAAACCAATCACAAGCAAGCGTGTAGCGAGTAAAGTTGACGACCTTCCAACTTTTTTCGTAGATTGTCAACAATCTGCTAGTTAGCAAGTAACACAATGACACTGAGCGAGTTTACTAACAGATAGTGAATTTCCCAGAGAGTAGCTTGTAAACTCGCTCTGTGTCATCGACGCTTTAACACAACATAATAACCCAATAATTATTAATCTATAACTTCTCATTGGTGAGATGCTCTTTCGGTAAAGGATATTTTCAAAATAGAGCAATATACTGACAGCCTCCGTGGTCGCGGGATAAGGCTCTCGACTAGCGATCCGAAGGTTGCGGTTCATATCCCGGCATACGCAGATAAATTTTATTTGATTGATTTGTTTTTTTTTTCACAATAATTAAAAATAATACACAGTATTATGTGCGCACGTTCCAGTCTGAAAGATACTCTCTTAGATAGTGTCACCCTGGTGCAAGACCACAATAATTCAGAATTGAAACGTTGCTTGAAATGGCTTTAGACGTGTTTGGTGATCAGATCTGAATAGCCAGGTACTTTCCCACCTTCCTCTGCACCACATCCTTCCCCTCCCCGTATCAACCTCACAACTTACCCCAATTGAGGGTGGCATAGTCTCACTGGCTCTTGTGTAGTATTATTAAAAAAATAAAAACCTATTCTCATTTTGAAGGCATCTAATGTGTTATGATATGTAACCGTAGTACTACCAAACCATGTCATTATTATGAATTCATTTAACTTCTCAGGCCTCGGGCCTATTTTGTTGGAAGGTCAAAATATTTTCACCTTGCATTAAAATCCAAATAAATGGAATAGGGGGCGTTCAAGTACGTAACGCAATCTTTGAAGATTTTTGACCCCCCCTCCCCCCATGGTACGTGCCGTAACGTTTTTCCGCGCCCTCCCCCCCCCCCCCCGAAACATTATGTAATGCCCAAGTGACAATTTTTACCTCAAAGTCACAATTAAGTTGCGCGAAGTACTAGAAAGTCGCTTAAATACTTTTTTTCTTATTTTAATCGCGTTTGCGGTAATAAATAAAACAAAAGATTTCGAGAATGAAAATGGTTGCCAACTTGGAAGATTTTAATTCCCTAGTTTTTTATTTAAATATAGAAAAACATGTTACGTAACGCGTTGTTCGAACCCCCTCTCCCTTCGTAATGCGTAGTAACGTTTCACAAGACCCCCCCAAGTGCATTACATAATACTTGAACGGCCCCATACTTCTGAAAGCAAAACGAAAAATAAAAACTGTTTTTGAAAGGTGATGAAATATGCTTTCAAATTTTATAAATAAAATGAAAATAATTTTGAATGCAAACATAAAAAAAATCACTCACCTTACGTTTTTTCTAAGTAAAATTGCTAATAATGAGAAAAATAAACACAATATTTTATTAGACAAATGAAAATTATTATTTTCACCTCACTTTTTGTCGTACCATGTAAAAATAATTAACCTCTTATTTGCCGCTTGTGCGCCGGCGTGTCGTGAGACTTTTCACGCGATTTTGACCCTTATGTATAAAGAAAGTGTATGAAGAAAACGGTCTGAATCGCTTGCTCTATTATCGCTCTTTACCATAGAGAAAACCGCAATGTGCCTGGTCACTCCATATAATTTATATTAATGATTTACCGGAGCGCGGGAATCTTGCGCACTTGCGCATGCGCGGGAAAAATTCCTTTAACTGCGGTTTTGACCTTTCTATTGTTCTAAATTTCTCAAGGACAGTGTCAGAATCGCGAGACGCGAAATGTCACGTGGTGTCATAATGCCGCGTTTTGATTGGTGGTGCTTTTTGCTGGCATACCCCGGCATTCAACGAGTTAATAAAAAATTCCCAAAGTCTCATGAATTTTTTTCAACTCGTGGTCAGAAACTTTGGGGTAAATATTTCCTTATCGAGTCCACGCTCAAAACACACTTTAAAAAATTAAAACAAATTGTAATAGGTAGATAATGTTTAGTAATAATTAATTCAGTAACCGGAATTGAAAAATATTGTGTTTTAATGTTTTTTTTATAATTTAAAAAATGCGAAATGTCATTTTTCAAGGACCGCCATGTTAATTACGACGATGAAAAACGCATTTTTAAAAGAAAAAATCACTTTTTGTCAGTTAGACAATAATAAGTATGAATTGCAATCTTCGGAAATGATAAGTAATGTGTATTAATCATTATTTTGTTCGGTTTCATAAACACGAAAAATCACGCGAGACGTTTGCCGTCATAATTAACAACATGGCGTTCCTTGAGAAATGACATTTCGCGTTTTTAAAGATAACAAAATAACCATCAAAATGCAATATTTTTCAATTCCGGTTTCTGAATTACTTATCTTATTACTAACTGTAATCTACCTAGTACAATTTGTTTTAATTTTTTAAAGTGTGTTTTGAGCGTGGACTCGATAGGGAAATATTTACCAACTTTGGTTTCATAAAGGTGAACATTTTAATTATTGTGGTTAATTTTTAGATTTGAATATAAAGCGTGGTGTTTTCTCTCCCTAACACCGATTAGATTACTTATGAGACCCATTTGAGTTGTTCCCAAAAGCGAACACTACATAATACTCACAAATAAATTACGATAATACTTATGGCCTTGAAAATCTCAAATTATACCTTAAAATTCAAAATTTCTTTTTAATTGTTTTGTTACTTTTTAGTGAATTAATCTTCATTCTGATTGAATACGAAACACTTGTGTTTTTCCAGATTTGCCAGGCAGAAAAACGCATCACTTTTCTCAGTAGCATCTCACAGTAAAAAAAGGCCCCACAATTTGATACTGGGAAGGACCTTTGACCACACATTGCTGGACATGATTGAGCTGGGGGTCGATGGCTTCAAGAAGCTGATTGACTTCAAAGTAGACAAGATTGCCACATTCATCAAACCCTGCCTGGTCTTCAACGGACCTGCCTGGGAACAAAGTCAAGATCTCATCCGACTTAAGTCAATATTTATTGATTTCTTCCAGTGGGAAAAGGTAGTAATCAAATGATACAATGAATTATTATAATATTATACACAAAAGCGTTGAGTGTGATAGTATGCCAAACTTAAATGTCACCTGAACATGACAAGATTCATTCTCAGTCACTCTACTGATTTTACAATGCGTACAATTTACCATAAGCGAAAGAAAAAGATGCGTAAAACGTACATGCTACAGAGAAAGGCGTGGGTGGGGTGGCATTCCACTTTTCAGACCTTAATTTCACCTATTGCCACGATTTCTGTATCAACGGTCGGCATTAAAGTTTGGCACTATTAGAAGTGAGACGTTCACGAACAAGTCGGCTCAGTGAACCGGATTTTCATATGGATCCGTAAGATCATTGGATTGGATTGGACCCTGATGAATTAACACAAATGTGACAAATTAACACAATAAATATCGATATAAAATTTTTTAGTAAAAAAAAAGTCTTAGAATGCAAGTCGTGAAAGACACACTTATTTTCCTAGAAATATTTTGACGATGAATGAAAATGACATGTATAACTCATTTTTGGATTTTTATTCCTTTACAGCATGGGTCGGCAACCTTTTGTTGTAAAAGGACCAAATATTTTATGTGGGGATTAGTGCTAGCCGCATTTGGGTCACATGTAATTACAGTATACCTCATATTTGGTGACTTAGCAGGGGTGCCCAGGTTCATGGGGTGAGGTACATCCTGGTCTTGGCGGCCGATGCGTCTGTCCACCTGCTGCGTGGCGGGCCAGACCGAAAGAGACTGGTTGAGGAAGGTCTTTTGACCTTTCCTGCCGGACTCTCTCGACTCATCGTCTTGCATTGCAGTTAGAAGAATTAATTCATACGTCCATCACTCCTGGACACACTGACACCCTGATTCCTACCCACCCCTCATACCCTTTTCCTTCCCAGAACTTCCTATCCTTCCCTGCCTTAAAAAGACCCTCCACAGCATGCCCTAAGATGACATAGGCCCTGAGGGAAATAATTTTCCTCAGTGCCCTTTGTGTGGAACTATTGTAAAAAAAAATAAACAACAATATTTATAAACAAATATTTTAGTCTTAAAAGTAAAATGCTTATTGTATATTTTTACGACATTTATTGTAGTTAATAATATCAATGAGATTTTTGTGGTTGTATTTGACTTGCAAGTTTTCTTATATTAACTTGCATTTTTGAAGTAGAGTCGCGTAATATTGCGTCTAAATGTGAATCCAATAACCGGAACAGTGTTTGTTTTCGCGATAATTCAGAATTGAAAAAGCTTGCTCACAAATTATGTACTACCAAACATAGTAATTATTTGCTTAGCAAACCATTTTAACTCCTTGTAGTTTTCAGAAGGCAAACTCCCAATGTAAACTAACTTTTTTTCTAATTCTTTGAATGCCAAGATCTTTAGAATAAATCCTTATCTTGGTGCCTATTATTTTCTGTAATGATAGTATTTGTTTTTGTGTTTTTTTTTTAATTTTACATTAGCTCAACTTAGGAGGTCTTTGAGAAAATTATTTTCCCTCGGGGCCTATGTCATCTTACGGGATGCTTATGCTTTTTAAGAAAATTAAGTAGAAGAAGTTCTGGGAAGAAAAAAAGGACTTGGTTGGACTCTGGGGATCAGTGGTCTAGGAGTGACGGATGTATTAATCCATCACTCACACTGCAGTGCAAGGCGACGAGAGAATCCAGCCGGAGAGGTCAAAAGGCCCGACACGCAGCAGGTGGGCCTATAAGTCTGTGACAAAGATCTAGACAAACCTCACCCCATGAACCCGGGCACCCGTGCAAGTCACCAAATGTAGCGAACCACTTGTGGTGATCTATGACAGAGGCATAGGTTTTCCAATAAATGGTTCCCAGAGCAGTGTTACACGTAACCCACAAATTGAATGTATTAATAATTTATGTTTTTCTATCATTCCAGGCTAGTGTGATCAGACTGCAGGGATTAGAGCATGTCCTTAGTTTCACAGCAACTCAAGATTCCAAGATTTTCGTCCGATCATACAAAGCTACCCTCAAGAAGAGTGGACAGAGAACACCCCGCGTGGAACTGGTTGAAATAGGTAACTTATCAGAACACAATTATGTACATTCTTAGAAAAAATTTGTATTAAAAAAATATTCACGAAGCAATGATTTTAATATATGTACACTTTTATGTTATTGGCTCGATCTCGGGTGTTAGCATTTTAAATCTGTTACCCTGAAAATGATTGATAAAAATCAATACAATATTGACTAAACCCTCTCTACGGTCAGTTATCAATATCTACAGTCAGCTGTCAATATTCGCGAGCATGGTCAATAATTGGTAAGAGATGTTCCCACCTACTATTGACAAATTTTAGCGCGGCTTCCAGAGTGTTAGATAAGCTGTCAAGACGTTTTGAATAATGTCATTCTTTATGCAAAGTAACTGGCTTATTAATAAACTAACCTGGCCCTTATAGCCCATCCAGACTCACGGCGAGAAGCCCCGAGAACACCCGAGAAGCGAGAATGTGATGTGTTTCTCGCATTCTCTTTCTTGTGCTCGGCTGTTCTCGGATGGCTGTCGGTAAATTTGGCCGCTTCAAAGGATTTCTCGGGCGAGAAGCGAGGCTACTACACTAGGTATTTATAGGTATTTTGAATGTTTTGAAGAGTTTTGTGTGTTTAGATTTTTTTAAACTTTATTTTTGATTTTATACAAACAATCAGAATACGGGAAAAGATATTTTATATGGAATACAGCTACATAATATATTATTTTTATGTGTAGGTACATACCAAAATATTGCAGCATCTCTCATCAGTCGTGATTGGATAATATTAAACTTATTTGCACAAAAGTTTCAACAATCACGAACGGCCCAAACACAATACTTTATAAACAATTTAAATGAACACACAGATTAAATATATTATTACGTAAAAACAAAGTCAAATATTGTAATAAAAACTGACGCAAATTCGTAAACAACGAACTAAAGTTAACATGCTAATTTAGCCGTTGGCAAAGCTGTACGACTGATGAACTTTCACTATTTTACCATTCAACGAATAAAACAATTTTATTTTCAGTTATTAATTTGAGTCCCGTCATGAATACAATATGGAAAGGATTAGTATCGCATCACTAACAATTACAATTTTATTACAATAATATAAACAAACTGAAATGGAATCCATTCCCCATAGTTACAACAAGATCCCGGTTCTTTTTTTGTTTACGTAGGCAATTTTGATCGTAAATTACATATTAACACTGGATTAACGTACTTATCATTTTCCATTGAAATTCGAAACGTAATTTTACATGCCAGTTTTTTTTTTTTTCTAGCTTTGGGATAAGTTAATAACACTATTATAGGCTGATGGTAATTTTTTATACATTTTATTTATTATTTATTTACATCTCACATAATATCATATTATACCTATGATAATAGATGTTAAAGGCGGTCTTTTTACTTAGCGGAAATTTCTACTATCCAAATTTATCTTTATAATCATAATCTTTTTTTTTGTAAACTCCACAGAAATTTAAATCTTATAATGTGTGAAGGAAAAAAGCAGTGTTAAAATTATTACTGTGAAAACTTTTTATAGTCGTAATAATATCTAATAATCATATTTTTTACACCGTTCGAAAATTTTGGTAGTTACCTACCGTCAAAAACTTGAATACTTAGTATATATTGGTAGCAATAATATACAATTAGATCAGATAGCAAGGTACGCAAACATAAATATCAACCGAAAGCGTTTTTTTACCGATGAAAACACCGCAATATTTTTTGTCTCTGGCAATACCGTTCCTAAACCGTTTACGCTTCGAACAACTGGCTCTGGCGTGGTAGCGCCTCCAGCGGCACAAATAGAAACGACCAAGTAATCGGTACAAAGTGTGGTTTATTTATGAACAGCTGGCTCTAACGTAGAGCGCCTCTAGCGGCACAAATAACAACCAAGTAATCGGTACTGAAGTATCCTCATCGAAAGTAATCATTTTGAGGTATCAATGAAAGTAATCATTTCGAAAGTAACGGATACTCTTCGTTTTTAGTAGTCGGTACTTTGATTACTTGGTGAGTACCGATTACTTCAGTACCGAATGATTACTTTTCATGCATCTCTAATGCGGTTTAAAAAAAAATGCATCTCTAATGCGGTTTGTAAAAAGTTTTCACAGTAATAATTTTAACACTGCTTTTTTCCTTCACACATTTAAGATTTAAATTTCTGTGGAGTTTACAAAAAAAAAAAACGATTATGATTATCAAGATAAATTTGGATAGTAGAAATTTCCACTAAGTAAAAAGACCGCCTTTAACATCTATTATCATAGGTATAATATGATATTAAGTGAGATGTAAATAAATAATAAATAAAATGTATAAAAAATTACCATCAGACTATAATAGTGTTTTATTAACTTATCCCAAAGCTAGAAAAAAAAAACTGGCATGTAAAATTACGTTTCGAATTTCAATGGAAAATGATAAGTACGTTAATCCAGTGTTAATATGTAATTTACGATCAAAATTGCCTACGTAAACAAAAAAAGAACCGGGATCTTGTTGTAACTATGGGGAATGGATTCCATTTCAGTTTGTTTATA
This sequence comes from Limnephilus marmoratus, assembly GCA_917880885.1. Taxonomy (NCBI): domain Eukaryota; kingdom Metazoa; phylum Arthropoda; class Insecta; order Trichoptera; family Limnephilidae; genus Limnephilus; species Limnephilus marmoratus. Next base: position 40,018,656 of record OU862921.1, read on the forward strand.
TTATTGTAATAAAATTGTAATTGTTAGTGATGCGATACTAATCCTTTCCATATTGTATTCATGACGGGACTCAAATTAATAACTGAAAATAAAATTGTTTTATTCGTTGAATGGTAAAATAGTGAAAGTTCATCAGTCGTACAGCTTTGCCAACGGCTAAATTAGCATGTTAACTTTAGTTCGTTGTTTACGAATTTGCGTCAGTTTTTATTACAATATTTGACTTTGTTTTTACGTAATAATATATTTAATCTGTGTGTTCATTTAAATTGTTTATAAAGTATTGTGTTTGGGCCGTTTGTGATCGTTGAAACTTTTGTGCAAATAAGTTTAATATTATCCAATCACGACTGATGAGAGATGCTGCAATATTTTGGTATGTACCTACACATAAAAATAATATATTATGTAGCTGTATTCCACATAAAATATCTTCTCCCGTATTCTGATTGTTTGTATAAAATCAAAAATAAAGTTTAAAAAAAATCTAAACACACAAAACTCTTCAAAACATTCAAAATACCTATAAATACCTAACGTAGAATCCTAATAATGCATAACCAAAGTACCTACGCGCTATTCACGCTAACGAAAAACACAAACGTCAAAGTGTAACCAGTAACGATTTGTCTCTATTATAAAAGTATCCGGCGGTATCCGGAACCGAAAGTAGTCAAATGTAATCAAAGCATTCAGTAACGAATTGATACCAGTAGCGGTAGTACCCGAAAGTAATCAAAGCATTCAGTAACGATTTGATACTTGCAGTAGTTACTACCCGAAAGTAATCAAAGTGATCAGTAACGAATACATAGTAACGATTACTTTTTGTGAAAGTAACGGATACCGACGGGTAGTAAAAGTACCGATATTGAACACTACTAGTGAATAAGTGCTTGTTCTCGCGAGAAGTCTCGGCGAGAATGAGAGTGTGAATAAGTGCTTGTTCTCGCGAGAATTTCTCGCCGAGACTTCTCGCCGTGAGTCTGGAATCGCCTTTAGAATTGAAAGAAAACATATACGTAATCTACAGACTTAATTAATTCATCTAAGATGCGATCAATTTATTCTGTTCGATCTTGGAGAAACGAAAATAATTAAAATAAATCTAAAGGCCTAGTTAACTAATTAACTCCCGTTTTGTGTTGTATTTGTAATAAAAACTGCATGCGAGGTGCCAATGTGTATTAAAGTTTGTATTACAATAATTCGAAATTGTTTATTTATTAGTATTTTTAATTTTTACGTGCCGGCTTGACGTTAAGGAATGTAAATCAATAGACAGATCCGCCAGTGTTGTCAGCGTACATATGTACATCTATTTCTTCTCTGTCAATGTCGATTCGGCTGTCAATGGTGAAACCGTGCTCGGGACATTGATATAAAATCATCGAAAGTTGTGCCTATTAATTGAAGTCGAAATTTATTGATTTCACTGTGCTAGACTAGCCCCTGGCTTCCCTTTATCATTTTTAATCAAATTGATCAATGGTTTGAAGGAACTGAGATGAAATCTCGTGGCTTGTATTGGCTTATTTTTCAACATTACCATCTTACTTATAAACGCAGTGTATTACACCATGCATAAGGTCGGAATAGTGAAAAACTAGACATAAGGTTACGGTTTAGATACGCGAAACCATCCTTTCAGCCAGTTTAACTATAGCAATGTTTAACCCCTTGTTTGCCGCTTGTGCGCCGGCGTGTCGTAAGACTTTACACGCGATTTTGACCCTTATGTATAAAGAAAGTGTATGAAGAACACGGTCAGAATCGCTTGCTCTATTATCGCCCTTTACCTAGAGAAAACCGCAATGCGCCTGGTCACTCCATATAATTTATATTAATGATTTACCGGAGCGCGGGAACGTGTGCAGTTCTTGCGCATGCGCGGGAAAAATTCCTTTATCTGCGGTTTTGACCTTTCTATGTACAAAATTTCTCAAGGACAGTTTCAGAATCGCGAGACACGAAATGTCATTGGTGTCATAAATGCCGCGTTTTAATTGGTGGTGCTTTTTGCTGGCATACCCCGGCAAACAACGAGTTAACTAGCACATAAAACTCTAATAAGTAAGACTAACTGAAATCTTTAGGTATATAACTAACAACTTTTGTATTAAATACGCCAATGTATTTTATACTTGTCATTTACCGCTTTAATCTTTGTTCCAGGACCATCAATCGACTTAACCCTCCGCAGAACAAAGCTAGCATCAGAAGACCTAATGAGCCAGGCCATCCGCAAGCCCAAGGAACTCCGCACAGTCACCAAGAAGAACGTCTCCAAGGATTCCTTTGGCACCCAGCACGCTCGCATTCACCTTGGCAAGCAGGACGTATCCAAACTCCAGACCAGGAAGATGAAGGGATTGAAGAGGACCCCAGAGGAGAAGAAACTGAAGAGGAAGGAAAAGAAGCAAGCTGCCCGGGCGGAGAAAGCGCAAGAAACTTCTATGGCTGTAGAAGAATAATCGTCATTCCTTTTGTTGAGCTATATTGACAGATGTATTATTTTTCAGCACATTTATTAAATTTACTATATTATGATAATTTTTAGAGTGTTTTAATTTTTAATTAAATTACCCTGGACAGATAGGATGATAATTTAGTTCATCGAATGGCCAAAAATCGTGAAGTGTACTACAGAGATGGAAACTCTAATTTTTATTTTAACTTATTGAGTATCCCTAACGCGTATGTGTGATAAAACCATGTACGATCGTGTGAGAAATGTGGAGATCCGCGAAGAATGCAAGGCTGATGTAAGCGTAATGAGTAAGATTAAGAAAGGGTCGGTCAGATGGTTTGGGCATGTAGAGCGAATGAACGAGGAAAGGAGTGTAAGGAGAATATATGACGCAAATGTGAATGGAAGAAGAAGTCGGGGACGCCCGAGGAAGTCATGGCACGACCAAGTGAATCAGATACTTGAGTCGGGCCATGTGAAGAGTCGGAATAATAGGAGAGCATGTATGAGACGATGTATGAACGTGAATGAAGCAAGGAGTGTGTGCCAAGATCGAGTTGTTTGGTGGTCCGTCCTCTGCCTACCCCTGCAGAGAAACAGCGCGATGTATAGTTAGTTAGAGTAAAACTCAGAATTGTACTATGTGAGTATGGTTTTGTTGGTACGCCTGCCTTTTTAAATATACAAGAGCGAGATGGCAGATACTGATATAAAAGCTCGCTCTCCTTAATCACAGACAGCTTCGATAGTTAGCACGTAGCTTACAACACAGACTTTATATTGTGCAAATAAATAATCATCTCGTCCACGCACGTTTTATTAAGATCATAAGATCTCTCATATAACGCCTACCCAATTTAATCACTGATGACAATATTATCGACTCGCAATTGAAAATTTGAAACAGAAAAATCAGAAAAAATATGGTCGCATCAAGGAATTTACCCCAAGACCTTGCCAGGGTTAGATGCGACCGTATCTTTTTGTTTCAAATTTTCGATTGAGAGTCACTGACATTGTCTTCAGTGATGAAAACTCTAATAGCTATACTGCCGCTGTAAGTAAATAGTGTCTTCCTCGAGACCATCCAGGAAGACACTTATTTTACTTAACACGGCTGAACAATGTTGGTCATGTTACGAGGAGTGACACTAACTTATGGATTACTCAAATCAGTAATTTAGGGTGGGACTGATGGAATAATAGGGAAAAATGCCACTCTTCAAGGCATCTACGTGCTTGGTGTAAGCATAATTGATGATTAGTCTTTAAATTTGAAAAGAATGCCCTCTATTGCTCTATTGGCAGTTCTGTGAATGGATAATAATTATCAATCACGTAACATTATAATTAATTATTATCTACAGTTGTGTTCAAGATAATTTATTTACTTATTTTGAATTTCACATTATTGTTAGGTATTTATTTTTATTTATTACAAAGAACATCTAAAAAAGCACACCTGAATTAAAGCAAAATCAAAAACAAAATAGAATAATAAAATATAATGTCAATAGATGGCATTATTCCAGCCTAGGGATTCCATATTTTTTGTGAGATTGTTATTGGATAACGTACGTTATTTCCTTTTTGATTTGTGTGATTTTTATGGCTGTTATTTGCATTTTCTATGTACAATGTACATTAAATAAATAAATAATCATGCGTTACTTGCAGGAAATCGTGTTTAAATCAATCTAAACTAAAAAATGTGACAGTAAAAATCACACAAATCTGACAGGAGATAACATCCGTTATTCAATAACGATCCCGTAAAAAATACGGAATCGCTAGGCTGGTGTCTCTTGTTCTAAAAAAACGGTTATTCCATTATTTATTAGCAGTCGTACAAATAATGTACAATAATTTAGTTGTAAATGCATTTAATCAACAGAAGGGGTGTTCAGACACGCCTATAAAGCGTAATGTTTAGTTTATGTTTTGTACCGTTCACACGACGCTATCAAATTTTTATTGCTATATTAGGGAGGAGGTCAGATGAATTAGGGAGCGGCCACGGAATGCACATTTTTTTTGTTCTGAATCTGTCATCTACCGGTCTAGGCAGCTCCGTGATTAAAATTATCTCGTCTCCTGTTTTCGACGGAGTGGGGGTCGCATAACTTCTTGCATATCGCGTGAGGAGCGGTTACAGTGTAAGATGTATATATACATCTGCACATAAACCGCTTAGGTATGAATGGTCTGAAGGGATTGATTGGAGAGTGATATTTGGCGTGCTATGATCTTTTATATTTTATAGCTGTTTTGAACACAGCATTAAGTATCCACCTGACATAATATAATAGAGTAAATTAAAATAGATAATCACGGACATTATTCTTTGAATTTTCCTATCTCAAAATCTTTTATACACGTTGTACTTCGATGGTGCTATGTGCTGTGGGTGATTTGATATTTATGTGATATTTATGTACGTGCTACACTACATGAAACAACCAAAATTGGGCTTGAACGGTTTTACCAAAACAGTCAATTTTATTATTATTATTTTTGATTACATTTATTATGCTGACATCTTACGGATTATAACAAAACTTTTAGAGTACTGAATTAGCATCTCGAAATATCCAATGTAAGCCATCGTATGCAACAGACAGATGGCGTTAGTGTAGTTTTGTTTTAAATTCCCTGTAGGAGTATGAATGTATTTCAATAAATTAATTGCAAGCAAAGTCGTCAAAGAATACCTGCGCATTACGGCGAAGGCTGGTACCGTGGGCGGTTTGGTATATTTATGCTGGTACAGATAGGATAATAATTAGCTGCGTAGCGCCGGAGTCGTTCCGCTCTTTTGGTTTTTTTTGTTAACATAAAATAATTAATAATAATTTTTGGTAAAAAAACGATAGAGACGTTCTTCCTAAAATGGTTAACACGTAGGTGGTATAACCTTAGGCAGGGTTTCCCAAACTGTGTTCCGCGGAACCCTAGGGTTCCGCGAAACCTGAACAGGGGTTCCGCGACGATTTGTCACATAATCATATTTCAACACTACTGAAATTATTCACAAGAAATTAGTTTTTAAGTTAGGCACTAGAACTAGACCCTTCCAAGTTCAGAGACTAAGTTTTTTGGAAGTTTATAGAGCCGTTTATGCTGTTATTGCAGTAAATCTTCATTTTACAAACAAAACAAAATCTCTGAAATTTATAACTGTGCTGTGTAATACTTTGATGAGAGTCAATAATAAGAAAGTCTGTGCGATGTGGAAACAATAACGGAATAACGGATCTGCATGTGTTTCACGAAATTTCAGTTCCCAAGGAACCCAACCATGTTTTTTTCGAAATCGACTTTAAGTACCTGAAATTACAGAAATGTAAAAATCAATCAGTCTTACTACATCCTTACAATTAGTCGAACTATAAACGCGCATGGTGCCGTAAATTTTGATTGAAAAATGAAAAAAATTACATTTTTGGATTTTATCAGTTCATTCCAATCATTTTGATTTGTCTTTTTTATTTTGTCTTATATATTTTTTTATGTGAATACCTCTCAAGTGTCCCAACTGCTACCGTTTGGAGCAAGTGAGACAACGGCTTCCAAATTGGGGTAAGTTAAGAGGCTAAGTTAAGTTAAGTAGGGAAAGGAGATGGAGAAGATGAGTATTGGGAAGTACCTGGCTATTCAGATCTGGTGACCAAACACGGCTATTTCAAGTAACGTTTCAATTCTGAGTCTTGCGCCAGGGCGATACTGAGAGTATCTTCCATTGTAGAACGTGCTGCAAATATACTAAATATTATTTTTATATGAATTAATTGTAAAATAACACAAATTAATCAAATAAAATTTATTTGCGCACTCCGTGATTCGATCTCGCGACCTTCGGATTGTGAGTCAAGAGCCTTACCCCTAGACCACGGCAATCATACACGAATGTTTGAATTAATTAAATTTTTAAGTATTTGAAGAGGTTTCCAAAGAATTTTAAGAATACGTACATAACTTGAAAACAATTCATTTTCCATATTTTTCGAAAACTGGTAAGGATGATTCCTGGTTTCGGAATCAATTTTCTGCGACAGCTAAATCAGTAGGCCTTAGCGCAAGTGGGAATGACATTCTAATTGATTTAATTAGTAACTCTGACTTGAAATAAAAATACAAAGATCAGCCTTTCAATGATTTCTGTGTGAGTTTGTCAGAAGAGTACCCCAATTTATCTAAACAAGCAATTATTGTTTTACTTCCGTTTTTACAACCTATTTATGAGAAGCGGGATTTTCTAATTATGCTGCAACCAAGTCAAAGTGCAGTAACAGGCTCGACGCCACATTAAGCATTAGAATCCGACTTACCAATATTTTGTCTGACATCAAGAAAATATGTATTTCACGGACTCAAAATCGTCAAAGTCATTAGGTGCTTTATTTATTCCATTTTGTTTTGTTTACATTCTATTTTTTATATACTAAAAGAATAATATGTTTAATAACAATATTTTCAGTTTTTACTTTTAGAAATTACACAACCTAAAAATAACCTAAGGGTTCCGTTAAAATTTACGGGTTTGCAAAGTGTTCCATTGCAGAAAAAGTTTGGGAAACCCTGCCTTAGAGTAACTATATTATGTTACTCTGAGGGTATAACGCGCCGAAAGTGCTCGAACTGTGCTGGATGCCAGCGTGGTAACTTTGTTTTTCCGTTTTATTACTACCTTTTTTTTACTGTTTTTGGTTATCTGCAGTTTTTTTTAGAGAACCGCTAGGCCTACAGGTATCAGTCTAGTCTCAAATGAAAGCTAAGTAAATTTACAACAACTTCGTTTCACATAATATTTGACGTGGGATGCGTATTTTAGAAGATATTTCACAAAATAAATTTTCATCATATATTGTATCAAATTTAGTCTGCCCTTCCCTCACTGAGATATTGAGCAAAAACTGAAAATAGTCCGAAAATTTCATGTTTTTTGGGTACACCGCCGCTCGCACGGCACTTTGGAAATTGCAAATCTGTTTTTTTTTAATGTTGGTTAGGTCCGTTAGGTGTTAGGTCCTAGGTCCTATCAACATATAAAACATTCAGAACGACTGGACCTTTTGCAAACACGACCCCCTTTTCAAGTTTAACTTGACTGGACTAAATGTAGTTGGAATGGTGTGTAAGTAAATACAGACGCTGTGATAATATTTGCATTTTTGGATTATTTTAATATTTTATTCAACTACTAGCTGGTGCCGGCATGCGTTGCTATGCCATTTAATAAATAAATTGTTTCTCCCTGAGTGTCCTTTCCCGTTCTTACCGATCGTCTTCCGCCTCCCCTTCTTCTACTGCGTCCTCGTATCCTCTCGCGTTCCCACTCCGTCACCTCTACCTTCCCTCTCCCCACTCCACTCCACCCCTTCCCCCGTCCCACGAACCCCCCTCCCCCCTCACACGTCCCCTGACCTCCCGCGTTCCCCTTCCACCTTCCCCGCCTTCCCTCTTCCCTTTCCCGCTCCCTCGTCCCGTCAACCCTCCTCCCGCGTTCCATATATTCAATCCCAGTACATTCAGTTATTAAACAGCCCGTGTGCCACCTTTTACAATGTTTATTGAAATTTCCATTTTTCATGTACATATATTAAAATTGGTACCTAACATAGGTACCTATTTAAAATATCTAAAATTCTTGGTTCGATTTAAACTATTAAGGGAGTACCTACTTGAAATAAATTTTTTAAAGATTTTCAAAAATAGAATCCTGATTGAACAATCAATGTTTTGCAAAATGTCATTCTCAAACACGCGAACTGTCAAACATGCTCATGTTTTCTGAAATTATCCCATTTTCTGCGCAATTTTCTTAATTTTTCTCTCCGTAAGAACCATCCTCGTACTTTAAGGAATATTCTAAAAAAGAATTAGCGAAATCGGTTCAGCTGATCTCGAGATTTACCAACAACACATTTAGCGATTCATTTTTATATTATAGATGATAGATGTGGTAATCTTTTAGATTTCAATGAAGTGTACGAACAATCTTCTGAACTGGCTTATAATTGGATGATAATCCAATTCCTTGTAAATTGTCAGAGAAGCTTTACTAAGAATATTGCGGTTATTATTATTTTATATTCTTATTTTATTATTTTATCTCCAATCTCTACACTGTTATTATTTTTAGATGTTTTTCCCATTGAGGTGAGTATAAAAATAGGAATAAATTCGGTTTTTGGGGGAAATTCCTAAAAAACAAAACTAGTTATTTTTATACTAATTATGGGCCGGAAAAACCGAATCTGAAAGAATTAGGCGGCGGAAAGCAATATTAACTGAGTTACACGACTTTAAAATTTTTTATACGCGTACAGGAAAATAGCCATTTTGGAAGTATTCTGATTCCTACAAAATCAAACTAATAGTTATTTTTATACTAACTTTGGGCCGAGGAATCCGAATCTGAAAGAATTAGGCGGCGGCAAGCAATATTAACTGAATTACACGACTTTAAAATTTTCAATACACACAAACAAGAAAATATTCATTTCGGTAGCTGAATTTGACTCATTCAGTACAAAATCATAGATAAACAAGAAATCTACGAAAACATGTGTTGGCAGTGTTACCAAGTCTCAAAAAATATTTATCCCTATATTTATGAATTACAACTATCTCAACGGCCGTATTCTTAAACCAAAAGTATGAAAATTCGTAATCTTAAAAATGCGTAACCAAACCTAACCTAACACTAGGTTTGTGTAACATGGTTTGTACCCCTTTATACCGCCTGCTCGCGTCAATTTTAAAAAACATCCCTGTTTTCAAGTAGTTTAACGGCTACGCGAGGTTTGTGTAACATGGTTTGTGCCCCTTTATACCGCCTGCTCACGTCCCTAACCTAACCTAACCTAACCTAACCTAACGCTAGGTTTGTGTAACATGGTTTGTGCCCCTTTATACCGCCTGCTCGCGTCAATTTAAAAAAACAGCCTACGTTTTCAAGTAGTTTAGCGGCTACGCTAGGTTTGTGTAACATGGTTTGTGCCCCTTTATACCGCCTGCTCGCATCAATTTAAAAAAACAGCCTACGTTTTCAAGTAGTTTAGCGGCTACGCTAGGTTTGTGTAACATGGTTTGTGCCCCTTTATACCGCCTGCTCGCGTCACGGCATAAAAACATCCCTGTTTTCAAGTAGTTTAGCGGCTACGCTAGGTTTGTGTAACATGGTTTGTGCCCCTTTATACCGCCTGCTCGCGTCACGGCATAAAAACATCCCTGTTTTCAAGTAGTTTAGCGGCTACGCTAGGTTTGTGTAACATGGTTTGTGCCCCTTTATACCGCCTGCTCGCGTCACGGCAAAAAAACATCCCTGTTTTCAAGTAGTTTAACGGCTACGCTAGGTTTGTGTAACATGGTTTGTGCCCCTTTATACCGCCTGCTCGCGTCACGGCAATAAAACATCCCTGTTTTCAAGTAGTTTAGCATCTACGCTGGGTTTATGTAACATGGTTTGTGATACAAAAGTGAGTAAAATTTATAAAGAATGAGTACTTAAAATATAAACGTGTTATTTTACGTTATTGATATTACTGGTTAATGGCAACACTTGATTTTGTGTGGTAAAAACATCTATGTTATCTTGTTTTCTATGGTCTTTGTACTACGTGTGTCAAGTCAAAATCAGCTTGCGAAATGAATATTTTCATGTGCATGTTTGGAAAATTTTAAAGTCGTGTAATTCAGTTAATATTGCTTGCCGCCGCCTAATTCTTTCAGATTCGGATTCCCCGGCCCAAAGTTAGTATAAAAATAACTATTAGTTTGATTTTGTAGGAATCAGAATGTTTCCAAAATGGCTATTTTCCTGTATGCGTATAAAAAATTTTAAAGTCGTGTAACTCAGTTAATATTGCTTTCCGCCGCCTAATTCTTTCAGATTCGGTTTTTCCGGCCCATAATTAGTATAAAAATAACTAGTTTTATTTTTTAGGAATTTCCCCCAAAAACCGAACTTTAGCCTAAAAATACAATCGACGGTTATTCCAATTCATTGGATTTTTCTGAGAAACACTTTAATAATAATATTTATTTATTTATTTATACATGCATATTTATTACAAAACATTACACAATGAAACTTTGCATGTCCAACTGGGAAGGATACCCGTTTCAGGACAGCCAAATTGCACATCTAGTTCATAATATTATAAACAAAGGAATGGAAATAAAAAATATATAAATGAAATAAAAATATAAGCAAAAAAAAAATTGTACTGTGAGACATACAACATCAATATGTTACGATAAAAAAAATACGAACATAATACAAAAATATAAACAACGAAAATTTAAAAGTAAGTGATCAAACAAAGGTTTGCAAAATTGCAACATTAACCATATTGTCTTTAACACCTAAGTTAGTGTCAAGCCAATGTATCGAAGGTACCTACCTCCTGTACCTCTTTCTGCCAGTTGCAGGAGTACGGAACTATCCAATTTTGAATTTAACATTTAAGGTAAAAAAATTTAACTTTTTTTTTTCTATGAAATTGCAAAGGCCTTACATTTAATTACATTAATAGTTTAGGTTTTTACATAATACTCAACATAGTAGGAAAATAGGCCGACCTATATATTTATGCAAATACCTATTTGTGCAAAAAATATAACGGACAAAAAAGTAAATTTTAAAACAACGAGAAACACCGAACCACAATTTGCTTCTTTTGATAGTTTTCCATTAATATTATTTTGTCTATGAAGAAAGGGTTTTTTTTCATTAACTCCACACAGGAGGTCCTAAGGAAAATAATTTCCCTCAGGGCAAATGACATCTGAGATGCTGTGTGGAGGGTCTTTTTGAGGAGAGGAAGGAACGAACATTGGTCTTGAAGAGACCCTTGTTGTGGTAAGGAGGAAACATAGAGGCCTGCAAATCGTTCGACAGACGAGCTATTGAACTCAAGAACGTGTTGAAGAAACGACCCGTTCTCATGTAACAAATATCAACTGTGATGGGCGCGCGTTTGGCGTGTTTCCCGACTATGCACCGGTGCGGAGGAGATCCTCGGACCATCTTCTATTGAAATACCGGTAGAACAAGGACAGCATTCCCACCCGACGTCTGTGCTCTAAAGATTGTAATCCGTTTGTCAAGAAGGGAGAATCTATCAAACGGGCCGCCCGTTTCCGCACGAGGGTTTTTTCAGGTATTTTGGAGCTCCAAAATTGTGGCTGCCAAATTCAACCGTGGGGCGCACTTGTGATTTGTACAGGGTTAGCAGTTGTACAGGTACTATAAGTATCTGCGGGCCCTGTACAGTACGCCCAGTTTTTGGAAGGAATTTGGGTTAGATTTCAAAATACAAAGTAACTAATTTCGGGTCCGCTTTAGCGTGCGATCTGTCTGCAATTTCCACGCTTTTGTGTGCTGTATTCCTATACATGCTTAAAGAAATGGCCAGACAAACAGTTTTATATATTTTATTACCATAAAGAAATCGTCATTTGAATATTAGCCATTACGGTAGATTGCAGGTGCAGGTTGCGGCAGTGGCGGACTAAGGGGGGGGCGGTCCGCCCCGGGCCCCCAGACTTGGGGGGCCCCCAAACGCCTCCATGTTCCCTTGATCAAACCCTAAACAAGGCTTTAAGACACCACCGTAAAAAAAACTGTATTTGTTATTTCATTCTTTGTTAAGAACGCTCTCACCAATTTTTTTAAGGAAATTCGGAAAATTGACGGAGATACAGCATTTTATGTGAAACCGTTTGGAACAGTTTGTATGTTGAATTATCATTCTGCAAATGTTGAATGCGTTTTACTTTTGAATTAATTTTATTTTCTTTTTTTATGGTAAATTTTCCTCGTCTGGTATCATAGTAAGGGCCGGATTAAACATGTCGGGGCCCCTACTCAATGCACGTCTCAGAGCCCCTTTACCATAGGGGCCCCTAGCCGATGCGTGGTCCCTAGGCAGTAGCCTAGACTGCCTTGTGGACAATACGGCCCTGCCAGAGCTCGCTTAAACATGTCGGGGCCCCTGGGCAATGCACGTCTCGGGCCCCCTTTACCCTAGGGGCCCCTACCCGATACGGGGCTACTAGGGAGTTGCCTACACGTCTTATGGATAATACTGTAATGGCTACAGTGACTGGATTTTCGAAGGCGGTGGCCTACACTGCCGTATGAATAATACGGTCCTGCCAGGGCCGGCTTAAGCATGCCGGGACCCCTAGGCAATGCACATCTCGGGGCCCCTTTACTTTAGGGGCCCCTACCCGATGCTTGGCCCTTAGGTAGTGGCCTACACTGCCTCGTTGACAATACGGCCCATGGGCAATGCATGTCTCGGGGCCCCTTTACCGTAGGGGCCCCTACCCGATACGGGGCTACTAGGGAGTTGCCTACACGTCTTATGGATAATACTGTAATGGCTACAGTGACTGGATTTTCGAAGGCGGTTGCCTACACTGCCTTATGGACAATACGGCCCTGCCAGGGCCAGCTTAAACATGTCGGGGCCCCTAGGCAACGCACGTCTCGGGGCTCCTTTACTCTAAGGGCCCCACATCGGATAGAGGCCCCTAGGCAGTGGCCTACACTGCCTTATGGACAAAAGTAGCCTGACAAGGCCGGCTTAAACATGTCGGGGCCCCTAGGCAATGCACATCTCGGGGCTCTTTACCCTAGAGGCCCCTACCCAATGCAGGGTTCCTAGACAGTTGCTTACACGTCTTACGGATAATACTGTAATGGCTATAGTGACTGGATTATCGAACAGTTTAAGACTTGGTGCATAGTGCACGCAAATAAGATGTAAAGTTTTTCCAATACGTTGTCAACTAGGTTGAAAAATGTAGTTTTGAGAAAAACGCGTTCAAAGTTTTGCTGAAGGATAATTCAACATACAAACTGTTTAAAACGGTTTCATGAATTCAATTTTACGAATTTGGTGAAAGCATTATTAACAAATGCATCTTTTAGAAAATGAAATAAAAAGTGACAATTTTTTTCAAGTGTCCTGGGTACCTAGCATGGTCGATCGATATAGATTTTATCGAAAATGTCGGTAACTTGTCGTTGCTCCCCAGCACGTCTGCAGGCCGCTAACGAAGAAATAACAGCTCACGTCAAATAAATTAGGAACCCAGTCGTTGTGAATTGTTGTTTGTTCATTAGCGGCCTGCAGCCGTGCTCAGGAGCGATGACAAGTTATCGACATTTTCGATAAAACCTTTATCGATCAACCATGCTAGATACCCTGGTGCCTTTAAAATATGCTGAGTACCAATCTAAGAGGTGGTTTGGGGTTGGGAGGACCCATACAAACATCATCCTATACATATAAAATAGGAATAAATAAATACAGCCTGAACGGGTATATTACAATTCTTAAAATAAAATTACTAATTCTAATCTTTCTAATGTCTACAGTTTTAGTTCCAGTTTCACCTATGTATTGCACTTAATATTTTTTTTACTATCGTAGGCCCTTTGTTGAAGGCTACTTATCATTACAGATAATAAAGATAGTAATAAAATAGGTTAGTAATTAAAAAGATTCAGTGGCGGACTAACGGTGGAACGGGGAGGGGGTGGCCTCTTGTCCCCGGGGACCTCCAAACACCTCCATGTTTCTTTGATCAAATCCTAAACAATGATTTAAGGCACCCGGATACTGTAAAAAAATGTTTGTATTTTTTTTTCATTTCATTTTCTGAAGTTAACAAAGCTCTTACCAAATATTTTTTACAGCATTTTACGTGAAACCGTTTGAAACAGTGTGTATGTTGAATTATCCCTCGGCAAAACTTTAAATGCGTTTTTCCTGAAACTTTTTTTAACTCGTTTTCAACCTGGTTGACAACATATTAAAAAATATATACATCCGCCTGTATGTATTTTATTGCATTTGCTTTTTCTTTTGCATCTCCCAAGTCAACTGTTCGAAAATCCAGAGTCTACGGCACCACGTAGAGGAATTTTGATATCTAAAAAAGGAAAAATTGCGGACTAATATTGCTGAAAAATATAGAAGGGGGCCCTTTATAAAAAAATTCCCATGTGGTGCCATAGTGACTGGATTTTCTAACAGTTTAAGACTTGGTGCATGCAAATCGGATGTACAGTTTTTCTAATATGTTGTCAACCAGGTTGAAAAACGTAGTTTAGAGAAAAACGCGTTGAAACTTTTGCTGAAGGATAATTCATCATACAATAAAAATTTCTTTAAATTTTCTGAGATTTTTCTTGAAACTTTAGCTGATAGCATTATTAACAAATGCATCTTTTAGAAAATGAAAAAAAATATGATGATTTTTTTACAGTGCTCTGGTGCCTTAAACCAGGCCCGGACTGGCCAGGTCCGCAGGTCCGCGATCGCGGAGGGCCCCCGACGCGAGGGGGCCCCGAAGGGGCCCCAAAAAACGTACAAAAAAAAGTTTTTGTCTTGTGAGTAGTTATATTGCCCGATGAAAAATAAAAAGATGAAACTGACTCTATTTCAACAGTTCAACATTACAAAATTGTATATTTTGATATTTTAGACTGTGCGAGGATGAGTATTGAATAAAGATTTTGCGCAAACAAAGACGTTTTACAGGATTGATCTTGGTTGGACTCCAAAAAGTTTGACTTTATCTTGAAACTCCAAACATTTCCCACAGAAGCTCTGCACAGCATTTCTAAACAGTGTAAAATTGAAAGAAGTCGGCTGTTAATAGAGCTGCGACGGTTTGCACAACAATACAGCAACTTTATAGCGGCAGAGTCTACTGAGAACTACGGAGACAGATTCAATGACGAAGAAGACGATTTGGACCCAACGGCAGTGAAAACAAATGCTTACATTTACTGCTCTGAAAATAGACAATGTTTCCAGTGTTTGACATGTGCTTTTTCTGTTCTATTTGAACTTACTCAATCTGGACTGTTTACCAACCTGTACATTGTATATAAATTTGTTCTTACCATACCTTGTACCCAAGTCACATGTGAACGAGTTTTTTCTAAACTTAAAATCGTCAAAAATCGACTTCGGTCGTCCTTAGGCCAAGACCTTATGTCCAGCCTGCTTTTTATTAATGTTGAGAGGGATTTATTTTATAATTTGGACAAAAATAAAATAATAGATGAAGTAAAAATAAAATAATAGGGCCCCTTTACAGGTTTTAGCGGAGGGCCCCAAATGGTCCCAGTCCGGACCTGCCTTAAACCCTTGTTTAAGATTTGATCAAGGGAACACGGAGGCGCTTGGAGGTCCCCCAGGACCAGAGGCCCGTGTGAACTGAATAAAAATCTTGTAAAATTACATCAACTGTTTAAACTAGGGGGGGGGGGGGCGGCCTCATTCAGCTTTCCCGCCCCGGGCCTCTGACGGGCTTAGTCCGCCACTGGGTTGCGGGTAGACCGCACGCTAAAGCAGCATCCTAATTTCTTTAAAATGACGAAAGTTGTCTGGTCAAGAACGCAGCGAATAAATTTGGTTTGGCGAATACAAAGCAGTCAATTACCTCCCCGCAAATGTATTCTTAACGAACTCGTGCAGCTGAATGAAAAATATTCCAAATCTCAGTTTGGTCATTACTTGGACAGTAACCCCATGCAATCATTATGTTTTGCCTTTTCGCACCATTCCAAGAATTTAAGACTACCTAGTGTCTACCTGGGCGCAAAATGCTGTTGAGGATAATAACTAATAACGAATCGCTCCAAACCATTCTGTGGAAATATGCTAAAATTAAAACAATTTGGGGTTCAGCTTCCTACATCTTCTGTTTCGAGGTCCAGCAAGTTCGAGTGTATAATGGCCACGGAAATTTGAAATTCTCTGATAGACAAAATGTTAATTTTTACTTAAATGAAGACAATATACGCGAAACTCAATCGAGAATCTGAAAACAGAAAAATCAGAAAAAGATATTGACACCTCTGGGACTCGAACCCAGGCCCTCTTGCTTTCCGGGCAAACGCGCTAACCACTGCGCCACCGTGTCGATGTCAAATTCGGTCATTTTTAACTGTATCATACTTCGACTTCTTACCACCCACATTATCTTCGTTTTCTTTAACGCATGTATTATTGGCTACTATCTTTATGTATGATTGCAAGATTCAAACCGAACAAAATGCACTCTAGATAGTGTCTGAATAAATCTTTGAGTCCCAGAGGTGTCAATATATATATTTTTTTATTTCTGTTTCCAGATCTCGATTGAATTTCGCTTATACTGTCTTCATTTAGCACAGAATCACTATGTATGTAAAGGAATAAAATTATTTAATCAATTACCCGCTGATATGCGAACAGAAAAAAATTACAACAAATTAAAAAAAAATTAAATCTTATTTTGGTAGTTCCACCATATAATTTTAACTTTCTGCTAGATATGTTTTTAACTGTTTGTTATTCCTAATGTTTTATGTACATCCTATATACATTTCTTATTTAATTACCCTTATAAACTTTAAAAATAAGTCTAAATCCCTTCATAAGTTAAATTCTTAAGTTTGTGATAAGGATTTTTTTTTAAAATAAGTTATTAACAAGTTGTCCTCTCCTAAATACAAGCATTTGCTTTATTAGGAGAGTGAATAAATATGTAAGCTATATTATGTTATATTATGTAAATGTAAAAGAAATTGATACCGTTGACAAACTGATATCAATCAGTTTAACGGGACTTAATTTAAAAAATGTAAAACTGTTAATAAATAATAAAGGAATTTATTAATAAAAAAAAAAAAAAAAATAATTAATTATTACAATTTGAGGTTTTTCTCATAAAGTTAAAATAAAAATAAAATGTTAATCGTTCAGGAGAGCGAAATTAATGTTTATTTTTTTCCAAAAATCATATCTCCTGTTTTTGTATAGGTACCTATAATTATGATTCTTTTATTACAAAATAATATTAAATAGATCTATCAAAATGATTACCATTTTTGCAAATGTCATTAATAACAGTACCTAATTAATTTATTTTTAATTTTTCAGAAAAAATCCTCATCCACGTTGTAAAAGACGCACTTATTTTCTATGAATATTTCGACGACGCAGGCCAAAAGCGAAAAAAAACGAAGAAACATTTTGGATTTTTGGCCTCCAGACTGGAGCTTTTGGGACTCTTGTGCGGTATTCACATAAAAAAATCTTCTTCATTATCATACGAATAATGCAAAAAAATAATGGATTATTCTATGGAAAACTATTCAATAATTTTATAAAACGAATGCTTTCAAATAATGTGCAATTAAATGCGAAATCAATCAAATTAATGCGAAATCAAACAGGTGTACTTAACCGCGTGCGAGAGAATGGAAGATACTCTCAGTATCGCCCTGATGTAAGACTACCATTTAGAATTGAAACGTTGGTTGAAATGGCTTTAGCCGTGTTTGATGACCAGATCTGAAAAACCAGATATTTCCCCACCTTCATCTGCCCCATCTCCCTTCCTTCCACAATACCTTCAGCCTCACAACATACCCCAATCGGGGATGCGGTAGTCTCACTGGCGCCAGACTCTAGACTAGAGCTTTTGGGACTCTTGTGCGTTACTCACATGAAAAACTTCTTCATTGCCATACGACTAATGTAAAATAAAAAAAATGTTTTGAAGGGATGATGATAGTGATGACAGCGCTTTCTGCGAAGAGGCTCCTATCTAATTTGAAGTTTACAAACGAACTGCAGAAATGACTGGTACGTGGGATAGTTTTTTTAATAAATTTCATTAGTATTACAAGATTTATGCCAATTTTCGAGCTATTATAACCATTACAATCTGATTTGAGGTTATGCTTAAAAATTTGAATCTGACACTTCCATTTGACAGTTTATATGAGGCAACAGGAAAAAGAGAATAACTCAATTTTTAAAAATATAATGATAATATGTAACTTCTTTAAACTCATAGAAAAGTAACTTTTTTTCATAATTTTCTCTTTCTTTTATTCTAAATGAATATTATCTACTGTGTTTTTTAAACTACCTTCTATACCTAATAATAATTTTAATGATTTTTTTCACACACAGGTAAATCTGAATCAACGGTAAGACGAATTGTCAAGGAAGGGGAAAAGGCAGATGGAAAATTTGAAGCACCGGGAAAACGGAAAATGGGCATGATAATAATAATATATACTCAGATTTTTAAATACCTATGTACCTACGTTTTTATAACGAAATAAACGCCCACTTAAAACTTGTTTTGTTTTACTTCTATTAAATTACAGTTTTTTGTGCAAATTTTTTGAAAATACAAATACATTATGAAATATGCATTTTGGCCGAAGTGTTTGTTAAAACATACATTAATTGTCTCATGAGCCATCTTGGTGTTGCAATTTAAAACCTAGAAAACGATCGCAGCGCCATAATTTATTTTTTTCACTTAATTGCCAGACTGTACACGTTAATTAACTCTCTTTGATTTCCGAAAATAAACTATAATCACCAAAAAATGCGTTGTCTGTCGGTAGGTAGGTATTGGAGCTGAGCTTATAATAAAATAGATCGGTCTGAAAGTTTATCAACAGGTTTATTTACATGAATTAAAATGCATTATCTACCACTTTTCGATAAAATTCGTAGAAGCTTATATAAAAAAATTATAAATATATTTTAATATGTTGAACTCGAAAGCGTTTAAAATTCTTATCTAAAGACATAACATAAAAAGAGAAGAGGATTCGCGCCGATACAAGTTTTCTGGCCCGTAATAAACATTACGGGCCATAAAAATAGATTTATTAAACGGCGGCTATGTAGATTTCACCACGCCTATTAAATACCTTTTACCGCAAGGTCGCATATCGATTAATTTTATCGATGATAATGTTCATTACCTTTTGTCGCCGGCCGAATGACCGATTATTTTATTTCCCTGCATGAAAAAAAACATTTATGCCTGTGTCAGACCACGCGTCTGCATGATGTGTTTTTGTGCATGGCCTGTACAGATTATATATTGAAGTGTCACAAGAAGCTATAATCTTCTTCTCCCTATTGCAGGAGAGGAGTCAGATCAATTAGGAATCTGCCTTGGTCAAGTGGTGTGACAGGTAAATAAGGGATTGTATAGCGAGCGATATAGTGATAGGCACTGCTGAAAACCAGCGGCATTCCATAGCTTTCGTCAATAAAATCAATGATAAAAGAACAAAACATCTAATTTTGTAAAAAAAATATATTGATGAGTAAACGTTTTTATTATTATCATTATATAAAGGCAACACCCAAAAAACTTTTAAGCGTATAGCGTAGTGTGACGGTACCAATACCATAATTATACGAGACAAGACTTTTGTTTTGCTATTTGTGAACTTGTAACCGACCTCGCAAATAACAAAATACATAACAGAATGCATAAATAGACAGACCTGCCATCGAAATAATTATTGTTGAATTATTTACACGTATCTCTTGTAATAATGTGAAGTAAATAATAAGTTGCGGCATTTAGAGGTCCCAAAAAACTTTTTTGAAATTTTCAAGACCCCCAACCACCAACCCTCTCCACATATAACATCTATAGCTACGCCACTGACCATGATGATGATGACGTAAGATTTTATTGTTGTACAAAATACAGCTAAAGTCGTTGAACTGCAATTAATTGAGTCTATATGAAAAACTTAAATCTTATGACAATTAAACGAAAAAACATTTATGTCACAAGCATAATTATTTGTGACCATCGCTCGTAGAAAATTTGTGTCTGGAGTGGGCGATAATATCTGCCTATTTTGATATAAAATAAAGCAATAAAACATCCTAGTTTAGTTTAACTTTTATATAAAAAAATATAATTTAACACGTCCATTGGAAATATATGTAAAATACCAAAGTGACTGAAAATTTTGTCGCCGACGTTTAAAGAGAAATCCACTAACGATTTTATGCTAGAAATATATTATATATCAAGACAAAAACGAAAGCTATTTTTTTTTAAATTTATGAATTTTTATTGTAGTAATTTGTACATTTAGGTTTACAAAATTTCAATTTTAATTATAATATTTCAAATTGCAAAGTAAATTTTGTGTAGTTTTATGTAGCTCCTACAATAAATACATCTTGAACTTTCCAATTGGTGTGGACTTTAATGTTTCTGGTAGCGTGTTATATAACTTCATTCCTTTATACAGTAAACTGTTCTGCGTATTCGCCTTGGCTTTTTTTTAAAGCCTGATTTCCTTGCATGTCCTTGTAAATATAATTTTATTTGAGAAGTATTTTGATAAATGTTGTTTATTATTTTATGTAAAAATATCATCGTATTCAAGGTCAGCATCTGTTTCACGGTTAGCCAATTCAGTTCCTTTAACATTTTGTTTACTTTTGAAAAGCTATAGTCAATCTCTTTGCGTGTTCTTTTTGTGTAGCAATAAGTGAACGTCATTGAAATAACACAAATTAATCAAACTTATTTATGAACATTGTAAAGGCTATCTCCTATTTTTATGCCGTTTGAGAAAAATGGATAATTAATTATTGATTTATTCTTCTGAATATATCTATAATTTTGGGGTTATCCATTGTAAGTAAATTAAAAAAATATTTCTTTGTTTGAACCATTACAAATTCTTTTTATATACACCGACCGGTGTTGGAACAATCGTTCCTTCCTTAGAGAAAAATGTTCTAACTTGACATTAAAAAAAATAGGTGAACGTAATACATTATTAAGTGTTGAGATGGGGGTGGACGCGTGACTAGGGTTTAGGGAAGAGGGGGGGGGGGGGTTAGATAAAGTGGAAGGCGAAAGGGGACATATCTAAGATGAGACTGTAAGATAATATTTTTTGTTTATTAATATATATACAATTCAGATTTTATGTCCGGTTTAAATCGTTCCCGCGGGAAAAACTTAAACCTTTCACGAACTTTTCCACAAATGATCACCTAGTCAATCCACGTTATGCACTTGCACTATATAAGTATAATGAATACAAAATAATACAAGAACAACAGGTCAAGGAGACCAAATGGGAAAATAATTCACCGACTCCAGATATTTTCTTATAAGAGGGTTCGGCTCTGTGGAACTCCTAATTGGACCTATAAATCCTACTGATCCCTCAATATAAATATTTAAAAAATCTTTTGTAATCCTACATGTATTTAAAATGACTGATTTTTGCATTTTTAAACATAAATTCTTTGACAAATCTAATATGCCTAAATTTTGAAAGAGAGAGCTAGGTATAATGTCAGTAGCCGAAATAACATTACAAATGATAATATTTTTTATAGTCTGAGAATGGCAAATTCTTTTAATCTCATTTCCTAAATCTGTATATTTTCTAATTTTTTCTGAAACAGATTTTTGAATATTACATGAATTTGGAATAGCTACATCAATGATCTATGTTATTTTTTTAAATTTTGTCATGTAAAACTGTATCGGTCTATTATGACTAATTGTTCTGTCTGTTAGTATGGACTCATTATTATTAAGAGATTTTCTTATTTCTAAGATTCTAAGTTATCTAGGCGTTTTCCTTTATTATTAATATGAATAATACATATGTATCCCTGTATTTTTTTTTTTCAAAACTATGATTATTTGCCATAATGTGGTTAGCGAAATTTGTTCTATGATTCTACGAAAATACGAGTTGTTTTGCCGATATAAAATAAGATACAGTAATTAACATTAAAATAAAACCAAAGTTCGCATTTACCGGAATTAGTCAATTTACGGTCCTTATTTTCAGCATTCCTAAAAAAATTACCGGTCTATTTCTTGTATACAAAATATTAATTTAATTATTTAAAATTATTGATTTTACAAGAATCTTTAAGTTGTGGTAATAAATGTTTATTCGTTGAAACTTTATTAAATCAATTAATTACACACATTGTCACCGACTGGATTTTTCCTTCCAGTGATCTAGGAAAACGTTGAGATACTTGGAAATTCATAAAAACCGTTACTTCTTATACTGAGAAATTATATTTAGTTAAATTAGGTAAAAACCGACGGAAACAGGAAACCGCAATAAATTTACCTTAGAACATGTTTTTAGATTTAGAATATTTATTGGAAGAGTTGCGATCAAGAATAAATACTAGGGTCAGTCAAAAAGAAATGCCTCCTATTTTTTTCTTCTATAATTGTCAAGAAATAAAAAAATATATATTATTACATGGGTTAAAAACCACACTATTACTATACTTGTTACTTTTCAATATAATCTCCGTCCATTTCCACAGTTTTGGTCCATCTTTTAACAGGGGCATGTAGTGTTGTAAAAAGCACGGTCACACCCAGAATACCATCGCCATAACGTGAGTTTGTGTGATGCCATTCCATTGACTGCCTCTTTGATTCAGGTTCAAAATAATGAACCCATATTTCGTCTCCGGTCACAATTTTAATTTAAACTAAGCGCTGCAAGTAGTGTTGTGAGGCTATTGTTTTTCTTGTTTCTTTATTCTGGCCGCTTAACTTTCTTGGTGCCCAACTTGCACAAACCTTTGTTGAATAATCATCATCACACTGCCTTTACTGAGGGATAGAATGCGACATCTGTAGTTATCTGGGGTCACCACGAATGATGTCATCAACTCGCTCAATGTGCAGTCATTGCAATCAACGGCCGCTCCGCTTTTCGTCAGCCAGCGATGATTGTCCTTCAGCTTCGTTACAGCGATGAACCCATCATCTAGCAGTGCTGACATCCACTGTTGCATTATGGTACACATTTTTCTGTCTTTCATGAATGCGAATGGGCGTTTCACCTTACACAGTCAAGAATCAATCATAGAACGCTGTCTAATACGAACATCCTTGTCGGCCATTTTGCAAGCGACTGCAGTGCTGCCACTTGTTGACGCAAAAAGTTACTACTGCTGTAGATTGTAGAATAAGGTTTGAGGAATATCACCAAAATTCAAAAATTTAATTAAGAACTTTATTTAAGAAGAAAAAAATTGGAGGCATTACTTTATGACTTACCCTCATACTAATCAAATGTATACAACGTTTCGAATGTCCACAAATTAAAATTTAATTTACTATAATATATTTAACCCGCAGTATAAATTGGAACAAATTTGTAGTGCTACGTTCACAAAACGATGGATTAATAGTTAACGAAATATGATTCCACGATGATCCACAGTTGATCTCCCGACACAATTAGCCCCGCGGCATACTTATAGTATACAAAGTGCAGTCAGTATACTAACAGTATAGCTAATTGTCCACGAGGGGATGTGCAGAGAGGATGTACCGCCGAATAACAAAAGTTTTATAAATATTTTCATTCAAATGCATCGAGGATAAAACTACTTGTCTACATACCTACTATATATACCAGCGTACAAGGACAACCAATCGACTGTGTAAATAAATTCGTTTGATATCCATACCAACTTATTGTTAAAGGAATTAGGTAAGTGGATTTTAGGTTTGAAATAGGTAAAAAATTCAAAAATACTTTAAAAATTTTCTGTAAGTTGGCATGGATATCAAACGTATTTATTAACAGTGTCGATTTTTTTAGCTTGGCTAGTAGGTATATCTTATATATAAAAATCTCGTGTCACGGTGTTTGTGGTCGCAATCCTCCGAAACGGCTTGACCGATTTTTATGAGATTTTTTTTATATACATTTGGTAGGTATGAGAATAGGTTTAAAAAGTATATTTCATACCATTAAGTGCTTACTGATTAGGGTGTCCGTATCCAGAAAAAAAATCTATATTTTTGACCAAATTTATTTTCAGTATTTTATTTTTATTTTGCATCAAAAAATGTTTATAACCCCAAATTTTAATCCTCCTACCCCCACCCTCCCCTTTTTTAATCGCGATTTTAGCATGAACAAATTTAACCGTCTTTCGTATGTCGAAAACAAAATTCACAACGTACAGTATAAATAGCACAGGACAGCCAAAAAATAACACAAACACCATAAAAATACACGAATGTCTAAACACCAACATCTGTGTTTGCCCTCCTCTAGAAAAAAAAGAACAAATAAAGTATCTAGGAATCATAATTGACCATAACCTTAGATGGACACATCACATCAAACAAGTCATAAATAAACTCCTCAAAACGATACACATTTTCCTAAACATAAGAAACATATACAAAATACAACAAATGAAAACAATATATTTTGCTCTATGTCAGTCTATAATAGAATATGGAATAATTGCTTGGGGAGGAGCAACAAACTCAGCTATCGAACACCTGGAAATTGCTCAGAAAACGATCTTAAAGGTAATACTTAAAAAACATAGACTTACTGATACAGACCAAATATTCAACCGTTGTGACGTACTAGACATACGACAATTATATGTTAAATCGCTACTAAATTACATTTTTGACCAAAAAAACAACCTTCAACAAACACAAAATATCACAAACAGACCAGTTAGACAAGCATATAAAGAAAACTTAAAAACTCTGACGGTAAATACAAGCTTTGGACAAAGACACTACCAATATCACGCTATAAAAGCATTCAACAGTCTAACACTTGAAAATAAAATTGAGGAAAACAAAAATAAATTCCGACACAAAATTACAAAATGGATTAAAGACCAAAATAGACAATACTACCAAAATATCATAGCATAAAAAAAAACACACACACACACACATAACCAGTATATAAAACACAATCACCCACAAACACACAACACTTATTAAAAATATTGTTTTTAACCTTATATAATATTATTTTATTTTTAAATTTACGTTAATTTTAAATCTCTACTTTTTAAGTTTAATTTATCTTAATTATTATTATCATTATTATCGTATGTTTTTTATTTACTTTTTTCCGTTTTTTTCACCAATATTATATATATATATTGTATTGTGTAAAATTTTGTGTATGAAATGGAGGCCTCAGCACGGGTAAACCACCCAGTGAGGCCAACATCATTGAATTGTGTATAAAATGTAAATATATTGAATCAAATAAATAAATAAACAGAACGAAATTATTTATGTTGTTGAATGACAGATGGCGCTACGTCCGCCTCATAGAACTTTCATGCATACATGCGCAAGACATTCACGAGAAGCGTCGCGTCATTTTGATATTTCATTCTGCATTATGTTCTCGCGTGTCCAAACCATCGAGCTTATTTGTGTTGGCTAAAGACGGACTGACAAAAAATATCGTACACTCAATTGCTCTTCGAAATTCAAATTCGATCGATCTTTATTTCATTTTCCTACTTTAATTGGTGTTTTTGTTTTTATCGGCGGTCATCGTCTACAGCGCTCTATTCCTCTTTCTGCCGTAGATCCCATCCCCACACACTTACAATACATTCGTTATTTTTTATTTAACAACCAAAATAATCTATATGGCAGAACAATGTTTGTCTGGTCAGCTAAGACAGTATATAGATAAGTAATTTTATTCTTGTTGCATTTGAGTTAAAATATAATTTATATTTTTGAATCGTGCACGATGGCACGGGGTTTTAGAACAACCTGTGGTTATTCCTTGCTAAATGAAACGTTATGGATTTCGATAAGAATTATGCCCAATCACCAAACAAGATCCGGTATACACAATTAAGCAATACTCACTGTTGTGTCTCGTAGCTTGATCTTCATTCGGCGACGGTCAAAGTTGTATCCAAGGCGTACGAAAAGATTGTTCGGTTATTATAACCACGATATTGTTTGAGTCACGATAGGATGAAGCGGTTCACACGAATCATTCGGTAAAGACGGCGATATTATAATGCTTCACATTACACGCTTCCGATTGATAGAAAATAACATTTCAACGTCGAGCGAAATGTCACGTTACGTTTTGTTTCGATGGTTGTTGATAGACTGGCGATATAGCGGTACTTGACTTGTCCACCGTATAGGTAAGTACACTTAATGTGCGGAAGTCCAACTTCTGGGTTCCTCCGATCTGCATGTTAAATTGGAACACAAATACCTACGTATGGAATCCATCATCGTTATGAAACAACTTTTGTTATTCGGCGGTACGTCCTTTCTGCAAACCCCTTCAAGGACACTTACCTACTTATGTTTTGTGTAAGTAACTGTATTTTCGCTAAACCGACTGCATATTGTATATAAGCATACCGGGGGTAACTGTCGGGGGATCAACTGACTTGGAATTAGTTTTTATCACATTAAAAGCGTTTTTTTTAATAATTAATTTTTGAGTGATTGATTAATTATTCTCCGTACCAGCTTTTTAATTTAATTATAACTCAATATCGATTTTATTTCATTCCAAATTTGCTGCAATTTATACCTACATCCAAAAATGCTGAAAGGCGTGATGATAAAACTGTTAACATAATGTAGTTTGTATAATTATTTTTTGATTATAAGTATTTATCATTTTTCAATAATGTCCAAGTTAAATAAGAATGTTAAAAATATCTGAAAAATACTAGTTTGTAAGTGCGCAAATAAATACACAAACGGACCGATTTTCGTCAAGAAACACATGTACGTATATATTTTTTAATAATTTTATTTAAACTAAAATTAAAATTCTAAAACATGCGATACCCACTACCCAGATAATGTATTCATTTATTTTACTGCATGATCATATAATTTGAAATGGGTGTGGTACGTGTGGTACAATACAAAATCTTTTTTGAAAATTTAACAAATCTGCCAACGACCTATGGTATAACATTATTTTATACTAAAAATAAACCTTTTTTCTCAAAATTTAAAACATGCGAATGCTAGATAAAAGAACAATCTTTCGAAATCCATTAATAATTTTTTGTGGAAAAGAGTCAATTCGTCTAAAATCTGATTTAAAAATGAAATATTTCCGGTTTTCTCTGGTAATACCCTCTTAATGTCGCGATACCCTTCTTTCGGTGACCCACGGCATGGTAACGATTTCTAGGTGCCATCAATAATGAAAACCGATTTTATAATATGTGTAATAAGGAGTGTCTGCCGAGAAGCATCGTGGTAGATTAGTTCTGGGAGGTAATGCTAGAAGTGGCTGTCAGTTTCGGTAATTTGATTTAGGTACATGAAAGAACTTTAAACCTCCCTTATTTGAAAGCTATGAATACTAATGTCAGGTGCTCTAGATTGAAGGAATTGTGACCTACCTAATGTAGAAGTCGAGCATTTTTATGCAAAACAAAAAGATAAAAGATCTTCAACTTCGGGCTATTCAGAAATTTTACATGGGCGATTCTACCATTGAGGGCCATAGTTATTTTTAGTGATACCTCTGAATTCCATTGTGCTCATGGAAATGATTAATAATAATAAAGCAATATTTAATGCTAATTTCAAAACGTTTACCAGAGAGAGATATTATATATTGAACTTCTACGAAGAAATCAAAAGCATTTGGACACAGTTAATAAAATATTCAAACGTGTTTTTGTAATAATGAAGTAATACATTCTGATATTTAAATTTAAAATTTAATTTGATAATTGTCTGGGTTTAAAAACACATTCAACCATAACATTAACCTTGAAGAGCTATCAATGAAATTCCAACGAATTTGTACATTTACATACGTATTAGGATACATTTTATAAAAATCACACAAAAAATAAAATAACCATTCTATAGATATGATTTGAGATTTTCACGGCCAAAAGTATTATCGTGATTTACTTTTGGGGTATTATACTATATCGCGTTACCTCCTCCTTTAGCCAACATTTCGGACAGCTATACAGTGTCCATCATCAGATGGATATATTAAACATCCGCTCTAATGTGATAGGAGGTAGCGCAAAACGGCATAACACCCCAAAAATAAAACGCTTTAAAACCAACCTGTAGGTAACACAATTTACGTTAAATGCACATAAATAAATAATTAAAAAGTTAAATAATAAAGATTAACTATTTCTCAAGGAGTAAAAATAAATAAATGGATAAAGTGTATAAAAAACTATACATATATTTTTGGGCCTTGAGGAAAATAATTTCCCTCAGGGCCTATGTCATCTTTGAGAATGCTACGTAGAGGATGTTTTCTTTGAAGAAAGGAGTGAGAGGAATATCTGGAAAAGAAAAAGGCATGAGGGGTAGACAGGAATCTGGAGATCAGTGTGTTCACGAGTGACGAACCTCTGAATCCATCTCTCCCACTGCAGTGCAAGGTCGAGAGAGTGCCGCTGGAGAGGTATAAAGATCTCCATCAACCAGTTTCTCCAAATCCGGCCCATACACAGTAGGCGGGCAGACATATCCGCTGCCAAGACTTGGAATTATAAATATTAAAAATAAAGTTGTTATCTCTAATGAGAACTAGGCAGAACTCAAATAATCATTTTCCAGGCATTATGGATCGATTTCTATGAAAATTGTTATTCCGCATTCCAAGAAAATATTATTATTTTATTTGAGAACTAAAATTTATCTTATACAGCCATTCAGAAATAATTAGTACTAGAAAGGCATTTTTAAATTGTACATTGCCTCATTTAATTCTATTTCTTTTTAATTTTTTTTGGTAAGTCTGTACATAAATACTAAAAAGTTACGAACGTTTCAGTAGATGAATCAGTGGATGGTTAGCCAAATCGCTGATAATATAAAATGTAACAGTATAGTTTACACTATTTATATTCCAGGTAAAATATACGTAATTATTTATCTAACACACAAGTACACATATTTATTTATATCTTTCTCTTTAATTTACTGTTAAATTAGTGCTATTATAATATAAATTTGTAGCGCGCCGTTTTTAGGCTTGCCACTACACCATCTCTTTCCCCCGTACAGCGCTATCCTGCTCACCCACCCCATAGCAAACCAGGATGCGCCGACGCCTTCTGCGCATCTCCCACCCTCAAGCCGCTACATAAACCACACCCCGCAACAAGGAATGGGCTATATAACAGGCTGCGCGCCCTAAATTAGTCAGTTCGTCTGCAGCTCGCTCTTGGCTAGTACGCTCTCTTAGTTGCGCTTCGTCCTCTGGCACGACCCTCTAAGGAGTATTCTACTACCATAAGTAAAGCACCAACCAGACCCCCGACTGCTGCCTTAGTTGCGCTTCGTCCTATGGTACGACCCTCTAAGCAGAACCACAGTCAGCTTTTGTTGTTCCCAAAGCCTAACGGCAAGGTTCCCTCCGATCCCTTGCTCAGTTAATTAGTGAATTGATACATTGTGACTATTTTTACCATATTATGTGATCTGTGAACTTACTTTCTTAAATAAATAACCTTTTACCAACAATTGTGTTATAAAACTGGCGCCCAACTTAGTGGCCAGACACATAAAGTAAAATTAAAATCAGTGCATCTACAAAATTTCGTCGCTACCACGTCGAAGTCCTCGTTTCACAATGCAGGCCAAGGAAAGTGCTGGCATCTGCTTCACGCAGGAGCAGTTCGCGGAACTAATGAACTCCATGAAGCGGATGCAGTCGGAACCAACACGTACGGGTACATTCACCACCTGTACGGCACGCTTCGATGGTACCAGAGACAGGAGTGCGGTCGAGAGTTTTATTGCCACCGCATCCATCTTCAAGTGCGCCGAGAACATCGAAGACGCAAGCGCTCTGGAAGGATTACCACTGCTGCTTACGAAAGACGCCGCCGCTTGGTGGCTCGGTATAAAAGGAGAAGTACGAGACTGGGAGAGCGCAACGAACCTCCTCAGGCATGCTTTCGCCCCTAAGAAGCCAGCGTACAAAGTGTACACAGAGATATTTTTATGCAAGCAAGACGCATTAACGTCAACCGATGTGTTCATTGCTAAGCAGCGGATGTTACTCGCGGAGCTACCACCGCCCAGCCATCCAGAGAAGATCCAGATAGACCTAATATTCGGACAACTGAATATCCGGATACGAGACAGAGTGCCGCGCGAAGCGATCAATACCTTCGCCGAACTACTACAAAAAGCCCGTGCAGCGGAAGAAAGCCTGTACGAGAGCACGAAGACCGTCCCACTACGCGCGATGGAAAACCGAACAGACGGCCGCCTACGCTGCACTAACTGCCGTAGATTTGGGCACCGTTCCGAGGAGTGCCGTTCCCGCTACGATACAGGAGCGCACGTAAAGTACACTCCTCCAGTCAAGAAGCTGGAGACACCCAGTGATGCGAAGTTCGCATGCTACGGTTGCGGTAAACCAGGCGTGGTAAGAAGCAAGTGCCCGCAATGCAGCCAAGGGAGAATAGACACCCCTCACCCACGAGCCGATTTTTGCTCGATACATGAAATAGGCCTTCCCCGAGCGAGACCTATACTACACATCGGGATTGGAAACTTCCACTGGGCACTGCTCACGTAGACACCGGAGCAAAATTGAGCGTAGCGTCAGCTGAGCTACACCGGCGGCTAATCGCTCAAAATTTCAAAACCCAGCGAACCATCATGGACATCGTATTGGCAGATGGTGTCCCTAAACGTCAGGAGGTCGAGACAATAGCCGCCACCTTGACACTGAGAGGCCGACAGATACCCACCAGCTTCATCGTGCTCCCAGGAGGACACGAGAATCGAACACTCCTAGGCGTCGATTTTATCGAAGACGCGGGGATCGATATAAACATTCCCCAGCGCGCATGGGCATTCACGGACAGCCCCGAAGTACGGTATATGCTGCATATGGAAAATGACGCCATACCACCAAACCGAGGTATTCGACAACGTCAAAAGACTGGCGAGATAGGAGAAGTGAGAGCACACAAACTCCCTAAGGTTTGCCTACCCGTCCCACCAGTACAGGACAATGAATGCGAGATCTACGTGCCGCCGTTCATGAGTCCTCTCCCACAGACACCGCCTAAGGTTCGTCTGCCCGCCCCACCAGTACAGGACAATGAATGTGAGATCTACGTGCCACCGTTCATGAGCCCTCTCTCACAGACACCGCCTCGCACTAACATTTGGGCTAAGATGATAGCCCTGAATGAGCTGTTTCCCGAGGACGCGATGGAGGAAGACGCCCTAAGGGAGGTAATGATACGCTCCTATCGGCTCTTCGATGACTCCCCAAGAAAACCCACAAATGAAGTGGAGCTCTGTGCCTTGGACGCCGAAATACTAAGCCTCCAACCAGATGAAGCCACCCACCTTATACCTACCCAGAGGGACCAGCTGGACCGCCTGCTGTGCGACAACGCCGCTGTATTCTCAGCCACCCTGTCATCTACGACAAAAATTGAGCACCGAATCGAGACCGGACAACACCCGCCGATTTCAGTAGCCCCTTAAAGGCTCTCGCCAGCCCGCCAAGCAGAACTCCGCGCCGAGATTAACAGTATGTTAACCCAAGGGATTATAGAAGAAGCAGATTCACCGTGGGCCGCACCTGTGGTTATGGTGCCCAAAAAAGACGGAAACAAGCGCATCTGCATTGATTTTCGCCTTCTCAATGCGATAACAGTACCAGACGTGTACCCCCTGCCCAGAATGGATGACCTGCTACACTCGGCAAAACAGTCAAACTTTATGTCTACAGTAGACCTACGATCTGGCTACTGGCAGATCAAGATACTGGAGAAAGACCGTGACAAGACGGCCTTTATAACCCCATTCGGACTCTACCGCTTCTTGAAGATGCCATTTGGACTTCGCAATGCGCCCGGGACGTTCCAGCGCATGATTGACCGACTTAAGATCGAGCTAGATGAAGTCAATATCCTAGCATACCTGGACGATATAATCATACTTTCGCCCACCTTCGATAAACACCTCGCCGATCTACAACAGGTGTTCACCAAGCTACGAGAATTTAATCTCACTGCAAATCGAGTTAAATGCCACTTCTGCTGTCCAAGCATAAAATATCTAGGACACGTAATAACCCCCGGAGGAATCAGCACCAATCCGGAGAAGATAGAGGCGATCTCTAAAATGAAGGAGCCAAACAATGTCAAACAGCTACAGACATTTCTTCAGACATGTTCCTGGTATAGGCGATTTGTACCCGAGTTCGCCAAAACCGCCAAGCCACTCAGCGACTTGATAAAGAAAGACGCCACGTGGGAATGGAAATCCCCACAGCAGAATGCTTTCGACACCCTGAAAGCACTACTCACTAGCGCCCCCATACTACGACAAGCCGATGGAAGCAAGGAATTCATCATAAAGTCGGACGCAAGCAGCTACGCAATAGGAGCAGTTTTGGTCCAGGGGGAGGGACTATAAGAACATCCGGTAGAATACGCGAGCCGCCTGCTACTACCAGCAGAGAGGAACTATTCTACCACAGAACGAGAAGCCCTAGCAGTCGTATGGGCAGTTGCAAAGTTCCGAGGATACATTGAAGGAACAGCAATCACCGTGGTTACCGACCACCAAGCGTTGAAGTGGTCAATGACGTTAAAGTCTCCCACAGGTCGCCTTGCAAGATGGGCCCTGCAGCTTCAACCCTACAACCTGAAAATCCAATACACACCTGGACGCTCAAACCTGGTGGCGGACACACTATCACGACCACCATTACTTGAAGACCCACCCTCTATTTGCGCACTATGCACGATAACCCTCGACGTTCCAGTACGCAACGCGGCTGACATCCGCAGAGAACAATTGAAAGACACTGCATTGAAGAAAATTATCGAGTGTTTTGAAGCCAACAATCCAAACGAAGACCTTAGTTACTGGACAACTAAGGGCTACCTGATGCAAAACGGTGTATTGTACCGATATGCACCCGATATCGAAGAAGAGGACGCTCAACTAGTCGTCCCCGAGCATGAGCAACACCAAATACTCATGGCCTATCACGATGCCCCTACCGCTGGGCATTACGGAGTAGAACGCACGATTCGACGAATTGCCAGACGATACTTTTGGAAGAATATGCGGACCTACATACAGAAATACGTCAAGAACTGTCTGGAGTGCCAGAGATACAAGCCATCAAACCTAAAACCCGCCGGCCTCCTACAGACTTCAGTAATGAACCAGAGGTTTGAAACAGTAGCCTTCGACCTCTTCGGACCACTCCCAACTTCCGAGGATGGGAAGAATTGGATCTTCATCATCGAAGACGTGGCCACACGCTGGATAGAACTATTTCCCCTCAAAGACGCGACTGCCGAGACCTGCGCCCGCGTCCTGATTGATGAAGTATGCCTACGCTACGGGACCCCACGCCGACTGATAAGCGACAACGGTACCCAGTTCGTGAGTGCCGTGATGCAGCAGATGACTTACTGCCTGGACATCAAGCACACCTTCACACCAGCCTACCACCCAGAGGCCAATCCTGTCGAGAGGAAAAATCGAGACCTCAAACCCCAACTAGCCATCCTGGTTGGCACAGAACACCGAAAATGGGCCGAAAGCCTTCCATCAATACGCTTCGCCATGAATACCGCGTTCTGTCAGAGCACCGGATACTCCGCTGCCTATCTCACATTTGGACGTGAGCTAAGGTCAGCCGATGACGTCGGAAGAGACTTGAGAAGCATTATCTTATCGGAAAACTTCATCCCCGAGATAACGCCGCATCTGCTACAACTAGCCGATACCCAACGTCTTGTCAGGACCCACAATGATGAGAAACAAGACAAACAAAAGAATTACGTGGATAACAAGAGGCGAGAAGACCCTCATTACCAGCCCGGAGATCACGTCTTTGTCCACTCCCACGCTCTTAGCAAAGCCGCAAGAGGCTTCAGCGCAAAATTAGGACCACGACGCGATGGCCCCTACCTGATCCTGAAGCAACATGGACCAACGAGCTACGAGATAGCTCCAATGGAAGCACCAGATGTCTCGCTAGGCACCTACCACACCTCAGCACTGACTCCATACCACGGGCACTTGACACCGCTGCCCGCTCCGGTTATTCCTCTGCGCAAACGAGTTCGACCAAAGAAGAATAAGTAGCCGCCACGCTACTACAGACCTGGATCTTCGACGGGACGCTCCTCGATCCAGAGGGGGAGGATGTAGCGCGCCGTTTTTACGCTTGCCACTACACCATCTCTTTCCCCCGTACAGCGCCATCCTGCTCACCCACCCCTAAGCAAACCAGGATGCGCCGACGCCTTCTGCGCATCTCCCACCCTCGAGCCGCTACATAAACCACACCCCGCAACAAGGAATGGGCTATATAACAGGCTGCGCGCCCTAAATTAGTCAGTTCGTCTGCAGCTCGCTCTTGGCTAGTTGCGCTTCGTCCTCTGGCACGACCCTCGAAGGAGTATTCTACTACCATAAGTAAAGCACCAACCAGACCCCCGACTGCTGCCTTAGTTGCGCTTCGTCCTATGGTACGACCCTCTAAGCAGAACCACAGTCAGCTTTTGTTGTTCCCAAAGCCTAACGGCAAGGTTCCCTCCGATCCCTTGCTCAGTTAATTAGTGAATTGATACATTGTGACTATTTTTACCATATTATGTGATCTGTGAACTTACTTTCTTAAATAAATAACCTTTTACCAACAATTGTGTTATAAATTCCATTAATTAATTATTTCTTCAAACACGGCAAACTTATTTTGTGGCACAATTTTAAATCAAAATCAATTAAAAGACGACCTCCGTAGTCCAGTGGCTAAGACTCTTGACTCACATTCCGGAGGTCGCGGGTTCGAACCCGGCATCCGCAAATAAATTTTATTTGATTAATTTGTGTTATTTCACAATTAATTCATTTAAAATAATATATAGTATATTTGCGGCATGCTCCAGAGTGGAAGATACTATCAGTATCGCCCTGGTGTTAAGACCACCATTCAGAATTGAAACGTTGCTTGAAAATGGCTTTAGCCGTGTTTAGTGACCAGATCTGAATAGCCAGGTACTTCCCAACCTTCCTCTTCCCCACCTCCTTCCCCTCCCCGCTACCTTCAGCCTCACAACATACCCCAATTGGGGATGCCATAGTCTCACTGGCTCCAGACGGGAGCAGTTGAGATTCTTGTGCGGTATTCACTGTAAAAAAAAAAAAGTTAAAACTTAGTTTTAACCATTTTTTTGTTTCAAAAAACTTTTTTAGACATGATAAAAATCTATTGTTTAATGAAATTTGGTATATTTTTTACATCTATACATGTGTTAAATAAAATAAAATAAAAAATAATAATTTAAGTACTTATTTGAATTTTTTTTTGTTAATTATTTTTATTTACTTATTTGTTAAAAAAATACATTTACATTTTAAGGAAGGTCACCCGTTTTAGGACAGTCAATATAAAACAAACAAAAATTATAAAAATTAACCAAACATGTTAACTAAGTACGCCTTGAAATAAAAAAAATTGTTAATAATCAACATTTACTTTGTAAAGCAAGGACCTCATTAATAGAGTATTTTTTATTTTAATTGCGTTTACAATCACAACATTCTTATTACACGTGTTAAGTCAAATAAAAAACAATTGTTTAAGTATGTGAAATTTTTTTTTTTTTTTTGATATTACTGCTATAAAACAAAACAAATATATAAAAATTAACAAATATGTTATTACTTTTTGGAACAAGCTGATGATGGCGGGTGACACACGAGCCACGAACTCACCCGAAGTCAGCCAAACGACGCGCGATAATTCACGACGCAGAGTTTCGGTGAGGCCGAAGGTTCGGCAGATTTTCTGCCGAAACCGATACTGATGCCGAAACTAGATTTTTTTGCTGAAACTTGCCGAAACCGAAACCGAAACTTACATTATCTGGGTTTACTAAGTAAACCCTGAAACATATTAAATGAAAAAAAAAAATCACTCCGAATACACCATGTATTTAATAAAAAATATCAATATGTTTCGAAACTAATGGTTAATTTGTCAGGATAAAATGAAAATGAACAAAAATAACCTTAGACAAATAAATATCAAAATAAATACCTATACTTAGACAAAAAATATTACAAAAGGTGGTGATTAATTACTTATAGGTACCATAAAAGCAATAACAAAAATAAAAATTAAAAATTATTTAACATTAGGTAATAATTGCATTTACATATTACTAGCTTTCTCCAGCGGCTTCGCTCGCATGGTATTAGGGTGGTTCCCACTCCGCCTCCTCCACCTCTCCCCCCCTCCCCCCTCCCCTCCCTCCCCCCTCCAACCCCTACCCCTCTCCAGCCCACCCCCCTCCCCCCTCCCGCAGTTATTTGAAGTACTCCCCTAATAATTTAAATCGAATAAATAATTATGGATATCTTACTAATCGTGTCATTTATTGCAATTTTTTTAATACAATTATCATAACGCCAGACCTCTGAGCTATAACCTATATGTACCTTATTTTGATGTATGAGCTATATTATTTTAAAGTTTCATTAAAATCCATTCAGTAGTTTCTACGTGAAACAGTAACAAACATACATACTTGCATACAAACTTTCGCCTTTATAGGAGGATTAAAAACTTTTACAAATTAATTAATTATTTTTATAATTACTTTATCGACACATATTTGACGAAAAAATGGAGAAAATTTTATAATTTTAAACTAGCCAAATAGTATCCAACTAGCTTTTTATGTTTTTATGCTAATAATATAAATTTAAAAAATAACAGACAATGGACAAGAGTAATTTTTTTAACAAAAATTTGAGGTCCATAAATTAATTAGTAATGAATGTAACTTTTGTATATACGGAAGATTCTAGAATGTATGCATCAGAAATATGAGGTAAATTGAAACAAATAGGAAAACCTCTTTAATTAATAATTGAGAATTACATGACGAGAAACAATTATTTACGACGTCGTTTACTTCTAGAAAGCTTTTTATTCTGGTGTTGAAACGTAGAAAACTGAAGTTAATGTGCGATTTACTCCGAGAAAAAATATTATTTTGGCTGTAAATAAATTGGATAACAATGCTGACGAAAGATTTTTTGGCAAATTGTCAAAAGTAGCCGCAGTTGATGACATGATAAAAGGTCTGGGTTTTAAAGAGTGACAGACTGACGTAAAAAAAACAACAGATGGATAATGGATGTGACTATAAAACATTATTCAACATATTTTGTTTCGCCTCATATGCATACCTACATACATTGTGAAATTCCAAGGAGTGAAATTTATTGACCGCTTCCTCAAGATCGTTCGTGCTTTGGGTAGGGCCAAATCGGTCAAATTAAATCTTTTTAACGTAATCCTTCTGATTTTAGCAAGAAAGAATATATAATACCTTGTTGTCTAGTTTATACGTATATCATTTACTAGCTGACCCGGCAAACGTTGTTCTGCCATATAAATTATTTTTATTGAATATCTTGGTTGTTAAATAAAAATTAACGAATGTATTGTAAGTGTGTGGGGATGGGATCTATGACAGAAAGAGGAATGGAACGCTGTAGACGATGACCGCCAATAAAAACAAAAAAACACCAACTAAAATCGAAAAATGAAATAAAGAAAAGCAATATGAATTTCGAAGAGCAATTGAGTGTACGATATTTTTTGTCAGTGCATCTTTAGCCAACACAAATAAGCTCGATAAAAAAAAATTGTCGAAAAAATAGAATTATTTTTTTCTGGATAGGGACACCCTAATAAATAACCTAGCATGATGAAATGTACTTTAAAACCTGTTCTCATACCTGCCAAATATAGATAAAAAATTTCCTAAAAATCGGTCAAGCCGTTTCGGAGGAGTGCGACCACAAACACCGTGACACGTGATTTTTATATATAAGATTATATTGTGTGCATGCATGTAAAATATATGTATGTATTTATGTACCTACGTAGGTGTATATATGTGTGTGTATCTATGTTCATGTGTGTACGTATGCACGCATACATATAAAAATAAATATAAAATTTAAAATATGGTTATGCACATTTTCAGAATCTTACCCTTACGCACATCTTTTTCTCTTTCTATTTTCTGCTTTTTAGTACGATTTTATCAATTTTCAACATCATTACATATGTTTACACCAGACCTCATTCAAAGTAACTATCCTCCATTGGTCACCATGAAACAGGCAGCCACCTAGTATGGTGATTTAATGTATCTACTCTATGCAAATGTGTTAATTATGTAACATAAATTTTATAAATTAAAAGAAAATTAACATTGTCTGGTTTCTAGCTAGCATGAAAAATCAACAGATTGGCAAATCAAACGAAAAGAAAAAAAGGCCATAACCTAACCTAATGTAACCTGTTTAACCTAGTTTTTTTCAATCGCTTTTCAGGCACTGCTGACAACCAGCTACATTCCAGGAGAAATCCTGAATGTATGGCTGAGCAGTGACCTTTTTGTCAATAGAATAATGATGAATGAACGTTATTTATTATTATTATTTCACGACCTTAAATACTTTTATTTGAATTATAATTAATAATTTATTTAAAAAATAATTAATAAAAAATAATATATAGTATATTTGCAGCATATTCCAGAGTCGAAGATACTCTCAGTATCGCCCTGGTGATCGCAACCATTCAGAATTATCTCTCTGGTTCGGGAGCAGACCGGAGCAGTTGGGACATTATTGGGTGTTCACATTAAAAAAATACGTTTGAATTGTCGAGTTGTCCGATCACCCTAGTTTTGTGGTCCCAAGATCTTGAAAAGATTACAGAAATTGGGGAGCTTTTTCACAAAGAGACATATCCACAAATAATTTTTTTTTCGTGGGACAGTTTTAAGTGAATAATCACTAGGGTATAATTTTATGATAATATTTAAAGGCACCTTTAATTAACTGTTCGCATGGTCAATAATAAGAAAACTCGGTTCACTTGTGAAAAGCATAAGACGAATTTTGCTAGTTTTCGACCCCCTCCCCCCCTATTTTAAGAAAAAAATAAGAATAGGCCGACCCCCTCCCCCCCCATGTTTAATATTTATTACGTAAGAATCTAAAGGAAAAAAATGAATACACGTTTGGTTTGTTTTAATATTTGTTGGGGCGGGTCCGTTGCCATGGAAATGGAAATCGTTTACCTATACGCATCCGAGCGAACCGCGGCACTCGCGCGGTTGCCAGCGCCTTTTCAAAGTATAATTTTAACTTTGCACATTTTTGTTTAGGGTACAATATATCACTATCCAATTTCAGAGACTTAATTTGTTTTTTGAATAATTCATATTTCAGCGTTTCTGTTATGTTTATTTTGTTTTTGGATAATAATATATTGTACCATCTTACACCTAAATAAAAATAGTGGTGCTGAGCCGTGGTTGTTCTTAGCATAGGGATGGCTATTAAGCCATTGGTTTTGAATCTATTGCTTATGCTATCTGAGGGGTGAATTTTGTGAATAAAATATTCTTTATAAATTTGGCATAAGGCGTTTCTCTTATACAATTCTGTGATAGTTGCTACATTGAATTCCCGAAATATCTCTGTAGTAGGGAAGTCGTATGGTTTCTTAAGGATGATTTTTATAATTATTCTTTGCATTATAATTATGGGCTGTAAGGAAGCCTTAAAGGCCCCTCCCCACCCTATAATGCCGTACTGTAATAAGGACTGAATTAATGCATAATAGGCAATTTTTATAGTTTTCCTGTTTAAAATATTACGTATGTTATTAAAAACATAGATAAGTTTTCTTATTCTTTCCACAGTGAGATTGATATGATCTTCCCATTTAACATTTTTATCTATTAAGATTCCAAGATATTTTATATTAGATTTATGATTTAGCTTAGCTGAGTCCGTATTACATGTACCGTCATTTGCACAATTTTTGGAATGAATTGTTATGTTAATTAAATTATTTGGCACATCTTCTTGTAGAGAGAATGGAATATAATAAGTTTTTTCTGTGTTGAGTGATAATAAATTGTTATCGAACCAATTTTTTATAACCTTAAATAATATAGTAATATCGTTCCACGTCTTTTTTTCGATAATTATTGCAGTGTCGCATTTAAACATTTGGTTTGCGTATATTATAAATAAAATTGGTCCAATAACAGTCCCCTGGGGAATTCCAAATTCTAAAGTTTCATCTACACTTAGTGAGTTATTTAATTTTACTTTTTGATTTCTTTGAGTTAGATAACTTTGCAGCCAATACCTAACCTTCCCAATAATACCGATATCATTTAATTTATTAATTAGTTTTGTGTGGGAGATACTATCAAAAGCCTTGCGCAAATCAATGAAAATGCCAAGGCATTTGTTTTTTTTGTCTAATGCGTTGTAAATAGTTGAGGTAAGTTCAGCAATGGCATCATGAGTACTTAGTTTCTCTCTAAATCCAAATTGGCTACGACTAAGTATTTTATTATTTTCAATGTAGTACATGAGTTGCTTTTTTACGATCTTTTCAAAAAATTTTGCAATGTTTGAGACAAGAGATATGGGTCGATAATTTGATATTTCTTCAGGGCTGCCTGATTTGAAAACGGATGTTACGATAGATTTTTTATAAATTGAAGGGAATATTCCACTATTTAAGCTAATATTTGTAATGTGTGCAATTGGAATGCTTAAAAAACTGTTGTACTTCTTCAATTTTTAAAAACAGTGTATTACTCACTGTGCCAATCTCACATCGAATACGGAATTTTAGCTTGGGGTAACACTTATTATAATGCCCTCGAACCCATCATTAAAGCACAAAAACTAATAATAAAAATAATTCTTAAACTTCCTCTCACTACCAGCACTGATACGATCTTCAATACTTTCAACGTTATGGACATTAAACAGCTCTACGCAAAATCCATCTTACTTTATTTACATAAAAACAACAAAATCCTATACAAACCAACACAAATGATACACAATACACGAGCCAAAAATAAAGAACTTCTCCAAACTCCCTTTTCTAAAACCACCTTTGGACAAAAACACTTTAAATACATAGCTTGCAAACTATACAATACACTTCCAGCCACGATTAGACAAACCGAATCAAAGACCAAATACAAACAAGATTTAAAGAAATGGATTATAAGTATTGGACGCCACACTACTGCTAACATCTGTAAAATAGAGTACAAATAGACAGAATTACCATCTCACGTATGTCCTTACCCTTATTAAAGAACTTAAAATAGTAAAATCCTATATGTATAATATAACTTCCTATATAGACTCGGGATAGACTAAGGATTTACTACTTTATTCATCTCTTCCTTCACCTATATAATGCTCTCTTTATGATATTAACCCTCAATCTTAATCATCTTTCTGTTTGAATTGTATAAATCAGTATGTATCTTACCTTAAATATTCTCATGTTGTAATTAAATATTCTTATGTATGATACTCATTTATGTACCTCTACGCCTGTCTCAACACAGGTATTCCCTAGTGAGACAGGCATCGAATAATGTTATGTAAACATACCTTTTATAGATAAATAAAAAATAAAAAAAATATTTCCACTGTAACTCCATCAAATCCTGGTGCAGGTCCACCTTTTAATTCATTTATAATATTTTTTATGTCATTTGTTGTTACTGGCTGGAAAGCAGATAGGTTACTTTGTTTATGACAATCCTTTTCAAAATTATCTATTTTATAATTTTCATCGATCCGTGTAGCTAAATTTTGTCCGACGTTAGCAAAATATTTATTAAAGGCATTAGCACATTTTGTCGGTTCCCTTATGGCGTCAATAGAGTGTTTTCCGATATAAATTTTTTTAATAAGAGTTTTTTTGTTTTTTCTACTATTTATTTCATTTATTGTTTTCCAAACTTGTTTTACATTTTGTTTAGCCAGGTCAATTTCATTTTTGTAATAGTTTTCTTTAGTTATTTTTATAAGAGGTTAATTTGTTCCTATATTTTTTGTAATATGTAAATATTTTTTTATCTAAGGGAAATTTCTTTATCAAGCGATATAATTCTTCTTTTTTTCTAATAGACACGACTAAGCCATGTG
Source organism: Limnephilus marmoratus (assembly GCA_917880885.1). Taxonomy (NCBI): domain Eukaryota; kingdom Metazoa; phylum Arthropoda; class Insecta; order Trichoptera; family Limnephilidae; genus Limnephilus; species Limnephilus marmoratus. The sequence goes on from OU862921.1 coordinate 40,060,840, forward strand.
AAATCCATGGTTTTATTTTTTTGAATTTTGCTTTAATGTGTATAGTTTTAATATCAGTCGATGCTGTAATATAATTGTAGAGAATATTATTAAAAATATCTGCGCATGTTTCAGCACATGTAGATTCTAATACGGGTTTCCACGTTTCCGCGCTTATTTTTATATTTAATTTATTATGGTTGAGTGACTTTTTTGTAAAATTACTGCTTTCTGAAATTTTGCGTTTATTATTATTAAGTTGTTGTATAGAGATGCAAGTGTGATGATCAGTAATATTATTTTTTAATATTATCGTAAGTAATTTGTCAGTATTTTTAGTATTGCACCAAATGTGATCAATACATGAAGGACGTTGACCCGAAATTTCTCTAGTATAATTTTTTATACATAATTTAAAATTCATTTCTGACATAAGATTGATAAATTCAGTTTTTATTTTGTTATTATTTACGTTAGAAACATCCAAGTTAAAATCGCCAATCAGTGTTATGTTCTGTTTATTTTTTTTTTGTTAAAATAATGCTTCTTAATTCATCCATGAATACATATTCATTTGATCCGTGCGTTCTATAAATTGCGATAATGTTAAAACATATTTTATTTACAGTTACAATAATATCTAAGCAATTAACTCGCTGCATAGGTACTTCTTCCACTGTGATGTTTGAATTAACAGGATTTAACAAATACAACAATACCACTATTTCGATTAATAGGAAAGTGTGTCATAAAGTAGCTATAATTAGGTATACAAAATTTATTGTAATAGTTTGTGAACGCTTCAGTTAACACTATAACGTCCGGTTTTTGATTTAGTAAATTAATTGAAAGTAAGAATTCATTAAAATTTCGTTTCATTGATCTGATATTTAGATGTAATATTGAGAATGAATTCGGTAATTTATCTACAATGTTATTACAATCATTTAAAGTGTGACAAATATGTTCCGCAATATTAAGAGAATCATCTAATTCTTTAGTGAAAAAATTATTCATATTTATGGGAATAAAAAATAATTATGCAAAATGCAAACTTACTAATAGTCAATTAGCATTTGCGCATTTTTTAACATTTTCTTGCGGAATTCACATAAGTAACTGTTACCTGGATGTTCATTTTGGTAACCCTTTTTGTTAGTGCAGTTGTGGCATTTGGCAGGCTCTTGTTTTTTGGGGCAGTCTTGTATTTTGTGCTCTCCTGCACAGTGGGGGCATCTGGGACTCTTCATGCTTTCAAGGCATCTCAGTGATGTATGTCCATATCCAAGACAATGATAACAATGCATGAGTGGGTCGCAATCTTCTACGTGTGCTTTTGTGTATCCAATGTTGATCCTTTCTTTCGATATTATTATTTTTCTTAGTTTTGGTGATGTTTGGATAATGAAATTTGATAGTTTATCAGATTTTTTGTTCTTGAGCTTTTTTTTAATAATAATGGGTTCATTATCAGTTTCTGAGGTCATGGCGTTTTTTATGTCTTCATTTTGATTTATCAAATCTGTTTGAAGTTCTTCTTCTTTGTAGCAAGCATCAACTCCTTTAATGATAATGCATGGTTTTTTTTTTCTTTATTTCATTTGCTTGTATTCCAATATCTGGGTTTTTATTGATTTCATTTATTATTTTTTCGGTATCATTTTGTTTCTCACATGTTAGTATTATTTTGTTTTCATGTGTTTTTTTTAGTCCAGAAATTCCTATTCCTACTTTGGATACTTTTATTTTGTCTTTTAAAATTTTTTCGATTTCATCTGCAGGCTTGTCTTTTTTTGAGGAAATTAGTAGAGCAAAATTTGTTTTCGGTATTGGGTGCGATTTCTCCCTTACCACCATTGCATAGCTTTTTTCTTCATATTTTTTTTCTTCACGCTTTTTGTATTAATTTTTCTAATTTGTCTATGTTATCCTCTTGATTTAGGATAACTTTATTTTGTAGACTAATTATTGTGTTTTGTTGTGATGTTATTTTAGACTTCCATGAGTCTTCGATATTGATTAATATTGTTTCAATTTCGGTTTTTGCTTCTTTGGAAGCTTTAGTACTGCCAATTTTGTTAAGTTCCGTAAGTATTTTTTCAATGTTTTTTTTTAGTTCCATTTTGGAACATGGTCCCGAAGGTGTTAAATTTATGTTTGTAGGCAGTATACTTTTGCAGTGTCAGTCTCGTTAAACGACCGCTCATCGCGAGACATGCGACAATACTGTATTATTTACTCTACATTTTGCTCAGGAAAAAAGGGGTTATTGTTGGTCTATTAGCAAAGATTTATCATTTAGAAGATTTATAAATTCAGTAGCAATATACATGTAGTTCTTCTGAAATGATGAATCTTTGCGAAAAGATCAACCATGACCACCTTTTTTGCAAAGTTGATTTCCTGGGCTTTGTGGTATTATCTTTTTTTATAGTAATACCTCTCAAGAGTCTCAGCTGCTCCCGTCTGGAGCCAGTGAGACTATGGCATCCCCAATTGGTGTATGTTGCGAGGCTGAAGGTAGTGGGGAGCGGAAGAAGATGGTGAAGAGGAAGGTGGGGAAGTACCTGGCTATTCAGATCTAGTCACCAAACACGGCGAAAGCCATTACAAGCAACGTTTCACTTCTGAATGATAGTGTTACACCAAGGCCATACTGAGAGTATCTTCCACTCTGGAACGTGCCGCAAATATACAATACATTATTTTAATTAATTATTTGTGAAATAACACAAATTATTCAAATAACATTTATTTACCCACGCCAAGATTCGATCCCGCGACCTTCGGATTGTGAGTCAAAAGCCTTACCGGTGAACCCCGTCGGCTGTTCAGATAAAATAGTGGTAGTGATCCGGCTACGAGTGCAGAACAGAAACATAAATACTAAATACAGATTGAACCAGAAACTTGGTAGACGACATATGAACTAGGTACCATTCATAATTGATATCGGGGACATGCATCTTTCTTTTTGTGATATATGCAATTATATCCATGTAGTAATTCGGAAATGTTCGGGTCCGCCGAACGCTGCCGAAAGGGCTTACGAGCCGGGACAGCGCGCTAGTCTGTGGCGGCTGCCAGATCCATTCTAACTTCCGTTATAATCAGTCGCTACCGAGACAAATAAAAGAACATAACAATTGGCGCAGCCGTATTAAACCGTTCTAAAGTACAAATTGGATTTTAAAAAAAAAAAATTACCAAAGCGGGGTGAGCTAAATCACCCGAGAAATTTTTTCAAGGCTACCTACAGCCGTGACGGAACATCGGAGTATTTTTTGGGTTTGTCTGACCGAGATTAAGGACCGGCAGAACAAACCAAGGGTATCTCTGGCTATTCCTGGAGCCACAGTCAGAGTTCTGGAGTACTTTCCAAGGGTACTCAGAAGCAAGAGGCAGTGGTCGTTTTTGGGGCTCAACAGAGCCTTTCCACGAAGGTGAAGTTCCGAGGGAGTGCCGAGGGAAGGCATTCATACAAGGCAAACAGTGCTAGTGTCGAGGAAGGTCACTCACTCATCAAGAGGAAACAATCTGGAGACGTTGCAACCGCAATTTCTAAGATAGGTTTTGCATTTCTTACTTGTGGAGGATTTGTCTGGGTTTTTTTTTTGTAATTTTTTCCGGGGTAGTATTGTTGTCGTAGCTTCGCGTGATTATTTTTTTTCCCTTTGTGAAGATGGAATCGGCGAGAATTCCACCGTTCTCTCACATAAACGGAGATTGGGATGTGTTTCAACTCAGATTAGAGCAGTTTCTCGTGTTACATGATGACATTACCGAGATTAAGAAAAAGGCTTATCTGATAAACTCGCTTGAAACGGAGACCTTGACTCTTCTGTCCAACTTATGTTTCCCGATTAAAATCACAGATGTTACGTTTCAGAAATTAATTGAGTTGCTAAAAAAACATTGTAGTAAATGTAGATCTCTTTTTCAAGAGCGGGAATCATTTTTCCAAGCTAAACAGAATCATAACGAATCGATTAGGGATTTCGCCGCCAGACTCCGAGGACTCAGTTCATTCTGTCAGTTCGGAAACAGGCTGGAGGATAATCTTGTAGACGTGTTTGCAATCGGTCTACTTCCGGGTCCAGTACGGGTAAAATTGTTTGTTGAAGGGCCTAAACAAAACTTTAATCAACTAGTTGAACTTGCAGTGACCGCGAAAGGTCCTGAGGTCGATTCAATCAAGATGAAGTTGGAAGTAAATTCGGTAAAGGAATTTGGAAGATCGGCTTCTCCGGCGCGAGAAATAAATTCGGTAAAGAGATTTGGAGGATCGGCTTCTCCGGCGCGAAAACTTTATTATCGGTCGAATAGTTCCGATTCATGTAGGTCGGATAAACAAGTTAAAACCAGTTCATCTCTAAAAAAGTGTAAGATTTGTGGAAAATCAAATCATGACACTCATAACTGTAAGTTTAAGCAAGCTAAATGTTATTCTTGCGGTAAATTGGGTCATTTACAGAGATTTTGTAAAAACGGGTCAGTAAAATCAGTTATGAATTGTAATAATGAAAATATTGAAAATGTAGCTTTTGTTAAGGTAATCAAGGCACAATTGAAATTAAATGGGAAATCCTTCGAAGCGATGATTGATTCAGGTTCATCAGTTTGTGTTATTCCGGAGACATTGTTTTGTAAACATTTCAGTAATATAGAGTTGTCACCCGAAACACGAAAAATTTCAGGTTACGACGGGAATATGTTGACTGTTGTGGGTAATGCAAATTTCAAGGTCGAATACCATAATCTAGTTAGGTTAATAACCTTTATCGTTGTGACAAACGGATCGGTTCTGGTTGTAGGAAGAGATTTCATGGAAATCTTTAACCTCAACATTAGTTCAAAACAAAGTGCTATCAATTCAGTTTCGTCAGAAGTTTTTGAGAGAAAACTAGGGCGATTTAATAAATTCAAAGTGAATTTTAAAGTGAAGAAAGAAGACTACGGGTCTGATTTCGTAAGTTTTGTTAGCAATTGTGAACATCTTGACGTTAATTCGATTAGGGAAGCCACTAAAGTAGATACGGTCATTCAAGGCGTAATGACGTGTTTAAGGCAAGGGTGGCCCAAACGGGTTAAACGCGAGGAGGAATTATGGAAATTCTGGATAAAAAGGAACGAACTTTCGATTGTTAAGGATTGTTTATTTTGGCAACATAGAATTATTGTTCCAAGTTCGTTGCATAAAAAAGTGTTAGAGCTCATGCACCGTTCACACTTAGGTATTGTAAAGATGAAAGGGTTAGCAAAAGGTTATTTTTGGTGGGCATCGCTGAGCAATGATTTAGAGAAAATTGTTCAGGAATGTCCAGAATGCGCGTCGACGAAACAATCTCCGCCAAAGAGTCAATTATCGGTATGGCCTAATTCTGGGAAGGTCTGGAGTAGGTTACACCTGGATTATAGTGGACCGCTGGCAGGAAAAATGTTTCTGGTCGTCTGCGACTCATTCACTAAATGGGTTGACTGTATTGAAGTTCAAAGGGCAGATTCAGCTAATACTATATTTGAATTGAGGAAATTATTTTCAAATTTTGGCTACCCTGAACTCATAGTTTCAGATAACGGAACTTGTTTCACGAGTGAAATTTTCCAACAGTTTCTTCGGGAAAACAATATTAAATTCATGTCATCTTCAGTTATGCACCCAAAAAGTAATGGTATCGCAGAAAATTCAGTGAAAACTACTAAGAGTTTTCTTAAAAAACTTATGGTAGGAAATAAATTTCAGGTTGATTACAAGGGTAAATTGTTACATTTTTTGTCCGATTATAGAAATACTCCACATTGTACGACGGGAGTCCAGCCGGCAGTTTTATTGTTTGGTAGGAAACTTAGATCTACTTTTGACAGTCTCGTTCCGAAAGAGAATGAACGGGTTGTGTCAAAACAACATGATTTGGCGAATAAAAATATTGAGGCAAATCAACGTAAACAAACTAAGTATTATGGTGGTGTAAAAACAAGAAATTTTATTGTGGGACAAAAATGTGTAGTTAAAGATTTCAGAAAAAATAATAAATTTACATGGGTAAAGGGAATTGTCACAGATAAAATTGGAAAAAAATTATATTTGGTAAAAACTTGTGATTCTCAATTAATTTGGAAACGTCATGTGGATCAGATGAGGAACTTGTCAGTGTCTTGGAGTGATGTTGAGTCAGATTTGCCAGATTCCGCGTCTGATGACACGAGGACTGAGCACTCTGAGAAAGAGTTGTCCAATCTGTGGAGTGAGTTGACGGTGTTTTCTCCTGATTTCAGATTTGCGGAGGGAGGAGAGAGGTCACCGGAGGTCACAGACACGGCAATCGCTGGTCCAAGTAAAAGTTCAAATCCCTGGTTGGGGAGACTCCGCCCAAGATAGTCCACAAGGAAGGAACGGAAAGCCTTCTAACTTAATATAATTTTGTGTGAAATATTAATAATGATGTGTTTATGAAAAAAACATTATAAGAACTTGAGTGAAATATCAGTATAATATTTACAGTGTTTGAATTATATAGAATCATGAAATACTTAAATATGTAGCGACTGATTTACAGGGGGAAGGGTGTGATATATGCAATTATATCCATGTAGTAATTCGGAAATGTTCGGGTCCGCCGAACGTTGCCGAAAGGGCTTACGAGCCGGGACAGCGCGCTAGTCTGTGGCGGCTGCCAGATCCATTCTAACTTCCGTTATAATCAGTCGCTACCGAGACAAATAATATACTACTTATTGAATCTATTGTACATTACAATAAAGGACGAAGAACTTACGTTTATCTCTTAATTATTATTGTGTGGCTAGTAAGGCCACAAATAAAAGAACATCACACTTTTGTAATACGCTCCTCGTATGGAACGAGTCCGACTTTTGTCTTTCATCCATTAGTCAGATTAACAAATCCCTTCTCTATACCCCTTTCTTCACCTTACTCAATTGGGAGAGAATAATATAGATCATCTACCTGCATGGGCGTAGCCAGGGGGGGGGGGGGGGGATTTTGGGGGTTCGAAAAGTTAAGATATCAACATCAACAATATTAAAATAAGGAGATGCGAGCGGCATAACTTATTTTATTACTAATAATTACACCAATAATGTATTTTGGATTCGCCCTCTCTACCACTCGCCGCTGGCCGTCGTCGATTATCCGATCGCATTCGGTAACCTTTGTATATTTTCGTGCCGTATCGGTATGGTATTATTATGTATCCCACACTAGTGATGGTATGTCTAGGGAAATTTGACTAGATCTAGGGGAGAAAAATATTTTTTAGGGAAAAGGGAAATCAGCACTAAATCTACGGAAATTTCGACCTGGTAATTTTTTTATTACAATGACAAAATTACTGGTATTATATATCTACCCATATGTTTTTTAGAATTCCCATGAATCTTAAATATTGTTGATGTACTTACAAGCAATTTTGTCAAGTAATGTTATTTTTAACACTGACAACTCAAAATGATATTATGTTTCTAAAAAGATTAATGGGGACCACTGAAAGAAAAAAAAAATTATCTTGCAAGTTCCGTTTTTTCGGTGATCGCGGTTGATTTTTATTCTGCAAAGTGATTTTTATTTGGAATTCCGTTTCTAATTTCCGTTTCTAATCAGTGGTAAGTTTATAGGTATTATTATTTTACTTAGCAAAAATTGTTTAATAAACATATAACAGGATTAGAACTTGCATAAATGTGAATATTTGAATAATTTGACCGCTTAAAATGTTATAACATGTACAACTAGTATTTTGTTTTGAAAAGATTTATTTTCTATATACATTTGTTACTTTAATTTTATTTAAAAAAAGAAAATAAATTAAGTAACCAATATTGTTATAGTTAATGCTCAAGAAATACAAAGTCGTCGTCCCCCCCCCCCCCCCCCCGACCAGTAGTTTTATTTTCTTGAACCCCCCCCCCCCGATACTAAAACCTGTCTACCTGTATACTGTAGTGTTGAGGCAGATATTGGAATGAGTAGCGTCAAATAAAACTTTTTAGGAAATTCGAAACAAATTTAAATATAAAATCGGTTTAAATTTAGCGAAGCAAATCATTAATAACTTTTTTCATAGTTATTGTTTTGTAAGATTGATTGGCCGATATTCATCAATGTTCAATCCGTTTCCTTTTATTATACGGTGTAATTGATTTGTGAGTAATTAATCAATATCTATTCAAGGCGATAAAAATACATAAAGATTAACGATTTCAACAGTGGCAGTTCGTGTTATGAGGCAAGGGAGGCGTGCCTCCCCAAAACAATAAAATGGGAAAAGGATACACATATCCAGTATCAAGACATCCAAAATACAGGAAAACTTTAATTAAATCTTGATATGTAGCAAACACTTTGTGGGAATACATAATTATAATAAACACAATTAAATAACTTTGTTTCAATTCCACTTTATTATTTTTTAATCCAACCGGTTTCGGTTCGTACTGAACCTTCCTCAGGGGTGAATAAAAATATATTGAACATAATACAGAAAAACATGATATTTATAAGTAAAATTAGAAGAGGGAGACAGAATATCAACTTAGGTGGGGGCGATGAGGGAGGTGTCTAAGAGGGAGGGGTGAACGTGGGTGGGGGTAATGGAAATATTTAAAAAATCGGGGTGTTAAACAAATCTAATTGTTTATTAAGTAAATTGGTTTTATTTATTTTTAATGACTTTTTTATTTCAAGGGCTTCAAGATTATTAAGGCGTAGACCTATCCCATTTCTATGCAATACATCTATCCTGGAAGCTTTATTAAATGAGTGATTTTTATCTATTAGGTGGGAGGCGAATTCTGAAAAACCTACACTGTTTAGACATCTCAAGTGTTCGACCACTCTTGTTTGAATGTTTCTAGCCGTTTTACCGACGTAAAAATCTAATAGATAATAGATAAAAATCACTCACCTAATAGATAAAAATCACTCATTTAATAAAGCTTCCGGGATAGATGTATTGCATAGAAATGGGATAGGTCTACGCCTTAATAATCTTGAAGTCCTTGAAATAAAAAAGTCATTAAAAATAAATAAAACCAATTTACTTAATAAACAATTAGATTTGTCTAACACCCCGATTTTTTAAATATTTCCATTACCCCCACCCACGTTCACCCCTCCCTCTTAGACACCTCCCTCATCGCCCCCACCTAAGTTGATATTCTGTCTCCCTCTTCTAATTTTACTTATAAATACCATGTTTTCCTGTATTATGTTTATATTTATATTTTGTTTTATATTTTTATTCACCCCTGAGGAAGGTTCAGTACGAACCGAAACCGGTTGGATTAAAAAATAATAAAGTGGAATTGAAACAAAGTTATTTAATTGTGTTTATTATAATTATGTATTGCCACAAAGTGTTTGCTACATATCAAGATTTAATATCGGCGAGTACGGCCAAACAAGCAATAATGTATAAAAAGTATTCAATTAAATACAGAATTATGTCTATCAACATCAACTTTTATAAACAGTGCATTAAAATGAAAGTGTTCCCCAACTATTTGAATTCAAGTTTTAATAATAAATTATCAGTGACATCTTCGATCCACAAAGCTAAAATGGCGTGGTTAAAGGAAGATTTAATTAATGCATATAAACAACGTAATAACATTAAACTTAAAATCAAAGTGTTACACATTGAACTAGTACATAACCTCCACCCAATTGAATGGGACCTCTTCGATGATAAAATTAGAAATTATGTTTCCATTGAATCATTCAAAAAACGTTTAATCTTAGATAAAAAACTAAAAAACCTGTGTGCTGCTAAACTTCATAATAACCAATCACTATCTTCACAACATAAATTTTACGATCGAGTACAAAATCTATCCTCTGTACAGTTCACCCCAAAAGAAATGACATTACTATCTAAAGGTTTAAATCACAATCTTCATTACACTAAAAATAATGTCAATAGTGCGATCGAAAACGTTGCAGTGGACATCCAGACCGCCCTCCACTACTTTCCAACTACATTACAATATAAAAGTGCTGAAACTTTACAAGATTTAATCCCTAAATATCAAACAAAGTTTAATCCAGAAACAATTCAAGCGAACAATATCCGCAAAAAGTTAACTAGTGAAAAATTAGTGTTAACGAAAGCCGACAAAGGCAATACAATAATAATAATGAACCGTTCAGAATATATTTCAAAAGTGCATAACTTTATTAATAATGACACTTTCGTACCTCTTCTAACTGACCCAACTAATAAGTTTCAACAACACATCAAAAATGCATTAAAAGATTGTAAATCCACTATTTTTGAAGACATTGTTACGTTACGGAATTGTTTCCCGTGCGAGCTAATAGCGAATTGACCCCTTGCACAGGCCCTCCGCCCCCTCTCCCCGCACCGCGCGGCGCCCGTGCCAAGTGCCGAGCGGCTCCCCGCTCCCATTCCTTCGCCGGCCTTCGGCAGAATAACTGTGTTCCCCGTGATTCGCGCTAGGCGCTCTCCGTAAACGCTCACGATGTTTTACTTTAATTGTGTATTGTGCTTAAAGAGGCTTACGCCTACCCAGAATCCTGTCTGCCGACCGCCTATCTCCTGCTTGTGAGTACCAATGAACCTTGCTACCCCTCTGTGTGCTAAGAACTGACATTTAAATTCACTAAACACGTGTAGAGAGAGTTGAGAGAAGCTCCCCCCGTTATGATAGAATTAATTAGAGATAGCCAAATACTCATGTGTGTAGTGCCGATGCTGGCCTTTTGTAGAACCCTGTTCACCTTTAATTGAATAAAACCCTTTTTCGTGCATAACAACTGTGTTCTGATTGAGGAAGGAGACCTGGAGATTTTGAGGAAAGGAAGGGGAGTAGGAATTAACAAGCGAACCACAGACACTCGCCCTGGGTTTAAGAGGGACCTTGCTCGCGCCGGCTGTGCAGAGCTAGCCGCCGGCTTGTTTATTGCATGTCCTTTCCAGGTTTTGGGTTTAGCGTTGGCCGCAAGTAGCGCCAATGCTAGCAACATGTCATATGATAATGTGAAATTCCTTACGAAAAACCTAAAAATTCCAAGATTATATGGATTCTTGAAAATCCGATTGCCCAATTAGGCCCGTCGTATCATGTTGTAATTCCCCGAATTACAAATTAGCCTCCTTTGTGACTAGCCTATTTAATAGTTCTAATGTATTTTCCCCTGTATACACCATTAAAAATTCATATGAATTAGTCACCCACTTAAAAGATTTAACTTTACTAAATAACTGCAAATTAGTGTCCTTCGACGTTGTCAATTTATTCCCAAATGTCCCTGTAAATGAATGTAAAAATATTATTTCTAATTTATTAACCAATTCTAACTTACCAAAAGATCTCTCGGATGATCTGGCCCGTATGTTTAACATCTGTCTGAATCAAAATTATTTTAAATTTAATGATATTATATATCAACAAAATGAAGGTCTCCCCATGGGTCTCCCTACGAGTCCGCTTATCGCTGATGTGTTTATGGATCACTTGGAAAAAAATATTTTTAATTGTAACTCACCCCTTCTTAAAAAAATGTGTTTTTCTGGAAACGCTATGTTGACGATATAATATGTATTTGGAAAGGTACTGACCGTCAACTTAACTCCTTCCTGTCCCTCCTAAATTCATTCCATAAAAAAATTCAGTTCACTTTAGAAATAGGAAAAAATTGTTGTTTAAATTTCTTAGACCTATCCCTATCCATTGTTAATAACAAATTTGAATTCAATATTTATAGAAAACCTACCTTCACTGATACCGTAATTCACAGTACTTCTAACCACCCCATCTCCCATAAACACTCCGCATTCCATTCTATGATTCACAGACTTGTCAATATTACTTTATCTAACGTCAATTTTACTGAAGAACTCGCTAAAATCAAATCTATTGCAATAAATAATGGATACCCCCATAGCTTAATCGATAAAATCCTTACAAAAAAACTTAATCTCATATCTACTAATAAATTCCTTTATTATAATACACACAACATCAGAGATAATAAAAACCACGGTTGGCGTAGAATTTTATTCATAAATAACTTTTCATCTTCATGTGTTTCTAAATTCCCTACAGAAATTAAAGCTGCGTTTTATACTAATAACAACTTAGGTAAACTTTTAATAAACTCTAAAGATAAAGAAAATAACTTAAGCCATTCTGGCATATATAAACTTAAATGTAATGACTGTTCGGCCTTTTACATCGGTAAAACGGCTAGAAACATTCAAACAAGAGTGGTCGAACACTTGAGATGTCTAAACAGTGTAGGTTTTTCAGAATTCGCCTCCCACCTAATAGATAAAAATCACTCATTTAATAAAGCTTCCAGGATAGATGTATTGCATAGAAATGGGATAGGTCTACGCCTTAATAATCTTGAAGCCCTTGAAATAAAAAAAAGTCATTAAAAATAAATAAAACCAATTTACTCAATAAACAATTAGATTTGTCTAACACCCCGATTTTTAAAATATTTCCATTACCCCCACCCACGTTCACCCCTCCCTCTTAGACACCTCCCTCATCGCCCCCACCTAAGTTGATATTCTGTCTCCCTCTTCTAATTTTACTTATAAATACCATGTTTTTCTGTATTATGTTCAATATATTTTTATTCACCCCTGAGGAAGGTTCAGTACGAACCGAAACCGGTTGGATTAAAAAATAATAAAGTGGAATTGAAACAAAGTTATTTAATTGTGTTTATTATAAAACTTTAATTTAAAAGTTTCCAATTTATAAATTGTATTAGTCTTAAAGTTACTTCGATTTAAATATTAACCTTTCTTATTTATGTAACTTTTCACGCCAGTGCAACGCTGCCAGCCACACATGAATTTCCACTCGCCACGCCGAGCTACTACACAACACAGTACATACACTTTTTTATGCTCCGAAAGCGAGAACTTCTTCCTTTCACAATGCCCCATTAAATAGAGCAATTCAATTGCTTAACGATTCTGCATTGAGCATTGACATTTTCAATGTTACCTTCAGAGAGTTCAGTAACTACCTTTTGACACACGTCTCAACGTAGTGAAACTGCCCCCTTGGCCTTTTTTTCCTCCTATATTTTGTAATCTTCTCCGTAATAATTTGGTGTATAACTGTTTTATGGAGAACCTGAAAAAGTAAATAAATAAATAATACCCTAGTGAGGCAGAGATAGGGCCCGCCTCCGGGAGCCGATAATTTATAATTGAATTGTACAGTAGCAGACACGTTCGCCCGTTGTTTAGTTTGAGGCGCGCCTCAAAAAATGAACACTTCCGAAGTAGAACCGATCATTTACGATTAGCTCTAGTGCTCTAGTGACCAAAGATTTGTTTGTTTTTGTGATTATTTGTTATAGTACGCGACAAGAGGTGCCTACGGAGTGTTGTTATTTTGATTAATTCTGTATGGCAAATTTGCCATTGACGATCTATCTTGCTTTAGCACATCATTATTATTATAGTTTGTCGTAGGTAATAATTCTATTATTTCTTATAGGTAAAGGTAGTTGCACGTTGTCCATTATACTTACTTTAAAAAAATGTTCGTGCCTTCCCACTTTTCAACCCCGTAAACCACCACTGGATTACAATAACTTTCAACAACTATTGCGGTAATTATTAATTGAAATGCACCATCGCGTTTTAAAATTGATCATAAATATCTAACCACCATTTCAGCAAATTCTAATTAAAATAAAATACGTAAGCAATAAAATAACGACAATGCTTTACCTTGTACACGTTGTAACCTATCACTATTAATTTAATACTTACGTTTAACAGAACAACGGAAGAGAATTTTTATTCAATGCTACGACAGGCCATGAAGAAGGTCATGTGGTATTAATACATTTAATGTTGTTTTAAAATACCCCTAGATAATAGACAGCTGACAGTACATACGATGAGAAAATAGTACAAATTAATCATGCTGTGTTATTGATTCCAAATGACTGACAACCAAACAGTGTGGACGTGCGTATTGCATGTAGCACAGATGAAGAAAGTAAAAATATTATTTTCTTCAATAATGGCAAAATTGTCGGGGATCAACTGTCGGGTCGCCCTAACAAATTGTTGATTTTTGAAACATGTTGATAATATTTATGAAATAATGGTGTAAAAATTATTTTATTCTCGCCAAATTGATTGTCATATTTTAGATAATAGATCAAAGAAAGGCTGTTGGTAGATTTTAAATGATTATCAAACCAATGATGACGCGAAATCCTCCTTGCAACCCAGTGGTAAAAAAAATAAACTCAGCATAATCTTTACTATGTATAAAATGAAGTCGCTTTCGTTGTATGTGCGTTTAGATCTTTTAAACTACGCAACGGATTTTCATGCGGTTTTCACCAATAGATTGAGTGATTCATGAGGAAGGTTTTTAGATACATAATTTGTCAAAGTTTTGTGTAAATTGGTTGAAAACATAATATATCTGTCCAAGCGGCAGCGGGCAGGCGGACAGCGTGGTGTGGATTTGATTAGATGGCGTTGTTATAAAGGTTTCGTTAGCCACAGCAACGTGTGGCCGGGTCTGTAGTGATATAATAAATAAATAAATATTTCTTACTTAACCTTCAAAGGGTACCTCCTGTACTTTTAGAAGTTGTTTATCGCAGTGGTATTTATTTATAAATAAATAAAATTAGCCTTTTATTGCTGTTAAACTTAAAAACATTTCTCTAATCTAATTAATAAATATATTTTTTAATATTATTCTAAACAGCTTGTCTTTCAACATAGGCCTCCTCTAAAGATTTACATTTTTCTCTATCCTTTGCAACTGTGATCCATTCTGGACCAGCCATTTTTTTTAGATCATCTTCCCGTCTTTTCGTTTGTCCGCCTTTTACCGCCTCTTGGATACCACTCTGTTACTATTTGGTCCATTTCTCTTGTCTTTCCCTCAACACATGTCCAGTCCATCGCCATTTTAGTGTTCGATGTACAGAATGACCTATTTGAATTAAGTTCTGTTTTTTTTTTATTTCTCTTAATTTTACTTTATCTCTTCTACATATTAACTCCAATGACACTTTTTCCATGCCATTTTGACAGACAGTTTATTTGTTAAGGTTTTCGTTAGTGTCCATGTTTGACTACCATATTATGTTAAACAGAACAGAATGCATGCTCTGTAGACTTTTCTTTTAGCTTTTATTTTTAGCTTTTTTCTGTCCTTCATAATTTCACTGAGCGACCAGTATCTCCAAGTATTGGCTATCCTCCTATCGATTTCTTTGTCCATGATTTTTCTGGGTGATATAAGTTATCCTAAGTAGCTGTACTCGTCTACGTATTCTATTTGTTGTGTGTTTACTACGATTTCATGTGTCTTTGTGGAATTAGTCATGACTTTTGTCTTGGTGATGTTCATTGACAGCCCTGCCTTCGCACTCTGATCTGATAATTGTTGTAACATATTGTAGTGTTCTGTTATTTTAGTGGACATACTAACAGACTCTCCAAATACTTGGATGGAGATTACTTGGTAGGAATGAATAGATTCTTGTTGTTATCTGGATTTATTTATACTTCGCGTATACAATTGGGACTGCGGTAGTCTACCTAACTAGAAGATAGCTATAATGGTTCTGCTCAGCGATAACTGAAACACACCCTCTGAGCCCTCCGATCCCCTGCCGGAGAGCTTAAGCACTACGTTGCCTGCCATCTAGCGGAATCTACCGATAGCTGATAAGTCCGCTATCTGTGTCTACAAGGCGGAAGCTTTTACGATACACCACACACATATTGCAGCTTTCTTTAAATTCAATTGAATAACCGGACAGGATTAGAGTGGTTTCCTAGAGATGGCCAGAACTCTCCAAGAATTATAATATCGGCGATACATGATGCAATTCCTCCAATGTACTGAAGGACTGATCTGTTCAAACTGATCTGAGAATATATTTACTATTGCAAGATACACATCCGCTACATTAGTGTCCACACACCACTTTCCCGACTCTCGAGGCAGTTCCCAATCAACACAAAAAAAAATTGAAGTCGAAAGGGCAAACCAAATCAATTGTCACCGTTATAATATTTCTTTTATATAAAATAAAATCCGCAATACAATATAATAATTTAAATATTCAAAACCTTTTCAATAAAACCGTATTTAAACAAAGGCGAGACATTAGTATCTTTACATAGTATAAAATGAAGTCGCTCTCGCTATCTGTGCGCTTAGATCTTTTAAACTAGGACACGGATTTTTACGCGGTTTTCACAAATAGATAGAGTGATTCATGTGGAAGGTTTTTTAGGTATATAATTTGTCAAAGTTTTGTGTATGTTGGTTGAAACAGCAACGTGTGGCCGGGTCTGCTAGTCACGTATAAATCAATCAATGTATTACCGGTTCGTGCTCTTACGTGGCCAAAAATTGTGTTACAGCACATATCCTACAGTCCGTATAAAACAATGATGGATCATGTACACAACACAAGTTCCATACAAAATAGAGAAATGAAAGTACTGGTATTTCAAAACAAATATGGTCAAGGAAACCTTGAATATATTATACCATTAATATTTTAAAAATTGCCATACGAATTTAAAGAAAATTGCTCTTAACGAAATTCTCATTGATGCTAAAATCATGGCTATTGGGTGATGAAATGTAAGAAAAGGCAGTTAAGACTTTAGAACTATTTATTTTATAATTAGACAACGTAAAAGATCGTAAATGACAGTGCACAAACAATGTAGGTAGAACTGACAGTGCACAAAAACAAAAGCTAGAGGGCGTTCATACTTCTATCATCCTCTCCTGAACGCACACGCTTTAAAATTAAACCCATTGATGAGGTGAAGTTTTCATGCTTCGGTCGGTGGAGTGCTTTCGTCAAAATATCTGCGACCATATCTCCAGTGCATCTATATTGAACCATGATTTGTTTGGCAGCAACTTTCTCGCGCACAAAGTGATAGCGGACGTCTATATGTTTACTGCGCGCGTGGTAAACAGCATTTCCTGAAAGACTAATCGCACTCTGATTATCACAGTAAAGGGTTATAGGTGTACCTTTAAGTTCAGGTTGAAACTCGTCTGCCAGTTGTTTCAACCAAAGAGCTTCCTGAATAGCCGACGATAGAGCCATATATTCAGCCTCAGTTGTAGAAAGGGCTATGGTCTGCTGTTTCTTGGAATTCCAGCTTATTGCGGCACCCTGAAATAAAAATATGTATCCTGTGCAGGATTTTCTATCTTCAATGTCATTTGCCCAATCTGAATCGCAATAGCCTGAAATTTTTTCATTAACATTCCGTTTATAAACTAGTTTCATATTCATTGTAGCTTTCAGGTATTTCATGACTCGTTTCAGAGCCATCCAATGTTCATTAGTAGGTTGACTATTATATCTACTCAGAGAATTTATTACATAGGTAATGTCTGGACGAGTTCCCTGTACATTGTATTTATTTTTGTACAACAAGCAGCCAATTATTTCTTGATATGGAATGTTATTTAAAATTTCTTGTTGACTTTCAGCCTTCTTCATTTTAACATTAGCATCAGCGGGAGTCCACTTTGGCTTACAATCGTTCATTTCAAATCGTGTAAGCATCATCTTTATGTAAATAGATTGATCAATAGAGATCTCATCAACATTTTCATCTTGTGAAATTCTAAAACCAATGCAATGTTTGGCTGTTCCTAAATCCTTCATGCAGAATTTTTCTTTTAACTTCAATTTTATGATACGTGAGGTCTCTTCATTATTAAATAAGTAAATTATATCATCTACATATACTGCTATAAAAAGCATATCATTTTCATTCAAAATACGGTAGTAAACGCATGGATCTATGTTTGAACGAGTCATTCCAATTTCTAACAGAGCAGTGTTTAATTTTTTATTCCACTGTCTGCTCGCTTGTTTAAGTCCGTATATTGACTTGTTCAGTCTACATACTTTATTTTCATCTTCATAGCCAGGTGGTAAGGACATGTAAATTTCTTCATCAATGTCACCCTGTAGAAATGCTGTGACTGCGTCCATTTGGTGTATTTTAAGTCAATATTTGACAGCAAGACCAATCAAGTATCTTATGGAAGTATAACGGACTACTGGAGCGTATACCTCATTGTAATCAATACCATTGTATTATAATTTGAAATTAATTTCAAATTATAATACAATGGAATTCCACCACTAATTATCAGTGCAAAAACTAGACTCATGTAATCAATACCCTTCACTTTTTTATATCCTTTGATCACCAGTCTAGCTTTATAGCGTGTAATAGATCCATTGCCATCCATCTTAGTTTTATATACCCATCTGCTGGGAATTACTGATTTTCCTTCTGGTAAGTCAACCAGTGTCCATGTATTATTTTTTATTAATGACTGATATTCTTCCGTCATAGCTCTCTTCCAATCATCAGCCTTTTCACTGTTAAGAGCTTCTTGTAGACTTTGTGGATCACTGTTTAGTAAATTAATAGTTGACTCAGAACTTTGACACATTAAGGATGAGGAACCTGGATGAATATCATTTCCATCATTATTTTGACATCTCATTCTCCTCGGCAGCGATCTCAGAGTCATATTAGATTCCAGTGGAGAGTCAACTGTCCTGTCTGGTACGTATGTGTCATCATTAACGTCCTCATATTGATCAGAATCATCTGAAATATAAATACTTTGTGATTCAGCCTGTGTTTCTCTTCTGTCATTAATTTCATCATCAATATTTCTTTCCACTGGTTCTTCGAGTTCATCATACAAAGGTAAGTAAACAGAATTCTTTTCTTTTACTTCATCATACCTTTCCTTTGAATTTTCTTCTATCTCTATGTCTTTTTTACAAATTTCTTTTTCTTTTTCAGGTACATTGTCCACTTTATTTCTTTTAATAGAAGCTTCTAGGAATACAACATCTCTACTCAGGACTCCTTTTTTTGTTTCAGGATCTATAAATCGGTAACCTTTGGTACTGTCGCTGTAGCCAACAAAAATTAACTTACGTGACTTCACATCAAGCTTAGTTCTTTTTTCTTTAGGAATATGCACCATTGCAGGACATCCAAAGATTCTCATGTGATTTAGATTTGGTTTCTTACCAGTCCATACTTCATAGGGCGCCACATCGGATAAGGTACAGGTGGGAGAACGGTTAACGATATATGCTGCTGTAGCTACCGCTTCTGCCCAGAATGTGACCTGCAACTCAGCATTTAAAATCATGCATTTAGCTCGCTCTATTAAAGTTCTATTCATTCTTTCACTGAGGCCGTTTTGCTCTGGTGTGTATGAATTAGATGTCTGGTGCAGTATTCCACGTTTTTTTAAGTAGGCTTCAAAAGTTTTATTTTTGTATTCAGTTCCACTATCGCTTCTCAAAATTTTAATTTTTGTACTTAACTCATTTTCTACTCTATTCTTAAATTCCACAAATTTATCAAATACTTCATTCTTATTCTTAATAAAATATACATGTACTCTCCGAGAAAAATCATCAATAAAGGTTACAAAATACCTTGCCCCTCCAATTGAAGTGTGCTTCATAGGTCCACACACGTCACTGTGAATAAGCTCTAGCAGGCTGGTTGCACGGGAGCCTTCAGTGGGGAACGGTTTTCTCGTTTGCTTGCCTTCAAGACAGGTAACACAAATGGAATTTTCTGTTCTTGGTGACAGCTTTACACCTTCTGTACAGTTAGGTATTTTATTAAGGCTAATGAAATTTAAGTGACCCATCCTCTGGTGCCATAGATAAGTATCATCATCAGTCTTAGCCATCATGACTTGCATATTTTGATTATCACAAGTATTTAACAGATATGTGTCATTAATTAATTCGGCCTTTGCAACTAACTTGTTACTCGGATTGTAAATTTGACAGCCATGTTCGATAAATATTACTCTGCATCCACCTTTAATTATTTTGCTAACTGACAACAAATTTGTTTTTAATTCTGGTACATATAAAACATTCCTCACCTGTATTGAATCGGTGCTGCCATTGTTTGCATTTATTTTGATACATACATTACCGCAGCATTCAACCTTTAATACTTTGTTATTAGCAATTCTGATGCTCGGTACAGAAGAGGGAGTGATATCGGTGAGCCAGTCACGGTGCATGGTCATATGCATAGATGCCCCTGAATCAATATGCCAAGAATGAGAGTCGTTTGTTGTAGATGCTGAAAAGGCTGCAACATACCCTGTATTTTTATCTGTTTTTTTATTATTATCACTTGTATTCTTATGCCAACAATTTTTACTGAGATGTCCGTACTTGTTACAATTAAAACATCTTAAGCCTTTCTTAATACTTTTGGGCTGATTATTTTTTGTGTTTGTATAAAGTGCGGTAGTGTCTGATGTCTTTACTTCCTGTAGTAATTTGTTTTTTTACTAAATCAGCACTAATCTTTATACCGGAACTTTCTAAGCCCATTATCATGGGCCTATATATTTCTGGCAAACCTGCCAGCATTAATGTGCCCAACCACTCATCGTCCACATGGAATTTTATATTCCTTAACTTGTGCGCGGCTGTCATAATTTTGTTTGCGTAGTTTTCGACTGAAATGCTACTTTCTAAATTGGTGTTAATGAGTTATTTTAATAAACCCACTTTTCGAGTCAATCCACTGTCCTCGAATGCCTTTGCCAAATTTTCCCATACCTGTTTTGCATTTTCGGCTTCTTGAATGTGTACATATAAAATTGGGTCTACTAATAATATTAACTTTGACTTGGCTTTGATGTCTTGTTTAACTGAATTAGAATCTGTAGCCACTGGTTCTTTCAAAATACAACAATATAAATCTTCGTGCTGTAAGTATGCTTTGACCGCAAAACTCCAACTTGCCCAATTGTCACGACCAGTCAACTTCTCAATCGACATCATCGAATTATTTCCAGCCATATTTATATTTAAACATTCAACAGTAAGTAATAGATGTCTGAAAAGAAAAAATCACTCGCGAGCGCGGTAACCAAAGTGAGGTTATACTCGCAGTTTTCACTATTTTTACTTTTTATTTACTACTCAAAACACAAAAAAAAACTGTAAACGGCAGGGTTGGGGCGGCCCATAACCTGATGAAATGTAAGAAAAGGCAGTTAAGACTTTAGAACTATTTATTTTATAATTAGACAACGTAAAAGATCGTAAATGACAGTGCACAAACAATCTAGGTAGAACTGACAGTGCACAAAAACAAAAGCTAGAGGGCGTTCATACTTCCATCATTGGGGAGTAACCTTATGTAAAAAGATGATATTTTGCTCACTCTTATGTTATTCTTTAAATAAATACAACGGTCTCCTGAGTCGTATGATATCTGCGTGTATACACAGTTATACTATTTGCTCTCACCATGTACATACAATATTGTATTCATTGCATTCTCAACTGTCTACTAATATTTAAACAATTATTTTCCTATTTTACACTTTTTTTCACCATAATATATATATATATTTTTTAATTTTATTTATCTTATATTTTTGAATGTAGCTATTACTTTGTGGTTATCCATTATAGAAAAATGAAATAATTTAACTTTGTATAAACCACTTATTTGATGCGCAAATCCACATTTTAGCTTTTGTGGCTGTACTTGCCAATTTTATATTTTTGAATGTAGCTATTACTTTGTGGTTATCCATTATAGAAAAATGAAATAATTTAACTTTGTATAAACCACTTATTTGATGCGCAAATCCACATTTTAGCTTTTGTTTTTTTATTTTTTTCATTTCATTTTTCTATAATGGATAACCACAAAGTAATAGCTACATTCAAAAATATAAAATTGGCAAGTACAGCCACAAAAGCTAAAATGTGGATTTGCGCATCAAATAAGTGGTTTATACAAAGTTAAATTATTTCATTTTTCTATAATGGATAACCACAAAGTAATAGCTACATTCAAAAATATAAAATTGGCAAGTACAGCCACAAAAGCTAAAATGTGGATTTGCGCATCAAATAAGTGGTTTATACAAAGTTAAATTATTTCATTTTTCTATAATGGATAACCACAAAGTAATAGCTACATTCAAAAATATAAAATTGGCAAGTACAGCCACAAAAGCTAAAATGTGGATTTGCGCATCAAATAAGTGGTTTATACAAAGTTAAATTATTTCATTTTTTTTTTATTTATCTTAATTTATTTTATTTATTGTTTCTTTATTATTTTCAACTTTTGTATATCACTATGTTTATAGGTACCGGTTAGTGCTCTCGGCTGCTAAGTCGTCGATCACGATACAAGCCACATTTTCCGCTTACTGCGGTTTTAGTAGGAGATTTTCAAATATTGTCTTGTGTTTTGTCTTCCTGTAAAAAAAGGAAAAAGGTAAGTTGTTATGTTACTATGCTAATGCGTTTATGATTATTTCATTTATTGTTGTAATATTCTTTTCTGTGGAACTAACCTCCTGCTGACAAGCTCCTTGCAGTAGCTTAGCGGGTAAACTTCCCATTAGATGTCATTTTTATACAATTAAAAAAAAAATAATATCATTATTGAATATATGAAAACAGTTTATTCATAAACGAGTTTGACCATGTAAAATTATTATTATGCGTGACAGCTGTTTCGCCTACTGAAGGCATTATGAAACTGTGGTTAGGCAATTTTCTGACGATATATTTATTTTATTTCTAGGTTATGATGAAAACGAATTGCTTTTATTTTTATATTTATTATTGATTTCCTTTGTATTAAAATTCAACTATTGCTTGCGCGCAGTCGCTTAGGTTAGGGGTCGGCAACCTTTTGAGTCGGAAGAGTCAAAAATTACAATTTACAAAATTTAAAAGTTTTTAAAGAGCCACAAAATTTTTCTTGCCAACAATAAATAATACTTGCATAAAAAAAAATTTTGGGGGGCCAATTCTTCTATCAAAACATAGGCTGGGTTTCCCTTTCCTTGCAGTTTTAGATTCAGCTCATTTAATTTCGCTGTAATATCCACCATAAAGTAAAATTTAAGCAAACATTTGTCGTTCTCTAATTTATTTTTTATTATTGTTTTTTTTTTTTATTTTAATGACAATATAAGATAAAGTAAAACTACAAAATAAGTAAAAACACAAAGTAAGGTGGTTTGTTTACAGTCCTCCTCACTAGGTATTCCTGTTCCGAGGCGGACTGTATGTTGCTGAATGGTTGTTGATTTTTATTTCCTCATCTTCTAGTTTCTTGATTTTCACAAAATAACAATTAATAAAATAAAAGTATTTATGTTTGTTATCTGCAGGTTGTATTGGAGTTACTTCATAATTTTAATGATTTCCTCATCTTCCTGTTTACTTAACCATAATTTGATATCTTTTTTAAACATTTGTTTCTCCATGGTGCTTTTAATTTCAATTGGAAGGGCATTATATAATTTTGTAGCATGGAAATTATGGTTTTTCTGGCCAAAAGATGTATTTAATTGCGGGATTTTCAGTAGTTTTGAATATTTTGACCTTGTGGTGTGTTGGTCAGCAAGGTATTCATATTTTTCTTTAAATTTGAGTAGTGCATTTTTTAATTAAAGTTTATATTAAAGTTTTAAAAAATTTCTTTTGATGGAGTTTTTATGGATACTTTTAGAATTATTTTTATTATTGCCTTTTGCGTTTTAGCTAGCTGCTTGATGTGAATGTTTGAGGCAGTTCCCCATCCTATAATCCCATATTCTATGCGTGATTGGCAAAGAGCATAGTAGACTTTATATAGATCATTTTTATTTAGTATATTGCGTTTGTTTCTAAAGTAGTACATGAGCTTTGTAAGTTTCTTTGTGACGCTATTTATGTGGGAGTCCCATCGAAGATTTTCATCGATTTCAATGCCGAGATATTTTATGTTTTTAGAATGTGTTAACGGTGATTAATGCCTTTTTCATTGAGGAATGTATTTATTTAATTCAAGCACAAAGCAAAACGTTTCAACA
This sequence comes from Limnephilus marmoratus, assembly GCA_917880885.1. NCBI lineage: Eukaryota > Metazoa > Arthropoda > Insecta > Trichoptera > Limnephilidae > Limnephilus > Limnephilus marmoratus. The sequence goes on from OU862921.1 coordinate 40,084,765, forward strand.
CCTTACCTTATTATGTTACCTACCTTTACTACAGTTTTTTTTTATTATTATTATATATGTAAATACATACCTTGGAGAAGATAATTCGCTTTTAACTCTTCTACTTGAAACAACAAACTATACGCCACAGCCAAAGCACTGGTGAAGACGCCAAACTGTCTTGCGTCGAAAGCGAATTAAAACCTACATAGAAATATCCGACAACGGCGTTATTCGAGAGCTTCCGACGGATTGACGACAGTGACGACGCGTGTCACGGGGGAGGGGTGCGGTGAAAAGCGAGTACTAGTGGCTGAGAGATAAAAGTGGTGCCTAATCCTCGTTCATCGATTCAAATGATTTTTAAATGTTTTTTATGATAAAATATATAACATATGCATATGGAACTAAAGAGCCGCAGCTTCACATCCAAAGAGCCGCGTGTGGCTCGCGAGCCGCAGGTTGCCGACCTCTAGCTTAGGTCATGCTTCGCGGGGTCAGAACGTACCTAATAATGGCGGTTTTATCACATTTGGAATGGTTCAACAACCTTAAAACCAATTTGCAACAAACTTCCCTTTCCGGAAAGTCGCCACAATTTAAAAAATACGCCTAACAAAATAAACTAAGCAAGGTCTTCTAAAAATATGTTGTAAAGTTCATGGTTACAATCCTAAAATGTTATAAAAAAAACAGATGTTTCATCGATTTCTAATACATAAATACTTCTATAGAATGAAGCACCGACAGATCAAAATTTATTCCAAAAACGTTATCCATGGTGGTACAAAACATGTACTCATGCTGAGAAGGTGATATAATACACGATAAAAGTATGTTAATACTAATAATTTGTTAACAATAATTAACTTTATAAAAAACCTGTCACGGTTGTGGTCATAATTAATCGCTTCTTTTTTTGTTGATATCAGTTAAACTTAAATGAAATCATTTATTTTTATTTTTTATGAAATCATTTCATTTAATATGTAGGTAGTACATTATTACTGTAAGTTTTTTCGTACGGATGGCCTTTCTGATGACTGATGATCTTTGTAGTAAATAAACAATATTTCTATTAATCATCGAAGACAGCTTCCATTTGCATTCCACACATTTGACATGTGTGAACATTCTGCTTAGAAGAGAGATGTATTCATATTTTAAAAGATTTGTTTGTTTTCTTAATTTATAGTGAGCCAAACTCTTATATTGCGTGGGAGTATGTCTGGTTATGTGGTTATGAAGTTATACCTGCATTTAGGTTAGTTTCATTTTGGAAACTTGAATATGTAGAATCTAATTATATAAGAAAAGGTAAGGTAATCATATAGTCAACGCGTTAGTTTTACGCTCTTAGTCAGTGTTACAAATGTAGGTATTCGTAGGTATGTCAAGAATCATGAACCTTTTGAAATGCAGAATCCTCTGGGTTGGGCCGCGACAACTAAGGGCAAGTACGTGTGGCACACAACGTCAAATACTTGAAATTCAAATATTGAAAATGGGATATTAAGATTTTTATATTATTTTTACATAATTATTTTTACACGAAACTCAACTTTATCAAGCATATAGAAATAATAACCAATGAATGGTATTTATGTTGTGAGAGTGGATTGTTATGTTTGTGTAAAAAATGATTGGCGAAGGACCTTGATTTTGTGTTACTATCACTGTTTAAAAATGATAAAAATACATGTTGCATAGAAAGGAGAGGACTCACCGGAAAAGGATAAGAACTTGTAGGCTGGCAATGCACTTGTATACTTCCTTTCCCATCCAACAGGAACAAAACAGTAATAGGCGTGAGGTTCGTTTATTTTATAATACACGGCGGAGTTGTTTTAATGGCGATTGACCGATAGCGGAAGCACAATATGGCTATATGCGGCTGGAGTTTATTGCAGACTGAATAAGATTGGCGGGTAGGCAAATAGGGATAGGTAGGAAAAGGAACTTGCAACAATATTAATACCAATCTCAAGCAGTGACAATATGTATGCATGCTATGTAGGTATGTGTATGTGTAGGTATATGTATGGGCGTAACCAACCAATAAAGCTTTGAAAGTGTTGGGATTTATTTTAAGGGCATCAAGTGATTTCAATAATGTCAATACTGTAAAAACATTATATATGTCACTCGTAAGGAGCCATTTAGAATACAATTCCACGGTTTGGTCCCCAAATTATGAGGTTCATTCACATGCGATTGAAAGAATCCAAAATAAATTTTAAGATATGTACATTTTAAAATGGGCATTCTTAGTGAATGCCTAAATTACCATAGCGTACTTTGTTCATTAAATTTAATAAAATTATCTGATCGTAGAATCATTTCCGATTTAACCTGTTTGTATAAAATCATTAATTCAATGTTTGATACCCCTGATTTATTATATGTAATCTCTTTTCATGCTCCAGGCAGGTCGGCTACAAGACAGTACCTACCATATTATTGTAGCAATTCTAAGTCAACATCCCAATATTACACTCCTATGCGACGGATTCAAGAGCTTGGAAACAAATACTCGATGTTGTTGATATTGATTTACCTTATTGAAGTTTTTTTCATCAAATAGGGGAATATTTTGATAAAGCTATTTAAATTGACTAACACTATTTATAAAAAAAAAAACTATTTTGAATTTTTTATATTTTTTACCTACATACTGTGTGGTTCAAATTCAATAATATTTTTACTTTATATTTATTTTTGTGCAAGTGTTTTAAACAGTCGTTTCCTGCGTAATTTGCTAGTATAATTTCGTTAATATTGTTATATATGTGTAAAAGCCTAAATAGGCGTAAATAAATAAATAAATATAAATATAATAACTAGTGAGTTCTCTGCATGCGTTGCAATACCACTAAAATAAAGATATTATTTCTCCCTGTGTCCTTTTCCATTTGTCCTCGTTCCCCTTCCGCCTCCTCTTCCTCGCCCGCGTTCCCCTCTACCTTCCTCGCTTTTCACCCCCCCCCCCCTTTTCCGCTTCCACCCGTCCTGTGAGCCCCCCCCCCGTATTCCCTTTCTACTTTTAATCCCCTCCGCCCCTCACAGACACTCCTCCCCCTTCCGCCCTCCCTACCGCTAAACTACATGAAATACACTCATTTTTCAAACCACTCGCGCGCCACCTATTGCATTTTTTTATACAAATCTCATAACAACAGAGCTCACCAATGTATATAGAAACCTTTGAGGACGTGCACACAACAACCCACCAAAGTTTCATCGCAATCAGATGAATGTTATATGAAATAATTTCATAAAGCATATTTGAAGTGATCTAATCAGTCCAATCACAAAAAGTGTTTTTTTATGTGAATAACTCGCACGAGTCCTAACTGCTCCAGTCTGGAGCCAGTGAGATAGTGTGGCATCCCCAATTGGAGTATGTGGTGAGGCTGATGGTATTGGGGAGAAGAAGGAGATGGGGAAGAGGAAGGTGGGGAAGAATCTGATTATTCAGATCTGGTCACCAAACACGGCTAAAGCCAGTTCAAACGTTTCGATTCTGATTGGTATTCTTACGCCAGGGCGATACTGAGAGTATCTTTAACTTTGGAAGATTGCTCAAAAATACTACATATTATTTTTAATTAATTAATCGTAAAACAACACAAATTATTCAAATAAAATTTATTTGCGCCGGGATTTTAACCCGCGACCTTAGGATAGAGCCTTCCTTACCCCTCGACCACGGAGACCGTCAGACTTATGTGCTACGTAGAATTGATCAATAATAATTTTATTGTATCACCGAATTTAAACAATAATTCATGAAATTTCAAAGTTAAAAGTTCTATTTATGTTTTGTTATTATCCAATCACTCTGATGAAATAATTACAGAACATGAATGTAACTTTTACAGAACTTAAATTTTAACTTTGAAATTTGATGACATACGTATTCATCATCATCACTATTGGCTCTACAACCCCTGGTGGGTCTTGGCCTCCTCTTCTTCTTCTTCTTCCACTCATCTCGGTTTTGTGCCAGCTCTCTCCAGTTTAGGAGCTCCAAGATAGATATGTCTTTGAGGACGTTGTCGCTCCATCTTAGTCTTGGTCTTCCCAGGCTCCTTCGCCCTATTGGTCTTGATCAGCAGGGACTTTGGTGCTTGATACTCGGTCATTCTCTCCACATGACCCAGCCGCCGAAGTCTTCCCAATTTTATAAATTTTGCGACGTTTAGCTCCTTAAACAAAGTATAGAGCTTCCGATATCCGAGGCTTGTCATACGTATTATTGGTGATTTTTATTCCCATTAGAAAATATTCCCATAGTTATCAGAACCTGATACACTTCGCAGGGGTCACCAATTACTTTCATTAGGGATCCGTTTTTTAACATAACATGACCGTCACGGTCCGGAAGGGAAAAAGGCTACCCCCCCCCCCAGCTTAATAATTGAAATACTAATCAATATGGCTTTAGGACTAACCTGAGCACCGACGATGTCGTCTTTAGTTTAACCAAAAACATATACTCTAACCTAGACTCTAATAATAAAACTTTAACTATTTTCTTGGACTTAAAGAAAGCGTTCGATACAGTCAACCATAAAATTCTTTTAAAGAAAATCATTAACGTTGGTATTAAAAACAAAAGTCTCTTGCTACTAAAAAGCTATATATTAAATCGCCAACAATGCACAAAAATAGGATCAAGCTTAAGCTCTTGTGATTTGGTAAAACATGGTATTCCTCAAGGAACAGTCTTAGGGCCACTACTATTTCTAATCTACATCAATGACCTATGCAATATTGTAATACCAGGTGAAATTCTCTCTTTTGCCGATGACACTGCAATAACAGTACATGGTAAAACGTGGGAAGATACAACCAGTAAGGCTAACAAATGCATTGCAATAGTCAAAGATTGGCTAGATAGAAATCTTCTCAGTCTAAATCTTGATAAAACCATTTTTATTCCCTTCTATAATTCCCAAAAGTCATCCCCTAAAAACAATATTAACTTGAAGTTCCATAACGTTAATTGTAACTTTGCGACATGCTCAAACTGCGAAAATGTGAAATTAGGAAATTATATCAAATACTTAGGTGTAACTATAGACTGCCGCCTCAAATGGACTTACCATATAGAAAAAATTGTTAATAAACTGAGATACCTAAATTACATATTCAAACGCATGAGCAACATTGTCAATATAAGAACCATGAAACTTGTCTATAACGCATTGGTGCTTTCATCCATTTCCTATGGAATAATCGTGTGGGGAGGAACATACAAAAACCATGTAAAACCATTAGAAATTGCACAGAAGTCCATCATTAAGATAATGTACCAGAAGGCCAAGACGTATCCCACCAATCAGTTATTTCAGGAAATTGAAATTATGGAACTAAGGCAGATCTACTGTATCCAGTGTCTTAAATTTATATTTTGTCGTCCTAACAATTTTACTAAAAACACAAATCGTTCTAGCCAGAGACATACCACTTGCGTGTACTCAGTGCCTCACTGCAAAACCAGACTGGTCCAAAGGCACATTAACTGTATTGCCCCAAAACTGTTCAATTCCCTACCCAATTCAATCAATACTTGTCAAAATCTGAACGTATATAAAAAAAATATTAAAAGCTGGGTAAAAAATAATTTGGAAGTGAGAAATTTTTTTCTTTAATTTGTTTTATATGTTTTCTAAATTCCTAAAATATTCCATGTCTTTCTGTATTTTAGATTAATAAAAGGAAATATATGTGTATTATATGTACACATGTATGTACATATCTTTAATTTTAAGAAATCTCACAGTAACTCCTGTAAAATCGATCATGTTGATCACTAAAGACACTATATATATATATTTACATTTTTAAATTCTATTTTAACCACCACTGTTTAATATCCACATAATATAATACCCACGCACAGGCTTCGCCTTTGTGGGATCTTTTTTGTTACTCTCTTATATTTTATGTTATTATGTTTGTACCTATTCCCATGTATCAAAAAATTTTGCTAATAAAAAAAAAAAAAAAAAAAAAATACACTGCACTACCTAAATATATGTAGATACAATATCAACAAATAAAACGAAAGGGTTCCGTAACATTTTATTAAATAAACAAATGTTATGAATAAAAAAAGTACCAAGGGTTTTTTTACAATATTAATGAGAATAATTACACTTTTTGCCTTGGACTTTCAGTCCGAAGTTTGGACTAAAGTTTGTGCAGGCTATTTTCATTAAATCCTGGAGATGTTCATCGGTAAGTCTGCTCCGAAATTTATTTTTAATAAAGTTCATCTTGGAAAATGCTGCTTCACAAACAAAGTGAGAATTTTCAGTGCATTTTTTTTTTAATTCTGGGTATTTATTAGCACAAACATATTTTATCCAAAGCTCTTGACAAGAAACTTCCTGTTTTTTGTGATTAAACTGTATTTTCATGGAAATCAATCATTTCCATCTGGAGAGCAGCATTATTACTCCCGAAAATATTTGCGGCTTCATTGCTCCATTCATTCAATTTGGGAGGCGGGTATGGGTACCGCCGCCCCGGGAACCATTTATTGGACAACCAACACCCCTGCCACAGATCACCCCAAGTGGTTCGCTACGTTTGGTGACTTAGCAGGGGTGCCCAGGTTCATGGGATGAGGTTTGTCTAGGTCTTGGTGACGGATACGTTTACCCAACCACTGCGTGGCGGGCTGGATCGGAGGAGACTGATTGAGGGAGGCCTTTTGACCTCTCCAGCCGGATTCTCCCGGCCCTTTGCCTTGCACCGCAGTGTGAGGAATAGATTCATACGTTCGTCACTCCTGGCCACACTGACCCCCAGGTTCCTACCCACCGCTCATACCTTTTTCCTTCCCATATCTTCTTCTCCTTCATTTCCCTTAAAAAACCCTTCACACAGCACCCTCAAAGATGACATAGGGCCCTAGGGAAATTGTTTTCCTCGGTGCCTCCTGTGTGGAGCTAATGTATAAAAAAAAATTCATCACCGTTACTTCAAATGTTACTGAGGATGTCGACGACATTCGCAATTTTCTTAAAATCGTGAATCTGTTTTCTAATTCCGATTTAAGGTTATTTATGAACGTCTTGTATTGGCCGACGTCAAGCTCGGTGTCAATGCTGATTTTTTAAATTAGGGAAGTGTTAGTTAGTTAGTTCATTATCAAGATCGATGTTGAAAAGATCGAGGATTTACTTCTGTCAGGAGCTCTCATACAAGCTTTTCTTTGACTAGGTTAAGGTTCAGATAATTGACGTGTTTAAAAATATCTGATAAAAAGCAATGAAAGTTACATTTTCTTTATAGCTAAGATGGCAGCAAAGACAAATCGCTAGAAAAATTATCAAATTACGTACTCAAGTTACATGTGTAAAATATTTTATATTATTTTATATTAACACAAGGTCCGCACGTGGTCCGCACAAAATACGTCGGCGGTCGGCCATTTGGTGAACCCTGCACTACAGGTATCATAAAAGAGAATGTATAATCACTTTGGTTTATTGCAAATCAAAATAATATTTATCAAATCAATTTTCAATCAATTGCATCACTTGTAAATACGCAATTAGCAATGAAATCTTATATAAATACCTATAATTGTAGCAAATACGTCAAGTTAATTTGATATGGCTAATTGATTTTATTAGTATTATTAAAGTTATTTTATCACCGTACGGATTAAACCTATTAAAGGTTTTGAAGTGTTAAAGAAACCGCAAAGGTTATTTCTCCCTCTGCAGAGGTCCTCACTAAACACAGTATATACTACGTACCTACTCGGCGCCAGTTGCACGAGAGTGCAATAGGCTTGGCGCAAGCCAGCCTCTGGGAAACCAGAAATGCCTATCAATCTTCCAATATTTTTGTTTACTTTTTTACACGCCAATGGAGCTTTTACATTGGGTACATACCCTCTTACTAATTAAAGTGTTTTATATTTAACACAACTGATAAAAAAACACTTATGTAAGATAAACGGTTGTTTATCAGTTGTGTAAACTTTAGTAAGGAAATAGAAATAGAAAAAAAAGTTATAAGGCCGTTTATGTTTACATTTTTTTACGCTAGGATTAGTAATAAAGAATGGGTTGCAAATAATAATTTCTTACAAACAGTAGTTTACAATTGAATAAAATTATAAAAAATAGTTATAAACTAAAATTATAAGAAATAATAACTTTTAAAATAAAAAAAAAAACATTGTTTTATTATCTACAGGGTGTCCGGTGGCAGAATTAGGTTTTAAATTTCGAATTTCTCTGTAACGGCTAAGCGGACGAGCGGGGAGGGGACCGCGTTAGCTTTGTCGTTCGTGCGGATTATTTAGTCACGATCATTCACGATGTCGCAGTGGACTGGAGAGCAACGTGCATTCGTAATCGAAGCCTATTTCAAGGCTAACGATTCGTGTGCAATTGCGCGTCGAAGATGTAGTACGCGTTACAGTATTCGACGTTTACGTGATGCCCCAAGTGAAGATTTGATTCGATCATGTGTCCGGAGGTTCCGGGCACATGTTCGGCGGCAAACGACTCACGGCCGGGGCCCAGGAGGACGTCGAGAAAAAATGAAAACATCGAACTCATCACGAACAGTTTGCGCGATAATTTGTGTCAGTCCGTGCGCAAGAGAGCGGCTATCCTAGAGCTTCCAAAAACTATTGTGCACGAAATATTGAAGAAGGACCTTAAATTTCATCCTTTAAAGATTCAAATTGTGCAAGCGCTTATTAAACCTAATAATTACAATTTACGTAAAATTTCCTGTGAGACAATGTTAGAGTGATTTCGTATGGTAAACACTATCTTTTGGAGTGATGAAGCCCATTTTCATTTAAATGGAAGTGTAAATAAGCAGAATTGTCGTTATTGGTCACCTAAAGGATAGAACCCACGTTTAAAACATCAACAGCCACTTCACTGTCCCAAAGTGACGGTTTGGTGTGCATTGTCTAGCAGTGGAATAATCGGACCTTATTTTTTTGAAAATCGTCGAAGGCAAGCCATTACTGTGAACGGGGTTTCTTATCGGGGCATGCTTAACGATTATTTTTTGCCAAAAATAGGAGAACATCCTGATTCCAATTCACACACATGGTTCCAGCAAGATGATGCCACGCCTCACACTGCTAGAGAGACAATGGCGCTACTTTGTGATTTGTTCCCTAAAAAAATTATTAGCCGTTTCGGTGACATCCCCTGGCCAAGGGGGTCACCAGATCTCAATTCTATGAACTTTTTTCTGTGGGGGTACCTCAAAAATAAAGTGTATAAAACCGACCCCGCGACCATCTCTGCACTAAAAGAAAAATATCATTCGCGAAGTTAATGGTATCCCGATGTCACTTCTCCAGCGAGTGGCACGAAATACTAAGGCCAGATTCCAAGAGTGTGTCCGACGTGATGGTCCACATTTAGACGAAATAATTTTTAAGAAATAAAATCCGCACTTCTCCTCTTTGTAACAGTTATTGAAATAAATGTATATCCTAAGCAGTTTATTTTTTATTTAAGTTTTAAATCCTAATTCTGCCACCGGACACCCTGTATATTTTAAACATCAAATTTGTTTCATTCAAAATGTCGATTTCATTTGTTAAACCGATGGATTTATTTGTGAATGGACTATATTTATGTTTAGTACGCCGAGAAGGGACTCTTAAATTGACTATACTTATCAGTTCAGACTTATGGTGGGTTTCTTCATTTACCGAGAATACTAAATGCAATGCTAATTAAGTAAACGATCGAAATTTAAAATTTAAACGAAATTTCTATGCATTTGACCGTTTACGTTTACAATTAGCATTGCATTTAGTATTCTCGGTAAATGAAGAAACCCACCCTTAGACTCACAGTCATGCTCCGAATTTATAATATTAAAAATAAGCATAGGTCGCTTATATTTTGCCGATCCTCAATTGCATGTAATAAGATAGTTGATAAAAAGTATGCAGTTAATTTGTTCTTATTGGATCTCTCTCTGGTTTCAATCCTGGGATTGGTTTGCAGCAATTTATTGGATATTTAACTTATAATAAAACTTTTGCTGAATTTTTATTTTCATGTGAATTTTGTGGTGATGTGACCAAATGACGGAATTATACTCTAATGGACTACTAACTAATGAGACAAAAAAATTTCACGACCGGGAGTGAATTGAAATGAAACTTCAGAGTGGAAGATACTTTGGTGTGAGACCACCATTCAGAATTGATACGTTGCTTTAAATGACTTTAGCCGTGTTTGGTTACTAGATGTGAATAGCCAGGAACTTCCCCACCTTTCTCTTTCCCTTCATCACCTTCCCCTTCCCACTTACCTTCAGCCTCACATTATACCCCAATTGGGGAAGCCGTAGTCTCACTGTCTCCAGGTGGTTGGGAAATTTGGGACTGTTAGATGGTATTCAAAACATTAAAGTTTTATTAATTGTTCTTTGCAAAAATCATATTTTTTGTACTAATGTTTGTAATGTGTTTATAATAAATGAATTACATATTCTAGTTTTTCGTCAAAGATAACTCCGAGCTCTCTAATTTAAGTTTGTTTTTTTTTTTAAATGTTCTTTATTCATTTTGTTTGTTACAGGTTTGTTTTACATGGTTTTTCGACTACCAAGCTAGGAAAATGCCGATATTATGGTAGTCGAGTAAATATATTACGTATATTAATTGTTAAGGATGTAAGGATATTATTATCATATTTTCAAAAGACTGACCCCTGTCAAAATACACAATGAACATAAATATGTACATATTTAATACAATACGTGGCGGCGGAGTTCGTTCGACACTCAGCAGAAACATCAACAAAGGGTTTTTTCTTAGAGCGCTTTTTAACAAAACATCTTTTTCAAAATAATTCTTTCAGCTTCACAAATCCTACAATTGTGTCTTTCATTGTAAAAGTGGTGAAACTCCATATTTTTGAAATCCCATTTTTCTACATACATTCATATCAAGTTACTAGAAAATTATTTTTTCTTTGATTTGTATTACGAGGGAATAACCAGACACAACCGGAAATATGTCATTAAAAAATAAAATTTTAGACGAATTGACTTTTTTCCACAAAAAAGTATAAATCAATTTCGAAAGATAGTCCTTCTATCTAGTAAAGGTGTGTTTTAAATTTTGAGAAAAATGTTTATTTTTAGTATAATAAGGTTATACCGCAGGTCGTTGGCAGAATTGTTAAATTTCCAAACAAAATTTTGTATTATACAATACACATTTTAAATTAAATAATCATACAATAAAATAAATCAATAAATTATCAAGGAAAGCTACTTTTCAGCATTTTAATTTTAATTCAAATAAAAATTTAAATAACTAACTAACTAACCATCACGCCGTTTCCCCGCAGGGGTAGGCAGAGAGGACGGACCGCCAAACAACTTGGTCTTGGCACACACTCTTCGCCTCACTCACATTCATACATCGTTTCATACATGCTCTTCTATTATTCTGACTTTTGACATGGCCCGTCTCAAGTGTCTGATTCACTTGATCGTGCCATGTCTTCCTCGGGCGTCCCCGACTTCTTCTACCATTCACATTTGCATCATATATTCTTTTTACACTACTTTCACTAATTCTATTAACTAACTATTCTTTTTACACTAAATTTAAATAAAAGATCCGAAAACGTGTTTTGTGACGAAAATACTTCAGTTTGTCTATTTATTTACGGTCTTACAAACAAACATAATTTAATAGGTATTTTTTTAAAATTTTATTTTGCTTAGTCGTTATTGAATATTTATAAATACTTATGACCAAAAAATTATTACAAAAAGTACATAATTTTAATAGTTTTATTTAACTCACGTTTGTGCATTTTTGAATATAGGTATACATCAAAGCAAATTCTTTTGAAATAAAATCGATAATGAGTTATTATTTAAAAATGCTGGTACAGAGAATAATTAATCTTTCTCATCGGGATCGCCTTGTGCAGTTGCAAAGGCACAATGGCAAGACCGTCTTTCGACGAAATTTGAATTCTCGGCCGCTGGTTAATCGCCCATAAACCATTGAATGATTACTTGTATTTTTTTCGCATGTATTCCCAAAAAGCTCGTTATTTAAAATTTGAGTAAAAAGGAGATACTTCACTTATACAATGAACGACACAATTGAGTAGTTGAAAATCAAAAGGTACTAAACCACCATTTTGACTTTTTTTGAGATTTGAATGCCAACGCGTTCTCATGGATCATAGCTATGTTTGAAATATTATTGCAGTGCCAAAACATGGTTAAATCCTTAGTTATAGCTTGTTGAAAATCGTCTTCAATTTCAAAACGCACTTAAATCCATAATCATTTGTTTTCAAAACGTACTCAACTCCAACAACCAATAAGGGCCAAGAAATTGGCAGCCATATTGGTTTTTTCAACCAATCAATGGGCTACTTTCTGTGCAATGGACACCATCACAAGAAACACATGTTTTGTGGGTGGTTTTGATGTTGATGTGATCGTTATTTTTGTGAGATATTAACGGTAATTTTGCAAATTAAACGATATATCTAAATGATGTAATTCTTCACTACACCCCTGGTAGAGAAGAATTATCAAACACAGTTTATGAGTTTCAAAATGTGACTAAATCCAAAGACTTCACTTTCAACATGTATCTAAATCCATGGTTCAATATCAAAATGTATCTAAGTTCATTTTTAAATATTAAATAACCAATTAATTACCTCTCAGATTTATATTTCAAACGCGCATTTAAAATGTTTTATTTTACCGTTATTTTTATAAAAAGTTTAATTTTACTTTATTGTACTTAAATGCTATGAAGCAGTTTTCTTGCTTTTGCCAAAAATTTGGTTCGTGGAGATAAGTACGTTTTGATATTGGACTACACAATTGTAACATCCCGTGATTTTATTATACATGTAAATATATATGTATTAGAGTTTGCGCTAGTTATTACAATAACAAAATGATCCTGTATTAATTGATCACCAAAAATGTTACTTTAAATTTCGTTTACTAACGATCGTAACACAATCAATGATCCTTAAGATAAGATCTTTGATTGAATTAATTCATTCATTAAAACAAGTTGATAATTGTTTTAAATTCACTCCTCGCCCCACAGTCTGAACCTGTTTGGGCGTGCTTAAGAGAAACGGCTACGCCGCCTTTTTATTGCTATTAACAATATTTTCTTGCCCTACCCACTGTGTTAATACAATGAAAAATAAAATAAAACATACAAAAAACTTTTTTATAGAAAGAAATTTAAATCTAAATGCCACATATTTGTGCTCCAGCATCAATAAGTTCTTTGAATTATAAATTTATGCCAATAAAAATGTTTTTTTTTAATTCGATTCTGATAGAATTATTATCTTAATGACAGTAGAGTTTGGATTGTTGTAAACGTAAGTGACGCCATCTGTTATTTTTAAAAAGAACCGCCGTAGTTTTCAAACATCATCTCTTAATAGAAAATGTCAGGAAGATAAAAAAACTAATCTTGAAATTTCTTTGTTTCTAAAACATTTATATAATTTTCCCAAAGTTTTCCGGTCAATTTTTTCCCCAATTTTTCCATTTCGGAATTTTTTTCCGGCATTATATATTTTCCAATGTGAAAAATTTCCAACCTTCACAAAAGAACATTAAAAAGATACATAAATGTTTTCATAAAAAATTCCGGACCCATTCTGAAAGAATGTTTTTCCTGAAAAATCTGCCAGTAATTTGTATTATTTTATTTTACATTTCCTCATACTTAAAAAGTAAATGTAGCGGGAGGGGGTTTTATCGGCTAGTCTTTTTCATTATTTTATTTTGTATTTTTGCGTATTTACATATTGTGAATGATGAATACTTGGAGCAGGTGGATGAGTTTGTGTATCTGGATAGTACGTTTACGAGAGATGGGAAGGCTGATAGAGTTATTGGAAGAAGGGTAAATGCTGGTAACTCCATTAATGGAGGACTGAATGCAGTTGGCGCTAATAAAAAAAAAACTGACAAAAGGAGCGATGCTAGCAGTCCACAATGGAGTCCTGGTACTTACCGTGATGTATGGCAGTGATGCATGGAACTGGCAGAGCAAGGATGAAAGTAAACTGAATTCTGTTGAAATGAGATCCCTGAGGCGTATGTGTGTTAAAACCTTGTATGCTGGTGTGCGAAATATAGATATCCGCAAAGAATGTAAGGCTGACGTAAGCAAAATGAGTAAGATTAAGAAAGGAACCCTCAGATGGTTTGGGCATGTAGAGCGAATGAACGAAGAAAGTAGTGTAAAAGCATACGGGACGCCCGAGGAAGACATGGCACGATCAAGTAAATCACATACTTGAGACGGGCCATTTCAAAAGTCAGAATAATAGAAGAGTATTTATGAGACGATGTATGAATGTGAGTGAGGCAAAGAGTGTGTGCCAGGACCGAGTTGTTTGGCGGTCCGTCCTCTCTGCCTACCCCTGCGGGAACGGCGTGATGGTTAGTTAGTTAGTTAGCGTATTTACAATGTAAATATAGCAAAATTATGTTTTCATTGATTATTATCTCTACATATTATAAATTAAAGTCCCCCGCGTCGTCTGTCTGTCTGTCTGTTTGCGATGAACTCGAAAATTACTGAACGGATTTTCATACGATTTTCACCAATAGATAGAGTGTTTCGTGAGGAAGGTTTAGATATGTAATTTCTCAAGGATTTGTGTAAATTGGTTGAAATATAACGATAATTGTTAGAAGTGTCGGAAAAAGTCAAGCCGCCTGGTAGCTTTCATCGAAAACGCTGCCTAAGGCATATATCTATCTTTTACGGATAGCTTACTATACCCATTCTATCTTCTAAAAAAATGGTCACGTACATTGCGGTAATTGAAAAGTTATTTAGACGGATACAGTATTAATCCTTATTAACTTAAATACGTTAGTTACCCATATTACATTATTATAATCTTTCACACCATCTCTACGTGTTATAAATTAAAGTACTCCGCGGCATTTGTCTGTCTAATCGCGATAAACTCAAAGACGGCGCGCGGTGGTTACAAAGGATGGATTTTACAAAGTGTTTTATTAGCCACAGCAACGCGTGGCTGGGTCAGCTAGTTAATTCATAAAAGGCTAAAATTGCCTGTAAAATCATAAAAAATTGAATTCCTTGAGGGCTTATAATTTACAATTTAAAACACAAATAAATAAAGTAGCATATATCTGTAGGTACTAGTTACTTTTTATACCTATAGATAAAAGAAATAATTATTTACTTTGGTTGAATATTTTTTTTAATATTAGCTCCACACAGGAGGCCCTGGGGAAAATAATTTCCCTCAGGGCCTATTTCACCTTTCGGAATGCTGTGTGGAGGGTCTTTTTGGAAAGGAAGGAGAGGAAGTTCTGGGAAGGAAAAAGATATGAGGAGTGAGTAGGAATCTAGGAGTCAGTGTGTACAGAAGTGACGGACGTATGAATCCATCCCTCTCACTGCGGTGCAAGGCGATGTTCCGATAGAGTACGGCTAGAGAAGTCAAAAGCTGGGTCCATACATGTTCTTTTGTCCGTTCCGTTCCTCCGTTCCGTACCTCCGTTCCGTACCTCCGTTCCGTATCAAAAACTCTGGACGCAAGTAAAAATAGCCCGTACCTCCGTAACGTCGCTGCGATCATCGGCAACATCGCGTGTTCATTCCATTCCAGAGAGAACGACCTGCGCATGCCGCGATCGCGTCCAGACTGGCGCATACCCGTATCGCCCGTATCGTATCGCCTTTGAACGGGCCGAATAAACCGACTCCCGATGGATCGGGGCGTACCTCTACCCGTAACGGGAGGCGTCTACTAATATCTACAGGAATTCCAAAAACTGAAAAAATCGAACTAATATCTATGAGAATCAAAGTGTTGACGAATATCTACAGCTCAAACTGTTGATTAATATCTATGAGAACTAAAGTGTTGACGAATATCTACAGCACTGGCAGAGGTTGGATTTGCAATTATGTATAGCATATTGGAATAACGTAATATTGCGTATGCAGTTTAAAAAACTTAATTTATGTAAGTATGTATGTAAAAATCCCAAATATCGGAATATTTGACACATTTGCTGATTAGTCCAACCTACGCTCTGTAGATATTAGTTCAACCTACGCTCTGTAGATATTAGTCAACACTCTGAAGTTCGTAGATATTAGTTCAACATATGAGCTCTAGATATTCGTCCGACATACAGGCTGTAGATATTAATTAATATTAATATTAACGTACCTCCGTAACACCGTACCGTTCCGAACGGGCGTCCAAACTAGCGTTCTTGATCGCGACGCTGATACGGAACGGAGGAACGGAACGGACAAAAGAACATGTGTGGACCCAGCTAAAGGGACTCCCTCAACCGTTCTCTCCCAATCCGGCCTGCCATGCAGCTGAAGGGCATCGCCGCCAAGACCGGGAACCCCTGCTAAACCACCAAACGTAGCGCAGTTTATTCAAATTAAAGTTTTATCTCTAAGACTGCGCACTGCGCAGCTGTTCATCTTAAACAACATAATATATTTTTTCGACTTCCAGAAGCAGTACAATCAAGTTTTTTGCAATCATTTTGTTAGTTTCTTAAACGATTAATGTAATGTGTCTTTATATCTGTTATTAAAAGGTATGCACATGTCTTGCGGATATCGATCAATGCAAAAGCAATAAATAATTTCAGTAATTATCCGCAAAGGCTGTGGCTAGGCGGTAATGCGCCAAATGTGAATAAATTACCGAAAGATTTATTGAGAAAAAACACGCAGTGGGCGTGGGATTGTGAAGTGGCTTGAGATTCAAAGCCACAACCTATGATGACAAACTATAATTATAAACTATGACAAACTATAACCATGAATTATGACAAAATATAACCAAAAACCTATGCAGGGTGTTAAGAGACGTGCACGACCTGCTTCAACCAGTGATTCCTGACATAATTTGGAGTAAAAATGTAAATGAAGTGTTGGTTTCCGGTGACATTTTTTTTTCAACTAAAACATAAAAAAGTCTGCAGGTATTAAACAGTTAGAGTCGGGGTGAGGAGTTGAATGGTTGCTCGATTGAGGGAACAGTGCTAATGACACGTGGAAGACATTTTTTTAATTAGGCTTTGTAGAAAAAAAAAATTAAGAAAAAACATCAAAAAAGTCACCGGAGATCAAAATTTTGTTAACATTTTTTACTCCAAATAATGTGAGACAAGTACGTCCCTTAACATCATGTATACACATTGATTATTATAACGTGGATTGTAGCCCAGTGGGTAGAAAGTTTGACTTATAGTCGTTCGGATTGGGTTCAATCCTCACGCGGGTACCCAATTAAAAATTAAGGGTGAAATGCAGATCCCGCCAATGTGGGGGATTTTAATAAAAATGCACTTTCTAGATGAAAAAAGTGTGGAAAAGTTGAATAAAAAAGAAATTAAGGTGCGCTTGGCAAAATTGAGGGAGATACAGCCGTTTAAAAAATGAATAAAATGACACTTCGTGAACTTATACTACGCCATTTTGTTACTATTATGTTGGTATCTCAGACTTGCTGTAGCTGTAAACGAAGGTTGATACGATTGTAGCCAACTTCGTGTGATATATAATAAAGCGCGTAATTATGTAAAACAGAATTAATAATGGTCACAAACCATGTTACACAAACCTGGCGTAGCCGCTAAACTACTTGAAAACTGGGATGTTTTTCTTGCGTTGACGCGAGTAGGCGTTATAAAGGGGCACAAACCATGTTACATAAACCAGTGGATGGTGCAACAGATTTAGAGGACGATTACGAGTGCTACCAACTTTAAGGTAAAAATGGCTGACAGTATCGGTTCATGAAGTGACGTTTTATTCATACTTTAAACGGCTGTATTTCCCTCAATTTTGCCGAGCGCACCCTAATTTCTTTTTTATTCAACTTTTCCACACTTTTCTCATCTAGAAAGTGCATTTTTATTAAAATCCCCCACATTGGCGGGATCTGCATTCCTCCCAAAATTAATTAACACTCACTACCAAGCTCTCAGCCGTCTAGCAAGTGGGAAGCATCAAAATTGGGGTATGGTTTGAGGCTGAATGTAGTGGGGAGGGGATGTAAATAGTGCGCAACTCCCAGGTGTGGTCTCCAGATAGTCTGCAGTCAGGGTGTAATTTGAGCTGCTTTTGTAGACTTCCTTCTGTTCCACACCACGGGAACGTACAGTAGATAGAGAGTTTGTTGGTTTGAGGTTATCCTTTGTTGAAGTAAAAACACTTGTGTTTTGTACTGTTTATTCTGTTGAATAATTTTACAGAGAGATTGATTCTGGTCTGAACACTTGTGGCGACAATAATTGAGAGTAATTGTTAAAGTCTAGCAGAAGCGAAAAGAATAATTGAGTTGACTAGAATCGAGTAAAGAAAGAGAATGCAAGGAGAATGACATGCGAAATGATAACAAGCCATTTTATAAACAAAAATTAGAAAGCTAACATGGCCACAGACAAAAGAGATTATAGACACGCAATTCATTGCAATATTTTAGTAAGAGGTGGCATAGACATGAATGTTTAAAGTAAGAGGCTCTACACATCGAGATTAGATAAACGAGAAATTAAAAGTGTTCAGTGCTAAATGAAGTTAAATATGAAATAGGACAATCACAGCACACAACATCCAACAAATAGGAAGGAAGAGGGAGAAGAAGAATATGGGAAAGTTCCTATCTATTCAGAACTGGTCACCAAACAAGTCTAAAGCCATTTCAAACAGAGTTTTGATTCTGAATTGTGGTCCTTCACCAGGACAATACTGAGAGTATCTTCCACTCTAGGGGACTAACTTCAAGTTATGCTAAATGTGAAGTTCTGACGGATGGTAGCTACAATCAATGAGGTCATAGCTACATTACAAAAAATTAAGACAACGAAAGTATCGGCGACAAATTTAACAAGCACTTTTTTAACACAGGATAATGTCTGACTAGAGCTTTTTACAGTTTGTTATGTGCGGCAAATTTCGATCTTTTATACCATGATGTTTCAATCGTTCGTCGAAGTACCTAGAATTGCGCCAAATCTTTTGATGAAATTTGCGTAAATAATTCTATTCGCAGCAATTTGTTTACATATCTTCTCATGACTACTTACTTAGGAATCACAACATCTGGTGTTTTAAAATCCTTTGAACTCTCCAGTTCCCATATTGAAGAAACGTTAATTGGTTTATTTCAGTGCTGTTTACTTTGGCAAATTTATTTCCGCAATTTCGGAATCCAGAATTTAAAATTTAGGATTTGAGCTTATTAGAAATGTTTATTTTCTAGGTATTGTGAGTTATTAGGTGATTCCAAGGTCATTTCGAAATACACATTGCCTTAAAATAAGACACCTACATCTGCAATGACAGCCGTATCGACGGTTCCGCGACTTCTCATCCCGCGACAAAATACCCCCCGACAAAATATCCCCGACAAACTATCCTACGGACAAAACATCCCCCGACAAAATATCCATTAAAACTTAACCTAACCTAACTTAACCTAACAAAAAAATGGGACAAACGTAATACGGAAAACCTGTAAAGACAATAAATTATGTACGAACGAGAAGAAAATAAGTTTCAAATTTTCCAAAACAGGGCAATGAGAATAATACATCGGCGAAATAGATTTTCAAAAGTAAACAAAATGTTAAAGGAACTGAATTGGCCAAGCGTGAAACGATGATAGTTATACATAAAATAATGAACATTTTACCGTGAATACGATGATATTTATACATAAAATAATGAACAACATTTTATCAAAATACTTCTCAAATAAAATTATATTCAACAACGACATTCACAGACATAACACAAGGACGTGCAAGGAAATCAGGCTTCAAAAAAAGGACAAGGCGAATACGCAGAACAGTTTACTGTACAAATGTATGAAGTTATATAACACGCTACAGAAACTTTAAAGTCCAAACCAATTGCAAAGTTAAAGATATATATTTTTTTAATGTAGCTATCACTTTGTGGTTATCCATTATAGAAAAATGAAACAATACAACTTTATATAAACCACTTATATAATGCGTAAATCCTACCGGTTTCGGAACAAACGTTCCTTCTTCAGGGAAAGCTTATACTAATTTGACAGTTTCAAAATATACTAATTTTTTTTAAAGATATATTGTAGGAGCTACATAAAACTACATAAAATTTAGTTTGCAATATGAAATATTATAATTAATTTAAAATTTTGTAAACTTAAATGTACAAATAACTGAAATAAAAATTAATAAATTAAAAAATAACAAAACAAAAATATTAAAATGGTACAAAAATAACACAGACTTCCCGTAAAGACAATAGATATTTTATTGGAATATGTTTTGTCCTTAGGCTATTGTGTCCTTGGGATATTATGTCTAGTGATATTATGTCTAGTGATATTTTGTCGGAGTTATTTTGTCGCGGAATGAAAACGCGCTGTAGCCATATCGACTGACCAAACGATAAAATACCAAAATATGAAAAAAAAAAATTTACGATGATAATATTTCTGTTCACGAGTAGCGAGATTAAAAAGACTCGTTTATTCAAATGACAACATGTGTTTTTCGCATTAGTTAAAATGATTATAGTCCTAGTTGCGTCGTATTAATTGCTCCTAACTCGGATGGGCGATTAATTTGAATACACAATGTGTTTAACGTCACAATGATCACATGAAAAATATCTCCAGCTTCTCAACACCAAATTATTTCAGGGGATAAAGTACTTCAAAACATTGTAATAATACCTAATTTAATGTCGAAAGCCCGCAGTTATTTTGTTATATTTATATGTATCGTTAAATATAAATAAATAATGAGCATCTTGCATATATTTTTTTAGCTCAGAAAGTATTTCTAAGATCAGCTGAAACGCGTCTAGAATTGGCGTTTAATGGGGACCTTTTAAATTGTATTTTAAAAACCGCAAATGTTCACCAGCTTAATAGGTTGTGTACCTTATTCGAAGCATTTTTAACAAACGGTGAAAAGTGTCGCTTTATTAACTTTTGTTAAATCAAACCTTGGTATATTTATAGATGAAAACGAGTAATAATTTGAATAACTCATTTAAACCATTGTCGTGTAATTTTAACCGTTATCACAAATATTCTAAATTATTTAATTTACTTAACCCCTATTGGGCGGCTGGCTATATTTGCGAATGTTCCCTGGAAACGGCGTGAATTTTCAGTTTCTCAGCTTATATATTTAAATTCTAATAACTCTGCAATCTGAAGATTTAAAATTATGAAAAAAATTGTGTAATACGAACAATTGTTCAATGTACTGTTAAAAATAATAAAATAAAATGTTGAATACAGGTCAACTTATAAATAGATAAATTAACTTGTAATTACCACAAAAAATGTAGCCCTCCCGCAAATAATCAGTCATAGAATAGTAATGGTATAATTTGTCGTTAAAATTAATTAGCATTTGTTATAAATGTATTTTTCCACACAATTTTATAACAAATTAAAACTTTTTTTTCAACGAATATACGTAAACAAATGATTTTTTCAGTCACTATAAGAAATTGCCCTTCTCACTCACACACATTCAAGTTACTCTGCGTCGGCATTGAACACGGTGACCACGCGTTAGTTTTGTGGGACCGGGCGTGTTTTATCAATTAAAAGTTTTGTAGTGCGTGATATATTTTAAAACATTTTGTAGGGCATAAAGCAACTTCACAGTCACTACACCAATGACGAGTCTGAACTCGTTTTTTCGGCTCTCGCATAGTGTTTTTGCAAACATAACATCGCCGGTATGATGTTTGTCGCTTTGAGTTGACTTTTAGCATTTCAAAATTAAACTGTAACCATTTCTCCACCCAGGCAAAAAACTCTGTCCATATATTTCTGCCGGGGGATGAATTTCTAATAAATCAGAATCCTCAATTTCACCGTCACTTACTTCTGGAGGATCATCTAGGTCCTCTAAATTGTCCACTCTATACTCATCATTGTTCCCTCATAGAAAAATTTGAATCAACGTTTAAAACGTATCGTTCTACTCTTCCTTTTCCATTGTTGAAACAGTAAAATTGAGATCAAAAACAATAACACAAATATTAAAATTCACGTAACAAAACACGATAAGGTCCACCAAATCTTAATGTTTATAATATAACACCAAGAAGTCATAAGCAATCTCCAGTTACCGGCGCCTCGAAACCATCAAAACTAATGGATACCCTACAATATAAACAAACACACTACAAACGCGTGTACCGACAGGCGATCACGGCGCGACCAATACACAGGCATGCTGTAACGTAACTGTGTGAGTGGCATATCTTCCGATAGGAGATTTCTGTGAGATAAGATGTTACAAAAACAGCTCGGAAATTAAAAACTCCCAAGTAAAAGTGTTAATATATTTTTTATGAGGTAGATAAATCATCAGGCTAATGAAAAATTCCTTTTCTGTCGTCTTTGATCAGTAAATAAGCGTTACAAATAATAATTAAAGTGACTCACGCTCCGTGGCTACGAATGTAGCCAGCCGTCAGCTAGGACCGAATTATCTGGGCTGCAAATGTAGCCAGCCGCCCAATAGGGGTTAAACAAAATTGAATTGTTGTGCTGGAGAAAAATACTCAGGATTTCGTGGTAAGATTTGTAAGGTGTTTCATTGATTTAATATTAATACACAAATGGGTTCATTCTGGAAGAGCAAGGCATCCACAACTGTCTGCTTACAACGTTTTTTACTTATCCACCAGAAAATTTGTACCCTTTGCTCGCTAAACTGATGACTCTAACTTGGTGAAACTCTTCTTCTTCTTGTGCCCTGTCCGTTCAAAGGACGTTGGCTATCATGTTGGCTATGCGGACGGTTTACTGCGGCCCGGAACAGCTCTACAGTAGACTGGCCAAACCACTGTCTCAGGTTTTTCAGCCATGAGGTTCTCCTTCTTCCAGGGCCCCGTCTTTCGGCAATCTTTCCCTACATTATGAGATGCAAGATCTCGTACTTCTCTGAATGTCTCATCACGCGTCCAAGATATTGAAGTTTTCGGATTTTTGTAGTTTTAATAACTGCTTTTTCTTTAATCATCCGAACCATAACATCTTCATTCGTAACCCTGTCCATCCAGCTTATTTTAATTATTCTTCTGTAGATCCACATCTCGAATGCCTCAAGTCGCCTAATTAGTTCTTCAGTAAAGCGTCCATGCTTCCATTCCATAAAATAATATCGAAAACACGTAACATGTGACCATTCGCATTCGTAATCCAAGGTTTAGATCATGACTGCAGACCATCTTTTTCACGCGGATAAAGGTTGCACGAACTTGCTCAATGCAACATTTGATTTCAACCGAAGGATCCCATCATTTACATTGCAGCCCAAGTTTACAATACTCTGTCTCTAGTTTTGTTCCAGCAATATAAAGATTTTCATCCAATGCGTTATTTTTGCTTATGAGCATGTATTTTGTTTTATTTATATTCAATTCTAGCCCAAAATTCTCACAAGTCTACCTGATTCAACAGAAGTTGTAGATTCTCAATGTTACTTGTTAGAAGTACCATACGATCTGCATAACGCAGGTTGTTCAGAATCTTCCCATTTATAACAAGTCATTGAGTAGCTTCTTGCAGAGCCTCACTGAAACTCTTAGTCAGTGTAAATATATTTGTCAGGAGTAGCAAAGTAGGGATGGCTTAACAATTATAATTTTATAATACCTAATTATAACTTCGCGGAATCAACTATCGGGTCACCGAAAAAATCTATAGTTTCCAATTTTAATAAGCATGCAAGAGGCTCATTATCTTCATGACAGCTGAAAATAGCTTTAAGTTATGTAAGTAATTAATAACAACACAAAAAAATATTTTTATTTAATTAGGTCACAAAATATTCCCTTTATTATTAATTCATTATTATTATTATTATTACACTCTGTACATTATCATACACGAGTACATTCTGAAACGCACTTAAAATTCTATAAGCGACATATATTATTATATTGCAATGCTTGCCTGTGGCTAATAAACATCCATTAATATTATTAATCAATATTCAATGCAATAATTTTTTATTTATGAGTTTTATCTCAATGTATTTTGATGCGTACGCGTATGTTCTTCGACTCGTATTTGAATAAAGTGAATATATTACTGAAAAGCGTCGTCTGGCGTTCAGTCCATTGTATTTTAAATGCAGCGTTCATTCACACTCACATGTGCTGCACTTATGTAATATAAACACTACGAATAGTTTTTCAGCGACGTTGAGACGGACACGTAAAACTTTTAAGTGACAAATTAATAATGCATTTAAAGAATTTGTACGACTCTCGCGTTTCATTAAATGTAGTAAATACTACAATAATATTATTAAATAATAAATAATAAAAAAAAATTTGAAGGGAAAACTTCTTCAGTGATTTGAAACTCGATGAAACGAAAAATAGCGACACTAAAAAGAGACAAACATATATATTTCTGCAGGATTTAGAATGTGAGAGAAAGAGATAGACTAATCCTTCTCCTCTTGGTGCAGTGCTTCGTAGCCTATTGGTCACATCATTGTGCGGTGCTTCTTAGTTTCCCCACGCTTGTCTACTTTAGTTTTCTGAAGATTTCACTTCTACCGCGTGTGAACTGGACACAATTTTTTTTTGAAGTGAAAACTTCATTAGCAACGTTGTGATTTGAAACTCTATGGAATGAAGAATAGTGACAGTAAAAAGAGACAAAAACATGCATCTACAGGATTTAGCCAGCGAGAGAATGAGATAGTATTATCGGTCTCCTCTTTGTGCGTGCTTCGTAGCTTATCGGTTTCTTCTTTGTGCGATGCTTGGTAGCTTCCCCATTCTTGTCTACTTTAGTTTTCTGAAGGTTTCGCTTCTACCGCGTGTGAATGGCACACTCTGATTTTTTTTATGTGACACCTCGCAAGAGCGCCCTTGTTTGCACAGAATGTTTGAAGATAGGGGAACTATGTCGCAACCCGTAGGCAGCTTTAGTAGAGGCTGTACGAAGGGATTTATTAGTGCGGGTCTTAAAGATGCTCGTATTATCTGAAGGAGGAAAAACAGATGCCGGTAGCTGGTTCTACATATGAACCAACTTACGCAAAACAAGTCGAAAAACATCAACAACTGTGAACGGGTGTTCCGCTCGTGTCCATCAAGTTTTGTACACGTGCACGTAAACCAGTGCACTGGGGATCAGTGCTGCTAGGGCTCCATTGAAATAGAACAGACTTATCATGCCTAGATTGCGTTCTTGCATTAGAGATGGCAATCGGTCTGTTAACAACAACAGATTGTCAATCAGACAATCAGCCCTCTTTTGCACAAAATTAAGTAGGTGTATCAAGTATGTAGGGGCTACAGCCCACAGATGGCTCCCAAATTCAATTGCTGGGCGTACTTGAAATTTGGACAGTGCTCGCAGCTGGTCACTTTTGAATAATCTGCATGCCCTATGTTTGTATTTTTGTTTGATATTGAATGAGCGTAGCAAAGACCTGTTTCAACTCATCCACTTTACATTTCGTCCTCCCAAGATGGTAGCCGTGTTTGATAGTACCTTTTTATTCCGCCAGAGCGCGCTCGTGAGCTGTCAACATTAATCTACTGTTCTCAGGTCAATTTGTATAGGTAGGTAGGTACGAGTATCTATTTTTTTTTAAATATAAATATAATTGATAACGTATTAATAATTACACTTATAATAAATTAAATATTTCATCTTCCCTTATTAATTATATTACCTATCTTAATTTTGCATCCATATTTTTAATTATTTAAAGATGTAGTCTCATAAAACGCTTTGCTATTGTTATAAAGAAAGCATCGTTTTTTCAATAGAAACTTCTAAGCAAAATTATTCAGATGATGAGCTTTGAAAAATCCATTTGACTTTAGTAAAGGAACCAAATTTCTGATTTAAAAAAAAAATTCAATAAGGAAAACATATTTATTCACCTTTCCAGGAAGCAATACATAATTGTTTTGCAGTAGAAGGCAGGGAATTATATGAAAATTAACAAGAATCAGAAGAATTTTAATCAATACGCTAGTACCTACTCGTAATTAATTTATAAAAATCTATAAAATTAACAAAAAAACAGAATTTTAATGTAAAAGCTAGTAACTACTTTATACTCTCGAATGGACACTTTAGAAGTCAAAATGCCAATCAATTTCATGAAACTTCCAAAAATTGTCTCGGAAAATTTATGACGTTGGAAAAACAAATTTAACTGCAAATTTTCACGGGAACAGTCTCAGTGGAAACGTAATTTTCACTGCATAAAATAACGTTTCACACAATTTAAAGTTTTGCTTGAATTATTTTGCATATTTATGGTATTTTACGTTAGTACTTTATTAACAGCAATATTTTATTATGTCAGTAGGGGATCGCTTATAGCCGGTTCACACGCTTCAATTTTAGTTGATCAACTCGACACTTGAAAGCATATTGACAGGTGTGAACCTTCTTTCAACAAAGTTGAACAAGTTTTTTGTTGACTAGCTAAAGTTGATAGCCCGTCTACTTTTGACGTTCTAGTATGATCGCGCCATCTTGGTTACCATAGTTACTCGCGTGCACAACTAGACGTCAAACATTTATGTCAATATTCGTTAGACATTCCTGGTTTCTACCGTCATGGAATCCATTTCAACGAAAAAATATTTGAAATGGTCGGATGATTTGATGTTCAGATTTATGCATCCCTGTCTTACGGGTTCAAAAGCAAGAAGTGTACACAAATAGAAATGCCCGTGATACTGCAATAAATAATATATTATGTGTTTCATTTACACTACCTACCCAATATATTATTATAATGACAAAAAATAACGGTAAATATTCAGAGCATGCGTCACCATTAATACGCATAAATTAAAAGAAAAAACACTTTGTACAAATCTAATAACAATAACTACCTATGTCAAACTTTGACGTTTGGCATTGTCGTTTTTAGGTTATGGTAAAGCTAATTTTAACGAAATATGCATTAATTCCTTGCTTCTCCGGTTACTGTAGTTAGTAGTAATTATTATTATTAAACATCTCTGAAAAAATTTATCGCCAATTTTGGAAAGCAGCTCATCAAATTGTTTTTCTGTCATCCTCAAGTGATTTCTATATCCTTCGGAGTCTTCTAGGGCCATCTCTTTCAAAATTGTGTTGGATGCGCCTAATTCACTCCTTCTCATGATACATTTTCTCGCCCAAATACGACGTTTTTATGCTTTTTCATAATCTCGAGCTCGTCCCGCAGAACATCAGAAGTTAGAGAGACGCACGCACTGACAATTTCAGTTGACGCCATCTTGAATGTCAAATTCGGTTCTACTTAAATTATTGAAACGTATGAACATAATCTTATTCAACTTTTTACGTTAAATAAAAGTGGATCAACAAAAATCGAAACGTCTGAACGCGCCCTTACTCCCGTTTTTCCACAACTCCAATTGACCACAATAAAGTAACGAGTTAGCCACTTATCGTTTATAAAAACCATTACAAGGTTTCAAACAATTGTTTTTATTATTTTCTAATGAATTACAACGCAATACACTATTATTTCACTTATTTTTAATAGTAAAAAATAATATTTCCTCAACCGTGATAACATAAATTATTATAAAAAGATATTCGTCGATTATTTCCACGCCTATTAGACATATTTCCTCAGTATTCAAGGCGTCGTCGATAGCGATTCGCTTCGACTACAATCGCGACTGTGAATTTGCGTAAAAAACGCTAAAAACACTGTCGCCATTCAACACAGCGACCGATCTTACTACAAACGTGATAAATGTATACATTTTTTAGTTAATGACGGCAGACTCTGTCGAGATACTGTGAAGCGTTGTCGTGTCGGACGAACTAGAAACTTAATATCACAAGTCGACTATAGACTCGTCGTGTAGAGTCTAGTCTGTAGACTTTACAGAACCGGGTTCTTACGAGGGGGGTGGATCTAAGCTCCCCACCCATCACACCTCTCACCAAACTGGTTTATCCGCGACTCCCACGTGTTCCGATAAATAAACAAGTGCATCTTTAGACCATCTACGGAATGTGTCCAAGACGGTCGTCCTGAAGCTTTTCCCTGAATGTTCGTAGAAAATTACATACGTACGCCGTGTTTATGATTAAGTATGGCATAAGTTTTCGGTGATGTGTCAACATTTGCGTGAAAAAAACATAAGCAAATATTGTTCCAGATAAAACGTGTGTGTAGTTATCATATATGCAAAATTTCTGACATTTTTGATGAAATCAGTGCGTTTTATAAACTATTATCAATATTTATCTAATGAAAATAACATGAAACATTGACTGTTTAATTGATACTTCTAATTATTAAATTCCTGTATTTACAACGTAAGCTAATACTTAATTGATAAGAGCTGAAGTTATTTTAAATAGCCATTAAAACAAATAACAAATACAAGTTTATATTTGTGATTTAATTGTATAAATACGTCATAAAATAATGTTGATAAATCTACGCCTGAGAATAAAAGTACACTTCTATAAAAAATAAAAGAAAAAATTTCAGTTTCCAATAGATTATTTTGCGAATTAGGTTTGGTGTCCCGGAAACTAGTTGAATTATAGGCGCAAGTTGTTGGAGTGTTTGAAGTCAGAACTGAGGATTTAGTGAGGCAAGTGGAAGTGTGAAGTGTTGAGGAAATGCCTCTGGAAGACTTCGTGATGGATGAAGTGGAACAAGCACAGGCAGAGAGGCAGGAGTTGCTGCTGGGAGGAGCAGCTTCTGCCAAAAAGCCTCAAAGTAAGTACAACCATTCTATCTTCTTCACATTTTAAAAACAAAATATTTTACTTTGAATTTGTGTCAAGATTTTTGTTAGCAAAATATAATTAATGAAAAAAATTACTTTCCTCGGAAGAACAGTTTGAATAGTTCCCGATCAAATTTGCCTCTAACATAAATGTAACATTTTAGCACTAACAAGGTTTTTAATGAATCGATATAATTTTCAAAATAATGCATAGGTTCATTATTATTAGCCCTAATGGCGCACATAAATAAATTATTGTAATTACACATTTTTTAACTTTCATTGTTTATAAATATTTATAAATTCACACGGCCATTTTCTTCAATCTGTTCAAAAAAATTAATATATTACGTTAAAATTATTATAATTTTTATAAAAATGACATCTCTCAGGAAATGTTGTGAGTTCTACTCTGAAAAGGGGATTTGTACTCGTATATGATTATTTTGTTTGGGGCACAACTTAGGTAGGTAAAAGGTAATGCAATCAATGGTTACTTACATTTTGTCAAATAAGAGTAGAAAATATATGAGGGCGCTACTGTTGTTCAAATGGCAATACTAAACACATAACTCATGTTGTTAAAGTAAAGCTGTGTAACCTACATTTTTATAAAAAATTAAAAAGGCATAATAGTGGAAAAAATATTTTTTCATTGCAGTATAGATACCCGCCGATCTCAAAATTAGAATTGCGTATAGGTATATTACTATTATACCTTGGCAATTTTGTGTTAACATAATGAAGAATAACTATAATGTAATCTATATCTTCTATCTATCTTCTATCTATCTATCTATCTCTATCTATATAAATAAAAATAAATCGCCGAAATGTATGTACGCGCATAACTTCCGAACGACTGCACCAAATTGGATAATTCTTTTTTTGTTGTGTTCGTTATTATCAGGACAAGGTTTGTATAACACTACTGGTGAGTTCTGGCATTATAAAATTTGTTTAAAAAAATTGCAATCGGTGGCACGCGAGCTTAATCCACCGGGAAAGGGGGATGTGGAGTGGGGAGAGGGAAAGTGGAGGAGGCGGAGTGGGAACACGCGGGAGAGGAAGTGGAGGTGGAAGGAGAGCGGGACGAATGGGAAAGGACACGCAGGGAGAAACTATTTCTTTATTAAATGGCATAGCAACGCATGCCAGGAACCAGCTAGTAAAATATAAAGCACAGTTAAGAAATTGCTCACATTTATTTAATACTAGATACAGTACCTAGCGTTGCCTGGGCTTTAGATCATGTCTCTAATTTTAGATCTGAATATATTTAACTCATTAAGATCTAAAAGTAGTGTTACTAAACTCACCATTAGTGATTCTTCCTTTCTATCTATTGTTAAATTCAAATTTATGTTAAATTAAATTAAAGCAAATCGCTTTATAAATCACCTTTTAATCAATTTTACGTCATGAAGAAAAAAATAATTTAAAATGTGGTTTACTGTGTTCTATACATTCAGTGTCATTGCACTTCAAAAAATATTTGACAGTTACATAAATTGGTGTTGCCAGTCTACAAATTTAGTAGTTCAAGTTTTTATATTTTCTACTCTTTTTTGATAGACTATACATCACATCTATCTTTAATGTTTTGTCTTTATACCATTGATGTATATTTTTCTGCATCGGTTACGATTTGCTTACGACTGATTCCGCTGATTCCGACGATCTGGAAGGTTTTCGATACCACGCCTGGAGAAATCCGGTGCATTTCTAGGTGAATAAGTCATTACGCCAATTTTAAAGTGCAGCGTCGTAACATATTTATTAAAGGAGATTCCTCTGAGATGTGATTGCGTACGTCTTAACCGATCATATTCTGGCCTTCTGAGCATATTCCGTTAGAAGGCCATAATATTTCCGCTTTGCAAATAAAATCCAAAAAAAACTGAAAACTAAAAACTGTTTTTGAAAGGCGACGAAAAACGCTACTTTCACAATTTATTATTAGAAATAAACATTTAATTTTCGAAATCTTAAAACATTGAAAGCATTTTTTTAAATTTTTAAAAATGGCTCACCTTTTTTTTCAGTACACTAAAACAACGATAAAGAAAAAAAAATAAGGGCACTTTTCACAAAATTTCGTCACCACACTTTTTTGTTTAAAAAGAAATATTAATAAAAAATTCACGAAGTTCCATTTTTTTTTCAAATTGCGGTCGGAAACTTAGGTCTCATAGAGGTGCACATTTTAATTTTTTCTGTGGTTAATTTTTAAATTCGAAAATAAAGAATGGTGTTTGCTCTTTCTAGCCTTTTTAGATCATATTTTTCACCGTGACAGTAAGAGAGATACAACGATTTATATTGCACTGATGTAAGCTTTACCCAAAAGCGAACAAATTAGACTGAGAGGTTAATGCTGTTGTACTCAGTTTGAACCGTCCAAGAGTCTGCGGTTTTGGTCCATTTCTGACCTTAATTCATGAATGAAAATATTAAAATTATAAAAATCAGAATCAGAAGTACTTTAAATCTTTCACAAGCTTGTAAAAATACCCCATTCAAATACTCGTAGCATTATTCGATAAAACTTGTTTGTAAGTTTGCAAAGCTAAGAAATTTCATATTACGATAATTGCATTATTGCACACACATATGCAGTTGAAACCTATGACGAAGAATGTTAATTATTGTATTTAATAAATACTGTGTGAGTTATTAATCATTATACCGATTACCTAACGCTCTATTAACAATTTGCAATTCTTTGACCTCTGTTTTGTTACAAATACCACAACTATGTAATAATAGTTCAAAGTCCAAATTTTGCGCATTGAAATAATTATAAAATTAACAATTAGTGACAGAATTTCTTTCCAACAACCTTGGGTATAGGATGGTTCAGAGAAACATCAGGTTGTTCTTCTTTCTAACCTACATAACAATTACCACTATGTCACATTTTCACCCCTCCGTCACATTTGTTTTTACTATAAATTAATTCTCTCTGGATTTCGGTGGGGGAAATTGTAGCAAGGGGGGAAGGAGGCCTAAATTACAAAATACCTATTTCGAATGACAACCCACGTGACAGAGTTGACGTACGACATAAAAATTGTAGGAGACAAGTTTTTGATAATTTTTTAAATATTTTATTAAACATCATATAAAATAATAATCGCCGTTACTTGACAGGTTGTACCTTTTAAAGTTAATAAATAATTTTATATTATATGTCGTCATATCATTTTTTGTAACATTATAGAATACACGCAAGTCGAGGTGGCAGGAGACAACGTGATTTGTATGAAAAACACTTCTATCACGAGGAGTTACAACTCTGTCACGTAATTTTTACTACAAAAATATAAACACATATTTTTTTTAAATGCACACAGTCGTTACGTCTTTAGTACAGTAGATTTTAAAGTAATTAGAAAATAATAATATTAGTAATTCTGTTGAATTTTTCTCCACTAACTGGTCGAGACTACTTTATGTAGGTTAAAAAGAAAAACGATCCGCTGCTCTTTTTACATTAGCTCCACAAAGGGGCCCTGATGAAAAAATTGCTCTCCATGTCATCTTTGGGAATGTTGCGTGGAGGGTTTTAGGGAAAGGAAGAAGATGAAGATCTGGGAACGAAAAAAGTTATGAGGATGATTTGTAGAGCGCCGTTTTTGTGAAAAATCAGTTCAATGTCTCGCAAATTGCTAACATATCATTTTAATGATTTGAATTGATTAAAGATTTAAAATTCGAACAAGTAAAATTATTATTATTATCGATTAAAGAAAAATATCGGTCCATGGTGAACTTGTTATATTAATTTCTTTCCGTACACAAAGTGGCACGAAAACGTGAAATGTATTAATTATTATGATAGAAAAAAATAATTTCCGGTATAATATCTTGAGTATTCGACATTGAAGCTATTTTATTTCAACCTTTCCGAAACGAGTTTTGAATGTTCCTCAATTAATTTAAATCGATGAGGAAGATCATTACTATTTTTGATAGTAATGATCTTCCTTACTAACTGCCGAAAAGCTGCCTTGCAAATAATGGCCTACAACCATCGATATATAATAACAATAGCTTGTCCTCTCAAACCTAATTTCAATCTTAAAAAAAACACAGAAATAGGTAATAAATAAAATAGAACACCACCTAAAAGTAATCATCGAATTACGATGTCTCGCTTCGAAAGTAATTGTAAATGCAAGTTCCCTACAATATAAAACAGAGCATAGTTATCACTTAAATCCTATGTTGTAATTTGTTAATTTTATCGACCAATAGACAGCCTGAAAAGCATCGCATCACAAGATATAAAGCAACTTAACATGGTGCAAACTTGTACAAGCTTCAATAAACGCACGCAAAACCAGTGAACATCGTTAATTTCGTGGTAAAAGTGTCGTCGTAATTTTTTTGCTTGACGTAGCTGTTTTGCTAGAAAGAAATGAAAGATTTACATGAATTGTTATTTTAATCGAAACAACGCCTCGAAGCAAAATGCAAAATATACGTTTTTGAATATTAATGCAGCTGCTTAAAATGTCAATTATAAAATTCGCGAGTGACCCCATCTAAAACATTTTTAACTGTTTCAATTTTGTGTTTGAAAAATGATCTTTACAAGCTAGTCTAGTGGGCGTTGAGATGAACTTGCTGGAAAACAATTTTGGTCCGTGCAGACCAATAAAAGGTAAACAGAAATGCTTCTTCCGATCCTTCCACTGTGAGATAAAGCACTTTTTTTGGTTATATGTTTTCTTAAACCATTTTTTTTGGATTTGGTGTTAATTTTAATATTCACACGTCCTATCTAGTAATACTCGGACGATGCCTACAACTTCTTCAATGGTCACCAATTCAGACATACTCGAAAAAAATTCCCTTGTAACCCCTGACGATTTTACAAGAGCTGGTGCATAGGTCTTTCCTTCTTCCGCGATGTAGAACTAATCTACCGTTAGTAATATCGATGGAAAAAATGATCGTGCTTTTAAATCAACTTATGCCTGAGGTTAACATGAAAATTGTTCAAATCAAAATGCTGGTCAACTTGAAAATTGTTCAAATCAAAATGCTGGTCAACATGAAAATTGTTCAAATCAAAATGCTGGTCAACTTGAAAATTGTTCAAATGAAAATGCTGGTCAACATGAAAATTGTTCAAATCAAAATGCTGGTCGACTTGAAAATTGTTCAAATCAAAATGCTGGTCAACATGAAAATTGTTCAAATCAAAATGAGCGAGTATCGACTAATAGTGTAATTTAGGTACACTTGCCATTGGAACGTAATTCTGTTAGAGTACTTGTGAAATAAAATAAATAAGAAGGTCTAAATGTAATGATATACATAGAATCAATTTTCAGCAAAAGAATTCTATTTGTATGGAAAATTATAACCAACCCAAGATCCACAATGCAAATTATTAATGGAAAACAGTTACTTTGCGAACAATCTATACTTTGCGATTTCCGATTAGTTTCACTGCAAATCATAATGCTACGACAGAAAACCAATATCCACACATTATTTTACAGACAGAAGGTCTTTAATTGTGTTAGTAGGGACTCATGGGCAGGAAAGCTCTATATATATTCCATACAGCATTTTTTGTATTGACATACAGCGTCAATTTGCTATAAAATGAACAGAAGCAAAAATTCGAAATGCAGTAAATATGTTATTTCAATATAAACGTTAACCAGAACGACCTGATTAAATTATTACATGTCTTATTAAGTCACTTTATTTTCATTTCTGTCAAAACCTTGAAAGTTTATGTTGAAGATATCAAGAGACATTATGTTATTTAGCGACACCGTGCCCCGTGTCATTTGTCAATTGGTATAGCAGATCGAGGTGTCGCCGCTGGCATTAGTTATTTGGTACATGGTTATTGAAGTGAAAACTTCTTTAGCACCGTTGTGATTTGAAACTAAAAATAGCGACACTACTACTGCGTGTTAATTGCACACTCTGTGTTTTTTTATTACTTATTATAGTTGTAGTTTTTCACGAATTTTGGGCCTACTTATCAAAAATATATTAAAATTGATTGCACTTACTTCAAAACAAATATTTAGGTATCGTTAAGAATTCCGAATAAGGTTAGGAGTAGAATTGTATAGAGAATGATTTTATAAGGTTTCTTTAATATTATTAACAGCAGGTTAACCACTCCGTTTATATTTAGCAAACAAGTTGAAAGTGAAAATTGTTGACTGTCATTAGAATATTTATAAATCCTGAAAGTTGTTCCGTGCTAATGGAAAAATTTTAAAATAAAATTCAACAGGTATATTAATATTACAGAAATTAACGAAATAGGTAGTGTGCATTTATGGAAATGCATTTAATCCACTTATATATAATAGACGTATCATAATAATCTAATTAATTATGTTAAAACGTTTCAAAGCATAAATTTGTGTCAATATCTTCATAAAATATAACTTAATTTATGATGTCATGTCGGTTAGAATCATCTTAAATATTATTTATTTATAGTTATTTTATTAGGTATTTATAATTATAATATTTATACTCGATTATTATTATTTTAATTTGATTATTGTAACGATGATTGCATTCCAGTTTTAATTTTTTTTAAGACCCTTTTCATGTGAGTCCTTACAAGAGAACCAACTGCTCCCAGCCGTCTGGAGCCAGTGAGACTCTAGCTTCTCCAAATTGTGTATGTACTTCAGTGACCTCAAAGTATCCGATATTCATGTTGTGTACTCACATCGCAAATAACTTATCGCGCACAGTCCGTAGGTACGCGTCGCCACTGAAATCACGGGAAATAGTCGAATAGAGAACTCCAGTCCAATTTTTTTATTTTTTTAAATGAATAAAGACCTTCAAACTTAAATAACTGCATTTTTATTTTTATTTTTATAGTTAGTTTTAATAGTTAAAATAATTGTCAAAGTTTTAATTTTTCTAGACCATCAGAAAAGCACCATATCTATGGTAAATTGTTAATATGGTGATATGGTCTTCACCCACCGATATTTTATTTACCTTCAAGTTGTCATATTGTATCAGTGATATTATGTCGAGGGAAATTTCCCTATATCTAGGGGAGAAAAATATTTTTTAGGGATAAGGGAAATCAGGACAAAATCTAGGGAAATTTCGAACTCTGGCAAAATGTTTATTACATATGACAATATTACTGGTATTATTTTATATATATATATATATATATATACATATATATTTTTTGGAATTCCTATGAATCTTAATTATTGTTCATGTACTTACATGCAATGCTATTTTTAACACTGACAACTCAAAATGATATTATATGTATCTAAAAAGATAAATGGGACCTCTGAAAAAGAATTTAATTTATGTTTTAAGTTCTGTTTTTCGGTGATTGTGGTTAATTTTTATTTTGCAAAGTGTTTTTTTTTATTTGGAATTCAATTTCTAATTCAGTGGTGAGTGCATTCGTACTTTTAAATTATTACTTCTTGTAGCAAAAAGTGTTTTATTTGGAAAAGCACAGTATTATTAGTATATTTACCAAGTTCCGATATCTTTCCAATTAATTAACATATATAACAGGATTAGTGTTACACAATCAGGTGGCTACGTAGGTAATTGCGTAAATGTGAAATTCTAGGGAAATTTCACTTCGAAATCTAGGGAAATAATTTTTTTGGGCAGAACATCCCTGTTTTAAATGATAAACAATATGGCGGAATCATGAGGCTACTATGAAATTTGGTGATGTTTAGGTGTGGGAAATCGTTTTTTATTCAAGATTAACTGCTTTTAATATTGAAAAACATTGGTAAAATGTCCACATTTCACCGCTACTCTTATTGTATTTAATCAAAGTGCAATATAAAAACAAATCTCTCTCCTTTATTGCAAATACATGTGACATCGTGTTTTGTGTTAGGCGTTACTTTGTAGGTACATTGATTTATGTAACACATACAGAAACACTGGTATTTAGGTATAATACACTGATCATGACGATTGTGTGTATAAAAAGCCCTTGATACTAAAAAGAATTTGAAAATACGATCGATGTATCGTCAACCAAATGTCAAAAATGACACGACTAACCTCAAATAGGCAAAATTTATTCCAGATTGTCCGCAAATATAGCCCCTTTCGTAAATTGTTGAGGGCCTAAGTTATGTTTCAATAAACACAATAACTATTATTTATCTAAATCTCTATAAACAGTATGAAAATAAACCAAAAACACGAAATGTTGAATTGCATATTCAAATGTCAATACAATAATACTGACAATACAATACACGCGATCACCAGGTGACAGTGGGTGAGTGTGACGCGTGACGTCACCATTCACCATTTCAGTAATGCCAACTTAACGCTGTGTTTTCAGGAGAGGTTTAAAAATGCACTTTTTAAAATTTTTTTAAAAACTCTGCGTTTAATATTATGAAATAAAAGTTATATATTAAGAATCAGCGTTTATTGGTCTATATGAACATATTTTTTTAAAGCCATAATATTTTTCACTGGAGTTCCTTATTCTCGAAACGTCAAAACTAGAATGCTTTTATGAATGTACAACCAAACAGTTACTGTAGCTGTGATTTTTATATCCTTTCATTCTTTTTTGACAGTTTTATTTCTGGCATTGATCTAAAGCACAAGCATTATTACAAAATGTCTGATACAAGTGACGCCATGTTTAGTCTCGACAACGCGACTCGACGTCGAAACGACCTCGGGCTGGTCGCAGAAAACTGGCGTTGCCGACGGGTTTGCAAAGTTTAGATTTTGTAGATTTATGGCGGTAGTCGCTACGATACTTAAATCGTCGAGTCGATCGGGCTCTTTCGTATCCCCATGGAATGGTCTTGCTGTAATAAAACAAATTAAAGCCATAATATTTATATTAGCAATGTTCCCAGCAGTTCCATGCCAACTGAGAATAAAGTCAACTTAACACCTCTTTGAAAGGTCATTCAAAGTTATGAAAAAAAATAATTTAAAATAGCCCATAACCCTAACCCAACTATTTAACCGATTTTTTAAATTTATTTTTGTCATCACTCTAAATGACTTTTCTGAGACGGTTCTGAGTTGGTTTCATTCCGAGTTGTCCGGTCACCGTTCCCACCTGCAGACATGCATTTATGAATCTGTGATATTCCTTTTGCATTGCACTACCTCTTTAAAATAACTAGCTCCAGTGCAGTGTATCCCATTGCAGAGAGTATATGTTCTGGTGAGTGGTGACGTCACGTGAGATAAAAAAGCTCTGCATGTTTACAATGTACTCCGCTTCTCCACGTCAAAGACCTTTCGCTTGTGTAAACATCAATCTAGAGGGCAGTTTTCAGAGCCTACCTTTGAATTATTTTTGCATTTGCGAGTAAATGGTCGAAATGTCTCTCATTAGCTTCAACTTTTATTTTTATTTTTCATAAATTGCTGAATTTGAATTATGTTCGTATGTGGGTAAGGTTGTGTAACAACAATATTTTGGATTTAGATTTTTATAAGCTTTATGCGATGGAAGATAACATATTAGGTCCTTACATATGAAATTGGCGTTTTGCCGTACTGGCAACTTGGATCTCAAATATCTTCTCTTTGGTTGGGAATTCCAAATTCAAATTTATTCAGCTATTTACTCATGTATTTGTGTTTCGAAAATTATAATTCATTTGTTTTTTCCTTATTTGTTTTTTTTTTCTTTGCGTCACTTAGTTAACAAAATGGAAAACTTGAAATATCGCGTTATTTATGAGTACCTACGAGTTCCATCGTCGCACCAGTGCTGCAGAAACGGCTCGAAGGATTAATGATGTGTATGGCGACGGTGCCGCAAAAGAAAACACAGCACGTTTTTGGTTCCGACGTTTTCGTTCTGGAAATTTTGACCTGCAGAACAAGCCCCGTGGACGGCCGGAAAACAAAGTTGATAATGAAGAATTGAAAGCTATTGTGGAAGCGGATCCATCGCAAACCACGTCCGAGTTGGCTGCAGGCTGCGGTGTTAGTCATAAAACTGTTTTAATCCACTTGAAGCAAATTGGGAAAAAGCTTGAAAGGTGGGTACCTCACGAATTGGTGAAAAAGCTTGAAAGGTGGGTACCTCACGAATTGAGTGAAGCAAATCAACAAACGCGCGTTAAAACGCTAGACCACACACTGCACAACAGACGGCTACCAAATTAGAGGAGCTTCAATTGGAATGTCTTAGACATCCACCGTACTCTCCGGACCTTGCCCCAACAGATTACCATTTTTATCGAAATTTGGATAACTTCTTGCAAGGGAAAAAATTCAACTCCGATGGGGCAGTCTTTGGACTTTATGCCCTTACGCCTTCAAAGATTTTATTGATTCCCGTCCGAATGGTTTTTTTAGTAAAGGGATCAATGAACTACCTATGAGATGGCAAAAGTGCATAGAAAGCAATGGTACATATTTTGATTAAATATATATATTATATTAAAAAAAAAAACTTTATGTTCCTCCAATACAAAACGCCAATTTCATATGTAAGGACCTAATATATAAATCTTAGACAACTCATGTGGTTTTTTTAAAAAATAACGGTTCCTGATTGTGTTAAAATTTGTTTACCGGTCAAAAACCTATAGTTCAATGAGATGTTTTCTAAGACATTTATTTAAGACTAGCGAGTTCCCGGCGTGCGTTACGATGCCACATAATAAAGAAATTGTTCCTGCGTGTCCTTTCCCATTCGTCCCGTTCCCCTTCTGCCTCTCCTTCCCCTCCCAAGTCCCCTTCCCCTCACCTGGGATCAGGTGAGGGGAAAGGGACTTGGGACTTGGTGGTCCCCCACCCCCTTATCACGCCTTCTCTCTCCCCTCTCCCGCTCCCCTATCCCGCGAACCCTCCTCCCGTGATCCCTCTCCCGCGTTCCATATATTCAGTCCCGATACATTCAGATTTTCAAACAGCTCGCGTGCCACCTATTAAAAATTTTTTAACAAATTTTAATTTTTCATATCACAAACATTCATTTTTGTATATTAGAGGAAAGATCCATCAAATTTGGTACCTAGCATAGTACCTATTTAAAATACCTGCCTATAATTCTTGATTAGATTTAAATTATTCGATTTTGGTTAGTACTATAGGTGAGTACTTTGATTAAATCTATTAATTAAAAGAGTTTATTCGAAAATTGAACTTTGATTGAAAAATCGATAGTTTCCAAAATGTCATTTTCAAATTGTGTCATTTTTGACACTTTTGTGAGATTTTTTGTAACGATTAAAAAACTATGTGGTTGTAATATTAAAGAAACCTTCGCGAGGGTGGAAAAAAGGTAATTTGAAAGTTTCGAACATTTCCGATTCTTAATATAGCAATAAGTAACATACATGCAAGCAAGCAAACATACATTGATTTTTATATACATAGATTATCGAGGGGTATACATAGATTATGTGGGATACGAAACCTTGAAATATAAAATCTAGAAGACTGCTACGATTGCATTTCCGATTCAGCTTGGGGATGCCATAATCTCACTGACTTCAGACAGTTGTGCGGTACTCGAAAATACTAAAAAGAAATAAAAATGAAAGATGAAACAAAAACCATATTGAAAATAGCCCTATTCAAAACACTGCAAAAATGTAAATAACCACGCACCAATGAATTTATAGCAGATCAATATTCACATTAATCTTAGGAACATGACAGCCTTACATACTAATTATGACTTGTATTTAATTCTTTGATCTTTGGAATGCGAAGTAGCCATATCGTAATGAAAACTTGAATTAAAAATTCTATTACATTGAGAAGTTGCCCACACATTGTCGGCACATATTGTCACATAATATTGTAGGTATGTTCTTACATTGTTTGAGTGCCTGCTGAATATTTATGTTTATGAAACCACACGTAATTATTACCTATTTAATAATAATTATAAAAAACAAATACTAAAGAATATCTAAGTAGATATCATGTAATCTTTTGGTGTAAGCTAAACGTAAATTATTCTCAGTATTTTCAAGGAAAGGAAAAACACGATACAAACTAGAAGTTCTGTCGTAGGAAGTATGAGTTTTTTGCTTTAAGCTTACTAAGCATTAAACTTAG
Source organism: Limnephilus marmoratus (assembly GCA_917880885.1). NCBI lineage: Eukaryota > Metazoa > Arthropoda > Insecta > Trichoptera > Limnephilidae > Limnephilus > Limnephilus marmoratus. The sequence goes on from OU862921.1 coordinate 40,125,656, forward strand.
TGTTTTACAATTCAGCGCTTAAATATCTGTAATAAAAACTTAAAATGTCGGGATTTATAACTAGCCTAACTAGAAATTTCAACAATACTATGTGTATCAAACTATTATATTTTGCCTTTGTTAGAAGTCAGTTTGAGTACAATTCTTTCGCCTGGAACCCACATTACAATATTAATATAAACAAGCTATTGAAAGAACACAACGTAAATTCTTACATTTTCTAAGTTTTAAAATGGGTATTCCAGCAATTTGGTTGAACCACAACACTCTTTTAAATGATATGAATGTATTAAAATTGAAACACTTTTTAACTTTTTTCCACTTATTTATTTCACCAGTATATGATATGAATGTGCTTAAATCGTCAGATGGGAGGAGTTTCACTGACTTGGTATTTCTATATAAAATTTTAAATGGTGTACTTGATATTCCAGAATTATCAAGCTTGCATTTATAAGTTTTCGGATTCCACTACATAATTCTAGAAGTCGGGATTTATTTTCATAGTTTTTTAATTTTTAGAGGAGGGAAATAATTATACTAAGTCAGTGGACATCTTCAATTTATCACCAAACAAAATGTTGTTACTGAGGCAGTTCAGTTATGTATAATAAATACTATATAATTTTTACTATTCATCATATAAAAATCACTAAAAAGGGCGTTAATAAATATAGGTTTAAGTCACGTACTTATAAAGTGTGTCCAAGATAAAGTAAATTTGTCGTCTAGTGAAACATTTTCTAACAATTTTGTTTTGCTTCAAATCTATATTGATCACTTTTCTAGGTATTTTATAGTCAGTGGCCTGTTTCGAGGTAGGAAAAGATTCGAGAAAAAATAATTATTATAAAAATGCCGGTAAAATTTAACAAACCAGTAACACACAGGCTACACTATTGACACGAGCGGAAAATATTTGGTTACAATCTACATAACATACTGACGACGAGAAAAATATTCATATTTCCTCACCAGGGGAAATATATTATTCCTTTCACACAACACATGTTCATTTGGAATTCTTAACATTACCAAAGTTTATTATGTGGACAAATGTACCTTCTTACTACGTGCTGAGAGAGGCTATTACTTATGTGAAATATTAACGATTCAATTATTAAAATGACGACTGATTACTATGGGCCTCTTGTACATTCAAATGTTTTTTCTATTTGTTTTTCGTTTGGGTATTGCATACGTGCTTTGGTAATTGTAAAGTTTTTCTATTCCGAAAAATCTATGCAGGGAAAAAATAACAAGAAACCATAAGTCGTGGACACATAATGAAGTATTCTACTGTGTTCTTTTATTATTTTAATATATATTTTTGTTTTATTTTTTTTTGTTTAAGATGAAGCCAAACTAAATAATGCAAAATCATATGATTTTGATTTGAAAATGTGATCGCTTAGAAGTAATATAGATGCTGAAGAACATACCTTGGCCCTTAAAAATATCGGCCAATTTTTTTATAAATTTTTTAATAAGCATAGAAAAAAATAAAATATAAGGTATATTATTGATATGATCTCCCTTTTCTGAAATGGTTTTAATGTAGTATAATGTGGCAAATTCAGTTTCTTTTATAATAATCTAAAAATAATTTGATATTTACGCACGAACTCGCTGAGGGAACTGGTAGGCCTACTAACGGGACACCGCCATCTCAGGAAACACATGCAGCTATTGGGAGTGGAAAGCACCAGTAGATGTAGAAAATGTGAAGAGGATGAAGAGACTCCAATTCACTTATGGTGCCAATGTCCTGCCCTGGTGGGAATTAGGCTCAGATACCTGGGGAGACATGTTGTAGAACCAGAAGACCTAGCCACATATCCGATAACAACTCTGGTGAACTTTATTAAAGGGACTGGGATATTGTTAAAGGATTGAGGTAAAATGGGAGAAAGTATAATGGGCCCATGGCCTAAGTACTCACGGGAACCAATGGTAAACCGTCTCCGCTTTTATAAAAAAAATAATAAAAAAATAATAAAAAAATACGCACGAACTCCACAACATAAAATAAAATGTGCATTATCGCGTTACGGCCGCTAGTCGACGAATTGGGTTTTTCAAAGTGAACCCTATGCCGTCCACCGAGGGACTACATACTTGTAGCAACCATTTTTTTTAACAGTTTCGCCCCGGACGGAGCGGGGAACTGACGTTAGTCTCCGCGTCGCTTTGTTGCGTGAAATCAATTTTTAATTTCCGTTTTATTACAATAAACAATTCGTAAAAAAGGAGTTTTACAGGCCTTTATGAAATCAACCTGCAAAAAAAATTCTCAAATACCTTTTCCAACCTTTCCCAAAGCTTTTTCTCAAGTATTTCTAAACTCCTCCCAAAAAAGGGGCGTGAATTCCGATTTCGATATTTTCCTGGAATATTGGATCGCCTTACGTCCACTACGTCGTGTAATATTTGGAATCGAGCCACCAACAATAACACTCTTCATTTAGATGGCAATACGGTTTAAATTCCCGCTTAAGAGGGCATTACCAGAGAAAACCGGAAATACGTCATTTTCAAAAAAGTTTTTAGACGTATTGACTCTTTTCCACAAAAAATTATAAATGGATTTCGAAAGATTGTTCTTTTATCTAGCATTCGTATGTAATAAATTTTGAGATTTTTTTTAAATTTTTAGTATTATAAGGTTATTTTTTTCCATAGGCCGTTGGCAGATTTGTTCAATTTTCAAAAAAGTTTTTGTATTATACCACACCCATTTCAAATAATAAAATCATGCAGTAAAATAAATCAATACATTATCTAGCAAACGTATGTTTTAGAATTTTAATTTTAGTTTCAATAAAATCATTAAAAAATATGTACGTACATGTGTTTCTTGGCGAAAATTGGTTCGTTTGTGTATTTATTTGCGCACTTACAAACTAATATATTTCAGATTTTTTTAACATTCTTATTAAATTTAGACATTATTGAAAAATGATAAATACTTTTAATCAAAAAATAACTACAAAAAGTACATTATTTTAATAGTTTTATCATCACGCCTTTCAGCATTTTTGGATGAAGGTATAAATTAAAGCTAATTTGAATTGAAATAAATTCGATATTGAGTTATAATTTAATCTTTCTCATTGTAACCGCCCTGCACGATCGTAAGAACAACTTTCGACGAAATGTGGATTTTCGTCCGCTGGCTGGTTAAACGCTCTTAACACCAGCCGGCTGTATGATTTATTCAAGAAAAAAACGCAAAAAAGTGTGTTTTTTTTATTTTGTGAAGCACAAATATTCAAATATTTTACGACCATTTTCTAAGGAACTTAATTTGCCACGTTATACAATAAGACCATAACCAAAAATGCGTTCGTAAGTAGGAGGTTTTGAACATTAGAGCAGTTTTTATAGGTCTGGATTTTATTTTTTTTCTTCAAAAAACGCTTGATTATTTCCAAGACCAATTAATAAGCATACTCGCAATACCTAATAAATGTATTTCAAATATTTCTAATCGATCATATTTGCAAATCAAAAACATATGATTTGGCGTAACTTCGTAATGCTTCGCCTCAATACACATGTTCGTCTTCATTGCTGTTTAAAAGGAGGGCTTCTTGTTTAGCAGAAATTCAATTCCAACTTGGCCAGATTATAAACGCAAAGTAAATTATGTTATCAGTTTCTTTTACAAATAATGTGATTGCTAATAACAATTAAATTTAATTATACACGGTGTCCAGAAACTACAAGTACAAGTTGGATGATGAATCTGAATTCGATCTAAGCATTTCGATTTTCGAAGTAAAACTTCTTTACGCACGCTCTACTTGGGGGTAAACTGGTGAATGCGTTATGAAAAGTGGTTATGAAAAATGTCATGCGAACAGTAGGTCGTAGGTCACCCCATGGTAGTAGGTCACCCCAAGGTTGTAGGTCACCCCAAGGTCGTAGGTCACCCCATGGTCATATTTCACCCCAATTTCATATGTCACCCCTAAGTCATAGGTCACCCAGTTCGCTACGTTTGGTAACTTAGCAGAGATACCTGGGTTCATTGGGCGAGGTTTGTCTTGTGGTTTTACTTCAGTTGTGTGGTCTAAAGCACACTCTTTTCTTTTAAAGCCGAAAAGCTTCGAAAATTTCCAAAGACATTAAACAGCTGCTACTAACACCATAGCAATCGGTTTTTTCCCTAGTTTTACCTAAAATATTCCAACTTCAGACCAGATTTACTCAAAAACGAAAGCTTAAATGAAAAAAGTTATATCACGAAATCGACTCCAAATGTGGTGTGGATTCACGATTTTCCCGCTGGTAATACGAGTTTCCGGATACCGTTTACGGTGGGGAACGTATGGAGTAGTGAAAAGAATGATACAGAGGGTAGTACCTTCCATCTATGAAGGAAAGTGGGAGCGATTTAGTGTAGTAGACAGGGATATCAAGGATTCTCTCATCACTTGAATAAGTAGTCTTTCGTAAAATAAACAAAATTTTAACAAGACAAAAAAACTACTTCAAAAAATGCACTAAAAATAAAAAAAATAATTTCGTATTCTTCTACAACTTAATAATGAACTTAATTTTTCTACTCATCAATATGTAGGTACGATTGTTATTTTTGGAGTCGGTGTCAGCCAAGGCAGGTTTGTAACTACATACATAGTTATATGTGAGATGTGCTTGTGTCGCACGCGCCACTTGACGAGATGAAAGGCGAGAGGCGAGAGCAGGGCCGCAGCGGGAGGGGAGCTGTCAAGTGAACACCCCGGGCCGGGTACTTGGCTGACCTGCCCAGTCGAAAGTTCTGAGGTAACAAACATTAAAAAAAAAATACAGTCGAATTGAGAACCTCCTCCTTTTAGAAGTCATTTAAAAAATGAAAAGAGTTATTTTCCTGGCGGACGAAAATTGATCTTCAGATTGGGCAAATGAGTTGAAATTGTTGATGAAACAGATGTTAGCGTGTCATAATGTATTTATTTTATAGAATACCAGTGATTTAGTATGCGATATTCAAGGAAAGGTTTAGCGAATGCATAAAGTACATACATGGAATACAAGTGTTTTGCAATAAACCTAGATATCTCAAGTTAACATAATATTTCAAGTTGTCGAAATCAAGTGCTTTGTAAATAATAAATGAACCTCGCAGTAATGCACCAGTATTTATTTAGTTTACCGAAAAAAATATGTTTATTTCTGCGACAATTTTTTTAAAGGGATTTTATTTTACATACACGGAAAGATGATAAGACAAGAATGAATATTTTAAAGAGAAGCTTTATTATTTATAGCATCAGAATACCTATAAAATATTTACATTCCTGTCATAAAGATAAAAATATTTTTATGAGTATTTTTATCGTCAGTTTTTATCTAAGGATTGCTATTTAAAAACTCTATTTATAAAGTAAAAGTGGAAAAATACTAATAAATAAAAAATGCGGACGTTGTGACCAATTTTTCGATCGATCAATCTCTAAATTTTTCCGATCAGCTAAAACCTCGATTACATTGAGCGAGTTTACAAGTTACTAGCTGGTGAGTTTAAAAGCGGGCGAATCGGCGAGTGCGATTGTGATGATGACACACAAAACTTTCCACTCGCTCAATAGCGAACTAGCTAGCGAGTCGACATTTTGTAGAACACTGAGATACTCGCAGCTAGGCCACACGCTAGCGAGTAGCAAAGCCTCTTTTTCAACTTTTTTCGTAGATTATTCACAGCCTGCTAGTTAGCTAGTAAATTTATGATTACACTAAGCAAGTTTATTAGCAGAGAGTGAATTCGCCGGCTAGTAGCTTGTAAACTAGCTCAATGTAATCGAGGGTTTAGTGATTTGTTTATTAACGCTCCATTTGCCGGTTGGTTTTAGAGTTGCGTTGGGAAGAGCGAATTTGTGCATTTGAGGAGTGTTTAGCCAAAATTTCGGCTCAATATTTGATCAGTAGGAATGGGAACAACGGCCATAATTTAGTAAAATAAAAATCGACCGGAGACTGCATTTTTGGGAAGGTGTGCGGTTGCAGGAAATTGGGGAGAGGAAGAATATGTTTGAAAAGTATTTGTATAACTATATCTGGTCACAAAACATAGCCAAAGCAATTGGCTCACCTTCCAGGTGACACAGAGAGCATCTATCATTCTGGACAGAGGATAGAAGGGTAAATACTCCCTTTACGGCCTTAGTGAAAGACCACCATTCAGAATAGAGACGTTGCTTGAAATGGCAATAGCCGTTCTTAGTGACCAAATCTGAATAGCCTGGTACGTCCATACCTTCCCCTTCCCCACGTTCTTTACCTCTCTCCTTTTTTGAAACTTACAACGTAGGTACCATTGTGGGGTATTTTCCATGTTTATTATTTAAAGAAATGAAGAAAAAAATTTCGATAATTAATGCAGATATTTTTTATTTAGTTTTATGTTGACTAATACATTTGCTAAAATGATTTTAAATGTGCCATTTTCGATTTGTCGCCAAAACGACACGTTCGTTTTAATTCGTGAATTCGGCGGCGTTGACGTCACGCCGAGCAAGATTGGTGGCATCCGTCTTACCAGCAGTGGCGTTTTCTATGTCATAATGACGTCATAGCCAGTTGGAACCGTTTCGGAATGTGCGGTTTCAAAAAAATAATTATGAATGAAAATATTAATATTACACATCATTGAAGATACCCCATTCCCACTGTTTCAGAGCAGTTAGTAATATTGGGACGCTTGGTATTTTTTGCAAATTCGTTCCTACCTTTAATTCCGAAACCGATAATCCTAACACTTTGCCACGGGGTTCAACAATAAAATAGTTATAAAATGAAATAAATTGCGTGGCGCCAACACTTTCCATACATTAAATGTACATTATTAACGTGTCGGTGTCGTATAACCCCAGACATTAATATATTATTCTAACAACGTCATGGGTTACATAAGTGGACTCGTCGCCTTTTATTATATTATATAGTTGTGATTGGAAAACATCTAAAATCTTAATTCTTATTCGAAACGCGCAAGAGAAGATTGGGATCAGTTGTTAAAAAAAGCCAAAGCGGAAACGCTGCCATCAATAAAAGAACAATTGAAGGACTTCTAGATTCCATCACGTAGTTTCTACGAGTATGATTTTGAAAAACTATATTTATTTTGACACTAATCAAGTGGAACGCCCAGGAAATGTTCAAGGCTGTTTTTTGGTGGTTGTGTTTGGTTTTCCTGGCCGTTTTGTCGTGTTTGAAATGAGACAAAAAATTCCATAATCTTTTGAATAGGGAAACAACGCATACATAAAAAAATATTCAATGATGATTTTTGATAGTCAATTTAAGGTATTCTCTCTCTCCGGTTTCAATCCTGGGATTGGTTTGCAGCAATTTCATCTATTCGTTTCTTCCACTCTTCCCTGTCTTGTGCGGCTCTTTTGAATTCTGATATGATGAGCAGCGCACGTCCACCAGCAGGTCCTCCAGGTACTCTCGGCGTGGACGTCCCCTAAGCGGACGTCCACGCCGGACGGACAAGGTCCTGAGCAGGTGCCTTCCTCCTTCGATTCTTTGGAGAACCTCCTCATTTGTGATGTGGTCTCTCCAGAAAATTCCTAGTAGTCTTCTATAGGACCACATCTCAAAAGCCTCTAGTCTCCGTTTATCTCTTTCGGATAGGCACCATGTTTCCCAGCCGTACATCAAGATACTCCATACATAGGTCTTGATGAGGAGTATTCTCAGTTTCAGGTCTATATTATTTGATTCTATTATTTTCGACCTTTTATTGAATGCAAGCCTAGCCTGGTGTATACGGCTGTCGACCTCGCTCTTAGACCGACCGTCCCATGTTATTTTGCTCCCGAGGTAGACAAACTCCTTGGTGTTCTTTAGTGGAACTCCTGACATCTCTACTCTCATCTGATGTTGCGTTCGGCCTACAGTCAGCAGCTTTGTTTTGTCTTTATTTATCTTCATGTTGTAATTGTTTTGAAGAATGCTTTGCATGGTTGTTAAGGCCTCTTGCAATTCTTCTTCGCTTTCAGCAACCAAAGCAATATCGTCAGCAAACCTTATCATATCCACCTTTTGCCCGTGTATTTTTACACCTTTTCTGTGACTCATTCTCTCTCTCAAGTCATCAATCGCACTTTGTATATAAGCGTTAAAAAGAACAGGTGACAGAGAGCATCCCTGTCTCACCCCTTGTCTTATACTGGCTTCTTTTGTATCATTGTCACATTTAATTATAGCGGCCTCATTCTTGTATAGCGCCTGGATTATTCGTCTATCTCTATATTTGATGTCAATTCTCTTCAGAATCTCGAAGAGTCTTTTCCATTCTACTTTGTCGAAAGCCTTCTCCAGGTCTATGAATGCGATGAATGTGTTTTGGTTTCTTTTTATTCTTTTTTCTAGTAGTATTCGTAGCGACAATATTGCTTCCCTAGTTCCTACACCTCTTCTAAAGCCAAACTGGTCTCCGGAAAGGATGTTCTCTACTTTTGGTTCGATTCTTTTTAGAATGATATTAGTCAATATTTTTGAGGCATGGTATATTAGGCTAAGAGTTCTGTGTTGTTCACATTTTGTCGTGCCCGCCTTCTTTGGTAATGCGACAATTAGGCATTTCTCGAAATCCTCTGGTATCTTTCCAGTCTTATACATTGTCTGTATCATTTTAAACAGGGCATCTATAGTTCCTTTTCCTGCTGGCTTAATTAGTTCAGCCGGAACGTCATCGATTCCGGGTGCTTTCCCGTTTTTGATATTTTTCAGTGCGAGGTCAAACTCTTCTCTAGTGATTGGATCTCCCAAATCATCTGCGTCTACCTCATTTTCTCTTTCTATCAATGTTTCGTTGTCATTATTCCCCTTTCCATTGTACAGCATTTCGAGATATCTTTTCCATCTCTCTTCTATTTGGTCATTTTCGAAAAGTATTTTGCCGTCTTCTCCTTCTATTGCATTACCCTTAAGGTATTATTATCAGTTTATTGTCTTTAATAGTTTGAAAATCTATGAGAGGCATTATTATTACACATTACATTAATTAAATAAAGAAGGAGGTAGCTCAATACGACATAATACCCCAAACATAAATCACGATAATATTTTTTGCCGTGAAAATCTGAAATCATATCATATCAAAAAAAAATCTTACATTATCATGGAATTCATGTTTAAAAATATATATATCTAAGTTGATTCCATGTCAGTTGGTCCCCAGGTATACTTATACGCAATATGCAGTCGGTTTAGGGAAAATATAACTCAATGTCCCCGAAGGGGGTGAAGGGAGCCGAAAAATAAAATGTACAAAACGTATTTTCATTCAAATGCTTCACTTATAAAACTTTTTGTACATATGCTGCTTAGGTGTACCAGCTGATGAGTACAAAAAAAATAGACACCATAAATAAATTAGTTTGATATCTGTACCAACTTATGGACAAAGTTATTTTTGAAGTCGATTTTAGGTTTAAAATGGGTAAAAGTGCATAAAAAAATCACATTTTTATAATAATTATAATTTCAGGGGTAGGGGGTATTTGTCAGGGAATCAACTGTCGGGTCACAATATAAGTTTACCTATTAATAATAATTTGCTTTTTTTTCTTTTTTTCATACAATTTACAAATATAAGACAAACAGTCCCGATAAACTACTTTTTGGCAGTTTGTCTAACGGGTTCTTTAGGTTAAAGATCTTATAAATCATATAAAATAAAATATTTTTTTTTACAGAAATATAGATAAAAGAATTTTTTTCAAAAAACATAAACAACAATTTTAAAGTCTTTAGAATAGTATGTCATTGTAAGCTAATACAAATTAATTCTTTCCTTAAGCCATTCTTCAGTAAATTCACCAATTGTTTGTTTTGGGCACAGTTTTTAATGTCAGCAGGTAACATATTTAAACAACTGGAAATCATGTAATTTAACGTTCTTTATCCTTATTTATTTGTATGCTTGATTTCGTATTTTTATCAGTTAAACGAAATAGTGGAACTAGGATAAAATTGTTCTCGACAATGTTCAAAGTAATGTTAAATGTTGTGAGGATCCTACTAATATTATAAAGACGAAAGTTTGTATGGATGTACGTATGTTTGTTAAACTCTCCCACAAAAAATACTGTATGTACTTTAAAAATTCTTTCATTAATAAAAGGTTACATAATTTGCGAGTAATATAGGCTGTATATATTGGCGTTATGAAATTATTTATTATACGTTTTATTTATTGTCCAAACGAAAAGCAAAACAAATCATTGCTTTTTGTTTTGTTTGTTATTCGTTTAGGTTACTATGGAGATCCCTTTGATAGTTAAAATTCAAATATGTATAAAATACTAATATTATAAATGCGATACTGCGGGTGTTCGATTGTTACGCTTTAATAGGTGGGGCGCGAGCTGTTTGAAAAATGAATGTAATGGGTATGGAGGGGGGAGGGGGAGAGGGGAGGGGGAGTAAGGAGGGAAGGGGTGGGCGGGGCAGTGGAGTGGGATAGGAAAGGTGGTGAAGGCGGAGTGTGAACCCCCCTAATACTATGCGAGCGAAGCTAGGGGCAAAAGCTAGTGATAAATAAATAAATGTTTTGTTAAAAAGAGTTTTATCGAAAATCAGGTAAAATTTAAGGCAAATGAATATGACTATCTCAACAGTTGAGACAACACATTAAGGGGGTTTTTCACCATCCTCCCAATAGCTTATCCATACACATAATGAATATTTTGGATTAATTCTACAGGATTTATTTATTTAAAAAGTCTGAGTTTACTATTCGGTACTTGAACCTATGAACAATGGCTACATATAGGATAAATTAGCCGAAGTTTTTACCTGTTGCTAGTATTTATTTGTTTTTTTATTAATATTCGTTATGTGTATGGATAAACTATTGGGAGGATGGTGAGAAAGCCCCTAAAAATAAAATTTGTTAGTTAGGTACATCACTGAATTACAAAATCGTTTCATAATATCAGATATCTTGAAGAAAATTACCATTCAGTTTCAAGAATATGTAAACATTTAAGATCTGTACACAAAATAAGGTGTTGATTTTATTAACTAAGTTCACACAGCTTGACCCTTTTGGTACCAACTCAGACACGATGAAACTGTTAAGTAAATATTTATTATTTGAGACAAGGCATTGAAAATCACGCCTCAATGCCGAGCCCCCTAAAAACGTTTGTCTGAAGACTTAAAAGATCCTTTAGCAAATTATTTATTTTTGGTGTAAAACACCCCCCCCCCCCCCTTTGGCCACCTTAAATTATAATTATTATAAAATTATAGTGCGTTATTTACCAATTCCAAACCCAAAATCGACTTGAAAAATATCTTTAGTAAGAAGTTGATATGGATATTAAACGAAATTATTTGCAATGTCCACATTTATACTTATTCACTGGTATGTACAGGGTGTTAAGGGACGTACATGACATACTTTAACCAGTGATTCCTGACATTATCTGAAATACCAAATGTTAATGATATTTTGGTCTCCGGTGATTTTTTGGATGACTTTTTTTTCAAATTTTTTTTCTTCAAAAAAATAATCTTTTGCATGTCGTCACTGGTCACTCAGCTCAGAAACCGATCAACCCCTCACCTCGCCCCCAACTGTCCAACACCTGTTATTCTTTTATGTTTTAAAAAAAATCAAAAATGTCACCGGAGACCAAAATTTTATTTACATTTTTTACTCCAAATAATGAAATCACTGGTTGCGCATCTCTAAATCCGTTGATAAACACTGCAGTAATAAGATAAATTGTATGTGTAAGTATTTACTTAAGATAATAAATAAATTAAACCAAATCGCCTTGTAAAACAGAACTTATTTAATCAAAATCATCTACATGTTGAAGGGACTGCTGAAAACCAGCTTCTAGGAGAAATCCTGAATTGTAGCTGAGCAGTGACCTTTTCGTCAATAGAACCAATGGAAAAATAGCAAAATGTGTACTTTAGTAAAAAAAATTATTGATGAATAAACGTTTAATATGCTAGAGATTTTATGTCCGGTTTAAATCGTTCCCGCAGGAAAAACTTAACCCTTTTACACACTTTTCCACAAATGATCACCCAGTCAATCCACGTTATGCACTTGCACTATATAAGTATAATAAATACAAAATAATACAAGAACAACATATCAAAGAGACAAAATGGGAAAATAATTCACCAACTCCAGATATTTTCACATCAGTGGGTTCGGCTCTGTGGAACTCCTAATTGGACCTATAAATCCTACTGATCCCTCAACGTAAATATTTTAAAAATCTATTTATTATTATTATTATTACATGTTTCAAAACCAAAGGTTTCTTAGTCAGATTAACATTAAAAAATGATTATCTGTAAAATATATAACATATGTTAATCTCATCCTGACAAAGAAACCTTTAGTTAATAAAAAAACGAGTGTGCTTTAGACCACACGACTGAAGTAAAACTTCATTAGTTCCATCTATACGATAGGAAGAGAGAAGGAAAATGTGCGCGCGCACTGCTCTCTTTTGCTCCTACAGTGTGATACAGACAATAGGCCTGCAATGGTGTCTTAGGTATACGATACGTAACTGGCTATAAGAGAAAGAGAGAAAGAAAATGTGTGCTCGCACCTCTCTCTCTTGCCCCTACAGTGATATACGAAACGTAATTCTCTCTCTCTCTTTCTATCTTCACTAACTTATACTTCAAAAATGACGCCACAGAGTAAATTTGCAAATATTAAAGAAGTAATAAATAAATTATCAATATTAGGAAAAGTTTTGCACGAAAAAAGGAAAGTTAATAAGAAAATAATGAGTGCAGAAAAATGTTTTGAAATAAGCATATTTTTATTAAAAAAAATACTACCATATAACAACGACATATTTTTAGAACGATATATTTTTTTAACTAAATACTTAACTACTTTATAACAACGACCAAATAAAATACCTGTACATTGCAAAAAATCTACCTGTGTGAAATTATTACGTTTGGTTTATCGTGATACACATTGGAAATAAATTGAATTGGGAACAACACAATTACCCTGAAAAAAAAACATATAAATTGTTCGTCACACATTCTTGTTTTCATTAGATTTTTCTCTAAGGATGCATTGCGAAATATTAATTATTATGAAAAACCAATAAAAATATTACAGCGAATGGTGACCCCATGTCGCATGCAAAAGGAGTTGTCAATACTTTAATTCAACAATTGAAAATGGTATGCTTTTGTAAATAATTAAAGACTCATTCGAATGAGTTACCAATCCTGGTTCATTTCCCACAACTTTGTTTACGAATCGGTGTCTACGTGAATTTACTGGAAATTGCATTTCAGTAAAATGCAACGCAACAGGATACGTCGGATGACGTTGAAATATATTTATAACGTTATATACGTAAATAAGCGCATACAAAATTTAAGCCACAAAATAAAACGATTTTAAATTCGATCAAATTTTATAATTAAAACGGAAATGACGACAACATTACTGACTTACTTCATTTCTACGAAAAACAAACTTTTCTATTTGTCTATTCATATTACTTTCTATTATCTCAGTTTCCGTGTTTGAATTACCATCAAAGGAAAGAACGACATTTTAAAGAATGGGTATATTTGCAATTAGGAACGTTTAAACAACCTACGTTCATTACCGTTTTGGAATTTGAAACAAATGGCAATTACGTCACACATCACCTAAAAAAATGATGTGTTTACAAATAAAAACTGCATAATGTTTCTCATCCCACGAAATATCACCCACAACCTGACTGGTGAAAATTAAAATGTTTGTTTATTTATTAACTTTCTTGTCAAGTTTTTAAGCACATACAGCACACCAAATAAAGTCAATTATCGTCAATCCTAAAACCTCTAAAGCTGGAAACTAGGTCTAAGTTTCGCACCAGGGGAATAACAATGGCACAACTCAAACTTCTTTTTTCTGGAGAGCAATTTAAACATTTCGTTTGAGTGTAATCAGTTTATTAACCAATAAAAAACATTGTTTTACAAAAGTTGGTAAGCTGTTATGCGATTTCGTTACATTAGTGGATAGTTCAGCTCAAATTTTATTTTTTAATGATCTATTCAGCCACTATTTTTGCTCGAATTCGAATAAAATATTATAATACTAGCTTTTTCCCGCGGCTTCGCTCGCATAGTATTAGGGAATTCCCACTCAGCCTCCTTCACCTTCCATCTACCCACTCCACTCCCCCCATCAACCCCCCTCCCCCTCCACCCACCCCTCCCCCTACTCCACTCCCCTGCCAAACCCCCTACCCCTCCACCCACCCATTCCCCCACTTCTCCCCCCCTCCACCTTCCCTCTCCACACTCCACTCATCCATCAACCCCCCTCCTCCCTCTTCCACCCACTCCGCCTCCTCCACCTTCCCTCTCTTCACTCCACTCCCCTCACCCTCTACCCCTCCACATTCCCTATCCCCACACCACTCCCCCCATCAACCTCCTTCCCCCACCCCCTACCCCTCCCCACACCCTCCTTATCCTTCCCCTTTCCCCTTCCTTCCCTCCCCCGTCTCCCTCCCCTAACCCCCTCCCCCCAATATCTACCCTCTCCCCTTCCCCCCTCCACCAAAACCCTCCCAACACCCCCTCCACCCACCCCACTCCCTTCACTCACCTCTCGCATTCCACACATTCATTCCCGATACGTTCATTTTTCAAACTGCTCGCATGCCACCTATTATAATTTTGTATACAATTTTCATAATGCCAGAACTCAATGGTAGTTTTATACAAAATAAGGAACAAAAAAAAATCCAATTTGATGCAGTCGTTCGGGTCTATGCGCATACATATAATTTCGGTGATTCATTTTTAGAGATAGTTCTTAAGTACGACACGAACAAAGTACCTACTCTTTTTAGGGTGAGCTGCCTAATTAAAAAAAAAAACATCGTTGCCTAATTAAAAAAATTGTGCCGTTTTTATCGAAGGTAGAACAGATATCCAAGAACTTTCTGCATACTTAACCCAAAAATGCAATTTTTTGACCTGTGCCACTATTATCGCTCAAATATGTCCTGAGAAGCTTTGACAGTGTAATTGAAATGAACTTAAAACAATGTTTTTGAAAATTAGCTCGTTGTGGAGAAAACACCGTACCTAAGTCAAACAAAGATTGTGAGGTTTTTTAAAGAAAATATTTCCACAAGGGCACAAAGATAAATCTATTTGTACACGGTGTTAAGGGACCTACTTCACTTACTGTGGTTGACACTGATTCCTGAAATTATTTGGAGTAAAAAACTTTTACGAAATTTTTGTCTCCGAAAAAAAACGCCACGGTGACCAAAATTTCATTTACATTTTACTCCAAATAATGTCGGGAATCACTGGTTAAAGTAAGTCAAGCACATCCATTAACATCCTGTGCAAAGAAGATTGTCTGTTGCGGGTGGGCAGCGAGGATTTGATTTTTTATACAAATCTTCAGTTTTATTCCCCGAGATTGATGAAATTTTGAACACTTTACATTCGGAATAAGATGAAGGCGAAGGCGAAATATGGTCACAGAATTTTGTTACGACTTGATGAAATTTTGCACACTTGATGTACAAAATAAGAGTAAATCTTACGAAAAAAATTCGCGTGTATCTCGGACAACGCCGGGGACTTCTAGTAGTTGAGAATAAAAAACGTCGCGTCGTGTGAATAATATAACATGAAATGCAGTGAGTTCGTGACAAAAAGTTTATTATTTATCCTTATTTGCGCATTTCAAATAAGTTCCCATATAAATAATTAATTTTATTGTTTGCATATTACATAATTTATTAACAACAAAGTAGATAAATAAATAGAACGTAATATATCTCTGATCTGGAAATAAATATGTTTGGATGACTTTATACAAGCGTATATTTATTTTCTTATAGCAATACAAATAATTATGTGGCTAACGGCCCTTATTTCCAATTCCACTGATCAACTGTTGAGCCAAAATTTTGGCTAAACACTCCTCAAATGCAAATACCCTCTTGAAGTCCTCCATCATTGACTGCTTTTCCAGGAGCTCTTCATATATTATGAGGTTTTTAAGAAACAAATTAAACACGTACTACGATGATACAAATAGTATTTAGTAACAGTTTTACCTTCTTCGACAGGTACAAGCAACAAGCAACTATCCGATACTAATGTTGAGTACTCACATCGCAACTTGTCGTACACGCGGTCGCTACTGAAAT
Source organism: Limnephilus marmoratus (assembly GCA_917880885.1). Taxonomy (NCBI): domain Eukaryota; kingdom Metazoa; phylum Arthropoda; class Insecta; order Trichoptera; family Limnephilidae; genus Limnephilus; species Limnephilus marmoratus. The sequence continues at coordinate 40,141,861 of OU862921.1, forward strand.
CAAGAGACCTGCATCGCCGCAATCATTGAAAAATTCTCCAAACACAAAATTAGAATACGTTCATTACCTCACTCACAACCAAACAGTTGCTGTGGTTATCATTTTCATATCCTGTAATTCTGTATTGACCGTTTTGTTCCCAGCATTGATCTAAAGCGCACATTGTTACAAAATTGTAATCTTCTCCATAATTTTTTAGTGTATAACTGTTTTATGGAGAACCTGAATAAAATAAATAAATAAAATATCTTACACAAGCGACATCTCGTTTAAAGCCTTAACGACTTCGGATTTACCTTGCTCGGCCGGTCGTGGGAGACTGGCGTCGCCGACGAGTTTACAAAATGTCGGCAACGAGGTGAATGGCGGCACTCAGTAAGATACTTGAAACGCCGAGTATCAGTTACTTGCGTATCTTGGAAAAAAGGCCTTAAACGTGTTTTTGGAAATTGATAAACTGAGTAAGGGAAAAAAGGTTTGTTAGCAAAATATATCATTTTGTACTCTAAGCCAACAAAACACCATTTTCGACGAAGAGCAGAATACACAAACTGTCAAAAAATCCATTTTTCTAATTTTCGGTGTTGGTCGTGTTCATGTAAATACTTATAAAGTCTAAATCTACAAGTAGAAATTGTTGGTACCTAGTTGGTATTAAGGTTTTTAAATTTTTCATGAAAATGAAGCACCCTCATAATATACTCGTAAATATATGCATTCACCCTGATTATTATTATTATTCTTAAGTTAAGTTATTTTTATCTGCGATCAATAGAATATCAGAGCAGATTCGTGATGATTTTATCCCTAGTCATGACTTGGAATCGTGACTAGGGCATAGGACGGAGCAAGCATCGAGATCATAATAACGGATGCTCGTACAAAGTCAAGGCTATTTCCTGATCTGAACGAGATAATATTTTTTTATTTAATATAATATAATGGTATCAATTACATGTTTATATACAAGAAATAAAGTTTTTCTATTAAAATACATTAATATAAAATACATACATTGCGCATTAAACACTGGTGGCAAATCTAGAGGCAGATATTAAGGAAGACACCCAGTTCTGTGGCTGGGAAAAGTAACTTCAAAGGCCATGGCATAAATGTTGTTAAAACCCTCCCTTGCCGGTGCCGTCAACTGATGTAATTGGTGACCGGACCCGGACAACTCAACAACAAAGTTCAACCCTTCATCACTTCTTTGCGTAGTTATTAAAAGTGATGAAAAAAACTAGGTTAATAAGTTCGGTTAGGTTAGATCATGGGCTATTTTTTTGTTTTTCAATGACTTTTCAAAGGAGTTGTCATAAAACCGATTTGACGTGTCTATAATTTTTCAATATCTCCGTAAATATACCTACTAAACATAGAGTTCATACTTTAGGTTTTCCCCATCAGTGTATCTATAAACTGGAAATAATAATAATTAAAATTTATTTATCGAATGCAGTAAAATGTTTTGTCCAAAATTCGGGAAAAAATTGTAAATATATATAATTTGCCGAGGTATCCTTTTGTACATACCTACTATAATTAAATTTATTATACGTGAAATAAATGTAAACTATTAATTTTTAGTCAATTTAAAAACGACAAAATCTTGATATCGTCGCTGGGCGCGTAATACCTCAAATGTGACTTTTCTTTTAAATTTTACAGGAGAGTGAGTTTTTAAGCAGGAAAATGAAGACGTGGATTTGTTTTTGTTAATGTGTAGATTAATAAATAATCACTATTAGTATTAAAAAATTGTTTATTGGTATTACGCACCCAACCACAATATGTTCCTTGTGCAACGAGTACACAGCACCGGAACTCGAGAGATTTTCTAGCACCGTAAGGAAAGGGTTGATGGAAGTGATTTCAATTACACGGGCATCTCAAAAAAGGCGAATCTCTTACGGAGAAATTTTTCCATTTTCTATTTCAGCATATTGCGGTGATTTTAATTTTTGGGATAGATTTAAAGAATGACGTTATTCGTAAACATATGTGACCAAAATCATAGTTCAACATCGTAGGAGTAGGTAACAAGTTCAATTGATGAATTGTCCAAACATGTTAGTTTTTATTCCTAGAAAACAAAGACGCACGTGAAAATCTAATTTGAAACACAAACAAAACGTCATAATTTCGTTAGTATCGGAATGGTTTAGGAACAAATCCGTGCTGATCCTTAATAAAACGGAATTGAACTAAAATAATCTGGTTCGAAGCCGATCGTTAATTTGTTAATGGTTCGGAACACCTCAAAGAAACCATTATTTCAGTATTTGGATCCCTTCCAAGAGCAACAAACTCCATACCTTTTATGAATTACCATTTTCGCAGCAAAATATTAACACATTTAATTGACACTAATAAAATAGTCAAACCTGTAAAAATTGTTGATTTTGGTATATAAGAATGATTTTTAATAAAACAACAGGAATACATATAAAACAACTTAGTCAATGAACACGTAATAAAGCATTGACAGAAAAGCATTTTCGACAGGTAATCCAGTAGGTACCTAATGTAGAAACTTTTACCTTGTAATAATTTATAATCTTCTAGTGCCTTCTACACTGTCTTTTTCTAACTCTTCTATCAACATTTTTTATGTCACTGTTATGTCTTGTCACCTGGAGTAACGGTTAGTGATATTGCAATATCAATCCAATGCCCACTTTAAATACTTAACATGTATCTTTAGTTTTGGTTGCAATTTATTTTCAATAAAGATGTTATTATTTCGAAGGATCAGTAAACGGAAACGAGTTCTAAAAACCATAAAATATGATATGGGTATCAAAAGATTTGCCAAAAGAGTTCTTCCCGGATTTAATTGGCGACAAAATGTTTGAATCTTTAAGAGTCAAAAATCTATTTAAAAATATCCAAACAAGCTATTTCGAATTGTTTCCCTGACGAGATTGTTTTTAAAACAAGGGTTTGTATTTGAGGTAATGTAGAAATTTCAGTGAAAAACATCGAAATTTGATATTTTTGCACACGTGCGCAAACACAAAATATTTTTTATCTCAAAACAACAGATTTTGGCTTGTTGCAGTTTAATACTCGGCCATCGATTTTGTTGTTTACACCATCTCATCATGTCACAAAGATTTTACAGTTTTCTTTTAGTGACATAGTTTTTAAAACTGAAATTTTCCGACAATTTTGATGAAGAGTTTCTAAATGATCTCTCCAGGTGTTTTTAAGGTTATGCCAGTGGATCTGTAAATATCTTTCACTGATTTCAGAGAAGTTTTTAAAGACGTATTAAAATAGTACCTACACATTATCTAAACCTTATCGTCCTTGAATGGTATCTAAGTATTGTGGGATAGTTGTCTGCCTGTAATAAGTATGTACAATGAAAGCATAGAAGTATTAAAACAAATATTTTGTCATCATTCTCTTTGCTTTCTCTCACCTTTGACTATTATTACGTCGTAAAATATTGCTGAAAATTGCAACTTTCTTGAAGGTTATTTCGGTTGCATGTTGCATTTTCTCATAAATTAATACTTAACACATCTTTACCAGCACGTGTATTGTTTTCAAAGCACCTAAGAATTTAGAAGCATTTCGAAAACACCGTAAAACGCAGGTACACTGTATTTAGCCACAGGAGTAATAACGCAATTTATCAACTGACCGATTAAATAGCTGCTCCTGGTAGTTATTACGAGAGTGTATTTAATATTTAACTTGTTTCACAACTAACCATCTACCACTGGGTTATTGAGTAGATACATAGTAGTAGCACAGACGCACTAACGGTGCCAGGTGAAAACTGAATATCTTTTCTCAACCACATTTTGATTAATCTGAAGGTGCACTGCGCTATCTTCAACACCTGTAAGTGTTTCGAGGATATGGGTGTGTTTCTTGAGAACCATTGTAACAAACGTAAATGTTTCGGGAAAAGAAATGTTTCGAAACAGCATTTAATTTTATCGTTGTCAACTTTATTCATAAAAAATATACCTGCTAAAAATCATTGTTTTCAAAAAGGTGAGTTTTCTTTTCTGTGTTGAAAAAGACGCGATTTGTGAAAATTGTGGCAATTCAAAACTTTATTCTTGTAGATTCCATTTGTTTTTAGAGAATGTTACAATTACGATTGGAACGTTTGGTGACTTAGCGAGCACCCCTGCTAAGTCACCAAAAGTATGAATCGTAATTGTAATTTTCTCTAAAAACAAATCAATCTATAAAAACTTTGAATTGCTATAATTTTCACAAAAAGCTTCTTTTTCAACACCGAAAACAAAACTCATCTTTCTGAAAACGAAGATTTTTAGAAGATATTTTTCTTTCATCAATAAAGTTGAACCTGCTAAGTCACCTGCTAAATTTGGTGACGCAACAAACATTTGGTAACGTAGTAGGTTTGTCTAAATCTTAGCAGCGGATGCTTTTGCCCACCTACTGCGTGGTGGGCCGGATCGGGAGACACTGGTTAAGGTAAATCTACCCTAGACCTCCCCAGCCGGACTCTTATCGATGTTGTAAAAACAAATCCAGGAAAATTTAGATTTTTAGCAGTGTGGTATTTTTTTACACGGCTTTACGCATATTTCTGTCAATTTGAATTCGAAAAAGACTATTACTAATTTTAAACATACAGAAAAAATACCATTGTGTTAACATTACATTGTACGATTTACGGAAAAAAATTGAAAACAGCAAGCAAAATTGACTAAACTTGTTACTGTAATGAACTTTACAATTTTATGATCTAACGCATTGCGCCACAAAAATTCTAAATATATATTTATCGTAACCGACGGCAGTTGTTTTAAATACTTTATTGTATGTGCATACATTTCATTAGAACAGGCCTGCCTTGAGCGCCTTGCGGGAACCCATTAACTATTATCATTTGGCTAGTTTCGAATCAAGCGTTAGCTATTATGAATTAGATACACTCTGTGGAAATTAAAAACCCATCGTATTAACAACAGAATCATGAACAACTTAAGTTTTTTTGGGTTAGTCCTGTCCGAAGTTTTGTCACTTTGGTCTTTTAGTTAATATGGCTTGATTTGTTTGAATTTTGTTAATAATAATAAATTAGTCAAGCGAGTTTTAAGTGCTAAAACTAAACGTGTTGAAACAATAAACCAATTTTTAATGTATTCTTTAATTATATGATACGTTTTTTGGGATATGCTAAAGATATTGAAATATAATAGATGTGCTATCTGCAGTTTTTACTAGGTGGGACTGCGCTTCCGGGTGTCGCCGATATTGTTTACCAATTAACAAATAAACTAAATGAACGAATAATTAATGAATAAATCAAACGAACGTTAAACTAAATGAACGAATTCTTTCCGTATTCAAACTATATTTTTAACCGATACTAATGCACCCCTTCAAAAAATCAACGAAATGAACAAATTCTTTTCGTATGCAAACTACCCTGATTGGATCGTAGTCGTATTCAAACTATATTTTTAACCGATACTAATGCACCCCTTCAAAAAATCAACGAAATGAACAAATTCTTTTCGTATGCAAACTACCCTGATTAGATCGTAGTCCGACGACAGTTGCGCGGACATCATAGCATATCTCTTTTGTATTTGAATATCTTTGGGATATACCCATTAATACATCGATAATAAGAACCTACAAATATTTTATAACAAACGGTATATAATTATAAAAAAATCACCAATAGGACAGGTTTTTTAAACTAGGAACGTAGATACTTTAATTGGTTTTGTTTTTGTCCTGAACTTAATATATACACGTGATTTTATGTTTTTGCATGTATCCCAGTAAAGAACTCTCGAGCAGAGCTCTGGCCATTAATTTATGTCATACTAACGTTAACTAATTATGTCATATAATACAGGCATGTGCATAGTGTGGTAGTCCAAATATGTGAAAAAAAACTGACTACACAAACTTATATTACGATTAAAAAAATAATAATAATATTTATTTGTAGAAGACGATGCGATATTTTATAAAGCCAGTAACAAATTTGTGCACTTTACCAAACATAATTTTTTTAAATGTGTTTGGAACATAATAGCACAAGCATAGACATCCGAATTCAATAGACCAGAAGATACAGATGAGGGGTAAAACCAAACTATGGGGGGCGAAGAGAGGAAAGATGACTGTGATTCGTTAAAAAATCAATCTGACAGTATATAGGCATCTCGCATTGTAATATCACCATTTAGTTCTTAAAAGCAAAATCTGCTTTGAATGAATAGACCTTTTTACATAGGAGCGCGAATTGCTTGCCGAGTTAATAACATATTTGCGAAGGCCAAATGCTCGCCCCGAAAAAATTCGCCCCTATTCACATAGCAATATTTTGTTGCCGTATTTAGTTAAGACACTTTTACAAATGTTTCATAATTTACTTTCCCCTGTAACCAGCGACGAGCACACTGGAGAACCGCCCACATTCGCTATGTGCACATAATATGTGGGTAAAATGCTACCGTTTTTTGCGTGTTATTTCGTAAAATGTATGGATGTTAGTTCCGCGCTGGTCAAAACAAGAATGTTGACGTCACATATTTTGGATTCAAGCGAGGCTCTCTCCCCTCTCCATGGAGCGAGCTGGCTCCATGGGTAGGGGGAAATGATACGTTTTTATCAATTAGGGCAGGTCCAGATATATTCATATGTCCGTGAGCACAAACGAGAAACTGGCGAACCTACGTCCCAAAAGGACCCAAAAACCCTTTTTTTATATCTGAGCATGTAGATTTTTTTTAAATACCTATTTAGGGATTTAGGGATTAGGGATTAAAATGTATTGGAGCCAGATCTACGCAAAAGAATAAAAAAAAAACTTTTAATTTATTTTATATATTTAATAATATTATTATTAAATGTATAAAAACAGTTTATTATAAACAAGTTCTGCTTCTGCTTCGTAATTATTATTATGAGTTACAGCTGTTTCGCCCTCTGAAGGCATTATCAAACTGTGGTTGTTACCACCTACAGACGATGTATTTATATCATTTCTAGACAGGTACTTATGATGACAAAATGAATAGCTTTTAATTATTATTACTTGTGCCCCTAAACTTCTAAGTAAAATGACTGAAATATTAATGGTTAAGTTTCCCAATTACTGGATTGTTTAAATTTGACTGAGGGTCGTTAATTATTCCATAAAATAAACCCTTGATGATTCAACCCTTGATGATGTTTATTTTATGGAATAATTAACGACCCTCAGTCAAATTTAAACAATCCAGTAATTGGGAAACTTAACCATTAATATTTTAGTCATTTTACTTAGAAGTTTAGGGGCACAAGTAATAATAATTAAAAGCTATTCATTTTGTCATCATAAGTACCTGTCTAGAAATGATATAAATACATCGTCTGTAGGTGGTAACAACCACAGTTTGATAATGCCTTCAGAGGGCGAAACAGCTGTAACTCATAATAATAATTACGAAACAGAAGCAGAACTTGTTTATAATAAACTGTTTTTATACATTGAATAATAATATTATTAAATATATAAAATGAATTCAGACTTTGGAATCCCTCAAGGTACAGTAATCGGACCAATCCTTTTCACCATATATGTTAATGACATTTTTTTTCAACCACTACATGGCCAAATTACTTCATACGCCGATGATACGGTACTAATAATTAGCGATAAAACTTGGGAAAAAGTAACATTTAAAGCCACCGAAGACATAAATATTTTAAAGAATTTCTTCGACGTAAATTTACTATCACTAAATGGTGATAAAACATTTGTAATTCCATTTGCAATACACAAAAATGATACCCCTAAAAACATTGACATCATCATCCATGATAATTCCAAAACACATAGTAAAAATTATTGTATCCAAAACTGCACAATATTAAAAACAACAAACACAATCAAATATTTAGGAGTCATTATCGATAAAAATTTGAAATGGAAGGAACAAATTTGTCAAGTTGTAAAAAAAATTAGAAAATTGATTTATATATTTTTAAGAATCAGAAATTTTTTATCTGTAAAAAACTTATATCTAATATATTACGCTTTGGTTCAATCAACTTTACAATATGCTATCATTAGCTGGGGATCCGCATACAAATTAAAAATTAAAAAGGAGTTCTACAAAATAAACTTAATAACAATAAATAAAAACAAAAACATTCATTTTAAAACCATTAAAAAGCTGATAGTACCCTAACTTTGGACTCGATTTACTCAAAAACGAAAGCTTAAATTAAAATAGATATAACTACATAATTCCAAATGTCAGTTTCCCGACACCGGGTACCTACAGATAGGTAGGTATTATTTGAGTGAGATGTAAACATTTTCCCATTATTAAACATATTATCTAGTTATTTGCTTTTAACCCAGTAATTCGCAAATTTATATAATTACTTTACCATTAATCGATTGTAACAAAAACAATTGTTTATTTTGGCATAATGGTTACATTAAACAGTTCTCAGATATTTGGCAAAGGCAAAATAAACGTAACAAATGTTTCAGAATCCTGCAAACAAGATTTCAATGAAGCTGATAAAGTATGGTGTCTGTTGCGAATTCCAGTAATTAACAGAGAGGAAATAAGTTTTAATGAATGCTTCAGTACTCAGTTAAGCGCCACCGCACTTAAATTGCAATAAATCTGCGTGTTAAACGTTCATCAACAGATGAGTATTGAGTCGTTTGATTGCCAGGCTTATCCAGGATCGGATCAACAACATTTTGGAAAGTATAAATGGCGTATCTCTGTGAGAAAAAGCGCGGTGTATCCGCTCAAAAAGAAGAAGATGGAGAGATACGTAGATACGAATATTAGAGAGAGCGCGCTAATATTAAAAACGATCATACTCGTATTTAAGCCTCGACAACCCGAATTTCTACCGATTTTTTACATATCTCCTTTAAACATTTGAAGTTTTGCTCTTAAACAAATATATGTTATTTTTTAAGATAATGTCTAGGTGCCTGCCCACGTCGAAACGCAAATTATATGAAATTCCCTCGATAGAAAAAAATCGCAAAAATTATTAAAAACAAGTCTGTTTCTATTATCTTATAAATTATTTTGTAAAAAAATTCACAATGTTTCTTTAAATGATACTAAAGATGCTCCCCACGAGATTTTTCTCTATTTTAAACGAGTCGTGTTTGATTAAACATTTTCGCAATTTTCGCACCGATTTAGGCGCTGTAAATGTTAGCGCGCTCCTCTAACATTCGTAATTTCATATCTCTCCATCTTCTTCTTTTCGAGCCCGGTTGAGGAGCCTTAAGCGAATATTGTGAAAATGTTTAATAAAATGTTTAAAATGTTTGTAGCAATTCTAAGTCAACAAGTCAATATTATACTCCTATGCGACGGATTCAACAGCTTGGAAACAAATACTCTGATATATTTAGTACATCAATTTTATTATATAAGCATACCTTATTGAAATTTTTTTCATCAAATAGGGGAATATTTTGATAAAGCTATTAAAATTGACTAACACATTGACAGTATTTTGTTGGCTGAAAGAAAAAAAACTATTTCAGATTTTTTGGATTTTGTTCCTACATCCTGTGTGGTTCAAATTCAATACCTAATTTGTATTTTTTTTGTGCAAATGTTTTAAACAGTAGTTTCCTGCACTATTTACTAGTATAATTTCGTTAATATTGTTATATATATATATATATATATATATATATATATATATATATGTGTGTGTAAAAGTAATATGTGTATGTAAAAGCCTAAATAGGCGTAAATAAATAAATAAATATGCCGAGAAAAAAAACACGACTGGTTTAAAATAGAGCCAAAATCTCGTGAGAATTGTCTAAAATAGTATTTAAAGAAAAACTGTGAACTTTTTCATGATATAACTTTTAAAATAACCGGAAACAACGTGCTTACAATAATTTTCGGAGCATACTTTGCGATTTTTTTCTGATGATGGAATTTCATATAATTGCCGTTCCGGCGTGGTGAATCTATAGATACTATCTTAAAAAATAACATATATTTTTTTAAGAGCTTTAAAACTTACGGTATTTAAGGAAAATATGTAATAAATCGATAGAACGTACTTTTCGCTTTTCAAAAGTTAAACTAGTGCAATCGGGAGCTCGTGCGTACGTCATCGGCGATCATCCTCTTCATTTTCACGTGGCTCATTTGAAAACGAAAAATTCAGAAAATACTATAAATATGACGTCACGTAAGACCTGTCGCTGCGACTAGATCTACAATCTCTAGGGAATGTATAAGGGGGGGGGGGGTATAGGGGGTTCAATCTATGGGCCTCAGTATAGCGTAGGAAAAAAGAGAATAATATTCATTTGATGTGTTCAACTGCACGGAATTTAAATGTAAGAAGGCTGTAATAACATACCTCAATAATAATGATCAATGTTTTTTTAGCATAGAACTGTTCTTCTGCGTGGGTTCTTTGTAATATAAATAGCATATTTTACTTCACGATCACTGATCCAAAAAAATATTATGGCTTTTACATGTTTTTAAAAGCCCGTACAGGCATACAAGGCATACTATTACAATAATATAATAAAAAAAATATAAAACTTATTTCCACTTAATTTATTCGTGACCGTAAGCGGTTTCATCCAGTTAAGGCCATTGTCAAATTTGGGAAACCCATGCATATTGAATGAATTCCTTGTAGACTAGGTACCTCCCTCCCTCTCCGCCGTATGTCTCGTATATAAACTGTAGCTTGAAACAATTATAACAGTCTGAAGAAGGCCCCGGTTACGGTCACAAATTAAATTAATTCTACTTTCAAAGAACTTTTATTAAAGAATAATTATTTGACTACAAAACATCTCAAATGAAAGTAAACGGTCTCTCGTAGGACAGATAAAAACTAAGAGAGTGACGAGGTTTAAATTATTTTTAGCTTTATGATTGTCAATACACCACTGCAGCTAGCTGGTGCATTCCTCGACCAGATCGTGAACTTTCGTAGAGGTCCAGGAACTATTACTGTAAACACTCTTTTAATTATTGCAGCGAAGGTCAGGTTAATTAAAACACTTTAAATATTTAACGCATGTAATATCTGACATAATACATTATGCTCCTGCCACAGAGAGCTACGACGCCAACTCTTTTTTCTGATAAGTATGTATTACATAGTACTAGCGAGTACCCGGCGTGCGTTGAATTGCCACTCAAAGAAATAAAGTGTTTATGTTTAAATTCTGTGGAAGTGCTTTTGGATAGACATATTATTTGTTTTCCGTCTTGTGGGTTCACGAATAAATGAGAAGGTTTTCCGACGCATGAACAAGCCACACACAGCTGTCCGTGTGAGAAGTGTGGATTTTGATACTTGTGTACTTTTTCCTTTCACCGTTCCATGACCCCCTCCCCCCCCCCGCTCTACTGTGACCCCTTCTTTCCTTGATCCCCTTCCACTTTCCCCGCCTTCCCTCATCCAGCGACCCCCCTCTCTTCGAAGAGGGCTTTTCCGGATTTCCTCCCCCTCCCGCTTTCCCTCCCTGCAGCTAAACTACATGAAACACACATTTTTCAAACAATTACTTTATTTTTTTATACAAATTTCAGAGCTCATCATTGTATATAGAAAACTTTGCGGGTGTGCGCACAGCAACTCATCAAAGTTTCATCGCAATTGGATGAATGGTATAGGAAGTATTTTTATAACGCCAGAGCTCACCAATATATATAGAAATCTTCTCGGGCGTGCGCATAACAAATCGCCAAATTTTGTAATCGGATCAATAGTTTAGGAACGCTTAAGGGAACAAATAAAGAAACATTAATTTTTATATACAAACCTTGGGCGAAAACTGGTGATAATGCTAGATAAAGCCATATTCAGAATTTGTTATAGATAATAGAAATAAGGCAGCTCGGCCATGAATCGTGGTGTGAAACCACGTGCATAAGACAGTGTAGCCAACATCGTTCACCCATCGCATCTACTCACAGCAGGAGTCTGGTCTTACTTCTACCTACGCGCCAAACGCATAACTTTCATCATAAAAGAAGAAGATAGTATTAATAAATCTAAACGAAACACAACAACGAACAGAAAATAAATAAAAGGTAAGGGTCGCAACTGGGAATCGAACCCAGCACTTGGTCTAACCCAGGTCTAGCGAAAAAACCCTATAACAATTCGATATTAACTTAATCCGTAATCTAAGGCAAGATGTTAATATTTGCGAGCACGGTCAACAATTGATTAGAAATATTCCGATCGACGATTAATAAATTTTAGCGCGGACTTCGTGGTATTGAATAAGTCTCAGTTAAATGTCATTATACCCATAAATTTGAGGCTAAATTACCGGCTTGTTAGTGAACGGAGTTCAACTAACGAAGCCCTTAGAATTGAAAGAAGTCGTGTATGCGATCCATAAACTACAATAATTCATTTTGAGACGATCTATTCCGTTCGATCTTCGAGAAACGAAAGTGGTTGAAATATGATTAAGTACCTGCTTAACTATTTAACCTAAAAAAAGTTAATTTAATATTTTTTTTAATTTCAGTTCAACATTGCCAACATATTAATATTTTTTACATAGGTAATTGTTTGACATTTGATGTTTCGGGTTGTCAATTCATAGAAAACACCTTCAGTGTTGCCAGCGTTTATCGATTTCTAATTTATTCCCTATCATTATCGGTTCAGCTGTCGACGGTGGAACTATGCTTGGGACATCGATATAAACCATCGGAAGATACGCCTTTCGATCCGCCTTACCGGGACAACGCTCTGACCACCACTCAGCTATTAAGACCTGATAATTTTATTATTGAAATTGACTAGGTTGCGAGCGTTAATTTTTCATTTTATGTTCCCTATTCTGTTGCATATTTCGTTTTGGTTTAAATTATATCTTCTTCTTCAAAGATTAATTATTACAAATTTACAAGTTATTCCGATAAATCGCTCAACTTTCATTGGCTCCGCGCACCGCTTTGGTAGTCCGTGCAGTTTGGTGGTAACTTGGCAAAAGATGGCACACTTCTATGCCACATCTCCGTGTTTCTATTATCTCTAGAAAATACGGCATAGGCTATATTTTATCCAGAACTAAATTAAAAATTAAAAGAATACCATTACCAACAAAAAAATTACACCGTACAATCTGATGGATAACAAGAAAATGTTATAATTTTGATATGGGGTCACTAGGTTACTGGTTTTTATCTTCTATAAATTATGTGAACCTGAGAAGAGTTTATTTTTAAATAATAAATTTATCACTCTCGTAAAACATATAAAAATGGGACAAACATTTTTACTTATCTGCTTTAATTATAGTCAGTAAACAACTGAATAGATTTATCAAGGTAGAAGTGTCAGAAGATATCAGATTGTTTGTGTTTAAATCGTAAGACATAAATATGTCCGAGAATGTTTTAATTGCGATTTTTTTTATTGCGAATTAAGTATTCATCAACAATCAATCTTGAATATATAACAATCTTAAATTATTATATGAGATGTTTATGCGTTGCTAAACCATTCATCCGATTGAGATGAAATTTTTGGGATTTGATGTGTACATGTCCGCGATGATTTCTATATATAGTGAGCTCTTGAAATTATGCGTTGCTAAACTGTTCATCCGATTGCGATGAAACTTCAGTGAGTTGTTGTGAGCATGCCCGCGAAGGTTCCAAGACATACTGGTAAGCTCTGGCATTATGAAATTTGTATAAAAAAAATTGCAATTGGTGGCACGCGAGCTGTTTGAAAACTGAATGTACCGGGATTGAATGTATGGAATGCAGGAGGGAGACGGAAACTCGGGAGGGAGGTTCGTGGGAGTGGGGAGAGGGAAGGCGGAGTGGAAACGCGTGAGGGGAAGGTGACGCGGGAGAGAAAAGGGAGGCGGAAGGGGAACGGGAAAGGAAACGCAAGCAGAATCAATTTCTTGGTAAATAAATGTATAAAAGCCTTTATCCTTTGTCAAATATTTTCAAATTTCATGACTAGCAGGGGAGCACTTCTCCCTAAAAAGTCTCTTCAGGGACCTTCCCAAAAAATAGAATGGCTCAAATGTCTGGGCTTCATGGAAGCCCGAGTAAATCTGGCTTCCATGAAACTGGGCGTCTTGTAAAGGGCTAGCAGATTCTTCAATAGTGACCAGCTGGTAACCCTGTTTAATTCTCAAATACGCCCACAACTGAATTTGGGAGCCGGTTCTGTTCTGGAGCGTAAAAATACCTGTGCAAAGGAGAGCGGTCCGTCTGATTGACAATCTATTGTGAACAGGCCGATTACCATCTCTAATGCATATACGTGATGTACGGTATTCTGAGTCTGTTCTACAGATATTTGAATGGAACCTATTCTAAGGAGCTAGCAGCCTTGATCCCCGATGCATCGGTGCAAGCGCGTAAAACTCGACAAACACGTGCGGAACAACCGTTCATTGTTGATGTTGAATTCATGAGAACTGGTTGTGTCTTCGACTCGAGCTACCGGCATCTGTTTTTCCTCCTTCATATAATCCGAACCTCTTCATGACCCGCATTAATAAATCTCTTCCTACAGACCCTACCTTAACCTGCCTTACAGCGTTACCCAACCGGATGGTGACATAATTCCCCTATCTTTATACTGTACAGAGAGGGACGCTCTTGTGAGGTGTCGCATCTTTATCTTTACTCTTTATTATATTACTAAGTATAAAATGAAGTCGCTCACGCTGTATGTGCGCTTAGATTTTTTAAACTACGCAACGCATTTTCATGCGGTTTTCACCAATAGATAGAGTGATTCATGAGGGAGGTTTTTAGGGATATAATTTGTCAAGGTTTTGTGTAAATTGGTTGAAATACATAATATATCTGGCCAAGCGGCAGCGGGCAGCGTGGTGTGGATTTGATTAAACAGATGGCGTTGGTTATAAAGGTTCCGTTAGCCATGGCAACGTGTGGCCGGGTCTGCTAGTAAAAAATAAAAAGTAACTTTTTCTAACCTTTCTTTCTGTCGCACGCGTCATTTAGTACAATGAGGTAATAACGGAACTATCATCGGTACAACTGTACAGGATGTCCGGTGCTAAACTTCACTAACGAAGGAAGGTAATTCCACTGATGCTAGAAGTAAAAAAGAGATATAGTTTTTTTTATCAAATTACTATGTTTTTTCCCATGCAAACACATGCACGGAAATTCTTTTTGTCTACAAAAACTACCTAAAAATATTGTAATTCCGAAAATGTCATTATTTTTTTTACTTGTATTATCATTTAGAATTAATTACCTTTCTACAAAAACAAGGTCCTCAGGAAAAAAATTCCTCAGGGACAATGTCATCTTTGGGATTGGAGGGTATTTTTAGGAAAAGCTTTGAGAGGAAGTTCTGGAAAGGAAAAAGTTACGAGGCGTGGGTAGAAATCTGGGGATCAATGTGTCCAGGAATGACGGATGTATGAATCCATCCCTCCCACTGCGGTGTGAGACGATGGGTCGAGCGAGTTTGGCTGGAGAGGTCTAAATAAGGTCTTCCCCAACCAGTCTCTCCCGATCCTGCCGCGCAGGAGTTGGGAAAACGCATCCGCTGACAAAACTAGACAAACCTCACCCCATGAACTCGGGCACCGCTAAGTTAGTAAACGTAGCGGACCACTTGGGAAGACATGGAGCGGGAGTGACGATTATCTAACAAATGGTTCCCGGAGCGGCGGTACACATACTTCTCTTCCAAATTAAATTATTATTGTTTAGTAGAATATTATTATTGTGTAGTTAGATCCAAGCTAGAGCTAAAATTGATAACACTTTAATTATTAGAAACAATATTTCTCACATTTTTATTATTGAAAAAAAAATTCTCATTTTGAATAATTTTATTTATTGGGAGCAAAACAAAATAAATATGCAAATCCTTAAAAAAACACGAACAAAAATCGCTACAATCAAATATATTATACTCGTATCTTATATTCGTTGATTTTGTAATTCGCTACCAAGTGTAGAGTCAGAAAATGTTAAATTCTGATTCCAAATTGAAGATTAGAATTTGGAAAAAAAGGTTTGAATTTAATAAATTAAATTCAATTTCAATTTTGTTCCCGTTTAATTTAAGTTAATCTGAGTGATGCATCATTTTTTTTTTACTTTCGATAATAATAGAGAATCACTTTATCGAAGTCCAGCGCCATCTATGGATTACTTATAATGCCTTTTACAGTGAACGCTATCAAGCACAGGTATGTAAATAACTTTGATTGAAACAATGCCTACCTGGTGAGAGAACTTCGTACAAACTTCCACAGAGCGCTCGCTTAAAACCGCTACGTGAATAGGTGCAACAACGTAGTTAATTAACTTAAACAATAGCAAATAATATTACAGTGGTCATAAAAAAAAATCTTTAGACGATTTACAATCTTACTTTAAAATTACTGACACTTTCTCCATTCAAACATTTTTCTGCTTAGAAAATATTTGTCAAAATTCGCGTTTATGTATCACAAAACTTACAAACGTGGGATAATATTAGTAAACAATCGAGGGTTTTAAATATTTAAGCATGAAAAATAAGAAAATATCACTATATTGATAAATACTGTCATGTAAATGACGGAAAAATTCAAAGTTTCACTTATTTACAAACTATAAACTTAATACTCCTATTGAAAATATAAACTATAACCGTCTGATAAAAATTCGAAAATTAACAAAGCAGTCCGACAGAAGATTTGTGTCTCTTGTCCTAAAATCATTAATTTTCTTATTGACAGCCCTGAATTTTTCCAATTATCTGCATTTCATGTTCCTAATAGAGTCACACGAACTAAAATATATTTTTCACTGCAATTTGGGAGGCGGGTGTGGGTACTGCCGCCCCGGGAACATTTATTGGATAACCAACACCTCTGCCATAGGTCACACCAAGTGGTTCGCTACGTTAGGTGATTTAGCAGGGGTGCCCGGGTTCATGGGGTGAGGTTTGTCTAGGTCTTGGAGGCGGATGACCAGGACACACTGAACCCCTGATTCCCACCCACCCCTTAAACCCTTTTCCTTCCCAGAACTCTCTTCTCCTTCTTCCTAAAAAACCCTCCACACAGCATCACCAAAGATGACATAGGCCCTGAGGGAAATTATTTTCCTCAGAGCCTCCTGTGTGGAGCTCATGTAGAAAAAAAAAACAATCACGTTAATACAATTTAGTTTATGAATTCCTTTATACCACTCACACACAGCTTGGGTAAGCATTTCAAAGAAGTAGCGAATATTTTCAGTAGCACCGAAAAACTTACAAAAAACCATTACACATATTTTTAAACGACTTCAAAAAGGAGGAGGTTCTCAATTCGACTGTATTTTTTTTATTTTTTTTTTTATGTTTGTTTCGCAAGAACTTTTGACTGGGTGAACCGATATTGATGATTCTTTTTTTATTTGAAAGCTGATGCTTTCCGTGTGGTCCCATTTTAATTTGGTCCAGTTGCGACAATAGCATCCATGAGAAAACCATATAAGTCTTAAATTTGCATAAGTATGTGCGCGACAAATGGACGAATAACTCAATATCACGCCAACCGATTTCGATGATTCTTTTTTTATTGGAAAGGATGTACTTCAAGGGTAATTTTATGAGAGTTTGGTTAGGTTTTGATTATCGGATCCATGACAAATTAACGAAACTCGGCCGAATCTCTTAATTTGACCTTAACGTCGCTATGGTCAAATTATGTCTGTCTCATATGAGCAGTACGTTTAGTAGGTTTACCCATATTCAGACAAATTAGTTAGTGTACTTCAGATTCACTAAAAATCAAAAAATAAACAAAAATTTTAACAAAACAAAAAACGACTTCAAAAAATGCACTAAAAAGTAAAAAAAAAATTTCGTATTCTTCTACAACTTCATAATCAACTTACTTTTTCTAATCATCAATATGTAGGTACGATTGTTATTTTTGGAGTCGGTGTCAGCAAAGGTACCCGGCCCGGCGGGTTCACTTGACAGCTCCTAGCGCCGCCGCGGCTCCGCTCTCGCCTCTCACCTCGTCAAGTCGCTTGTGCGATACAAGCACACCTCACTTATAACTATGTATGTAGTTACAAACCTACCTTGACTGACACCGACTCCAAAAGTAACAATCGTACCTACATATTGATGATTAGAAAAAGTAAGTTGATTATGAAGTTGTAGAAGAATACGAAATTTTTTTTAAACTTTTTAGTGCATTATTTGAAGTCGTTTTTTGTTTTGTTAAAATTTTTGTTTATTTTAAAACAGTTATTTTGAACGTGTTAGTAAATTTTACTTAATTGAAATCTCATGTTTACACTGTATAATTGTTTTGAATTCCTTTTTTTTAATTTTTAATAAATAAATAGATAACTACCTATGTATTCACATCGGGTGACATGATAAAAGATGCATTAAAGTTCATTTTTTTCAAAAAGTCTACAAGTTTGTCACATTCGTCCGCCATGTTTTTTTTCTTAAGTATGATCTGACGTTTGACTGAAAGGTTCCATCTATCTATCTATCTATCTATCTATCTATCTATCTATCTTCTATCTATCTATCTATCTATATATATAAATAAAAATGAATCGCCGAAATGTATGTACGCGCATAACTTCCGAACGACTCCACCAAATCCGAAAATTCTTTTTTTTGTGTGTTCGTTATTGTCAGGAAAAGGTTTTGTATAAAACTACTAGTGAGCTCTGGCATTATGAAATTTGTATAAAAAAAATATAATAGGTGGCACGCGAGCTGTTTGAAAACTGAATGTAACGGGACTGAATGTATGGAATGAGGGAGGTGGGAGGGTGAAGGGGGGTTCACGGGACGGGGGAAGGGGGAGAGTGGAGTTGGGAGAGGAAAGGTGGAGGAGACGGAGTGTGAACGCAAGAGGGAAGGGGACGCGGGAGAGGAAGGGGAGGAGGAAGGAGAACGGGAACGGGACGAATGGGAAAGGACACGCAGGGAGAAACAATTTCTTTATTAAATGGCATAGCAACGCATGCCGGGAACCAGCAAGTTTAATATAAATACGCACAAATTATTTAAATAACCCAATCTAAGACCCTAATAGCCTATTTTGTGACATACTTGACCATCTCCGCCTATGTAAATAGTCGCTTTTTGTAGTAAATAAGAGCGCTTATTATTTATTATATTGACTCATTTAATGATTGGTGCAAAATTAACTGCATGGAACTTAATGTTGATAAATGCAAAATTTTGTCCTTTTATAGAACTAAAAAACCTATTCAGTTTGATTATAAACTAAATAATGTTTGTCTCTCTACTGTCACATCTATCAAGGACCTTGGGGTCACTCTGGATTGTAAACTTTCTTTCCGGGATCACATTAATAACATCTTAAACAAATCACTTAAACTACTCGGCTTCATTCATAGAATTACCTCTGACTTTAAACATATAAATACACTTAAAACTCTTTACTGTTCGCTGGTCCGCCCTCACCTTGAATATGTTAGTGTCATTTGGTCTCCTTTTTATGCTGTCCACATTTGTTACATCGAATCTGTACAACATCGCTTCCTATGAGGAATTGCTTGGAGGTTAGGACTTGAAAGAGGAGAATACTCGTATGATGAAATTGAACAAACTTTAAACATTTCCTCTTTAGAAAAACGTAGACAGGACTCTGATCTAATATGCATTTTCAAAATTATCAACAGTATTACTGACACACCTGCTTTGTTACAACTCATCCAGTTCAACATTCCTTCCCGTAGACTCCGAAATAATGAATTGCTGTTCCTCAATCAACATTCTACTAATTATGGATATCATTCTCCTTTATCCAGAATGTCGAGACTTGTCAACACAAATCAAAGCATTGAATTTTTTGGTGTAAGCCTAAATGACTTTCGGCAGTCGTTACGCAATGTGGTTTTTTAAAGTCTTTTTAAATCCTTCTTCAAGCTACTTGTAGTTATCTTCTCTATGTACCTATATTATATGTATTTTGTCAATGCTCTTCATCTATATGTAATCTCCTTTCATGGTGATCTCTCTTTTTTTCTTTTCTGTTCGTGTTATTGTTATATTGTTAATTAGACTATTTGTCCGTAAATAAATAAATAAATAAATAAATAAATTTCAATATTTGGCGCGTACAAGGCGTGAAGCGGAATTCTAGAATTTTACCACAATAAATAAACACAAGTTTTACTTTGATAAAAGATAAAAATATTAAAAAATTGACAAACAAGAATTGCGGGCTCACTCAGTGCCTCAAGGAACGCGTTTTATTTACTCAATTACCTGCAATGGAAGCTAAAAGTCTTTCAGTTTTTTGTAAGTTTTGTCTCAATGTTGTAAATTCCAAATGTTAGTACGTAAGTAATAGGATATTATTGTAGTAGTTGTAGAACATAAGTAAAATGTTAAAATTTTATAGCAAAATCAAATATATTACAAAAAAAATTCCTTAGTTAGGTACTAAGTTTATCAATTTTAATATAAATTTTGGTTCACAAAATAAATATTGATGTAGGTTAGAGAGGAAGATATTTTCACCAGGTGAAAGCTAACTGAAATGATCCATAAATGGGTTTAACGAAAATATCTGAATGGCATATTCATTGCTCTCAATTCGCACATTTCTTCCTTCCACTTCCCCAAATTCAACCCCCGTTCCTCTATATTGGAGTATGCCATTTTCTCCAAATCCAACTTTAATTCCTCCATAATGGGATGTGCAGTTTTCCAAAATTCATCCCCCATTTCTATATATTGGAGTATGCCATTTTCTCCAAATCCAACTTTAATTCCTCCATAATGGGATGTGCACTTTTCCAAAATTCAGCCCCCATTTCTTTATACATACATGTATGACATGGTCTTCAAACCCAGCTCCTATTTCTCTATATTGGAGTATGCCGTTTTCTCCAAATCCAACTTTAATTCCTCCATAATGGGATGTGCACTTTTCCAAAATTCATCCCCCATTTCCATATATTGGAGTATGCCATTTTCTCCAAATCCAACTTTAATTCCTCCATAATGGGATGTGTGTTTTAAAAAAGTTTTCCAAAATTCATCCCCCATTTCTATATATTGGAGTATGCCATTTTCCCTAAATCTAAGGGGGTTAGATAGAACAACTCATTATCATGCAACTTCAACACCATTTTTGAAAATGCATTAAAAATGGTGAAAAAATTGGTTAAATAGGTTAGTTTATGGGCTATTTTTCATAACTTTTAATGAAATTTCAAAGGGGTATTGAAATTGCATGATTCTGAGTCCTTTATGAAATCATTTGGGTTTGTCAATATCCTAAATACTCAGTGATGTTTAAATGGAGTTACCTTACAATATACAATTAAAATGTTTAAATAGCTTTTAAAAATTTTCAAAATGCGATTTCGTTGAATTACAGAAATAAATAAAACATTTTACAATATTCATTAATAATCATATTATTTTCAATATGTGATTTTCGCAATTGGTCTCCATAGAGGCTAATGACGTCATTCTAGGTTATCAATAAACACATTCGTCAAGTTTATCGTTCTCTTCGCGCTATTTCGGGATTAATGTTTTACCACTATGAGTATTATAATATTTTGTAGGAGAGGTATGCAATATTACTGCCAAAACCGATTCTCCATTTCTCCAAAGCAATAATGGAATTGCGATTAAATACGTTTTATTGTATCCATTTCTTGATATTTGCACTTCGATTTAATAATAATTTTCTAATGGCTTTAACGTTCAAAGATTCCTTCCTACCAAGCATTCTGGCAAAGGTTCTTTTACGATGTTTTTATTGATGCAGCGTCAAATGAAATGTACCCACATGTTTACGATTTATCTGTTTAAAAACGTAAAAGTAAACTTGAAATACCAACGATGAGTGCATTGCAATTGGGTTTACAAAGTATCTATTATTTGGGCTCCCGCGCTATTGCAGCGCTTCGACAAATTACATTTAAAGGACAAAGCGAATACGGAGAACAGTTTACTGTACAAAGGGATGAAGTTATATAACACTCTACCAAAAACTTTAAAGTCCGCACTAATTGGAAGGTTAAAGATATATTTAGGAGCTACATCAAACTACAAAAAAATGTAGTTTGCAATATGAAATGTTATAATTAATTGGAAATTTGTAAACTTAAATTAACCTACAAATTACTAAAATAAAATTAATAAATCAAATAAAATATCAATGTGTTGCACAGCATTATTTCATATATTTCTAGCCACGGTTTTAGCGGTTTTTTCACGGTTATCCATATTTCTAGGACGTTCTAGAAAAGTTGCATTTTAAAGAAAATCATTTGATAAAACTAAATTTCAAAATAATTTCGAAATGTTTGAACGTTTGGAATATGGTATTATTGGATAGAAACCTGCTTCAAAGCAGGTAGTTAAAGTACAAAAAATATAATAAAAATAATCCTGAAAGTAGCCACAAGATCTCATTAAAAGTTTTTTTTAAACTTTATTGTTTTTAGAATTATAAAATCATACTTGAAAAATGTTTTACTCAAATTAAAAGAGGAAAAAACGATTACTTTATTTACCGACACGCATACACTACAAGGACTATAACCTCAAATCTACTGATCGATTGAGCACCCCAAAATTAAATACCATATTTTGGCTAGAAATACCACAAACTCCATGTTATTATTATATAATACGCTTTTAAATGAAATTGAAAATTCCATGGAGTTAAAAAAGATTAAAAACAACACAAAAAAATGGCAAGTAAAATTGAAGATGGGGAGACCATAAAAAATGTGAAGTAACACCATCACAACTCACAACCTACAATCAACAAAGAAGAAAATGTGAAAATGAACAAACATAAAGATGAGGAAATCTACAAAACTAGTCCACAAATACGACGATGAGAAAATCAAGAAACATGAAAATGATGCAACACCAATACAACTACCCACAGTCCGCACCGGAACAGGAATCCCCAGTCAGGAGGACTGTGAATAAACTATTATACTTTGTATTTAAATAGTCATTGACAAAAAATAATGCGAATAGCATAAAATGTGATTCTGGAAAAAATGTTCAGGATTCCACGGACAGCCAGTCGCACAAATATATCCTTTCTAGAAGAGCTAAACATCCACAATAAGCTTTTGCTATTTTTCATTATTTCGCTATTCTTTTTTATGTCCATGCTAAATCTTCCCCATAGGAAAAACTAAACTCTTTTACACACTTTTCCACAAATGATCATCTAATCAATTCACGCTATGCAATTGCACTATATAAGTATAATAAATACAAAACAAGACAAGAACAACATGCCAACCTACCAGAGACCAAATGGGAAAATAATTCACTGACTCCAGATATTTTCATAACAGAGGGTTCGGCTCGGCGGAACTACTAATTGGACTTATAAATTCTACTGGTCCCTCAATATAAATATTTAAAAATTCTTTTGTAATCCTACATGTATTTAAAATGACTGAATTTTGCATCTTTATATTTAAATTCTTTGACAAATCTAATATGCCTAAATTTTTAATGAGAGAGCTAATTTATGAATGAGAGAGCTATAATCTGCCCACAAGGTATCTTAAGATACTTTGGACACATTGCTCGCCAAACTGAGGGCTCCAACTTGGAGAAAGATGGAGTAGGATTCACGATCCGCAGCAATGAGGAACCGACTTGAGAAGAATACAATGTCACAAAATTAGAAATCCGCAGAGCAAATCTGTGCAGATTATAAACTAAAATTCGCTGTCGTGGGAATTGAGCCCACAGCCTCCTGACTCGTATACAAGGGCATAAACCGTGACACTATGGAGACATAATTTAACTTAATTTCCATATTTCCTGTCCGTCCGGCTTAAAATGGTGGAAGTGCAAATATTATAATCTAGGTCAAAACATTGAAAACCTCGCTTTATTTGGATGAATGACTGAAAACCTATGGACCAGAACCATTGAAAGATAATTTTATAATGGCGTGGGATATTATCAAATAGTGTCGAGGTGATTTAATTACGAGTGGGCTCTATTAAATTTGTAAAAAATTACCATTATTATCGGACCATTTTTAAAGCGTCTCTAAATAATATCACCTGAAGAGCGCATAACAATTCTATTTTGCCACATTTTTTGCTGATTTCATGGTTATAATTTGAGATATTCACGGCCAAAAGTTTTATCGTGATTTATTTTTGAATCATTATGCCGTGTTGCGCTGCCTCCTTCTTCAGCAAACGTTTTGGACAGCATTACAGTATTAGTCATCAGGGCAGATGTGCAAACATTTAACACAGGTTTTCACATTTTAACACACATTTCAACACTGGACACTGTAATGCTGTTCGAGATTTGGCTAAAGAAGGAGGTAGCGCAACATGCAATAATAATTTTCCAAATATTAATTACGATTATACCAAATATGGTCCATTACATTGCAACACTCAGATAGAATCAACAATTGCAAAGATTAATTACTAACAAAAATCACTGAAGCAAGTAACACCAGTAATTAACCAAACTTTCAATATTGTTGACAAAGATATTGCGATTTGAGATTTTAACAGCAAAAAGTATGATCGTTACTAATTTTTGGGTCATTATGCAGCGTTGCGCTTCGTCCTTCTTTAACCAACTTTTCGGACCGCTTTACAGTGTTCATCATCAGGGATCGTTGTGAAATTTGTGATTATGTATTTTGAATTTGTAGAAGATATCCCGTATTGCGCTGGTTAATCCTTTGTAATATGTGGAAATAACTTACTTAAATGTTAAACTGATAAACCTGGTACTTACGTATAACTCCTTCCTCATTACTATATGCGGCTAGCTCCAGTAAAGGGTAGGTGCATAATAATTATAAACCAATAATGAAAGAGATAAGTTCAAGATATAAAAATAGGGTTTTATTGCGATGACCAACAGGGACATGATCGGTAAAATTAAACAAAAGGTGATGACTCTAAATTAAATATTATCTCGGGCCGTGTACATCATCAATCGAAGATTGATGTATGTTAGACAATAAGTTACAAGTGGGTAGAACGCAAGTGTGCAGAGCAAAATACTAACACAGGGCGCCATTGCATTTTTATAGAATACAAAAACTAAACTGGTAACCTGAGAAATAAGAAAATAAGATAACGTTACGATTTCCATGATGCGAAGATATGATGATAGTAATGATGAATATAATGTTGCGATCCAAAGCGCCAATGGTTGGTCCCCCAGACAGCAGTAAGCACCTTCCTTCCGTGGTTTGGTTTCTTGACTGAAGTTAGCGGCGAGCCGAGTCTCTGCACAGATGATAAATGAAACGGGATGACACATCTCAAAACGCCAGTACTTATTCCTATGAAACCGGGGTGAGAAGGTCCGTGTGATAATCAACCCGTTGCACCTTTTGTGGTCGGTATTTGAGCAAAAAATTTAGTAGAATTAATGTAGTTATCTGCGTTTAGTTTTGTTGCAGCCATCGAGAACCGAACATCAGGAACTATTAAGCTTTGCCCGTCATCTCGTCATTTGCCCTGATGATGCACACTGTACCGCTATCCGAAGCGATGGCTAAAGAAGGAGAAAACTAAAAAAAATATCACGATAATTGTTGACATAGTCCATCACAATTCTGTATAGTGTCACTTTTGCCATAACAATGTAACAAATTTCTCTTTTCTTTATAATATATCGAAAACTTTGGATTATAAAATCCACTTTATTAATCCATATCTAAGGAATAGGAGTCGAACGGTCGACGGCGACATAAGTTTTTTTTCAACTCTGTATGGATTACGCATTTCCATCGGTATTTATTTTCAGTGGTCTTTGCACTTATATTTTAAAACATAATTTTGATATAACGACATTTCGCGTTTTCACGTTAAAATGTGGAAATCACGTTATAATTCGTTTATCGCGATCGATGTTATTAATGCCAGGTCACCTATGAATAATTTTCCACTCGTGGGAAACTAATGTAATAATTCTAAAATTCAATAATGGGATGTAGGTGTCAAAGTTGTGATGCGTATAAATCTACCGTAAAATATTTAGGCGTAAAAATTATTTGTTAATTCGTTTGAATAATATAATCATAATACAACGACATTTTAAATGTATTGCAGCGAATTTTGGTTCTAACCCAGAACTGATAAAGATGCATTGCGTGCATACATCTTGTTTAAAAAATATTGTTTGGCTTCAGAGAAGAAAATTCCAGTGAAATCATTTAAAAAATTATTAGGTATTGGACATTTAGAGGCGTGGTGGGGGTTTGGCCGGTTGCTCGGTTGAGTGACCAGCGACGACAAGTGGAAGAAGTTTTTTGATGTTGTTTGATTTTAAAGAAAAAATTCCGAGTAAAATATTACGGAATATATTACGTAATAAATAGTAATATATTAATGATATACCAAAATTTAATTGGGGCCATTCATTTATCACGAAAGACGATTTAGGAGAGGAGGGGGGTCAACCACGTCTTATTTTTTCTTACAAGGGGGTGGGAGGGAGTCTCGATAGTTCTTACGTAAGATCACAAAAATGCGCAAAGTTATTAAAATTATACTTTGGAAAAGCGCGGGCAACCGTGTGAGTGCCGAGGTTCACTCGGATGCGTATAGGTAAACGATTTCCATTTCCATGGCAACGGAACCGCGCCAACAAACATTAAAACAAACCAAACGTGAATTCATTTTTTCGTTTAGATTCTTACGTAATAAATATTAAACAGGGGGGGGTCGAAAACTAGCAAAATTCGTCTTACGTAATAAATGAATGGCCCTATTTACAATTTTTACTAAAAATATTTTGTTTTTGTTTTCGATCGGTCATGGAAAACAAAAACATTGTGGCCCTGCTCCAATATTATTGTTTTTTCGAATATTTTGAAAACATTTTGTCGCTGGAGACCCGACTTTATAAAACCATAAACCGTTTTATCAAAATTACATCCTCGTGTTTTGAAGACGATGTACAGAGTGCACTTAATATTTTTCTAGTTCGGTGTGGTTTATTTAAAACGTGAACTTCCAATGGACAGTTAGGATAATCTCAAAAGCTTTTTATTATTTACATGTACAGGATGTTATTAAAAATTATTGTATTAATTGAAAGGTAATAATTTTAACTTCGAAACTAGGTTGAAGATTCTCTCAGTAAGTTCTAATAATGGCTTTTGGTTTCAATGAATAAAAACGATTTTCATTGTTTTGTAATATATTTAAATTGATATCGTCAATTTTATAGCAAAAATTATGACCTGTCAGGAAGTATGTATGTGGTAAAAACATTTGAGACCATCGAATAGTTAAGTTGTATTGTAGTAGTGTAGGCTTTGGGAGGAGGGTATGGGTACCGCCACCCCAGGAATCATTCGAAGAAAATCCCTCAGGGCCTACAGTCATCTTTAGGGATGCTAAGTGAAGGGTCTTTTTATGGAAAGGAAGGAGAGAAAGTGATCGGAAGGAAAAGGTTGTGAGGGGTAGATATAAAACTGGGGGTAACGGGTCCAGAAGTGGCGGGCGTATGAATCCATCCCTCCCAATGCAAAGCAAGGCGATGATTCTAGAAAGTCCGGCTGAAAAGGTCTCCCTCAACCAGACTCTTGATCCAACCCGCCATGTAATAAGTGGGCCTCACCAAGACTCAGACAAACCTTACCCCATGAACCCGGGCACTCCTGCTGAGTCACCACACGTAGTGAACCACTTGTGGTGACCTATGGCAGAGGTGTCAGTTGTCCGATAAGTAGTTCTCGGGGCGGCATTGCCCATACCCGTCTTCTAAAGGGAAAGAGATTGTGTATACTCAACTATCCTTTTCCTATGTAACGGACGAGAACAAAATAAGTTTCAAATTCTCCAAAACAGGGCAATGAGAATAATACTTCGGCGAAATAGATTTTCAAAAGTAAACAAAATGTTAAAGGAACTGAATTATCTAACCGTGAAACAGACGATGACCTTAAATACGATGATATTTATAAATAAAATAATTAACAACATTTTACCGAGGCGAATACGCAGGCGTATACAAGGCGAATACGCAGAACAGTTTACTGTATAAAGGGATGAAATTATATAACACGCTACCAGAAACTTTAAAGTCCACACCAATTGGAAATTTCAAGACGTATTTTAGGAGCTACACAAAACTACAAAAAATTTAGTTTGCAAAATAAAATATTATAATTAATTAGAAATTGTAAACTTAAATGTACAAATTACTAAAATAAAATTAACAAATAAATAAAAAATAGGTATTTCTCGTACTAATCGAGATTTATTTGAGCACACCAAGAAGTAAGTGGAAAATACAAAATTTTATCAAAAATTTTTGGCAAGTACAGCAAATACATGGTTATAAATTAGTCATGTTGACGGATTAGACCTTGATTTCAAAACCCCCTGTAGTTATAGCCTTTTGATGAACAAAATTGAGTACACAAATTGATGGATTCAATTCGGTTCAAGAGTGTGCCAAATACTCCTAGTTACAAATGAATAGGTATTAGAATACCAAAGGAAATGGATGGCTCGGTTGGTTTATGAAACACAGTAAAATGTTTATTGTAACTTATTGATTAATTGGCACCGAACTGTGAATCCTAGAATTGGCAGACTTCCATATCGCATTTCATGGATGAGTATTCCTCGTGTTTAGCCATTAACAAATTACTTCCTCCGTAATGTATATGTTTCATTGTTGAGGGCAAACACTCTATGATCATTTTGTTTACTGTGGAGTATTTAATAGCGTTACCTGACGTTATATAATATTGTGACATTGATAAACGTTTCGGTAGGTACCAAAAATAATAATTTAATGGTTTAATTCAATTAAGAAGATTACAATTAATGTTCTCAAATTTCATCAATTAATCATCAGCACTCATAGAAGCAGCAATATCTATTAGCAGTTCTTTCACGATGCGGGGTTTCATGACTGTTGATTCCTCGGCAGTTGACCCTCCGACATACTTATATACAATATAGGTACATTCGGAAAGGAAAATACGTTATACATACCTAAAAACTAACTAACTAACCATCACACCGTTTCCACGCAGGGGTAGGCAGAGAGGACGGACCGCCAAATCACTCGATCTTGGCACGCACTCCTTGCCTCGTTCACATTCATACATCGTCTCATAGATGCTCTTCTATTATTCCGACTCTTCACATGGCCCAACTCAAGTATCTGAATCACTTGGTCGTGCCATGTCTTCCTCGGGCGTCCCCGACTTCTTCCACCATTCACATTTGCGTCATATATACTCCTTTCCTCGTTTATTCGCTCTACATGCCCAAACCATCTAAGCGTCCTTTTCTTAATCTTACTCATTACGCTTACATCAGCCTTGCATTCTTCACGGATCACGACATTTCTCACACGATCGTACATGGTTTTACCACACATACGCCTCAGGGATCTCATTTATACAGCATTCAGTCTACTGGAAGGAAGGAAAGATGACCTTCCTCTGCCCGTTCCATGCCTCACTGTCATACATCAGGGTAGTTACCAGCACTCCATTGTGGACGGCTAACTTCGCTACTTTGGACATTTTTTTGTTGGCGCCAACGGCGTTCAGTCCTCCATTAATAGAGTTGATTGCATTTACCCTTCTTTCGATATCTCTGCCAGCCCTCCCATCTCTCGTAAACGTTATACCTACTTACAAAAAAAAGTAACTAAGTGTCCCCGAAAGGGTGTGCAGAGAGGATGTATGGTCGAATAAAAAAAAAACATAAAACATATTTCATTCAAATGCATCAAGGAAAAAACCCTTTTCTGTGTACCGTAAAAACCAGACTGAAAATAAATTCATTTGATATCCATACCAATTTATTATGAAAAGTATTTTTGAAGTCGATTTTAGATTGGAAATTTGTAAATAATGGAAAAAAAGGCAATTTTATGATAAATATCCTTTTGGCGTCCAACTATCGGGGTATCAACTGTAGGGTCGCCTCCGAAAACATTTTTCAGAAGCTTGTTGTCATGTTATTTACCAGAATTTTTTGTTACTACTAGAGGTAACGTAAATACGTGGTTTAATTTTTATTTTTTTTTTTATGTGCAAAGTTATAAAGTATATATATATTTTTTATTTTTTTTTATTTATTTATTTATTTATTTTTTTTTTAATTGTACAACAGATTTTTATCCAATTACTGTACAATTTTCTCATTTTGACAGTCTTAACACCTAGGAAGATGATTATTATACAAAAAAATCTTAAGGCTATCTAAAGAAGAGTTATATATGTCTAGTGTTTCCGATATTTCGTTCAACAGCACCATTCCTCTTGTCATGCTATGCTGTGCTAGAACATCTGTTCTGCCGTATGGTATTTTGAACAAGTCGTGTCGACGACTACGGCTGAAATTTTCAGGCACGTATAAGCCATAACATTCCAAGAGGAATTGGCTGTCAATACGATTATGGATTATGTTAAAACTAAGAATTGCAAGATTTGCATAACGTCTAGTTTCCAAGCTAAATCTATCTGTTGCCTCAAGTAATTCCATATGGTGCACGAATCTCGGGTACGTTCCATTCATCCGCATATAGACATACCTAAGGAACTTTTTCTGAATTCGTTCTAGCATATTAATATATTTAGCTTGGTGCGGAGTCCACACACCACTAGCATACTCCAGCTTACTTCTTATGACTCCATCGAACATGGCTATCATTGCATCTGGGTCATCAAATTGCTTACATATTCTGATGATGAAACCCAGGAGTTTGTAGCACGCTGGAGTGAGCCGTGATATATGATCCGAGAATGTCAGTTTGGGATCAAAGACGATACCGAGATCTTTAAAGCTATTGACTCGGCATAATGTTTTCCCTTTAATGTTGTATTCAAAAACTATGGACTTCTGGGAGCGGGTATATGTCATAGTTACACATTTTTTTATTTTGAATTCTAATTTGTTTTTTACTGACCATTCTGCAATAGAATCAAGGTCAGATTGCATTTTTAAGCAGTCATAGTAACAGATTATTTCCATCAAAAGTTTGAGGTCATCTGCAAATAGAAGACATTTGCAATATTTTACACAAACCTGGATGTCATCTATAAGTATAAGGAACAGCAAAGGACCAAGGTTTGAACCTTGGGGAATACCTGATAACGCCGGGAATTGTTTAGATTAATGTCCATTTATTATTACATATTGACTTCTGGCTTTTAAATAGGACGCGAAGAATATAAGTGTTTGTTGATCGAAACGAAGTTTGTACATTTTAAGTAATAAAATATCATGATCAACTCGATCAAAAGCCTTGGCAAAATCCGTATACACTACATCTGTTTGGTGTCTCGAGTCCAGTCCGACGGCCACCAATCGCGAAAATGTTAACAAATTTGAAACCGTGGATTTTCTTGGCATGAAACCGTGTTGGTTTTCTCCTAGAAATGGCATAATTTGGTGATGTAATTTCTTGTAAATAATCATTTCAAATATTTTTGGTATGGTTGACAGTACAGCTACTGGTCTGTAATTCCTTATATCAGACTTGTCTCCAGCCTTGAAAATTGGGCTAATAAAAGTCCGAGGTGGACTTTAGATGGTTGTATTGGTGTTACACTTCTGCTGTCTTCGTAATTTCCTTTAATAATTTATATTTAAGAGGAACGGCTGTGCGGCCTTTTTCATACAAACTTAAATTTGAATTTGTCGCCAAAATATCCAACAAAAAAGAAAAATAACTTTTTACTTAAAAGTCAAATAAAGCAAATATCTAATTCCCGATATTTTATTTATTTGTAATTAGTAGGAGTAAACTACCTACCGAAACTAAATAACACACAGTAAAAGTGATTCGTAAGAAACATCGCATAATTGTGTATATTTAGTAAACAATACAATCCGAAACACTGCGAGATTCACCCAAGTGTCCACTACATTCATGGTGATATAAATTTTGTACATGACAATTAGATTATTCAAGTGAACTTCGAATAATTAATTTCGGAAAATAGTGACAGTGGAATTGAAATATATTTTGACAGTTGGTGGAGCTCTTGTGATTGGCCAAAACCGTCGCCATCTTTCTCACACTGCCCATACAGCTTGCTCGCTTTACTGCTTAGTCAGTACTTACGCATTGTACTAGTTCTGCTAATATACAATACAAACTACTGCTAGTGTGACCATGAGTTCAAGCAAAAAAACCGGCTCCCTACAACAAGAAAATTTATACACAACCACAAGATCCAAAAACAAAATGAATACACTACCTGAAGAAGAAGATGGCTTTTCAAAATTTGCGTCTTACATAGATGTAAAATTAGAGAAAATAAAAACACAAATTCTCGAAAACATTGACAAAAAATTGTTAGAATTTCAAAACACAACCGAATTTATTTGTCAAAAATATGACGATATCATTACCCGCTTAGACTCCATGAGTGAGGTTAAAGGAGAAGTTGAACGCCTAAAAAATGATTTGGCAATTAAAAGTAAAAATATTAAGAATCTGGAAACCAGAGTGGCTTACTTAGAACAGTCAAACCTTGATGACTGTATTGAAATTACAGGCATTGAGGAAAAGACTGAAGAACATCCCAAAATAACCGCTCTAAAACTAATAGAAAGTGCTAATATCAAAATAAATTCAGAGGATAT
This sequence comes from Limnephilus marmoratus, assembly GCA_917880885.1. NCBI lineage: Eukaryota > Metazoa > Arthropoda > Insecta > Trichoptera > Limnephilidae > Limnephilus > Limnephilus marmoratus. The sequence continues at coordinate 40,174,470 of OU862921.1, forward strand.
TGCCTCGGCAATTAGACAATATGACAGAAGACCAGGACATCCAAAAAAAATATCCTAAAAATGAGAAACCCGGAAACCAGACTAAAATTATTAGCAAATAAGAAGGTAATTTCTAATCGTGAAAACATGATATTCCTAGGAGAGTCATTAACTCCTTACTACAAGGAACTACTTTGGAAAGCCAAAACAAAGGGAAAAGAATTAAAATATAAATATATTTGGTACAAAAATGGAGCAATTCTAATGAAAGAAGAAGAAGGCAAGAAAATCAGGGTAATCAAACACGAAGATGACCTCAATAGATTATAATAGAAGTTTAATAGTGAAAGGCACCGACAAATATTTTTATCATTAAAAAATGGATATCGATTTTGGAAAATACATTGACTGGATTGATAATACAGAATCTAATTTAACTATTGAAGATTCCTTAACTTGCAAAAACTTTTTAAAACATTCCAAATTTTCTTTGCTTTGTTTGAACGTTAGAAGTATAAAGAAAAACTTTGATGAAACCATAACCATGTTGGATAGTATTGAGCATCGTCCTGAGGTACTTGTTTTTACAGAAGCTTGGCTGAAAAATTTTACCAATATACCTAACATCCCCGGATACGCAGTTTACAACACAAATAATAACTATTTGCAAAATGATGGTGTAGTTGCCTATGTAAAACAAAATGTTACCGTGACTGTTGAGGAAGTTGTTTTCCCTGGAGCAAACTGCTTAAAAATGCAGATATCGAGTACCTTGTGTGTAATAGCTGTTTATAGATCTCCGTCCCTGGCTCATATAGATAATTTCCTTGAATCACTGAGTGCACTGCTTGACTCTACATCTATACAAAATAAGGAGATCATTTTATGTGGCGACATAAATATTAATACTTTGGATTTGAGCGATATGAAAACTCAAAAATACCTCTCTCTTTTGGCTTTTCATGGCTTGAAGCCAATCATAATTTCACCTACCAGAGTTTCTTCTACCATTTCAAGCTGCATCGATCATATTATGGTAAAATCTAAATTTGAACCACAGGAAGCTGTCTTCACTACTGACATAACAGATCATGATGTGATATTGCTGAGATTTATGAGCTTTACACTAAATAAAATAGCAAAAGATAATGAAAACTTGAAAACCGTCATCGATAACAATCTTTTGAAAGTCAAATTAAAGAAAGAATCATGGCAATCAGTACTGTCATCGCAAGATGTTAATTTAGCTACTGAAAATTTCATAAAATGTTTAAAAATGCATGTGGAAAGTTGTTCGTCTGTACAAAGTGTAAAGCATAACATGAAATATTTAAAACCTTGGATAAATAATGGAATTATTAAATGTCTCAGAACCCGAGACAAATTACACAACTAATGTCGAGCAGATTCAAATAATATTCAACTGCTGGATTATTACAAAAGATATAGAAACTGGTGTACAAAAATTATAAAATATATAAAGCAAGCATATTACAAAAGGAAACTGGATAACGTCAATGGAAATACCAAGCAACAGTGGAAGATTATAAAGGAGGCTGTAAATATACAAAAGGAGCAAGTGTCTATAAAAAAATTAAAAATCAATAACAATATCATCTCAATGGAAGAGAATCCAAATATAATCACTAATCACGTAAATAGCTTCTTCAGTGATATTGGTCCTAGATTCGCAAAACAATTGTGCAGTGAAAATAAAACTACCGAAATGTGTCTTGTTAACAATTTTATACCTTGTACTCAATTTTCAGGAGAGAGCTTTGAATTTAAAACTACTAGCATTTATGAAGTTTCAAAAGTTATAAATGAATTAAAAATGTCTTTTTCCTGTGGTATTGATGGCCTAAGTATCATGGTGTACAAGCAGCATGTTTCTGTATTGGCTGGTCCCATATCTCACATTGTTAACCTTAGTTTTAAGAGTGGCATATTTCCTACTCATTGTAAGAATGCTAAGGTTGTACCTCTTTTCAAAGGTGGGGATCACCTAGAGGTTAACAATTACAGACCCATATCTTTGCTCAATACTCTCTCAAAATTGATAGAAAGATTGGCCAAGTCAAGATTAGTTTCATTCTTAGAAAAATACAAATTACTCTCCGACAATCAATTCGGTTTCAGAGCAAATAAAGGTACGAGTGATGCTGTTTTAAAGGTATTGACCAAAGTTACAAGAGCGCTGGACTATGGCAACAAAGCCATAGCGGTGTTCTTGGATTTATCAAAAGCATTTGACACTGTTTCCCACGAATTGCTACTTAAAAAATTATCATCTTTAGGCATTAATAATACAGCAATGGGCTGGTTCAGATCTTATCTTAGTGACAGAACACAACAAGTGGAAATAAATAAGATGTTAAGCGAGGGTAAATCAATCTCCTTTGGAGTCCCGCAAGGTAGTGTGCTTGGGCCAATATTGTTTCTTATTTATATAAATGATTTATGTAGTCTGAATATTCTTGGTAACATTGTTAGTTTTGCAGATGACACTGCCTTAATATTTGAGGGTAAAACTTGGAATGAAACTTTCAACAAAAGTAATATAGGTTTAAGAGTGGTAAATAGTTGGTTAAACAATAATATATTAACTTTGAATGCACAAAAAACCAAATTTATCACTTTTAGCATTTCAAGTAAAAGTCAGCCTTCCGAAACTCACAACTTGATTATTCACAATTGTTTTCAAACATGTAACTGCAACCCTTTAGAAAATGTAGTCAGCATCAAATACCTTGGTGTAAAAATAGATAAATTCTTGAGATGGAATGATCATGTTAATATGTTAGTAAATAATACTAGGAGACTTACCTATATCTTTAAAGAACTGAGACATATACTAGACAAAGAAAAATTAAAAACTGTTTATTTTGCAATAATCCAGTCTCTGCTTTCTTATAATATAGTGTGCTGGGGATCCTGCGCAAAGACTTATATAAAACCACTTAATATTGCCCAAAAAATGATTTTAAAGTTATGTTCAAGAAAAAATTAAATATCCAACTCATTTACTTTTTAAGGAATGTAATGTAATGAACGTAAAACAGTTATATATTACACAAACGCTTTGTAGATTTTTTAATAATATTAATATTGCAGAAAGAACACAGCAAATTCGTACTACGAGAATTGGCTCTGGTCTGAATTTTATGGCAATTCAAACTAAATCTTCTTTTGGTCAAAGAAATTATTTTTATCAAGCTCCACTCATATTTAATAGCCTTCCAGAACATATAAAGTCATCTAATTCCTTGTACACTTTTAAAAAGAATCTTAAATTATTTGTGTTAGTCGAGGATTGCCAATTAATTTTCTCTACTTTGTCCTTTCTAAATTATTAGCTAAATGAGTATGTTTATAAAATAAGCTAAAATAATTTTTATTTTTGTTTAAACTGTTTTTTTTTTTCATCTTCCTCCTGCCAAATCTATAGCATGTTAAATTATATACATATATTTATTATTTACAACTTAATCCTTAAAAACAAAACAAAAAAATACTTTATTTTATTTTATTTTGAATCAGATCTCAAAACTATGGTCACCCTAAAAGTCTACATTAATGTACTACCTAGCGCCATCAGTTTAGTGGGTACCCATAATCTCAATCTGTAAGAAATACAACAATATTGTTCTTTCAAAATCTGTATAATTTTGTGTTATTTTGTTAACTTGTATAATTATTGTTAACCTCAACACAGGCTTGTCCTAGTGAGGTAACAAATTGTATTGTAAACATTTTTACCTACAGTGTAAAGAAACAATAAATAAATAAATAAATAAATAAATTGGAATTGTAAAATGCAGGCCAACAAAAATTCAATTTTGCTTGGTTTTAGAGTCAATTTTGACATTTCTTTGTGAATTAAAGTAATTATTAAAAAATAATCTAACTCAAACAACTATGTCAATAAATTGCAATAAAAAATAAAAAAATAAACACCCCTAAAAAGGCGTTTGCTGGGTCGCTTTTTAAATTTGCATTTATGTAAAATTTTGCATTCCATCAAAAATCGGTTGTGTCATTTAAATTTAAGCCCATGAAAATGCTTTTTTAACAATAAATATTTTTTATTTCATTACATTTACGTAGCAGGTAGGGCAAAATTAATAATTATCATTAACTTACAAATGATTGCCAAAATTCCCTCTAGAATCGTGAAAAATCGTTTTCTTTAATGTTGTTTAATTTATTATGCGAAACATAAATAAATAATGTAGCACATATCCATACTAGATATTTGCTATATCTTTTGATTAATACAACATAAATTCGGTTTGGTCCAGAACATCCAAATTTAAGTTTGTATTAACTAACATGTTTACTTTGCCATATTTTCATGTTGTTTTTAAAATTGTTTATCTCCATAGAATTTTTTTACTCATCTGTGTTAAGAGCGTCTAACCAGCCAGCGGACGAAAATCCACACTTCGTCGAAAGTTGTTCTTACGATCGTGCAGGGCGGTTACAATGAGAAAGATTAATTATTCTCCGTGCCAGCTTTTTTAAATTATAACTCAATATCGAATTTATTTCAATCCAAATTAGCTTTAATTTATACCTTCATCCAAAAATGCTGAAAGGCGTGATGATAAAACTATTAAAATAATGTATTTTTTGTAGTTATTTTTTTAATATAAGTATTTATCATTTTTCAATAATGTCTAAATTTAATAAGAATGTTAAAAAAAATCTGAAATATATTAGTTTGTAAGTGCGCAAATAAATACACAAATGGACCAATTTTCGTCAAGAAACACATGTACGTACATATTTTTAATGATTTTATTGAAACTAAAATTAAAATTCTAAAACATACGTTTGCTAGATAATGTATTGATTTATTTTACTGCATGATTATATTATTTGAAATGGGTGTGGTATAATACAAAAACTTTTTTGAAAATTTAACAAATCTGCCAACGACCTATGGAATAACCTTATTAAACTAAAAATTGAAAAAAATTCTCAAAATTAATTACATACGAATGCTAGATCAAAGAACAATCTTTCGAAATCCATTTATAATTTTTTGTGGAAAAGAGTCAATACGTCTAAAATCTGTTTTGAAAATGACATATTTCTGGTTTTCTCTGGTAATGCCCTCTTAATAGTTTTTATGGTCTCCTCATCTTCATGTGTATTTAGCCATATTTTTATGTTGTTTTTAAAATAAACTTATTTCACTATGGTAAGAGATTGATGGAGGCCTTTAATAAGTCCCAAACGTATTTAGATTTTTAGTAAAAGTTTTTAGTTTCTAATTCCTTCCCGAAAGAATCCTTTATCCCTTTTTGGTGACCTTTAAATATCCCATCCCCATTTCAGGTAATAAATTATACATTCCTTGCCTATTTAAAATCTAATCTAGGGGCTTAATTTTGCAGAGTGGTTTAGGTTTGTTAAGCACATAACTTTCAGTCTGAAACTACCACCTTCAAACATATTATATGATATAGAAGCATTGTTTGTGCGCTCAGTAGCTGCATGATATGTAAGTATTTATATGCTCCATAGCTTTTCTAATGTCATAATTTATTGTAAGTGTTGCATCCGAAACTGCTTACGAATTACACTTCAGATGCACTTGATGCCTACAGCTTCAGATGCACTTGAAAATGGACTGTAAATACTAAATAATGGCAAATGAAATTGTGTTTGCTGGAATTGGGTGATGATATACGTAGGAAAAACAATGGATGCAAGGAAGAAGGATAACCAATCACTCACCACTGTACCTCTGCGAAGGAGCACACAACGCAAACACAATATACTTTATATTGTTCTACCGAGTTAACTCGAAGTAATTACCGCCACAACAACACAAATAAGCACAAAACGATGTTGTATTTTCGAGATGGTCCAATATCTTCTATTTAGTTCAAAAAATAGATTATGAACACGATTAACACCATCAGCTTACTTCGAAGGTAGTCCCAATTATTCTTTTTTTTTTCAGAAATAAATGACCTCGAATTTGCTGTTTTTCTCTTGTCATTTTTCCAAATTCAAAATGCTTTTCCAGCAAGGTGATGTGGTTAGGGAGAGGTAGATACTCTGTAAAATGACATCCCGGTAGGAACTATGCATATTCTCATTTCAAACCTAAACAGTAATGTTTCTACAAAAGAATTTTAAAAATAGTTAACTTATCGTTCAATTAAGAAGAATTAGTGCTGAAAAATACAAAAAAAAGTTCAGCGCCCTTGAGGCTATTTTTATCACTAAACGGTTTTAATAATAATTAAAAAATATATGAATCAGTCAGAAAAGAAAAAAAGTGGGTGTCCGATAAACGATTTTTGGTCGCAACCGTTTTTTTAAGGTTATTATTATAATGGAGCGGTAAGCTCTTAAAAGTTTATTGAAATGATACGAGGTAAATTTTTAAATAAAAAATTGAGGTTGAGTGAGCAATACATTGAAATTGTTTTCATTAATTCTGTGAAGAATTAAATTGTATACAAGAATATTGTGTGGGATCGGTACCGATAAAATGTAAAAATTTCAATGGAAAGCTAAAATTTTCCAGACATTAACGTAAGATTATCTTAATCTAAAAGAGCTCCGGTTAATTGACAAGTAGATTAAAAGGTTTTCCCACTTAAGCTATTAAATAACACTAATAAATATCATACTTCCAAAAAGTAATAAAACATATTATAATTAAATCGTGTTTTTATAGTTTAAGTGGTATGAATAATTCTTTCAGACGATCGGGTAATCTGAAGTTACAGAAACTACTAAAGCCGGCGCCAGACATGTGTTCAAAGATGTGTTCAAATATGTGTTCACATGTGTGGCACGGGCAAATGATACTGTGTTCACTTATTTGGGCACATATGTGCGCTTTGCCGTTCCGTGTCGGTTTCTTTAGCGCACATCAAAGGGATCAGCGTCGAAATGTTTGCATGCCTGCCACACTGCGCGAAACTCAGTTGCGCGAGCGTCGCCGTGGAGAGTAGTCGTGCGTGGACAGCCAAACGAACTAACGATGGAGTGGAATAATGAGAGCGTTTTCGAGTTTATAGAGTTGATGCAAGTAGAGCCAGATATATGGGATCCGAAACGTAAAGGGCATAAAAATCGAAATAACATCAATGACGCCTGGAACTCAATTAAACACCACTCTTCAATACCTTGCTCTATCGAAGAATTAATTAGATAGATATATTTAGTTAAATATATTTAGATAAATATATTTAGATAAATATAATTAGATAAATTAATTAGATAATATAAATAATTAGACGCACATAAATAATATAAGCAAACTGTGTCGTCCAAATCGTCGACCATGTTGTGTGAAGTCTATTTGAAAACTGTGAGCTCAAAGGAGTGATCAAAACTTTGACACATGTCTGGCAGATACAACAATATGTGACCAAATGTGTGCGCAAAGTCTTCAAAGAAGTGATCACTTATTTGAACTTCTGTCTGGCGCCTGCATTAGAATCACAATTTGTTCAAAAACTAAAGCTGACTAAAATGGGCTCTACACACGACACTGCATGTTGGCCAGCAGGCAGTGACTGCAAAGAGCGTGGAGTTGAGCGAACTAGCGCTGACTCGTTCTAGCGGCCCTTTAACACAAACGAGACAGCGCTAGTTCGCTCAACTCCACGTTCTTTGCAGTCACTGCCGCAGTCACTAGAAATTGGATGGTGTGGAGACCCGTTTAACGGGTCTCCTGACCATCCAATTTCTAGTCACTTCTTGCTGGCTAGCCAGATTGGCGGTTTCCACCACACCATCCAATTTGCAGAAAGGACTTAGCTTTTGCGCTGGGCGCACGTGTTCGGAGCGCTCGCGCTGTGCGCAAACGTGTCATGGCTCCGTCACTTTCGAAATTTCAACGTATTGGATTAGTGTTGGCTTTATTGACAACAGACAATGATCAATAAAAAAAGTAGATATCATTTTGTTGTCCGATGATATATTTTTCTATTAATAAACAAAAAAAAAGTTTTTCGATCACATGTCGCTACTGATCCCATCACGACGGGATGGGTTTAAGAGCGTTTAACCAGCCAGCGGACGAAAATCCACATTTCGTCGAAAGTTGTTCTTCCGATCGTGCAGGGCGGTTACAATGAGAAAGATTAATTATTCTCCGTAGCAGCTTTTTTAAATTATAACTCAATATCGAATTTATTTCAATCCAAATTAGCTTTAATTTATACCTTCATCCAAAAATGCTGAAAGGCGTGATGATAAAACTATTAAAATAGTGTACTTTTTGTAGTTATTTTTTGATTATAAGTATTTATCATTTTTCAATAATGTCTAAATTTAATAAGAACGTTAAAAAAATCTGAAATATATTAGTTTGTAAGTGCGCAAATAAATACACAAATGGACCAATTTTCGTCAAGAAACACATGTACGTACATATTTTTTAATTATTTTATTGAAACTAAAATTGAAATTCTAATACATAACTCTGCTAGATAATGTATTGATTTATTTTACTCCATGATTACATTATTTGAAATGGATGTGGTATAATACAAAAACTTTTTTGAAAATTTAACAAATCTGCCAACGACCTATGGAATAACCTTATTATACTAAAAATTAAAAAAAAATCTAAAAATTTATTACATAACTTCACTAGATAAAAGAACAATCTTTCGAAATCCAATTATAATTTTTTGTGGAAAAGAGTCAATACGTCTAAAAACTTTTTTGAAAATGACGTATTTCCGGCTTTCTCTGGTAATGCCCTCTTAAGCGAACTAGCGCTGTCTCGTTTGAACGATATGCCGTTAGAACGAGACGCAACGCTTGTCAAATGACCGCTACACTATAAACAAGTTATACTCCTGAGTACTCAGTTGCGGTGTGTGAAGGAATAATATTTTAAATGTTTTAATAGATAAAAAGTGTCATCGAAGAGAGAAATGACTTTAATATTTTTTACTCTAAGCTCGGGAATCACTGGTTAAAATCTCTCGGGTGCGTACTGTTCCACCCTGCATAATTTTTGAAACATAACTTTTTTGCAGGCAAACATAAAAAGTTTAAGAATATCCCACCTTATGTATTTTTCTAACTAAAATTACATACAACTAAAAAAATAAAAACACCCACATTATATATTTTACTAGGCAAATTTATTATGAACATTACTTGTAACCGACGTGTTGCTCTCCCTCATTTCTTAATTTTTAATCTTATATGTTTTGCTCATGTACAATGCCCCGGTGCAACCAAATAAAGCTTGTGTGCCAAGTTTGCACCGGGAGACATTCTAGAATCCTATAATTTTAACAATTAATACTTTATTTATGCTTATTTACGCCTCCAAAGGCAACCAGGCTGACTAGCCTCCTTTTTATTTTTAATTAAGACCCCTTTGAGGGCCTTAATTTCCAGCCTTAGGCTAAGGCCCTAAAAAGGGCCATTTGCCTTCCCTCCCTTGCCGCTCTGCTGTTATGGCTCTGCAGGAGGCGGCAGCTCCGCCAAGCGGGCTGCTCTCTATTTTAATTATGGCCCTTTGTAGGGCCTTTTTTCGTCCTGGCCACGAAGTTCAATAATACCGTGCCGCCAGCAACGATCTTTTTCAAAACACATTTTTTCAATTTTAAATGTCCTTTTCTTAATACACAGATGCCCTGGTGACACAAGTAAAAACTTGGTTACCAAGTTGCCACCAGGAGACATCCTAAACTTATTATTTCATCGCCTTCAGGGCTATTTTTCCGGCTACAAAGCCAAAACACCAATTTGGGTGTCCCTATTAAGGGCCGTCATATTAGTCAAAAATACACCATATTTTAATATAACTTCGTTTAAACACCCCGTAGGACGCTGAAACTAAGACGTTTCAGTGCAGAGTCCTACGGGGCATCCATAGAGCCATAAATAAACATTGTAACTCTTAAACTGCCAGCGCTATCAGCACTTGAGCAGATTTTCGAGACTTTAGCATCATTTCACTTTTTCTCCATTTTAAAAATCCCAGGACCTCGTAAAGCGACGGAACCAAAAGGTTTCGATAGCCAAGCTTACGGGGGACCTGGGAAAAATATTAACTTCTTTGTAACTATTCAAACACTTTGTTAAATAACAAATACCTACCGACAAAAGGTCAAACTTCCTTAAAATCAACCCAAACTTATCAAACAAAAAATCTACGAATGTAGAACATCCGTAGAAACACTGTAGTTTTAAGGAAAACATTGTAAATACATTAACCTGACCTGTATAATTAATTTAAGAAATCAATTTTAATCAACCACTTTCAAGCAAGTGTTTGCCAAAATGGGTGGCCCACAGAAAGGCACACCTTATATAGGTAAAGGGCTAGGTAAAACCTCCCACCACAAAAATGTACCACGTGACAGGTTTTGTCACGGAAATCGGGTATATAAACCCGGCCATTTCTCATAATAAGTTAGTTCTTCCATCAACGTCAAACTCGTGTTATTATTTCCTTCTGGGAAAAGTTATTATCATCCGCTGCCTCCCGCCGACCTCTGCCTAGACTTTGCTCCTGGTGCCATCAGTCTCCTCCAGAAAGCCGGCCCTACTTCAGGCAACCGCCACGCACCAGGACTGGGCAGAGGAGTAGGCACATCCAGTGTCCTCAACTCATCAGGCACTGGGTGCAAGGGAGGTCAGTATTTTATTATTTCAACCATTTCATCCTGGTCGTGTACTGAAACCGGTACCCTTTTTTTACAGTCTTGTACAGGCTTGATACGTCTGGTACAAGTGGTCCTTCGAGCCGGATCCGCTGCACGACTCCAGGATGTCTCCGCCCGCCCTACGATCGAAGAAGACGGCGCAAGACGATGGACCTTCATCACCCCCTGCTGAGCCCCCGGCTGCTGCTCCGGACGCCGGAGACGAGCCCCTGGGCGTGCCTGACGTCTCCCCTGACGCCACGCCCCGGCCCTCATCCAGCACTACCCCGGTGACGAGCTCCGCAGAGGACAGCGATGAGGGGCCTCCACCCTCCACAGCCACGGAGGATACGGTGCGCCGGCTGCGACGACAGCTGCGCCACCAAGGGAAGCAGATACAACAGCTGATGGCAGCCTTGAACGCGCCTCAGCATGCTGCACCAGGGCTGACACAACCCAGTACTTCAGGGCTGCCACAACGCAGTACTTCAGGGCTGGCACAACACAACGCTCCTGAGCCGGCACGAGATAGCCGAGCCCCGCAGCCAAGCAGCCAAGGATGTCCATCATGGATGCCGCCTGGACCTTCCGGCCCCGTGCCGCCTGCACCTCTGGTGGACCAGAGGCCGAGCAGCGCCGTACGCGAGAGGCCTGTCGGACCTGTGCCTCTGGTGGACCAGAGGTACGCCTCACCGGCGCAGCCAGGGCCTGGAGGCCCTCCGCCGCCGCCCCCTCATCACAATGAGGGTCAAGGATGGATGCAGCCTAGGCCTTCAGGCCCCGTGCCGCCTGCACCTCTGGTGGACCAGAGGCCGAGCAGCGCCGTACGCGAGATGCCTGTCGGACCTGTGCCTCTGGTGGACCAGAGGTACTCCTCACCGGCGCAGCCAGGGCCTGGAGGCCCTCCGCCGCCGCCCCCTCATCATCATCATGAGGGTCAAGGATGGGTGCAGCCTGGACCTTCCGGCCCCGTGCCGCCTGCACCTCTGGTGGACCAGAGGCCGAGCAGCGCCGTACGCGAGATGCCTGTCCAACCTGTGCCTCTGGTGGACCAGAGGTACGCCTCACCGGCGCAGCCAGGGCCTGAAGGCCCTCCGCCGCCGCCCCCTTACTACCACATTGAGGGACCATCTGCATATGCCCAGTGGGCGCATCATGAGCCGGCGCAGCCTGATGACCAGATTCCATCCGCTGCCAGTCCGAGCTCCGGCCTGCCGCTATTCCCACCGCAACCAAGTGCGGAGGAGACGGCCCGCCAAACCAGAGCTTGGGTCCAGCAGACGGACAACCCGATGGCCCAGTTCACCAACGCGCTCACAGAGGCCATCAGAGCTTCAAGGGCTCAGGACAGCCCTCATCCCACAATTGAGGATGACCCCCGGATGGCTGCTCTCATCGCCAGGCAGTCGATGGCCAAGGACCTGCCTCCATTCTCTGGGGTCCCCCTGGAGTGGCCCACCTGGAGGGCGCAGTACAACCAATCAACTGCTACCTGCCGGATGACTAGCAGTGAAAACCTCATCCGACTGCAGCGGGCCCTCAAAGGGAAGGCCCGAGACGCCGTGGGACCCCTCCTGATGGACCCCACTCAGGTACCTGAGATCCTTGACGTGCTGGAGCAGCGCTACGGAGGGACGACTTCGCTGGCCGCCCTGATGTTGGACAAGGCCAAGCGGCTCCCACAGATGACAGCAGAGGCCTCACTGGAGGACATAGCAGACTTTTCGGGCACGGTGCAGAACCTGGTGGCATCACTTCGCTCCCTCAACAACGATGGGTACCTGACCAACCCGGCGCTCCTCAGCGACATCGCGGGGAAGATGCCGTGCACGATGCGGCTGGCGTGGCTGATGGAGGTGCGGCACTACAACGCACCAGCTACGATCTGCCAGTACGCCGCCTTCCTGAAGGCCATCGCGAACGCCATCACCAAATCGGGTATGGTCGACCCCGCGAGGTCTAGACCACGTCGTGAACAGTCGTTCGCCACGACTGAACAATTCGGACGCAGAAGTGAAAGTTTGTCGCGAAAGTCACCACAATATGACAGTCGAAAAGTACCTACCGAAAGTTTGTCGCGAAAGTCACCACAATATGACCGTTCACAAAAAGTAAAAAATGAAAGTGCGCGAAAGTCACCACAATATGACTCGAACAATCGTAACGCGAACCCTAGCGAAAGTACAAATCGCGACGGGTGCCTACAGTGTGGCGAAAGAGGCCATCTGCTACGAGACTGCCGTGAGTTCGTCGGAAAGGACGTGAAGCTGCGCTGGGAAACGGTGAAAAGCTCCCGACTCTGCCGCGTGTGCTTGGAGAGACATGCAACAAAAGCATGCAAAACTCGCGACTGGTGCGGCATCGGAGACTGCCGTTCTCCCCATCACAAGCTGCTTCACGACCCCACGTACGTGAGAAGCCCCGCAACAGCCAACGTCCACCACATGTGACGCCAGGCCGACGGCGCCGTGCTCAAGGTGGTGCCAGTGGTGCTGACAGGCCCCGCTGAGCAGATCACCGCCTACGCGCTGCTGGACGAGGGATCAACGATAACACTGATCGACACCTCAGCAGCAGAACAGATTGGCGCTTATGGACCCATACAAGGACTACGACTCCACGGGGCCAAGGGCATGTGCTCATCAGATCACCTGTCGCGCCGCGTGCAGGTCACACTGCGCGGCGCCGGTATAAGCACCGACTACCACATCAAGGCGAGCACGGTGAAAGGCCTCAGCCTTCCTGAGCAGAGGATCCCTGGCGGGTATATCACCCCCACCATTCTCATTGGGCAGGACAACGCACACCTCATTGTATCGAGGGAGGTGCACGAAGCCCGCGACTCTACGCGAATATTGTCACGAACTGCCCTGGGGTGGATAACTCATGGAGGAGGGACTCCTTCTACCAATGAAGGCCCCATCACCACTCTGGCCCTGCACGCTGAGAGCCACAAGGATGACCTGCTGAGCGACCTTATTCGAGCAAACTTCGCCATAGATTCACTGGGAATCACTTCAGCCTCCCGTGAAACCGCACATGTTGTACGTGCCAACCAGCTGATGGAGGACACCACCCGGCAGATGACTACCGGCAGATGGGAGACCGGCCTATTATGGAAGGCTGACAAAATCACGCTGCCCGACAACAGACAATGTGCGCTGAAGAGGCTGTGGTCCCTCGAACGAAAACTACTGAAGGAGGACGACCTCGCAGTGGCGTATCGAGACAAGATCAACCGACTAATATCACAAGGCCACGCGCGAGAACTCACAGCACGAGAGGCGGCGAAAGACTCCGCCCGCAAGTGGTACTTGCCGCACTTCGCCGTGGTGAACCCCAACAAGCCGGGGAAGATCCGCGTCGTGTTTGACGCTGCCAGCCGCTGCCGAGGAACCTCCCTCAACGATCAACTGCTGACGGGACCCGACCTGCTGACGTCCCTACTTGGGAACATCCTCCGGTTTCGAGAGGGAAAAATAGCTCTCGCCGCCGACATAAAGGAGATGTTCCTGCAAGTCAAAATAAAGACTGAGGACCAGCTGTCACAACTGTTCCTGTGGCGACCGACGCCTCAACAAGAGCCTCGCACCTATATGATGACGTCTATGATGTTCGGCGCTACCTGTTCTCCAAGCAGTGCCCAGTACGTGCGAAACCGGGTGGCCCTAGAAAATACCGAGCGCTTCCCAACTGCTGCAGACGCCATCCAACATAAATTTTACATGGATGACTACTTGGACGCGGTGGACTCCATCAGTGAAGCCACTAGCCTCGCAAAAGACGTGGCGACAGTCCTATCATCAGGAGGTTTTCATCTCACAAACTGGGCCTCAAATAATCCAGCGGTGATGGCCACCATCCCGCCTGAAGACCGCGCCCGATCAGCCATACGCATCAGCAGCGGAGAAGCAGAGACCGAACGAATCCTCGGCCTACTATGGGACCCGGTGACTGACTGTTTCCTGTACGCCTTCAGGGACACCGCCGAGCCAGAACTGGTCAGCAGCCCTACGAAACGTCAGCTGCTCAGTATTGTCATGAAAATTTTTGATCCTGTGGGGTTTGTGGCATGCCTCACAGTCAGATCCAAGATGCTGCTCCAAGATGTCTGGAGGTCGAGCATCGGATGGGACGACACCATCAAACCCGAGCACAACGTGAGATGGCTGGACTGGCTGGGACTCCTCCAAAGCTGCGGAGTCGCCATACCTAGGCGCTGCCTACGAAGCAAACACAGCAGCGTCACGCTCCATCTGTTTTGCGACGCGTCTGAACAAGCATGTTGCGCGGTCGCCTACCACACGGAGGAAGTCAACGGAGAAACTACAGCAACCTTCTTGGCCAGTAAATGCAAGGTGGCCCCCCTGAAGCCGCTCTCCATACCCCGCCTTGAGCTCCAATCAGCGCTCATGGCCGCCAGACTAGCAGCAACCCTAAAAAAGGAGTGTCGCAGCAACATTGCGCGAACGGTGTTCTGGACAGACTCCACGACGGTGCTGTGCTGGCTTCGTACGGACCCACGTACCTACTCTACCTTTGTGGCCAACCGGCTTGGCGAGATCGATGAGCTCTCTCGCATTGACGACTGGAGATGGGTCCCCACCAAACTAAACCCTGCTGACATCGGCACCCGCGACGTCGAGGTTCCCGATCTATCACCGGCGGGACATTGGTTCAGCGGCCCAGCCTTCCTCACCCTGGCCGAGGCAGAATGGCCGCGCGAAAGGTCCAGACTTCCCCAGCCAGATGACAACACCCTTGAAGTGAAGGCCCAATATGTCGGGCTCACCTCAACCACGGCAGATGCGCTTCCAGAGATAAGCCGCTTCTCCTCTTGGCACCGACTCATCAGAGCCACCGCCTGGGTCCACCGCTTCATAGGCCGATGCCGTGCGGGACCCCACAAACCATTGGACGGACACCTGCGGCCCGAGGAGACCCGTGAAGCGGAACTCCGGTGGGTGAAAGCAGCCCAAGAAGACGCATTCAGCAGTGAATTGAGTGCTCTTCACCAAGGAACCCCCGTACCCAACAACAGCCGGCTCAGATCGCTGAACCCCTTCCTGGGACCCGATGGACTGCTGCGAATGGACTCCAGAATACGAGCCACCAGCAGAATCTCCCGAGATGTGCGGACGCCCATAATCTTAGATGGAGACCACGCCTACACACGGCTCCTAGTCAACCACCATCATCAGAAGGCGGACCACCCAAGCACTGAGAGGACAATGGCGGAGGTACGAGGCAGCTACTTCGTGCTGCGACTGCGGACAAACATACGTCGCATCACTCACCACTGCCCCACCTGCAAGATGCGTAGAAGCAAGCCTGCCCCACCACTAATGGGACCCTTGCCACCATCACGGCTCGCCCACCATGTCCCCGCTTTCACAAACTGCGGGTTGGACTACTTCGGGCCCATGGACATCACTGTCGGCAGACGAAGGGAGAAGCGATACGGAGCCCTCTTCACCTGCCTGTCCACGCGCGCCATTCACCTCGAGCTGGCAACTTCCCTGTCTGCCGACTCTGCTATCATGGCCCTCCAACGCATGACGGCACGCCGAGGTCAACCAAAGACAATCTTCTCGGACAACGGGACCAACTTCCACGGAGCGGACAACGAGTTAAGGGACGCCCTGAACTCGCTCAAAGATGACGCCCGGATGAGGGATCATCTGACATCGCACGGGATCGACTGGCAATTCATCCCGCCAATGTCTCCTCACATGGGGGGAGCATGGGAGCGCCTGGTGCGGTCAGTCAAACACGCGCTGCAAGCCATACTGAAGGAGAGGGCCCCCAAAGAAGAGACCCTGAGGACAGCACTGGCTGAAGCTGAGTGGACCGTCAACAACCGTCCTCTCACGCACATCTCCGTAGACCCGAGAGACGAGGAGCCCCTCACTCCCAACCACTTTCTGCTGGGAGCAGCAGGCAACCGGCCCCAGCTCTCGCTGTACGACAAGCAGGAGGAGGAGGTATGCCTCCGCCGCCAGTGGCGCATCAGTCAGCAGCTAGCTGACATGTTCTGGAGGCGTTGGCTCCGCGAATACCTCCCCACCTTGGCCACCCGACAGAAGTGGCACCACCCCGTCAACCCAATTAAGAAGGGCGACCTGGTGGTCATCATGGACCCCGCGATGCCCCGCAACAGCTGGCCTCGCGGCCGAGTCCTGGACGCTACCCCTGCTGCAGACGGCGAGGTGAGGACCGCCCGCATCCAGACGAGCACCGGAGTCTACGTTCGACCTGCCGTGAAGCTTGCTGTGATCCTGCCGGCCCCGCCTACTGATGCGACCCCTACTGACCGACCTTCAACACGTCGTGAAGACTAGTGCAGCGTAGCTACACGGGGGGAGTGTAACCGACGTGTTGCTCTCCCTCATTTCTTAATTTTTAATCTTATATGTTTTGCTCATGTACAATGCCCCGGTGCAACCAAATAAAGCTTGTGTGCCAAGTTTGCACCGGGAGACATTCTAGAATCCTATAATTTTAACAATTAATACTTTATTTATGCTTATTTACGCCTCCAAAGGCAACCAGGCTGACTAGCCTCCTTTTTATTTTTAATTAAGACCCCTTTGAGGGCCTTAATTTCCAGCCTTAGGCTAAGGCCCTAAAAAGGGCCATTTGCCTTCCCTCCCTTGCCGCTCTGCTGTTATGGCTCTGCAGGAGGCGGCAGCTCCGCCAAGCGGGCTGCTCTCTATTTTAATTATGGCCCTTTGTAGGGCCTTTTTTCGTCCTGGCCACGAAGTTCAATAATACCGTGCCGCCAGCAACGATCTTTTTCAAAACACATTTTTTCAATTTTAAATGTCCTTTTCTTAATACACAGATGCCCTGGTGACACAAGTAAAAACTTGGTTACCAAGTTGCCACCAGGAGACATCCTAAACTTATTATTTCATCGCCTTCAGGGCTATTTTTCCGGCTACAAAGCCAAAACACCAATTTGGGTGTCCCTATTAAGGGCCGTCATATTAGTCAAAAATACACCATATTTTAATATAACTTCGTTTAAACACCCCGTAGGACGCTGAAACTAAGACGTTTCAGTGCAGAGTCCTACGGGGCATCCATAGAGCCATAAATAAACATTGTGACTCTTAAACTGCCAGCGCTATCAGCACTTGAGCAGATTTTCGAGACTTTAGCATCATTTCACTTTTTCTCCATTTTAAAAATCCCAGGACCTCGTAAAGCGACGGAACCAAAAGGTTTCGATAGCCAAGCTTACGGGGGACCTGGGAAAAATATTAACTTCTTTGTAACTATTCAAACACTTTGTTAAATAACAAATACCTACCGACAAAAGGTCAAACTTCCTTAAAATCAACCCAAACTTATCAAACAAAAAATCTACGAATGTAGAACATCCGTAGAAACACTGTAGTTTTAAGGAAAACATTGTAAATACATTAACCTGACCTGTATAATTAATTTAAGAAATCAATTTTAATCAACCACTTTCAAGCAAGTGTTTGCCAAAATGGGTGGCCCACAGAAAGGCACACCTTATATAGGTAAAGGGCTAGGTAAAACCTCCCACCACAAAAATGTACCACGTGACAGGTTTTGTCACGGAAATCGGGTATATAAACCCGGCCATTTCTCATAATAAGTTAGTTCTTCCATCAACGTCAAACTCGTGTTATTATTTCCTTCTGGGAAAAGTTATTATCATCCGCTGCCTCCCGCCGACCTCTGCCTAGACTTTGCTCCTGGTGCCATCAGTCTCCTCCAGAAAGCCGGCCCTACTTCAGGCAACCGCCACGCACCAGGACTGGGCAGAGGAGTAGGCACATCCAGTGTCCTCAACTCATCAGGCACTGGGTGCAAGGGAGGTCAGTATTTTATTATTTCAACCATTTCATCCTGGTCGTGTACTGAAACCGGTACCCTTTTTTTACAGTCTTGTACAGGCTTGATACGTCTGGTACATTACTCGTTTTTGTCGTTTCATGTAAAAACAATTAATTAAAAAATTCCCTCAGTTAAGAAAATATTAATCCTAATAGTTGGGTATTACAGACAAAAATAATAACAGTGATAAAAAAAAATTCCTTCTTCTGAGAATTACTGGCAAAAATAATAAAACTATCTTTTTTACATGAATACCGCACAAGAGTCCCAACTGCTCCCGTCTGGAGCCAGCGGGACTATGGCATCCCCAATTGGGGTATGTTGTGAGGTTGAAGGCAGTGTGGATGGGAAGGAGATATGGAATAGAAAGGTGGGAAGTACCTGGCTATTCAGATCTAGTCACCAAACACGGCAGAAGTCATTTCAAGCAACGTTTCAATTCTGAATGGTGGTCTTATACCAGGGCGATACTGAGAGTATCTTCCACTCTAACTAACTAACCATCACGCCGTTTCCCCGCAGGGGTAGGCAGAGAGGACGGACCGCCAAACAACTCGGTCTCGGCACACACTCCTTGCCTCGTTCACATTCATACATCGTCTCATGCGCTGTTCTATTAATAATAAAAAAGATGATGTAAAAAAATATTCTTCCTTATTCTGAGATTACAGGCAAAAATTAGAACAACAATGTAAAAAAATGATTATTCCTTTTTCTGAGAATTACAGACAAAAATAATAACAACCATGATGAGTAAAATAATAATATTTATATCGTAATTGCTGTACTGGTAGCGTATTTCCAAAACATACCTACACCGGTTCAGACGCGGGAGTGACAATTTACATTTTCAATACCAAAATGTAAATACCTCCTTAGAAATAAAATGATTTATTTCTATAATACACATTGGAAAGATTATTTTTTCTTTATTTTAGAACAAATTTTGTTTTTGCAAAGTGATAAAAATAACCAATTTAGAGGTGTATTTACTTTACATGGAAATAATATCAAAATTAAAACATTTAGAAATAAAATTATTCATTTCTAATTCACACATTGAAAAGATTATTTTCGCCAGATTTTAGAACCATTTAAATATCCCACAAGCATCGTAAGTCCTTGTATAAATCAAAAATCTCCACCCAAACTTATTTTTCCTTCTCAAGCATGATGAAAGAGTAAAGTAATAATATTTATATCGTAATCGCTGAACTGGTAAAAGTCGCTGTCGACGACCGCTCGGAATGCTCTCCGATGAGAAATAAATAAATCACGTGTCGTAAATCGTAACATGTCCATTCGGGGGCGTTCCTTCTGCGACTGGCCCCAACAAGAATTCGCAGACGGTAAATAATAATACGGCTGGCTGTTTGGCCCAATTTTAAGGAGTGGGGGGTCCCGGCAGAAGGGAAATAATAATACTGCTGGTGATTTGTGCCAATTCGCAGGCGGTTGTGACTCCACACCACACTAAATGCAGCCATTTCTACATTTAGTGACTAAATGCAGTGTCGTGTGTAGATCCCATTAGATTCATCGGCATTTAACGGAAACCTTTCAACAAAATGGCTTCATAAACTATAAATTGCGCATTCCGATTCTAAACATTGATTACAATTACCTCCTGGATAAATTTCTCTATTGAAACTTTCAGAAAAAAGAATAAGCACAGATTTAATACTATTACATAAAATACTGCATTACAAAATTGACTGTCCTGAATTACTTCAATTTATCAATATCCATGTTCCCAAAAAATCATGTCGATATTTATTACCCTTTTACTTCAATAACACCAGGACACTAGCTTATCAAAATTCTCCGTTTCCGAGACTTCACAGTCTCGGAAATAAATATTCTAATCTACATAGGTGATATATTTCATCTTAAAACTAATCAGTATAAATGTTGTATATTCTATCACTTTTATTCTTCTAGACACAAATAGATTTACATAATTTCTGCAATTTTTATTTATATTGAATGTGAGACTTCTTATCATTTGTACATGTGTACTTTTTTATTTTATTATTGTTCACTGTACCAATTACGTATTTTCTTTTCTCATTGTTATATTTTCTTCATTGTTTGATACTCAACTTATAAACTATAATGTAAAAGTCCACCAGGGCGTGTAATAAATAATAATAAATAAATAAATAATAAAAATTAATTACTTTCACCCACGAATTTCTGAATCCTTAAAATAATTCAAAATCTACTCTTTCACAGATGGGGGGGTAGTTTAATTATTTTAGGAAAAAAACATTTTTGTGAGTTATCCTTTAAAATATTGACTTGATTTAATTATTTGCGCCCGTACATGCGCAATATGAATATGAATAAACAGTTTTATCCATAGACATCCAAATGGATAGACAAGCAGTTACAGATGAGGGGTAAAACCAAACTATGGAGAGCGAAGAGGGGAAAGATGACTGTCATTCGTTGAACAATCAATCTGACAGTATATAGGCATCTCGCATTACAATATCACCATTTAGTTCTTAAAAGCAAAATCTGCTTTGAATGAATAGACCTTTTTACATGGGAGCGCGAATTGCCTGCCACGTTCAAAACATATTTGCTAAGGCCAAATGCTCGCCCCAAAAAGACTCGCGCCAATACACATATCAATATTTTGTTTCCGTGTTTAGTTAAAACACTTTTACAAATGTTTCATAATTTACTTACCCCTGTAACCAGCGACGAGCACATTGGAGTACCGCCCACATTCGCTATGTGTACATTGATACGTAGATATATTGTATAGCACAAGCTGCCGTTATTTCGTTAAATGTATGGATGTCAGCTTCTCGCTGTTCACGGCAAGAATGATGACGTCACACATTTTAGATTCAAGCGAGGCTATATCCCCTCCCCATGGAGCGAGCCAGTTCCAAGGAGGAGCTACAGCCGGCGCCATGTGGAGGGGGAAATAATACGTTTTTATCACTTAGGGCAGGTCCAGATATATTCATATGTCCGTGGTTTTATCCATGAACAAACTAAAGTTTTTCAAGAAAGACTTACAAAAACAATATTGTATCGGTGTTTCAATCCAACATTGAATTTGTAAGCTTTTCTTGAAAGATTTGAGTTGGTTTATCGACTAAACTATTTATTAACACGGGGCGCCCAAAAAAATAATTCATCTTAATGTTATAATGCGTAACTTGTAAAAAGTTGTTTCCTAAAATAATTAAACTAGCGCCGTCTATGAAAGAGCAGATTGAGAATAGGCCACTTGCATGGATTTCATAACGACTTGGAAAACATCGGGTGGATAGATTTTTTTACTGAGATTACGAAAATGTTAGTAAAATTGTTTAGAAATGTACAGTTTTTTTAATAAATAAATCCACTATTTGGGCTAGTGATGTCACTACATGAAAATGTCCCGTCTCCGATAATGTTCTATTAATTTCATAAAACCACCTAGATTTGTTTTTTTATGTGGCAATAAATTGATTTCAGGCGAATTTTTGTTTTTTTCATTTAACATTCACTAGATTTATTATTTGTTCTCTGCGAACTCTTCATTTGGTTTGACGTTTTGACAGATATTACGAAGAGAACCCCGTACATTTTATGCCTTCTGTACCTGTTTTAGAGGTGTCATAGTAATTAAACAAAATTTTTAATTTTAATTAAATTATTAAATTTTATAATATTGTTTCTATAATTTACAAGTACAAGTATATTACATGGGATTTAGTCATATACAGATGTTGAACATTATAATGATTTATGATCAATACGATGGATCAAGGAAAAAAATATTTATGAAATGTAATATTTTTGGTGTGCCTCGTTATTCTCTGTACCATTCGTGTGGAATACGTTATTTTTTAAAAATGATTTTCAGCTATGTAATTATCGTTTTCTCGCACTCAAAATTATGTCCCGTCTTTCCGGTTTCTTAAAAAATTGACTTTTTCGGATTGAAATGTTAAAAAAATCGCCAGGGTTTCAACAATACGATTAAAAAAAATACAGAATGTCTTAGAATATTTGCCTAAACCGGAAAAAAAATTGACGCAAGTGGCCTATTATTTTCTTATTTCATCTTCGCAATGTAAAGTGAAAATGTTAAAATAAATTTGCAAGCTGCATTGATATTAAGGTGATCGGTTACTTGCAAAGGTAAGGTACGAGTAGTCGAGGAAGGCCACTGATGTGAGTGACCCAATACAGTACAGGGATCAATGAACGAGACTGAATCATCAGTACAATAATTGACATCACTTAAATAATCATCATACAATTATAATTGATAATTATAATTATCTCGGACGATTGTCCTAACAGATTATCGAAAACTTATCGCAATTAAATAAATGAAGAAATCAATAATTATTAATGGCTCCAACCTCGTTTACAAGACCTTGTTATTATTGAACAACTAGCGTAGACCCGTGAAAAATCATGGGATATTATATTTGTTGGATTTGTGAAGTTAAAAGTATTCATAAAATATTTGCCTCAGGATCATAACCCATCAAAAAATAATTAAAAAGTATTAGAAATTAGTTTTTTTTTTTTACAGTGAATACCGCACAAGAATCTCAACTGCTCCCGACTGGAGCCAGTGAGACTATGGCATCCCCAATTGGGGTATGTTGTGAGGCTGAAGGTAGTGGGGAAGGGAAGGAGGTGGGGAATAGAAGGTTGGGAAGTACCTGGCTATTCAGATCTGGTCACTAAACACGGCTAAAGCCATTTTCAAGCAACGTTTCAATTCTGTATGGTGGTCTTACACCAGGGCGATACTGATAGTATCTTCCACTCTGCAACATGCCGCAAATATACTACATATTATTTTTTAAATGAATTAATTGTGAAATAACACAAATTAATCAAATAAAATTTATTTGCGCATGCCGGGTTCGAACCCGCGACCTCCGGATTGTGAGTCAAGAGTCTTACCCACTGGACTACGGAGGTCGTCAGTCATTATTGATTTTTTCATATTTGATTTTTTCAGTCATTTTAATGATTATTCAATTTTAAAAAATACTCTTTCTTTATACATAAATTCTGCTGTGTAATTTTATTATTACGCGTGACAGCTGTTTCGCCTTCTCGAAGCAAAATCAAACTGAAACGTAACAATCATGACATACCAGAAGTTTTTTTATAAATAAACAGATTTTTTGTTAGATACGTTTTTAGATTTTCACGGCCAAAAGTATTTTGTTATTGGGGTGTTGCGCTACCTCCTTCTTTATCCAACGTTTCAGACAGCGTTGCAGTATCCATCATCAGGCAGATCCGGCAGAATCTACCGAAACGTTGGCTAAAGAAGGAGACACGCCAAAAATAAATACCAAAAAAAGATTTTTTGTTCTATTGAATAATGAAATAAAACAATTGCTTTGTTTATAACCACGAAAATTATTCAATTTATTACCAGCGACCGAACGATGTCGCTTGACATAAGCATCATCAGGGTGCATAATTAAACTGATCAAAAATAAATAGAGGGTGCTTATTTATTAAAAAAATTTGTGTATTTTTCTCATTTTGCTCATTCTGTATTTTTGATTTGTTTAATTTTGAACCCTGATGGTGCTCGTATTAAGCGAATCCGGTCGGTCTAGAATTTTGGGTTTTATTTACATTCAAACACTGTTAGCTGTGGGGACTTCTTAATAACTTTAGGTTCTTGATAACGAACTGGTTCATTATGAGTTTACAAATAATGCTGCAAGTCATACGACCTGTCTATACTAGTGGCTAATTAAATCTGGTCAGTAAGCTGGCCAGAGCTAGTCTCGGCATCACGCGCCTTCTTAGGAACCCCTATCGGCCCTCGATAGAAGTACTTTCCCTGCTGGAAAATGACGGCATCACTTAGAAGCTTTTTCAACACATCGCAGTTATAAACAAAGTAATTGTTTTATTTTATTAATATGTCTAACCACAAAATGACTGCTTCCTACCAAAATATGAATTATATTTTATTAGAGATTATACATATGTATATATAAGTTAGAAACTTAATTTCGATTGAAAACCGTAAGTAAACTTTAAAATTTTTATTAAGTAGTATATCTGCCAAAAATGTAAATATAATAAATATGCATTTCAAATAAAGTATTATTATAATTAATTATTAAAAAAACGCAATACCTTCGTTCTTTTATAACTAATATTCTTCGAATATTTACAATCGTTGTTTGTTCACTGATCATCATAATTGCCTTCGGGGTTCGTCCCTCAGTCATGAATTTATTGTTTTAATTAAAAGATTTTTTTTTTAATTCGTACTTTTAAAAAAGATTATATCTTGCGATTTTTCACGGGTCGCCAATAGTAATTAAATGGAATTGAATGCAACTCTGTGTACTTTTGCATGTAATTAGTATCACGTAGGTACTGTTCATCATTTTAATAACCCATTGTTCGCACTGGGCAGGTTTAATTGAAATGACGTGCTTACGTGCTCAATAGACATGTTTGTAAAAATGGCTTTCCATCAATTTTACTT
This sequence comes from Limnephilus marmoratus, assembly GCA_917880885.1. Lineage (NCBI taxonomy): Eukaryota > Metazoa > Arthropoda > Insecta > Trichoptera > Limnephilidae > Limnephilus > Limnephilus marmoratus. The sequence goes on from OU862921.1 coordinate 40,199,463, forward strand.
AGTAGGGAGGAAATTCTATGTAATCGTATACCTTCAAACAACGAATGTAGAACAAATATTAAAGAGAGAACTTTATAGTACGGATAAATATTTTAATGAAAATAAAATTAATAAATATTAATGCGTGATGTGAAATATTTCTGCGAAATACGAAAATATTACTCTACTTCAATTAACTTTTAATTTAAAAAATTGGAACTGACAAGCATTAAATCATATCAGACAAGGTATAAAGTGGGTGCTAAAATTATTTTATTTCAATAAAAATATTTCTGAAATGCTGACTTAATTTGTTTACATTTTTGACAGATGTAAATATAGATAATGATTTTTAAAGTTTAGTAACGTTCTTAATTAATTCTAATTTTAAATAATTTCTGATCGTCTCTAATTTGGGAGGCGGTTATGGATACCGCCGCCCCGGAAAACATTTAATGGAAAACCAACACTCCTGCTAAAGATCATCCTAAGAGGTTCGCTAAGTTTGGTGATTATCAGGGGTGCTCAGGTTCGTGGGGTGAGCTTTAACTAGGTCTTTGCGGCGCGGATAGGTTTTTCCACTTATTGCGCGGAGGGCCTGATCGGGAAATATTGGGTAAGGGAGACCTTTTGACCTCACCAGCCAGAATCTCTCGACGCATTGTCTTGTACTGCAATGGGAGGGTTGGATTCACACATCCGTCACTCGTGGACATAATTGACCCTCAGATTTCTACCCACTCCTCATACCCCTTTCATTCCCAGAATTTCCTCTCCTATTTCCCTCAAGCTCCATGCAATATCCACAAAGATTACATAGGCTCTGAGGGAATTTCTATAATAAATCTAAAGCAAAAAAAAAATCGGTAAAATGCTAGAGCCTTCTGTAAAGTTGACGTTGTTTGACTGTAAGTCCTCAAATGGCACGCCCACAACAGACTATTCTGATAAATTTAACTGATGAATGTTAACCGAAACGGGCATTAAAATTCAAAGACAATATAACTCTCTAAGTTTTTTTCACCCATAGAAATCTTAGATCACGTTCGCCCAGATAATAAAATGTTAAAAATATCTACCCACCCGGCAATGGCATGGAGGCCACGTAGGCCATGAGCGAAAAATTTGTGTTTCTGCCACATACTATTATTATTTATGCAATTGTATGACTTGACATCCAGGCCCCTGGGAGTCTGCCCATTCTACCGGTGTGGTCGTTACACCACTGGCTACCTACCCACCAAGGCCATGAAAAACAGGCTGGAAGACCGAAGTTCTGTGGGAGGTGAAAAATTTCTTGGCAGGAAAATTGTTGTTAATGGACAGGTGTTTAAGGTTCGGACGAATTATTTCGCTGTAATGACAATGAAAGGTCTGATATGAGTGACAATATCAGTTGAAGAATCCTACAATGTGTTTATTATTTTGTACCCATTTTATTGTAATCGTAATTACTTGCGTAATTTTGTTGATTAATAACATATCATTATTTTTTCAACAATCCCAAATTGTCTTCGTGGTGCCATTTTTTTAGATGGAAATAAATCACTTTGTATACACCACTTAATTCAATCGACATGTTTTGAAACCAATAATTTCTTCAAACATATTGATAATTTTGATTAAATAAGTTGTGCTTACAGAGTGATGTATTTTAATTTAATATATATTACTATAGTTATAAAGTTTTTCTTCTTAAATAATTGCAAAATAAAATTGTCTTCGCTTTTACTTTGTATCTCGAAATCCTGAAACACGTTTTTAGTCTCAATAAAAAAGAGGTTAAAACAATTTGTTAATATTTATTTCTACGAAGTTTTCATTAATTTAGTTTATTAGTTTTAGTTTTACTGAAACTTTAACAGTTTTAATAAAGTTAGTTTCGTAAAGATTTCATAATTTGCCACCTTAACCGTTAAATTTAACCTATCTATTATTAAATAAAAGTTTTCCGAATAGTCATAAAAGATTTCCCTTTGTCTTGTTAAGGTATAGAAATAAATTTTGTTAATAAATCAGTAATTACTACCTGGTCTGATCTCAGTTTTAACTTTAACTAATTTTTTAAAATTCTGACCTTTATACTTCAATGCTTTATGTCTCACGGTTCATGTAACATTTCTAGCTTAACAGTGTTAGGTTCAACAAAAAAAAACAGACAAAGAGCAATGCAAGTTTCATGAGGGCTAAGCTCTAAGTTTTTAGCAACGTTATTGCACACACAGTAAATAAGTTGTAAAAATGTGGAACAGAAACGCAAAAAGTAAAGTGCAGCAACTATGTAGTCAGTGTCATATTTGTAAGTCAGCTAGAGTTACATAATTACAGCGATACGAACGTATTTCGTAAAAGTATTCCCTATCAGTTTTATTATTATATGTTATTTTCTATGACCTGAAATATAATTATGCAACTGACTTGCAACTGACCATATTCAACGGGAAAATCAACCATGTTTTCATTCTGGCGGCATATTTCTTAAGAATATATTGGAATGCAACTCCAAGAATAAACACACCTTGCGGCGCATGTCTTCAAAAGAATATACAGTCAGGGCAGGGCACTAGTAAAGCTGCTGATATTTAAATGGGAAGTCATCTTTACATAGTATAAATCAAAGTCGCTCCGGCTGTCTGTACGCTTAAATCTTTTAAACTACGCAAAGGATTTTCACCAATAGATAGAGTGATTCATGAGGAAGTTTTAAGTATATAATTTGTCAAGGTTTTGTGTAAATTGGTTGAAATATATCACAAACAAAGGGAGCGGTCCGGAAAGCGGGCGGTGTGAATTTGATACGTATGAAAATTAACAGATGGCGTTGGTTATAAATGTTGGGTAATGGCGTTGTCAGTAGATAGCGTTGTGTTTCGTTAGCCACAGCAGCGTGTGGCCGGGTCTGCTAGTATATAATTTAAACATACTCTTGCTAGTTTCCTTTAAGTGAACAATCAAAATCTTGAGATTCTGAAAATTAAGATTCCTTTATGTACAATGTTTCCAGCATTATTGAGTGTTTCGCTGTTTTAATCGATTTAAAAATTAAACTTGAACATTGTTATTAATAATTGAAGTAATTTTTATAATTTCAGACAAAAATAAAAAGCGATTTTTTATATTTTCATGTGATTTTCTATTATTTTTTAATAAGGAAGTTATATCACCATAATGCGAAAAATGAATGCTTCTTAATTTGTCCCGCATGCGTTCCTATACCTACCATTCATCCGATTGCGATGAAATTTTAGTGAGTTGTTGTGCGCACGCCCGCGAAAGTTCTTTATATAATAGCGAGCTCTGGCATTATGAAATTAGTTCAGATATCATTCATCTGATTGCGATGAAACTTTGGTGATTTGTTTTGCGCCTGCGAACGTTTATATATATATATAACGGTTTGTCTCTGTCGTTATGAAATTTGTATAGGGGGAGGGGATCCAGAGGGAAAGGGGACGCGGGAAGGGAACGGCACGGAAACGGAAACGCTCGGGAAAGGGCACGTAGGGGAAGGATGACGAAGGGGTGGAGATCGAGTGAGAGGCAGAAGGAGGAATTACCAAGAAGACGTAGTAGCGGTAGAGATAACAGGGGATAAATTTGGAAAATCCATGCCTCTCACACGGACTTATGTATGTGACCTGCTCACGTGTCGTAGAACCTTCTGATTTATTCGTGTACCCACCAGACCCAAAAAAAATGTGCTTCCAAAAGCACTTCAATAAACAGAATTAAAATACAAAAACTTTCTTTCTTTCAATGGCACTGCAACGCATGCCGAGTATTCGCCAGTATATTCTAAATATTTGTCTATAGCTTTGTCAAACGTGAATAGTCAAAAAATGTAACGCTGCTAATTTCAAGTCAAAAACTCTGAGCGTTGTCATTCATCGATATGATTTTGAATAAAATAAACAAAAATTTTAACAAAACAAAAAAACGACTTCAAAAAATGCACTAAAAAGTTAAAAAATAATTTCGTATTCTTCTTTTTTTTTTTAAGTATGTTTATTCAGTTTTTTTAATTTTACAATATTTATCTTAAAAATCTTACAAAACTGATCAATCAGTTTGATTGTAAGAAATCTCTCATTTTTCCTATTTAATTAATACTATTGTACTTTTATGTTTTACATTGTAATAACTGTGTAAAATTTACAATACTAATTATTATAAACTTCTAATTACGAATACAGTGGGTGATAGTAATTTCCAGGTATTTGATCAATATTCGATTTGGGTATTTGTATACAATATTATTTGCTTTCATGTTCTACGGAGATAGAATGATTTAACTTTTTTTTTATATTTGAATAAGATGTCTCATTTTTAATATTTTCAGGTAATGCGTTAAATATTTTCGGAATTCTATGCCTCTTTGTTCTATCACCGTATACATTTTGAGATTTATTAATAATAAGCATTTGTGCTTCTCTATGCCTAGTAGGGTAGTTGTGGTTTACAGGTTTTTTGAATTCTGTATTCCAGAATTCATCCAGCGTTAATTGATAATCTACCTTACTGTGTATAGAGAGGACATTACACAAGGAGAAAATTTTTTTATAATCGCCTTCACATAATTGAACTTTTTTTTTTGCCTGTTATCAATTTTAGGAAACGGATTTGTAATTGTTCTATTTTATTTAAGTACGTTTTGTACGTTAATCCGTAACTATTTATTCCGTATCCTATAATTGATTCTGCTAATGCGTTGTATATACAGTATAATATAATCTACAACTTTATAATCAACTTACCTTTTCTACTCATCAATATGTACGTACGATTGTTATTTTTGGAGTCGGTGTCGGCGGGAGAGGAGCTGTCAAGTGAACACGCCGGGCCGCGGGTACCTTGGTTGACACCGACTCCAAAAATAACAATCGTACCGTAAGTCGTTTTTTGTTTTGTTAAAATTTTTGTTAATTTTTTGATTTTTAGTGTATCTGAAGTACACTAACTAATTCGATTAAGATTCGGCCGAGTATCGTAAATTTATTCTTCAGAATTGGAGAGTTCCGTTACTTTGTCATGGATCTCATAATCAGAACCTAACCAAACTCTCATCAAACTACCCTTGAAGTACATCCTATCCAATAAAAAAAGAATCATCGAAATCGGTTGGCGTGATATTGAGTTATTCGTCCATTTGTCGGACACATATTTGATGCAAATTTAAGACTTATATGATTTTCTCATGGATGCCATTGTCAGAACTGGACCTACACGGGAAAATGGGACTACTCGGGAAGCACCAGCTTTCAAATAAAAAAAGAATCATCAATATCGGTTCACCCAGTTGAAAGTTCTGAGGTAACAAACATAAAAAAAAAAAAATAAAAAAAATAAATAAAAAAAAAAAAATAAAAAAAATAAAAAATAAAAATACAGTCGAATTGAGAACCTCCTCCTTTTCGAAGTCGTTTAAAAACAGCGTCCCGCGACTTTTATTGCTGCAAAATACCAAACATTGAACATATAACATAATTTTTGTTTCAGAGTACCAACCGCTTTCCCAAAATTTCACAAAAAATAACGCGTATCTCGCCAAAAAATATAGCGATTTTTTCTGATCCCTAAGTACCTATGTATAGGTATAAAAATTTATTTGTAAAACTTGCATAAGACCGAAGGTAATTTCAAGGTCAATTTAAAATGCTAACTCTGCAACTTAAAGTTTTGAAGTTCCTGCTGAGGTATTCAAACTGGTATGTCTGGAGTCAAGTCTAGACTCACTCTGGAGGATTGAAGGCTTACCACTTCCTCTCTGTCCCCTCCGACCTCCAACCATAACAAGTTTCTTCCCTCAAGGTATACGGAATAATTCAACCAGTTCAGGGGCGGACTTAGAGGAACTCACAAACGAATTGTTAAAAAGCGTAACTTTAAAAAAAAATTAATACATTTCCTGCAAAATGAAACTATACAAAATTTACAATGTGCTAGTACGGTACGATATAGCAGCAGAAAAACTTTATTTTCTTTAGACTACGAAAATATATGGATATTGAATAACAAACTCCAAATTATAAGGACATTTCAAAAAAGTGTTTAAATTCATTGTAATGCACTTTTTTTAAATTTTATTTATTTATTTACATATGCATATATATTACAATACATTACAATGTGATCATTTGTCTGTCCAACTGGGCAGAATACCCGTTTCAGGACAGCCAAATTGTATATTTAGTTCATAATATTCTTAACAACGAAGTAGTTACGTTCAAAATATCACGGGAATTTGCTTCTGTCGAGACAACTTTTGAGAACACTAAGAATTGTATATAATTAAGGGATGGTTTCTTTTTGTCTTTAAAAGAATCGCAAATATGTGATTTTTTTCAAGGTCAATTTGGAGAACATAAATAAATGCATTCAGAGTGAATGCATTTATTAATGTTCTATGAGTGTTTTCTTTAGTGAGATCACAAGTAGGAGATTCTTTCCAGGCCATTTTAGAGAACATTTACAATTGCATAATCAGAATTTACACATTTATAAACCAATATTTGACATATGAATTCACAACGTATTTATAACTATTTAATTTTAATAAAGTAATAATTTTTAGAATTTCTTAAATAGTATAAATTACACAATTATAATCCAAATATATGAAAAATGATTTTTCAAGCTCGTTATGGAGAACATTAATTTATTTAGTTGTTTATTTATTTCTTTTATTTTACGCCCAGAGGGCTTTTACATAAAAAATAATAAATAATAAAGGCAGTACCTCCATCTTTAACATGAGAAAACAAATAGTTTAGATAAAGTTACGATGTGAATAAAAAGTATATAAATTAAATAAAAATAACTTAAATCAAATATTTAAAACACCGGGCTTCTTTTGATAATACTTAAAAAATAAGAATAATTCATTGTAACTTAGTTCATTAAAAAAAGTATGAAATGAACAAAAATAGTTATCAAAGAAAGCAATCACTTTGTCACTTGACTTTATAGTTAAATGAACAAAAATAGTTATCAAAGAAAGCAATCACTTTGTCACTTGACTTTATAGTTAAATGAACAAAAATAGTTATCAAAGAAAGCAATCACTTTGTCACTTGACTTTATAGTTAAATGAACAAAAATAGTTATCAAAGAAAGCAATCACTTTGTCACTTGACTTTATAGTTAAATGAACAAAAATAGTTATCAAAGAAAGCAATCACTTTGTCACTTGACTTTATAGTTAAATGAACAAAAATAGTTATCAAAGAAAGCAATCACTTTGTCACTTGACTTTATAGTTAAATGAACAAAAATAGTTATCAAAGAAAGCAATCACTTTGTCACTTGACTTTATAGTTAAATGAACAAAAATAGTTATCAAAGAAAGCAATCACTTTGTCACTTGACTTTATAGTTAAATGAACAAAAATAGTTATCAAAGAAAGCAATCACTTTGTCACTTGACTTTATAGTTAAATAAAAAATTATTTACAATAAAAAAACACATAAATTTGTTTAAGACCACTTTTATTTTAACACACTCTACCGGTTTCAGAAGCACCCTTCCTTCGTCAGGAGAATATTATAACTGTTAGTTATATATAGTTATATATATACTTTTATTTTAAAACACTCTACCGGTTTCAGAAGCACCCTTCGAACCCCGAAGGAAGGGTGCTTCTGTAGCCGGTAGAGTGTTTTAAAATAAAAGTGGTCTTAAACAAATTTATGTGTTTTTTATTGTAAATTATGGCGAGCCACAAAGTTAGTGCTTTTTATAAATATGAAAAAAATTATTTTGTTTTAACTACTTTATTAAATTATGCGCGCAATTTTGGAAGCGAGTATGTGTACCGCCGCCCCGAGAACCATTTATTGGATCTGCCATAGGTCACTGTGGTTCGAAGTGGTTCGCTATTTAGTGGTACTGTTTCACTGTTCGTTGGTGACTTAACACCCGGGTTACCCAGGTTCTCTTAACCTCATATTCAATGAAAATGTCTGTATTTGGTTAGTTTATAGTAATACTGTACCGAACAAGGTTAGGTTAAACGAAAGTTGACGTTTGTAAACTGATAAATTCTAATAAAGTGGTTAAAACAATGTAACATTTCGTATTATAAACTAAATAAAAAAAACAGAATGTGCAATTCGCACGCGGTAGAAGTGAAACCTTCGGAAAATTGAAGAAGACAAGAGTGGGAAGACTACGAAACAACACACAGAGAGGAGACCTATAGTCCACGAAGCACCGCCCTAAGAGGAGACTGATTATACTATATCATTATCTCGCATGCTCAAATCATACAGTTTGTCTCATTTTAGTGTCACTATTTTTAGTTTCATCAAGTTTCAAATCACTCCATCCCACCAGGGCGTCGCGTCGGCTGGCTCCTCCATCACAACATAAGCAACATTTTTGGCATTCTGTGGTGGTAGTAGGAGATTTTCAAACATTGTTGGGATATTCGTAACCCGGGAATGTTCGTCTTTCTTTAAAAAATAAACTTAAACAAATTTCAAATCTACGGGAGAGCGCATTTTATAATAAATGACTAAAACCAACCCTGTCTACATGTTGAAAGTCTGTCTTTGAAATCCAGCTCTTGCAAAATTGATGAGTTGGCGTCGGTACTGCATTGAATCTCGAACTGGTATCTCCAGTACTGTACATTTTCTTTCATTTGTCGTTTAATACTGCGCAAAGCATTAACAAAACCTTTACTTGCCACTATTACGATCTTAAGTGCCGTAATGCAATCACCGTTCAGTTCATCGAGTATGTACTAGCATAAACATAACAGCCTTACTAAAAAACGTCATGAAAATTTCAATTGATGAACAACCGTGAATGTGAAACATTACTAATTGAAAAAACGAGTGTGCTTTAGACCACACAACTGAAGTTAAACTTCTGCTCCATCTATATGATAGGAAGAGAGAAAGAAAATGTGCGCGCGCACTACTCTCTCTTGCTCCTACAGTGTGATACAGACAATAGGCCTGCACTGTGTAACGCACGAGTAACGGGCTATGAGAGAAAGATAGAAAGAAAATGTGTGGTCGCACCTCTCTCTCTTTCCCTTCAGTAATATACGAAGCGTTCGCCTCGCTTTTCGTAACGCTCTCGTCACGCATTCCCCAAGTCATGCGTGCTTAAAGAAGTTTTACTTCAAAAATGACAAAGAATTGTTCATGGAAAGATATATACAATGCTTTTACAGCCAGAGGGGGTTATTAATCTATGGTACATGCTTGTTTTATTAAATTTTTCTACGAATTAACGAAAAACATGGCCGCCGCGCTTGCGCAAATCTAGCAAGGTTCAATGCAGCCAACATAAAAACGTCACCATGTTATTAGTAATGTTGTAGAAATGCCGTTTAACGGTCACCGAACAGAAACACCGTTTAACGGTCGTTAAGCGTTTTTTATTAGTAATGCTGTAAGACAATACGTAGTATTATAATTTACAGAAGCATTTTCAATCATCTTTTCATAATTTCTAAGTGTACTTAAACAATGCATTTTAAACTAAAGTATTGTTCTGTTCTGGATAAGGAGTTAACCGGATATTCGTCACAGATAGAGGACGATGCGTTGATAAGGTGACGGAGCAGATCAATTTAATCTCACAATATTATATAAAGTGCCTAGGACATATAATTCCATACTTCACTCACACTTACCGGCCCCTGGAATCAGGGTGACTGATCTTTTATTGGTCGTTATTTATTGTTATAATTCAAACTGGAAAATATCAACTGATTTGAAACTGAACCAACTATGAGAAATATTATCACAAACATTTTAAAACGATTCACCTCGGCGCGTTATGAAATTTTCACTTCTTTTGAAGATGGCGATATGGTTCACATTCTCGCTTATTAAAGCGTCGAGTTTACAAGCTACTATCTGGGAAATTCACTATCTGTTAGTAAACTCGCCCAGTATCATCGTGTTACAGTTACTTGCTAACTAGCAGTGACTAGCAGATTGGTGACAATCTGCGAAAAAAAGTTGAAAGGTCGTCGTCAACTTTACTCGCCTACACGCTTGCTCCGCTAGCTCGTGATTGGTTTATTTATGTTTCCAACATGGCTTCCGATAAACAGCTGATTTCGACTGTCAAACATCTGAAGAATTAGTTCACGCAGGCGTCGTTATTCTTGTTACTGGCGCTAGCAGCGGCCTCAGCTTCCTACGCTTCTGAGCGAGTGGACAGTTTTGTGTGTCATCATTTTATTTTTTTTTTATTATTTTCTTTATTGGGAACATTTACAGGTTTATAACATTACATGCATTAGAAAACCAAAAATTACAATAATTAGGTTATAAACCCAATAACTCAATAACACATCATGCACCAATAATAATGAAAACATCTATAGTTATTAAGTTTCATGACAATCTCACTCGCCGATTTACCCACTTTTAAACTTAGTAGATTTTAGTTTGTAAACTCCCCGTGCGTCATCGACGCTTTACGAAAAAAAAATCGCAAAAATGCGAGTTCATTTTATTTTAAGTTTAGGCATAAATATTAAAATGTTTTTTGACCATAATCTAAACACTACTTAATTTGTCACATTTTAAGATAAAAATCAACTGTAAAAGACATCTCTAAATACAAGTATTTTAGAAATCTTAAGGAAGGTAGTTTCCTTGTTAAGTGACATCACTACGACCTTAGACGTGTCTCTGAAAATAAAACTATGTTCCTTAAAGGAAAGAAAGACTTCTTGAACTAAAGTATCGACTCTGAATACGGGTTTCAGAGTTGGAAATATTCCTATAGGAAGATTCTAGCAATATCTTATTTCAATGTTGGTTGCCTTCGATAAAGACTTTCCATTACAAAGATCAGCTAAGATTTTTTTTGAGCATCTGCCGAGACTAAATTCAACTGTAATCTTTTGTGTAAGCTATCATTCAGGGGACAGTTTTGATGAACATTATGAACACTCCCTTGTTGTCTGCCCAAATTAACTTTTCGAAAAACTACGCATAAACTCGAGGCAAAAAAACAATTATTTTCGGAAATTGTTTTACTATATTTCCATTAAATAATTCCGTTAAATATACAAGCATACAACAAAATTAATTCAACTAGAACAGATCCTTGTGGTACCCCTCGGAGTGACCCACTGAGAGTGATTGAAGTGATATGACGCAGCTCTTCTTAAGCATAATAGAGCACGGCAGGAGATGATTACCGATTATCAACTACTTTATGACCCCGGGTTCCTTAGACCCGACACGCGTTCGGAAAAAATTTCACTCAAAAGAATTACCTACTGAAGTTTGGACTAGGTCGTGTCTGTTCGCAGTTGGCGATCTATCGCGTAAACAAGACCCTTACAGGCTTGTGTGATTATCTTTGAAGGTAATATGGGAATTGGGTGCGTACCAAATATTCGCATTATCTCCTTAGGGAACGTACCCATACCATACCATACCCATACCATAAAAAGTTGGTCACGTAGGTATGGGTACGTTCCCTTATCAGTGATGGTGGCAGGGCGCGTTTCGAAGGCGCTGCAAGTTGTTTTACACAATTCATCAAATTTCAAGTTCAGTGGAACAACTGGCCCAAAGTGTGGCGGATTGCATGATTACTACTAGTTAAGAGAAGAGGAGACCACATTTTTTTTAATATTAAAGGCACTCTAATTCTTAAATGTATTTAAAAAATCAACCCGCAATAAACGTACACAGGGCAAAGATCTTGAAATATAAGAGATGTTCTTTCCCCAGTTTTTACTACACACCTTCAAGAAATCAACCAAATTAACAAATTCTCTCTGTATTCAAACTATTCCCGTTAGGTAGTAGTCCGTCTATGGTCGAGCGGACATCATAGCATATTTCTTGTATTTCAATATATTTGACACAGGGTAATAATATCACCAAGTATTAGGTACCATTCTATTTCTTACAGCTGACCCAATTAACAAGAAGTGGAGTAATTACTATATTATAGAAGAAAAGATATAATTTTTTTATTTTAAAAAATGTTAAAAATGTTTTTATGGCTCTCACACAATATTTGGCGCTCACATTTACGCAATTTGATTAGAAAGAGCACACGACCTCAAGCGACGCGACGTGTGACAGTTTGTTACTAAAACCACTAGATTGAAAGTACGACAATGACCGTGTCTTTCGCTAACCAGTTTCGAGTTCTCTACGATATATAGTTTATAATGTAAGTGAGTAAACTAGATTAAAACAGAGAAAAAAAATTCTCCACAGTAAATGCTTGATGAAAACTAAAGGGCAGGGGTGAACGTAAAGTAAAACGAACGGATAGGATTCAAGGTGGGATGGAAACGAAACGTTCAACTGGAGAAACAGAAAATGTCCATTTACTTTTCCTTGAAAGTGGCGCTTGAGAGAGCACCTCGTATTTCAGAGATTATTGACAAGTTAAAAAAGAAACTGATAAATGCCCATTGTCCGGTTTGACAAGCCTTCGAAAAACAACCGTCATGATTCGATAATTTTAGCGTACTTGGGACTGACAGCTTTAAAAAATATGAAATTATAACGACACCAAAACGTGTTCTCTGCACAGTTTTATTGTTAATAAACAATGATTATGAAACTGCACAAGAATTCCAACTGCCCGTAGCCAGAGAACCAATTTAGGGTAAAGATTTGAAGTTGAAATTTCATGCTGAATATTACTGTAATTAACATTGTAAATTTTCAACTAATTCAGACTCCAGGGTTTTTTCGCTGCTGATCATTGGTAGTATTTGACAAATATTTCTGGGCAGTACAACATATTTTGCGCATGTTACACGTGAATTATTGTATACACGTTATAAAACGACAATTATAAGCCATAAGCCATCTTTGCAAGGTGAATAAATGTAAACATTCAGTATATCGAAGCACATTGTAGTTGAGTTGTTAAAAATATTACCATAGGTATAGATCGTATTGAAAAAACCCTTGCTTGTATGGTGGTGTACTGGAAAGATCAAAAAAGTTTTTTTTTATTTAATAATAATTATTAATTTATGTTTGTCAGAAAGCTCAAGAATGAAATAAAAAAAAAATACAAAGAATATTTTAGAATTGAAGTGAACCTCAAAATTTAAACGAAATCGATAAGACACGTACACAGTATCCAAGCATTGGTATCTAAGTATCTGAGGATGGATGGCGGTATTCCACACTAGTTCGGATCACTGTTTTGAAACTTTCGATACTATCGGTGTAGACCAGTGGTTCCCAAAGTGATCCGTGGAAAATAAAAATTGATTTGGGGGTCCCTGAATGACGTCATGGGGTCCGCGGCAAGGTTTTTTCAAGTTCGACACATTTTTATTCATATGGAAGTTTCGTCGGGGGAGGGGCGTAATGGGATGGGATGTTCATCCCACCCCGTTCCACCCCATATCCCATTTCGCCCCCTCCATTGTGCTATCCGCCCCGGGGTGCGTGGGCCAAAACAGTTTGTGAAAGGGGTCCGTGGGCCAAAAGAGTTTGGAAACCACTGGTGTAGACAGACATTCAAAGGTGCCCTCTTTAAAGTGATTTGTCTGTAACTGCATGTTTTTGATTTAAAAACTGAGTGTGCAATTCACATACGCGGTAGAAGTGAAACCTTCAGGAAACTAAAATAGACAAGGGTGGGGAAGCTACGAAGCACCGCACAAAGATGAGAGCAATAGGCTACGAAGCATAGAACAAAAATGAGACTGATTACACTATCTCATTCTCTCGCAGGCTAAATCCTGAAGATATACGTATTTGTCTCTTTTTAGTGACGCTATTTTTCGTTTCATCGAGTTTCAAATCGCAACGGTGCTAAAAAAATTTCACTTCAAAATTTCAAAAGCACAAGATGTTATTTTTTAAAATTTCAATTTTCAAAGCAGTTTTTAATTGTAAATTTAATTAATTAAATACATTTTCAAATCTAATCCAGATCATTATTTGCTGGTAATAAATTCAATATTTTATACTTAATCACAATAGTACTTTGATAACCTAAGTGCTAACATATCACATTACGAATAACACATTAAAATAACTAGTTCACGAAATAGGAAATATATCGGTTCATTGAATCGATTTGCGGAAGTGACTACTTACCTACAAACGTTTCCCATATAGAGTAATAAAAAAATCATTTCCCGTTTTGATTGACATTTCGAAAGAGGAATAAATTTTAATTTTAGTTTATTTTTTAGTACATAACCTTAACAAAATCACCAGCGTGACCAAAAGTGGACTAATTGTTAGCAACTTGAAGACCTTATGAAGGTAACAGAATAAACATTTTTTAATGAAAGATAATCTCCGTGACTCCTATCCCGGTATCGAAAAATAATACATTATTTATTAAATTTATTTTTTTGTGTACCGCTCAAGAGTCCCAACTGCTCCCGTCTGAAGCCAGTGGAAATATGGCAACCCCAATTGGAGTATGTCGGGAGGCTAAAGGTAGTGGAGAGGAGTGGCGGCTCGTGACTTTTGGGTGTGCTAGTGGCCGTGTGCCACACGGATTTCCTGAAAAATCTTCATACAAAAACCGATTGAAAAAAAAAAAAATCGTTTATTACAACATAGACAGTGCCATTTTTTTAATATCAGCTCTCTAGCACTCCCAAAGGTCACGAGCCGCCACTGGTGGGAAGGGAAAGGAGATTAGGAAGAGGAAGGCGGGGAAGTACCTGACTATTCAGATCTGGTCTCCAAACATGGCTAAAGCCATTTCATTTCAACAATGTTTCAATTCTGAATGGTTGTCTTCCATCAGAGCAATACTGAGAGTATCTTCCACTCTGGAACGTGCCACAAACATACCACAAATTATTTGTAATTAATTAATTGCGAAATAAAACAAATTAATCAAATAAAATTTAAATAAAAAATAGGTAGCTATTTAAGTACCTACTTACAAAACTTGTGATTGTGGAGAAAAAAATATAACATTAAAAATAGACTTTTTTCTAAACGAAATGCAATATTTGCACCACAGTCCAAGGTGATTCGTAATTTCAGTATCACCCTGGTACTACAATTAGGGGATGTTATAATACCACTGTCCCGGGGTATGGTATTGTGTATATGCAAACAAAATAAAGTTTTTGCTGTATAGAAACCAACATTATATTTATAAAAAACCATAGACAAAATTGCGAGAAACAATTTTCCAAATATTCTGCCTCAATGCACAACTAAAAATAATGTGTAATTATTCCACTTGTGTGTATCCGTTCTTACATTACTTTCTATTTGTTAATGTTTTTTTACTGATGTAATCTATTTGTAAACTACATTGAACATGTACTTTTTTAGTTATAATGTTGCCAATTTCATTGAATAAAGATATTATTATTATTATTATAATCACATATTTATTTTTTCTTTGTTAATTTATTCATTTCATATGTCAAACCAATATGTAGCATTGTTATAGATGTTGTAACCTTGTGTGATTTGATCTCAGTTGAATTGATAGTTTTACTTTCTTACTCTAAATTTGCATTTTTTTCTGTAAACGCTGGTACCAAAGCATTGGATATAAAACATTGAATTTGTTCAATGAACAGGATTAAATTATCCAATTTGATATGTCGATTATTATGACACGCTTTATATAGTTTTGTCATGTTAAGAATAATAGTCAAGGGAGATCAAGTTTTTAAATGATAATAATCTTTACCACAGTTTCTCAAACTACTAGTAGTTAGTTATGTTTATCGCCCCCTTTAAAGGTAGTTTTCTTCAGCGCCCACACCTCTCACGAAAAATCAATGTTTTTTTTTTAATTAGCAAAAGAACTTCCCTCGGGATCTATGTCTTATTGGATTGCTATGTGGAGGGTATTTTATGAAAAGGAAGTTTTATGAAGAAATATGAGAAATATAAGAAAAAGGGTATGAAGTATGGGTAGGAATCTGCGGGTCAGTATGTCCAAGAGTGACGGACGTATGAATTCATTCCTCCCATGAATGCAAGGCGATGGGTCGAGATTCTGGCTAGAGAAGTCAAAAGGTCTCCCTTAACCAGTCTATTCCGATGCGGCCCGATGGGCAAACGTATCCAGCCATCAAGACTGAGACAAACCTCACCCTATGAACCACGGTACCAGTGAAGGTCTGTGAGTTTTCGGTGAGCTAGAACGCTAAGATTTAAAAATATGACGTTATTGAAGATGTTGTAGCTTAAAATGATAATTTTTTTCAAAATTTCAACTTTTTTTATGAAGATCTTCAGGATTATTTCAGTCAAGGGATGCGCCGCATCCACATACTGAAAGATCTTTATACAAAAAATTGAAATTTTTAAAAAAAAAATCATAGTCAGCTACAACAACATCAGTATTGTCGTATTTTTCAATCTTAGCACTCTAGTCCACTGAAAACTCACGGACCGCCACTGCCGGGTACCTCTGTTAAGTCACCAAACGTAGCGAACTACTTAGGGTAACCTGTGGCAGGGTTGTACCCACACCGCCTCCCAAATTGATTGGTAAGACTATGTTGATAAACATTTTGGTACGAAGTTTTAAAACTACGTGAAAAGTAAACGTGAATAATTATTACCGAATTTACATTTTTTTGTTACGATCTGTTACCTTGAAATCAATCAGTTAAAAATGCATTATGCAAGTTTGTATTCCGATAATAAAGTATGTTGAAACATACATGGACGGTTCACGGGTATGATTCTTGCAACAATGCATGTAAAGCGGAAAAAAACTTGCATTTTTTTGTTTTCTTCTAATTTCACTCATCGGACCCTTATTGACAATAATTAATGCAACTCTTTTTTGATTTTTTTTATGTGAGTACCGCACAAGAATCCCAACATCTGAAACGCCTGGAGCCAATGCGATAATGGGAGTATCTTGCGTGGTAAGTGCCGCAAATATACAATACGTTGTTTTAGTTAATAAATTTTGCAATAACACAAATTAGCCAAGGATTACAACCAAACTGGTGTCCTCACCCAAACGCCCTATCATTGACAGTTGTTATTGTAGTAATAACCTTGCAGTCTTTCTATTGTGTATATGCAAACCAAATAAAGTTTTTGCTGTATAGAAACCTACATTATACATTTATAAAACCATAGATAAAATTGCAAGAAACAATTTATAAAAAATTCTGCCTCAATACAGGTTCACCTAGTGAGGCAGGCTATGCACAACTAAAAATAGTATATAATTATTCTACTTCTGTGTAACCGTTCATACATTACTTTCTATTTGTTATTTTTTTTTGTACTAATGTAATCTATTTATAAACTACATTGAATATGTACTTTTTTAGTTATACTGTTGCCAATTTCATTGAATAAAGATATTATTATTATTATTAAAAAAAGAGGCCCTAAGACAACGACCACCGTTAGATATTTTCAGGGCCCCAGGGGGGGTGATGTAGTGAGTTTCCTTTTGGAACCACAAATGAAAACTTTTTCTTGAATAATCTAATTTAATTCATTCTTCCATTTATATCTTCTCTAATACGTTCATTTTGGTCAATGTCAAATTTGTAATATTTTTCTCGCATCAAACAACAGAGTTCTTCCTAATTGATTTCTGTGTGCATCCACAACAAGGAAGCTTATTCATAATATATAATTTAGCTGACTTTTTAATGCATTGTGGCCATGAATACATAAGATGAAGGTTTTTTAAAAGATTTGCTTATGTAGAAAATGTGTTAAAACGTTTTAAATCGGGTCAAAATATATATCATGAAACATAATCCATGACCTTTAATTTACTTAACAGATTTTTGTGGGTGTTTTTAGTAATAAATAAAGTTGAAAGACATTCGAACTAATTTTACAATAAATTATGGCGCATATATTTTTATTACAGACTAAATTATTTCAAAGTTTCACATTTTTGCAATAATTTGGCAAATATGTGGAATGTGGCTCGTTATTTTGATGTGAAACATTCGTCACTTCCGAATTTAAAATGCGAAAAGGTAGTTTTTAGTTTACTTTCATGCGCCTATCTACAACATTTTCCAAGGTTTTTTATGACGCTAAATGAATAATTTAATTTAATATTAATCAGTACTTTCAGTTTCAATTCATAATAACTTATTGAGGAAAATAATGACTTAATTTATTTATTTTTAGTTTAGTAAACAAAGCATGAAATCGGGTTCCGCGAGTTTTCTTCCCCCGACAAAATATCCGTGACAAAATATCCCCTACAAAACATCCCCCACAAAATATTTACTAAAACCCAACTTCACCTCACGTAACCTAATCTAATCTAACAACAAAAAGAAATCAGCGTAGTGAAGATACATTTTGACCTTGGGATATTTTGTCGGGGATAATTTGTCGGAGAATGAAAATGCGCGGTACATGTAAATTACGATGAAGGTATTTTACTAATGGCGTACCAGTCGCCTGAACATCGTGGGCTGTCGCTTGGGAACAGATTACTCAAAAGGGCGCCGACAAAAAAATTATCTCAAAAACATTGGTTTTGCACTGTGTAGGTATGTAGGGGGCGAATGATATATTTGTTTATAGATAAGAAGATATCTTATCTGAAATAAACTAGTTACAAAGACTTCATTTTCGAAAAAAAATGATCTTCAGGAGATTGAAAAATCAATTGACCTCGTTATTGAATTGCTGGATATAATGATAAAAGATTACCTACCTATGCATTACTTACAAATTTTATCTTTTTGGATTCATTCGCGCGAGTTAACCACCCTAAACGACCCCCACCTACAAGAAGACATCGCAGTACGCCCATTGCAACCGGCACTTCATCTTGCCTAAAAATAAACTAATAAACCCTACATGTTTATTGATAACAGCTGCATCCAGCCGAGGACCATTACCGGGATGATATACTCTAATCACTATCCCTTAATCGACATACCAACTCGAAGAAAACCATTAATAGACAAACCAACGAACGTTTGGATGTACTTAACGCAGCCCTCACGCCGAACAGTCCCAAAATAAAAGACTGGATTACGAAACCCCACGTATCCACGAGCATCGGGACAACAACCCCATTATCAGGATAACATATTGACCCCTTGACATGCAGCACCGAAAATAGGAAGACGACGCCCCCCCACCACGCCAGCAGGGCCTATATAAACCCCGACTCTTACTTCCACTAGTTAATCTATTTTGTGCATTGAATCCAAGCACTTGCTTGTCGTATTGCTCACATAATAGTTCCCTTTGAAATTGTACTTATTTTAAGTTGTATTGTGTAATTAAACAATAAAGGATAATTTATCCACAAGTATATTTTTTTAACACTACACGACATCAAAAGTTAACTGGCGCCCAGCACGTGGGTCAATTCGAGGAAGTCTGAAAATTGGCCAAAACTAGGACTCCCTAGATATTTTAATATCTCAACGCGAAAGGACCACACACCAAAAAAATTTGTTAACTTGGCAATGAAGATCGTCGCATCAATACTTCTGTGAGTACATTTTCAATTGATCGTCTATCCCATACGTACGATAGATCCCTTCCCTACCTTATCCAAAAGGTTAGAGAGAAAACTAAATTTTTTAAAGTCACTTTGAATATTTCTATTTTTTTTTACTTTTTTGAAAAATGGCACAGCCAAATGAGAGACCCGCTCCCCAATACGCAGAGTCGATATTGGAGTATAGTGGCTCTCCCCAAGACATCAACTTATTCATAAAATCAGCCAGGGGGTTCATTACTAGAAACGGCAATACACCTAGTAATGTTGAGAAAATAATCTCAAGATTACGTGGCAAAGCACTTCACGTAATTCTCATGTGCGATCATGATAACAATATTGAAACCATATTAGAAACGCTAAAAAACGAATGTGGGGACAATAAGTCTGTTACATTATTGCAAACCGAACTAATCAACTTCAACCGCGGTCAAAAGGATTTCTCCTCAACGATCCACGAAATCAATCAAATTCTTTTTTCAATTAAAATAAAAATTTCTGATCAATATGGAGGACCTAGTGCCCACATATTGATGGAACCATACAAAGATACAGCAAGAAATACATTGTTGAATCTAATGCCAACGCACATTAAATGCGCAAACTTAACCAAAAATTATGATGCCCTGTGCACGGAAATAAGAATGCTGGAGGCTCATGGCGAGCTCCATCAACGGTCTAAACAAAATCTTGTGTTTCCACAAGCAGGACCATCTAATTTCATGCGGCCAGGACAAAGCCAATCAAATAAACCTTTTACTCGCCCTAACTTTTTACCACCGTAAACGCAAAATTCGTTCAAGCCTCATAGTAACTTTAACCAAAATAATCATAATCACCATAATTTTAATAATAAACCGTGGAATAATAATAATCAAATGCATAAGTATGGACAAAACCGCCCGTGGCAAGGAAATAATAATAATAATTTTAATACGCATCATGCGCGTTCTGGTGATGTCAGTATGAGAACGGCCCCAATGCCTCGACCTCCTAAAGGCCCGGTCATCGACCTCGGCAATGGACGTACGGCACAAGAGCTATTTTATACAGACGGGAATGATCAGGAACGGCCGGATTTGTGGGAAGACCAAGAATCTCCCCGAGAAACCTAGTCCACCTGAATCATATTAACAATGGCCTACCATATGTAGTAGCGCCATTAAATATAAAAATTCTGATTGATACGGGAAGCTCCAAATCATTCATGAATAAAAATGTGTATAATAGATTATTTCGTGACTGTAGATATGTAAACGAAGAGTTTACTGTACAAACAGCACACTCTACGACTACCCATAGAGGTGCCGTCGTGACTCCATTTTGGAAAAGAGTATTCGGCAATAATAATGCTGAAATGCGTTTTTATATTTTTGACTTTTCCCACAAATACGATGTTTTAATGGGGATAGATATGTTGAAATTAATGAATGCAACATTAATTTTAAATAACTGTAATAATATTTTAAAAACTCCAACCAGACAAGTTCAGTTGTTCCATGTAATGGATATAAATAGACTTGATGAGTTATTGGAGAAAAATAGAGATTTGTTTTCTGAGGAACTGGTAGCTAATTGCTCACCTCATGTAAAACATGAAATAAAATTAATTAAAGAAGAACCTGTGTATCAACGCGCTTATCGGTTACCGTATGAGCAGAGGCTTGAAGTTGAAAAGCAAGTCGCCCAACTTCTAAAGGATGGAATCATCCGACCAAGCGATTCGCCTTGGGCAAGCCCTGTCCATATAGTCGAAAAAAAAAAAAAACTCAACCTATTGCCTATATTTCTAGGACACTGTCAAAAACGGAAACTAAATACAATACGACGGAAAAGGAATTGCTTGGTATACTATGGTCCCTCCAGCAATTCCGTCCGTATATTTATGGTAAACATTTTATCATAGAAACGGATCACCAACCGTTAGTATGGTTAACCAAGTTAAAAGAACCAAACGCCAAACTTACTAGGTGGAGACTCAAACTCCAGGAATATGATTATACGATTAGACATAAGCGAGGTTGTAATAACCATGTAGCTGACGCACTTTCAAGAGTCGAAATTCATTATAGTGAGGAGCATGATTCATTACGAGTAGAAGCCACCTCGGGCGCCCAGAGTGTCACTGACACCGTGCATAGCAATGTGGATGACCATGAGGGTGGAATCCCAATTCGTAACGAACACCCACCCCCGCGTATGAATAGGATTTTTATTGAACTAAGCGATATTGAGAAGCATAGTTTGAGAGCTAAGGAAAAAGGTACGGACCTTGTATGGTGTATCCCTTTAGAAAATGCAGAAGCAATATTTTTAAAATTGATTAAAACATGTTTGGATAAAGATAAATATGCAGTAATTATAAATAACGATAGATTATATGAGTGTTTAAGCGAATGTTATAGAAAAAATATTGATAAGAACTCATTAAAATTAATACGTTTTACAAATGTTAAGATTGAACCCATAAAATTAGAAGAACAAAAGGAGATAATTCGTTCGACGCATGTCGAGAACCAGCGTCACATGGGTCTAGATGCCCTACTCAGTAAAATAAAACGGACGCACTATTTTAATAATATGCGGACAAAAATAAAAGATTTTTTAAAAACGTGTATAATATGTCAAAATTCTAAATACGAAAGGCACGAGCCGTCGAAGGACAGTGGCACGTCATTCATACCCTAGATTTAACTGAACTTATTGAACAATCGCAACAACTAGGAATTAATTATAATAAATTTATAAAAAGTAACAATGTGACTTTACCACATGTAGGATTAGAACGTTTGAAATATTTAATAGATCATAATAATCAGATAATTGACAATTTAGTTGTAAATAGATATAAAAGAGGCCTAATAAACGGACTCGGTACAATAATTAAAGGGATTACGGGAAACTTAGATGATAATGATTTAGATAAATTAGTGCAACGAATTGAAACTAACCAAAATATTAATGAAAAGAGAATCTCGTTGAGTTCAAGATCATTAGAGGATTATTACGGTAAAAAAAAAAAAAAAAAAATATTTCACATAACCAAATGGTACTCTGGTCACAAATGAGCCATGATCATTATGAAGATAAGACAGACTTGTTGATTACACATTTAATTTATCAGACGGAAACTATCACCGAATTAATTACTAGAATTACAGAAGCTATCACGTTTGCCTCTCATGGAATGTACCACCCTAGCATTATAAAACCAAAGGTATTTATGGAATCCATTTCACATGTAAATCCTGAACAGCTACCTTCTAAAGATTTTGATATTATTCAACGCTTTTTGCAAGTTAAATTCATTAAAGTTAAACAAACTTTGCACTTTATTCTCTCTCTAACTTTAGTAGAACGCACCGTCTATATGTATAACGAAATAATTCCCATCATCTCCAAAACTAACAATAAATGTTTCCAACCCCACTTCCTACCGAGACGATTATTGAGAGATGGAAAGCAGATGTATAACGCACACAAGTGCCAAGTTATTACAGACAGCCTCAGCATATGCAACAAAGAACTCAACTCCATCGATGACTGCACAACTACCGTACTAGAAAACCACAGCGAACAGAACTGCAGTCTACGCCAGATTATTTGCCCAGAAGAATATACACACGTCATCGGAGATAACATGATGTATCTATTTCGCAACGAACCAACAGCATTAAAAGCACAATGCCCTCAACATCAACAGAATATAGTAATTTCCAAATCTGTACTTGTAACAAACGACGAGTGCAGTATACAAGGAAGGACTTTCACTATGGGAAGAATCGTTAACCAAGAAACATTACTCATTACATATTCGAAGGAAGAATTACATGTACTAAAACTACCCATCCTACATGTTGACGAAATACAAGAACCACGCAGAGAACTCGATATCCCTACCACTACGACGGGATTTGAAGGAACTATACACCTAACACTTACCAGCTGCCTGATAATTACGGCCATCGGATATATCCTTTGGAGAAGATATAAACTCTTCACAGTGCGAAGGAGTTTCAATTTTAGGGGGGGAGAGTTAACCACCCTAAACGACCCCCACCTACAAGAAGACATCGCAGTACGCCCATTGCAACCGGCACTTCATCTTGCCTAAAAATAAACTAATAAACCCTACATGTTTATTGATAACAGCTGCATCCAGCCGAGGACCATTACCGGGATGATATACTCTAATCACTATCCCTTAATCGACATACCAACTCGAAGAAAACCATTAATAGACAAACCAACGAACGTTTGGATGTACTTAACGCAGCCCTCACGCCGAACAGTCCCAAAATAAAAGACTGGATTACGAAACCCCACGTATCCACGAGCATCGGGACAACAACCCCATTATCAGGATAACATATTGACCCCTTGACATGCAGCACCGAAAATAGGAAGACGACGCCCCCCCACCACGCCAGCAGGGCCTATATAAACCCCGACTCTTACTTCCACTAGTTAATCTATTTTGTGCATTGAATCCAAGCACTTGCTTGTCGTATTGCTCACATAATAGTTCCCTTTGAAATTGTACTTATTTTAAGTTGTATTGTGTAATTAAACAATAAAGGATAATTTATCCACAAGTATATTTTTTTAACACTACACGACATCAAAAGTTAACTCGCGGGTTACTTACTGACTGCGTGAATTGTATTGAGGAGAATGTATACGCCGTCATTATTTTTTTACATTGGCTCCACACTGGAGAATCTGATGAAAAAAATCTCTCAAGATGAGTATGAGTGAGGGATAAGGAATCTGGGATCAATGTGTTCAGGGGTGACGAACGTATGCATACATTGCATACATCCCTAGTACTGCGGTGCAAAGCAATGGGTCGAGAAAGTCCGGCTGGAGAGGACTCCCTTAATCAGTCTTCCTGACCTGGCTCACCATGCAGTAGGTGAGCAAACGCATCCGCCGCCAAGACCTAGACAAACCTCACCCCATGAACCTGGGCACTCCTGCAAAGTCAATAAATGTAGCGAACCACTTGGGGTGGCTTATGGCAGGGATTTTGGTTTTGGTTAATAGTTCGGCGATACCCATACCCACCTCCCAAATTAAAAATGACGTTGTACAAAGAAATAATTGTAAATGAGAAATCATATTGCTAGCATTGGCGCTACTTGCGGCCAACGCTAAACCCTAAACCTGGAAAGGACATGCAATAAACAAGCCGGCGGCTAGCTCTGCACAGCCGGCGCGAGCAAGGTCCCTCTTAAACCCAGGGCGAGTGCCTGTGGTTCGCTTGTTAATTCCTATTCCCCTTCCTTTCCTCAAAATTTCCAGGTCTCCTTCCTCAATCAGAACACAGTTGTTATGCACGAAAAAGGGTTTTATTCAATTAAAGGTGAACAGGGTTCTACAAAAGGCCAGCATCGGCACTACACACATGAGTATTTGGCTATCTCTAATTAATTCTATCATAACGGGGGAAGCTTCTCTCAACTCTCTCTACACGTGTTTAGTGAATTTAAATGTCAGTTCTTAGCACACAGAGGGGTAGCAAGGTTCATTGGTACTCACAAGCAGGAGATAGGCGGTCGGCAGACAGGATTCTGGGTAGGCGTAAACCTCTTTAAGCACAATACACAATTAAAGTAAAACATCGTGAGCGTTTACGGAGAGCGCCTAGCGCGAATCACGGGGAACACAGTTATTCTGCCGAAGGCCGGCGAAGGAATGGGAGCGGGGAGCCGCTCGGCGCTTGGCACGGGCGCCGCGCGGTGCGGGGAGAGGGGGCGGAGGGCCTGTGCAAGGGGTCAATTCGCTATTAGCTCGCACGGGAAACAATTCCGTAACGTAACACTTCCCCCCTCGCCGCAAAAAAGGCGACGTGGTAATGGAGCAGTAGGGCTAAGAAATCCTCTTACCCTTCTAGCACTTGTGCCAAAAAAAAAACATCCAAGAGAAAGGGGGGAGAGAGAGAGAGAGAGAAAAAGAAAAAGTTGCTAGCTACAAAATAGTAGAAACAAAAACAAAAGAGAAAAAAAACATGGTGAACAAAGAATTATACATGAATGTACATGAAAGAGCAGTGGCATACATAAATATAAACAAGGACCTGCTGGAGAAAGGTACAAGGGTTATGCAGTGATAGAAAAAAAAATGACTCTAAATTGTATCATTGGTCTGTGAGCTAAGTTTGCGTAGCGTGGTTTGCGTAGGATGTTTGGGGTGTTTGAACGTTGCACTGAAGTTATAAGGTTACTTTGTCACATGGCCCGTTTGAGATTACACTCAAGGAACACTAGGGCCTTAAAGAAAACACGAAGAAGAGAACGCAGGATGAGGCTTCTTGGTGGTGGAGAGGGTTCTACCTGTCACAGAGGTCAAAAAGGTAGCTGCTTCCGGATCCTGTGGGTGGGCCAGTATGACATCATTGAGGTACTGGAGAGTGGAATTGTAATTGGTGGTTGGTCCTTTATAGAGGAGGTGGTTTGTGTGCATGACAGCCGTTGTTGTGATGGTGGTTGGTACACTGGTTTGTATACAGTGGGATTGTTGGATGAACAATTGTTGGTATTGTTATTTGCGCAAGGGCACAGGAGCATTGGCATGATGGCAACAGAGCAATTTGCAAGGTGCAGCTGGAACATTTGCAAGATGCAGCAGGAACATTTGTACAATGGCAACAGGAACATTTGCGAGATGCCGCAGGAACATTTGTACAATGGCAACAGGAACATTTGCGAGATGCCGCAGGAACATTTGTACAATGGCAACAGGAACATTTGCGAGATGCCGCAGGAACATTTGCACGATGGCAACAGGAACATTTGCAAGGTGCCGCAGGAACATTTGTACAATGGCAACAGGAACATTTGCAAGGTGCCGCAGGAACATTTGTACAATGGCAACAGGAACATTTGCGAGATGCCGCAGGAACATTTGCACGATGGCAACAGGAACATTTGCAAGGTGCCGCAGGAACATTTGTACAATGGCAACAGGAACATGAACCAACTTAGAGCTGACGTGCTCGGGTTTGTTTGAGTGATGGTTTTGTGATGATACAATTCGCAACTACACGCACGACTCACACTAGGTTATGTTAGGTGTGGTCGGGTGCTTTTGGTACGTAGGGTTTGAAGGCATGGGACCTCCGTGACGGTAGTGAAGGCAGCATGAAGAGAGGCGCAGGTGTAGATAGGGTGAAGAGCTGCTGGTCTTCTTATTAATCCGGCGAAAAATTATTATTAGAACAAAATTCTTGAAGTTTACCTGCCTGGTAGACCAATGATGAAAAGGTTTGGAGAGAAACAAGGGGTGCATGTTGAGAAACATTGGATTAGTTTGACGTGTAGAGAGAGAGAAACGGAGAGAGAGTTAACTAAGTGTAACTACAGACTTATACATATTACAAAGGTACGTATTCAAGGAAGGTTCTGTTTAACCCATTTAGTTTTTTTTTAAACTAAATACATTTCCAAGAACACGTTGGTAAGGGTTTGTACGTATGACAAAATGCCACGTTCGAAAGAAGTTGGTCTTCCATGACCTATGCTCACGTCTATACGGTAGCATTTTTTCTACTTTCGAAGAACAAAAACATTGAGTACAAATAAGTTATAAAATTGGGAAAGGAGTAGGAAGTTGAAAGGATCCGTGTATGAAGGTTGTCCCATTTGACAAACGAAACGCCAAGTGCATAACGCATATATCCCCATTCACGGATAATTTCGAGGAAGGGAAAGGGTGACAATTGGGAACATTTGAACGAAGAAAACTGCTGAGGACTCGGCTATTTCCGAAATTCGACCTCTGAGTGGAAGGTGAAACAAGGTCTACAGCAGTTATCCTGGCACATTACAATACCATTTGGTAGTGTGGGACAAAAGGAATACACTGACATAAAAGAGTCTAATCCTCCACGTGTATTGGGTAGAAGATTAGAGGGTCGTTTTATTCTCCTACTTGTTTGCGAGAAATGACAGACCCTTGCTCAAATCTCACAAACCTGGGGGTTTTCTTGTTCGTCCCCCAGACAACGAGTTAGGTGTTTTTGTGTCCATCAACTTAACTCCTACGACACGATGCCCCATAATCATGAGTGAAGCGTATGATTAGTCCTTTTGAGATAGTGGATAGTTCCTGGGTTCTTGTGACAGGAAGTCCACGGGCATGTTAATGAGTACTCTGCTGCAAAAGCAATAATTTTCTGATAACAGAGAATAAAAGGCGTGTGATCTACGCTTGGTAGGTCACACAAACATGGGGTAGATATTATTTCGTTCGCACGATTCATGGTGAGTATTGTAACGTCTTCACGTTTGGTGCACAGATTATATAAGTACACAGTTATAACAAAGCGGTTCTCATGCCAAAAGACACACGACCAAAAAGGGGCGGTTCTCATGCCAAAAGACACACGACCAACTCAATAACATTTAGTTAAGAGTATAAAGTAATTATAACGAACTTCTCGTATCATGGCGGATGTTTTGAGGATCTCTCCTATGATGGTAGATATTGTCACGTTTTCACGTCTCACGTGACAGGAATGAACGATTTACAACAAATTTGCCCAGTATTGAAAGACAGTAGCCCAATTACGTTCGAAAATGTGGGTCCCCATTCAATACAGACGGCGGTTTTGCAATGATGTAATTAATACGGCACTGCTGTAGCTTAATAATTTCATATTAGCATACGTTACAAGACTTGCCAAAAGGCGATAAACACAAATTTTATTGAAGATCTGGCCAAGATTTTAAACTTCAAACAAGAATAATGGTACAATAAGGACAAAAGAAACTTGTCATGATAAAATATGTACCTCATAATGAAGTTGTATATGTACAAGGAACAATGTTAATGAAGGGACGAAACGTATTGCCACTTTTATAACAAATATTTTTCTCAGAATCCGACAAAATACGATTCTGGAAAAAAATAGAGCAATTGGGTTGAGCGCCATTCTAATTTTTGGAAAAAGAAGAAAAACCACAAGTAGCAACAAGGTTGCCCTTGAATTGTTTCGAATCCAGCGAATGTGACCTGATAGGTGTGTACATTTGGTGTATTCGAAACGATCCCCAATATACAACATTACTATGAATGTGTTAGGATGGGGTGAAGAGGAAAAAGAAAAAAGAAAAAACGGGAGGATTTCCTATTATACGGAAATCGTCGCGACATTCTTACAATATGGTGCTGTGACCATAGTAGTGAGCTGCGGCAATGGTCTGAAACCAATGGTTATTATACAGACTTGCACTTATGATTTTATATTTACAACATTAGGGTAGGGACGTACTGGTACGGCAAAAACCCGACACAAAACAATTAAAAAAAGGTGATATGACAAGATGAGGCGATGAGGTGAGAAAAAAAAACGCGCGGATGCTGCAAGAATTGTGAAAAGGAAAGCGACGTCTTGGAGCAGGAGTTTTCCGGAACCGTTGATGGTAGGAGGAAAAGGAGGCCCTTTCCCGAAGTGATCAATTTCAGGAAGAGGATGCATACAAGTATGAAAACGGTGCCCCAAGAGGTGCTCTTGTGGTACAGCAGGCAAGGCACGCAGGATGTACAAGAACATATAAAATTATGCAAAAAGAAAAAGAATGTACAGGAGTTAGGCTACCGTTTACATTAATGTGCCTTCGGGTGTAAGGATTACCTTACGAATGCCCATATGGGTGATTATTTACATTTAATATTTACACGTAACTCACGTCATTTATGACAAGAGTTTTGCCAATTTGATAACGCCTGAGTACTTGATGTGATGGAATTTACTGATTCCGTCACAGTAAGGCATTTTGGAATTATTCCTAGGAGAAATCTTTCTATTTCTCAGGGCCTGTAGTAGTTTTTCCTTTCTTGAAGTAAAGACGTGCGGGATTATACCCAGCGTAACTTGAGGAACTTCCATGGTGTATAAGATCGTATCAGAGTGACCTTATGTTGGAAAAAGTGAGAACTAGACTCGCAATTGGAAAGAAATTGGGCAGAGATTGACCACTGGGGACGTATTTTTACAAAAAGTTTTTGAAAAAAAAACGCGTTTTTTTATAAGTGTTTGGTTTATTTGAAAATTTGGGCAGGGGTTTCCCTTAAAAAACGTGATTTTGTGAAAAAATCCAGATGTTTTGGAAATTTGTTGAAAATTTTTCAAAGTCCAAAAACGAGAAAAATTTGGGCAGCGGTTTCCCTTAAAAAACGTGATTTTGTGAAAAAATCCAGATGTTTTAGAAATTTGTTGAAAAATTTTCAAAGTCCATAAACGAGAAAAATTTGGGCAGCGGTTTCCCTTAAAAAACGTGATTTTGTGAAAAAATCCAGATGTTTTGGAAATTTGTTGAAAATTTTCAAAGTCCGGATATGAAAATTTCACGGGCCGGGATTCACCTTAATGAAACACGTTTTTAGAATTTATTCCGATGTTTTTGAAAAATGTTTGCAAATTTGCAAAAGTCCGGAAATAAAAAACGGAAACGAGGTTCGCCTTAAACGAACATGTTTTTAGAATATTTCCATTTCCTTTCCAAAGGGGGTTCTTCAGAAAAGGAAAGAAAGATTTTTTCTTTTATACAAGTTTTCGTGGAAGTATTTGTTTGAAAATTCAACAATGTCTTGGGGAATCGTTTCTTTATTTACGTGGCTAGACTGTAGCCTGATTTGAGCATCACCAATTATTGGTATTTATCCGCCGACTTCCTTTTGTCATAACAAGTTATATGCAGAAATGTGCATACGTAATGTAATGCCTGACTCGAGGAATCGACGTCAACGCGAACCGAACGTCTTTCAAATTATGTCGTCTGTTTCTTACGAAAGAAAAAAAAGCTAAATGATGAAACAGGCGGCAAAATTAGAAAAATGCTCAATTGTCAAAAGGTAGAAAGAATTTAATCCACTTGTTTCCCTTAAGCTGCAAAATATGCCGTTATATATACAGGCCAGTATTTTGCGAAATAGTCCCCTATTCGCAGAATATGTCGATATCAAATACAGACCAGCACACTGCGGAATAAGTTTATTAATAAAAACTGGTTAATTAACTTTCGGGAAACGAAGCGGGTAATTGGTTTATCATATACAGGATTTTAATTGTTGAATAACTTTGTTTTAAATATTTGTGTACATTTCCACTATTAATCTTGTATTTGAAACTAGCAAATTTAGTCGGTCGACACTTGTAAACACTATATTATTCACGACGGCAACTTTCTTGGTTGAGCACTTTACGTAGGAATACCGGTGATAATGTTTTGTCGAGTGACGACTCGAAAATGAAGGAATCGTGCCCGTGATAATTTAAATTGCAATTCGAAGTTACAATCGCGCCGGGGTTCTTGATGGAAATGCTAGACAAATTGGGAGTAACAAGACAAAACATTATACATTATAAAGTTTAAACAATTGCTGATTGAAGAACGAGACTGTGGGACCGTGAAGAGGGAGGAAAAAAAAATGCCACACGTCGGGCGACAGTGCTAGCATCAAAACGCAAAAAAAAAGCACCACGTTGGGCCCAGTGCTAGCATTGGCGCTACTTGCGGCCAACGCTAAACCCTAAACCTGGAAAGGACATGCAATAAACAAGCCGGCGGCTAGCTCTGCACAGCCGGCGCGAGCAAGGTCCCTCTTAAACTCAGGGCGAGTGCCTGTGGTTCGCTTGTTAATTCCTATTCTCTTCCTTTCCTCAAAATCTCCAGGTCTCCTTCCTCAATCAGAACACAGTTGTTATGCACGAAAAAGGGTTTTATTCAATTAAAGGTGAACAGGGTTCTACAAAAGGCCAGCATCGGCACTACACACATGAGTATTTGGCTATCTCTAATTAATTCTATCATAACGGGGGAAGCTTCTCTCAACTCTCTCTACACGTGTTTAGTGAATTTAAATGTCAGTTCTTAGCACACAGAGGGGTAGCAAGGTTCATTGGTACTCACAAGCAGGAGATAGGCGGTCGGCAGACAGGATTCTGGGTAGGCGTAAACCTCTTTAAGCACAATACACAATTAAAGAAAAACATCGTGAGCGTTTACGGAGAGCGCCTAGCGCGAATCACGGGGAACACAGTTATTCTGCCGAAGGCCGGCGAAGGAATGGGAGCGGGGAGCCGCTCGGCGCTTGGCACGGGCGCCGCGCGGTGCGGGGAGAGGGGGCGGAGGGCCTGTGCAAGGGGTCAATTCGCTATTAGCTCGCACGGGAAACAATTCCGTAACGTAACAATATTTTAAGAAATTTTTTTAAGTTTGCCAATTTTTGTTTATTGGCTTTATTGACCGGACCTTGGTCGGATTGAAAATCAATTTTAATCAAACATACATACATACATATATACATATATACATACATACATACATACACACATTCTCTCACATACACACACACACACACATCTTCCCACTACATACATCATCCGGTAATTACTTAATACGCATATCATAAATAAGACACTACAATCAAACACATAATAGGGACCCACCATGAATTATACTTATTAATTGTAATTTTTTTAACAAAAGTGTCTAATGTACCTACTGTTTGTTTCTGTTGATAAATAAATAAATTACGAAAGTAAATTGCCCAAGATTAAGGCCCGGCGCAAATCGAGCCAAGTCCACGCACAGTCCTCGCACAGCACACGCGTGGTTATTTTGTAGAACATGGTTTCTGTTGGAGCGGCGCATATTTAACACATTCCACGGCCAGTCTAGTCCCAAGCTGCGTCGCGCGTAAGCCCCATTTACGAGTTAATACGGAAACATGCAAAAAAAGTAAACAGGTACGTTGCCATCCAGAAATTATTCAGATGCCTATATACTTATTATACCTATTATTACATTATATTAGGTCCTTACATATGAAATTGGCGTTGTGCCGTACTGGTAACTTTGATCTCAAATATCTTCTCTTTGGTTTGGAATTCCAAATTCAAATTTATACAGCTATTTACTCATGTATTTGTGTTTCGAAAATTATAATTTATTTGTTTTTTTCCTTAATTGTTTTTTTTCTTTGCGTCACTTAGTTTACAAAATGGAAAACTTGAAATATTGCGTTATTTAAGAGTACGAGTTCCACCGTGGCACCAGTGCTGCAGAAACGGCTCGAAGGATTAATGATGTGTATGGCGACGGTGCCGCAAAAGAAAACACAGTACGTTTTTGGTTCCAACGTTTTCGTTCTGGAAATTTCGACCTGCAGAACAAGCCCCGCGGACGGCCGGAGACCCAAGTTGATAATGAAGAATTGAAGGCTATTGTGGAAGCGGATCTATCGCAAACCACGTCCGAGTTAGCTGCAGGCTGCGGTGTTAGTGATAAAACTGTTTTAATCCACTTGAAGCAAATTGGGAAGGTGGAAAAGCTTGAAAGGTGGATACCTCACGAATTGAGTGAAGCAAATCAACAAACGCGCGTTAGAACGCTAGACCACACACTGCACAACAGACGGCTACCAAATTAGAGGAGCTTCAATTGGACTGTCTAAGACCTCCACCGTACTCTCCGGACCTTGCCCCAACAGTTTACCATTTTTTTCGAAATTTGGGTAACTTCTTGCAAGGGAAAAAATTCATCTCCGATGGGGCAGTCCAAACCACCTTCAAAGATTTTATTGATTCCCGTCCGAATGGTTTTTTTTTTGGTAAAGGGATCGATGAACTACCTATGAGATGGCAAAAGTGCATAGATAGCAATGGTACATACTTTGATTAAATAAATATATTATTTTTTTAAAAATTGACTTTATGTTCCTCCCATATAAAACGCCAATTTCATATGTAAGACCTAATACACTTATTACATCTGATATAATGGAAGTTGAATTATAAAATGGAAGTATGAGATTGATAAAAATGACAGATGGCAATAGCTAAATTATCTATAGAGACGCCAGTCGCGGTAAGACTGGAGGTCTTGGGTTACAGTCCCGGTTGCAATGATTAAATATTAAAATAAGGTTTATAAGCTTCGATAAATCCTAATAAAATGATTTGGCATCTGCCAGCAATAGAACCTGAGCAATTTATGTGATACATTTGAAAACTGGTTTTCAACTCTTTCAGCACATATGAAAATAAAAATCATGCCAAAATACCATGGATGGTCTGAGTACATTAACAATTTATTAGGGTCAAATAAATAATTATATTATAAGAAATGCAATATACCATTTACTTTACTAATTTGAAATAGAGCCTTTCGACTCCCAGGCACCTGAAAGTACAATGAAATCGGGATTTCGTTTATGAAATATGTCGAAATATGAAAATTTTTGATTAATCGCAATTGAAGTAATAAAATTTTATGAAAGGCATTTAATTTATCTGATATTGGTGCGTGTAAACTTGTTAAATGGTTTAAATCATAGTTAAAGGTTATATGAAATTTCGCAATTGAAGTTGGAAATTTAAATTCTAGAAGGTCGATACAAAATGAACTAATCGCATTGCATTGGTTGCATTTACGTGCTAGTACCGGCAAGTGAGAATGTATTTATACACACCGATTGTATCGAAAGTTCCAAAATAGTTTTTAGAATTAGTTTGGAATACCCGCCTGCAGCACCCTGTAACTACGTAAATGCCCAAGGAACTGGGTGCGTAGAAAAGTTTGTCGATTCGGTTTAAATTCTGCTTGCCTATTTATTTCATTCTTCAACATCCCAACAAAAACCAAACCATTATACAGGATGTTAAGGGACGTACTTGACTTACTTTAACCAGTGATTCCTAACATTATTTGGAGAAAAAAATGTAAATGAAATTTTGGTCTCCGGTGACATTTTTGAAGTTTTTTTTTTTTTCTACAGAAACATGAAAAAATGGTAGTAGTTCAACAGTTGGAGGCGGGGTAAGGGGTTCGTCGGACACTCGGCTGAGTGATCAGTGACGACATGCGGAAGAATTTTTTTTTTGTTTGATTTTAAAGAAAAAAATTTTGAAAAAAATGTCGTCAAAAAAAGTCACCGGAGACCAAAATTTCATTTACATTTTTTACTCCAAATAATGTCAGGACTCACTGGTTAAAGTAAGTCAAGTGCGTCCCTTAACACCCTGTATACAGATTTGTTTTTTTTTTTCATCTATCCTGTACATAATTAGTAATTACGCAAGTAAGGGTCTTATCACGAGAGTAAGTTAAAGTCGATCTACTGATTGCTAAAGGACGCGGAAGCTGTATTAGGAGGCATTTAAATAAATAGATTTAATATTTCAACAGATTAACATTTATTAAGCACTCAAATCTACGATGTTATCAAAAAAGGTTAGAAACAGAGGTTAGTATGTAAGAAGTACGATGTTATTACGACCGACACGTGAGACGGAATACCTTTGGTTTCAACACCGCTCTGTCGTTCAGCCAAACGGTCCAACGCGCATGCGTTACAGTTTGGCAACTAAATGAATATTGCCAGCATTAAAATCAAATTACAAATAATTCTTATAGTCTAATTAAATTTATTTACCTGTAGGTGTATATGGCTGATACGGCTTATATGGTGTATATGGCTTACTCAAATAAAACTAACTAAGTTGGACAAAGTTGATACAACCACAGACTATATCAGCTTGCTAACAACCCTCTCGAAATTATTTATTTCCCCCCAATCTCCCATTTACTTTTCTTTGAGGCATCATCGAGGAACCGGCTAAGGGGCGCGGAAGCTGAGTGTGGTTCACGACTAGACCGAATGTCATGCGCATTCTTGCTGGGACTGCCAATCGATTGAAGGGGACTCCCAACCGTTTGCCATTCCCTTATTACTTATCTATTGTGTCTTCTTCCCAAACAGGTGCTTGTAGGATACGCTGTATACAATCACCCAGCGCTTGCCACCTCGTGGACTTTCACCAACCTGTCCCATTGTCTTGTCTATATTTTGTCATACTAACACATATTGTATCTGTATTTCCCGCTAAGCACTTGCATACTGCTTACTAACAACGTATGCAGGGACATTGGAGGTCTAGTTTCGTTATCAAATGTAGAGTCGTTTTTACCCAAAAAATTAGAGTCCTTGCAAGAGCCTTGAAGGGGTAACCATCTGTTACCTATACCAGGGCGGGTAAGTGGTGGGTCCTCCAAACCCTCTCGAAAGAATTTTGGACCATTTAAAAATGAGATTTGGGGACCATTTAAACATATTCGTCCTATGTTATTTGCACACTCTGCAAAACTAAAATAATATTAGTACAGGACCGAAATGCAACTAACATTTGTGTTTATAAAACACACATTAAAATATGTTTATTTAAAAAAAAACTACAATTTAAGAGCGTTTCACCAGCCAGCGGACGAAAATCCACATTTCGTCGAAAGTTGTTCTTACGATCGTGCAGGGCGGTTACAATGAGAAAGATTAATTATTCTCCGTACCAGCTTTTTTAAATTATAACTCAATATCGAATTTAGTTCAATCCAAATTAGCTTTAATTTATACCTTCATCCAAAAATGCTGAAAGGCGTGATGATAAAACTATTAAAATAATGTACTTTTTGTAATTATTTTTTGATTATAAGTATTTATCAATTTTCAATAATGTCTACATTTAATAAGAATGTTAAAAAAATCTGAAATATATTAGTTTGTAAGTGGGTAAATGAATACACAAATGGACCAATTTTCGTCAAGAAACACATGTACGTACATATTTTTTAATGATTTTATTGAAGCTAAAATTAAACTTCTAAAACATGCGTTTGCTAGATAATGTATTGATTTATTTTACTGCATAGAAATTAGAAATAGAAATTATTAAAAAGAAAGACAAACATTCCCGGGTTACGAATAACCCAACAATGTTTGAAAATCTCCTACTACCACAGAAGCCGAAAATGTTGCTTGTATTGTGATGGAGGACTTAGCCCGCCGAGGAATTGAAAACGCGACGCCCGGATGGGATCCAAGCGCTATGCCCACTCAACCACTGACCAGTCTAAAAATGCAGCATGATTATATTATTTGAAATGGGTGTGGTATAATACAAAATCTTTTTTGAAAATTTAACAAATCTGCCAACGACCTATGGAATAACCTTATAATACTAAAAATTTTAAAAAATTCTCGACATTTATTACATGCGAATGCTAGATAAAAGAACAATCTTTCGAAATCCATTTATAATTTTTTGTGGAAAAGAGTCAATTCTTCTAAAATCTGATTTGAAAACGACATATTTCTGGTATTCTCTGGTATTAATGCCCTCTTAAGGTGTTGCACATTCGAAATCATGTGAAATCACGTACTCGTTACGCAGATGGACATAAAATTGAAATTTCCGCTTAACATCGGCCGCATATTTTGATTTGTATTTTCAAAAAACGCTTAGCCAAAATGCATGTCTTTTTATTTTTATTTTGTAAGGTTCCGGTACGACTGTTAAAATTTTTTCCGATTTTAATTTTAAAAGAACTTGATTTGCCACAGTATAAAAAAACCATCTCCGAAATGGGGTTCGTGTAGAAGATTTTGCCCTTAACAATATTTTTTTAGGCCTGGATTTTTTTTCTGGACTTATAAATAGGTATATAATAAAATACTTGACTAGAACAGAGGCCAATGTGTGTTCTACTCACAGTATTTAATTAAACCATCTATAATATTTTTGGATTATCAAAATTTCACACAAAAAAACTTTTTTGTTCAAATAAATGCAAACTTTCTCGGTTTTGCGAATACCCTCGATATTTTAATTCCTCCTAATACCATCATTATTAGCAGAAAATGTTGCATTCGCAAGAATAATAATAATAACGTAGTATTTATATAGCGCAGTTTTGTGATATTTCACTTCAAGTGCGCTTAATTATAATAAACTTAAAATTAATCCTAGAGTGTTCCTTACGAGTCCTTACAAAATTGATTAAATAATGTGAAACAATAATATACAGTAAATACAAAGCAATTCCTAAAGAACAATATTAGCAACAAGAATCATAAAAACTTTTTTTTTTTTTTTTTTACAGTGAATACCGCACAAGAATCTCAACGGCTCCCGTCTGGAGCCAGTGAGACTATGGCATCCCCAATTGGGGTATGTTGTGAGGCTGAAGGTAGTGGGGAGGGGAAGGAGGTGGGGAAGAGGAAGGTTGGGAAGTACCTGGCTATTCAGATCTGGTCACTAAACACGGCTAAAGCCATTTTCAAGCAACGTTTCAATTCTGAATGGTGGTCTTACACCAGGGCGATACTAATAGTATCTTCCACTCTGGAACATGCCGCAAGTATACTATATATTATTTTAAATGAATTAATTGTGAAATAACACAAATTAATCAAATAAAATTTATTTGCGCATGCCGGGTTCGAACCCGCGACCTCCGGAATGTGAGTCAAGAGTCTTAGCCACTGGACTACGGAGGTAAATTATAATAAAGAATAGGAGGCAGTTTACGTTTAGAAATAATAATAACAGAGTGCACATAAAACTATAATAAGGAGGTAATCGATACCAAACAATTACCAGAAACTTGAGGAAACGTGGCTTATTATAGTAGATTGAAAACGAGTTAAAATTCATGAAAGGTATGATTTTTTAAATAAGTTTGTTTTTAAAGCTCTTTTGAATTCAACCAAGTTCTGGATATTAGTAAGAGCTGAGGGAAGTTTGTTCCAAATGAGCGGGCCAGTTACACGAAAAGATCGATCATAGTAAACGGCTCGATTTGACCTTTAAACGATTAGTAACATCTAGATCCGCTGACCTTAGAGTAAGCTGCCTCTCGCTTAAGTTTTGTCGGACACATATGGATGAATAGAATGATGGAGAACTTAACATAGGTTGAGCCTGCAATGTCTGGGTAGAAACCCCGCCATTCTGAAATAGGATGTTGATAAACTTTACCTACGGACTATAAAAAAATATTTTTGGATTGTAATTTCTGCCGTTTCAAAAATTTTATCTAATATTAAATCTCTACTGAAACTAAATGATTGTAATATGTTAATCATTTTCGTAAATCGAAAAAGTTGATCAAGTTATTATAATTTATGATAATTATGATAATTTCTCCAGGTTATCAAAAAATGGCCTTGGGCACGGATTTACTGATTCTGATTACATACTGGATCCGTGACAATGGGAAACGTGATACAAATCTTGACAAAATATCCGAAAAAAAATTTATCATATTTTATAAGAAAAGTGAAGTTGTTTTATAAAACAAGATAAAAATATTATGTAATTAATTAATTAAATCCGTGAAACATTTTTTTAATGATTAATGTGAAAACATATTAGAGATATGGCATTTAGTGGCGGTCCGTGACTTTTCAGTGAACTAGAGTGCCAAGATTGAAAAATATGACATTATTGATGTCGTTGCTGAAAATGATTTTTTTTGAGTTGCCATCGCGTTTGGGTCCCACCCAAGTGTCGCGTGTTCGATTCCTCGGCTGGCTAAGTCCTCCACAACGATACAAGCAACATTTTCCGTTTACTTTGATGGTAGTAAGAAATTATCAAATATTGTCAGGTTATTCATAATACGGGAATGTATCTCATTGTTTAAAAAAAATAAGACAAGATATAACATCAATTACGTTTCCTACAGAATTACAGAAACAACCTCAACAGATGCTCATACGTGACAGGCCGGCGTGGTCTAGCGGTAAGGCTTTTGACTCGCAATCCGAAGGTCGCGGGATCGAATCCCGGCGTGGGCAATTTTATTTGATTAATTTGTGTTTTTTCACGATTAATTAATTTAAAATAGTATGTAGTATATTTGCGCCACGTTCCAGAGTGGAAGATACTATCAGTATCGCCCTGGTGTAAGACCACTATTCAGAATTGAAACGTTACTTAAAAACGGCTTTAGCCGTGTTTGGTCACCAGATCTGAATAGCCAGGTACTTCCCTAACATCCCTATCTTCCCCATCTCCTTCCCTTCCCCACTACCTTCAGCCTCACAACATACCCCAATTGGGGATGCAATAGACTCACTGGCTTCAGCCGGGAGCAGCTGGTGCTCTTGTGAGGTATTCATATAAAAAATAAATAAAAAATTGACAATAATATTTCAGAAAAATATTTTTTTCAGTGTGCATGCATACATTTATTTAGTCACGGTTGTCATTTATTTGTAATCACAAGAAGACAGGATGTACATAAAACAAATTCAATTCATAACACAATTGTAATTTTAAACAACAGAAAAATTACATACACAAGAAATATCAAAGAAAAACATATTTTTGGAAAATGGATCAAAACAATGGATATAAAAAAAAAATATTCACATTTTATATACGTTAAGATCGTTAATACAAATTTTAACTTTTGATGTCATATTATTGTAATTATTACGTAATCTGTTTAACCGAGAATTTGGTTTACATTTTGTTTTGCATTGATCTACTTTGAACGGGACAGAACAGTGTAGCCAACTAATGTTTTTTTCTTTATTTTTATAACTTTATTGTATTTATAATTAATATTATATCTTTATTCTTTAAAACCCAAAGATAATGGAAATTATGTAATAATCTTTAGTCCTCTAAAGAGACTGTCAGTAACCTTTCTGAGCGTCCTTAACAGTTTCCATTCGCCAATAAATAATATCAATTTTGCTGTCATTGCAATTAACGTTTAACGTTTTTGAACGTCTGTGGCTAACATTTAAGTTGTAACCTTTATGTGGATATAATAATAAAAATATTTTTATTATTAAATCATATTTTTTATAAGATTATTATTAATAACACATATTCGGACTTGTTTCTGTCTTGAAACGGTGAAATGACATGGTATTCTTTGAAACTGTAAAAGTACTCATGCACCTTGTGAGAAATTCAAAATATTTTCTTTCAGTTTTCCCGAATGTGCGAAACAAGATTTTCAAAAAAAAAACTTATAGTCAACGTTGAAATCGAATAGATTTTTCGTACCACCTTCCCTACAATTGAAATAGGAAAACATCTTTAGCACCGTTGTGATTTGAATTTGATGAAACGAAAAATAACGACACTTAAAAGAGACAAATACATACGTCAGATACGTTTTTAGATTTTCACGGCGAAAAGTATTTTCGTTAATTGTTTTTGGGGTGTCATGCCGTGTTGCGCTACCTCCCTTTTTAAGCCAACGTTTTGGATAGTGTTGCAGTGTCCATCATAAGGGCAGATCCAGCGTAGCGCAACACGGCATAACACCCCAAAAATAAATAACGAAAAATACTTTTTATTTTTTTATTTATTTTATACATTTAATGATATTATTATTCAATCTATAAAAACAGTTTATTACGACAATTTATTGTGTTTATTATTGAATAATAATATTATTAAATGTATAAAACAAATAAAAAATTGAAATGGAGTTCTACAAAATAAACTTAATAACAATAAATAAATATAAACGAAAAATACAAACGTCTATAGGAACTAGCTTGCGAGAGAATGAGAGAGTATAATTGGTCACCTCTTTGTGCGATGCTACGTAGGCCTATCGGTCTTCTCTTTATGCGGTGCTTCGTAACCTCCCCCATGTGAGTTGCACACTCTACTTTTCTAAATTGTGTTTATTTTTCCAAATTCATTAAGGACGTGAATATTAATATCACCTATTTGGGCTTGGTTTTGTTGTGAAATGGCTTGAATAGCGAACTGTGCATTGTAAATGTAGGTATACGTGAGCCTTTTAACACATTCCATGCATTTTCTTTAGTTTTTCCGGGTGTGCGGAGACGTGCTACGAGATTTGCTAAAACCGTGAGCGTGTAACATGTTTACAAGCTGTTTGAGACCTTCCTAAGCTACTATTGAGCGATGGATTTTTCTACGGTTTGACGTTTGTAAATGTGTAGAGTGGCTATAATGTAGCTTGTAACGATATCAGCAGCCGTCGGGACATAAATAGTGCTCTGCTAGCGATCTGGCTGGTCAGTATTCACGAAGCTCTCGCTATGCACGGGCTCGAGCAATACTCGACACTCACTTATCGTTAAATAATCGAACTTTAATCACGTCAGTTAATAAATTAATAAAAATCGGATAATTGCAATAGTATCCGGTTAAAACTAATGAATCTCATCAAATCAGTGACACTTATCGTAATCTAAGTGATCTACATCATAAATATAACATTAATTTAGATTAGACAATTAAAGTAATTTCTAAATAAAACATCAAAGTGAATTAATATTTGATTGCGATCTTCTATATTTTGTTTTTAATGCCTTCAAAACATTTGCGAGTACACAGAATTCAAAATAAAATACGTTAATAGTTGAAAAAAGAATGCGTGAATTATTGTAAACAGATGTGTGAAATATTTCAGACTACGCATGTTTGATATAATTTCAAATTTAAAACTATTTGTTTACCGACGGAGAGGCATGGCTTAAAATAGTTCAGCGTTGATTTTGTGACAGAAAGTGCTGCAAAGCTCAGGAAATATTTTGTGGAGTGATAAAAAATAAAATACAAAAATATATAATCACTGCGTGAGAAAAGAATTTCTTGAAACGACGGTAAGTCTGATTTGAAATCTAATTATAATCTAATTTTAAATATTATTTTCTGTCATTCTAACACGTGAGAAGTGAGTTCCTCTTATATTTGACAGATGATATATACAAGTTTGCACTTCCTTCGTAAAACATTTTCTTTATTATATATTTATACTTTGTTCTTACATGTATATATATATATTTTTTAATTACATATGCCTATACCGGCGTTAATGTTTTATAATGTAAATGGTATTTATCAATAGTTGGATGTTTTTCTTTAATTTATTTGACAAGATAATATTCGTAACTAGCGCAGAACCCTCAATAATCACATGATTTGTGAATCTCATTGCATTTTGAAAAAAAAAATTGTCTATTTTCTTTATAAAATATATTTGTTGACAAATTATAAAGATATAATAAGTTTAATGATATCAAAAGTAATGGAGGATGAAAAGGCAATCGTAAGTCATGCAAAATCTTTTGCCCGCAAAGTCGTATCTTTTCCTAGCTTTAAGTTTCTTGTAAAAGTGTAAATATCTGAATTGACCAGCCAGAAAAATTTAAGCAAAACATGTAAACACCGAAAACCGGGGCTACTTTGCATCGTATGGGGGAACTTTTCATAAAGACGAATTAATAATGATTCCTAGAGGTGCCTAAAATATTTGGTTTATGGCATTAAATTGCGTTAATTTGCGGTATGCAGTGAGATAATATGGAAACACAAAAGTGATGTAAAGTCACCCTCTCAGAGGAGGAACCATACTTCATTTTTCAAAAGTCTACCAAATTTATAAAACTAACTACTTACACTTTAAATGACATAAGATGTTATTCATTCGTCATATTATCTTATTATTAAATTTCAATAAAACTACCTACTCATTGCTCATACCTTTAAAAAAATTGTAAAAAATTCCAAAATAGTGACACAAAGTAACCCCGGTTTACGGAATTTCAAATAAAGAATGACTAATTATTGAAATAGTTTTGGTACCTACTTTATCACATGTCTGCTATGATTTATGCTTATCAATTTCAATTCTGATAATTAAAAGTTCATTGAGCTTGAATAATTTTACGCATTACGCGGGAATACGGTTTAAAATTTCACACGCACTCATGCACCGACCACCGATATTAGTATGTATAATAAAAGACCCGAGATGCCCAAGCAGATCAAGTTAATCGATCACGTGAATTTGCATGTGAATGAAGCAAGCAGTTGTATGTATAAAAGAGAATTGTATGGCGTTTTCTTTACACCCCTGCAGAGAAATGGGCTAAAGGTTGATTAGATAGTTAGGAGTGTTAGAACGCCTTGTTTTCATGTATATGTTAACATCAATATATTTTAAAGGCAATAAATGGTACTTTCTGCTACGTCGTCGGGGGTTAAGGTTTTCTATAAGCAATCCGAAGGGTTCAAATCCCGGCATGCGCAAATAATTTTTATTTGATTAAATTGTGTTTTTTCACAATTTTATACTTCAATAATAATATAAGGTATATTTGCGGCACGTTCCAAAGTGGAAGATACTCTCAAGTATCATATCTGGTGTAGGACCACTATTTAAAATCGAAACGTTGCTGGAAATGGCTTCAGCCATATTTTGTGATCAGATCTGGATAGCATAAAATCTGAAAAGTAGCAAACAGAATTTAAAAAAAAACAATTATGAAACCAAGTAAGTTGCGAAGGAAGTAGACAAGTTATAGGTAGGTACCTAATTTAAGGTAGTTATTTTGTGTCCACCAAACAGTGGCTTTAGGGATTATCAGAAAAATAACTAGTATTTTTAAAATATTGTCATAGAGGTTACTGAAAATACTCTACCCAAATTATGACGTAGAACCATAGAAGTCGCTGAAAACCCTCTGCCCAAAACCTAGTTCCTCTCATCACAGGATCTCCTAGTGATGAGGACTAAGAAAAAAATGGTAAATTTATACAAAGCCGGGACCAGCTCATTTTGGACAAAAATAAATAAATATATACCCCAGTAGATAGGTAATAATTAGATGTAATTAATTCCGTGAGCGGAAATTGAAAATAATGTATATTATCGTCAATTTCTTAAATTTAAAAATACGAAAATGTCATTTTTCAATGACTTCCATGTTGTTATCTTTACTTTAAAAAACAGCCTACGTTTTTAAATGGTTTGTCTGGCTACGCAGGGTTTGTCTAGCGGGCTTGTGAATATTATCTTAACTTTAAAAAACAGCCTACGTTTTTAAATGGTTTGTCTGGCTACGCAGGGTTTGTCTAGCGGGCTTGTGTGACAGATCGGCCGCGCCA
This sequence comes from Limnephilus marmoratus, assembly GCA_917880885.1. NCBI lineage: Eukaryota > Metazoa > Arthropoda > Insecta > Trichoptera > Limnephilidae > Limnephilus > Limnephilus marmoratus. Next base: position 40,243,598 of record OU862921.1, read on the forward strand.
TGTCAGTTTCGAAGACGCGAAGTGAATTTTGATTTTACGCAATTGAAATTTAAAATGCATCATTTTCCGCCTCCCCCAATGCAAAAAGTTTCCGAAATACGTAATTCTAACAATTATTCAACTTCTGCAGTGTTTTTTCGTGAAAAAGTGCATATTACCGCTTTTGCACTTTGAAAAATGACATTTTCGTATTTTTAAATTTAAGAAATTAACGATAATATACATTTTTTTCAATTTCCGCTCACGGAATTGATTACATCTAATTATTACCTATCTACTGGGGTAAAAATTTTTTTTTTTTAGTGTAAAATGAGCTGGTCCCGGTTTTGTATAAAATTAATAAAAAAATAAATATCTCTTTTAATATTTATTTTTCACAAATCTCTTCTTAAAATGTCAAAAATAATTTAAGAAAAAAAAAATGAAAAGTTGTGCAAGTGTCATACATGTCCTAAGTGTCTATCTCTGTAGAGGGATAAATTAAATTAATAAATTAGCTAATTATTTAGTTATTAATGTACATTTACCAATTTTTTTACAATGTTAATTTACGACTGCAGTTACATCGATCAATACAAGGTTAACCGCGACTCAAGAGTGTAGAAATCGCTGCATAATTTCAATGAAACACAAATATATTATTCGCACTTTCGTGAATTGGCGTTAATAAATTTCATGGCGTTATATGTATTGTATCTACCCACTGCTTTTAAGAAATTTCCCTACATTTAAAAGTTCGTGTTGATGAAAACAATTCACTTTGTATTCACCAGTTATATTAAAATTATCAACAAGTTTCGAAACCAATGGTTCCCATCAGGATAAAATTAAATTTAAATGAATTATTTTTATTTTATCCTGACGAGGGAATCATTGGTTTCGAAACATGTTGATATTTTTGATTATCTTAATTTAATAAAATGAGGCCAAAAAGTGAATATTGAAGAAGTCGGTGATGCCCCCGCATTCCGAATTTCCACCGATTTGAAACATAATTCTCTTAAACACTTCAAGTTTTTAATTTCCTAAAAAAATATATGTTATTTTTTAATACAATATTACATACATTTGAGAGGCCGAACCGGTAATTGTAAGAAATTCGCTTCCTACGAAAATGACTAAAAACACATTGTGTTCTGTTAATTAACACGTTATAGGTATGAAAAAATTCACAGTTGTAACTTAACCAGATTTTTGCTCTATTTTAAACGAGTTGTGTTTATTTAAATATTTTCACAATGTTCGCTTAATTGTTATGATTTTTTTAATATTAGCGCACTCCCTCCAACATTCGTATTTAAATAACTCCCTTTCAAACCGTCTTCTTCTTCTTTTGAACGCTTACCACCTTGCAATTATTATTATTCTGATAATATAATTTTAATTCATAACATTTTTAACTGTTACTTACATTTAATGATATTGTCATATAATAATATGTCACAGAACTGATGACCCCCCGTACCCCTTGTCACACGATGTCACACATCTCTATCCCCCCCCCCCCTTAAGGTGTGGCATAATTTATGGATGGCCCCTTAGTTGTCAAAATTAGCTTAATGTGGAATGTACCTACATATTATTATATTACATCAATTTACAACATTCATACACATTTATATATTTTTGGCAAATATTAATTTAGTTTTCCAATACCCGCCTTAGAAATGGTTAGTAAAGTTTGTTAAGTATTTATAATTTTCAATCTCTTAATACCACAGCACATTGCAATTATTTCAATCAATATAACACCGAGACTTGCAGTTGCGAAATTGTCATTAAATTTGAATAAAACACAATTATATTCGCGGTGTGACGTCCCATCCGTTCTTGCTACTACTTTTGAGGAATGCCGTATTGGTTAGTTAGTAAGCTATGTATTTATCATTTTCATTCTTAAAATGCCACGGCAATTATTGCAATCATTTTAAACCACGATTTGCAGTGTCGAAATAGTCATTTGTGTTCAATAAATACAAAACACCGACACGGAATATGGTCGCAGTCAGTTTCTCCGGTGATAATTGCATCACTGTGTGCATTCATTGCACTGGGAAAAGTCCCGGCCAGGTTAGGCAGATGCCGGTTAGCACGGGCAGTACTTCTAGTAGCTCTCTGTTAACTCCAGGGTCCGTATGGCGGAAGAACAAACGCCAGCATTAAGTACACTGGCCGAGTTAGGATTGATTACTGAGGGAACACCGCGGGCCCGATACAGACTGAGGATTTTAAGAACGAACAAATGAAAAATTTTAATAAAAAAAATCTAGTGCGGTTTACACGCGGTAGAAGCGAAACTTTACCAAAATAATCTCAACCAATACTTGAAAAGTGCGGTCATAATCGGTGCGACGAATGAGCGCAGACCTAGCGTAATTTCAGTTTCATATCTCAACCAATAGGAGCCTTTAAAAGTGACATCATAATCAAAGCGACGAATGAACGCAGTTGGTGCGTCGCAGGTGCAGTAATCGCCATTTCCGTTTTATCCAAAATCTAAATCACAACGGGGTTTTAGAAGTTTCACTTCAAAAATATATAATTATATTAAATCATCAAAGAAGATAATATAAAAAAAATCAGAGTGCGCAATTCGTACGCGGTAGAAGTGAAACCTTCAGAAAACTAAAGTAGACAAGAGAGTGGGGACTAAGACTAAGAAGCACTTTTTTTATCAATGTAAAGAATGATTTTTTGCATATTTTGTCGTCGAATTCCAGTGCACCTTTTTCTATACATTTGGTAATCTTATTGTGTTTTCTTCTTCGGAGTCGCTTTCTTTTGCCTGTTCATTTTGCAGTGGTTTGAAGATTAGATTTGATTTTACAACAAAAATTTTTTTTTTGGATTTCATAGGATTCGATCATTGGTCCGCTAAGTTTCTGGCCGCCGAGATTCGTCAAGAGCTTGTATACCGCTACACTAAAGGAGACTTGCGTGGGACTGTGGATTTATCGCATCGCGACTGGGGATTTATCATATTGTGTTGATTTATCGCATTGTGACTTTGGAATTATCACATTGGAACCAATTACCCGTAAATTAATAAATATTTTATTGCTTTCTCATTCTCTCGCTGGTTAAATTCTATAGATGTATGACACTTTTTGTGTCGTTCATCGAGTTTCAAATAACAACGGTGCCAAAGAAGTTTTCACTTTAGTAAATCTCAATGAAACATAAGAATCACGGTCGCAACTGGGAATTAAACCCAGATCTTCAAGACCGCTTCTAAGACATTGTAAATAATTTTCGTAATCAACATCTTAAATTATTAACTCACATATTTTTAACCGCTTGTTGATAAAAAAAAAAACAAGTAACAAGTATGAGCACACTTGAAAACTGCGCAGTACAAATTTAATATTTTTATTAAAAAAAAATACATGATTTCCACACAGGAGGCCTTGAGGAAAATAATTTCCCTCAGGGCCTATGTCATCTTTGAGGATGCTGTGTGGAGGGTTTTTTTAAGGAAAGGAAGGAGAGGAGAGTTCTGGGAAGGAAAAGGGTTTAAGGGGTGGGTAGGAATCTGGGGTTCAGTATGTTCTGGTCATCCGCCTCCAAGACCTAGACAAACCTCACCCCATGAACCCGGGCACCCCTGCTAAATCACCAAACGTAGCGAACCACTTGGGGTGACCTATGGTAGAGGTGTTGGTTATCCAATAAAGGTTCCCGGGGCGGCGGTACCCATTCCCGCCTCCCAAATTGAATCTAATGAATTACTATTTCAATAATCGCAAATTCTTTTGTTGGAGACATTTTAATTAAATGAAAACCGATAACTTTGTAAAAATGCCACCATTATAATCAATATATATATTTTTTTATTTAAATAGAACATACAACGAAGTTGCATTCCCATGAGTAATCAAAACTCATTAAGGGATCGCCAATTGCTACTATTGAAAAGTTAAACCCAAGTCAACCCAATATGCAGACACATTAAATGCAGAAAAATTTATGGTGTTTTTACAAAGTTATTTGTTTTCATTTTAAAAATGACGCCACAAAGCGTATTTGCAAAGGTTGAAGAAGTCATTTTAATTAATGTATGATAACTTTTTACTAATTAATCACCACTCATTGTAATGTTTTTATGTTTATAGTTATTTGTTCATTGTCATTTTTATTAATTTTTATTTTATCCTGACGAAGAAACCATTGCGCATTGGTTTCGAAACATGTTGATAATTTTTTATTAAATAAAATACACAAAATGATTTGTTTTCATTTAATTTAATTTAAAAATGAATAAAATAGTTATTTTTAGTCATGAGGTGTAGTAGGTGTTTAAAGACATTACATATTTCTTGAGCTTTTTCATTATTTTCACACACATTACGTACTAATATTTTTGGTATTTTTTGTTAACATTTTGCTTATATATTTTTCAATTTAATTATAGTTTGGTAAATATTATGTGTTTTTGAATTATGTTACTGTAATAGGAAATACGATAAAATTCGTATGAATTAGTAGCATAATACTTGGGTCGATATATTATACCTAGTCAATGGGTAAGGCTTTCGACTAGCGATCCAGTGATCACAGGATCAAATCGTGACGGGCAAAAGTAAATTTTATTTGATGTGATTTGTGTTATGAAGTCGGGGACGTTCAAGAAAAACATGGCACCACCAAGAGAATCAGATATTTGAGTCGAGCCATGTCAAGAGTCAGAATAATAAAAGAGCATGTATAAGTCGCTGTATGAATGTGAACGAGGCAAGGAGTGTGTGCTAAGACCGAGTTGTTTGCTGTTCGTCCTCGTGATGGTTAGTTAGTTAGATTTGTGTTATTTAACATTTTTAAAATATTTATGGTACTCTTACGACACTTTCGTGGCTTTTTGGCTTTTTTAGCTTTCGTATAGAGGAGGAATGTCACTTCCATATTCCACCTGACGCGCTTCTGAATGTCATTTTGTTGGGTCTATATAAGCATGTGTGCATTATTTTCAGCCTATCGATATTATTATTTTTTATGTTCAGTTTCAAATGACCACACTGTAGTCCGCAGGTCTAGTGGGATAACAAGTCCATAAAATAACAAGTGCTTGTAAAAACAATAATAATGTAAATAACGCGTGCGTTGCAATTCGCATTCTTTAATTTAGCAATGCATCAATAGTTATGTATTTATTTTTCCCGCGATAATGCGGTCCCTGGCGTGGCGATAAGTAAGTCTGGCAATCTACACAGCAATCCATTTTATCTTATTTGTGATTAAACATCTCTAGACGGTTGTTAAACTGTTGACTTAGCCGTGACCTCCTCGAGAATTAAACCTATAAATATTATGGTAGTAAATTGAGGTGATATACAGGATGTTAAAGGACGTACTTGATTTACTTTACCACTGATTCGTGACATATTTGATTTGGAGTAAAAAATGTAAACGAAATTTTGATCTCCGACGACATTTTTAATATACAGGGTGTCCGGGGGTAAAGTGCATTAACTTCGGGAGGTGATACTACATGATAGTACAAGTAAAAAAGATAAATAACTCTTTTCGAAATTCAAACTTTTAGGGGTAGTTTTGAGGTAAAAAGATAAAATTAGTCCGGCGTGTACGGTCAGATTTATTATTTTTCGCTGTTACGATACGGGCCAATCACAATCGAGTCGGGCGTCCGGCGGGCTCTCAGCAAGTAAGTTCGTACCTCACACTAAGGATTTTTAGTAGGTACGTCTTTTTGTATGGGAAAAAAATGTTGGAATTTCGGAAAAAGTTGTTAATCTTTTTTACTCCTACCATCATGTAGAATCATCTCCCGAAGTTAATGCACTTTACCCCCGGACACACTGTATAATCAGTAGGTATTGAACAATTATGGGCGTGGTGAGGGGTTGGGCGGTTACTCGGCTGAGTGACCAGTGACGACATGCGGAAGAATTTTTTTTTTTGTAGAAAAAAAATACATCAAAAAATTCACCGGAGACCAAAATTTCATTTACATTTTTTACTCCAAATAATGTCAGGAATCACTGGTTAAAGTAAGTCATGTACGTCCCTTAACATCCTGTATAAGTGCTTCCCAAATTTATTCGAGCCCTTTTTAAAGTACGTTAAAAAATACGTTCGCTAAAGTTCGTCGGTTTTTCGACAAGTTGGAATATATATGAAAATAAATCTCAAATCCGAAAAAAACTGTCCAAAGACGCGAAACTAGCCGTCCATAATGGAGTACTGGTACCTACCCTGATGTATGGCAGTGAGGCACGGAACTGGCAGAGGAAGGATGAAAGTAGACTGAACGCTGTAGAAATGAGATCCCTGAGGCGTATGTGTGGTAAAACCATGTATGATCGTGTGAGAAATGTGGAAATCCGCAAAGAATGCAAGGCTGATGTAAGCGTGATGAGTAAGATCAAGAAAGGAACGCTCCGATGGTTTGGGCATGTAGAGCAAATGAATGAGGAAAGGAGTGTAAGGAGAATATATGACGCAAATGTGAATGGTAGAAGAAGTCGAGGACGCCCAAGAAAGACATGGCACGACCAAGTGAATCAGATACTTGAGTCGGGCCATGTCAAGAGTCAGAATAATAGAAGAGAATGTATGAGACGTTGTATGAATGTAAACGGGGCAAGGAATGTGTGTCAAGACCGGGATGTTTGGCGGTCCGTCCTCTCTGCCTACCCCTGCGGGGAAACGGCGTGATGGTTAGTTAGTTAATTAGTTAGTTATGATTATTTTTTTTTATTTTGAATCTAAGTGTTTTAACCCTTTCGGTCGTAATGAGTTATTATGTAGTTTGGTTGAAATATGTTTTCCGCAACTTAAAATTTTAAATTGCACCGAATATTACACGTTTTCTTTAAAATTTCAACACCACCCGCAACTAGCAATACTTTTATGTTGAATACATTATTTTTTTTGATTTATTTTTCAGAAACTAAATAAGTCTAGATATGTTTTAGAAATAACTAGGCCACCATAATCCACCATCTCATGCTTGTTATCTGCGTATACACAATAATTACGCATTGGATCATTTTTATAACTATGTGTGATCTTTTGTAAACTTCAGTGCAAATAATAGTAAATTTATGTAAATATTTACGGTGATATGGTCCAAGGCTAATGCCTTTCTTCACTCAGGATTATTCGCCTAATCAGTTTTACTCAATGTTCATATCCATCAAAGAAAAATTCAACACATTACAATTCCACGAACATCTCAATTTTCCTTTACAGTTGAATATTGAATACTTACCTACATAGAATCAGCAAGACTCCTATAAGTATGAATCAAGGGCGTGTATAAGTTCAAACAGCCCTCCATCTCAAGAATTTTTGAAATTACACAACCACAATAATCGAAATAACAATAAAATCCGCGTTCCTCAAACACACACAACAAAATATGGCATAAAAGCTCTGAACTATATTATCTACACACTATATAATTCGCTTCCAGATATGTACAAAAGCAAAAACAAAGTAATGCTTTAAAAAAATTTATTTTTTTAGTGTATTTGAAAAGGAAAATGTGTAATTTTCTTGTTATGTTTTGTTCTGTCTTGTCTCTTTTTCTCTCCCTTTATTTGTATATCTTTGTGTTTTTTTCTTTACTTGTTTTATCTTGTTGTTTGTTCTAATTATGCTTTCTTTTATTTTTATGTTGTATGTGAATCTTTTATTTTTGATATCAAAACACCATTTTAAAATTGCACCTATTACTTCCCCAGTACGAATTTTAATTACATACCGTCCTAAAATGGGTTTTATAATTCACCAGGATTGCTTGAAAGTGAAGTAAATAATAAATTCAGGTAAGTAGAAGTCGCTAAAAACTTTCTAATCATTTTCCACGCCCCCCTCTCTCTCTCTCCCTTACCTGCCCCCAGGATCGAACTCCCTTATAGTCGAATCCCCCTTATGGTCGGACCCCCCCCCCCCCCGTTTGAATACTATAGCTAAAACCTTGCTTTGAATAATGGTTTTACGCTACGTTTTGGTGATTGTGCGAAGTATTTAAAAATAACATTCATCTACAACTAATGGAGTTACACAAGGTAGTAAATTTATGTAATAAATACTGGTGATTTACCAATTACCATTATCAATTAATATATGGTAGCAATTTGGGAAAATATAAAATTTAACTCACTCATTATTATTTTTTTTTAAATAAGGATCATTCTTTAAGCCGCCGCTACCCGAATTAGCGATTTCTTACATATCTCCCTTAAACATTTGAAGTTTTTAAGCTCTTAAAAAAATATTTGTTATTTTTGAAGATAACATCTAGACGTGTTAGAAAAATTCCCTTGATAGAAAAAATCGCACAGTATGCTCCGAAAATTATTATAAACACGTTTATTTCAGTTATTTTATAAGTTATAGTTGTGAAAAAATTCACAATATTTTTTTAAATGATACCTTTCACGAGATTTTTGCTCTATTTTAAAAGAGTCGTGTTTTATTAAACATTTTCGCAATTTTCGCATCGATTTTATCGTTTTAAATATTAGCGCGCTCCTCTAACATTCTTAATTACATATCTCTTCGTCTTCTTCTTTTTGAGCGCGGATGCGGTGCCTTAAAAACAAGTAGTTATAATTGAGGTTTCTATCCTCGACTACGAATCCATGGATCGCGGGGTTCAGACCTATTTGTGTTTTATCACAATTTATTCACTTTTATAACAAAACTAGCTGATCTGGCGAACTTCGTACCGCCTCAGAATCAAAAACTGTTGTCAACTTATTAGCTGAATTGATCTAAATTGTTTCTCCCTGCGTATTCTTTCCCCTCTCGCGTTCCCTCTCCCTCTCCCCACTCCACTTCTCCCCTTCCCCCGTCCCGCTCACCCCCCTTCCTGAATTCCTTTCCCCCCTCCCCCCTGCCCCTTCCCCCCTCCTCCCTCCCCCCTCCCCTCCACCCCCTCTCCCCTCCCCCCCCTTCCCCCACACCGCCCTCCCCCCTCCCCCCTCCCCCGGTTCACAGTTCAATATTATACCCCTTACAATATTGCTGCAGTTCTTTCAAAATAGGAGAATTCGTTCCATACAAAATGTATGGGAAAATAATTTTCTTCGGAGTGGAACACCCTTTACTTTTAGGGGGATGAAAAATAGATGTTGGTCGATTCTCAGACCTAACACATAAGCATAAAAAATTTCATCAAAATTGGTCCAGCCGTTTCGGAGGAGTATGGCAACAAACACCGTGACACGAGAATTTTATATATTAGATAATAATAATAATATTCAGAATAGTGGCGACACTTTCCAGAGTGGTAGATTATTTCAGTATCGTCCTGGAATGGCTTTAGTCGTGTTTGGTAACCAGATTTGAATACTTAACACCCTCTTTCCCCTCCCCACTACTTTCAGCCTCACAACACACCCCAATTGGGGAATCCATAGTTTCAAAGTCTTCAAATGGTTGGAAGCAATTGGGACTCTTGTGCGGCACCAACATATAAAAATATATTTAAAAAAACCGTTTCATAATTGCGCCAACTCGTGATATCCATTTTTTTGTAAACGAACTCTAATAAAATTATATCCCTGACCGACTGAACAAAGTTATTAACAATGATGGAACAATTTGAGAGGCGGGTCATCCTCTATGCCATTGGTCACCCTAAGTGGTTCGCTACGAAAATGCTGAATTAGCAGAGGTGCCCGTGTTCATGGGGGTGAAATTTGTCCAGGTCCTAGTGGTGGATGTATCTGCCCACTAGCTGCGTAGCCGAATTGGGAGAGACTTGGTTGAGGGAGACCTTTTGACCTCTCCAGCAGGGATGGATTCATACGTCCGTCATTCCTGGACACACAGAACCCCAGATTCCTAACCACTAACCACCCCCTCTTGCCTTTTCCCTTCCCAGATCTTCCTCTCCTTCATTTCTCTTAAAAAACCTCCACACAGCATCCCTAAAGACGTCGTTGGCCCCGAGGGAAATTGTTTTCCTCAGAGCCTCCTATATGGATCTAAGTTTAAAAAATGGACATGTATTTCACCTTCTTGTTTTTTTTTATATACAGGGTGTCCGGGGGTAAAGTGCATTAACTTCGGGAGGTGATTCTACATGATGGTAGGAGTAAAAAAGATTAACGACTTTTTCCGAAATTCCAACATTTTTTTTCCCATACAAAAAGACGTACCTACTAAAAATCCTAAGTGTGAGGTTCGATCTTACTTGCTGAGAGCCTGCCGGGCGCCCGATTCGATTGTGATTGGCCCGTATCGTAACAGCGGAAAATAATAAATCAGGCCTCACACGCCGGACTAATTTTATCTTTTTACCTCAAAACTGCCTCTAAAAGTTGGAATTTCGTAAAAATTTATTAATCTTTTTTATTTGTACTATCATGTAGAATCATCTCCCGAAGTTAATGCACTCTACCCCCGGACATCCTGTATAATATCAACATTAATATCTAATGTTTATGTTCGTAGCAATGGTAAAAAATCATATCGAATAATTTAATGACTTTCAAGTATTTTCAAGTTCACCTCATCATTTCATTAACAAACACGGTAGGTACGGCAAATTTTTCTCCAATTTAATAATACACCAAAGTAGCGAACCACTCGGGGTGACCTATGGTAGGTGGTGAAGTGCATTGTTAAGAAATTATAATCATGAAATTTAGCCTTAGTAACTAATGGGAGCAGACATGTTTTTCGAATTCAATTTTTCAAAATCAATTTTTTTTTTTTACGTTAACTCCACGCAGGAGGCCCTGAGGAAAATAATTTCCCTCAGGGCCTATGTCATCTGGGATGCTGTGTGGAGGGTCTTTTTGAGGAGAGGAAGGAATTAACATCGGTCTTGAAGAGACCCATGTTGTAGGAAGGAGGAAACACAGAGGCCGGCAAATCATTCCACAGCCGAGCTGTTGAACACAAGAACGAGTCGAAGAAACGACCCGTTCTCGTGTGGCAAATGTCAACCGTTTACAAATGTTGGGCACGCGTTTGGCGTGTTTCCCGACTATGCACCGGTGCCGAAGGGATCAATGATGCTAGTTCCTCGGAGCATCTTCCATTGTAATACCGGTAGAACAAGGATAGCATTCCCACCCGACGCCTGTGCTCTAAAGATTGCAATCCGTCTGTTAAGATGGGAGAATCTATCAAACGGACCATCTATCAAATTGTTCGAATATCAGTTTTTCGAAAGACTAATTTTTCGAACAGCAATTGGACGAAAGACATATTTTTGGAATTTGTTAATCAACTTTTAAAATATATATTTCACTTGCTTATGACTAACGAGATACTGTTAGGTTAGGTTAGGTTAGTTTATATTGTCCATCCTATAATAAAATACTCTTGTACCTACTGTACACATAATTATATCAATTCGAAAAACTAGTGCTTCGGTCGATTGATGTTCGAAAAATATGTTTTCGAAAAATTGCATTTCGAACAAATGAAGACGAAAAATTGTTTTAGAAAAATTGCAATTCGGTCAATTTACCTTGACCCGTAACTAATTGGTTTGCGCCTATACTTCATGTTGATCAAATATGATATATCATCATACGTAACTTTGAACAATTTATATGCGGGCCCCTTTGTGGTGCGGCTCACAGACTGCAGCCTTGATAGCCTGAGTATAAATACGGCCCTGTAATTCTATTTTTCAGATTTTTAAAAGAGTGCAAACTGGAGCAAATTTATTGTGGCAAACTAAGAGCTCTATAGATTTATTCTTATCTTGGCATAGATCACAAAATCTTTGATAATTCACATTAAATACACATTTATACAAGAAGTATAAATGTTGTAGGTAATGATTAATGATTACCCACGCTTCAAATGTCAATATTACAACCAAGTGTTTACCAATACAATAATAATATTATGGTTGATATCACACACTCCAAATAAATCGATTCTTGAGCTATATGATATATTATTTCTCTTGAACATTTCAAGTTCTCAAGTTTCTAAAAAAATATGTGTTGTTTTTAAAGATAATACCTACACATGAGCCATGCTGAAATGGTAATTGTATGAAATTACCTCCATAGAAAAAAATCGCAAAGGATGCTCCGAAAATTATTATAATCATGTTTTTCTCTGTTATTTTACAAGTTAGGGAACGTACCCATACTACGTGACCAACTTTTTGCAATTTTTAATCCCCCGGTGACCAAAAACCTAAGCCCGCCGCCGCTCATTTGTACCAAGCGTGACATTTTGAAGACCCCCCCCCCCCCTAAACGTGTCACGTAGTATGGGTACGTTCCCTTAGATGTCTGAAAAAAAAATCAGTGTTTCTTTAAAAGCTATTTAAGACATTTCCCACGACGCTTTTACTCCATTTTAAACTAGCCGCGTTTTATTAAAAAAATTCACAACTTTCACCTTAATAGGTATTATCGTTTGAAATTTAGCGCGCTCCCGCTTACATTCCTATTTACATATATTCTTCTTCAGGGGCCATTCATTTATTACGTAAGACGATTTAGGGGGGGAGGGGGGTCGACCATGTTTATTTTTTCTTACAAGGGGGTGGGAGGGTGTCTCGATAGTTCTTACGTAAGATCACAAAAATGCGCAAAGTTAAAATTATTAGTACCTTTGTAAGAACAAACAAACATTTCTAAAAATTGTTACTTTCAAAAATAAACATTAAAACAAACCAAACATGTATTCATTTTTTCGTTTAGATTCTTACGTAATAAATATTATACAGGGGGGGAGGTGGTCAGCCTATTCTTATTTTTCAGACTGTTAGGCGCGGTATATCCACTCAAAAAGAAGAAGACGAAGAGATATGTCAATACGAATGTTAGAGAGAGCGCGCTAATGTTAAAATTGACAAAATTTAAGCGAAAATTGTGAAAATGTTTATTTATACACGAATCGCTTAAAATAGAGCAAAAATCTGGGGGGGGGTGTCTAAAAGCATTTAAAGAAACACTGTGAATTTTTTCATACATATAACTTGTAAAATAACTGAAACAAACGTGTTTATAATAATTTTCGGAGCATACTTTGCTACTTTTTTCTATCGAGGAAATTTCATAAAATTTGCGTTTCGGCGCGGGGAATATATTATTTTCAAGAATAACATATATTTTTTTAAGGGTTTTAAAACTTAAAAGCGTTTATGGTACATATGTAATAAGTCGGTAGAAATGGCGTATGCCGCGGCTGAACGTGATTATATGAATCCACTATCCGTCACAAAGTGTGCAAATTATTCACGTGTGATGATTACTCGCCAATTTATTTATACACTTTAATGGTCCAGTTTACGTTTTTTATACGCGCTTCATATTATTTTATACTTTGAATAGATTGCAAAATTTGGCAGAGATAAACGAATTCGGATGGTATTTTCTCCCTGTGATTCAGAAAATGAATTCAAATTAATAATTGCGTTTTCGTTATTTGTTTTTGGGGTGTTATGCCGTGTTGCGCTACCTCCTTCTTTAGCCAACGTTTTGGACATCGTTGCAGTGTCCATCATCAGGGCAGACCCGGCTTGTCACGATTATTTTGTACTGGCGAAAGTTAGTGGTGCTGGCGACACGGTATCGCTTCGTAGTAAATAAGCACACACTTCACGACTAAAAATTACACATCTACCGGATCTGCCGGGTCTGCCCTGATGATGGACACTGCAACGATGTCCGAAACGTTGGCTAAAGAAGGAGGTAGCGCAACACGGCATAACACCCCAAAAACAAATAACGAAAATGCTTTTGGCCGTGAAAATCTTAAAACTTATCTAATAATTGCGTTGTTTTTTTATCGCGAAAATGACACAATGTGACAACAGTGTCAAACATTAAGATTTCGTCTTATCATCGAGGTTGAACTCAATATCCAAATGACTGTTTACGGAAGATTTAGAGCACCGGTGTTATATTTTAACTTTTTGCTATATGAGTTTTAGACACAATTAAGAAAATCTAATTATGTGCTAAAATAGTGTCACAAAATGACACTACTCCGATGATTTTTAAATATATATCAAAAAAGATTTCCGGCCTGCCCAAATTTTAATGTTCGTTTGATTGATGCGTTTTTCTGGTAAGACATCATGGGTTCGATTCCCAGTTATAATAATAATAATAAATTTGGATAACTTTAATAGCGCTGTTTTTGCGAAAAATCGCCTCAAGAGCGCTGTACAAATTAGCATGGATTTTACTTTAGAATTTACTTAACTTAGGAGGCTAGATAACAACTCGTCTTGCAGCTATCAAGCGTATGGATTATTGGAATTCTAGCCCCCCGATAAATTAAATAAAATGTCTTTTTATATTATGTATTTCAATTTACTTTAACTATGTAGGGGGCTAGATAATCTCTCGTCTTGCAGCTATCAAGCGCATGGATTATTGGAATTCTAGCCCCCCGATAAATTAAATAAAATGTCTTTTTATATTATGTATTTCAATTTACTTAACTATGTAGGGGGCTAGATAACCTCTCGTCTTGCAGCTATCAAGCGCATGGATTATTGGAATTCTAGCCCTCCGATAAATTAAATAAAATGTCTTTTTATATTATGTATTTCAATTTACTTAACTATGTAGGGGGCTAGATAATCTCTCGTCTTGCAGCTATCAAGCGCATGGATTATTGGAATTCTAGCCCCCCGATAAATAAAATAAAATGTCTTTTTATATTATGTATTTCAATTTACTTAACTATGTAGGGGGCTAGATAACCTCTCGTCTTGCAGCTATCAAGCGCATGGATTATTGGAATTCTAGCCCCCCGATAAATTAAATAAAATGTCTTTTTATATTATGTATTTCAATTTACTTAACTATGTAGGGAGCTAGATAACCTCTCGTCTCGCAGCTATCAAGCGCATGGATTATTGGAATTCTAGCCCCCCGATAAATTAAATAAAATGTCTTTTTATATTATGTATTTCAATTTACTTAACTATGTAGGGGGCTAGATAACCTCTCGTCTTGCAGCTATCAAGCGCTTGGATTATTGGAATTCTTGCCCCCCAATAAATTAAATAAAAGTTAGGATCATAACCTTTTTATGTTCTGTGTCTTGTTCTGCTTCAAGTTTCATTTACATTTATAATAATTATCTTCTTTTTCAATGATTATTGTTAAATTGATGAACCTTCAAAAGTTATTAAAAAAAATATTAGATTTACACGAAATTAAAAATATTAAATGGTGTGTAAATAAATATATATATAACTTTATGGGAAGTGTAGGATTGCACTATCCACCCGACATCTTGAATTAAAACAATATTGTTATATTAATTACGAAAATAACAGAAACCTTTGATTTTGAAACGTGTTGATAATTTTTATTAAATAGTGGTTTACAAAGATTGTTAATGTCCTTTAATTAAAAAAAATCTTTAATATGCCAAAAATAGCTCCGCTATTTGCAAATGTTTAACATAATAAAAAAAATTCTGTGATTGGTAATAGGTATAATAGTAAAAATTTATTCCATTGTTTGCGGTATAATATTGAAGTTCCGATTTCAACTTTTTAAAGATTCTCAAGAAGTTAACTCCACTCTGACAGTAAAATCAACATATTTAAACATCATCATGAAGTATTTACCCACTCCCTACGTTATTGTTATTGCGTTATTTACATCCACATTTAATATATACGAGTGTCAAGATGCCAATAGCAATAAACTATTATCATGCTTATTAATAATTTATTGTATTCAAAAGCATTCAAACATGATTCGTGTATTTAATAAGTGAATAATTAAATATTATTACCTCATTATTAACATCAACTTTACATGTTTAGAACTGTCTTTCAAACTACATTCAAAGCACCAAAACACCAAAACACCAAAATCTAAAAATTCCATCCAAAACTCAGTATTGTAGATCGTACGAGTTGAAGGAAAACCATAAGTTATTCATTGTTTTCTTTGGAATTTGAAATTCAACAAAATTGGCTAGGGACTCTGGTCTCAGGCTTTGCCTGCTCAGTTGCGAATAATTCACCAGTCACATAACGTATTTTAAAAATTCACTGAACCGAAAAGTCAACGGAAAGTGCAAGCTGTGGGAATCTGTATAAATATTCCCTTCTAGTATTACGTTTCGTCTGGCTTGTATAGATGACCTCAGTGATGAGTGGTTAAGATTCTCGGCTGTAAATCCGAATCAGTAGAATATAATATGTTCCAGACAAAAAAAAAATTGCGTGATTTTAGAGGTCACCGAGATACTCGTAGTTGTGTTGAAAAGTTCGTTAACTTCGTGGAATTAGCGTACAAAATTTTCTTTCTTTATTTTATTCGGAAGATTTTGGGAATTTTCTTTTTGAAAAGTTCCTGTTTTTGTAATTTCAAGAAATTTGGATTAGAATTGATGGTGACCGGACAACTCAGAATGAAATCAACTCAGAAACTCCTTTAAAAAATCATTAAAAAGGGAAAAAAAGGTTACGTTAGTTAGGGTTACGGGCTTTTTTAAAATTATTTTTTTCATAGCTTTTAATGACTTTTCAAAGAGGTGTTGAGTTGACAGGATTCTGAGCATTGTTTGGGAGTTTTTGATGCACATGAGTTTTTGCATGCCAATAAGCCATAAACAAAATTGTTAGTGACTTCGAAACATTTGCAAATTCACTTTGTGGCGTCATTTTAATTTATTGAAAATAAATAACTTTGTATATGCGCATTGTCGGACATTTTATTCCATAGATAATAACTAACTAACTAATTAACCATCACGCCGTTTCCCCGCAGGGGTAAGCAGAGAGGAGGGATCGCCGAACAACTCGATCTTCGCACACATTCCTTGCCTCGTTTACATTCATACAACGTCTCATACATTCTCTTCTATTATTCTGACTCTTGACATGGCCCGACTCAAGTATCTGATTCACTTGGTCGTGTCATGTCTTTCTTGGGCGTCCACGACTTCTTCTACCGTTCACATTTGCGTCATATATTCTCCTCATACTCCTTTCCTCTTTCATTCGCTCTACATGCCCAAACCATCGGAGCGTTCCTTTCTTGATCGTACTCATTACGCTTACCTTGCATTCTTTGCAGATTTCCACATTTCTCACACGATCATACATGGTTTTACCACACATACGCCTACGGGATCTCATTTCTACAGCGTTCAGTCTACTTTCATCCTTCCTCTGCCAGTTCCATGCCTCACTGCCATACATCAGGGTAGGTACCAGTACTCCATTATGAACGACTAGTTTCGCGTCTTTAGACAGTTTTTTGTTGGTGCCAACGGCGTTCAGTCCTCCATTAATAGAGTTACCTGCATTCACCCTTCTTTCAATATCTCTATCAGCCTTTCCATCTCTCGTAAACATACTTCCCAAATAAACAAACTCATGCACCTGCTCAAAGTATTCATCATTCACAACTATATTGCATACTGTTTTCGTACTCTCTCTTTCAAACATCATGACTTAGACTTACTTTCATTCATCATTAACTCATTCTTCATACATACTTCGTTCATCCTTGACACGAGAGACTGTAGATCTTCCATACCGTTAGATATCAGCACCGCATCATCAGCATACAACAGGCAACATACTTTCCATAGATAATCAAAATATCATTTATATGTATGTTACAACGAAATAAAAATAATATTTTTTTTTTAAATAAATAGTGTCTTTAATTCAAAAACTAAATCCACTGCTCTTATTAGTACACCCTGTGGTTCAGCTCAATCGAAAAAGTGTGAATTTTATTGTCGGCTTGCCCTTTACTTCCGCTAGAGCTCTTGAACTCAACTCGTCTACTTGTACGTCGTTGGTTGGGTAGATATTAGTCGAATCACTTCATAGACACAGGCTAGGGATACCAGGAGCACAGCGTCACAGAGGAGAGTCACCAGTCAGCAGTATCGATAGTGTTACTATTCGCTCTACAGTTCTAGAGTAATGCGGTCCCCTCAATACTTCATACATCCTGGAGTGTCGTCCCTCCCTCCCCACTCCTCGATCCTCACACCAGCGTGCCTGGTCACTCCAATTGAGAGCAGAATTCAGAACTGATTCCTAGAACAAATGCGACAGAATTTTTAATTTTTTTCCACCGTATGATAGCTTGGTTAAGGTTAATGGTTCCAATTTTGAAAATGACGATTAAAATAATTTTATATTAAAAATGTTATATTACAGGTAGGTACTTTATCGCTCGTCAGATTTCTTCAATCAGTTCAATTCTGAAAATGACACTTAAATTCAAAATATACTTGAACCATATTTCACGCAGGACAAACTAAGGCACAGCCCAGAAAATCGAAATAAGTATATTTGATGTTTTGATTACGAACTTTGTTTTCCAATACAATTTTCTTTGAGAGTCTGCCCGTATGAGCGAGAATTTTTAAAATTGGAAATGTGTTGAGGAAATTAACAAATTTTCATGGCCTCCATAATCGAGGGGTAAGGCTCTCGACTAGCAATTCGAAGGTCGAGGGTTCATATCCCGGCGTGCGCAAATCAGTTTTATTGAAATAATTTGTGTTATTTCATAATTATTTAGTTGAAAATAATAGGTTCAGAGAGGAAGATAGCCCCAGTATTGCCCTGATGTAAGACTACAATTGGAGGTTATCCACCACTTACCCGCCCTGGTATAAGTAACAGATGGTTACTCCTTCAAGGCTCTCGCAAGATTCTATTTTTTTATTAAACGAAGCTACATTTATTTATTTTGAACGAATCTAGACCTCCAGTGGCCTTGCATACGTTGTTAGTAAGCAGTATGCAAATGCTTAACAGGAAAAAACAAAATGCAATAAAAATAGGTTAGTAAGACAAAGATAAATTAAACAGGGCAAAAGAAAAACTCATTCATGAGGCTCCATGAGGCGGCATTGCATCTGTAAAAACCCGCAAGCACCTGCATAAAATAGAGAACATAAATAATACAATAAATCTCAAATCAATTGGCAAGTACCAACAAAAAATGTGAATGGCTTTTAAACTACACTTAGTGAAAAACTACTTCCGTGTCCCTTAGCCAACCACTCAGTGAAGCCTCAAATAATGTTTACTGAAAATTTGGTGTAAGACTACAGAATTGAAACGTTGCTTGAAATAGGTTTAGCCGTATTTTGGGATCAGATCTGAATAGCCAGTCCATCCCCATCTCCTTTCCCTTGAGCCTCACAACATACCCCAATTGGGTATGCCATAGTCTCACTGAGTATAAACGGGAGCAGTCGGAAACCTTGTGCGGTATTCACATAAAAAAGCGTCAATTCTCTTAGGGCCGATATTGAAATTGTTGTAGTTTTCGGAGTTTAGTTTTGGTGTAATCGTCAAGTACCGGATACCAATAATAATTAACGGGCTCTGCCCCTTCGTTCCTTTTGATATTAATGAGATATTTAGATCTTAACTGTCTTCGTAATTAGGCGTGCACGATGCGTTTTGAGTCTTCTCAATTTTTTTTTTTTTTACATGAGCTCCTCGCAGGAGGCCCTGAGGAAAATAATTTCCCTCATGGCCTATGTCATCTTTGAGGATGCTGTGTGGAGGGTTTTTTTTAAGGAAAGGAAGGAGAGGAGAGTTCTGGGAAGGAAAGGGTTTAAGGGGTGGGTAGGATGAGGGTTCAGTGTGTCCTGGTCATCCGCCTCCAATACAAACCTCACCCCATGAACCCGGGCACCCCTGCTGAATCACCAAACGTAGCGAACCACTTGGGGTAAACTATGGCAGAGGTGTTGGTTATCCAATAAAGGTATTTAAAGAAGAAATTTTGGCTAAATCTTTGGCATACAACTAGCTGGCAGTTGTCAGAAATTATTCTTAAATTGCATCGGCTGCATAAAGAAATTGAAATTGCATAATTTTAACAGGTTACAAGAAACCTTGATAAGCGACAGCCAGACATGTAGTACAAAGGTGGGTACTTGTGTATTTAATGCATTACAGTGTTACTACCAAGTTCTACACTACTGTCAAGGCGATACCGTCAAAAGAATGTTTCAAAATGAACGTCTATTTAAATTGATGTTATGGTTAAAAAGAAATCTTGCAATCTGATACGTTTTAAGATTTTCACGGCCAAAAGTATTTTCGTTATTTGTTTTTGGGGTGTTATGCCGTGTTGCGCTACCTCCTTCTTTAGCCAACGTTTCGGACATCGTTGCAGTGTCCAACATCAGGGCAGATCCGGCAGATCCGGTAGATGGCTAAAGATGGAGGAAGCGCAACACGGCATAACACCCCAAAAACAAATAACGAAAAAAGAATGTTGCAATATGTTTGCTTTTCAAAAACATTGAATGAAATTGCTTAAATGATTACCCAACCTTTATAAAATCCATACCACCCGGTTGCCAGCTGCCCGTTGCCCGCTGTCTGAATTGAATATTTGCATTTCTCGGCTTTTCTCTACTATAATAAGCATGTATTATACATATAAACCTTCCTCTTGAATCACTCTATCTATTGGTGAAAACCGCATGAAATCCGTTGGGTAGTTTAAAAGATCTATGCGCGCATACATTTTGAGCGACTTCATTTTATACTATGTAATGATAATGATATTACACGGTTCAAGACGAGTTCATCGAAAACGAATTCATCGAAAATCAATTCATCGAAAATCAATTCATCGAAAGCAAATTCATCGAAAACGAGTTCATCTAAAACCAATTCATCGAAAATCAATTCATCGAAAACCAATTCATCGAATGATCAATTCATCGAATTGCCAATTCATCGAAAAAATATATTTAATATATAGTTTAGGTTGACCAATGCTTTTTTAACTTCTCGGTCCGCTCGGCATTTCTCTCAAATATCAACAAAATATATTTTTTCGATGAATTGGCAATTCGATGAATTGATCATTCGATGAATTGGTTTTCGATGAATTAATTTTCGATGAATTGGTTTTCGATGAACTCGTTTTCGATGAATTTGCTTTCGATGAATTGATTTTCGATGAACTCGTTTTCGATGAATTTGCTTTCGATGAATTGATTTTCGATGAACTCGTCGGTTACCATATTACACACGCATTTTTTAAATTTCGTTGCAATTTTTTATAACAGATGTGTACAATGTCCTCCACGGTTGGAGTACACGTATATTATATGTCGTGGAGGACCTTTTATTTGAGATTTTTTATTTTTTTTTTGTTATAGAGAATACATCAATACAAAGAAGCTTTGACTGTCCAACTAGGAAGGTCTCCCGTTCTAGGACAGTCAAATGACAAACATTTTGATAGGCGTAAATTTAATTTAGAAATTACCAATTTGGGACACAAATCAACAAATCATCGCCAAAAAACTTTATCTTATTTACTAAAGTTCAGGCAAAAATATTTAATTATTTATTTGCATTTTGATTTTACAAAAATACATATGTATCTATGTATTTTTTTTTGTGATTTCGTAAGATTCGATCCTTGGCCCGCTGAATGTCTGGCAGCTAAGGTCCGTCAAGCGCTTTATACTACCAGACCAAAGGAGACTTGCATGGGACCGTGGATTTGTCGTATTATTTTGGAACCAAGTACCCGTGGAATAAATAAATATTTTATTGCTATCTCATCCTCACGCAGGCTAAATCCAGTCGATGTATGTTTTTGTCTCTTTTTAGTGTCACTCGCTTCCGTTTCATTGAATTTCAAATCACAATGGTGCTTAAGAAATTTTGATTTAAAAGTGGATATTTTTATATCGGTTTTAAGTTAGTATTTTTACCGATACTGTTGTGGTATAGTTTAACTCAGCGCCAGCTCAGTTTCACTGATGAAAGCGGCCATGACTGCATCAAAAACTAATATCAATAATACCTAGAGAACTTCAGCCATGACGGCTACCGTGTCAAATCTTAATTGTTTGTTCATTCGATAATTTACATGTCTTACATCACATTACAGTCACCATTTTCCGCTGTCCTTAACCAAATTTCTACCTTCGTGAATACTTTGTATCTACACAGTTTGCAGTCTTGTTTTAACCTTGATAAAGTCACCATCATCGGCGCAATTAAATAACAACTACTTATAAAACAATGTGACTACAAATCACCTACAGATACAAATATAGTGGAAAATATCTATAAATTTTAAATAATAGCTGTATTCTAATTAAAATCTTTTATTGTCAATTTTTCTATAGCATATCGAACATAATTGTAATGATTTCTGCTTAGGTATGGTCATAAACCGTTCAGATATTATTTTCTCCACGTTTTACATAATTATCTTTTTACAGGTGTGTGTTTTTCTTTGACTCTTTGGTAAGCTAAGGAGTCATTTGTGTGAACTGCAAATTGAAGAAATCAAAATGATTTGTCGCTTTTTTATGACAAGCCACGTGAATCGTTTGGTCAATACCAACATAAAGTTGGATTGTGTTAATTTATGTTTTTAATTTATTATCGTTTTTTTAAATATATTGTATTTGAGGAATAAAATTAATCACTTTTTTTAACTTGACAGAATAGTTATCATACATTAAATTTCGGAAATAAGTGAATACTGTCATCTTTCTACCGGTATTTCAAAGGAAGGTACTATCGTCATTGATCTCTTCGGCACCGGTGCATAGTCGGGAGTCACGCCAAACGCGCGTACGCGGTTGACATTTGTCACATGAGAACGGGTCGTTTACACGATTCGTTCTTGAGTTCAACAGTTTGAATGTGGATTGATTTGCCGGCTTCTGTATTTCCTTCCCTCTACAACTAATACGTATATTTAAGTCGCATATTCACAACTTCCTATCCTCAAAAGAAGATCCTCACACGGGATAAAAGGTGGATCACATAGATTATTTTCCCTGTGCATGTGAAGTTTTCTTAAAAAAATAATGTTTTTAAAAATATGACAAAATACAAAGAAAAATTAAATATGTCATAAATTAAAATAATAATATATCATTTCAAAAATCATTTGGACAAAGACAAAAGAATAATTATATACAAATAACATGCATTGTGGATTTTTTTTCTTATATATTAGCTCCACACAGGAGGCCTTCAAATAATTTCCCTCAGGGCCTATGTCATCTTAGGGGATGCTGTGTGGAGGGTCTTTTTAAGGAAGGGAGGATAGGAAATTCTGGGAAGGGAAAAAAGGTATGAGGGTGGGTAGGAATTTGGGGGTCAGCTCGTCCGGGAGTGACGGACGTATGAATCCATCCCTCCAACTGCGGTGCAAGGGGTTGGGTCTAGGTCTAGAGATTGGGAAAGGGTCGACTGGAGAGGCCAAAAGGCCGCCCTCAACCAGTCTCTCTCGATACACAGCACGTGGGCAGACGCATCCCCCGCCAAGACCCAGACACCCCATGAACCCGGGCACCCCTGCTAAGTCACCAAGCGAACCACTTGCAGTGACCTACGGCAGAAGTGTTGGTTATACAATAAATGGTTCCCGGGGCGGCGGTACCCATACCCGCCTTCCAAATTGTGGTAATATGGAAAACATAATTTAAGCTGTAATTATGTGACTTGATGTGACCAGAAAAATGTTACATAATATCTGATTTATTATCGTAAAAATATTTATTTTATGTAAAATAACTCGTGATCAGATAAGTTTTATCAATTTTAAAGGTCAGATTATGTTTTCAATTTGAGAGGTGGGTATGGGTACCGCCGCCCCGAGAATTATTTATTGGATAACCACGTATGCCATAGATCACCCCAAGTGGTTCGCTACATTTGGGGACTTAGCAGTGAGGTGTGTTCAAGTCTTGGCGACCTATGCACCTGTCCGCCAGCTGCGCGGCAGGCAAGATCAGGAGAGGGCGGTTTGGGGAGAACCCTTGACCTCTCCAACTGGTCTCTTTCGACCCATCGTCTTGCACCGCAGCGGAAGGGACGTATTCGTACATCCGTCACTCCTGGACACCAAAATTCCAACCCAACTCTCCAACCTCTTTTTCCTTCCTAGAACACATCCGCAAATATGTTATAGGCCCCGAGGGAAATTATTTTCCTCGGGGCCTCCTGTGTGGGATTAATAAAAAATTTACAATTACAATATACATTCAATGTTTCAATTTGGGAAGCGGGAATGGGTACCGCCACCCCGGGAACCTTTATTGGATAAGCAACACCTCTGCCATAGGTCACCCCAATTGGTTCGCTACGTTTGGTGATTTAGCAGAGGTGCCCGGGTTCATGGGGTGAGGTTTGTCTAGGTTTTGGGGGCGGATGACCAGGACACACTGAACCCCAGATTCATACCCACCCCTTAAACCCTCTTCCTTCCCAGAACTCTCCTCTCCCTCCTTTCCTTTAAACAACCCACCACACAGCATCCTCAAAGCTGACATAGGCCCTGAGGGAAATTATTTACCTTAGGGCCTCCTGTGTGGAGTTCATGTAAAAAAAAAAAAAAAAATGCCGTGTTTTCTTGTTTGTCAAATAAATTCTAAGTAAAACCGTCACCAAAAGGATTATAAACCGTCGTGGTTTGAATTGGTTTTTGTTTGCGTCATCGACATTACAAAACGTTGTTCTTTCGATTATCCTCAGGCTATCTACGGAAAATAACCATACATAAATTTTCAACATGAATCTTGTCATGACAACAAATGTCACGCGATTGTCTGGTATAAAACAACAAAGGTGTTGATGATTTCTCGAATGATTATTTGAACTTGTTAGAACTAACTCAATCGTCCAAGTATTCTACTTTTTCGTGTTTATACTAGCCAAATCTAACAAAAACCAAATATAAGCAATAACATTATAAAGTCCAGGCACATTTCTTTATTAACTAGGGCCGACCCAGAAAAATCAATTTCAATTTTGAAAATTACTAAAATATTTTTTGGTAAAAATATGTTATTATTATGTAGGTACCCCTTATTGCTTTCTGAATTCGTCATAATTTCTGTTCAGCAATTCGAGTTCATAGAACCAGATTTACGCCAGGACACACAAACAACTTTTGTTTGTAATTTTAATAAATCGACAATAGGTATATAGGGTTTTCCAATAAGAGGTGTTATTTTGAATAGCCCGCTATTTCGGTATATGTCACTTTTGAAGTTGTCATTTTTTGACATTTGACAAGTAAAAACTACGCCATTAATAAAAATGGAACGATACACGCTTCAACAACGCATTGAAATTATTAAAATTCATTATTAAAATGAGGCTGGAGCAACAGTTACGGTGAATGGATTGCGCTATTGAGAGATGATTAATGATTTTTTATGGCCGGAATTGGATGGTATTGATCTGGACAACGTTTACTTTCAACAAGACGGCGCTACGTGCCACACAAGCAACGAAACCATTGATCTTTTACGGGAAAAGTTTCCGGACCGTGTTATCTCTCGGAAAGGTGATCACAATTAGCCACCGAGATCTTATGATTTAACACCTTGTGACTTCTTCCTTTGGGGCCATGTGAAAGAGAAGATCTACGCCAACAGCCCAGCGTTGATTCAAGACCTCAAAGATGTAATTCGTGAGGCTATCGAGGACATAGGGCAGCCACTTTGCGATTTGGTTATGGAAAATTTCATGAAAAGGATATGGTCCTGTGAGCGTGGTCGTGGTGGTCATTTGCCTGATGTTATTTTCCACTAATTAACGGCATATCTTCCTCTTTATAATGAAACAAACATCCGATCATTTATATTAAAAAAATGGCATTTTTCTTTGAATGTCAAAATAACACCTCTTATTGGAAAACCCTGTATTATATTACAAAAAAAATTCATATTGTTTAGAATATAGTATTCTCAATGAGATAAATAAAAACTGTTTTCATAAAGAATAATATTGTAATATAAGAAACGTTACATAATTTTTTTTGTATTTTTGCTGTACATACTCGTAGTATTTCCAGCCTGCGTGGTTGATTGGTTATGTTTTTTTTGTGCATTGCAGATCAATATAATCTTATTACAATACACATAAGATATACATAATTTTAAACGAGAAAGAAGAAAAAGTAAAATTACAATACATATTTTAGAGTTGTTGCCTAAAATTACTCTTCAAACGTTCAAGACTAATGTTGAAAATGTTAAGGAACTTAGAGATATCATTTAGCTGCATCACACCTCCTGTCATGATGTACTGGGCCAGAACGTCTGTTCTGCCATGTGGGATACAGAGCAAATCGCGGTGGCGACCCTGGCAGTAGTTGTTCGGTACGAACAATTTATAGCATTCTAAGAAGTATGGGCTGTCAATGTAATAGTTTATAATTTTGAAAGCTGTTACTGTTAGGGTTCCATTCCTTCTAGATTGGAGACTTTCGAAGCACGTTTAAAATAGCAAATCCAGATGATGCATAAAACGCGGGTATTCACCATGCATTCTCATATAAAGATACCGTAAAAAAAATTGGATTTCTTCCAATAAATCTATATTTTTTCTGGTATGGGGCCCAAACAGCAGAAGTGTATTCTAATTTTGATCGTATAATGAACGTACGTTCCTTGGTTACGAATTCCGAAGTCGCGGGTTCAAATCCCGGCGTGCGTTGTAAGGTATTAGGAAGTTGTATTTTATTAATTTGTATTGTTTCACAATTTATTAATTAAAAATATCGGGTATAATTGCTTAAAATGGCTTTAGCCGAGTTTGGTGTTCAGATTTGAAAAGCCAATCATTCCGCATCTTCCTCTTTCCCATCTCATCTTTCTCAAAATGCCTAGATTGGGATTGCCGTCTCACTGGTTTCAGACAGTTTGGATCAGTTGAGACTCTTGCGCAATTAAAAATATAAATAATTTTCCATTACTGATTGATTACGTTTTTGTGAAAATTATTTCCATTTAATAGTACGAAATGAAAGGAGGACAGAGTGCAGTCATTGTAGTTTTGTCACTGAAAGATAATAGCAATTTTATTTCCAAATTTGCACCCAAGAAATTGGAATTTGCACTGAACGATTACAATGCATTTTTTGTTGCAGATTTTTGCGGGAAAATAAAATGCTTACAAATGCGATTGTAATTATTGCATTTTCATGTCGAATTTTATCTTATTCTTAATATATTGTGTAAGTAGGTACCAGTAATGCCATGACAAAAAAACACAGGTTTAAGGGGTAAAAACCACGTTTTACCAACTTTTGGAGGATAAAGAAACATCCTGCAGGTACCTAAGTTATGTAGATTTTAAACAGTACCTACCTAAACACTCAAAATCTGCTAAGTATAGCTAAAATATTTCGTGCCTAGATATTAGTTATCAAAGCCATCAATATTTTTCAAAAAGCCGTGAAAACATGTTACCTACCTGTAATATTGAAAAAAATCTTGAAGGTACCTAGGTTATGATGATTTTAAATTTTACCTACCTAAACCCTTAAAATCTACTGGGTCTAACTAAAACGTATTATGTGTAAATAGTAATTATCACAGCAATCAATATTTTTCAAAAAGCCGTGAAAACATGGTAAAAACCTTGCATCTGGCAACACTGGTAGATACCTACCTGTAATATTGAATGAAAAATCCTGTAGGTGCCTAGGTTACGTAGCTTTTAAATAGTAACTTCCTGAACATTTAAAATCTATTAGGTACTACTTAAACACATTAGTTACATAGATTAGTTATCCCAACAATCAATATTTTTCAAGAAAAATATCGAACAAACACAGCAGGTGCCCTTTTAAAGTTACTTTCAAGGTAAAATAGATTAACACATGTTTTTCCTTAATAATTGCCTTCCTTTACTCTTTCGACCTATCTCACTCAAGACGATGTTATCTTATTACTTATTACTTGATTATATCTCATTACTATTCATGTATTGTTTAGAAAACATTAATTCTTTGAAGAAAATACGCAACGTTATTATAATATTGTCACCATAAATCTGGACTGGATGCAATTAATTGCTTTGCATCAAGAGATTGCAAGCTTGATTATCCGGATTGCTAAAAATTCAGATTTTTTTATTTGGATTTGAAAACATAATTTAGATAAGTTATTTGCAACCAAGTGTCGCGTCGCGTCGAATGAAATGATCGCGTTCAATGGGCTATCTTATATTATTGTGAAGGCATTTAATTTTTAAATAATAAGGTTGACAATAAATGTTCAGGTTGTCTACAAGAATAAGATTTAGAACAAAGAAGTGCATTTAACATGAAAAATATTGAATAAGAAGAACAAAAAATTAAATATGAAAAAGAGAAAGAATTTGAATAGGAGATAGACGCAACACGGCATAACACCCCAAAAACAATTAACGTAAAAAAGAGAGAGAATAACTTATAGTTTTGTATTGTCTAATGCAAAAAATTTTATACATGTATGGCTACAAATAGGATGATGCACATTTATTAGAGTGAATTAGATATACCAGAAAAAATACAACACTTTTTTTAAGATTTTATCAATTTCCGCCATTGGTGTTTTAAAAAAAATTACTTTAAAAAATTCAAATTTGGAGGTTCGTAACGTAAGGTCACGTAATCCAAAAATCCAGATTTTTTCGATTACGGCTCTGGATTTGCATTCTCAGACTAAAAGCTCACATTAAATGCCCTTTGATTGAAATGTTTATTGCAAGCATGTTTTTTGATTATTTTATTTAAATCAGACTTAGGGCCAGTTATCGTGATTTGTTATTAGGCTACCGGACAGGGTTGCAGTGTCCATCATCAGATCAGACGTGTAAAGTGTCCGAAACGTTGACTAAAGAAGGAAGTAGCGCCATACGACATAATACCCCCAAAACAAATCGCGATATTACGTTTGACTGAAAAAATCTGAAATCTTATCTTAGGGCTGAATTTAAAGAATTGTTAATTTTTAATTGTGGGCCGGTTATCACACAATTAAATTATTATTAACTTGAATAGAAATTTCAGACCTAGAAAACTTTATTTTAAATTTAATGAGTATTTGATCAAATTCTGTGAAACAACTGCCCCTGACTAGAGGTTACGTGTATCAAATACTCGTCACATTTGATGACCTCCTATGGTTTGAAAGGGGGATATCGACCCTTTGGAAAAACGTCATGAAATAATGAACTCTAAAGTATCTTACTATAGATCCCACTATCGCACAACGTTACCGCGACAGATGGAACCCTATTATTCCAAAGAGTAACTCTAAAGATATATTCCTAAGATATGTGAAAGCGAATGTTAGAGGGAGCGCGCTAATGTTAAAAAACGATTATAATTGAGCGAAAATTGTGAAAATCTCTACATATTATAAATTAAAAATGAAAATCTAGTCTCCTTCAACGGAAGCAACCTTCCGAACAGGACCTCCATTGATATGCTTGGTGTAACTCTAAGTGACCAGCTCAGGTACGGGGGCTCCATCGAAACCAGAGTTAAGTTAGCCTCTCAGAAACTGGGCGTACTGTACAGGGCCCGCAGATACTTTAATAGTACCCAACTGCTAACCCTGTACAAATCGCAAGTGCGCCCCACGGTTGAATTTGGCAGCCACCTCTGGTCTGGAGCTCCAAAATACCTAAAAAAAACCCTTGACTCTGTGCAGAAACGGGCGGTCCGTTTGATAGATTCTCCCATCCTAACAGACGGACTGCAATCTTTAGAGCATAGGCGTCAGGTGGGAATGCTGTCCTTGTTCTACCGGTATTACAATGGAAGATGCTCCGAGGAACTAGCATCATTGATCCCCTCGGCTCCGGTGCATAGTCGGGAAACACGCCAAACATGCGCCCAACATTTGTACACGGTTGACATTACTCACATGAGAACGGGTCGTTTCTATGACTCGTTCTTGAGTTCAACGGCTCGGCTGTGGAACGATTTGCCGGCCTCTGTGTTTCCTCCCTCCTACAACATGGGTCTCTTCAAGACCCATGTTCACTCCTTCCTTTCCTCAAAGAGACCCTCCACACAGCATCTACAAAGATGACATAGGCCCTGAGGGAAATTATTTTCCTCAGGGCCTCCTGTGTGGTGTTAATGTAAAAAAAAAAAAAAAAATTAAAGTCCTCCGCCGCGTCTGTCTGTCTGTTCGCGATATACTGAACGGATTTTCATGCGGTTTTCACTAATAGACAGAGTGATTCATGAGGAAGTCTTAGGTATGTAATTTGTTAAGGTTTTGTGTAAATTGGTTGAAATATATTTAATTTAAATTTAATTTAATTTTTATTATTATTGTACAACAGAATAATTCCAATTACAGTACAATTTAGTTACCCTATCAGCATTTAGGCAAGTGACTCTTCAATAATGTTTTTAAGGCATATAAAGAACAGTCACTTACATCCAAATGGTTTGCAATTTCATTTAACAGCACCACTCCCCTCGTCATGCTATGCTTTGCCAAGACGTCTGTTCTGCCGTTCGGTACTTTAAATAAGTCATGATGTCGACTTCGGCTGTAGTGGTCTGGTACATATAAATCATAGCATCCCAAGAGAAATGGGCTATTGATGAAATTGTTCCAAATTTTGAAAGACAGAATAGCAAGACTTGCTTTCCTTCTAGTTTCTAGGCTCACAGAATCAGTTTCCTCAAGTAAGTCAATATGGTGCATGAACCTTGGATAGGTTCCATGCTTCCGCATATAAACATACCTGAGGAATTTCTTCTGGATTTTCTCTAACATATCAATGTACTTCTGGTGGTACGGTGTCCAAACATCGCTCGCGTACTCCAGTTTGCTTCTCAGTATGCCATCGAATAACGCTAGCATAGCTTCTTGGTTATCAAATTGCTATATAATTAAAGGAGAATGTCTGTCTGGACGAGCGGGCTGGCGAGCGGGCGGTGTGGATCTGATTTGTAAGCAAATTAACAGATGGCGATTAACAGATGAGTTAAAAGGTTAGTTAACCATTTAAGCGATGCGTTGTGTTGAGTTAGCCACAGCAACGCGTGGCCGGGTCTGCTATTATATAATAAAACACGGTGCATTTAAAATGGAGCAAAAATCTCTCTACAAATGTCTAAAGTTGCAATTAAAGATGCACTGTGATTTTTTCTATAGAGGGAATTTCATACAATTACCATTTCGGCTCAGCAAATATACAGATATTATGTTCAAAAATAACATATACAGGGTGTCCGGGGGTAAAGTGCTTTAACTTCGGGAGGTGATTCTATTAGATAGTTTAAGTAAAAAAAGATAAATAACTTTTTTCGAAAATCCAACTTTTAGGGTAAAAAGTTGGATTGTGGTAAAAAGATAAAATTAGACCGGCGTGTGCGGGCAGCATTATTATTACCGAACAACGTTGTAACAATCGCTAACAGCCACTTTATCGAGTAAATTTTACCTTACACTAAGGATTTTCAGTAGGTATATCTTTTTGTATGGGAAAAAAAGTTGGAATTTCAGAAAAAGTTATTAATCTTTTTTACTCCTACCATAATGTAAAATCACCTCCCGAAGTTAATGCACTTTACCCCCGGACACCCTGTATATATATTTTTTAAGAATTACATTATAAATCGGTAAAAATTCGGAATGCGGGGTCTTAAATCGTCATTTGCCGCTATTTGCATTTGTTAACATTAGAACGCCGATTCTCATCCCTATTCAGCTTTTCAACAAATTGTGATCAGTTGTCAAGCATGATGTGGATGATGATCGTGTTGTTACTTGTTACCAGTTCACGGACCAACGCGTACCAGTCGAACAAGACTACATTAATTATGTCATCATTTTATTCATAGAATAATTGCTGTAAATATTTAAATTAATACGAACGCTGAGATTACCATAAACAATCTTCAATCACAGAAAATCTTAAATGGTCTTTGTTAATTGTACCTGTCTATCATCTACACAGAACTTAGTATGATATAAAACAGAGGCGCACATTTTACACCCTACTTAAAATCGTTTTCGTTTTCGTTTATGAGCGTTTAACCAGCCAGCGGCCGAAAATCCACATTTCGTCGAAAGTTGTTCTAACGATCATGCAGGGCGGTTACAATTAGAAAGATTAATTATTCTCTGTACCAGCTTTTTAAAATTATAACTCAATATCGATTTTATTTCATTACAAATTTGCTTTAATTTATACCTACATCCAAAGATTCTGAAAGGCGTGATGATAAAACCATTAAAATAATATACTTTTTGTAATTATTTTTTGATTATGAGTATTTATCATTTTTTATTAATGTCTAAGTTAAATAAGAATGTTAAAAAAAATCTGAAATATATTAGTTTGTAAGGGCGCAAATAAATACACAAACCGACCAATTTTCGTCAAGAAACAAATGTACGTATGTATTTTTTTAGTCATTTTATTTATTAAACTAAAATTGAAATTCAAAAACATGCAATACCCAGATAATGTATTGATTTATTTTACTGCATGATTATATGATATGAAATGGGTGTGGTATGAAACAAAATCTTTTTTGAAAATTTAACAAATCTGCCAACGACCTATTTTATAACCAAAGATATTCAAATACAGAAGAGATATGCTATGGTGTCCGCGGAACTGTCGCCAGACTACGCGCTAATTAGCGTAGTTTTCATACAAAAAGAACTTGTTCATTTCGTTGATTTTTTAAAAACGTGCATTAATATTGGTTAACAATATATTTTGAATAAGGAAAGAATTCGTTCATTTAGTTTAACGTTCGTTTGGTTTATTCGTTAATTATTTGTTCTTTTAGTTTATTTGTTAATTGGTAAACAATATCGGCGACACACGGAAGCGCAGACCCACATAGTAAAAACAGCAGATAGCACATCTACTTTTATATTTCAATATCTTTGGGTATAACCTTATTATACTAAAAATAAACGTTTTTTCTCAAAATTTAAAACATGCGAATGCTAGATAAAAGAACAATTTTTCGAAATCCATTTGTAATTTTTTTGTGGAAAAGAGTCAATACGTCTAAAATCTGATTTAAAAATGACATATTTCTGGTTTTCTCTGGTATTGGTGATGTGAAATTCATTCAATATACGATAACCTAAAAATATTTTTCTATTTTCTGTAATCGAAATTATATTTGAGGTTTACTACGTGCTCAATAATCTGCGAACGATAACGGTTTACAGAATAGTCACGTTTCCTTCCATCGATTAAACTTTCAATTTGATACATTTTCCGGTCGGATACAACAACAACCGATGCACAAAAGGATGTTTTCGCTACAATGTGCCCAATAACTTGGCAACAGCCGTCACAACGTGTTCAGGATCCATTGAGAATGTATAGAAATTATGATACGAAAACATCTTGCGTCGGCACGTTTGGCGGCTGTCCACACGTATCAAAAAATTGGGAGAACAATCACCAAAAGGCCTAAAACAAACGCTTTGAATCACATAGAAACATAAAATTATCTTTTTATTTTTTGCGAAGTGCCCTTTAGAGGCTTAATGATGAGAAATAGAATTGTGTGAAAGTCCCCACGTGTTTTCCAATTGAGTTACGTATCATTGATGACGTCATTACATCAAACAGAGCAGACGGCGATGCACCAAATAATGTGAACCGGAAAAAGTCTCATTTCAAACGTATTGGGATTTTAAACAATCCAAAGGAATGCTTTATACCTTTTAGATATGATGTGAGCAAGTATTTTTTACTTTATTTTAACTACATTCCGTACATTCTTGAAAAAATTGTCCAGATTTACAAATATAAGGGAATCAACTAAGTCACGAACTCTTACATACGTACATACTTTTTGTAGTAAAACTTCTTTAAGCACGCTTGACTTGAGGAGTAAGCTGGCGAATACGTGACGAGAGCGTTACGAAAAGCGAGGCGAACGGTGGTTGAGACGGAGATATAAGTTGCTGAAGGTAGAAAGAGCTAGGGTTACGCTTCGTATATTACTGTAGGGGCAAGACAGAGAGAGGCGAGCACACATTTTCTTTCTCTCTTTCTCTCATAGCTAGTTATTTTTCACAGTGCAGGCCTATTGTCTGTATTACACTGTTGTATGGTCTAAAGCACGCTCGTTTTAGAAGTAAAACTTCTTTACGCACGCTTGACTTGGGGAGTAAGCCGGCGAATGCGTGACGACAGCGTTACGAAAAGCGAGACGAACGGTAGTTGAGAGGGAGATATAAGTTAGTGAAGATAGAAAGAGAGAGAGTGGAGGCCAGGTTGATCGGATTGTTATAGGGTTTTATCGATCGTCCGTGCTAATTATCCAGGGTGTAGTTTAAAGTAAGTTTACCCTATATAACAAGTACTTACTACTTACATTGTAATAATTACATCCGTTAGGTTTTGTATTATCTCTAAAAATATTAGATTCACAATTGTGTCGTGTTTCAGGAATGAAATTTGCACGTAGATCGCATTCAGCAACTATTATTAGAATGCGATAATAATTCTGAACGACAATTAATTGAGATCAAGTGCATTCATTGTGACGATTTCATGTTCCCTATAAAACTGCATGCATGCATTCTATTACTTACACAATAGATAATTAATAATTAGCAGAACGAATTATGCAGTATTAAATAATTTTATGCTGAGATCTAGGTCGTAACGAATTGACAATAACTTTCAATATTATGTACAAAATTAAACATCATAATTTCTCGATCAATGCAAACTGAAAACAATTAAACATCGAGCGTTGCTGAAGGGTTATTAATTGGGTGAGGCATTTAATCTTTTTTTATGGATGGTGTTGAAATATCTATCTATCTATCTATCTATCTTTTTCTTCTATCTTCTATATCTATATATATAAATAAAAATGAATCGCTGAAATGTATGTACGCGCATAACTACCGAACGACTTCACCAAATTGGATAATTCTTTTTTATTTGTGTTAGTTATTGTCAGGACAAGGTTTGTATAAAACTACTGGTGAGCTCTGGCATTGTGAAATTTGTATAAAAAATAGCAATGGGTGGCACGCGAGCTGTTTGAAAACGGAATGTACCGGGACTGAATGTATGGAAGGGGGGAGGGATTCGCGGGAGGGGAGGTGGAGGGGAACCAGGGATAGGGAGGGAAACCTAGGAGGGGTGAGGGGAACTCGGGAGGGAGGTTCGCGGGATGGGGGAAGGGGGGAGTGGAGTAGGGAGAGGGAAGGTGGAGGAGTTGGAGTGGAAACGCGAGAGGGGGAGGGGACGCGGAAGAGGAAGGGGAGGCGGAAGGGGAACGGGACGAATGGGAAAGGACACGCAGGGAGAAACAATTTCTTTATTAAATGGCATAGCAACGCATGCCGGGTACCAGCTAGTTTTTAATAGTTCCTGTAAAACACTACAATATCCTTTTTCATAATTTATTTATTTATTTATTAATTTACGGACAACAGTCCATTAAAAACATAATAATAACACGAATAAAAAAACGGAGATGACAGTGAAGGGAGAGCACACAAAAATTAATAGCAATGACAATGTAAAATATAAAAAGTACATATAGAGGACACTACAAGTCAAAGCATGAAGAAGCATTTAAATATTGCGTATCGACTGCCGAAAGTCATTTAGTTTTACACCAAAAAATCAATGCTTTGACTTGCGTTGACAAGTCTCGACATTCTGGATAAGGGAGAATGGTAACCGTAATTAGTAGAATGTTGATTGAGGAACAGCAATTCATTATTTCGAAGCCTACGGGAAGGGATGTTAAACTGGATGAGTTGTAACAATGCAGGTGTATCAGTAATACTGTTGATAATCTTAAATATGCAAATTAGATCAGAGTCCTTTCTACGTTTTTCTAAAGAAGACATGTTTAAAATGTGTTCAATTTCATCATATGAGTACTTGCCTCTCTCAAGACCCAACCTCCAAGCAATTCCTCTTAGGAAACGATGTTGTACGGATTCGATGTGACAAATGTGGACAGCATAGAAAGGAGACCAAATGACACTAGCACATTCAAGGTGAGGGCGAACCAGCAAACAGTAAAGAGTTTTAAGTGTACTTATATGTATGTTTAATAATATTAAGTTGTGACGATGAGTTTGTTTCACAAACTATCACAAAATAAAAACTCAGGGTTCAGCAAAACTCTTCGGACTTAATCTTCTTAATATATAAAACAAAGTCGGGTTAGTTACACCATTTATAACTCGAGAATGGCTCGACCAATTTTTATGATCTTTGATTTGTTCAATTTGTCTAATATATGTATGTATAATACAAAATCTTTTTTGAAAATTTAACAAATCTGCCAACGACCTATGGTATAACATTATTATACTAAAAGTAAACATTTTTTCTCAAAATTTAAAACATGCGAATGCTAGATAAAAGAACAATCTTTCGAAATCAATTTATAATTTTTTGTGGAAATGAGTCAATAAATCAAAAATCTGATTTAAAAATGACATATTTCTGGTTTTCTCTGGTTATGTCCTCTTAATATTTATTTTAGAAATTAATTCCGATATAATTATATCGTTTAAAATTCTTTATGTAAGCATGACACGTCTGTTATTTTACGCCTGTTCTTTAAACAATGATGATTTTTGATTTTTTCCCATGTATCCACTCGAGCGATAGCTACAAAAATTTAGGCAGGTGTTAAAAAAAATACAAATTTAAAGAATTTTTTTTATAAAATCTAAAAATATGGGATAGACGATGAAATGCAGGTGGATTTATTGGCTTTAAACCATATGTTTCCTTATTAATATTTGGAAGTATGATATTTATTAATTCGAATGGCCGAAATGAACGAACTCTCAGAAATCCCCATCGCTCAAGTGGTTATAGGAAATTGTCTAAGTAAAGCTGAACTAAACAGTATTTATCTAATTTTATGTGTAGAGGTATTTGTCTATAGTTAGTAGAAAATGAGATGGAGAATTGAAAATAAAACACTGACAGTCCCCCTGGGGTGATTTTTCACTAAAACGGCGCCGAACAAATCATTAACACATTATTATTATTATTTGTATCGTGTAATCAAATCATTTATTTCATCATGTGTGTAAGATATTACCATTGTTAATATATTTACTATCACTAATCATTACATTACTTTAGTTAGCATAATACTAAATTATCTATTATATTAACTTTACGAATACATTATAATACTTTATATTGCGTATCGATATTTGCATTCCAAATTCCATATGAAACAACTAAAGAACTGAGGAATTACAACCAATACTTGGGGCCGGTTTTACAACCAATACCTAACAAATATTATGTAAAATAGTATCAAGAGTAACGAACGAGGGCATTACCAGAGAAAACCAGAAATATGTCATTTTCAAATCAGATTTTAGACGTATTGACTCTTTTCCACAAAAAATTGTAAATGGATTTCGAAAGATTGTTCTTTTATCTAGCATTCGCATGTAATAAATTTTGACAAATTTTTTTGAATTTTTAGTATAATAAGGTTATTCCATAGGTTGTTGGCAGATTTGTTAAATTTTCAAAAAAGGTTTTGAATTATACCACACCCATTTCAAATAATATAATCATGCAGTAAAATAAATCAGTACATTATCTAGCAAACGCATGTTTTAGAATTTTAATTTTAGTTCCAATAAAATCATTAAAAAATATGTACGTTCATGTGTTTCTTGACGAAAATTGGTCCATTTGTGTATTTATTTGCGCACTTACTAACTAACATATTTCAGATTTTTTTAACATTCTTATTAAATTTAGACTTAGAATAACTACAAAAAGTACATTATTTTAATAGTTTTATCATCACGCCTCTCAGAATTTTTGGATGAAGGTATAAAATAAAGCTAATTTGAATTGAAATAAATTCGATATTCAGTTAAAATTTAAAAAAGCTGGTACGGAGAATAATTATAATAATAATTACAATTTCTCATTGCAACCGCCCTGCACGATCGTAAGAACAACTTTCGAAGAAATGTGGATTTTCGTCCGCTGGCTGGTTAAACGCTCTTAAACATTTTCCTGTAGATTTCTAGCACAATTCAATATTTTGATGTTAAGAGCCATTAAACAGCGGCCGAGAATTTAAATTTCGTCGAACGATGATCTTGCGATCGAACCCTTGCAACTGTACAGGGCGGTTCTGATGATAAAAATTAATTTTTCTCCATGCCAGCATTTTAACACAATAACTAAGCGAAATACCCTTGCACGATGATGTCGTTTCTCACCCGGCATGCCGCTTAAAGTCTCGAAAACCCTTCTGGACGGAAGGAGAAAGACTCCTTCGAACACCTCTCACCCCAGAAGATAGGTGGAAGCTTGAGTGGCAATCAGCCAACGTCAAAAACGCCGATCTCGTGCAAGACCCCACTGAGAGACAGCCTGGGTTCTCATTGCCTCGCAAACTCTGGACTGCCATCAATAGAATAAGGTGCTCCCATAGCCGTTGTGCGCAAATGATGCATAGATGGGGCCTTAAAGAGTCGGCGACGTGTGAATGCGGTGCGGTGCAGACCACCGAACATGTGGTCAACGAATGCCCGCTCCATTCATTCCCCGGCGGGATTTATGAGGTCCACAGGGCAACGCCTGAGGCCCTAGACTGACTCGCAGACCTAGATGTCCCCCTCTGACCCCCCACCATACGAAAGAAGAAGAAACACAATAACTCAATATCGATTTTATTTTATTCAAAATTTGCTGTGATTAACCATTTTTTGCGCATTAATTTAAATTATTATTGACCTATTTACTTCGAAAACACAAATTTGTTGTATATAAATTAAAATTACTACCCAAAAAATTATTTGTTTACGATATTAACGCAATAGACAAATTGAAACATTTTTTTATAACTTGTTTAGTTATGATTAACCCACAAAAAATTCCAAAGTTGCCTCCGAAATGAAGTTAAATTTAATTCTCTAATTACAAATAGTTATATAATTAGTATATATCTTAATTCAAAACAAAAATAAATAAAATATTACTGTGATGTACTATTAATGAAAATCTAGTCTCCTTCAACGGAAGCAATCTTCCGAACAGGCCCTCCATTGATATGCTTGGTGTAACTCTAAGTGACCAGCTCAGGTATGGG
Source organism: Limnephilus marmoratus (assembly GCA_917880885.1). Taxonomy (NCBI): domain Eukaryota; kingdom Metazoa; phylum Arthropoda; class Insecta; order Trichoptera; family Limnephilidae; genus Limnephilus; species Limnephilus marmoratus. The sequence continues at coordinate 40,282,414 of OU862921.1, forward strand.
GGCTCCATCGAAGCCAGAGTAAAGTTAGCCTTCCAAAAACTGGGCGTACTGTACAGGGCCCGCAGATAGTACACAACTGCTAACCCTGTACAAATAACAAGTGCGCCCCACGGTTGAATTTGGCAGCCACCTCTGGTCTGGAGCTCCAAAATACCTGAAAAATACCCTCGACTTTGTGCAGAAACGGGCGGTCCGTTTGATAGATTATCCCATCTTAACAGACGGATTGCAATCTTTAAAGCACAGACGTCGGGTGGGAATGCTATCCTTGTTCTACCGGTATTACAACGGAAGATGCTCCGAGGAATTAGCGTCATTGATCCCTTCGACACCGGTGCATAGTCGGGAAAGACGCCAAACGCGTGCCCAACATTTGTACACGGTTGATATTTGTCACATGAGAACAGAACGCTTCTTCGGCTGTTCTTGTGTTCAACAGCTCGGCTGTGGAGTGATTTGCCGCCCTCTGTGTTTCCTCGATCCAACAACATGGGTCTCTTCAAGATCATTGAAGTACCCACCACTGTCCCACCCCGGTATAGGCAACTTATGGTCGCCCCTTCGGAGTTCTCGCAAGAATCTAATTTTTTTGAATAAATGGCTCTACTTTTAATGTAACGAATCTAGACCTTCAATGTCCCCTCATACTGTGTTAGGTGGCGGTATGCGGGCGCGCCTACAGGACTGTACTGTAATGGTCAATCTCTACAATTCTAAAGCCCATGGAGGTGTCAATGCAAAAGCAGTGAGCCTCATGGACAGTCGAACAAGTTGTTAGTAACATCAACAAAAAAATAAAGTAATCAAAATGACAGCAGCCGTCATGAGTAATTAGCTCATGACAGCGGGAGACATGACCATACACAATCCGGCGGGCGGCACCGAGCACTGTACGTTAAAAAGAAGGAAACAAGTAAAATAACATATATACAGATAAGAACCGGTGTCACCGCAACCTGGCTGCCGGCAGTCCCCGAGACAGTGAAGGAGGCTGATTGTCCGGCCTCCCCACAACCGGCAGCGTCGTCCTTAAGCCAGCTAGCCGGTGGTGCCTAGACGACAGTAAGTGGAAAACATGAAGAAGACCCTAGGGAGAGAAGCGTCGGGTCGCCGGAGGCGGGACGGACAGCTTTCGGATGTCGTTCAGCCTTCTCCCCAGCCTCTTCATGTCACGGGGTGTGGCGCGGCAAACAGGTGCAGCTCCACCAGTTCTAGATGACCGGCCATAGTACGTAGGCGGGGACACGGTCCAGGGTCCAACCCCTTATATGGGGAGAAGGACGGTACAAAAACGAACAACGGAGTTCAGTTCTCATAGTACAGCATAACTGAAAAGAAATGTATATGTATAAGCGTAGAAAACCGCAAAACATAAAAAAAATAAATAAACAAGAGCGTGTGGGAGTCATCGCTAGGCGTTTAATTGCACCAAATAACGAAAAATAAATCATAAGCATGTAAAGTAAAGAAAACATAAAATAAACATGAGCGTTGAATAACGCAGGGCCTGTGTAATCCAGAAAAAAATAAACATAAAAATGTAAAAGCATAAAAAACATAAAATATAAATGCAAACAATAAACATAAAAATGAAAAAAATAAATAAATAAAACTGTACATCCTGGGCAGAGTTTGTAAAAGAATAGAAGCAAGAAAAGTCAGTGGTAAGTCAGGAACAAGTACACCTGGTGTCAAAATCTACTAATCAGCGACTCTAAGCTCAGGCCATCTCTCAACCCAGATCCTTGTAAAGTTCCTCAGGCACTCGAAATTCGTCTTGTTCGAAACCAGATCAGTGTTCCACACTGGTCTGATTGGTACGTCCAAACCATCGAGCATTTCCTCTCTTGCGTCCGTCATTATCTCACACTGCCACAGAATGTGCTCCGCCGACTGGTTCGTGCACCCGCAGGCGCAGTTGGGGTGAGGGGACAGGGAGAGGGCATGAAGTCTCCCCCTGAATTCCCCGTGGCCGGATAGAAGCTGGGTGATGTGGTGGTCCAACTTGAGAAAGACCCCTTCCATTCTGACTTTAACTGATGGGAAGAAGGAGAAAGTCCATCTTCCCTTATTCGTTCTATCCCAACGGACCTGCCACTCCTGGAGCGACAGATCCCTCATTTGACGAAGCAGCCCAGGGAGAGTCCCCGGCCCGCCCGGTGTCAGAACAACGCCTAGGTGAGTGGCCGGGGTTCCTCTGGTTAATTTCTGCTTAGTGAGCACTTCCCTGATTTCCAGATCGATTGGCAAAATGCCAGCCAAAACGGGTAAAGCGTCCGAAGAAGATCAATGTTCATTTCTTACTCTCCTCAAAAAGATCCTTCACACGGCATCCCAGACGACATGGGCTCTGAGGGAAATAGTTTTCCTCAAGGCCTCCTGTGTGGAGTTAATGTAAAAAAAAAAACAAAATTAATGACTAAAAAATAATTTTTCAGTTTCATTGGGTATTTTGACGTCAAATCTAAAATTAAGTTTTGCCTGCAAAGGTTCACGCAGCCGTTCCTCTTAAAGCGCTGCATACATGCATGCATAATTTTAGACGTGACAACATTCTCTGCAGCCTTGCATTGATCCCTTAGAGATATATTGCCCGGTTTTTCCTAACTGTGCCAATAAGAAACATTTTTCAAGGTTAAAAAAAACACTTAACTGTCAATTATTACTATAAAAAGCTAATGTCCTTTAATGAATGCCATTAAAAAATATTGTGATTTACAATCCATATTGTTCTTGCGGTATTGACACAACACTTTCTTGTCCGGAACTGATAGATGTCAATGGAAAAACATACCTGCTGGAATAGTTAAAAATGCGGAAATGTGATATATCCGGGATTTTCGATCCTAAGGCAAAACCGATCACTTGCATTTCATAAACATCTCAAGGTAAATTATTTTTTTTTAGTATTGGAGTGAAAAAAGTACACATATGTATATTGCAAATATGGTACTTAATATATGCCTATGTATCATTTAATTAATTTATGTTAAAATATATTCCTATCCCTTGGGAAAAAGCCTTTTATTAGTCCGAAGGTAAGCTTGTAGATCACTTAACTATATTCTCGTATCTATAATACGTATTTGTTAAGTACCACCTGGTAACCATGTAGGGTAACCAAACTTAACCATTTTTATGATTTTCAGCAAAAAAATAAAAGTACTTTTTATTTTCAATGTCGTTACAATATAATATAAATAGACGTTGTAAAAATCTTAAAGTGGCTATCCAGAAACAAGTCAATTGTAGTGTTTACAATTTTGTAGTTTTAGTACTAACTGTACTAAACGTTGCCGTCGCATAAGGTTGTGTTCTACCTCTTAGTTAATTGCATTAGAAAGTGCCAAAATATCCTCGCGTCTGGTGAAAAAATATTTTCATTACTCGCCAAGGAATAAAATTTCGGTTATAATGCGCGAAATTACTTATTATTATCAAATTATAAATAATATAATTTAATATAGTTTAATAAAAAAATTTAATACAGTTTTCCGCTAAGTCTACTAAAGTACATAGTCTGCGGGTGCAATAGCCAAATTATGAAGTCAGTGCTGTCGCTAAGTAAACTTTACTGTTTAAAATAGTATTATAGGCTTGCGGTAAAACAACATACATTACTAAATTAGCGGTAACAACTAGTACAATAACAATCGCCGTCATTTGCAAACTGTCGTGGCTATATTCACGTGACATCCTAAAATCGTCCAGGCCTCCTACTCTTGTCGGCCTTGAGACAGAAAACGCCTCCTGGTTTTACCGTTTATTTTGTTTATACGTGCACATTCCTTGAAATTCCATCTTTGTCATACATGAACAGCGTTTTACTAGATTTTACTAGAAACAAAAAGAGTGTTTCTTACTTGCCACATTTAATTTTGTGTTTGTGAGACAAGTCTAAATGTATTGTTAGATCATTGCTTACGTTAAAACTTTTTTGTACGGAGGAAACTTTAACTAAAAAAGTTTTCCTAAATGAGTCATAAACAGTACCTAGACGTGATTTGAAAATAAAAACAAAAGCTTTACCAAGTTAGACAAGTATCCGATTGCGTTCTTACTATGTTTGTAAAAGATCAGCTATTTCAGTGTTTTATTTATACTTTCAGTAACGGGTGGGTAAAATAGAAATACACACCCTAAACACTTTGATAATGGGTTCGAAATCCAAAACTACTGTCACATAACAAACAATAAGCAATTTTTTTTAAATCATAAAAAATAAATGGAGTTTGAGAAAAGCAAATTGAACTAAGTACATATTTATTTTTAATTTATGTTCACAACCTCCTTATATGTGTCTAACTTCCTAATGTGTAAATGCAGTGCTGTGCAGATCGCAGAACATGACATGCGGTCAATGAATGACCGCTCCATTCTTACCCCTCAGGGAATGATGAGGTCCACAGGGAGACGCCAGAGGGCCTATGTTGGCCAACAGACCTAAAAAGATTTACCCCCTCACTCCCCCACTTCAGAAAAAATGCGTTTTAATGTATTCGACAAGAGCTCGATTTATTTTGCGCATTTGCTTGACAAAAAATGGGATTTAAAAATTGTATGAAGACAACTGACTTTGTATACACCACTTATTTAATTAAAATTATCAACACGTTTTAAAACCAATGGTTTCTTCGTCAGGATAAAATAAAAATTGTCAAATTAACAAAAACCAAAGAAGTAGATATAGAAAAATAAGTTCCTATAGACAAAAAAAAACATTACAAAAATGGTGATTTAGGTAATTAGTTAAAGGTATCACAAAAAACAATTATATAAAATAATGTACCAAAATTATTTTAGAATACGCAATAATTACATATATATTATTTATTTTTTATAAATTTAACCAAAGTAATCAAGTGATCTAAATATCTAAAATTAATTATCGTAAATAAAAGTATTAATGTGAAAATAAATTTAAGAGATGAATAATTTAAAAAAAAACCGAGTTTTCAATTCACATACGGTAGAAGTGAAACCTTCAGAAAGCTAAAGTAGACAAGAGTGGAGACGCTACGAACCACCGTACAAAGAGGAAACCGATTATACTAATATGGAACCGTAACGCTATCCGAAACGTTGGCTAAAGAAGGAGGTAGCGCAACACGGCATAACGGTTCCATACCAACTCAATCAGTGAAACCAACTCAGTAACACCTCAAAAAGGTCAAAAAATTTTTTTTTTAAATAGCCGATAACCCTAACCTAACTTAACCCACTTAAAAAAAAATTATCATCACTATTAATGACCTTTTTGGGGTGCTTCTGAGTTGGTTTCATTCTGAATTGTCTTGTCACCAGTTAAAATGACGCCACAAAGTGAATTTGGAAATATTGAAGAGATTTAAAAACTCTTTTTTTTTGGTGTAGAAAAGATCGATTGTAAGCATCTGGAATATTTAAAGAGACACAACCCCAAAGTAACGCAATTTTCGAGAAAAAAGTTTTCTAGAATTTCCTTTGAGGTGTGTATAATAATAATAATAATAATAACATTTTATTTATATAGCGCAGTTTTGTGACATTTCACTTCAAGTGCGCTTAACTATAATAAAATTTAAATAATTCTACAGTGCTCCTTATAATATTAAGAAAATAATAAAAGAATAAACAGTATTTACAAAATAATGACAGAAGAACAAAATTAACTAAAGAATATACAGTATTTACAAAACAAAATAATGACAGAAGAACAAAACTAACAAAGATAGTGCTGTTATAGCGCACACGGGACAATAATAATAATAGACAATAGCGGTGCTATTGTAACACAGGACAAAACAAGAACTTTAAAACTAAAATATAATATACCAACAGAAAGGCAGTATATAATTAGTGTTGTTATAAATTAATAAAATGTTGTAAGAATGATATAATAGTTTATTCCCTAAATACTTCTACATAATGGCAGTTTTATATAAATAACTCTTTTACATCACTTACAAAACTAGTGCTAGGTTGTCGTTATAATTAACTCATTTTATCATTACCCGCATGCAATAAATAGCCAGAGCGAAAAAGATAATCTGAATATTGTTTCAACATTCTTTTGTTCTTATTAAATAAACTAGTCCTGATCCATAAAAAATTACATCGCATTATAATTGTTGGATTTGTGAAGGTGCAAGAATTCATTAAAAATGATTGCCTCAGGATTTGCCTTTCAAAGGAAGAAAATACAAGACATGTTATATTCATACTTATCGAACAAAAAAGTGTAGCCCCAAAATGTAGCGCTTATGAAAATAAGAGAAAATCAAAGAATATCATTAATGATAAGAAATCAAATAATATAATAAACGACCCGCCAATTCATGTCCACTGGACCTAATTCAGTGAAACCACGCGCTTTGTCACAGTAACGTCGCGGGATCGAATCCCGGCATGGGCAAATAAATGTTATTGATTAATTTCTGTTATTTCACAATTAATTCAATAAAAATAATATGTAGTATATTTGCGGCATGTTCCAGAGTAGAAGATATTCTCAGTATCGCCCTGGTGTAAGATCACCATTCAGAATTGAAACGTTGCTTGAAATGGCTTTAGCCGTGTTTGGTGACCAGATCTGAATTCAAGTATCTGTCAAACACAAAGTCAGGTCTCGAGCGATCAAATCGACTGTCCCAAAGAACAATGTCGGTTGTGCGGTTTTGAAGTTTTGCAGTAGAGATGTAGTTTCGTTTCTGCATTTTTATTGTTTTTATGATCAAGAAATATAGTGTTATATTGATATTTTGCATTTCATTTAATTTCATCGAAAATGCAGACTTTTAAATCATCAAAAGGTAATTAAAATGAGCCATCTTGGCTCAATGTTAGCCGAATTGTTCATCGGGACTGTCGAAATGTTTTCAAAACATCGAACAAAACATTGTGTCGGGGCCACAAGGTTTTTTTTTGTTTAAAATCGGCCATGGAAAAAAACATTGTAGCTCTGCTACAATGTTTCGTGTTTTCACAAACATTTGGTTCAATAATGTTGTTGCACGCCGCCGCCGCTGCCAAAATCACTTGCATAATTTTCAATCCATCTATTTCTTTCTCAAATTTGATCATTTTTTTATTTAAGTTTATTTAGAAAACATTCAGTTAAGACATATGAAATCATATGTCTTAACTGTACTTTTAATGGTGGATATAATATTTATAATATTCTAGTTATGTTCACATATTAGGAAGTAAGAAGATATTAAAGGTTATAAGTTATAATATTACGTATTGTAGAAATGAATAAGAAAAAAAATATACAATAAATACATAACAGTTTTGATTTAAGAACGTTGAAGGTTTATTTGATTTTAAATATTTCAAGGGTGCGAGTATAATGGAAAATATTATGTCAATTTCTCTTAGGGCATTGTGTAAGATTTGCAGATACGCCGAGTAAAGAGTTTTGTACGTTTTCGATTTGAAATGTTACAGAGCAACTAAATGCAATCCTTTCTAGTAGGACTGGTGAGTCAATAAAACAGTTCACAATCTTATACTGAAACAGGACGTAAAAATTTTTCCGTTTGTATAAAGGAATAGGGTTACATTGATGATTTTAAAAACACTAAGATGAACAAAAAATACTTTAAAAAAATTGTTCGAGTATTTTCTTTTCGGTTAATATAAGTTTGAGGATTACAAATAACAGATGCAAATTCGAGATGAGATCTTACATATGCCATATATCATCGGCTTTGTGATGCTTAGAATGAAGCCCATTTATTTGTAGGCTTTTTCTAAGCAGTGTTCAATGCGATCTTTAAATAGTAATTTAGAGCCAAATAATACTCCAAGGTCTCTGATTGTTTCTACTCGTTGAAGAGTAAAGTGCTTCAGATGGTAAGTATGGATGATTGGATAAATTTTACATGAAAACATTATCACGTGACATTTACTTATGTTTAGGAATATAATATAATCGTTGTTATTAATATTTTCTGTAATTTTTGCAATCATCTGTTGAGCTCATGCATTTGGATATTTCATATATCTATCTATCTTCTATCTATATAAATAAAAATGAATCGCCAAAATGTATGTCCGCGCATAACTTCCGAACGACTGCACCAAATTGGATAATTCTTTTTTTGTTGTGTTCGTTATTGTCAGGACAAGGTTTGTATAAAACTACTGGTAAGCTCTGGCATTATGAAATTTGCATTAAAACATTGCAGCAGGTGTTTGAAAACTGAATGTATCGGGACTGAATGTATGAAATACCTCAGGGGGGAGGGGGGAGAGGAACTCGAGGGGAAGGGGGGGAGTGGAGTAGGGAGAGGGAAAGTGGAGGAATCGGAGTGGAAGGGGATGCAGGAGAGGAAGGGGAGGCGGAAAGGCAACGGGACGAATGGGATAGGACACGCAGGGAGAAACAATTTCCTTATTGAATGGCATAGCAATGCATGCCGGGAACCAGCTAGTATATATATAAATCAAAATATGCTTGATTTTAAATATATGTGCATATAAATGAGTTGTCTATGAATTTCTACATTTAGCATAGGAAATGTTTAAAACTTTCAAAATACCATCTTTCCAACCATCAATTGCAAACATCGATGGTACTAACCAAAATCGAATACTTTGAATCTATTCAAGAATTATATTTGTTTTAAGTAGGTACCTATGTTAGGTACCAAATTTAATTGGTTGATCTTATAATATACAAAAATGAGTGTTTTTAATATATATGATAAATGAATATTTGTAAAAAAAATTGCAAAAGATGGCACGCAAGCTGTTTGAAAATCTGAATGTACTGGGACTGAAGAAATTGAACCCGGGATCACGAAATGGGGACTCGCGGGAAAGGGTAGAAAGGGTAGAGGGAAGGCGGGGAAGGTGGAGGGGAACGCTTGATGGGAAGGGGACATGGGAGGAGAAGGGTAGGCAGAAGATGAACGGGACGAAATCAAATAGACTATATTGCATCCAAGGGCAGTGCTTGTTTAACCACAAGACTGGACTAGTATATATCTCGTTTGTGTACTTGTCAATGCGAATTTATTGGACGTAGGAGTCTCCATTTCAGGAATTAGCTAATTCATTTATGAAAAAGTGGGGACGCTATGCAGTTGGTGTAACGAGTGATGCGTTACTCTCACAGCGGGTGCGGGCGGGAGCGTGGTGCGCGGAAACCTAGTCCCACAGGGATACTTCAATATTTATTTTTTAATTCATTTTTTTTTTTAAATCAATACTTAATTTAAAAGGGTATAAAGCAACCAGTTTGTGGTTGGACATTCATTATACATCAAGCTTCACGCACCTACATCGAAACTTCGAGTGACGTTTATCCGATCTATGAAAAGAACCATTAAAATATATCCCCACCATCATTATTAACTAACATAGACTTGTGAAAAATCACGAGTTGTTATAATTTAAGGTTTGATGATTGTATGTATGGAGTTCGAATTAATACATCTTGAATATAACACGGATACACTTTGAATTAAAGTGTGATTTTCAAAACTACAGTATATAGTTTTTTATGTTTAAAGAGTTTACATTGGTCCTATATCAGATCTGTTAGAATTTGATGTAAAATGAAGTATTTATTTAATTTTTAATATTTACAGATATCATAACGATAATAAGAGGCCGTACTTCTACAGATGTATGTATTATGTATATATTTTAAATTAAAAATATTGTGTAAAATCATTATTAATGCGACAATCATAGATTTAATTTTTAAAAATGGGTTGTATGGTGTAATCAATGTTTTTATTTTTCATGGTCGAATGCCTACATCAATTACAAAAAAAATAAGCTGATTGAAAAATAATGGTCCATTATTTGGTAACAAAAAATATCAAGTCTGAGAATGACACATGAAAGGTAGTATTAAGCCGTTTTAGAGAGCCGTTTTTCAGAAAATAACCATTCTGCCCCTATAACCCAAAGCTCTGGAGTGCGTTAGAATTTGGTGTAAAATGAAGTATTTATTTAATAGTTAATATCCACAGATATCATAACAATAATAAGAGGCCGTACTTCTACAGATGTATGTATTATGTACATATTTTAAATAAAAAATATTGTGTAAAATCATTATTAATGCGACAATCATAGATTTAAGTTTAAAAAATGGGTTGTACGGTGTATCAATGTTTTTATTTTTCATGGTCGAATGCCTACATCAATTACAAAAAAAATAAGCAGATTGAAAAATAAAGGTACATTATTTGGTAACAAAAACTATCAAGTCCGAGAATGACACATGAAAGGTAGTATTAAGCCGTTTTAGAGAGCCGTTTTTTCAGAAAATAACCATTCTGCCCCTATAACACACTCTTAAGGAATTTTCATTTAAAAAGTACGCGTTCTTTTAGAGATTTTTTCATGAGCTTAGTAGCCACCTCTTGCCATATCTCTCCCCTCTTCCCATGTGGATGGAAAGAAGGTATTTTGAAAGTTTCACACATTTCCTATGCTGTAGCAATGCGTGGACAACTCATTTATGTACATACAAATTCAAAGCATTAATAAGGATCGACAAAGGGGAGCTTTCAGTAAACATTATGTCTACAAAAAATCTTTTAATTCCCCTTCGTCCTCAAGCAGAACGTAATTTTGATGCCCGTAAAATATGTCGTAAACCTCGTTCAATAACAGTTAATAGCGTCCAGCATAATAACACGAGAGTAAATAAATCCTAAGTACCAGAACGAGTGAGAACTGCTATTCGGTAAATATTTCTGGCTAGAACTATTTCTGATAACTTTTCCTGGAACCATTTATTCAACAAAGTTTCTTAAATGCAGTTTTTTGCGCATTGCACAAAAGTCTAAACTGGCCGGAGACAGTAAGTAAGTAAGGGACTGAAGGAAATGGATTGGGGAAGGAGAAGGGAAATGGAAAAGTCAAGATGTATCCGGTTTTGAGGTTAGGTCTCTTATCATGCTACTTTTTTTTTTTACATTAACTCCACACAGGAGGCCCTGAGGAAAATAATTTCCCTCAGGGCCTATGTCATCTGGGATGCTGTGTGGAGGGTCTTTTTGAGGAGAGGAAGGAATGAACATTGGTCTTGAAGAGACCCATGTTGTAGGAAGGAGGAAACACAGAGGCCGGCAAATCATTCCACAGCCGAGCTGTTGAACACAAGAACGAGTCGAAGAAACGACCCGTTCTCATGTGACAAATGACAACCGTGTACAAATGTTGGGCACGCGTTTGGCGTGTTTCCCGACTATGCACCGGTGCCGAAGGGACCAATGATGCTAGTTCCTCGGAGCATCTTTCATTGTAATACCGGTAGAACAAGGATAGCATTCCCACCCGACGCCTGTGCTCTAAAGATTGCAATCCGTCTGTTAAGATGGGAGAATCTATCAAACGGACCGCCCGTTTCTGCACAGAGTCGAGGGTATTTTTCAGGTATTTTGGAGCTCCAGACCAGAGATGGCTGCCAAATTCAACCATGGGGCGTACTTGTGATTTGTACAAGGTTAGCAGTTGTGTACTATTGAAGTATCTGCGGGCCCTGTACAGTACGCCCAGTTTTTGGTAGGCTAACTTTACTCTGGCTTCGATGGAGCCCCCATACCTGAGCTGGTCACTTAGGGTTACACCAAGCATATCAATGGAGGGCCTGTTCGGAAGATTGTTTCCGTTGAAAGAGACTAGATTTTTATTTCGATCCCTTTTAGACGTAATCAGACAAGATTGGGTCTTTGAAACATTAAATTCAACTTGACGGCTTCATCAAAACTAAACGCCGAAAACCGCATTTATTTAACTGATTATTATACTGAAATACAGCTCGCAATAGGTATCACTTCTACATGCATATACATATACATTTCACGGCATCCTACATATCTGCCCCGATGAACACTGTAACCCTGTATGAAAGATTGGCTAGAGAAGGGGCCATCCATAAATTACGTCACACGAATTTCATGATTTTTGACCCCCCCCCGTCCCTGTCACACATCATCACCATTGTGAGACCCCGTTGACGTCACCCATTTTGCAATTTTGACCCCCCCCCCCCCCCCTCCCTTAAGGTGTGACGTAATTTATGGATGGCCCCGAAGGAGAAAGTGTAATGCCGCATAATAACACCAAAATTTTATCACGATAAGGGCTCTTTCAAATTAGACGTCTCGTGTCGGACCGCTGCCGCACGTTTACCGTGCCGCTGGTTATAACCCGCTGCCGTGCCGCTGCAGTACGGTAGCAGTCCGATACCAAACGCCTAAATTGAAAGCGTATCGGACTGCCGTGCGTTTGTATGCTAGTGATGTTTAGACGTGGGTCGTTTAAAATCGTTAAAAATTAATTAGTTAATTTAATAGTTAATTTAATAATTAATTATTTAATCGTTTAAAATCCTCAATAAATTTTTCACAGATACCTTGCCAAGCTTTTTTTGTTTTCTTGCGATTACTGTGTTTGTCTCTTCTGGAGTTCCATATAGCAGGACGTATTTCAATTTCATTTATAAATTCATCCATGTTTATATCATCCATTTTACTCATTAAGTCAAACCTCAAATTGTAATATTTAATTAAATTAAGACAATATTAGCGAAACTCAATCGAAAATATGAAAACGGCAAAAATCAGAAAAAGATACCTTCACGTCAAAGACCTGAACCCAGGACCTTCGCCTTGCCGGGGCGCAGCTCTACCAACTGAGCTAATGTGCCCCTAACCGATTCGGTTATATTAAACTGTTTCCAACATTATCTTCACTTTATTAACGCATATTTTTATTGGCTGCTATCTTTATGTATTGGGATTGTAAGATTCGAAGCAGAACAAAATGCTATCTAGATAGTGTCTTGGATAAATTTCATACAATTTTATTTTTAATATCTAACATCTATCGACTTTTCTGCAAGTCTAGGTTAAATACATATATTTTTTTTATTTCAACTCAAGGGGCCATTCATTTAATATGTAAGACGAATTTTGCTAGTTTTCGCTCCCCCCCCCATATAAGAAAAAATAAGAATAGGCTGACCCCCTCCCCCCCTGTTTATTACGTAAAAATCTAAAGGAAGAAATGAATACATGTTTGGTTTGTTTTAATGTTTATTTTTCAAAATAACAATTTTTAGAAATGTTTGTTTGTACTTACAAAGGTACTAATAATTTTAACTTTGCGCATTTTTGTGATTTTTGTAAGAACTATCGAGACTTCCTCCCACCCCCTTGTAAGAAAAAATAAGACATGGTCGACCCCCCTCCCCCCCTAAATCGTCCTACGTAATAAATGAATGGCCCCTAATTAGTAAAACCTCAAATTGTAATATTTTATTAAATGACGATAATATTAGTGAAACCTAATCGAAAATACAAAAATCATAAAAGATAAATGTGACCGTATCTTTTTCTCATTTTTCTATTTTCAGATTTTTGATTGAGTTTCACAAATATTGTCTTCGTTCAGTTGGTTATTTTCATTTAAATAAATGCATACTCATCTCAACTGCAAACTGCATCAAAATGAAGGTTTATAATAGAAGTAAAATTATTAACAATTAATACACATAACTTCCAATTAAAAACCTAATGAACGGTTGACAAGCTATGCCGTTGCGGTGCAATAGAGGTCTCTATCCGGAAATGTGAATGATCCAACTCATTTACCAGTTACACACCGCTACTACCAACGACAGTAGGACTCTACGTACGAAGCACATGCAAACTCTCCCGGTAAAGCAATCCATAGGAAAATACTATGGCAGATACGCAAGTACAATTTTCTCTTTGTTTTTATGAGTTTACTAGGGCAGATCCGTGAAAAATCACTAGATATTACAATTGTATAATTTTGGCAACTGTAAGTATTTATAAAAAATATTTGGATCATTGCCTTTCAATCCAAGAAATTTATATATTGAATAGGTATTAGTAAATTTAAAAAATTACGACTTCTATCCAATGGCATTATAAAAATACAAGACACGTTATATTCGGTGACCCAACAGTAGATTCTCCGAAGTTGACCAATTAGTATATGACATTATTGTTGCACACTGTTACATACCATATACGATGAGGTAGAAAAGTGCATAGATGAGCATAAACAATAATACCAACACACACGAAATAATATTTTTTTGGTGCATTATGTACATAAAATCGACTTTACAGTGTCGACTTTTTGTACTTATGGGCCATCCATAAATTACGTCACTTCTGGATGGGGGGGGGCATCAGCTCGACTGCATATAAATATGCTTGGGATCCATATTCATATCCCCAACTGACGGGGGATCTACTGTCATGAAATCGTTGTATGCATAATAATCGATCTTTTTTTTACTAACTGTATTAGAAGAAAATGCTAGATGTAAATCCGTTTTGATGTTTTTTTAAATACATTGTCTAATTTGTATTTATTTATTATTTATTGCTTCTTCACAATTTATATACATATATTTTAGCATGTAATTATTAACCCCACTACGGTTCGCCTGTATCGGGGTTAATAATTTCACAATTTAATCAAAATAACACACAATTTCACAATTTAATCAAAATAACACACAGAAAATTCTCTTCCTAATAATATCAAAAATCTTTCAACCCTCATTAATTCGAAAAGAATTTCTAATTCTCTACCCAAAATCATGCATCTCCATGACAAATCAGCAACAAATGGAGAAGATACATGTGAACTGTTATCGAGAAGTATCTCTTCTGTTTTTAGCTCACCATCCAATTCTAAAAGTGACTCTAAACTTTCATCCCCACTCTATAATTATCCACTGTCTCATATCAAAATAACGTTAGACGAGGTCAAAGCGAAATTAAACACTGTTGATATCAATAAGGGTTCCGGCCCAGATGGAATTCCTCCACTATTTATTCGAAATTGTACGAATCAGCTTGCAATACCATTACACAAAATATTCATCAAAAGTCTGAACGATGGAATATTTCCGGATCTGTGGAAGGTTGCCCACGTAATTCCGATCCACAAATCTGGCAGTAAAAATGATGTAACTAACTACCGTCCTATCAGCCTTTTATCTTGTTTTGGCAAAATATTCGAGTCCATTGTATATAAAACCATTTTTAACCATGTTACACATATACTTAGTCCTTTCCAACATGGCTTTGTAGCTAAAAGATCCACAAATACTAATTTACTCGAGTATATGGACTTTCTGTGTAAATCAATGAATAATAAAACACAAGTAGATGCCGTGTACACCGACTTCAGTAAGGCCTTTGACAAAGTTAGTCACTCTATCTTAATGAATAAACTCGATAAAATCGGCATTCACGGAAACCTGCTTCGTTGGTTAGAATCATATTTATCACATAGAAGTCAATTAGTTACTGTTAACGGATTTAACTCTTCCTCAATATTAGTTACGTCGGGCGTACCACAAGGATCTCACCTTGGACCCTTACTTTTCTTAATCTTTATTAACGACCTTACATATAAACTCCACTGTAATTTTTCTCTATATGCTGATGACCTCAAATTATATAAAGCAATTAAATCTATGAAAGATTGTGAACTCTTACAACAAGACCTTAACACAATATCTTCCTGGTGTGTTGACAATAAAATGGAACTGAATATAGCTAAGTGCAAAGTTATAAACTTCACCAAGAACACCAACAAAATTCTCTATTCATATAGCATATGTGGTCACAATCTGGAAACAGTTGAATCAATAAAAGATTTAGGAATTATATTTGACAACAAACTAACATTAAACCAACATATTGAATACATTGTGAGTAAATCAAATAAATTACTTGGTTTTATTGTAAGATCAACCAAACGGTTTAAGAATTCTAATAGCCTAATAATTCTATTCAATTCCTTAATCCGAAGTGTTCTTGAGTACGGGTCAACAGTCTAGAATCCACATAATATTACACAGGTATCTAGACTCGAATCAGTCCAAAGAAAATTTACACGGATTTTGTCTTACCGATCAGGTGTCTATCATCTTCTAGACGGGTACGAACAAAGACTTAAATATTTCAAATTAGAGAGTCTCGTTAAAAGACGTAACATAAATGACCTCTTAATGCTTTATAAAATTGTGAATAATCGTGTAGACAGTAGCTTAGTCATAGTTAGGATATTTTAATCCAATGTCTAGAATGTCTCGATCAGTTTCATAGATATTTTTGTAAATAGTTTAACATGTTTCAAAAAATATCTCCACAATTTGAGCACTTAAAAAATAAAAAAAATAAAAATGGTTGTTTTATTACTTTTCAGTAAATACTTCGTTATAAATATTGTATATTTGTTATTATTGTGTATTTTAATTTTGTATTTAGGTTTTCAAGTTATGTATAAATAATACTTGCATTGTTTTTCATGAGTTTGCTTATGTTAAAATGCATATGTGATTAATGCAGAAACATTAGTCTCTGGATATTTATATTTGTATTCTAATTTATTATATATTACCCACAAAAATGTTGTATAAATATCCTGTTTGTGTCTCAAATAAATAAATAAATAAAATATCGGTCATGCAAAACAGTTAAGTAAAAGCAAAATAATAAAATGATAAACAGAGAAAATAATAAGTGATAAAAATATATGAATTAACAACAAAGTGTTGAGAAATCAGACAAAATGTTATCATTCATTATATCATTAGTTCATACCATTTTCAAGAATAGATTAAGTTAAAAAATATATGTAGGTTTTTTTTTTAAATATGTGTAAAAAATAGTTAATGAAAAAAACAACGATTTATAAGCGATTACATTAGAGCGAATCTTTCTTATGCAATATTAAAATGACTATCAAATAATTATGAAATAAATATCAAAGAAACCGTTTTGATCACAACATTATTGTTTTCATTCCATTTAAGTGCCTGTTTTCATTAAAATATGAATATATTTTATAGTGTAAGTGGCACCTTAGAAATGCCATCCGCGTGATCTTTTAGTTTTGACAAAGTAATGGGATACGATAACCCCTATATATTTATTTATTGTTTCTTTACCTTTTTAATTTAGGTGTTATTGTTTAGATTGAAATTTTGAACTTACTGAATGTATACAAATTGATGGCGTTCAAACTAGGCAATTTTAACAATTTTTAGAGGGTCCTAAGTTCTCCCCTATACGAAGTAACTTACAGAGGTTAGGACTGAAAAAAGCAAAACGTACCGGCACGCTAGTGGTCGAAATCTATGCCTACATTGCCTACTATATTTAAAAAAATTGTACCATTGTCAAAATCCAGAGATAAAATTTAGGAACACGTTTGTATAGTCAAAAGGTTAAAATATTTCCGCTTAGCAGTGAAATCAAAATAAATGGAATATTTCTGAACGCGTCCGAAAACTAAAAACTATTTTTGAAAGGTGATTCGAAATACGTTTTCAAATTTTATAATTCGAAATCAACATAATATAATTTTTTAAATATATTTTTTTAAATGCAATCATGTAAATATTTTAATAACGGCTCGCCTTACTTTTTTCTAACTAAAATTAATGATGACGAAAAAAAAATAAAAACACCCACATATTGTATTACGCAAACGTAAAAAAATAAATATAAACGTTATCATCAACTAATTCATTAAAAAAATCCCAATTTTTCATAATTGTCTTCAAATTGCGGTCGGAATTTTTTTTTTCATAAAGGTGTACATTTCAATGCTCAGTTCTATATTATAGGTGACTATTATTTCAATGCCAAATAATTAGTATGATACATGTACCTACAGAAATTATTCAAAACAATCCTGTGTCCAATCTTAAAACTATCCAATCCTGAGTGTTTAAAATGTGGCTTATGAAACGTAGATATCGTCTAATTTCGCTTATGTGCCATTTTTTCATGAAAATATACAACGTTTAAATATGTTGCAAAAAAATTACGCTGTATATAAATAACAAGTAGTTTTTTTTACTACAATGTTCTCACGCAGAAAATTATGTCATTCATTGAGGTCAGCATGTAAAAAAATTACAAATAGTACTTATTTACTACTGTATATTTTGTGCTATTACATCTGGTTGATTTTCTCATTGCGTATTCTCGACGAGACGAAAACACTTTTCTGCGCTATTGTCGATCTACAAAACGCATTTTAGGTAAGATTAGATAGAAAAAAGCTATGGAAGGTGTTGTTCAAGTATGGAATGAATACGAGTTTTATACAGGCAATCGCGTCTCCGTCTGAGAGACGCGTTGCATGTGTTCGGGCGAACGTTTTACGCGGTGGTTTAACATTAATGTCACCGTGGTTATCTGACATGCGATTGATCTACATATGGAAGAATTGAAGGAGGTGGGCTTGGGCGCATAAATGAGTAACCTGGAAGTATGCATGTGTTCGGGCGAACGTTTTACGCGGTGGTTTAACATTAATGTCACCGTGGTTATCTTACATGCGTTTGATCTACATATGGAAGAATTGAAGGAGGTGGGCTTGGGCGCATAAATGAGTAACCTGGAAGTATGCTGCCTTTATGGCGCCACTTACGGTTGTTTCGTTCCTTTTCCATAATTTCGTTCGGCTTTTGGGTTTTTCTCCTATTTATAAGCAGCAATATAGTATGGAAGATCTACAGTCTCTCGTGTCTAGGATGAACGAAGTAGTTAGGAATGTATGAAACATGAGTTACTAATGAATATGGTAAGTCTGATGTCTAAGTCATGGTGAATGAAAGAGAGAGTACGAAAACAGTGTGCTATATAGTTGAGAATGATACATACTCGGAACAGGTGGATGATTTTGAGTATTTGAGAAGCATGTTTAAGAGAGATGGAAAGGCCGTTTGGGATTTTGAGAGAAGGGTAAACGCAGGAAATTGTATGATGGAGGACTGAACATGGTTGGCGCTAATTAAAAATTGTCCAAAAAAGCCAAACTAGCAGTCCGCGATGGAGTTCTGATACCAACGCTGATGTGCGGCAGTGAGGCAAGGAACTGGCAGAAGAAGTGTGAAAGTAAACTGAATGCCGAAGAAATGAGATCTTGGGGGGTGTATGCGTGATAAAACCATGTATTACATTGTAAAAAACGTGGAGATTTGCCAAATATGCAAGGCAGATGTAAGCGTAATGAGTAAGATTAAATAAGGGCCGTTATATTGTTTGAGCGTTTAGAGCGAATGGAAGAATAAAGGAGTGAATGGATAATATATGACGATAGAAGACGACCATATTTGACGATAGAAGATGATCATAAATGAATGATAGAAGATATCGGAGACACCCGAGGAAGACTTGACACGATCAAGTAAACCAAAAATTTGAGCCGGGCCGTATCATGATTAAAAGAGGGGAATACACGAGACGAAGTATGAACGTAAATGAATCAAGGGGTGTCAAGACCAAATTGTTTGGCAGACCATTTCCTGCGGGAAACTGTGTGATTTATTTATTTAATTTGTCAAAAAATTTAACAAACATGTATAAATCAGGTGAATCAAATAAAAAAAAAATAAAAAATAAAATAAAAAAAAATTATTTACTAACGCCCTTTTTCCCGGGGTTTTTACATTACATATGAATAATAAGAAATACAAAGCATACATTGCACATAACTGAAATGTCTCATTTAAAATTTTATGTAGAAATACCAAGTCAGAGAAAATTCTTCTGCCGGACAATTTGAGCATATTCAAATCATTTAAAATAGTGTTGTAGTTTAACATAATTGCTGGAATACCCATTTTAAAATTTAGAAAATGTAAGAATTTGTTTTGTATTCTTTCAATGGCTTGAACATGTATACTATAATGTGGATTCCAGACGGGAGAATTGTACTCAAGTTGACTTCTAACATAGGTAAAATATAACAGTTTAATACACTTTTTATTGTTAAAATTTCTAGTTAAGAAATGATGGTTAGTGAGTTAGTTAATATTGTACGTTATACCAATTTAATAAAAACATATTCAGATATATTAAATAGCATGAACCGTCTAGTTCAGAATCAAAACATTGCTTATAATAGATTTTGTAATATTTAGTTACCATATTTGAATAGCTCAAACATAAGAAACCTAAACATAAGAAACATATACAAACTAAAACAAATGAAAACAGTATATTTGGCACTCTGCCAATCTATAATAGAATATGGAATCATTGTTTGGGGAGGAGCAACAAACTCAGCTATTGTTCATTTGGAAACCACACAGAGAACCATCTTAAAGGTTATACTAAAAAAACACAGAATGACTGACACAGACCAAATATTCAACATGTTCGACGGACTTGATATACGACAATTATACATAAAAACACTTCTTAACTATATCTTTGACCAAAAACACAAACCATTAATAGACCAGTTAGACAAGCATACATACAAAACTTAAAAACACCGACGATAAACACAAGCTTTGGACAAAGACATCACAAATACCAGGCAATAAAAGCATTCAACCATCTTTCACTCGATTTAAAAAAAGAAGAAAACAAAAAACTTTTTACACTCAAAATTAAAAGATGGATTAAAGAACAAAAAAGGCAACTTTACAAAAAAATCACAACATAAAAAAAAAAATAAAAAAAAAAAAAAAACACAGACATAAACACCATTGCAATACTCACTAATATATAAAACCCTTTTAATTTCACTATTGGTTTATATGTATCTATCCTATTTATATAGTTTTATTTTATTGTTTTATTTTAGTGTTATTTTACTCTATTTTATTTTGGTCTATCTTACTTTCTTTTAATTCTTATATGTTATTATCGAGTTTCTTTTTTCTTTAGTCTTTATTTTATATGTATCTCAAATTAAAAAAATATAAATCATATCAAACTGTAAAATGAGGTCCTCAGCACGGGTAAAGCACCCAGTGAGGCCCACATTAGTCAAAAAATTTAACAAACATGTATAAATCAGGTGAATCAAATAAAAAAAAAAAAAATAAAAAAAAAGCTATGTACTTTCACCTTCTCTAACTCTCTAACCAATCACCAAAACCTTCAACCTAAAATAATATACCATAAATCCTTATCTAATATATTTACCATCAATTTTTTTTTTCCGCCCACATTTCGCCTGTCAAAACCAAATGCTCAGCATTATTTATTTATTACATAGGACTCGTAATTATTAATTTCTTACACAAAGAAAATAAAACAGAGTTCAAATATGACAGAAAAAAGTGCAAGGACATTCTTACCCCAATTTTCTTTACAACACAAGAATTCAATGTAATTTAGTATAAATATGTTCGAAGTATTTTTCGTCTCGTCTGAAAAACAAATAAATAATCTGTTTTTCTAAATAAACTGACCAATCATTGTGGATCAAGTCTCGCAAAGTAGAACGATATTATTATATTTTCACAGAATATTTTTGAAAAACTTGGGTGATCAATTAATCAAAGTGCTAACCGCGCTGTCTGCTACAAATTTTAACAAACGATTGAGATGAATCTCTGAATAATGAGGTCGATAAATTAAGAATAAAAATCTCTTTAAACAACGACGGTAGAACTTCTGGTTTTAATATAGCTCTCTGATGAAGAATACCTTTCTTAATTTACACAAAATTAATTCTGACATGATTTGAGATGCAGTGTTCATCATTAGGACGGATGTGTAGATTGTGGCGAAGTGAATACCGTAGAAGTGGTACCGTGCTGCAAGCGTTAATCCTCCTAATTATTTTTTTAATGTGAATACCTCACAAGAGTCCCAGCTGCTTCCGTCTGGAGCCAGTGAGATTGTGGCATCCCCAATCGTGCTGAAGGAAGTGGGGAGGGGAAGGTGATAGAGAAGTACCTGGTTATGCAGATCTGGTCACCAAAAACGGTTAAAGCCATTTCAAGAACGGTTTCAATTCTAAATGGTGGTCTTACATCAGGGCGATACTGAAAGTATCTTCCACTCTTGAACATGCGCAAATATACTTTATATTATTTTTAATGAATTCATTGTGAAACAACACAAATTAATTAAAAAAAGGTTTTTTTGAGCACGCCCTTCGTATTGCGAGGCCGTAGTTGGTGTTCTGCGTTTAGTTTTGGTGTAGCCTACTACTAACTTAGACCCGTCGCATCGCACTGAGGTCCAAAGCAAAACCAACTGCATTTAATGGCAAAATTCTATGTTTTTTAAATGACCTATTTTTTTTCGAAAAAATGCAGAATACCTGCTTATTACTTACCTGAGTTAACAATAAAACATAAATAATATCGTGTACATGGACCCATAGAGGGCTGCTGGAAGTTTATGATCGTACCATTCTATATAATACTCGTAGATAACCGGGGGTCTGCCCCCGTTGGTCTTCGTGCAAACGTCTTATTGTGGGCATCTACAGTCAAACCAAATTACTTGAGGAAAATATTCAATTTACTTGGATTTTATTGCAAAGCGTATGCAACTGTGGCCTTCTTACAGAATATGCTCAGGTCTTGGTTAAGATTTAACTATACCCTAAAATATATTCAGAATCTTAACGACGTAAGTAAAGACAAGAAAAAAAGCAAACCTCTCCTAATCAACCATGGAGTACCGCAAGGAAGCGTACTAGGACCAATATTATTTCTAATATACTGTTATGAAGTACTTTCTTGAATTATAACTTCCCACCCCTATATGATTATTTCCGTCATCAGGTACTAAATATTTAATACCAGTTGCCAAAAGTTGGCAACATTTGCGAAACGTTTTGATTGGCCCGGATTTCGGGAGGGGGCCGAGCAGCCCTTTCAACGGGGCTGAGAGCCCTGGCGCCTTCTTCTGGGTTTAACTGTGGTGAGGGACGGTTCTTGGTGCATATTGCCGACCGCCTTTTTGATTCCAACATTTGTTTGGGACACGTAATTCAAAATATAGTTAAATTTGATATTCAAATCAACTCAGTGGTGATCCCGATGCTGCCCGTGACATTGTAACGTACGTAATATTATTTATTTTTGTGTTTTCCATTTATCCCTTTCATTATATTTTAAAATCATTAACCTTGAGTTCACAAAGAGATTAAAAGCTTTTCCTAGAAGCGTCGAGTCACTAATAAATTCACCAATTATTTAAAAGCGACAAGAGATCTTTTCATTTATTAAAACCCTATATATATAATTATTCCAACAATAAAGCGACAGTCGTTTTGAATCAAATCCCAAACGAACTGAAAACACGATATCCCTGAGGGACGCTAGCCGGAGATTTGTATTATAATTTGGTTTTTGTAAGTATTTAAATTGAACCATTGTTGTTGTGTCCTAATCATGGTGATTATTAATTTGTACCTGTTCGTAACAAGGCGGTTCGAGCCCGTAGTTATGTAACACTGTCGCATCCAACTCGGGGCTAGATTTGGTTCATTATGGTTGTCGCTTTCTTTGATTTTTTTTTCATAACTCCACTCTGTTTTTCGTGATGTATGTACTATAAAATATGTATGTATATAATAAACATTTTTCCCATTTAAATGTATAGGTAAATAAGTGATTTTGAATTGTGTTAAAACCCCCGCGTTTTAAATGCCGTTATCTTGAAGGCCGCGTCTACACATTTTTCAAAGGCCGCCATTTTGAAAACAGCACGTTTTTTAGACCGCTGGTAGCCTTTTAAAAATTAATCGAAGTCACCGCGTGACAATCCACACGTGTTCAACAATCGAATCATGTGCTTCGCGTTGTCGGCCGCATCTCCGAATTAAAAAAAAAAAAAAAAAAAAAAAAAAATCACCACGTGTTTTTGACCCTTAAATAATTAGTCACGCCGTATTTTGAAAAGCTTTGTTTTAGTTTTACGCGAGTTTTGAAACAAAATAGTTACTGAAACCTCAGAATTAGATAATACCTAAGCTATTTAAGGTTTAAGGTATGTTAGTCAGCAATTCGTGAGTGAAATAATATTATTGACTTGGCTTTGCTGCGACGTCATTTATTTGAACGTCATTTATTTTGGTTTTAAATAACCTAAAGTTTAAATATGCTTGAAATGGCTTTAGACATATTTGATGACTGCATATTGTGAACTTCTGCAAAAAAACGGCGTGGTGGTTATTTGTCAGTTAGTTCTTTAACAAATTTTCCTTTAGTAAATGCGGCCTCTGTGTTTCCTCCCTCCTACAACATGGGTCTCTTCAAGACCCATGTTCACTCCTTCCTTTCCTCAAAGAGACCCTCCACACAGCATCTACAAAGATGACATAGGCCCTGAGGGAAATTATTTTCCTCAGGGCCTCCTGTGTGGTGTTAATGTAAAAAAAAAAAAAAAAAAGCTCGCATAGCTCGCCAATAAATTGTGTGACCTAAGATTTAAATTTGTTCGACATGTTTAAATATATTTTAAACACATTTTGAATAATATGAAGACGTACGCGTTAAAAATCCTACAAAAAGCCGTCAACCGCTGTAAACGGTCCGGATGCAGGCACCTAAGAGCAGGTACCTTTCGTAGGGTCGATTTATGGCAAGGGATGACGGATGACAATAGATTAAGTTTCGTTAAAATATTTCTTGACGAGTCTGCCGATGGACAATGGTTATTTTGGGCTCCTTCGAAGACAATAGCTCTATTGTCTACCAGGATTGTCTTGACAAATGCACTTTTTGGCATACACATTGACGATACGTTAATGGGCTTTTTTTCATAGGCAAAAATTTTATTTCAAATATCGGATAGTACCTACCTAGTAGATGCAATTATTTTTAGAATAACGGCCATTAGTTTGAAAACAGAAATTGACCAGTCTCAGAGTGTGTTGAGACCATATGTTAGCGTTATCTTCGTTGAAACGAGCTGATGATTTAGAATGGTAAAATAGTGATTACATATTTAAAAATAGATTTTAACAGTTAAAATAACGACAGCAATAAAATTTAATCGAGTTCAATTCTCGAATTGATTTGCCAGTGAGATATAATTTTTAGTGTTCAATGATACTGCCTTCCTTATAGGATATAAATACCTACCAGTTCGAATCTGGAATAATAATAATGCAACACACTCCGACGTAATCACATTACTTTAAAATTCAGTCGCGGGTTCGATTCCTTGCGAAATCATATATCTCCGTATCCATGCCGATCTCTCTAACGAAGAGTAGAAACCTATTAACGATTAGATAAATATGTTTAGTAAAATAAGCTTCACACAGGAGACACTGAGGAAAATAATTTCCTTTAGTACTTATGTCATCTTAGGGGATGCTACGTGGAGGGTCCTTTTAAGGAAAGGAAGGAGAGGAAGGAAAGAGGTATGAAGG
The DNA here is from genome assembly GCA_917880885.1 of Limnephilus marmoratus. Lineage (NCBI taxonomy): Eukaryota > Metazoa > Arthropoda > Insecta > Trichoptera > Limnephilidae > Limnephilus > Limnephilus marmoratus. The sequence continues at coordinate 40,307,569 of OU862921.1, forward strand.
GCTGATCGGAATATGGTGGTCAGCGTCCAGGAGTGATAGGCATAGGAATTCCTCTCTCCAAATTGCGGTTCCTCGCGATCCGTCCTGCCATGCGGCAGGTAGTCTAGACCCAGTCCGACCTTATCCCATGGACTCGGGCACTTGTAGCGAATAAAGCGATACCAAACATGGCGAATCTCTTAACAGGATTATTTATAACTGAGGCGCTGGTTATACAATAGATAGTTCAGGGGCAGCGGTACCCATGCCCGCAACCTCAAATTGATACGACAACGAAGTCTATGAAAACGGAAGTACGATAGCTATTTTTTTTATAGATGAATATAATCGGTATCTGTTAATATTAATGTATAGGTATTACTATTAATTAATTATTTTACAGAGAAGAGATGTGGGTTCGATTATCTATTACGTTGGATTTCGAGATTTTTCTCAGGATATAACAAGTGTCTAGATTTATTCAACTAACGGGGAAGATTGATTGCATACGATATCAATAGGCATTAATGGACCTGAATGTTATTATTCAGAATGGTGATAAGAAGCGAACTTATTTACAGATATTTGATAAGTTGATGCAAGAAGAGCAAGATGGAATTCAACTAGAATGTTGGCCCATACCAATTAGAATTTTTTTTGAAAGAAAATCAAGATGGAATCCATCTAGGATTAGCCATTAGCCAAGTGGAAAATTCTCCTAATAATTTTTAAATTTATTTGTTGGAGTAGAGTTTCGCGCTAAGCGACGTGAACCGTGTTTTGATTAATAAATCCACATGGTTTTGTAAGACCCGGAGAAATCAACGTATTATGAAATTTACACTACACACATCCACACATACATTCAACACGCAGCACTGTTTTGAAGGGACGCTTTTGAAATAGTGTGTACACACACACCTACATTATATCTTTTCGGAGTAATTAACCGGATTGATAAAAACACACACCTACATTATATCTTTTCGGAGTAATTAACCGGATTGATAAAAACACTTCACATTTTTTACTATTCAACTATATCATACAATACTTTTATTGTATTTTATGGTAACAATTACCTAATATTATGAACATTGCAGTACTCTGGTGAGAGTAACGCGGGTCATTGATACCCTCGTTATTTTGATTTGAGTTTGTCTTGTTTAACTCGTACAAAAAAAAAACAAGATGGCGCCCCGTGGCATAGCCCGCGTAAATGAAGTGGAAAAGCGATACTATTTTATGATATCTTTCATTATTATTATTGTTGTCATCATTAAAAAATACTATAATGCGCCGACTAGGTACAATAACTTTAAACATTGCCTTAAAACGCAATAAATCGACGACAATTATATTACAGTGAATGTGATAAAACTTGAGGTATTATTAATGTGTGTTCCGGAAATATTGGTGGCCTTAAGTAAGAAGGACTCATTATTTCTAATGGGAAGTTTTAATTTTAAGGGGGATCACTGCGGTGTTCCAATTAGCGCTAAGTTTTTTTTTTTCAGCTGTTGTCCTGATTATACCTACGTCGGAATCTTATAAGATTTCTGACACTATGTGGGTCACTAAAGGACTTTAATTTTTTGTTGTCTGTTTTGTTTTAATATGTCGTTAACCAGTGATCCGTACTGTTAAAAAGTGGACACTGACTTCACTGAGCCATTACCTGTTCTTTAAAAGGGGGTTGAATGTGCTTTGTGTTCTACGACATACGCCAATGCATACATCACGACATCTAATGTGGAGTTAGTTACCTTACGCTTTGATCTCTTGTTGCTAATACAATTACTGTTCAGATAATTTTGTTTACTCTATGTGCCTTGATGCCTAAGTGTTTGTACTTTTCTAATAATTTTGTTATTTTATTTCATGTTGACACTTCTCCCCTGCTGAGGATCCCGACTATTACTCTAGATGCCCTGATGGACATTACACACTGACTTGCGCTGCCTAGAAAACTGCGTGCCACGAAGTTCCTGCCAGGCCACTTCGAAGCGTTGATTTTGCTGTCTATTTGATACTTTATGTAAATTGTGAACTATATAACTTATTGTAAACTGTCCAACTTTTTGCCTAGGTTTTTAATGCTGAATCTCTATGTGAACGATTTTTTTTTTGTAAAGTTTATTGAGGGAATTCTTTGAAGGGTTTAGATTCAAAAAACCTTCGTTACGACTGCGGTTTTTTGCTGGTGTTTTCGGGGATGTGTTATGAAGTACTTTCTTGAATTATAACTTCCCACCCCTATATGATTATTTCCGTCATCAGGTACTAAATATTTTATACCAGTTGCCAAAAGTTGGCAACATTTGCGAAACGTTTTGATTGGCCCGGATTTCGGGAGGGGGCCGAGCAGCCCTTTCAACGGGGCTGAGAGCCCTGGCGCCTTCTTCTGGGTTTAACTGTGGTGAGGGACGGTTCTTGGTGCATATTGCCGACCGCCTTTTTGATTCCAACATTTGTTTGGGACACGTAATTCAAAATATAGTTAAATTTGATATTCAAATCAACTCAGTGGTGATCCCGATGCTGCCCGTGACATTGTAACGTACGTAATATTATTTATTTTTGTGTTTTCCATTTATCCCTTTCATTATATTTTAAAATCATTAACCTTGAGTTCACAAAGAGATTAAAAGCTTTTCCTAGAAGCGTCGAGTCACTAATAAATTCACCAATTATTTAAAAGCGACAAGAGATCTTTTCATTTATTAAAACCCTATATATATAATTATTCCAACAATAAAGCGACAGTCGTTTTGAATCAAATCCCAAACGAACTGAAAACACGATATCCCTGAGGGACGCTAGCCGGAGGTTTGTATTATAATTTGGTTTTTGTAAGTATTTAAATTGAACCATTGTTGTTGTGTCCTAATCATGGTGATTATTAATTTGTACCTGTTCGTAACAAGGCGGTTCGAGCCCGTAGTTATGTAACAATACATAAATGATATCGGTAGCCTAGGAACGAGAGGAAAAATCATAAGCTTTGCTGACGATACAGTAATTGTATTCAACGAAAAAGATTGGAGAAGTACCTACAAAGAAGCGGAACATGGACTTGGTCTACTGCAAAACTGGCTTAAGAGAAATTCCCTTACACTTAATGTCAATAAAACAAAATATCTGACATTTTCTATAACAGCCAGAGGACAGCCAGAGAATGGCTTTAATCTCAAATTACATACATGCCAAGAAAACTATCAAAATCAAGGCTTATCATGCCACTGTCCTACCATAGCACACTCCAAAAGTATCAAATATCTCGGTATTGAAATTGATGATAATCTCCACATTGAAGTAATCACAAAAAAACTCACCATGTACATTTACTTCTTTAGAGCCATCCGTAACATCCTCAGCATAAACGATATTAAGAAAGTATACTACGCTTTATGTCAATCACAAATAGAGTACGGGATAACTGGATGGGGATCTGCCTTGAGCACTCACATGGACCGGCTCAATATAGCCCAAAAAGGAGTACTAAAGACAAATTCGAAATTACCGGTTAGAACTCTGACAGAAGAATTGTTTCAAAGCATTCAAGTCTACAACATACAAAAACTTTATGCAAAAAATATTTTATTTAAAATTTAAAAAAAAACATAACAGAATACTCCACTGTCCAACACAGATACACAACCAGGGCAATAAACCAAAATATTCTAGCTACAGCCAGTTTGAAAACATCTTTTGGACAAAGAAATATGAAATTCAATGCGACAAAACTATACAACGCTCTACCAACTCAAACAAAAAAAAAATTTAAAACAAAAGTAAAAATATGGTTGAGAGAACAAAGTGAAAATGTACTATCAAACATACTGAAGACCATGTAAAGACAACTGGATACTAAACACAAATGTGGAAAAACTACAGGCCGCCTCAGAACAGGAAACCCTAGTGAGGAGGACTGTGAAAAAAAATGTACTTTATAATACCTTAATATAATATAATTTATAAATACATTATGTACAAATTTTGCTATAGATACTAATTAAAAAATTTTAAAAAAGAAGTCGTGTATACAAATTGCGACTCGCAACTCGTGTATTGGACGGACCTACTGTCGAATTTGCCCTATCAAAGAAAAGAAGAAGAAGAAAAATAATGTGGAAATCTTAACGAGGTAAGTGAAGAAAGCGTGTAAACAAATATGCATCAGCGGTACGGCGTATTGGATGGACGTACGGTCGAATTCACCCTAGCAGGCCTGGAGATTGGACCTTTCCGCCGGGTTCATTTTTATTATTCTGAAGAACGTGTTACTAATAATTAAGATGTTTCTAAATTAATACCTCCCGAAGTTAATCATTCATCGGCTAGAAAAATAAAATCTGGTGCTCACCGCTAACTTTAGTTGTACAACGTATTACAATTTTTTAAAGGCGTTGTACGTTAAAAAAATGATGGCAACGTACTGTTTTTATTAATCTAAAATATAAATAACCCAAATGAAGCATGGAAATAAAAATGATAATTCAATTATGATAATTCAATTATGAAAGTGTGGGCCTCGGGCAAACCCCCGATAAACGTGGTTATGTCTAGGCTTAGCAAAACTTCAGCAAGATATACATGAGGTATTTAAGACCTAAAAATTAAATTGTTTTTACTTCACGTGAAGATTTCTGAGCTATGAGAAGACAGGACAACATTAACCAAAATAATGACAATACAAGAGTTAAAAATATTAAATAATTTTTATATTTCAGTATGTCTGGTCGCGGCGGCTTTTCAACTCAGCGTCATTCACTGAAACAATGACATAAATCTTCCCCTCCTCGCACAAGTCATAAATCAACCAAAAGTCAAGGCGATCACGTTCCCAGGCCGCCTGAAAGATAATTTCAATTTTTCAATTTCAGATTTGAATGCTCATCTTCCTTTAAACACGTTCACTTGTCATTTTGTCCCACGGGAATCTAATAGCCTTTACTATTAATTGAAAACACAAGATTCACACATATAATGAAAAATGAAACCTATGATATAAATTAACGTCCGTTGAAAGATTCATGTTACACTGTTTATCATTTTTTATTTTTTTATAATTTGTCATGTAGAATTTATTAAGGACATTTTTTTGGAACCAACTTTAAAAATATATCTTGAATACAAGTCGTAAACATGATTTTGCGCACGAGTTTCTAAAAAACTCCAATCGTATCAAACTCGAAGTTTTTTTATTAAGAATGAGTTAACAATTTTGAAATACACGCTGATAATTGCCAAATCAATGTTGTTTATTTATTTGTCTTTTTTATTATTATTTAAAAGACTTGGGATTTTCAACTGTTAACTTGTCTCTCGAATCTTATTAAAAGCTTGCATCTTAAATTTGTACAATGACACCTAGTGATTAATTGAGTAATTATTCTGAGATTACTTCATCAAAAATTAGTTGATATATTTTAATTGATTTTGGTGATTTTTATTGTACCAATCTGAACATCTGAAGACTCCCGTCGAATGGTAAAATCGGTCGGGTTTAAATTAAACTGTGGAAAAAGCTATAAAGATTTTTTATCATAAATTCATATGAAAATGGAATGGCCCGTGAATTGAGAGCTTCCGCAGACGATAGACTTGCAACAGTTACGGGCATAAAAATCCATTACGATATTAAATATGGATATGAGCAAAAGAGCGGCGCAATGCTAGTGGGGTTTTTTTTAATTTGTTTGATTTTTAAAATAGTTTCTAACCATCGCGATGATTAGAAACTTAGAAACGTGTTTTAAATGATCGATCCCCAACTCGATTTTCCCTCCTCATCAAAGGAAAAGTGCTGTTGATTCGTCAATTTGTTCGTATCTTCGGCGATACCTAAATGTTCTTGGAACATTCCTAAAAACATCCTTTCTAGTGACCATTTACCAATCGTAATTGTCTTCCACCACCTAACCACTTCGCATTCCTAAACTGCAAACAATAATTTTAAATTTAAAACGAAAGATGTGAATTGTAGAACTTTCTCTCCCTCCATCACTCGAAAAAATCTTCCTTTAAGAACATCAGAATACAGTTTGTATTATTTCCTAGCATGGAAAAAGCAATGAAAGCAGTAGAAAAATCCATTCCAAAGCATAATCTTAACATTAAAATAAAATATTCGACTCCATGGTGGGATGAAGAAGAGACTAGTCACCACGACTAAAGTCTCTCGCCTGCGGGCGCCCTAAATGTTTCAAAATTATAAATTACGCATTTTTTAAATATATATGTGTACATTATATATTTAATATATATTTATTATTAATTCAATTTTTTTATTTTTTTGTTTCAGTTATGGCCAAGCAGGCAGAGAGCGAAGCGGAGAAGAGGCCAGCGACTCCTGAAGAAGATGAAGATGACCCCATAGCAGATCTCATCGGCAACTATGGCCCCTGGCAGCTGAAGTTAACCTTCCTGCTTTCCCTCTGTTCCTTTCCCTGCACCTTCCACATATTCTCGCCAACCTTTATTGTAAGTATTACTTTTGTTATTGAACTCATAAAGATAAGAAAGAAAAGATGAACCCACACACAGAAAAATCGTTAGTCAAAACATTGAAAAACTACTAACAGAAAAAACGCAAAGCACATTTACATGCAAGAAACTTATAGAAATTACGGAAACCAAAAAAAACTATCAAACGCAATAGAGACCTAAAACAAATTTATTCGAACACGAAAACCCAAAATACCATCTTTCCCTGTGAGATTGGGAACATCTTGTAAATATCTCAATGCCAATTTTAATATTGAAACTTATATTTGAAATTGTGGTGAATGCTCGTTTAGACACGCTGAGCTCAATCACCAAGTAATTTCACCCTTTGATGGGTCGATGGAATATTTAAGTGTACTTTCGTGTACGTTAAATATTGAACTCTTATTATTCTCACTGGGATACAAGTTACCATCTCGGAAGGTAAAATTAGGTAATTAGACCAACGACAGAGTAGACGTGCCCATTTAATGTTTTTGTAACGCCCTGAATACTATTTCATTCATAAATGATTGACTCATACCTTTGGAAACACAATCTTTATGTAAATAGTGGATACGCTTCCACAAAGTCAACGTTGTTACTTTGGAATTTTTACAGACAGTAACGAAATGCGTTAAAAACCTCTATAACCTAGTCTACATTCTGCGAACCGCAGTGCATCTAAAGGTAGTCATAATTTAACTGGTCTGCAAATGTAGCCAGCCGCTCAATAGAGTTAAGTAACCAAATTTCCTTTTTTTATTTCCAGGCTGCTACCGAGGACTTCTGGTGCGCCAGGCCTCCCAACTTATCCGATGTGCCCGTCGATGTTTGGAAAAACGTGAGCCAACCTCAAGGAAGTTGTATGATCAAAGATATCAGTTGGTTGGACATCTCTATTAACCAAATTCTGAGTGGAAATATCCCACCTGGAGAACAGATAGAATGCACAGAATGGGAATGGGACAACAGCATTCTTGGAGATACCATAGTTTCTGAATGGAATCTTGTTTGCGACAGAGCGTATTTGAATACCCTAGCAGAGGTTTTATTCCTGTTTGGTGTTGCCCTTGGTGGGGTAGTCAGCGGCATGATATCAGACCGCTTTGGACGAAAAAAGACCCTCATCTCAGCTTTGGTAACACAAACCCTTTTGGCGATCGGAATCACCTTTTGTCCTTGGTACGAGTTATACTTGATTCTTCGTATCTTACTTGGATTTTTGAGTGTATCTGTTGTGTTCTCCGGGTTCGTCTTGTCGATGGAGCTGGTTGGAGGGAAATGGAGAACCATCGCTGGAGTGTGTAACTTCTTTCCGCTACCGGTCTCATATTGCTTGGTATCAGCCCTGTCAATGGCCTTACCGAATTGGAGACACCTACAACTTGCCCTCTCGCTTCCTGGGATACTTCTTATTACGTTATGGTAAGAAGAGCTGTAGTATTTTTTTATTATATATTGAATAAACAAAACGTATTTTCCTTCTACAAGAATAATTCATGAATGTTAAAAAGAGAAATATAGAAGATTCACGCCATTACAAAATGTATTTCGACTTATAGGTGGGTTATTCCAGAATCTCCGAGATGGCTCCTTACGATGGGACGCATTGGAGAAGTGAAAGAAATCGTTCAACAGGCAGCCAAGTTCAATAAGCGACAGCTTCCGGCATCACTGGATAAGATACTGCAACCTGGCGGAAAACCTTCGGAGGCTGACATGCAAACCTACGGAGTGTTGGACCTCTTCAGGAAGCCTAGCACTAAAATAACCATCTGCATCTTCATAATATGGGGAGCAACAACTCTGGTGTACTACGGACTCGTGTTGAACATCAGCGCTTTCGGTGGAGATCTACACATCACGTCTATATTGTCTGGAGTGGTTGAGATACCAGCTCTCGCTCTGAGTATCCCGGTCCTCATGAAACTTGGAAGACGTTGGCCGATTTGCTTCTCTATAGTATTTGCTGGAGTCGGATGTATCGGAGTCTCCTTGGTGGATGCCTTTGGGGGTGAACTCTGGTTGAAGATTACTTTTGTGATGATCAGTAAATTCGCAATCAGTGCGACAAATGGCGTTCTTCCGATGTACACGGCTGAATTGTATCCAACATTGATGAGGAATCTAGGAGTCGGCGCCAGTCAAGTTATGGCTGGAGCGACACTCGTCTGCATTCCTTATGTTTGGACAATAGTAAGTGAAAAAAGGCATCACTAAGAACATGAAAGATTATAATATAATATCCTTGTACATTGCGCAGACATATAAAAGGAAGCGCTTTTGTTACAATGACACGCTCTTATTCATTGTATTGTTTCATGAATTTGGTATGAAGGACTTCTATAGAAGTTGACACATTATAACACGCTAATACTTCTCTTTGTGTTCACACTTTTAAAGTTTAAAGCTGTACTTTGAATAAGAAGTAGAATCATTACAATACAATTAGCATTGCTAAAAACGACAAATTAGATTTCAATGCCAATATCGCCCGGCTAAGTGAAAAAGTTAAGTAAAAACTGATTTAAATTCATTTGTATCTTAAATTTTATATTTACTTCCAGAACGCTCCATTCCCAATGGTCGTCATGGGAGTTCTAGGAGTTCTGGGAGGATTGTGTGTGCTGTTACTTCCTGAAACTGCTAACAAATCTCTCACCAGTACGACTTATGAAGAAAGGTAAATAAAAACATCCTGACTGATAATATTGTTCAGAAAATTGCTTTTTTACTTGTTTTGATTCTTTGACTACTGTGTTCATTTGCCTCTTTAGGAAAGGAAGTAAGTAACGTAAGCTTAATGATTGAATGGTAATATAGTACAAAGCAATGGTAATACAAATATAGGTAAGCATTTGAAAATCCAACCATGAAAAAATGTGTAATACAGTTGTGAATGGTGAAACTTTGGAGCAAATGAATGAGTTTGTGCATTTGAGAAATATGATCGCGAGGGCTGCTAAGGATATTGTCAAAATGGTGAGTGTAGGAAATCATTAACTGAAAGACTGATGTAAAAGTTGTCTAAAAGGTAAGGCTGGAGTTCTGACACCAGCCCTGATGAGAATGGCAGCGCAGTGTGAAGCTGACAAGGAAGGACGAGAGTAAACTTAATGCAGTTAAAAAGAGATCCTTGAGGAATTTGTTTGTAAAAACTGTGTTACAGATGAAAAAAGTTAAATTAGGGAATCATAACATTTGTGGGGTGAGTCGTGGATGAACATGAGAGGAAAACATATGACGTATAACCTAGAAGGGACAGGAACCCCCTAGGAAGAATGGCACCGTCAAGTGAATCAAAACCGGGGTATGAATGAGTTTGTGACAGTATGTAGTTGTGTGGTTTTTCGCCATCTGATAAAATGATGTGTTGAAAATGAATCGTACGACAAAACCGTCACATCTTTTAAAAATTGGACTACTTTTCGTACAATAGTAACACTCTGTGGTGATATTACAATGTTTCCAGATTTTGAAAACATGTCGAAGCAGTCTTGCGTTTGAATGGAAAACATTTTTGTTTATTTACATTTTCTTGTTCACTGACACAATATTATCATGAAGTGTCTTCTTCATCACCTGTTAGGTTAGATTTTAATAGTTATTTTGTTGGAAAATATTTTTTCCGTTGGATATTTTGTCGGAGGATATTTTGTCGGGTATATTTTGTTTGGATGAAAAGTCGCAAAACCCTGGAAATGTACTCGTGTAATCTTTTAAAAATACCTACATTTTGACGATTACAGTCTATTGTTCTGCTATTCTAATACATAATAAAACCTTAATGTAGTTGGCCATTAATCGAAGGGGTCAAGACATCACAATGATAATTATTATATTTATATCTTTTCAGACCGGTTTCACCACAGAATCAAACTGCCACAAATCACAATGGACCCTTCACGATAGGCGAGACGAAATCAGCGTAAATCCATACAAATTAACCAGTATAGGATTACAACAAGTTTCTCGTTAACAGCGTCTAATAAATATAATCGCACCGTGTAAAGATTTTATGTGCACAGCCAATGGTGGATGATGTGATTTCACACGAATATGTTAAGTTGATTGATTGTATGTCAAGCAGATCTTTACAGAACTCCCTACATTTCACACATTTCACAAGACAGTATTTTCTAATTATTTTTATGTATGCCCTAATTAATTCTATGTACCTAATTTAATTACGCACTTACTAGTACTATTCACTCTACTTGAAACAAGATATATGAGAAACACAAAATTACACAGAAAAAAAGAAGAGAAAGAACACGGCATGTTTAAACATTTAAAAAAGTTTTGGAAAAAATCATTTGTTTGTAGAACATTATTAAAACCTTGTGTATGTACAACGCTTTTATTTATAATATTACAAAAACCGGTTTCGGCTCAAATGAGCCTCTGTCACAGCGGATATTAACATAACACAAAAAAAAATTGTGATCGATGGCCCGGTGGATAAGAAGCTCGACTAACAGTTGGTCTGATTTTGAGTTCTTCGAACTTATTTTTGGCACAAGTTGTGCTTAGTCAAAAGGTATGTGGAGCAGTCCCGGGTCGGTCGTGAATAACCCGCTCATTGAAACCCGCTCACGGACCACCAACGAGAGAGCGGGTAATTTTTTCGTCAGCAACCGGTCTCGCGACCCACTTCTCGCAACCGCTCTACTACTGCAACCTGGGTTTCGGGTGCGATACAATGAGGCAAGTTTACCTATCGATCGTACAGTTGATTAGTCAGACATCTCCAAAACTAAGTTTTGAGATAATCGGGAAAGCAATATTAAAAAATCAAATAAAAATAGCATCGGGAGATATAACGGTCCAGATCATTAGTATGATATTTTGAAATATTCTAGTAATAACCCAGAAAACATGAACATTTTGTTTAATTCACCACAAGTTTTTGTGCATTATAATTGATTTGGTGGTGTTTATGAGCAATCTGAGAATTGTACCAGATATAGGGTAAACTTTTAAATATAACTGCATACTCTAGTCAAATTTCGATCTTGCGGAGATGTCTAATCAACTGGACGATCGATATATTATGTGAAACGTTTATAAATGCTCTATTCTGCTGAAACCGGTTAGCGTAATGTCGTACATGAAATTGATGTAGATGCACGTGATTACAGAGCTTCAAAATACATTAAAAAAATGTTTATGAAAATCACAAATTGCTACTACCCAAAATGACCTTTTGTACTGCGTACTTTAATAGTAGATATATTTTGGAAACATTTTAACGCAAATTCACCGTAATTATTTATAAACAATTATTCCACATAGGGGTAAGCAATTGGTTTTGAGTGTTTTAAGTTCTTTATATATATTTAATGTTATTTTTATGTCGATAAAAAAACGTACTTATAGGTGATTATTTTGTACTTATTTGCTAAATATTAGTTATTTAAATCTTGAATGTAATGTTGGCATTAAGAGTAAAAATATTATTATATTTTTTAAGTAGAATTTGTACAGTCTTTGATTTATTTGCTCCATCTAAATAGATTTTTATATTTCAATATCATTTTCTAGTCTTCTTAAATGTTTATATTCGTATGTGTATGTAGTTTAGTTTGTAATAAACGTATGATTTAATTAACACTAAGTGTAAAAATAGCCTGATGTTCAACAAGCACCTTTTCACTATGTTTTATTGCTAATAGTTATATATTTTTATCAACAATATAACATCACTGAATGGATAAAATGATATATTTGTGTTGGGGGTGTATTTTCCTTACTTCTAGTGAAATTGAAAAATTCTATTTTTATGAGAACAACTTTCTTTTTATAACTTTTGAAGGATATTCCCGTCAATGCTTCTTCAAAGATAATTTGAAATAATTTCATATGTGGAATTTTTTTCTTAAACAGATAAATAATTTCATTGGCATACTGAAAACCTAGGAGTCATTTACAATTTGGGAGGCAAATGCCTCTGCAAAATGTCACCCCATGTGGTTTGCTACGTTTGGTGACTTAGTAAGAGCGCCCTGGTTCATGGGATGAGGTTTATCTAATTATAGAGACTCTCTCGGAACATCGCCTTGCACCGCAGTGGGAGGGATCGATTCATGCGTCCGTTACTCCCGGCGACACTGACCCCCAAATTTCTACCCACCCCTCATATATTTTTCCTTAACAGACCTTCATTTCGTCAGAAGATCCTCCAGGCAGCATCGCCAAAGATGACAGAGGCCCTGAAGGGAATTATTTTCCTCAGAGCCTCCTATATGGAGCTAATGTAAAGAAAAAGTAAAAATGTTTTATGAAAATTGAAGGCATCAGTTTTTCTGTAAAATCTAGGGATTAAATGGTAAGTATATATCACACTTCTCGAGATTCTCTGTTCATTGTACGATATTATTAATACATTTCCACACTCAATGCAAAAAATATGCACTTCAATTATTTTTATTGGGTGAAAAAAAAGGATTTTTTTGTAGAGCTATATTGTATTGTTATAAATGTTTCGTGCAAGTATTGTTTTACCCATGACCTGAATTGATTGTAATGTTGAAATATGATATCATTTAGATCAACGAGGCTCACTCAGGTGTTAATTTTTCACATAATATACAATTTATTATGAAATTTAAATATAAGAATTGGATTTTAACACTTACTTGTCTTGTTAATTAATTAGAGTCTTTTCTAAGTTTCGAAGTCGAGTTAAGATCACATATTTTCTCGAATATATTGTAATAATTGCTGCATAAATTTTGTACATTACCAGATATAATATTATGTAAATGTAAAGAGTTTTAATAAATGTAAAAATAATATATTAATTTGTTTTATTTTCAATGCACGTTTTAGGAAGGTTAATACACTACTTCTTCTTCTTCTTCTTTCGTATGGGGGGTCGGAGGGGGACATCTAGCGTTGCCCAGTGGATCCCACAATCCCACCGGGGAATGAATGGAGCGGGCATTCGTTGACATGTTCGGTGGTCTGTACTGCACCGCATTCACACATCGCCGACTCTTTAAGGCCCCATCTATGCATCATGTGAGCACAACGGCTTTGGGTGCACCTTATCCTATTGATGGCAGTCCAGAGTTTGCGTGGCATTGAGAACCCAGGCTGTCTCTCAGTGGGGTCTTGAACGAGATGGGCGTTTCTGACGTTGGCTGATTGCCACTCAAGCTTCCACCTATCTTCTGAGGTGAGAGGTGTTCGAATCCGCTACTAAATATATATTTTGTAGTATGTCAGTTTGTGGTTTGACATATTAAGTGAAATAAAATAATAACTTATAAAAATAAATAAAACACTTTGTATTTAACCACGAATTTATTATATTACATATCGACCGGTTTCGCTTACATCAAGCTTCTTCAGGATATAAGTAATAATAATTAATAAATAAGTTATTATTACTTATATCCTGAAGAAGCTTGATGTAAGCGAAACCGGTCGATATGTAATATAATAAATTCGTGGTTAAATACAAAGTGTTTTATTTATTTTTATAATATAATGTCTAACCACAAAGTAATTGCTTCTTATGAAAAAAAAAATAATAACTTCTATCTCCTATCTTCTGTGTGAACGTGAACATATTAGCTCATATATCTACGTCTCTTTCTGTATATTTATATAAGCCCATACAATGCATTTTTGACCAGTTTAATTTTATACCTTGAGGATTCTTGTGTCAAGCGAAACCGGTCGGTATTTTTTATTATTATTTCTGGCTTTTACCCTTCAAGGGTGTTCTAGGCCATCTTTTAAAATTACAGAAAAAGGAAAGGTGAAATTACATATTAATTTTATTTAAAAGTGCAAATTTCAGAATCATATGGAAGATTTTAGTAGAGTTCAGACTTAGAAGAGATAAGGGAACGTACCCATACTACGTGACACTTTTAGGGGGGGGGGGGGTCTTCAAAAGGTCACGCTCCATACAAATGAGCGGCGGGTTGCTTAGGATTTTGGTCACCGGGGGGGGGGGGGGTTAAAAATTGCAAAAAGTTGGTCACGTAGTTTGGGTACGTTCCCTAAGATGTTGAATGGAGGCGAGGCAATTTTAGATAACGCATGATAGAAGAGAGAATATTTATTTAGAGAGGGTCAACCGGTCGGTATTAAAAAAATAACAAATCGTGGTTACAAACTAAGTTATTGTTTTATTTCAGTTTCCAAATATATATTTATCTACCAATATTTTTAAAAAGATCTTGAAAAAAGAATTACGAAAACTATTTTCTGGAAGTCTTTTCACGTCTGGTATTTTTATTTTCTGTTTTTAAATTAGCTCTGCATAGGTGGCCCTGAGGAAACAAAATCCCTCAGGGTCTATGTCATCTTTGTGGATGCTATGTGAAGTGTCTTTTTAAGCAAAGGAAGACGAGGAGAAGTTTTGAGAAGGAATAAGGTATGAGGGATAGGTAAGAATCTGGGGTTCAATCTTATACGTATGAATCCATTCCTCCCCCTGCGGTGTAAGGTCGATGGGTCGAGAGAGTTCGGCTGAAGAGGTCTAGGGTAGGTCTCCCTCAACAGTAGGTGAGCAAACGCAACCGCCGCCAAGTCCTAGACAAACCACTTGGGTGGCCTACGGCAGGGCTGTTGGTTATCCAATAAGTGATATAATTATACCCGCCTCCCAAGTAAATGCAAACATTTTTAGTTCTCACTTCATTTCCGCAGCGTGCTTCGAAACTTTGAAAGATAAGAAACATGACAAGACAATCCGGGCAAAGCCGGGTGGTGACCACAAAAGGACATAATATAGTTTAATGCGAAACCGCAACAATTCTTTCAATAGATGTTTTACATTATATTCATTATAATGTATATAATTGATACATACTATTCACGTGAAGGGCAAATATTAGCGTGTTTCATTATTTTTTTAATATTTACGAGTATATCCATCAAAAGCCTATGATTTTTTATTTTTTATTTTATTTTTTTTTATTTCATACAATTTGAAAGTACACTTTTATGTTTTTTTCTCGATTACCATACTAGGCTAATGCCCGTATTAAGGTAATCATACATGATATAAGTTATGCAGTGTGAAAACTAGACCAAAATATAGGTTTGAAATAGAAATTATAAGATATTTGAAACAAGAGAAAGAAAAAAGATAAAATATTTAAGGTAAAATATAAAAAGATATATGTATACGTAAGCACATACCCATACATATATACATACACAAATACATACATATATATATACACACATATAAATACATATATATATATATATATATATATATATACATACATGTATATAAAGGATTATAAAGAAGAAGATGTTTTAAAGAAGTTAAAAATAAAATACTATAAAATATAAAATACTGTGGAGTACATAACCCCCAAAATACTAAGAAGTAAGATTTAAATATGTTATTTTTTTTATTTATATGGTATTTTTTTATGAAATCTAAAAATTTTACTGCAGATTTGTCAAGGTAGGTAAATAATCGCCTGGAAGAGTATATATATTTATTAGTATATATTTATTTATTTATTTATTTTTTTATTTTTTTATTTATTTATTTTAGCATATAAAATATAATATACATTTAGATAATGTAGTAATTTGCGTACATGTTCATTTTAAAATACGTTAATACCACTCTTCCATGGAAGCATTAGCTTGTGTCTGGAAGAGTAGTGTACATTTTTAATGCTATATTTAAGTTCTTAAATTACAATGTGAATGTAAAAAACAATAAGTTGTAAGTTCGGTGATATGTAAATAGTTGCTAAAAACAATACAAAATTTAACTTATTTGAAGAACAGAGTATCACTTGGAAACTGAGTTATAAGTAGTTGTTCTTGAGATTAGATTAGTCGGAAACTTTTTTTTTTTGTTTTTTTTTTTATATTATCTTTAAAATATTTTTTAACAGTTTATCATTAATTTTTCTAATTTCATCCGGTAATCGGTTGAAAATAAGTCTTCCTTGATAAGTATAATAATTTTGTGCAAAGGAAGTGTTTAATTTTGGGCATGAGAAAATATATTTATGTCTAGTACGGTTTTCAGTTATAAATTGATATTTTTCTTTTTCTTTTATAGTTTGAATCAATGCATTTCTATTGTATAGATCTTTGAAAGATGGTACTTGGAATTCCTTAAATAATTGATCCGTTGGGTAGTCCGAAGGTTTTTTCAATATGATTTTAATTATTAGCCTCTGCACAACTTCAATTGGGGAAAGATTAGTTTTGTATGCGGATCCCCAGCTAATGATAGCATATTGTAAAGTTGATTGAACCAAAGCGTAATATATTAGATATAAGTTTTTTACGGATAAAAAATTTCTGATTCTTAAAAATATATAAATCAATTTTCTAATTTTTTTTACAACTTGACAAATTTGTTCCTTCCATTTCAAATTTTTATCGATAATGACTCCTAAATATTTGATTGTGTTTGTTGTTTTTAATATTGTGCAGTTTTGGATACAATAATTTTTACTATGTGTTTTGGAATTATCATGGATGATGATGTCAATGTTTTTAGGGGTATCATTTTTGTGTATTGCAAATGGAATTACAAATGTTTTATCACCATTTAGTGATAGTAAATTTACGTCGAAGAAATTCTTTAAAATATTTATGTCTTCGGTGGCTTTAAATGTTACTTTTTCCCAAGTTTTATCGCTAATTATTAATACCGTATCATCGGCATATGAAGTAATTTGGCCATGTAGTGGTTAAAAAAAAATGTCATTAACATATATGGTGAAAAGGATTGGTCCTATTACTGTACCTTGAGGGATTCCAAAGTCTGACATTTCTTTATCGCTATTAATCTGATTTATTTTTACGACTTGCGGTCGATTTTTTAGGTAGTTCGAAATCCATTTAATTGCATTGTCTTTTATACCTATATTGTTTAGTTTTTTTAGTAGAATCTCATGGGATATACTATCAAAAGCTTTTCTGAGATCAATAAATATACCGGCACATTTTTCACCTTTATCTAATGATTCGTTGATGTATGAGGTTACATTAGCAATAGCATCTTGTGTGCTGAGTGACTTTATTAAACCAAACTGGTTTTTGTGAAGAATTTTATTACTTTCTAGGAAACTGACTAATTGATTTTTCACAATTTTTTCAAAAATCTTTCCAATGTTTGAGATTAGACAAATTGGGCGATAGTTAGTTACTTGTTGAGGATCTCCAGATTTATAAATAGGTGAAATAATTGTATTTTTATAGTTTGTCGGAAATATTCCCTCTGTTAAACTTAAGTTTATCAAATGAGTAATTGGTTTCACCAAAAGAATTTTCATGGATTTTAGAAAATGTACTGTAATAAGGTCAAATCCGGGAGACGAACCTCCTTTCATGCCTTCTATTATTTTTAAAACTTCACTTTCTGAGGTTTTTTCAAATTTTGATAAATTACTATGATTTTGTACATTTTCAATCGTTTGTGTTTTCGGGTTAAAAGATTTATTGATATTTTTCGCAAGATTTTTTCCTACATTAGCAAAAAAAGAATTAAAAATGTTTGCACATTGTTTAGGTTGATTATTAGCATCTATGATTATTTAGTATATATTTATTGTTATATTTATTTAGTATATATTATTTAGTATATATTTATTGCACATTTGCTGCAATAGCCACTAAGAAAGTTGGAAGATAAAAATACATATTTTTTGTATTCAGAGCTTGTTATGCTATGGCTTATATATTACTAGCAGACCCGGCCACACGTTGCTGTGACTAACAAAACACAATGCCGTCTACTGACAACGCCATTACCCAACCTTTATAACCAACGCCATCTGTTAATTTGCATATATATCAAATCCATACCGCCCGCTTGCCAGCCCGCTCCCTTTATATATTACTAGCAGACCCGGCCACACGTTGCTGTGGCTAACGAAACCTTTATAACCAACATCAAATCCTCACCACGCTGCCCGCTATCCGCTGCCCGCTGCCGCTTGGCCAGATATATTACGTATTTCTACCAATTTACACAAAACCTTGACAAATTATGTAACTTAAAACCTTCCCCATGAATCACTCTATCTATTGGTGAAAACCGCATGAAAATCTGTTGCGTAGTTTAAAAGTTCTAAGCGCACATACAGCGGGAGTGTCTTCATTTTGTACATAGTAAAGATAAAGAAGATACACCCTGTTAAGAGACCTACTTGGCGTACTATTAACCAGTAACCAGTGATTCCTGATATTATTTGAAGAAAAAAAAATTACTGAAATTTTGGTCCCCGGTGATATTTTAGTGTTGATTTTTTTCAAATTAAAGCATTAAAAACAGTAGGTATTGGACAGGTGGGGTCGGATGAGGGTTTGTTTGGTTACTCGGCTGAATGACAAATGTCAAGAAAAAAAATTGTCAGATTTTGATGAAAAAAAAAATGGAATATCAAAAAAATCGTAGGTAAAAAGTCACCGGAGTCCAAAATTTCATTACTCCAAATAATGTCAGGAATCATTTTTAGTTAAAGTGTGTCCCTTAAGATGAATATTTATACTATTAGATTATTTAGATACTATTTTGATTAATCTTTACGACGAATCGGCTTACAGTATGAACATCAAAAAATATGCTACGGATAAATTGAAGCTTTAACTACTTTATCTATGTATTGGAATTACAATAAAATTATTATTTACGTAACAAAAAATATAAGCGTAAACCACTAAAAAAATGTTTTCTCATGACTTAACTATGAAGTAATGTAAGTAACAATTTTTAAAAAATACCCCTTTACGGCTAAGACTATTTTTGACTTTATCTATGTTCTAACTTTTTTTCGTTCTTATAAAATTATGCACAAAATAAATAAAAACCACTTTTTCGCTTACTAGCCTCGTGCAAAAAGACGCTCGATTTTAAAATTTTGCAGGCATGAGATTCGACATATTTCTAGCGTTTATATACGTGCCTGAAACCTTTAGCAATAGTCGTCACCAAGACTTGTTCAAGATACAAGATGTTCTAGCTAGAACAACATCGTATGACATGAGGAATGAAATTTCTAAAACAATAGATGTAATTTACTTTTTCTAATAAATTTACTCTTAAATAACCTTAAAACTTGTTGGTATGCTTATCTTCCCAAATTTGATATGAATAAGAAAAAAAATTTTATACCCTTATATTGTATTTGTTTGCCTGGATATCCCATGGATGTGAATAGGATAAATTCTGAAACACTACAAATACAAAATTCAAGAGAGCGGTCATATTTCTTAGTGAAATAATTAATGTGGAACCACAGGTGAGTTTACCAAAAAAACCCAAAAACGTCACGCAATAAAACCCATTTTTAGGGAAATTAACAAAAAATTTTCAATGGGACAGTATTTTTAACAATTCTACAAATCTGATACGTTTTTAGATTTTCACGGCCAAAAGTATTTTCGTTATTTGTTTTGGGAGTGTTATGCCGTGTTGGGCTACCTCATTACGCTGTCCGAAACGTTGGCTAAAGAAGGAGGTAGCGCAACACGGCATAACACCCCAAAAACAAATAACGAAAATGCTACAAATCTATTTACCTAATAAATAGAAAACTTATTTTCAATCAAAGGAACCTCTCGATTTTTCTAGTTAATTTGTGTTTCGCGACACCTGTCGGCAACTTCATAACAAATACTAAAGAATTGGATACTTAGCGTTCACAAACGGTTCTGCGCATTGAGCAGAGTAAAGCTCGCATTGTTGGAGGTAATAAGTTTCATTTTTCATCGCTAGATATCGCTGTAAGCATTTATTTTGGTTCCATGCCAACTCAGAATGAACTCCACTCAAAACCTCTTTGCAAATACATTAAAATTATGAATTTTGTGTTAAATAACCCATAACCATACCTAAGAGATAGTGTTTAAAACAACAATCAATAATAATAAACAGTTCGCAGTGACAATTATTACAGTGTATTACGAGTATATACATTTTCGTTAGCGTTGATAACATGTTATTTTTATGGTTTCTTTGCAATCGTTGTTATGAACTGCAGATTTATTAAATATAGGTTTTGAGTATGTGTGAGTAAGATTAAGTAAGGTTAAGTTAGATTAAGTAGATTAAGTTAGATTAAGTTAGACTAAGGATGTTAAGTAGATTACTAAATACATAAGGTAAGTGTATTATTGGGGGGCAAGAATTCCAATAATCCATGCGCTTGATAGCTGCAAGACGAGTTGTTACCTAGCCTCCTACATAGTTAAGTAAATTAGAATACGTACGTATAAAAAGATATTTTATTTAATTTATTGGGGGGCTAGAATTCCAGCAATCCATGCGCTTGATAGCTGCAAGACGAGTGGTTATCTAGCCCCCTACATAGTTAAGTAAATTGAAATACGTACATATAAAAAGATATTTTATTTAATTTATCGGGGGGCTAGAATTTCAATAATCCATGCGCTTGATAGCTGCAAGACGAGTTGTTATCTAGCCTCCTAAGTTAAGTAAATTCTATTGTAAAATCCATGCTAATTTGTACAGCGCTCTTGAGGCGATTTTTCGCAAAAACAGCGCTATATAAGTTGTCCAAATTTATTATAACCTAACCTAACCTATTTTACAATTTTTTTATATATTTGTTTCATCTTTTTTGATGATTTTTCAAAAGAGGTGTTGAGTGGATTTAATTCTGAGTTGTTTGGTCACTTTTATTTTATGTACCGGGTGAAATACCGGGAATACCGGGTGAAAACGACACACCGAACTCAATAAACATTAATTCAAATCCGCATTGGTTTAATATTATAAATTCATCTTCCATGTTGATTAATGTAAAACGCACATGCGCACTATGTACCATGGCGTGATCAAACCACTTTTCCCATACAGGAAAAGTGAACTTGCGGACTGAACAACTCTTATCCGGAAATTGTTATTAAGATCTTTATTTTTTTTCATACATTGTTATAGTTTTGTCTCTTTAATGAGGCCTTTTCACTGTTACCTCATTAGGTGGTCTTCTACTTCTCTGTCCTATTCTCCATACAGAACGCCACTCAAAATTCTCCATATCACCACATAGACCCATTGGCACTGAATATTGAAACTCATATATTGAGACATATACAAAATAGTTACCGGCATTTTTTTTACATTAAATCCACACAGGAGGCCCTGAAGAAAATAATTTCCCTCAAGGCCTATGTCATCTTTGAGGATGCTGTGTGGAGGGTCTTTTTGAGGAAAGGAAGAAGCGAACATGGGTCTTGAAGAAACCCATGTGTAGGAGGGAGGAAACACAGAAGCCGGCAAATCGTTCCACAGCCGAGCTCTTGAACTCAAGAACGAGTCGTAGAAACGACCCGTTCTCATGTGACTATTGTCGATCGTGTACAAATGTTGGGCGCGTGTTTGACGTTTTTCCCGGCTATGCACCGGGGCCGAGGGGATCAATGACGCTTGTTCCTCAGAGCATCTTCCGTTGTAATACCTGTAGAATAGGGACAGCATTCCCGCCTGACACCTATGCTCTAAAACTCTAAAGATTGAAATCTGTCTGTTAATATGGGCATGTTTATATCGATGTACATTTATGACATCGAAAGGGACTGTAGCTCTAGTCGCCACTTCCTACTTGAATGAATATGAGGTAGATTCATTTAGCTTATTTATTATAAATAAAGTAAATCTAAACGCTACATTTTCAAATGATAATGACAAATTGCGAATTCGGTTTCATTGTCTTGACGCAACTAAACGCAGTGACAAAAAGAAAGATTTCATTCAAATATAGAGGTAGAAATATTAGCGTTGATCCTTGATCTGATCCTTCGGGAAACCCCTTTCGTTGAAATTCATAGTTTTAATCTAGATTTTGAAAATTGGAATTTGAATTTATTTATGACACTAAAATACTTTTTATAAATGATGTTATCCAAAATGTTTGATATAAAACGTAAGACACATCAATCACCTCGACAATAATGCACTGTTATCAAAACTTACCACATTAATAACAAAATTGAGGGTAGATTTGAAGGTTTCCTCGTTTGGGTACGGCAGGCGTAAATGGGTTAATTAAAAGACATTAGGGAACGTACCCAAACTACGTGACCAACTTTTTGCAATTTTTAACCCCCCCCCCCCCCCCCCCCCCCGGTGACCAAAATCCTAAGGAACCCGCCGCTCATTTGTATGGAGCGTGACCTTTTGAAGACCCCCCCCCCCCCTAAAAGTGTCACGTAGTATGGGTACATTCCCTTATAATAATTATCTTTTTATTCCTGTTGTGTCAGGGGTATAAAATTCTTTGGATGCTAATTATGAACGGTATCAAAGAAATACAGTAACATTTTTGTGGGAAATATGTGAAATGGGTGGTTTAATAGTAAGAAAGGGACTTTGGGTGATTGGTGATGGCTAGAACGACACATTGCAATATTCTCTATGGCCTTTTCAAGTCTTACTAAAAAGTAATACAAATGATTGTGTCATTTACATCTCTGGCCACGTAATCAAATTTCATTCATAACAAAACATATAATTATGACATTGCATTCGCCCAATATCTACAGTTAGAGGCACCGAGAGACGTGTGGGGAATATATATCATAATTGGTTGTAAATACTAAATAGCTAACGGTAGAACGAAGGCATTTTCCTTTAACGATACACATTGTTACAAAGCGGCTAATCAGTTTTTCTCATCACGTTCAATGTCTGAAATGCAGGATGCACGTACGGTGCACAAATATATATTTGTTAGCAATTATTTTAGACATTGATTAGTGGCAATTTTTAAATAAATTTTCAAATGTTTTCTTTCTGGGTTCCTAGCATGGGCTATCGATACGGATACTTTCAGTAAATTCTCATCGTTCCCTAGCATGATTGCAGTTCACAATAACTGAATGTTCTTGATGTATTCGACCTCTGCTGTTGTTTGTACGTTAGCAGTTGCCCTAGAGAACAATGATAAGTTACCGAAAGTTATCCTATCAATCCTTATTGATCGCTCATGATAGGACCCCTGATGTTCTCTCTTACCGCAGATAGGCTATCAATAATATGTATGCATCAGACCATAACAACTCATCGAAACTGCATTTGGAGGTGTGACGATTTGTTTTAATACATAAACCATTTCAAGCAACGTTTCAAATCCGAATGGTGGTCTTACACTAGGCCGATACTAATTATTTGCGTACGCCAGGATTTGAAAACACAACCTTCGGACTGCTAGTCAAGAACCCTTTTCCTCGACCATGGAGGCAGTCGAAGCGGTCCTAACGGTTCTAGCGTCTCTACTAATTGAGCTATTGCCATCCTTTTTTAATTAATTACATTTTCTTCGATTAGATA
Source organism: Limnephilus marmoratus (assembly GCA_917880885.1). NCBI lineage: Eukaryota > Metazoa > Arthropoda > Insecta > Trichoptera > Limnephilidae > Limnephilus > Limnephilus marmoratus. The sequence goes on from OU862921.1 coordinate 40,331,339, forward strand.
CATCACATGTTTATTGGTTGCCATCGTTTTGATGTGATTGCAAAGTTCTGCCCAAATAATTAGAAGACAAAACATCAACTGTTAGACCCGCCAGACCAATAAGACTAGATGATCTGGGTTCGGAGCCCAGTTGCGACCGTTAGCTCTTTATCTTCTGTTTTTTTTTTCAGTGTTTGTCTATTTCATATTTTCATGGAGAGTTGTTACTATTATTCATTTTATTTATAATCTGTTGCCCTCGTCGTGTAATCGAGGTTTTAGAGTTTTGCCATTTTCTTAAATATTGCTACAATTTCGGTATCAGTGAGAAATGTCTGCCATTTTGACGAAGAGAGGCTTCTTCTTTCGATTAATTTAGTAGGCATATTCAAATTTACATCAAGCACCTTCCTAATAACATCTACCTGAGTTTGATTTATTTTCTGAATTAAAATGTCAAATTTGAAGAATATTTTTGTATGTATCTAATACCTTAGTATTTCACGACTTATTTTAGGTATACATATTCATATGTCCGTGGTATACACGTATGATTAAAAATTTTGTAAATTACATTACAACTAATGAAGAAATTTTGGTCCTGGGTTGGAGTCTTTTTATTACCGTATCTTTTTCTGATTTTCTGTTTTCAGATTTTCGATCGAGTATCTTTAATATTATGATTATTCAATTAAATAAGAAATTATGAATTTGGACTTTTTAAATAAACACATCCTGAGAGTGGTACGAAAATAAAATGGTTAAAAAAAGAAGATGGTACATTTGTAGGGACCTATTGGAAGACTTTCTATACTGTAAACAGTGTTTACGGAAATTGGATGACATTACTTACTGCTTGTGAGTTATCAAATTTTTCTTCCTGAAGTATTGTTCAATACAATGAGTTTTATATCAATAAAAATGTTGATAATAATAGAATAAGAGTCTTGATTCGGGAAATGAAATCAACGATGCGATGAAAACCGCAATAAAAAATAAAAAGGGCACATGTTTTTTTTAATAAACGATAAGATGCATAGTTAGTAGTGGATATTATGGTTCTGGTTACAATACAGGTTCCTTATAGTAGTTTAGTAGGTAAACATTTGTTTATCATGCACAGAACTGTAGGAAGAAAGAAAACCAGCCTCGGAGATATTTTGTCAGAAGGTAATAATATTTTCACATTGCAATAAAATCAAAATAAATGTAATATTTTTGAACGTATCCGAAAACTAATAAATGTTTTTGAAAGGTGATGAAATAAATACGCATTCAAATTTTGTAATCTATCTTCTATACCTATCTATAAAATTTATATACATCTATCTATCTTCTTCTATCTTCTATCTATCTATCTATATAAACAAAAATGAATCGCCGAAATGTATGTACGCGCATAACTTTTTGGTTTTGGACAAGGTTTGTATAAAACTTCTGGTGAGATCTGGCATTATGAAATTTGTATAAAAAAATTGCTATTGGCGGCACGTGAGCTATTTGAAAACTGAATATATGGAATGCAGGAGGGGGGAAGGGGGAGGGGAACTGGGGTAGGGGATTCGCGGGAGGGGGGAGGGGAACCAGGGAGGAGGAAGGGGAACCTGGGAGGGGGGAGGGGGACCTGGGAGGGGGGTTCGTGGGACAGGGGAAGGGGGGAGTGTAGTGGGGAGAGGGAAGGTGGAGAAGATGGAGTGGGAACGCTAGAGGGGAAGGGGACGCAGGAGAAGAAGGGGAGGCGGTAGGAGAACGGGACGAATAGGAAAGGACACGCAGGGAGAAACAGTTTCTTTATTAAATGGCATAGCAACGCATGCCGGGACCAGCTAGTATATAAATAAAAATGAATCGCCGAAACTTCCGAACGACTTCACCAAATTGAATAATTCTTTTTGTTTGTGTTCGTTATTGTCAGGGCAAGATTTTTATAAAACTACTGGTGAGCTCTGGAATTATGAAATTTGTAAAAAAAAATGCAATAGATGGCACGCGAGCTGTTTGAAAACTGAATGTACCAGGACTGAAGGTATGGAATGCGGGAGGGGGGAGGGGAACTCGGGTAGGGCGTTCGCGGGAAGGGAGGAGGGAAACCCGGGAGTGGGGAGGGGAACCTGGGAGGGGAACTCGGGGGAGGGGGGTTCGCGGGGTGGGGGAAGGGGGGAGTGGAGTGGGGAGAGACGCGGGAGAGGAAGGGGAGGCGGAAGGGGAACCGGACGAATGGGAAAGGACACGCAGGGAGAAACAATTTCTGTATTAAATGGCATGGCAAAGCATGCCAGGAACCAGCTAGTTGGAAAAAAACACATAATTTTTTAATATGAAAATCATGAATGCAAACATAAAAAAGTTTTTAAAATGGCTAACCATTCGTTTTTTCTAACTAACATTACTGATAACGAAAACATATAAAAGCAGATTCACATTTTATTAAACAAATAAATTATAAACGTCATTGTTACTTTACATTTTTGTCGTTCATGTGAAAATATTTTTTTTTTCAAGTTGCTGTCGGAAACTTTTGCTTCATAAACATTTTTTCATTTTAACTATTTGTATTTGACTTTTAGATTTGAATATGGTGTGGTGTTTTCTCTTTCTAAAATCGTTTAGAAGGGAGATACAATATTCTATGAGACCTTTATGAGTTGTTCCTGGGCAGAAAATGTACTTCCAGAAACGATGTACTTATTTACAGAAATAATGAGAATGGGCAAAGTAACAGAGTAAAATATTGATTTTACATATCAGTCGCCACTGAACGATAAACGATACAAACAATACGAAAGTGACGAAAAAGAAAATTTTGGCATCACTTGAAAATCTGGCATTTGATCTCATTGCATTATGAATGGCGTGTTTGTCAAATCATCGCACGCAACTTGGCAGCTTTCAAATGTGTTCAGAGTATCGGTGCACAATATATATTCTTCTTCTTTCTTTTGGTGTTGGGGTCGGATGGGGACATCTATGTCTGCATGCCAGTCTAGAGCCGGATTTCTGGAGTCGCCCTGTAGACCCCATAAACCCCGCTGATGAGTTGAATTGACTTTCGTTGACCTCTTGTTCGGTGGTCTGCACCGCACTGCATTCACACATCGCTGACTCTCCTATGCATCATGTGGACACAACGGCTGTGAGAGCACCTCGTGCATACGTAGAAATGTGCGATATTCACGAAAGCACCACTTTCTTTAGAAACATTACGCAAATACGATGACAAGAGGTCTGAGCAGGTGTAGATTAAACAGGCCCGTGAGGTCTTACCACTTATTCTTACTTATTCATGTAGCCTCCAATACGAGGGATTTGATGATATTAATAGAGATATCGGTACCGCTCATTGGGAAAAAAAATCATGTGTTTTGAAATCAATCAAGTTTGAAAAAATAGGGAAAGCGGAGGTGAAGATCTGAGAATGTATCGTATCAGAACGCAATACTGTATGCATTCTAAATGAACGAACACGCTCTAGAGTCCAAGCTGCTGAGGTACTTGAGAGGAGTGGCAGGGGTTACGAAATGGGATCAAATAAGACACTCGACGATCCGAGATGATCTAAACATTGAACCACTCCTATTCTTCATAGAAATATCGCAATTGAGGTGGCTTGGACATATACTAAGAATATCTGATGACCGAATTCCGAGGAAGATACTGAGTGCGATTCCAAAGGGTAGACATCCAGTGAACCGCCCCAGACACAGTTGGGCGAGGCAACTCCAGAAACTGTGTGAGGAGAGGATGTAGTAGTCACATGCTTTTATATCTTGCTACCTCGTTCATACTCGGTTGTCTCTTTCATACCACAATAAATTAATTTTCCTTAGCAGAAATGATACTGTTTTTGTAACATTGCGATTAATTTTTTTTCCATGTTTTATTTCTAACCTTGAAAAATCAAAGCAGAAAACCAAACAAACTCCTCATAATTTTCTCCCTTATTATTAAACTTCGCATTTTTAATTGGTTTTATTGAACTGTGGAATAACGGTAAAAATTTTGCATTTGTCTAAGCCTAAACAGAAGTAAAAGTGCAAAAATAAAAAGAATCACTTCACTTTGTCCGTTGTTTTTCACGCAATTGACAGATACACAAACACGTATCAACAGTTACACGCAACACCACTTGCATGACACTTCAAATAAATCTGCACGTTATAACCGTTGTCTTTTTAAAAAAACATACCTGCCACTAATAAAAATCCATAATTTGGGAGGTAAGCATGGGTACCGCCGCCCCTGGAACCATTTATTGGATAAACCCTGCTGTAGGCCACCCCAATCGGTTCGCTGCGTTTGGTGACTTGGGAGGGTGCCCGGGTTCATGGGATGGGGTGTGTCTAGGTCTTGACGGCCAATGCGTTTGCCCACCTAATGCGTGGCGGGCCGGATCGGGAGGGATAGATTGGGGAAAACCTAACCTAGACCTCTAAAGCCGGTCTCTCTCGACCCGTTGCCTTGCACCGCAGTGGGAGGGATGTATTCGTACGTCCGTCACTCCTGGATACATTGACCCCCAGATTTCTACCCACCCCGCATACCTTTTTCCTTCCCAGAACTTCCTCTCCTTCCTTTCCCTAAAAAGACCCTCCCCACAGCATCCTCAAAGATGACATTGTGACTCATAAAATTTATCATCTACTTAAAATGTGTTGGTTTCTCTGACATATTTTAGGAAAAATATATTTTTTCTTTTCATTCGAATTCGATCTTCTGGGGCATTTAGACTTTAGACACTTAATACGACTCTGAGTTACACCAAGTGTATTCAACTATCTGTGAGTGAACGAGCTTTAAGTGCAAGCAGCTGTACTAGAATAATAAACACCAAAGATGTAGATTTTCTCCTTTACACCTCCACGAACCATAATGCCGGTGACGTCATAATTATTCTACTGTGAAAATAACAGCCTTAAGTTGCTGTCATCGGTCCAAATAATATTCAGATCACGAAGCAGAGACCATGTGAACTTTCCTTTATTTTGGCTTTTAAGCTCCGTAACGTGAGAGTGAATTTTTAAGGCATATCATTTCGAATGTGTCGACTATATTATATAAGATAGAATGTGCTGAAAGAGACACTTTCGTCGATATTTTTTTTTATAACTCCACAAAGGAGGCCCTGAGGAAAATAATTTCGAGGTCTAGATTAGATTTCCCTCAAACAGTCTCTCGGAATCCGGCCTGCCTCGCAGTAGGTGTGCAATAATGCGAATGCTTTCATTGTATACCTAATAAATCTAATTTTATTTCCATATTATAGGATTACCAATGAGACAAAAATACTATCAAAACTAAAATAGCAATTAAGTGATTAAACAAATTTCGCATTATAACAAAAAACTATAAAAAGAAAATTGGCAACACAACATTAATTTCAATGATTTTTTTGGTAGATGCAATACTAAAAAGTTAGGTATGAATAGTTTTCACTTAAAATTTGTTGACAATTCTCTACTACGGACTTTTTTTTTAGTAGTATATATTTATTATTTTTTACATTTTTATATGAAACATGTTAGGTATATATATAAAATAGAAAATATATTCGTAGTCCTCCTCACTAGGAGATCCTGTGCTGAGGGGGACTATGCTTTGGATAAGTTTTTAGCGACATTTATGGTTTAACTTCATGGTTTGGATAAGGTTTTGCAGAAACTTCTATGACGATGTTTTAAGTATACTAGTAAGTTCATTCTCCGATAGTTCCTTTAGCCAACATTTAATGTCCTTAATGCAGCTATTTTTTGTTTTAATTTGTTTGATACTAAGTGGGAGTTTGTTAAATATATTTGTTTTTAACAACTTATAACTTTACTGCTAAAAATTCAGAACTTCTTTGTTCAAATGAAGAGTTACACTTTGGTTTGGCTCTGGTTTTATGAGCATGTGAGGTGTCTGCTTCTGAATCATTTTTGTGGTGATGTACTAGAATTTTTTTGGCATAGATTTTCTGTATGCTTGGAACATCAAACTGTTTAAAAATTTCTGTTGTTGACGTCCTTATGGGGACCTTTAGTATGGTCTTTATGATGCAATTCTGAGTTAAGTTAAGTTGTTTTACGTGTTTAGACGCTGCTGAGCCCCATCCTATTACTCCATAATCCAATCGAGAGTGGCATAAAGCATTATATACTCTCTTTAAATCCCTCATTGACAAGATGTTTCGTAATTTTTTGAAGAAGTTCTTTTTGCAATTCAATTTTCAATCGACCCTTTGCACTTGGTGTCTGTATTTAAAATGGTATAGCATTTGTGTTTTTTTACAAATTTGTCGCATAGACAAGGTTTGAAGTTCGATGACCCATTGTGCAGTTCAATATTGTGGCTACAAGACGCGGTGTTGCAAAGGATTGTGTTAATTATTATTACAATGAATGTTACTTTTCAAGGAAATGAAACATGGTAAACTAATCATTTGATTATATTAACACAATGGGCAGGTAAGGATACATTTGTAGGTACATCAAACAAACCCCACCTTTATTTTGTGGTGAAATTTTATAAGTAAAAAGATCAAATTTAAATGGTGGGTAAGAACCATTCATTGGATAACCATTGGTCACTCCTTGGTTCATTGACATTGGTTCGCTACGTTTGGTGACTTAGCGTGGGTGCCCGGGCCCATGGGGTGAGAATTGTCCAGGTCTTGGCGACAGATGTGCCTGTGCACCTTCAGTGTGGTGGGCCGGATTTTAAGAGTCTGGTTGAGATAAATATGGGGTAAACTAGTTTAGGATAAAATGTTAACTCTGAATTTGAAATATGAGGTCGAAAAAAATTATTGAAAAAATATAAGTCCTAATGGAAAATTGGTAAGAACGTCCCGGTAAGATAACAAATCTTGGTTTGTTTCATGTTTCGTTTAGATTTATTAGTGTTACCTTCTTCAATGATAAAAATAAACCTTCAAAATATTTTTTTTCGAAGCTTGCCTTTTGAGAATGTATGCAAATTCAGCACACAGATTTCTAGTTTTACGAAATACAAGTAGATTTACAGTACCTTGGTAAATTGTTTGAGTAAGTAGGTTACTAAAGTATGTTTAAATACATACAAATATGACTTTGAAAATATATTTTTGGAACCTCCGATTTAATTGAAAACTGGTAGGACCAGCTGTACCGCTATTTAAATTTTATTTTCGACCCCCCGTTTTTTTTACCCTTTCGGTTGATACCCAGAGGAGTTATTTATTTTGCTTATCTCTTAATCCATCCCAGGCCGTCATTATTTCAATTTTTTAAGTTGGTGTGTTTACGATTCAAAAAATGCCTGCGTACAGACATATCTAACTGCATTTTAATGCATATTTATAGTAAATATTTATCTGCATGAATGGTCTCACAGCAATCATTATGATTGTCTTGTATGCAAATTACTTTCAATACAATACAATTCATTACAATTTTATTATGTAGCTTCTACGCTCATGCAAGCTCGTACATGTGTAAACTACAGATTCTAAACAAAACATGTTGATTGAAATTTTAAAAGCTACGTAAGTCTAGACGATTTTAGAATGCTTAATTAAGGAAGTATCTATTGAAAAAATCCGCATAGGGAAAAGTTGAATGACACCCAGGTCTGGAAAATAAAGGTTCAATACATCGACATATTTAACTTTGTAGTCGGTGACGTGGCTATTGTAAAAATATTGCGGATACTGCAAAATAATCTTTGGAATGAGGTTTAAAATGTTTCTAAAGTAAGGTCTGCAGCGCACTTCACTTTAAGACCTTTTTTTAAAAAAAATAATAGTAAATTTAAAAATTGCCCATTCTAATGTCTTAATTTTCATTCTACTTTGTTTCTTTGTGAAAAAACCCTTTGGTTTTGAAACATGTTAACGTGTTTTTTTTATTAAATAGTAGTTTAAACAAATTATATTGTTTTCACTTAATTTAAAATGATGCCATTAAGTGAATTTGCAATAATTGAAGAAATAGCAAATGTTTTATCAACTTTCTTAATATACTTTAATATTTACTCCAAGCTGACAACACAACATCGACTGGTGGAAACTCGCCCTAATACTATAAAAATCCGGGTTTTTCATGAGTTTTCAAAGTCCATATTACCAAAACTTTAAGAAAAAATTTGACATTAAAAAAAATTCTAAGGTTTTCGATTTGTTTAGCTTTATAGCATAACAATCAAAACAAACAACATCCATATTAAAATATTTCGACAGCCGGATAACAACAAGCATTACTTCTTCATTTACTCTTTTAGCCACATGCTTAAGAGGGCATTACCAGAGAAAACCAGAAATATGTCATTTTCAAATCAGATTTTAGACGTATTGACTCTTTTCCATAAAAAATTATAAATGGATTTCGAAAGATTGTTCTTTTATCTAGCATTCGCATGTAATAAATTTTGAGATTTTTTTAAAATTTTTAGTATAATAAGGTTATTCCATAGGTTGTTGGCAGATTTGTTCAATTTTCAAAAAAGATTTTGTATTATACCACACCCATTTCAAATAATATAATCATGCAGTAAAATAAATCAATACATTATCTAGCAAACGCATGTTTTAGAATTTTAATTTTAGTTTCAATAAAATCATTAAAAAATATGTACGTACATGTGATCCTTGACGAAAATTGGTCCATTTGTGTATTTATTTGCGCACTTACAAACTAATGTATTTCAAAATTTTTTAACATTCTTATTAAATTTAGACATTATTGAAAAATGATAAATACTTATAATCAAAAAATAATTACAAAAAGTACATTATTTTAATAGTTTTATCATCACGCCTTTCAGCATTTTTGGATGAAGGTATAAATTAAAGCTAATTTGGATTGAAATAAATTCGATATTGAGTTATAATTTTAAAAATCTGGTACGGAGAATAATTAATCTTTCTCATTGTAACCGCCCTGCACGATCGTAAGAACAACTTTCGACGAAATGTGGATTTTCGTCCGCTGGCTGGTTAAACGCTCTTAACCATGAAAAGCTACATACATCTTTTTTTTCAGATATGATTTTAGATTTTCACGGCCAAAAATTCTGCCCTGATGATGGACACTGTAACGCTGTCCGAAACGTTGGCTAAAGGAGGAGGTAGCGCAACACGGCATAATACCCCAAAAGGAAATAACCATAATCTTTTTTTTCTTTTATTATTTCCAATAAAAACATAGTTTACATAAATACATAATTTATACAATTTATCGGTATTCCCGCGAAGCTGACACATGGCTGCTTATCTGCAGGTTCTACCTCAATATACACTCGTTAAGATTAGAAGTAAAAAATAATAATATGTGTTATTTAAAAAAAAAAACATCTATCAAGACCTCTGTAAAAATGTTTGATATTACAAATATTTAAAGAAAATGTAATAAAAAATTATATAACAACCAAATTTCTATATTATCTAAACAACATATACCCAATAATTATATTTGAAATGGAATACAATATTTTTATAATCTTCCCGAAGAATTTAATAAAATAACAGATTTGGTATCATTTAAGAAAAAGGTACAAATATTTTTTAAAAAATTAACTTCCATAACATCAACGATCTTTCTTTTTTTTCTTTGTTTATTTTGTTTTTTTTTTACAGATAGGTATATAGATTTTTCATTGATAAGCCACATTTTTACAGTTTTCTTGCTTAAATTCTCATAACGAGTTAATTTCTGAGCTTTCGTTATTAGACTTGTTGAAAGTAAATACATAGCCCTTTAGTGTACCCAATACCACTATTACAAACTGCAGCAACTAATATATTACATTATGGTATAAACAGTATATTGCATTTATTTATATTCGCCAAAGGTATTTATGGTAGTTGAAATCGGGTAGCAACATTTAGACATCCGCATTCTGCTGTAACTAGCTCGTAAAAATCCTGAAACTATTCAAGCTAACACGAAATTTTATATAATCTTAATGGAATCTACAGAGTCTTTTTACACAAAAAGTGAAATAGTTTTATATCAAAAAAATGTTTCTAGATTTAGGTAGGTACCTGCCAATGTACCTGAGGTAGATTGCATCATTATGCTGTATCCTGATGTGAATAAATTAAGGTGATATAGTGTCATAGTGTATCAGAGGTGCGTAAATAGTGGGTCGCTAGGTGATTTAGTCCGAGTTGTGAAAAGATGTAGAAATGAAATCCCTGAGGCGTTATACTATGCGTGGTAAAACTCTGAAAGATAACGTTGTGATTCGAAAAATATGTACTGTGCCTTACTAATAAACATGTTTCAAATATTACACAATCAATTTTACAGGAGTTTTAAATTTTATTCGTGTTTTAAATTTTACAGGTGTTTTAAATTTAACACGTGATTTAAATTTTACATAATAATTTTTACACGTGTGTTAAATGTTACCCAATCATTCAAGTCCTTTTTCAGGATTTTTAAATTAAGCTACCCTCATCCTTAGAGATACAACCCTTTTTTTTTACATGAGCTCCACACAGGAGGCCCTGAGGAAAATAATTTCCCTCAGGGCCTATGTCATCTTTGGGGATGCTGTGTGGAGGGTTATTTTAACGAAAGGAAGGAGAGGAGAGTTCTGGGAAGGAAAAGGGTTTAATGGGTGGGTAGGAATCTGGGGTTCAGTGTGTCTTGGTCATCCGCCTCCAAGACCTAGACAAACCTCACCCCATGAACCCGGGCACCCCGGCTAAATCACCAAACGTAGCGAACCACTTGGTGTGACCTATGGCAGAGGTGTTGGTTATCCAATAAAGGTTCCCTGGGCGGCGGTACCCATTCCCGCCTCCCAAATTGAAAAGGAGACATATAAATACGAATGTTAGGGAGCGCGCTAATATTAAAAAAAAAAACGATATGATGTAATACGAATGATACGTTTCATCATCCATATATAGGCTCAAATTGGGCTCACATTTTGTGTTCTTTTTTCCATGAAATAATCCAATAAATTCTCTTAATGTTTTCAAAACTAAATATTTAACTTTTTCTATAACGGCCAGAGGACAACCAGCTGAGGATTATGCTCTCAAATTACATGACTGTCAGGGAAAAAACCTAACGCAATCATGCCACTGCCCCACCATAACACATTCTAGAAACAAAATATCTCGGCTTTGAAATCGATGGAAATCTTAGATGGGACTCCCACATAAATAGCATTACAAAGAAACTTACAAAGCTCATGTACTACTTTAGAAACATACACAATATACTTAATAAAAATGATCTATATAAAGTCTACTATGCTCTCTGCCAATCACGCATAGAATATGGGATTATAGGATGGGGATCTGCCTCGAACATCCACATGACGCTGCTAAAAACACAAAAGGCAATAATAAAAGTACCTAATCCTAAAAGTACCCATAAGAACTCCATTAAAAGAAATTTTTTAAATACTTTAATGTGTTCAGCATGATTAAACTATACTCAAAAAATGCACTACTCAAATTTAAAGAAAAATATGAGTACCTTGCTGACCAACACACCTACACAACAAGGACGAAATCCTCAAAACTACTGAACATCCCGAAATTAAATACATCTTTTGGCCAAAAAAAACCATAATTTCATGCTACAAAATTATATAATGCCCTTACAATTGATATTAAAAACACCATGGAGATACAAAAGTTTAAAAAAGACATCAAATTATGGCTAAGTACGCATGAAGATGAGGAAATCATTAAAATTATGAAGTACATCAATAAACACTCATACAACAATATACAGTCCGCCTTGGAACAGGAATACCTAGTGAGGAGAACTGTGAACAAACCATTTTGCTTTGTATTTTTACTTATTTTGTAATCTTACTTTTTTTATATTGTCATTAAATAAAAAATAAAAAAAAGACGAATGGGAAAAGAGCGTTACTAGAATGTATAACACGCAATTGTTAGTACGCGGATGTATAGTTTTAAGTGACCAGTAATAAGTCTTAGTTAAGTCACTTGTTATTAATCTTAGTTGTAAGCCACTAGTAATAAATCTTAATTGTAAGAAGTTATTAGTTATAAGTTTAAATAAGATAAATTAACTTCTAAAGCGCTCTTTAGACATTTATCTCATGAAAATGGCGCTGTAGAAATGATCCAAGCATTATTATTCATTATTAATATTATGGTTGAAGAGGTCGGGTAGGTCACATGAGGAATAAATAGTTGGAATAAGAAGATGGTGAATGACAATTTGAACGAATGTGATTGAAGCAAGAAGTCAAGACAAGACATGTGCATTTCAATCACCAGTGCTTATCGCACTGGAGAAATGCGGTAATGGTTTAGCTAGTCAACTAGTTAGCCATAATGCTAATTGATTAGTATTCGAAGAAGAAGAAGTTGTATTTGAGTTACCAGTAATATAAGGATTTATGTTCCACGGGTAAAGCCCACGATCAGTGGCCTAAACCTCTACGATCATTGGAAAGGAAATCTTAAACGGGTGAAAATTATTCAGTAATAGAACTGGATTGCGAATTGCAACTGGATTATCAACAAAAGTTAAATCGATCTCTCCGAAGACTAATATACAAAACAACTATGAATTATAGCAAATATATATGATTTTCAATTAGAAACACAGTAAGTTAACAGCGAGGGGTTTTAGAATAAGATTAGATAATGAAATCTATGGTGATGTTTCACATATTTTGCCTTCGGTGTCTTTTTCGATTTAATGCAAATACGCGTAGGCATTCGTAATGTACTTGCTTTATAATGCACAGAGTTATTGTAAGCGATATTAACATCTCCATGCCGTAGCACACGTGGAAATATTCGAAATGCATACAATGGGTTTACTTCGTACAGGGCCGGTCCTGTACATGCGTAATAAGGATATCCAGTCCTTTTTTATCAACCTACTAACATAAATGTTAGTATTTTTTTATTGTTATAGTTAGTTTTATAGTTAAAATAATTTTAAATCTTTTAATTTTTCGGGTTCCCTGAAATCGCGCCAAATCTGTGGTTGTCTGTGTGACGTCACCAGTCTCAAAAGGCATTCGTTTTATTGCAATAGGTACTGTATTTTGTACGGCGACGTCAACTGTCGAAACTTTTTTTAATTCTTAAGTTTAACCGCTGTTAATATTGAAGAAATCTAGTTAAAATAATAGGTAAAATGTCAGCATCTTATTACTATTGGTATTTATGTTTTTTACCAAAATACAGAAATAAATCCGTGAGGCATCTGATAAACAATTTATCAGTGTTTCAAAATCCGCTTTACTTCGAAAAAACGTCGTATTACGTCTACTGGTATTTATAATATATTGATCATGACGATTGTAATGCAGATTACAGTAAAATCCCTTGATGCTGAAGGTTTGGGAAAATTTTATGAATGTAACAGATTTTCGTTCTTGTTTTAATTATTGAGGGCGTAAATAATTTTTAAACTCCGTCAACAGTGTGAAACAACAACAATGAAATCTTTTAAATACAAAAATAAAACTGAGTTTCATCGTCTCATTTATTATTCATATCAAAACCACAATAAATTGTTCACTTGTGGGATGGTTCCGAGACCCGTGACGTCAGAATCAGCAAATTTAGTCGTAAAAAACAGCGTGTTTTAATTTGATGGTATTTATATTTGTTTTTTAATGACGATTTAGAAATTCTATCTTTTATAAGGTATATATATAATTTTATTGGCATTTGTAGATCTACATATATGCATTTTTACGACATACTATTTTTCTCTGGAGTTCCTTATAAGGCCAAGGAGCCAAGGCGCACAACGCCCTTGATCTTTTTACTAACTCCAGGCGCCATTTGGCTCAGAGCCGGCCCTGACTTCCTAAAACGAAGACAAAACTTATTGCCAGTGAAACTTACAATGCCTTTAAGTAAGTTTGGTGGCAGTCGAAATGGATACATATTTGCTAGGACAGAACCAACGTAGGTTGCCTCCAGCAATAATAAAGACTGTATGCTGCAAATTGTGGAAAAAATCGAAATGAATAAACGGATATACTCGTATGTGCATAGTTTAGTAGTTAGGTGGGTACCAGCGACATCTCTGGCTATTTACTTGTGGCCCCTAGTATGTAAATCAGTCTGTATTTTATGAAAGAGTTCATTAAACAAATTGATTTAAAATATACTACTTATCGCCTAGGTCTTGGTGGCTCACCATCATCATTTATTTTATATTTATTTATTTTTATTAGAGATAATATATTACAAAATTATTACATAAAATTTATAATACATTACTCCCAATGAGTTTAATGAAACTCATTTCGGGAAGGACAACATTACACACCTAAAGGAAAATTATTTTTTCATAAGGACACGGAAATCAATGAAACAATACATAGATTTTTAAATGGACTAGACACACTTGATATCATCATCACTCTTGGCTCTACAACCCCTGGTGGGTCTTGGCCTCCTCAAGAGTCTTCCTCGACTCCAGGGCCGGATCTACGAAATCTAGCGCCCTGTGCAGTAGGTACCGATGGCGCCCCCCCCCCCCTACATTTTTATTTTGATTAAAAATTCGTTTACCCCAATTTTTTTTTTTAATTTAATTTTTTTTTTTACACTAATTTATTAAATAAAATCAAGACATATAAAGGGTGTAACCCTATCTAAAGTTTTCGAATAAATAAGCCACGATCTATGTAATTCTTCTCCATTAGGCAGTTTCTTGTAATAATACGTAGTATTAAATTTACGCTTGTTCGTAATAGGAAAATCCAAACCTTTCAATTGTACAGGACCTTCCTGAATTAATAAACTAATGGAATTTTGAGATAACTTTGGCCAGCATCCGGGATCTTTCAATTCAAGCTCTGAAAACAGAATTAAATTTAAACTGCTATCAGTAACGTTATTTTTATCTTCTAATAATTCGACCGGAGGAATTTGTGCGATAGATATCTGTTTAGATGTGCTCGGGACCATTGTAACGTCATTGCGCGGGACATCATTTTTTATCGGTGCTGGAGAAATTGGAATTAAAAAATTCCCAATGGAAACGAGTTTTTTTATGTCATTATGCTCTTTAATTCTAAGTTTTAGATTCTGCGAGCCTAAAAGTTTTTTTTAATTATTGTTCTATTCATTGTAATCCACAATCCACAACCTCTAACAACCAATAGAAATGTAGTTATAAATTAAAAAAATCTAATAATATAACCTCAAATTTGTACCTTGCATTTCCATTTCCCCTGTGTTCTGTGTTGAGCGAACAAACACGAACGTATCTATGGTATCAACGGCTTACGAAAGACGCTTACACTGATTATTACTGACTGTAAAATAACAAATCTAATAGAAATTAATTATAGGTACATTTAAGGAACTTCAACTGTCAAAACAATGATGAAACTGTTAACAAGTTGCAACCTTGCAAACCGTGCGATGTTTATGCTAATGGAATTTTGAATTTACTGAAGATTTCATAAGAAAATGGTCTTTAACCACATTCTCCTAGAGACTTAAATCGTGCAAAAGCACTTTGAAAGGCGCCGTCGGTTTGTTTGTTCTCTTGAATAAAAGTACGGCGCTGTGATTGGTTAATGAATTTGGATCGCACTCATTCGTCGTAAAAGACAGTAAAAGATATATGGAAAAATAGATCTTACGTTTAAACTAAATATATGGAATTTGTAAAAAAATTCTGTAACTGACTATAAATTCGTAAATCGTTGAATTTCGTTGAATTAAAACCAGATGCGTGCGCAGTCTGTATCTTTGGAAAGTGTTGCTAGAGCGTAATAATTATTTCGTACTATGGGTAATTTTTAAACGATTCAGGGAATATTATAACAAATTTTTAATACAATATTTATTTTCTCACGGCGCCCCTTCGGAGTTGGCGCCAGGTTTTTTGCACGTTTTTGAACGTATGGCAGATCCGGCGCTGCTCGACTCATCACGATTTGGTGCCAGCTCTCTCCGGTTTACAATCTCCAAGGTGGACATATCTTTGAGGACATTGTGGCTCCATCTTAAACTTGGTCTTCCCAGGCTCCTTCGCCCTGTCGGTCTTAAGTTCAGCAGGGACTTTGGTGCTTGATGCTCGGTCATTTTCTCTACATGACCCAGCCGCCGAAGTCTTCCCAGTTTTATAAATTATGTGATGTTTAGATCCTTAAACGGAGTACATAGCTCATTGTTATAACGTCCGCGCCAAATTTCATTTTCTGAAACCGGTCCGAAGATACGCCTCAAAATTTTCCTTTCAAAAACCTTCAAAACGCTCATTCCTCTTAGTTGGTATCCAAGTCTCAGCTGCATATGGGAGTACTGGTCTGATAAGTGTTTTGTACACTAATATCTTGGTGTTTCTGCGACAGTAGTCTGGATTTTATTTGGTGGTTCATCACAATTACTAAAAAGTAAGTCCTGTCTTAACAACGCTTTGGAAACCATGAAGCAGTTGCTTTTATTATTCTTAGTAAGAGTTGCATCCTTAAAAATAAGTCCACTGAACATGACCTTTAATATTCATGAATCAGATCTGGAAACCGCAAATCTGATAATGTTTTGAAAAATGTCATAATATGCACTAGATCTGAGATATGCACTAGATTTTTATACTTCAAACAATTGAGAAAAGTTGTTTGTATTCCTCCTTTGCGTCATGCGAAGGTCAACATTTCCGAGAAGGTGCAGCAGGAATCACTCACTGCAATATCGATGAAGGCACGGCATAATAACTCAGTTGAAATAATAATCCATGAAAAACATAAAACCTTATAGGTCGTCTAGACCAGTGTTCCGCAAAGTGTGTGCCGCGGCACACTGATGTACCGTGGTCATTAGTAGGTGTGCCTCACCGGAATGTTACATTGCGATGCTGCGCCCGCTTATTTTGCGTTCGTTAGCGCTAGTTTGTATTGTGTCGACACGAACGTTACCTACTTTTTTAATTACAAATAAATCGTCCGTAATATGTGTATATAATGGATAAATTCGTTAAACATACTGCAAGTTTGTCGAGTTAAACTAATGATTCCCATGAAGAAGCAGAGTCAACGAAGAAAAAACCTAAGCTTGTAAATCGAAAATATGATGAAAGCTATGTAAGTTAAGGCTTTATA
This sequence comes from Limnephilus marmoratus, assembly GCA_917880885.1. NCBI lineage: Eukaryota > Metazoa > Arthropoda > Insecta > Trichoptera > Limnephilidae > Limnephilus > Limnephilus marmoratus. Next base: position 40,348,358 of record OU862921.1, read on the forward strand.
TTGCGGAAACGAATCATGCCCAATCCCAAAATGTCTTATTTGTGGAGAAGTTTAGGTAATAATTTCATGGCTGCCGATTCAGAAAAAAGTAAGGCTTTGATGGTGAAACCCTTGGAGCTGTTAGCAGAAAAAATTAACTCATATTTTCCTAAGTGTGACCTGCAACCTATGGACTTGGTACGAAAACTAATATCAGATAGCATTTCTCTTAGACACTTACTAACTTACCTACTTACCAACTTGGAGCAGGAATAATTCACGAAGCTAAAAACTGATCGGACATTAAAACTAAATTTTTTCGGCTGCATTTAAAAAATTAAGTATCCACTGCTTACAAAGAGTGCCATTGTAATTCTCTTACCACGACCTACTTATGTGAATTGGGGTTTTCAACTCTCATTACGATTAAATAAATAAAAAAGAGAACACCCAAGGACGATCGACGAAGAGATGAGAGCAGCATTGTCAAAGATTGCTCCAAATTTTTATCTACTGTGCTCCGTTCACATTTCTCATTAAACATCTTTCCATATTATATTGCCTTTAATAATAAATATTAGATAAACATTGTTTTTTCATTGGTGTCTCTAAAATTTCTTGATTTAGTAGGTGTACCTAGAACACAAAAAGTTTGCGGAAGACTGGTCTAGACTCTCGAGGCTCGTCCTTGGCCTATGGGCTAAAAGTGCATCAAACTACCTCCCTTTCTCATCTGCAAGTTAATTGGATTACTTTTATATTAAATGTTAGATCTCTTTGTTGCGTCTGAGCCTTACAGGATGGCGTACAAAAGATGTCGCAAGGAGAAATGTGAAATAGAAGAGAGTCTTGTATTGTACGATATTGTTACTTGCCCACTCACTTAAAACACAATATGTTTGGAAATTTGCACAAAAAGCAAGGCGGATACATGTATTTATTGCAACACAATGTGTTCCGTTGGCAGAGCTTTTAACCCAATTGTAAGTTTAAGTTTATTATCAAGTGGTTGTATATTATTCATGCATACGTTACCTACATTACTTCTTCAAAAACTGCAAACATATTTTGTAGAACCATTGTAATTCAAAATTAATAGAATAGGTAATTAGTTTTAATTTTATTGCTTAAAAACCAACATGTTTCGTAAGCAATGCTTGCTTCGTCATTAAAACTTTTAAGTAAATCCCGCTGAATAAACATTGTTTACGATTTTTTTTTTAAATAGACGTGCCTTAAACTGTATTCTATTAATTTCGTACCTACATTTAATCAGAAGTTTTATATTTTTAATATTAGTTTAAAATTAGTTTATATTAAGTTTATATATCTACCATAAAAAAATCACGTCTAACATGAAAACTTACATAAATATGTGGAAAGATTATATATCTTTCCAGATTTTTTTTTCTTTTAATGTATTCGAGAAAACAAACAGTTCTATGCACATTTTTGACATATTTTTGCTGGGCCATAAATCTAACCTGAATTTTTTCAAAATTTTACAGGAGAGTGAAAAAAACTCATTTTTAAAAGCTTGTTTACATGAAAATGTAACGTTAGGGGGCACACATTAATTATGTGATCTCAAAAGGGAGGGGGGGTCCAGCAAAATCTCACGTTACTTGAAAAGAATGTACGAAGTGGCCCAAATTTATCTCACCAAGAGGGGGGGGGTCCAGATTGGATGAAAAATTGCACACGTAATTAATGTATGCCACCTTACCAGACATACGTATGGCGCATGAGGTGCACCTGAGTTATTAAGCAGGAAAATGAATGAAGATTTATTTTTTTAGTTTTTATTGCGTACATTATTAATTATTGTTAATGTTTAAAAAAAATTGTTTTGAGGTTCACCTTCATTTTCCTGCATCAAAATTGGTTTTTCTCCTCCTGTAAGGAAGTCATTCTTTCCACATTGGAGGTGTTGCTTGTTTTCTGGGTTTTGGACAATATTTCTTGTTTTCTGGATTTTAGACGATATTGCATGTTTACTGGGTTTTAGACGATTTTGCTTGTTTACTGGATTGCACAAACCAGTGAAGTTTCCGCACCAACTATTTTTTTACAAAAATTCTAAATAAAAAAAATTATAAAACCCTTAGAACGGTGTACACTAAACCAAAACCGGTTGATTTATAAGTTTGTGTTTAATATCAATAAATTTGTGTCCAAACAAAGTTAATTTAATAAAATATAAATAAAAAAATAAAAAATTGAAAATATTTACTTAACATAAGGTAAAATGGAAGTACACTATGTATAAAAATATAATACATAGAAATTAAGATAAAGAATTGATAAAAAGATAAACAATTATAAAATAAAGACAAACAAAATAAATAAAATGAAAAATAAATATTGTGATTAAATTTTTTCAAGTAGGTACCTTCGTATTTAATAAATCGACCTCAGGAAAAATTTGAGGGAATGGTTTTAATTTTCAGTTTGGAAGGCAAGTATGGGTAACGCTTTATTGAATATCCAACACCTCTGCCATAGGTCACCTCTACGTTTGGTTACTTAGCAGTGATGTTCAGGTTCATGGGGAGAGGTTTGTTCAGGTCTTGCACTTACAGCGGGGGAGGCCGGTTGAAGGAGGCTCCACTCCAGCCGGAATCTTTCGATTCGCCGCCTTGCATCGCAGTGGGACTGATGGATTCATAAGTCCAACACTCCTGGACACACTTTTTCCTTACCAGAACTTCCCATTCATTCTTTCCTTTAAAAAACCCTCCACCCAGCATGTGACATAGGTCCAGAAGGAAATTATTTTACTCAGTGTCTCCTATGTGGAGTTAATGGAAAAAGGAAAAATATCAGCGTCTGAAAAGTTGTAATTGTATTTTGTACACATTCTTCTGAAAAATTAAAATATAGCTTTAAATACGAAGACGGGTTCAATGCACTATTCGTAGAACGTACTAACTATTTTGCTATTTATGGCTGTTATTTATCTCAGTAAAATAATGATTCCACGAATATCAGTGTATAGAGCATAAATAGTTAAATGGCAAGAGGTAGTTAAATCAAATCATTGGTCAATAAGCAATCAACTCGTTACAGATACTAAGTTTGGTAACGTAATGCTATTTTATTAAAGTTCAACTTTGTTTCACTTTACAATATTTATCTACCACTGAGAGTATGTATATTTTTATGTTATTTTTTTAATGTTTTCATGATTTTCCAATATCCTGTACAGCAGGTATGCTGACAAGGCGTTTTCACTTTTGCAGTACAAATGTCAAAAATATACTAGTCAACGCATTCTGGACATCGGTGTTTGTCAGAACTGTGGGTTGATTACACTGCATCCCAATGGCATAAGCTAAAAGTCACTTACAATAATGCTTACTGCCAACTGTTCCGCCTACCGAGATACCGCAGCGCTACGGAAATGTTCCTGAGGGGACGAGTGCACTTTTTCAGAGCAATAACACAATCATCACCGCCACGATTGCCTGGATGGAGTCCTCTCTGATAACCCTCTGGAGACGGGACGGTCAAATATCCTCCACCAACGGCTGCTTGCATTTTTGTATTTAATATTTTTCATTTCTTTTCCGCGTATTTTTTTAATGTTATGAACCTATTGTTAGTGTTATTACTTTGTCCAATTTCTATTTCCTACTATTTGTCTGATTTATATTGGTTTTTTTTTCAAAATTTTGAATGTATTGCACTGTACTACCCGGACTACCCCTGCATACATTCTGGAATAAACTACCTACTATTATTATTTATGAGATGGTTTGTACCATCTTCACGCAGTGAATTTTCCATATTTTCCGGAAGAAATTGTTGTCGATTTCGTTTATGGGATCCCATACGCGTGTTGTTATGTGATATTTCCCTTTTTATTAGCCATGTTTTTTGCGTTCCTGCCAAGTCCAAGTCCAGTGTCCAGGAGTGACGGACGTATGACTCCATCCCTCCCACTGGGGTGCAAAGGCGATGGGTCGAGAGAGTCCGGCAGGAGAGGTCAAAAGATCTCCCTCAACCAATATCTCCCGATCCGGCCCGCCAAGCCGTAGGCATGCCAAAGGCATCCACCGCCAACATCTTGACAAACCTCACCCAATGACCCCGGGCACCCCTGCTAAGTTACCAGACGTAGCGAACGTATTGCAGGGGTATTGGTTTTCCAATAAATGGTTCCCGGGGCGGCGGTAACCAATTTATTTTACTTATGTGCAGTGGCGGATTAACGGGGGGGCGGAAGGGACGGCCCACCCCGGGCCACTGGTCCTGGGGGGCCTCCAAACGCCTCCATGTTCCCTTGATCAAACCCTAAACAAGGCTTTAAGGCACCAAGACACTGTAAAATAATTATTTCATTTTCTGAAAGATGCATTTGTTAAGAATGCTACGTGGTGCCAAAGTGACTGGATTTTCGAACAGTTTAAGACTTTGGTGCATGCAAATCGAATGTACAGTTTTTCTACGAAGTTGTCAACCAGGTTGAAAAACGTAGTTTCGAGAAAAAACTCGTTCAAAGTTTTGCTGAAGGATAATTCAACATACAAACGGTTTAAAATGGTTTCATGTAAAATGCTGTATCTCCGTCAATTTTACGAATTTTCTAAAACGTCGGTTAGAAAACAAATGCTTCTTTCAGAAAATAATGTCTTGGTGCCTTAAAGCCTTGTTTAGGATTTGATCAAGGGAACATGGGGCGTTTGGATGCCCCCCAAGGCTAGGTCCCCGTGTGAACTGAATAAAAAGCTTGTAAAATTACATCAAATTCTTAAACTAGGGGGGTGAGCTCATTCAGTTGCCGCCCCGGACCTCTAACGGACTTAGTCCGCCTCTGCTTATATGGTTCGTTTGTTTAGGTGTTTTTTTCGGAAACTAATTAAATATTCTCCTAAAATCGACCTACTTGTAATAATCAGCCTAATTCTTGTATAATAATTAGTTCGGTAATTGAATTTATTTATATGTACATTCAGCACAGTTTGTTCATTTTTCAATAATAATGTTATAATTTTGATAAATTTTCCCTAGTGTACAGACATTTGGTCATTTGGACAAAATGTCGTGCTAATGTAACCGACAGTTACCGTTATGCCTCCCGATATTATTTTAAAGCATATTTAATCAAAGAATTCAAAAAGTATTAAATAACTCACTAAGTGTAGATGAAACTTTAGAATTTGGAATTCCCCAGGGGACTGTTATTGGACCAATTTTGTTAATAATATACGTAAACCAAATGTTTAAATTATTACTTAATGGTAAACTTATATCTTTTGCTGACGACACTGCAATAATTATCGAAAAAAAGACGTGGAACGATATTACCAATGCAGCCAATCAAGACATGAAGGTTATAAAAAATTGGTTCGATAACAATTTATTATCACTCAACACAGAAAAAACTTATTATACTCTACAAGAAGATGTGCCAAATAATTTAATTAACATAACAATTCATTCTAAAAATTGTGCAAATGACGGAACATGTAATACGGACTGCGCAAAGCTAAATCATAAATCTAATATAAAATATCTTGGAATCTTAATAGATAAAAATGTTAAATGGAAAGATCATATCAATCTCACTGTGGAAAGAATAAGAAAACTTATCTATGTTTTCTATAATGTAATATTTTAAACAAGAAAACTATCAAAATTATCTATTATGCATTAATTCAGTCCTTATTACAGTACGGCATTATTGGGTGGGGAGGGGCCTTTAAGGCTTCCTTACAGCCCATAATTATAATTCAAAGAATAATTATAAAAATCATCCTTAGGAAACCATACGACTTGCCTACTATAGAAATATTTCGGGAATTTAATGTACCATATATCACAGAATTGTATAAGAGAAACGCCTTATATCAAATTTATAAAGAATATTTTATACAAAAAATTAACCCCTCAGATAGCATAAGCAATAGATTTAAAACTAATGGCTTAATAGCCATCCCTTTGTTTAGAACGACCACGGCTCAGCACGACTATTTGTATTTAGGTGTAAGATGGTACAATATATTTTTATCCAAAAACAAAATTAGTATAACAGAAACGCTGAAATATGAATTATTCAAAAAGCAAATTAAGTCACTGAAATTGGATAATAATATATTGTACCCTTAATGTAATTGTACCCTTATGTATTTTACCCCTACTGAAACCTGTAATCTTTAATATTTAAAAAAAAATGTATTGTTATTGTCCTTCTACAACTATTTTTTTTAAATTAAGTATCTATCCAAAAGAATGTTGAAATTTTATTTCATAAGTTCTTTGATAATTGTTTACACTCATTGGAACATCATTATTATTTTTTGCATGTAAATACTCCTCCCATAAACACGAGCTCCTAGAGCTCAACTTATGGAGTAGTAGAATAAGATGTGAAATATTTTATAACCTACCATACGTAACCATTTGTAATACGTAAACAAAAAATTCTTGAAATAAATAAATAATAAAAAAATACGTAAAACGTAGACAAGTGTAAATTATATTTGATTTAAATATAATTTTATAGTAAATATCATTTCGGGAGGTCAACTGTTGGAGAATCAACTGTCGAGTCACCCCTCAAAACTTTGTATTTGGAGATGTCTGACTAATCAACTGAACGGTCGTAATATTAACAAGACCCAACCCACTCATTAGCCCAGATCTCCGGCACACTTACTTTGTTTTTCCATACTACATCACAATCAATAAATTATGATTTATCGCTTTTGTGAGCCTGATACAACAATGATATCCGCAACAATGCATAACCGCAGGCCATCCGGAGACTTGCTACAGTAGCCCATAACCTAAGTAACCCATAGACAGTATGTCCAACATAACCACGGGTACGTGATCACCAAATCTACGAGCTACCTGCGGCTTGAAGTCACAGGAAGCCCCCGTCAGGTTCTTGACTTAACTGTAATCGGCATTACCATAATATGAACTCCAATGGAGACCTTTAACTGGAATCTCTGGGTCACTTGTTGTAACACGTAGTGTTTGGTACGCTGCCGAATTAACGTGAAAAATGAAGGGATAGTTTACGGCGACCATAGTTTCCTGAGAAAATTAACCTTAATTGAACAATTGAAAATAAACAACCAATTACATGTTATCTTTTGTTATTTCAGTATAGTTAATAAATGTTTAAACTTAAAAACACTATAGCTCACGATGGAAATTGCGTAACGAGTCAAAATGGTTGCATTCCAGTTAAAATTTTATCATGTATCAAACTCAATGTACAAGTGATTTTGTCGCTTCGGGAGTCAGATTTTTAAGGGTTTTTTTATCAGAATTTGAACAATGCATAGATTTCATTTCTGTGAAAGTTCTGTAATTAGTTCACTCTGAGTCGGTTGTTTCGCAGTGCTTAAATAATTTAATAACCGAACCTTAATAGGACTTTCAGAGAACTTGGATATTGTCGTACAAATTTGACGAATTGTTCAAATTCTGCGAATAAATATTATTTTATGTTCTTCATTCATGTCATTCGTCATCTGCCTCTAACAGTTCCTTTCAATTTATGGTCAAAGTGAATTTACTATCAGTACAATGTCGGTTATTTTCCTTTGTTAACTAAATCCTCCAATTTGGGAGGAGGGTATGGGTACCGCCGCCCTGAAACCATTTATTGGACACTTCTGCCACAAGTCACCCCAAGTAGTTCGCTACGTTTGGTGACTTAGCAGGGGTGCTCGGGTTCATTGGGAGAGGTTTGTCCAGGTCTTGGTGGCCGATGCGTCTGCCCAACAGATGCGTGGCGGGCCGGATCGAAAGAGACTGGTTGAGAGAGGTTTTTTGTCCTCTCCATCCAGAATCCCTCGACCCATTGCTTTGCACCGCAGTTGGAGGGATGGATTCATACGTCTCTCACTCCTAGACACACAGACCCCCAGATTCCTACTAGCTCCTCATATCTATTTTCTTCCCAGAACTTTCTCTCCTTCCTTTCCTTAAAAAAAACTCTCCAGCATCTCCTAAAATGACATATGCCCTGAGGAAAATAATTTTCTACCTCGTGTGTGGAGAAAAATGTTAAACAATACCGAATCAACATTTTCCGCGTATAATGGAATTCAGCTATATTTCATACAATCCAAATTTAATAACTTAACTTATATATTATTGTGTACTTTTTAATTTGCTTATTGTTATAGTATCTAATTTGCTTATTGTTATGTTATCTTTAATTTGCTTATTGTTATATTTTTTTGTAGGTTTATAATTATATTTTTATTTAGTTCATATGTATGTTTTTTGTTTAAATTACAATGTAAAACTGCATATCTCGATACAAGAATGCCCTAGTGAGATATGCAGCTTATGTTTCTCATGTACTTCTTATTTTTTTTTCAATAAATAAATAAATGATGGGAGTAGAAATTTTCCCAATATAGTCAGATTAACCATATTTGAATTTTTATTTCTTTTAAAACAAAAATATCTATACCGTCCTATATTTTTAGTAGCAACACACTAGAAAGTATTAAACTAGTTGATCCCTCAATGTCACGGCGAGATTTGATACAATCGTTTATCCAAAATTATTAGACAGTTTTTTTTTCTAACAAGGAGTCATTATGACTTCAGGTTTCTGTTGCGAATAACGTTTTTGTGCACAGTCGTAGTTTCAAATTAAAGAAAAAAAACTTTCGAAAGAAGTAGGTACATTTGTTATTGCTTTTCTTCTAAGTCTCTGACATGTTCTACAACCACTAGTTTCAGCAAATTGGTATGAAAGCAAAGAAAAATAGAAATCAGTTTTCTCAGCGTTTTGTAATTTACTGTCGATGTGAGGCTAATTTGATGCAAATCAGAAAGTAATCAATATTTTAAGAATCATTTTTTAAGAATCATTTTTTAAGAATCATTTTAGGAACCTGGTTCAATTCATGCTTCATGGGTAATTTCTCTTACAATAAAGTGCACAATAATTCTGGTAAACATTTTTTTTTTGCATTGTGCATGACCACTGAACGCATCGGCATTCAATTTAGTTATACTATTACTGATTTACAAAATGAAACCTTGCATGGAGACTCCAGTTTTTTGCTACCACATAATAATAAATTTGCTTAAAAAAATACCTTACCTTGAGCATGGTCAGTATGGTCACCCTCTTTCGAAAATCCAGGACGGTCACGTGGTCCCCCGAAGAGGGAGAGGTATAAAACCCAAGCGAGAGGTAGATACTCCGCCATTGGTTCAGTCGCCATAGTGAGACGGTTTACGGTGGTGAATGTCAGTCTAGAGTTTTTCCTCTCAGACCGAGTGACTTGAAATTTCTTTACGCTTCGTGACTAATCGGTTTACAAAAATGAAGACCTTAACATTGACGGTAAGTGCAACAGCTTGTTAAAAGAAACACATTTTCCGCATTTTAGCAAAAAAAACTTTTGAAACATGTTTTTTTCCGAATTTCAAAAAAAATAAATTATTTTACGCGTTTTAAAAAAAATTTAGACAATTGTTTCCGCATTTAAAAAATCGTTTTTCCATATATAGACAATAAAACAAAACAACTTTCCATATATTCGTAGTGCTATTAGTTTATGGTTATTACTTTCGATAAAGCTTGATTTTTTTCTTCGTCTTATGATTCATACGAAGTTTACGTTGTACCTACTTACTCATATCCATATTTGTTTATAAAAAACAACACTAAATCAAATTAAAAAATAATTAATACAAAAATAAGGCTATAATCTTAAAGCTAAATTACTATTTTTGGTCAATCTTTACTACGAATCGATGTATTTTATGAATGCAAAAAAATATATTTTCGATAAATTGAAGCTTTTTTTATCGTTTCCGTTGAGTAGATTAAAATAAAATGTATAATTAATTTACAAAAAATATAACCGTTAACCACTAAAAAAATGTATTTTTCAATGCATGAATGTGAAACAACTTTTTGAAATTACAATTATCTGTGACAATTAATTGTAATTTGAAATTAAAGCAAAAATTTTATCTGCGACAGTTTTCATTGATTTACTTTTTCTTTCCAATAATTTTTTTCACAAAATAAATTTAAAAAACGCTTTTGCGCCTGAAATCGTGACCTCCGTTTGCCAAGCGATTTTTATGCCTGTTGCCTGTATTCGTGGTGATATAAGGCATACTTATAATATATACACGTTTGGATTGTGGCTTGCTCTTAAAAATATTTTAGTCATTTCTACAGCACTGTTTTTACGAAATATCAACTTGTAGGACTGACTGAGTAACAATTTACCTCTGAAAAACCATAATATTAAACATTTACTTTTGCTTTATAAAATGCATTGAAATTTAATATGTATTTATTACTACACACAGAACTGTAGGTCATGCTTTTAATAAAGTATTTTTTTTCTACTGTTAAATGTTTACAAAACCTAAACAATATAACGCACTTATATGAGTCATAGCAGTAACGTCATTATTAAAGAATTAAGAAAACAATTATTATAAGCAATAATTATCAGCCTGAAACACTCATCTACATTGAAAAATTTTTCCCATTAAAGATACATGTCGCCAACGGGACTTGAGCCCGTGTCCTTTTGATTGCCGGTCAGGTGCTCTGCCAGCGAGCTATGTATCTTTTCTCGGAAGATTTTTCAATGTAGATGAGTAATTATTGCTTATAATAATTGTTACCCTTTGTGCTACGCATAAAAATCTTGTCATAAAAGTTAGTTTATCAATTAAAAAATAATAATTAAGAAAACATTTACATTTAGTGTGGGGAAAGCAGATTTCGAAGTACCCCGCATAACAGCGTCTCTGCTATCCCAATTATTTTCTCAGCAAATCGGTTTAACCGGTAAAAAGTCAAGTTAGACACCTTCAAAAAATTTTAATTTAGAATTGTATAAATAAGTTGTCTCAAAGTGGTTTAACCTATTTAACTTTATTAAATTTAATTATTTTTTTAAAATTAAATGGAGTTCTACGAATTGAACACAAAACAATTAATAACATAATTTAAAGTTAAAAATTTAATGTACAATCGATCGACTGTATTTGTAAAAACGCTAAATGATTGTTTCTGTGAAATGAGTCATGCTTCTTTAACTATTACATTACTATTTTCCTACTATAACCCTTCCTATTGGCCGAAGCTTTTTTAAGTACATCACTTGTGGTTTATTTATTTTAAGTTATTGTGAAAGTCTTGTTGAATAACAAAGTCAGAATTTGATAGGCTAATTTCTCTATCGTTGATAGATTGCGTTTCGCCATATAAATCCAAGTATTGCCTGGTAAAGAGTAAATTGTCAAACAATAGAAGTAATCGTTTAACAAGAATATGTGGCCCGGAAAATAGATGAGAGAAAACTGGAAATTTTTTAACACCTGTAATGTTAAATTGGAGAGCTTTTTAAGCATGGCGATCCAATACAGAGTACTGTAAAATCATGTGTGTTTTGGCTTGAAAATTTGAACAAATTTGATTTTTTTTTTTTTTGTATGAATCGAAGCAGGCGACTGGTGTTTTGAGCATTTCAACCTTATCGTCATCTGCGTAAAGAGTGCATGATTTCGTTTGAATTTTATGAATCCGACTCCCTTAACGTAAGCGACGTCATTTTAAGAAAATAACTTCACAGAAATCTGTGAAGTTATAAAGTTAAGTTATAAAGTTTAACAAAAAAATCTGTTTGTAAAGCAGAAAAATCTCTCGAACAGTACGCTATGGTGTCATTAAATTTGCACAGCTATTTATTTATGGATTTTTAATCCAACATAAGTGTTTTAACTACATAAAGGAAAAGTGATAATTTCTTTGTGGAAACATTTATTTTATGTGAATACCGCACAAGAGTCCCAAGTCCCAACTATTCTCAGTCGCCAGAAGCCAGTGAGACTAGGGTATCTCCAATTGGGGTACCTATGTTGTGAGGCTTTAGTTAAGTGATAAGGGGAAGGAGATTGGGAAGTACCTGGCTAATCAGATCTAGTCACTAAACTCGACTAAAGCCATTTCAAGCATCATTTCAATTCTAAATGCTGATCTTACACCAGGGCCTTATGAGAGTACCTTCCAACCTGAAACGAATCGCAAATAAATTTTATATTATTTTTAATAATTAAATTATGTGGGATTTGAGCCCACTACCTCCGGATCGCTAGTCGAGAGCCCTACCTCTCAATTACGGAGGCCGTTATATACGTCATATAATTTTGAAATTATGAAAGTGTGGATATGTCTTTCAAATAAATACACGTTTTCTTTGAATCGTGCACGAAAGATAGAAAAGTAAAGAAAGTAGTATAAACGTAATCATATATATGACAATGTTAATCAACTGTAGTAAGTTCCTACAACAAACCTACATTGTTCACAATGATGAATTATAGACGATGAGAAAAAGTTGACTTTTCCAATATGAACAATAACTCTAACCCACCTAAGATCACGATCGTAATGACGTGTGAATGAATATAACTCTGACATTGAAACGGTGGAAAATAATAACGTATGGTTATTATTGATCGTTACTTACTCTTCCATATTTTTCACAAGACTTCTAATATAATATACACCGTATTACACGCTCATACCACGAAACTTTGGGGTGGTTCACATGATAATCTAAGAAAAAATCAAAACAAAGTTTTTTAAGCAAAGCAATTTAAAATACAAAAAAACAACGTGTGATAAAAATTGTCCCGTGTAATCAAAGCTTTACTTTTGCGAGTGACGCACGTGTTCAATAAACAAAAAAAAAAAGCAGAGTGTGCAACTCACACGTGGTGGAAGTGAAACCTTCAAAAAACTAAAGTAGACAAGAGTGGGGAGGTTACGAAGCACCGCACTAAGAGGAGACCGATTATACTATATCATTCTCTCGAAGGCTGTTAGTGTCTCTTTTTGTGTGTTTGTCTCTTTTTAGTGTCGGTATTTTTCGTTTCATCGAGTTTAAATCAAAACGGTGCCAAAGAAGTTTTCACTTCAAAGACCACATATCAATTTTTTTATATAGTAATACCTCACAAGAGTCTCAGTAAAACTATGGCATCCCCAATTAGGGTATATTGTGATGCTGAAGGTAGTGGGGAGGGGAAGGAGATGGAGAAGAGGAATTCTATTAGCTATTCAGATCTGGTCACCATACACGGCTAACGCCTTTTCAAGCAACGCCTCAATTCTGAATGGTGGTCTCACACCAGGGATATACTGAGAGTATCTTCCACTCTGGAACGTGTCGCAAATACACTATACAATTTTTTTAATTGATTAATTACGAAATGACACAAATTATTCAAATAAAATTTATTTGCCCACGCCGGGATTCCGTCCCGCGACCTGCGGATTGCGAGCAGTGGCGGCTCGTGACTTTTGGGTGTGCTAAAGTGCTGATATTTAAAAAATGGCATTATTGATGTTAAGGTAGCCGAAAAAGATTTTTTTTTGAAAATCAGTTTTTTGTATGAAAAATTTCAGAAAGTTTCAGTTTGGCGGTGTGCCGCACCGATTTCCTGAAAAATCTTCATACAAAACACCAATTTTTGAAAAAAATAAAAATATTATATTTCGCATATGACAACATCCATGATGCCATTTTTTTAATATTAGCACCCTAGCACACCCAAAAGTCACGAGCCGCCACAGATTGCGAGTCAAAAGCCTTATCGCTAGACCATGGCCGGCCGTGTCTATCTATCTTAAATAGAGGAGATGACCGAGTGGGAAGAAATAATAATTGTTTTAAAGGTGTGTTTATACGTACACTTTCTAAACCTCACAAAATAAGAAATTTAACATTTTAATTTGGGCACTAATGAAAATAATGTCTACATTTTAGTCATCTCTAGTTAATGAATAAATCACCTACCAAAGTTTCGCGGTATGATTGTGGAACACGATGTACAATTCTTTTGAGAAGCATCAGATTTTTTTTAGATTGCACCGCAACACAACTTTTCACATATTTGTTATTGTATCTGACCTTCGCAAACTAAAAACTTGTTGTTATAATTTTTATGCACCTGTCTGACTATACATTACTTTCAAACGTGTTATATAAATTTTACACATCGATTGTGATTGTAACAACGACATCAGCATTATGTGTTTTATGTGGAAGTAAATTTCAGGATACATAATATATTATAGGTATTATAATATCTAATTATAAGGAAATAGTGCCTATTATTTTTTTATGACAAAAACGTTTTGCTTCCCACATATTAAAGTTAATTTCACGTCAATAGTAATTTGTAATTGCTCGCAATTTTTAAATGTCAAATCTTTTTTCGACAGTTACAATAATTCGCGTTACGCAAATTACATTAAAAGCAACTGTGGGAAAATTTTAAGAGATTGGTTGTTGTTCTTTTTTATTTAATTATAATTTCATAAGCAGTAAGGTAACAATAGGTAATCTTAACTAAAAAGCACTTTGTTTTTGAAACACCGAAACTCTCGAATAGTGATGTCATGAAAAATGTCAAGAAAATTGCACAATTTTAGGTCAACGATACGATTTTGATAACGTGCTAAGCTTTAAAAATGAATTTAACTGACAAAAAAGACTAGACGCCACATTATTTTCCCCATATTTTCAATTGTTCAAAAAAATTTTTTAAAGATGAACTCGGTTTTTTTATGTATTATCGGCGAGTTTTTACATTCACATTATTAAAATACTAATTTCGGCTGTGACTCTGTCTGTGACTCCTGTTCAATGTACTGTAAAACTTTTGGCTTGAATTTTAGTTTCATTTTCAAAATTGGAAGAGTTTTTTAGGAGAATTCATACAAGCGATGAGGTACTGGCATTTTCAAAATTTGAATCAACTTGTCAAGAATTCAGACTACCCTCATCGATGTATTATATTTAGATGAGACAAGAAGCGAAAAAATTGGTTAAACTTTTCTAACGTTTACAGAACGACGACGGTACAAGCAAGGCAATAAACATACCTTCCTTATCACAATAATGCTGCAGCTCGTTCTAACACATTCAATAATGGAGAGACAAAGGATGAGACACACAAAGTACCTACGTATATCAGTTTCCGATAAAGGAAAAAAAATTGTACGTGCATGTTCAACAGATATTAAAAGACGTACACGTTCATGAATTTTCACAAACGTAATCTACCCCGCTACCAGACCTGTCTCTCAGTAGGTTTATAAGCGTGTAATACGCATAATACAAGATTACTTCCACGACATATTCACTTTCATGTTTACCTGTTACCTGTGGGAATGTTGAAACCAAACTTGACTTTCTAGATCAAGATTAGTGACAACATGTTCACGGTGACTTTAGATGTCACTTCCTGGTTTCGACAAAATACCAAAATCGGAGCATGTCTTGTTCTAAGTGATAATTTATAATATTTACATAATCAAAGCATTAGTATATCTGCAGTGTTTAACATGAAAAGAAAGACTAAACAGCCTTTTTTTTTTTTTTACAATGAATACCGCACAAGAATCTCAACTGCTCCCGTCTGGAGCCAGTGAGACTATGGCATCCCCAATTGGGGTATGTTGTGAGGCTGAAGGTAGTGGGGAGGGGAAGGAGGTGGGGAAGAGAAAGGTTGGGAAGTACCTGGCTATTCAGATCTGGTCACTAAACACGGCTAAAGCCATTTTCAAGCAACGTTTCAATTCTGAACGGTGATCTTACACCAGAGCGATACTAATAGTATCTTCCACTCTGGAACATGCCGCAAATATACTATATATTATTTTTAATGAATTAATTGTGAAATAACACAAATTAATCAAATAAAATTTATTTGCGCATGCCGGGTTCGAACCCGCGACCTCCGGAATGTGAGTCAAGAGTCTTAGCCACTGGACTACGTAGGTCGTCGATATTGTCTATTTATAATACAGTACAAATGCATAATGAGAATCTAAAGACAAAAATAAAATATCCTGCCTCCAAAAACGCTTCAATTTACATCAATTCCGTACAGTTGATTATATATTATACTTACAATAATTATTTCTGGTAGATACAACATAGGTAAATACAGATGATTTCAAAATCCTGTCAGAAACCTTCTTTCTTATTGAACCTTTTTTTGTGAAACTTGTTTGAAGCATTTTACCATTTTTCAACGTTTCAATGCTTAAATATCTTAATCAAAAAGACACAGTGATCGCATAATTGTTTACCTAGATATTATAGACAGTAACAGCTGATATCATTTCATGATGCCAAAGCTCGCCGTTCGAGAGTGTTAGAGTCAGAAAACAGTTTTATACATTATGGTTAAGATATTAATTTAACTTTACGTTCTTTATTTAACAGAAATGTAGTGAAAATTTTAAACAATTGATAAATAATCGTGGATGTGTATTATAGAAACTGACATAAAATAGTTCATAGAAAGATATTATAATACATAGATATATTATGCATTTTTTATCCAGCCTAAGAGATTGTGTTTATCTGTTTATGGTCTTGAAATTTCTCATCGAATTACTGAATTTTTCCAAGGTATTTTTAATGCACTAAATATTAATGTCGAAAAATTGTGGAGAATACGAAATTTTGTAAAAACACTTTCCTTTTATTTTGGAAATCTGCAAAACAACTATCACCTCACTTTTTATCTCGTTTATACAATAAAAAAAATATTATTATAATTCCCAATGAACAACAATTTGGATTCATTGTTAGCACAATTTATCTGTAGATTTATATTTACTACACCAACTTGAATATATTTACTACACACACGTTATTAAAAAACATCACCTACATAGAATTATATTTTCATATTAAATTCATGCGGTAACAGTCATTTTAAAAAAAATATATCCGAAATTACCACACTTTTTCAAGACGGAAATTTCACGTGTCAGTCTACTGAAATGCAACGTTGCCGGCTCTTTCGGAACACAGTTAATGACACGTTTTATTAGTACCAAATCGAATCTGAATCTTTCCAGTCTTTATTCAATGTGTAACTAAAACACAGTTTAACGGTTGGGAAGTGCTTTTATATTAGTAAGTCTCTACGTGTATAAGTACTTACGTGTTCGGATTAATGATCTGCTTCACTTTGAACTTAATATGAGCATGATAGTTTTATTTTAACTTTCTACTATTTTCTCTCATACACATAATATGTTTACGTCAAACATTGATCATGAAATAAATCTATCATCTTTCCAAAACTGGCGAAGCCATCAATACTTGATTGAATTACTTAGTGTTTTTCTCGAGAAAAGTTTTTATTTTCTTCTACGAGATAACCGTCAGACTTTTCGGATTTATACCACTTGCAATTAAATAAATAATATTCAACGCTGCACTTTCTACTGCAATTTACCGCAAGCCTAGTTGTTTGTAATCAAAGACTATAATATAAGCTGTATTGCATGAACAGTGAATATAACTAGAAAATCTGAATATTAAATTTCTATGAAAATATTTTTTCAATTAATTTGAACATTCAGTACGGCTACTTACGGTAAGAATTCGCGAATCCGTTTTTTTTCGAAACTCAGAACACTTGATTTGCCTTTTCTAAGCATTGCTGTATCTACTCCTACATGATTTCTAATGTTTCCTGTTTTGGTTTAGGAGCTGCTATTTTAGTCCTTTGTATCTTTCGACTTTATTCAAATATGAATTCCAAGAATCCCAGCTGCTCTCAACCGTCTGGAGCCAGTGAGATGGCATGCCCAATTGGGATTTCTGGTGAGGCTGAAGGTAATGGGGAGCGCAAATAGATGGGGAAGAGAAAACTGGGGAGTACCTGGCTATTAAGATCTGGCCACAAAACACGTCGAAAGCCGTTTAAGCAACGTTTCTATTGTAAATGGTGGTCTTACACCAGGACAATTCTGAGAGTATCTTCTACTCTAGAACGTACCGCAAAATTTTTATTTAACATTTTTTTTAAATAAAATTAGTTTATTTTAAATTATTAAATTGTGAAATAACACAAATAAATCGAAAAAAAATTACTTGCGTACGTACAGGATTTGCTAGTCGAGAGCCTTACCCCTTGACCACGGAGGTCATGTCAGGACTCATTTTTTTCCTGGTTGCGCATTCTGTCCATTGGCACACAAGTTTTGCCAAAATTTTTAGCAATGTTAATGAGTTGGAAATGATTTCGAATTGTGGTCAAGTAGATTTATTGCTACCATATGTTATTCGGTGTCACTTTTATATATTTTATAGAATTTGTTTGTTATATATAATAGCTTTCTTTGCTAAATATCGTGGCACATTTCGTTGATAAAATATTCTGACAAATATTTCAACATGATATTGGCAGCTCCACCGAACACAATTTCACCATCTAGATTTTCAGCGGCATTTTCCAGACTTGTGTACTTATATACAAAGATTTATTTATTTATTTATTATTAGTTTCAATAGCAAGGTTTGTACGTATAGTATAAGTATAGATTCATTTTTTTTCACAGACCTCCTCACTAGGATTTCCTGTTCTGAGGTGGCCTGTAGTTTTTTTAAATATTTGTATTTGGTTATGGAAAGTCTTTATATCGTCTTCATGTTTGTAATTTTATTATCACTTTGATCTCTCAGCCATGTTTTTACTTTTGTTTTGAATATATTCATTTCCTTTATATTTTTGATTTGATCTGGTAGAGATTAGCGATTAACTTTCCATTCGATGTCCTTGTTAAATACAATATGCAGTCATAATAATTATTAAACTTCCTATATTATGTTTGCTTGACTGTAAAGCTAGTTTTTACTGAATCAACAACAACAAACTGTATACCCTATAGAAGTGAATCAAGTCAAATCTTTCGACTTCCGCATCATACTTGCATTGTTTGGTTTCGAGTTAAAATATTGGTGCATTCAAAATATACACTCCTTAAAATATGTTTGTATATTAAAATGGGATTCTTTCAACATTCTAGAAGGGTCTCTGGCTTAGAAATTGTGGAAATAAATCTGTAATAATTCTGTCTTTGATTATATTTCACGTTACTGTTTTCGATAAAGCTCATTAAAATTGTTTCAAGTCCGGCATTTCTTACCAATACATAGTCCCAAACCGCAACCCAATCTTGATAATAGTCTCTCAATAGGTCAAAGAAAATGCTTTTCGAATTCATTTGTAACACGAAAACTTGTTTGAACAAGGTAATTATTACATAAGCAACTTATGCAACAAACGGACATGTTTTAAGTAGGCTTGTTTATGAATAAGTAAAATCTAGATCAGTAAAATTCATTTGACAACTTATTAATATTCATAACAACGAATTTCTTACAGAGTTTTATTTGCATATCACGACTTGACGAGCAAATTCAATGGACAAAAAACGCGAAGACAATGTCTTTTCACGCATACAATGGTTGACTCCATGAATTGAGAGAGAAAAATAATACAGCACTTGTGAATGTACTATGTTTGTACACGTTTTTGATGATGTTGTAGTTATTAAATCACAAATAAAATTATTGCACATCAATTTTTACGAATACACAAAATGCATAGGCAAAAGTTTAGCAATAAATCGAGCATCATGATAGTGTTTTTATTGGTACTGATGAATGATGACCTTTATTATTTCACAGGTTGTATTTTGAATAAACGTTTTCACACCTTAATCGATTAATATTCTGTGTATTTTGTAACAAATAAAGAAATCTGTGATCACGTTCATTTTCGTAAGTCCATTATCATGTTTCGTGTATTAAAAATAATCTTTAATGTCTGTCGAATTTAATCTCCTGTTTGAGATAATGAAACTCTCACACTTCTTATTAACTTTATGGCTGTATTAACTACCGTAGTTGACCGATTATTTAAATGCTCCAGCAACAATTTTTGCTTATAATGTTGGTAAAAGGATTAATTATTATTTTCAAGTTATTCGTAACAGGAGAATATCTATCTACCTTCTAAAAAAACTGTCAAATTACGCGTTTTCGCCGTAGGTCAAGAGAACTAAAAGCTTTTAAATAATAGAAGGATTTCGAACTATTTCTGTCTTCTTACGATAGAAAAATTAGTAAGTTTGCACTATAATTATTTATTTTTTAAGGACTCCATAAAACTGTAACACGCCATTTTATTACTGAGAAGATTGCATATTTATAACACATAACGATATAGTGAATGAGAACAGGTGAAAAGGATAAAATATGTATATAAACAAGTAGTGGCAATAACAAACAGTAGAAGTAAAGAACATCTGTATACCTACGTTTCTTTTTTAAATGATAATTCGTGCGAACTCTTGAGAAATGGGCATAAGGGCCTATTTCAATTACACCGATCAAAAACCAATTACGAAGAAAACTCGCTATTTCCTCGCTTATAAAATTTAGCAAACTAATTTACAAATGATATCGACATTTTTATTGGGCCACTAATTATTTCTGATGATTTCAGTTATCTTATTTTCTTTTAAACTTTATCTAATTGTAAACTTTTGCAACCTATTGCTTATTAAGTTGTATTCCTTAGAAAACAGAAGAAAAATAAACGACCTAACATTTTTGTTTAAAATTATTCACTCCGAATTAGATTATTGCGAACTCCTGCATCTCATCGACTTTAAGGTACCAACTCGACATATTATTCTGCAACAATAATTCTCTAACCAACTATCACACACATGCATCAATTTCTCGACTTCACACACTAGGGAACAAATACACCTCAAATATCGATGTATTTAATACAAGTTTACCGTTATTCAAGAAATATCTGAACAATATTTTTATGTAGAATATTTTGATATCTAAGGAGCATCACCTAGGTTCTATTGCATATATTTGTGTATTTCTATATTAATCTACAATGTAAAAACTTGTTAACGTTTTCTTTTTATGTATCTTGCATTTTGTCATGTATTATTCATGACATTTAATCAGTCACCTGTAAATTTTGTAATTACTAACATACCTACTAGTTTATTTCTATGTCATTTACAACTTAGAAACTTTCAATTTTATTGTAATGCACTATCATTCCTAAATTTATCTGTATGATGTTTACCTACTAGTTATATTTTTATAATTTATATTTTTTATTCAAAAAAACTGTCTCTGTATTATAAACTTGTCATGTAAAAGCCCATCAGGGCGTTGAAAATTAATAAATAAATAAATTACTAATATCCCTGTGTAAAAAAATGTTAACATTACTTGTGCAAAGTAATATTAACTTTTGGGCTTATAAAAGAGTAAATAAATAAATATTGAAGAATTAAAAATACTAACGACAAAAATATCAAATGAACATTCAAGAGGTAAAATTATTGTGTTATGTTAGGTTGGTACAACTAGAAAAGGTTGATAAAAAATAAAGCAAAATAGAAGTCATAGGGGAAGTTTTACTGTTATGTGATATGCGTTAAAGATAATTGCGAAACTGTCTACAAGCGATGCGATGTTGAAAATGTCAACTTACACCTATGTAATGTAATTTTATCCAATGATATCTATATATAAATTAGATCACTTAATAACTTATCTCACACTCCTTTTTGATAAAACCTGATGTTTTTTTAAATAACGTGACAATATTTGAAAATCTCCTACTACCACCATAGCAAGCAGAAAATATTGATTGTTTCGTTAAGGAAGACTTAGTCAGCGGAGGAAATGAACTCACGGCGACGCCTGGGTGAGACCCAAATGCGATGCCAAACCAGCCACTGACCGGTCGCATCCGCTCTCTCGTATCTCCCCCACCTTCCTCTTTCTCGTCTTCTTCCCTTCCTTACTCCCTTCAGACTCACAACATACCCCAGTTGGGGATGCTATAGTCTCATTGACTCCAGACGGCGGGGAGCAGTTAGGACTCTTGTGTGGTATTCACGCAAAAAAAGTTATATTATATGTATGTGCAAGCATGATTTTTTCCTAAGCCGACTGCACTAAGTTTGTCGTATTTTGTTATAAGGCCGTGTATCCTCTCTGAATACTTACTTTACAAAGGAGGACGTACACCGGAAATAATCCTTTAGGGGATTTTTTTATGTGCATACCTCACAAGAGTCCCAGCTGCTCCCGTCTGAAGCCAGTGAGACTATGGCATCCCCATTGCGATATGTTGTGAGGCTGAAGCCGCCGCCATCCGAATTTCTACCGATTTCTTGCATATCTCCCTTAAACATTTGAAGTTTTTAAGCTCTTAAAAAAATATATGTTATTTTTGAAGATAATATCTATACATTCCCCACGACGAAACGCAAATTATACGAATAAAATCGCAAAGTATGCTCCAAATTTTTTTTATTTTCAAGTCTGTTTCTGTTATTTTACAAGTTACAAGTATGAAAAAATTCACAGTGTTATTTTAAATGCTGTTTTAGACAGCCCCAAGAGATTTTTGCTCTATTTTAAACGAGTCGTGTTTTATTAAACATTTTCACAATTTTCGCATCGATTTTATCGCTTTAAAAATATTCGCACTCCTCTAACATTCGTAATTACATATCTCTCCATCTTCTTCTTTTTGAGCACGGTTGTGGGGAGGGAAAAGAGATGGGGAAGAGGAAGGTGGGGAAGTACCTGGCTATTTAGATCTGTTCACCAAACACGACTAAGGCCATTTCAAGCAACGTTTCTAATCCGAATGGTGGCAATAAAGTGTTCGAGGGATCAATTGGCAGTTGAATCAACTGTCCTGGGATCAACTATTCTGCGAATGATTTTGTTAATAACGTTATATTATTACATGTTATCGATTTCATGATATGTTTTCGTTTAAAAACCTGAGAATGACACGTGCATAGTTAAAGACATCACTTTATAATTGATCTATTTATATAACAATACACAACCAATAACTAACAGTGACCGATATTGTGATTATCTGATCTAAGAGCAAAACTATTTAATACGTTCCAGGCAGTTTAACTGGTGCAGCTGAAATTGAAAGTTGTTCTCTGAGGCAAAATTATTATTTGTCCTCGATATCTCTGCAGACACATTCACAGGCATTATCATACTCCAGGGGTAATCAATGTTAAAACCAGATAAATAATAATACGAATTGTCTTTGTAATTACACCTTTTTTAACATGCAGGCGTCAACTAATGTATAGTAAGTTATCTATGTACCAGCTCATTGAATTAAATTCCAAGAATGTTTCCTTAATTGGTAGTATGAAATATCGATATAAATGTCTAGGCGTCTAGGCAGAATTTCCGTCATATTAATTGCATTAAATTTTTTATTTATTTTTATTTAAGCGACTACATAAAATAATTCCATTTACAAAACATAATGGTAGGTAAAGATATCATGTTTCTTAGTCCTCCTTAATGGGGGTTCTCGTGCCAAGGCGGAGTAAAGTTATTTAATTATAGTTTATTTGTCTTCTATGTCGCTTTCGTGTCTTCATTAGGGTTTTTTCGGTGACCTCTTTTAGCCAAATCTTTATTCTTGATTTTTACTCATAATTTTTTTTAATAAGTTTTATTTCTCGTGAAGGGATGTTATGGAGTTTTGTTGCAAAGTACGTGTAGTTTCTTTGTCCGAATGTGGTTTTATAATTCGGAATGGTTTTTATTTCATTTTTATACTTCTTTAATTGTTGTAGAATCATTAAATATGTGATTAAAAAGACCGTGGAATTCTTATTGTAAATGTTGTAATATTCCATACTAAATTAAGTTTTTTTTTAAATGCTGACTTTTTTGGCACCGCTGTGATTTGAAACTCGATGAAGCGAAAAATAGCGACACTACAACGAGACAAACACATAAATCTGAAGGATTTAGCCTGCGAGAGAATTAGATATCCCGACTCTTGTCTACTTTAGTTGTCTGACGGTTTCATTTCTACCGCGTGTGAACTGCACACTTTTTTTTTAAATATCGGTAATTTCAAATAGACGAAAAAAATCTCCCTTATCACGATTTTTATAAATAAATGTTGAATAAGAAAAAAATATATTTGTTATGAAAAAATTCTAAGAGACTAACATAAAATGCACCTTTTGGTGAGATCACATTGCTCAAGATGACTTCAGCTGTGTTTAGTGTTTAGATTTCAATAGCCTAGAATAGAAGCCTTCTTCATTCCCTTATCATAACTTAAATGCGGATATTATCGTTCTACTGACTCCGGTGCGGCAGTAAGAACTCTTGTGCGGTATTGCACTTTTAAAATAATAATAATTTGTGGTACCATACCGTGAGAGCATTATATTGGATCATTTAAAATTGTCTATATGTAGATAGGTTAATATATCTTTCCCAATCTTTAATCATACATGTCATGTCACATGTCACACAGCCTCACAGCCTAATAGCATATAACCTTAGCCTTGCCACACATTTGACAGCTGCAGTGTAATTTTATTTGTAAGTATGTTAATATCTTATATTCCTTCATGGTAGAACCACCACTGACCTTCTGGTCATTTTATACAAACGACTTTGATATTGTGATATTAGTTACCTTTATCAGATAATTACGCAGAAGCAAAGCAATCGACTTATTAGGTCATGAATCATGAAATCGAAGAAACTGTTTTTTTTTTATTTAAAAAAAATATTTACAGATCAATAGGTTCCCCTCAACCAGTCTCTCTTTTCACTATTTATTGGCGCAGCACTCTTTGAAAAAGCGCTACGCTTACACTCCCGTTAATCTCCTGCTATCTTCATTTGTACAAATATATATTCAAAGAAACAGTGCTTGCCTTCAAACTGTGCCCTGTGAATTCAAGTTACGGTAATCCGACAGTTATTCTTTCTGCAGACTTGTCTATACATAGTATATTATTTATTCATGAAAAATCTTCAAAAATTTAAAAGTAATATAACATAGCTAAATGTAACGGAAAAAACACAAGTATATTATAGGAATTGTAAAAATTTATATGCACTAAGATTATAGGGATAAGATAATATACTATACAATTTGGGTGGCGGGTATGGGTGCTGCCACCCCGCGAACCATTTATGGGATAACCAACACTCTTAGGTCGCCCTGGGGTTTGGTGACCAGAGGTGCCCGGGTTCATCAGGAGAGGTTTGTTTAGGTGTTGGCGATGGAAGCCTTTTCTCACCTTTTACATCAAGAGACTGATTGATGAGGGAAATCTTTTGACCTCTCCAGCCGGACTCTCTCGACCAGTGGCGGCTCGTGACTTTTTGGTGTGCTAGAGTGCAGATATTAAAAAAATGGCAATATTAATGTTGTTGTAGCCGAAAAAAAAAAATTTTTTTTTTTTGAAAATCAGTTTTTTGTATGAAAATTTTCAGAAAGTTTCATACAAAAAACGGTTTGGCGGTGTGCCCACCGATTTCCGGAAAAATCTTCATACAAAACACCGATTTTTTAAAAAAAGAAAAAAATATATTTTTCGCATACGACAACATCCATGATGCCATTTTTTTAATATTAGCACCCTAGCACACCCAAAAGTCACGAGCCGCCACTGCTCTCGATCCATCGCCTTGCACCGCAGTGGGAGTGATGGATTCATACGTTCGTCACTCCTGAATACATTGACCCCCAGATTCCTACCCTACCCCTCAGACCTTTTTTCCTTACCAGAACTTCCTCTCCTTCCTTCCCTAAAATAACACCACACAGCATCCCCAAAAACGATAGGGATTAAGGATTCTTTCTTAGGGATTCTTCCCTTAGGGATTCTTTTATCCATTGGAGCCTCCTATGTGGAAATAATGTAACAAATAAATGATTTTTTAAATATTTAGATTGTGTGTCTACCAAAGTAAATGTATAAATAAAGTAATTCGACTTTTAATACATTTGTTTTCACAAATTTACGGAAAACTATATCTTTCTTCTT
The DNA here is from genome assembly GCA_917880885.1 of Limnephilus marmoratus. NCBI lineage: Eukaryota > Metazoa > Arthropoda > Insecta > Trichoptera > Limnephilidae > Limnephilus > Limnephilus marmoratus. The sequence continues at coordinate 40,374,072 of OU862921.1, forward strand.
TTCTTGGGTTATTTATGCACAGCTTTACAGTCTCTATTGTCTTCACGCCCCTGAATCTGTATTCTAACCAATTAATTAGATATTTGTCGGAATGTGGAATAAAGATAATTATATGTTCCGTTACAATAATGGAAGAATTATAATTGATTCGTCGAAGGTTACAAACAATGTTCCCGTACTATGACGCTCTATCTATATATAATATTTTAGTGCTAAGTATCGATTATGGCAATACGGCTTTCTTCCGAGAGAAAATTGATACCAAATCGGTAAAATATGCGCTACTCTCGTTTTCGTTTATGGTTATAGTAATAATATTGGATGCGTTTAATTTTAGTTTCATGAAAATGCTGCAACATCTTTAACGCGTGGTTAAGCAACAAACCCGGATGAAATTCATCACAATTTATGGACCGTGTAAAATATTTTTCTTACGTCGGTTCCTCATTGCTGAGGATCGTGAACCCTACTCCAATTTCTATGTTGGACAAGGCTCCGGCACTTTTCGCGATTCTGCGCTGCGTGGAGAGCTGCAAACACCGACATATCGGACGCCAGAAATACTTGGTTATTTCAGCGCATTGGCGACCTCCCTCTGCTTCTTCTGCCTTCCCTCTGCCAGTGACTACGAGTTTTTCTAGTTGGAGTCCTCAGTTTTGCGAGCAACGTTTCCAAAGTATCTTAAAATACATTGTAGGCTCTTTGAATTTGATTGAAAGCTCTTTGTGGATGTCTCCAGAATGGACGCATTTGAGGCTGTCCTCGGAATGCTGAGCATTTTTCTCTGGCTCTAAATATCCACTTACTATCGTCAAGGCACAACCGAGAAACCGGCTAAAGGGTGCGGATGTTGAGATTCATTCACGGCAGACCGATCACCATACACATTCTGGCTGGTACTGCCAGATGACGAGAGAGGTATCCCACCCGACACAAGCGTTCTTCATATCACAATACTTGTTTTCATTATCTTTTCTTGCAGACGCTTGCAACATACGCAAGATGCCATTACCCTGCGAGCAGCCGCCTTTTATGTTTTTCTCTTATCTTTTTTTTAATTTGTTTATCCCTGACTTGCTTTATATTTTTTGCATTTTGTATATTATGTAAGCACTTGCATACTGCTTCCTAACACTGTATGCAGGGACACTGGAGGTCTGGATTCGTTCAAACTTAAATGTAGATTCGTTCTTTCAAAAAAATTAGAGTCCTTGCGAGAGCCTTGAAGGAGTAACCATCTGTTACTTATACCAGGGCGGGTAAGTGGTGGATACCTCCACTGGCTCTAAATATCCATATTTCCACATCTCGCAGAAATACGGGGAAAATCAACGCCCGATGTATAAAATACATATTCTTCAAAAATAGTTTCCTGGTTCAAACTAGGAATGTTATGGATATAAAATTTCGGATGTGGATATGGATACGGATATAGGAATAATATTATACCGGTTTCGGATACGGTTACGGATATGAAATTATTTCGGATTATCCGCTAGTTTCGGATAATTTCGGTTACGGATATTAGAATTTTAAAATTATAAAAGTAAAACACATATAACAAGATTTGACTTTTATTTCTAGTCTATATTATGATTTGTTTTTACAATCAGTCAAATAAATAACTATTATTATAGCCACTTTATGCGATATGTAGGTACCTATGAAGGTGTATACTTAAAAATACAAAAACAAAATTATAATAAACAAACATCATATTGTAATAAAACCTTGGTACACTTTTCCTGTAATCTAAGTATGTACACAAAAACAGTTCTTAATGAATTTTGTAAGTAATGAAACCATTTCAAAATGTTTATTAATAAACTTTAACCTTAATTGTAGTTCCAATAGTCAAAATTGCGCAAAGGTAAATTATACTTAACAAAAAGTAATTTTGCAGCTTTATATTAGTCAGTAGGTACTCGTAAATAATAAGTTTTAATGTTTGTACACCCACAATCACAAAATAAATCATAAATCATAAACAATGCAAATTGTAAGAGACACGCGCGGCTTGTGACGGCTCGACAAGTGACGGCTCGGCCGGGCAAAATAAACAAAACCTAGACTTCACCTTTATCCGAAACTATCCGAAACTTTTATATCGGTTTCGGTTACGGTTACGGATATTTTTTTTATTTCGGATATCCGATAGTTTCAGTTACGGTTACGGAGCTCCATAACATCCCTAGTTCAAACGGCGCGGCGACCCTGTCGAACTTATGATTTTCTCCTTAGATTATATAATTATCATCTACATGTCAATACATGTCCATTTATCCAATGCAACTGAATTAATTATAACCATCATGGACTTCACCAAAAAGCCTTCAACAGTCCCTATCTTGCATTTCTTCAGAAGACTCGATGCATTGCAGACCATTCTATATTCGCTCATCCATTTAACCGGTTTCCACACATATTTCCGTAAAAAAAATTCAAATCAATATTTTTTCACTGTTTATTGGCGTAACACTCCTCGAAGAGTCGTGGCTACGCTTCCATTCACGTCAGTCTCCTGCCATCTCCCTTTATATATTTAAAGAAACAGTGCTTGCCTTTAAACAGTAATCTGTGCCCTGTGAACCAAAGTTACGGTAACCAGGCACTTATCTTTGTGAGGCTTGTCTATATCTATATATACCTACTATAATATTACGTATATACAGAAGAGTGCATCGATGTTGGTTTGTCTGTTATACAAATCCACAGTTTTATTCAAAAATTGATGAAATTTTGCACGCTTAACTTTCAAAACAGGGCTAAGGTCACAGTATATATGAGATTGGGAAAACCACTCCATTCTCTTTTCCCAACCCTGGAAGAAGTTTTGCGTATATGACGTTCAAAATAACATGAATACCACTGTTTATATCTGATTTAGAAAAACTCTGCATACAGCCCGAACAACGCCGGTGACTTCCGCTAGTCCTAAATAAAGTAATTTGGTGGTCTACTCTCCATCCTTGCTGAATATCCTTTCCATCGAAACCAAGCCAGGTCATATAAGAATCACGTTATCAATGTCTCTCCAAGCAATTGGTATTTTAGCACTCATTAACATAAACATTATATACTCGTACACGTAATACAAAAATGTAGTATATAATAGAAAAGTATTAATATATAATTAATATAAATTATCGCAACCCAACACCTAAAACTTTATGGTAATGAGAAAATCTTTCAAATGCGTATCCATTTTTTACTCGGCTTTCAAAGAAACTATTTAACATCAAAGGCCAATGATTTTATTAGTCTGTTGAATAATGTCGGTATGTGGTCCAAATAAAATGAATCCGTTTAGAATATTTCGATCGGCCTTGAACATAGCAGTCGCAGCCGGTGCTAAGGAATTGTATCGAAGAAAGAATGAGGTATTGCCGATCGAGGAATGATATGAAAAACAAGGTCACGAGGTTCACTTTCAGGGTTTTCAATGTTTGAGGCACCTTACTTTAAGAGGTTTTTAACAGAAAAAATTGTTGATTTTATATGATACTCATTAGTTTTTTGATCGAATGATTTTGCAGAAATAAATAACAAGTGATTGTTATTTTATATGTATGCCGCCAGATAACAAGCAAAGTTCTTGATCAAGTTGCTCAGGTTTTAGTGAGAGAATTGATTCAAGTTGATGTTATGAAAGATAAATAAAAAGTTTTTTTATTATTTAGATTAGAACACCTGTTTTTATTATTTAGATAACGCAGGAACCGTTTTTACTGAATTTGATAGAAATCTCTGTGAATAATATAATATAACTTTAACTTTTATTTTAAATCATAATTCATAGAAAAGTAAAATTGATTGCTCCCCGCGTAAAAAACAGACTCAATCGGAAAATATATTGCACCGAAAACCACATTTGGAGTTCGTTTTCATTGCATTGTTGTCTTAACATATTATGAAATGAAGTCGCTAACGCTGTAGGTGCGCTTAGATCTTTTAAACTACGCAACGGATTTTCATGCGGTTTTCACCAATAGATAGAGTGATTTATGAGGAAGGTTTTTAGGTATGTAATTTGTAAATTGTCGTAAATTGGTTGAAATACATAATATATCTAGCCAAGCGGCAGAGGGCAGCGGGTAGCGATCAGTGGGCTGTAATCCGGACAAACGGGCGGTGTGGATTTGATTTATTGATTTATTTATTTATTGATTTATTGTGAAAAACAGTATAATCCATTTACATTTCACAAATAACAGTTTATAAATTACAGTTTATAATAAGTAAGTATATATATTTATTTGCATGGGTAATTACATCAATACTATCTGATTAGCCAGATTTGGTAAATAGTATGCTTATTGCTGTCTTAAATTCTCTTTGGTTCAAATTAAAAATGTCAATCATAGAAGAAATGTGATTTAACAAAGTAGTTATTCTCCCCAAAGGCATGATCATTGGTAGGTTGGTCCTGCCCCTTGGAAAAATAAATAATCTGTGCTGTCTAGCTCTGATGAAATTATCAGGGACATAAAATGAAATTCGTTCCAGAATATCTGGATTGCAAGTGTGCCCATTTAGTAGCTTGTGCGCCACTAACACCATTGCAATATTTCTCCTGACGTCTAGACGTTCGATCCCCAGCATTCCAGCGAGAAAATCAGAAGGATACAATAAAGGGTAATATCCGAGCTCTCGCATGTAGAGGTATCGCATAAACTTTTTTTGCACCTTTTCTACATCATTTGAGTAAAGGGTATCTTCGGGTCCCCATATTATCGATCCACTCTCAAGAATGCTGCGAACCAGAGTAAAATAAAGCATTTTTATGACTGCCGTATTCGTAAAAGATTTCGAATTACATATAACAAAACCCAGCATTCGCATTGCAGAGTTGCACACCGAATCGCTATGAGTTCGAAAAGTCAGACGCGTGTCAAAAGTGATTCCTAAATCCTTCGTTATCGAGATATGTTTTATAGAGGTACCAGACATTTTATAGTTAAAATATAAAGTACGCTTTGCCCTTGTAATGCACATAATTGTACACTTACTACTGTTAAAAAGAAGTTTATTTTGATGACTCCACTCTACTATACCGTCGATATCGTTTTGTAGACGAATGGAGTCTTCATTTGTCGTTATACAGGTGTATAGTTTAATGTCATCCGCAAATAACAAAAATTTTACAAATCTTACAAACAACCCTATGTCATTAATAAACAATAAAAATAAAAGTGGTCCTAAATTAGACCCTTGAGGGACCCCAGAATTTGTGGCGTAGAGTTTCGATGTGAACTGCCCGTAAACAACGTATTGTTTTCTGTTAGACAAATAGTTATGAAAGAACAAAAGCAGCATGTATGAGAAGCCGAAGCTTTCAAGTTTATTCAGTAATATGAGGTGATCTACTTTGTCAAAAGCTTTCGCAAAATCATTATATGAGACATCTACTTGTTCGTTTTTGTCCAATATATTTGAGACGTAATCCGTAAATACCATTAAGTTGGTCGTCGTAGACCTGCCCTCTCTAAACCCATGCTGCTGGTTTATGAGAAATTAATGATATTTAACAGATATAAGTAACTTTATATCCAACAGGCGTTGGATATAAAGATTTCGTTAGACACAGCAACGTGTGGCCGGGTCTGCTAGTAAATTATAAACGTATAATGTACATAAATCATCTTCCGTCACTCCTGGATTCATTGAACCCCGGATTCCCATCCACCTATGTTACCTTTTTCCCTCACAGAACTTTCTCTCCTTCGTTTCCCAAAAATATCTAAAATGCGAAATTATTTTCCTTGATGCCTCCTGTGTGGAGCTAATGCATTTTTTTAAAAAGCTCATAAAATTACGTTCTGTCTTAAGAGATATTTCTATAGCGTTTCGAAAATTCAAGACTGCTGAAGGACTAGGAAGTCTACTAAATGCGTCAAACACCTGTTATCGACATTGATGTACAGGGTGTCCGGTGGCAGAATTTGGTTTTAAATTTTGAATTTCTCTGTAACGGCTAAGCGGACGAGCGGGGAGCGGGCTGCGTTAGCTTTTCGTTCGTGCGGATTATTTAGTCACGATTAGTCACGATGTCGCAGTGGACGGGAGGGCAACGGGCGTTCGTAATCGAAGCCTATTTCAAGGCTAACGATTCGTATGCAATTGCGCGTCGAAGATTTAGTACGCGTTACAGCATTCGACGTTTACGTGATGCCCCAAGTAAAGATTTGATTCGATCATGGGTCCGGAGGTTCCGGGCAACATTTTCGGTGGCAAACGACTCACGGCCGGGGCCCAGGAGGACGTCGAGAACAAATGAAAACATCGAACTCATAAAGAACGGTTTGCGCAATAATCCGCGTCAGTCCGTGCGCAAGAGAGCGGCTATCCTAGGGCTTCCAAAAACTATTGTGCACGAAATATTGAAGAAGGACCTTAAATTTCATCCTTTTAAGATTCAAATTGTGCAAGCGCTTAAACCTAATGATTACAATTTACGTAAAATTTCCTGCGAGACAATGTTCGAGCGATTTCGTACGGTAAACACTATCTTTTGGAGTGATGAAGTCCATTTTCATTTAAATGGAAGTGTAAATAAGCAGAATTGTCGTTATTGGTCACCTAGAGGACAGAACTCACGTTTAAAACATCAACAGTCACTTCACAGTCCCAAAGTGACGGTTTGGTGTGCATTGTCTAGCAGTGGAATAATCGGACCTTATTTTTTTGAAAATCGTCGAAGGCAAGCCATTACTGTAACGGGGTTTCTTATCGGGGCATGCTTAACGATTATTTTTTGCCAAAAATGAGAAAATATCCTGCTTCCAATTCACACACATGGTTCTAGCAAGATGGCGCCACGCCTCACACTGCTAGAGAGACGATGACGATACTTCGTGATTTGTTCCCTAAAAAAATGATTAGCCGTTTCGGTGACATCCCCTGGCCAAGGGGGTCACCAGATCTCACTCCAATGAACTTTTTTCTGTGGGGGTACCTCAAAAGTAAAGTGTATGAAACTGACACAGCGACCATCTCTGCGCTAAAAGAAAATATCATTCGCGAAGTTAATGGTATCCCGATGTCATTTCTCCAGCGAGTGGCATGAAATACTGAGGCCAGATTCCAAGAGTGTGTCCGACGTGATGGTCTACATTTAGACGAAATAATTTTTAAGAAATAAAATCCGCACTTCTTATCTTTGTTACAGTTATTGAAATAAATGTATATCCTAGGTAGTTTATTTTTTATTTAAGTTTTAAATCCTAATTCTGCCACCGGACACCCTGTAGGTACTAGGTACCCGCTAAAACAGTAATTTGTAATTAACACATACCCTATTAGTAAGCGGATATTATGTTAGTTAAATAAACAGATTGAATAAAGGAAATGGTATTGGCATGGAAAGTAGAGATCATTGGCACTGGCACTGCCGGAGTATAACTTAGCTACTTCACTACCTTAGGTGTTTACTAATGAAGGAGCGTGTTTCGAGAAATCGGAAGAAAACGAGTAGGTGCGTAATATGAATCATGGCACGGAAAACGCAATGCTAATGTTAAGTTCAAGAGATTGTCGGAAGGCAAAGTGAAGCATATTATGTACATAATAAGTGATGTGCGTAATTCAGTTTCAGTGCCGATATAATGTCGGTGTTATTAACAAGAATAAGTACACTTTCATGCAATAATAATAAAAGTAATGATGTAATTCGTATCCTTTACGTTACCTATCTCGCTAGAGATAGCTGAGGCATAAAACTTGAAGAAAACGAAGGGGAGAGTGTCAATGAAAAGGACATTTTTTCTTTGATCATCCGTTTTTTATTAATGATTTGCAACGAATAACTTTTTTCAGAAAGATACGCACAAGATTTAAATGTCCGGGTTTAATTTTCCCCACAGGGAAAACCAAACCCTTTCACACACTTCCCAAATGATCATCTGGTCAATCCACGCTATGCAATTGCACTATATAAGTATTATAAATACAAAACAATACAAGAACAAAGTGTCAACCTACCAGAGACCAAATGGGAAAATAATTCACTGACTCCAGATATTTTCATATCAGAGGGTTCGGCTCTGTGGAATTCCTAATTGAACCTATAAATCCTACTGATCCCTCAATATAAATATTTAAAAAATCTTTTGTAATCCTACATGTATTTAAAATGACTGATTTTTGCATTTATATTTATAGTATTTGTTTTTTATTGTGTTATTACAATTATTTAAAACATGTTAATTAATACCATATAGAGAGGTTAAAAGAATAATTGAATTTTGTCCGATACATAACACACGTGTTATTACAGAAAATAATTTGTTGTGAAAAGGACGCACATCAATAATACAAGAATAGATTTTTTTATTTGATTTGAATATTTGAAACTATGATGGTTTTTTAAGTATTAGATTTTAAATTTATAATTGTTTATGCCTTTTCTAGATTCGATGATAATATATAAGCTAAAAAAATTGTTAAGTTAAAAAATGTTTTAGTGATTAGTTACAATTGGCACATAAGTAATAATTAGACACTAAAATACCACACGGAAACCAATCAACGGCACTGGTGTAGGATTGCGAGACAGAGGTCGTACGTGTCATCATCGTTCTACTATCTTCTGTTTACCACATACACGACGTATGAGACAGAAAAAGAAGTCCAGTCCGATTAACAAAACACAGTGATTTTAGTTTCAAATCGAGTTTTGTCGAAATACAAGTCAATTTTTTTTATGTTATAATTTGCGAGAAAAATATAACGAGAACTCAATAAATATACTAAATATGAAAATAAACTTACCGCACAAACGATTTGAAGATTGACAAATATTTTTTTTTCTTTTGACGGTTAACTATGACTTTCAGAAGATTTATGAAGCAATAAAGTTTAAAAAACTTACGATTTAAAAACTGACATTTACGTCACAATACATTGAGTTTTCCACGCTTTTCTTGATCAATAAAATAATTAAAGCGTGTTGAAGCCAGATAGATACGCTAATATAGATCTTCATAAAATATAATAACAGGAAGAAAATATTGTAAATGATAAATTGTAAGTGTTTTTCTGAAAATAATGACAAACCTGAGAAATTTTTTTCCTGATAGATGCCATTTCGGTTTTATGATATTAGTTATACGTGAAATCCTATTTAGATTAATCTTTACGACGAATCGGCTTACAGTACGAACATCAAAAAATATGCTACGGATAAATGGAAGCTTCTACCAGCTTTTCTATGTATTGGAATTACAATAAAATTATTATTTATGTAATAAAAAACATAAGCGTAAACCACTAAAAAAAATGTCTTTTCATGACTTAACTATGAAGTAATACAAGAAACAAATTTTTTTAAATACCCCTTTGTGGCTTAGACAACTTTTGAGGTTTTGAATGTTCTAACTTTTTTCGTTCTTATAAAATTATGCACAAAATAAATAAAAATCACTTTTTCGCTTACTTGCTTCGTGCAAATTAGACGCTCGATTTAAAAAATTTGCAGGCATGAGAATCGAAATATTTCTAGCCTTTATATTTCTCTTAATGGCGTGCAATTCACGTATTATATATCGTATTATATCGTATTATATCGTATTATTCCTCTTAACGCGGATGTCGCGTATTTGGTCCATGATATTTCACAGACGTTTAACCAGCCAGCGGACGAAAATCCACATTTCGTCGAAAATTGTTCTTCTGATCGTGCAGGGCGGTTACAATGAGAAAGATTAATTATTCTCCGTACCAGCTTTTTAAAATTATAACTCAATATCGAATTTATTTCAATACAAATTAGCTTTAATTTATACCTTCATCCAAAAATGCTGAAAGGCGTGATGATAAAACTATTAAAATAGTGTACTTTTTGTAGTTATTTTTTGATTATAAGTATTTATCATTTTTCAATAATGTCTAAATTTAATAAGAACGTTAATAAAATCTGAAATATATTAGTTTGTAAGTGCGCAAATAAATACACAAATGGACCAATTTTCGTCAAGAAACACATGTACGTACATATTTTTTAATGATTTTATTGAAACTAAAATTAAAATTCTAATAAATTACTCTGCTAGATAATGTATTGATTTATTTTACTGCATGATTACATTATTTGAAATGGGTGTGGTATAATACAAAATATTTTTTGAAAATTTAACAAATCTGCCAACGACCTATGGAATAACCTTATTATACTAAAAATTTAAAAAAATTCGAAAAATTTATTACATACAATTGCTAGATAAAAGAACAATCTTTCAAAATCCATTTATAATTTTTTGTGGAAAAGAGTCAATACGTCTAAAAACTTTTTTGAAAATGACGTATTTCCGGCTTTCTCTGGTAATGCCCTCTTAAATCGAAATTATTTACACAACAGAAGTTAGACCTTTAACAAATCCTTGTTCATCTGTCAGGGGACATAACAACAACAAAAATTGAAAGAAGTATGCAATAATAATTACAAAACGTATCAATTTCACTCTATTTTTTTAACCTGCTCTTGTCGCGTAAGACTCTTTTTTAAGTCAGGGTCACATATTAATCCACTTAAATTTGAATATATTAAGAAATTGAGGCGGATAATTTTGACATTGGTGTCGTTATCTTGTAATGGTGACTATTTATACCACTTGTTGTTACATGGTAAAATACCACGGGTAAACGAATGGTGCGCCAATCGATTGCTGGCATAAAAAAACCCTTTCACTTCGTTCATCGGCCAACGGTTAACGTAACCGACGCATTTAGATTTCCATAAATTATTGCTGTCTCTGGCCTTTAATTTTCAACACTCGATTGTTTAAACAAAATAAAAACCATGTCGACAGCATTGCTCAAATAATAATGTAAATATGAAATTATTATAAGGCATTCTGTTGAAAGCCTTTCATTATTGTTTGGGTTTTTTCTGTGACATATTATTTTCCAACGCGAGGAAATTTATTACATTGAAATTGGTATTTTTTCCCAAGGTACTTAGTGAGTTTTTTTTTAAATGTCGTTATGTTTCGAATTAGGTTGTTGATCTCTATTGAAAATATATTAGAAATACCTATTTAAACGTTAATTAGCGAGAAACAAAATTATTCTTACAGATTATAAGATAATACGATAATACACTAAAGCAGAATAGTCTTGATTTCTGGAAAAATCAGTTCCAACAGGAAGGCATTTTATTTCTTGTCAGCATTTTCCAAACAAACACTTCTTTAAATCAAAACCACATTTTTTAAATCAAAAGTTCTAGAGTTAATTGAACCGGAGTTATAGACAGAATCACAACGGGAATTAGTATATTTAATGACATAAAAATTATCTAGGAAAGCATTAGAAGATTATGAAATTCAAACCAATGTTCACTATCAATAGGTTGGGCGGTTGTTATCAATCTGGTGGAGTTGAACATGAAGTTGGACCGTGTGGAGATGTTTTGTAAGCGATAAGGTTAATACTCAACGGTTGTACCTTGATTGAACCAAGAAAATTGAGTGGTCTGTAAGGCCCATTATGCTGGGGTAATTGAAGTAGATCACTCCGAACGTTGTATTACTGAGGCGCCGTATTTGTCGAGCAGTTTGTCACTAACTTCAATGCACACCTACCTAGTGACTTAGCGTCCGTATATTGGTCCGCGCGTTTTCATTCCGCGACAAAATATCCCCGACAAAATATCCTACGGATAAAACATCCCCCAACAATATATCTACTAAAACCTAACCTAACCTAATAAAAATTGGGAGACAAATAATACAGACATCATCCTGTAAAGACAATAAATTATTGTTCAAAAATAGTAAAATGGATCAAAAATAATACAGACATCCTATAAAGACAATACATTATTTATTATTTTTTAATTGATAAACTAATGTTTAAGACAAGATTTCTATGCATAGCACAAAGGGTAACGATTATTATAAGTAATAATTATTAGCCTGAAATACTCATCTACATTGAAAAATCTCCCGAGAAAAGATACATGCCGCCGACGGGACTCGAGCCCGCGTCCTTCTGATTTCCGGTCAACTGCTCTGTCCACTGAGCTACGTTGGCTTATCTCCTGCCCGCCAAATAATTCAATATATACTAGTGTTTCATTCACGAAAATATCGTACTTTTTGCACTGTATAAGAATTGAAGCTGCAAATTCCTGACTCAAAGTCAAAACCATTGCACAATCCTCTGGTAAATACCAAGCATGCGGCGGCTTTAGCACGCCTCCCGATCAAAAATGATCCCGATCACAAAAAACATAGATCAAGAATTGGACAAAGCTGTGCAGAAAATAGCGAGGGTATTTTTAGATTCCAAAAGGCGTCAAAAGTAGTGCTTCTGTATGTTCTCCTGTTCTAAGTGCATGTTATGAATTCTTGAACCACAAAAGAAACAGCCTTGTTTTGATAATTTCTTACGTACACATTCTTCTTGAGTTGGTTCCTCATTGCCGAGTATCGTAACCCCTACTCCAAATTCCATTGTTGGAAAGCTCTTCCACTCCTCGCGGTTCTCCGCTACGTGGAGAACTGCGGACACCAATTTTGGACACTCCAGAGCTTTGGTAACCTTCCTCTGCTTCTTCTGCATTCCGCTTTGCCATTCTTCTTGAGTTGTTTTCCTCATTGCCGAGTATCGTAACCCCTACTCCAAATTCCATTGTTGGAAAGCTCTCCACTCCTCGCGGTTCTCCGCTACGTGGAGAACTGCGGACACCAATTTTGGACACTCCAGAGCTTTGGTAACCTTCCTCTGCTTCTTCTGCATTCCGCTTTGCCATTCTTCTTGAGTTGTTTTCCTCATTGCCGAGTATCGTGACCTCTACTCCAATTTCCATTGTCGGAAAGCTCTTCCACTCCTCGCGGTTCTCCGCGACGTGGAGAACTGAGGACACCAATTTTGGACACTCCAGAGCTTTGGTAACCTTCCTCTGCTTCTTCTGCATTCCGCTTTGCCAATGACTATGATTTTCTTCAAATTGAAAAGGGTTCAAATTATCTTAAAGGCAGATATTCTATTGTGGATGTCTAGCTCTTCCAGAATGGACACATTTGTGCGTCTGGCTGTCCATGGAACGCTGAGCGTTTTTCTCCAGCACCACATTTCGAGGGCTTCTATCCGCTTTCTTTCGCTGGCTCTAAGTGTCCATGACTCCACGCCGAAATATGGGAAAAATCAACGCCCTGAAGAGTCTCATTTTTGTGGTCTTCGTACATATACTGAATCGGAAATTGCAAATTACCAAGTGGAAAATATTATTTCTCCAAGTTCGAAGGTGTTTACAAAACGGCGCTAAAGCGTGGGCAATGTTGGGGCAAAGTGGTTGCGAACTATAAATAATAATAATAACAGTTGCATAACAAATAAATTCTTTACGATTCACCGGTCGCGATCGCCGATCATGCCCCGCTTCCAGCTCTAGCATGCATTCCACAACGCCGTAATGATAATTGTGCGATTTATTGGTTAGAAATTTTGTACCGTAAATCCGATACCTTTTATGAATGGCACGATATTAAACACGATTACGTTTTATGGCGGTAATTTTTTAATTGTACCTATCGCCCTGTTATGGTTTAATTTTACGGTGGGTACCTACATACTAAATTGGTAAAGGAAAGTGTATGAATTTTTACCGCAACAATTGTAACACAGTTGGTATCTTAGGAATGTGCGAGTTAAAACCGTGAAAGGTCGATAACTGCTCCGTTTGATTTAATTTTAAAATATCAATAGCCTTTTTGGACGCGAATATTAAAATATTCAACCGGGAATATAAATGTATTTCACACCGATGATTATTATTATTCGATTTGGGTACTGCCGCCCATCGAACCATTTATTGGTTAACCAACACCTCTGCTAAAGGTCACCCCAAGCGGTTCGCTACATTTAGTGACTTAGCAGAGGTGCCCGGGTTCATATGGTGAGGTTTGTCTGGGTCATGGCGGCGGATGCGTCTGCCCACCAGCTACATGGCAGGCCGGATCGAGAAAGAATGATTGAGGAAGTCCCTTTGACTTCTCCATCCGTACTCTCTCGGAACATCGCCTTGCACAGTGGGAGGGATGGATTCATACGTCCATCACTCTTAGAAACACTGACCCCAGATTCCTACCCACCCCTAATAACCTTTTCCTTCCCAGAACTTCCTCTCCTTCCTTTCCTAGAAAGACCCTCCACACAGCATCTCCAAAGATGACATAGGCCCCGAGGGGAATTATTTTCCTCAGGCCCTCCTCTGTGGATCAAATGTAAAAAAAAAAATTTGTGACTGGCACAAAGTAACCGAAAACTTTGCTCCGCTTTACCTACATATTTTAAGTTTTCCATCGAGAAACAAAAAAAAAATGCATTCATGTTTAAACGTTTTTTTTTAAGATTTTGAAATAGTTTTGTATTTCTATTGCTTATTGTTAAATTGGTGCAATAAATTTACAAATTTTATTTTATTTGCAGATGTTGTTCGTGTGCTGCTATGGAGCGTTTGCACAGTACAATGAGGGTCCCGCGCCCCCGAGGCTGCAGATCCCCGGAGCCATCGCTTTGGGACCCAAACCCTCCGGAGGCTTCCGTCAGGGCCGCCTCCTCGTCTCACCGCCCCAGGGCCAGCAGACCCACAGGATCCGTCGCCCGGGACAACTCAGGGCCGGCGCCTTCAAGTCCGTCCCATCCCCCACCCCTTTCCTCCAACAGTTGGACGACACCCCTAAACCCGTCAACGAGGAATCTGAAGATATTGAAAACAACAGCACGCCTCAACCTTTTGTTTCAAGCGCTTTGCCTTACCTACCTAGTCCTCAGCAGCAGTTGACCGAAGAAGATGCCCCTCAAGTATTCATCAACCCTGCTCCCATTATAAACAATTACCCCGCTCCCCAAGCTGCCCCAGCCAGGCCTCCTCAAGAGCAGGTCAGACCTACCCCGCCCGCGCGTCTCCAGCAAAGCAACGACAGGTACGAAGCTCCCGTCCGCCAAAACCAACCTGTCAGACTGGCCCCTCTGTCATACAGACCTCCTAGACCACAGTTCCGCCCCGAAGCCAGACCCCAAGAAGATGAAGAACAGGAACCCACCAGACAAGCTTACAGACAGCCCGTCCAGAGGCCCCAGCAACAAGCAGCCCCCGCCCCCGCTCCCGCTAAATACTCTTCCAACACCAGGGAAAGGAAACCTGTAGCCCAGGTCATCAGGAAATACCGCGATGACAACCCAGACGGCAGCATCACATGGGGCTTCGAAAACGACGATGGCTCATTCAAAGAAGAAACCATCGGAATCGACTGCGTCACACGAGGAAGGTACGGATACGTGGATCCTGATGGTCTGAAGAGGGACTACTCCTACGAGACTGGAATACCTTGCGACAAAGCCAAGGAAGACCAAGCTGAACAAGGATTCATCGATTACCAAGAAAATAAGGCTGTCCTTCCCAACGGAATAGTATTAGATTTAGCCAACATGGGCAAAAAGTCAAAAAGACCGAGGAACTAAGAATATTAGAAAATATCATTAATTAAATGATTAGCAATTAATATCAAAACAGTTTGAAGTCACAAAATTAAACAAATAGCCATTTAAAGTATAATACATACAAACAAACAGAAATCTCACACTTTAGATGACAATTGTCTCTATTGAACATATCGATAAATCCGTATTATATTTGTCACTGTAAAAAGCTAATCGCAAGTAATTTATAAATTAGATTAAGTATAAGTTACTACGTATTTCCTAAGCTTTGTATGATGTTCTGATTTCATTTGCATTTAATAAAAAATGAAAACTAGAAAAAAAACATTCGAAAGCCTTAAATGTATTTTAAGGAAAATAAAAACTATTTAAATACAAAATGGTTGGCTTCGCATTTATTTCAATAACCTTGTAATTTACAGGAAGCGACAGTTAAATTGAACACACCTGATAATTACATACATAAAATGCAATAAAAATAAGGTTCATGAATTTATAAGAACGATTTTCATGTAAATTCAATTACAAGGATTTTTGTAAAAATCTAATATTTGATTTATTTCAACGTTATTCGGATATTTTCGTTATTTGCAACCCACATTCAAAAGCTTTAATTTACAGAAGATATTTACAAAACATCCTAACCCCTTGCGCAAACACATTTTAATCAGTGGATAAAAAATTAAGTCTTAAGGTGGTCTTCTCTTTCTTGGATGGCACAAGTTTTAATTATTATTTAACGGAAAAACATTTTTTAAAAGTAATGCTTAAAATATTAGACAGATTAACGGTTTGAGCAAATATGAATAAATAGTTTTATCCATAATCAAACTCAAATTTTTCAAGAAAGACTTTCAAATACAATATTTGATTATCACCAATACAATATTGTACTTGTAAGCATTTCTTTTATGGACAAAACCATTTTCATATTTATATTGCATGTGTACGGGTGCAAACACTGCAAACAATTAATTCATCTAAATATTTAAAGAATAACTCGCAAAAAAGTGTTTTTTTATCCTAAAATAATTAATGTATCATCATCGGTGAAAGAGTAGATTTGTTTTTCAGAATACCAGGGATAAAAATTCATTGAAAATAGATTTATTCAAAACTAGATCAAAATTCTGTACAAAAGGATGAGTAGCATTTGAACAGAATTTCCAATTTATATTTTCCATTCAGAGCAAAACAGCAAATTTATACTTTGCCAAGAAAAGGTGCGGAACTCGGATAAAACTTTTGTAACTTACGCCCACATAGCACTCTTTTTAGGGTGAATTGCCTTAAACAAAAAAAGATCCATGCTGCAAACCTTTTTTATCATTTATCAAAGTATTGTAATGATGTTGTATACATATGTTATGAATAGGTCAATATCCGCATCGGAACGTGGTTTTGTCAAAAGCCATTCGCTTCTTCTATTGTCTAATGATTTCGGATAGTACATAAGGGTACGTACCCAAACTACGTGACACGTTTAGGGGAGGGGGGGTCCTCAAAATGTCACGCTTGGTACAAAGGAGCGGCTGGTTGCTTAGGTTTTTGGTCACCGGGGGGGAGGGGGGGGGGGGGGTTAAAAATTGCAAAAAGTTGGTCACGTAGTTTGGGTACGTTCCCTAAATACCTCAAATATTGCAAAGGAATCTATTAAAAACATCTAGAATAAAGAATAACACGAGAAATGCCTCGTATGCATGTTTCGTGATCTAAAAATTCGCTAAATTGAGGCATAAATTTCCAACACAAAACTGTGTTCATGAAATTCAAATGTAATGGAGATCTACGATGTCTGGCAAGTGTAAGTGAGACAGAATGCTGAGCTATGAGACTAAATGGAAAATGTGTTTCCATTTAAATTTGTATGGAAGGCACTTCTAGTTTTCTTCTTTATTTTATAATTAAAAAGAATGCTTTCGTGAAAGAAAAATTGGTGCTAAAAAATGAAATACTCTTCACAAACTGTCTCATTTTAGAAGAGCTAGACCGCGAGTAAAAGAAGAAGAAGAAAAGTCCCTTTTTATTAGTAATTCGCTAGCACTCATCGGTGGCTTGCCACACAGCTTTTCATTCCGGAAAACACTAGGAAACCATCTTTTGTTTTTGGTCATGAAAAAATAAAAAACAACAAAAAGTTGGTTCTTAATAATAATAGTTTAAAAAAGACAAGTAATAAACTAATATAACAGTTTAATAAGATCGATTATTGTTGAAATGTTGTGGGCGTCGCATATTCATCGCTGCGGGCATTCTATTTGGCGGGGTAATGGAGATGTCCATGTAGTCTCCGATACAGAACTTGGCTTGAGAAAGGGTCTTGTTATCATCTGCTCCTTTCTGCCCGGAGCAAGTTACCCCTATTTCTCTCATCCTGAAGGTGGGCGTTCTGTTATCCGGGTAGACTAGGGCAAAGTCGAAGTAGGTACCCTTGTGCCTTGTTTCCGGGTTCACTTCCTTCACTAGGGAGGTGAGTTCTCTCAGAGTGGCGTCAGGCCAGGTATAGATTTGAAGCTCGTTTTGTGGGACGCTTCCTCGAGCGTATTCGGCTGTTGAGTTGTGGCGGCCTGTAGAGCAGAAAACTCGAAGAAGTAGGGGGCATGTCTGAAAAATTAAACAAATGAACAATTTGGTAGGCGGGTATGGGTACCGCCGCCCTGGGAACCATTTACTGGATGACCAACACCTCTGCCACAGGTCACCCCAAGTGGTTCGCTACGTTTGGTGACTTAGCAGGGGTGCCCGGGTTCTTGGGGTAATGTTTGTCCAGGTCTTGATGGCGGGTGCGTCGGCCCACCTTCTGCGTGGCGGGCCGGATTGGGAGATGCTGGTTGAGGGAGACCCTTTACAACCGGTTACCGCTGTCCGGGCCGCTCGGTAGTACAGGGGCCCGACCCTCAGGCTCACGACTGAGGGTGGGCTGCCCCATCAACGAGTGCAAAAACCCCGCCGCTGCTGTTGTGCCGGTTCGTGACCGGAGGGGACCCAGCAGTAGCGTTTGGGGCGCATTGGGCGACCTCTCCAGCCGGACTCTCCCTGCCCATCGCCTTGCACCGCAGTGGGTGGGTTGGATACATACGTCCGTCACTCCTGGAAACTCTGAACCCCAGCATCCTACCCACCCCTTATACCTTTTCCCTCCCAGACCTTCCTTCCTCTCATATCAAAAAAACAAAAAAACCAAAAATTAAAATCATGAACTTGCAACCTACAATAATTAACGTCATTACAGCGGCGAGACGTAGGCGTCCCCGGTGCGGGCCAAAACTGTTGGTGAATTACACCAACATTCGCGGCCTGCACACCAATTTAAACTCTGTCCACCACCACCTTTTTTCTCAACGCCCAAACCTTCTCTTCCTGTCTGAAACTCAGATAGCTGAGCCTGTAGACACCTCCTATCTGGACTGCCCGGGCTTCACCCTCGCAGGCAAGTTCAGACCTAAAGGAGGTGTCTGTCTCTATAGTCGAGCTGACGTCAACTGTGTGCGACTGTTGAATCTGGAAAACTCCAGATTCGACGTAATGTGGGTACGCGTCAATCTTGCCAGTACGGTAAGATTCTACGCGTGTTTATACCGCTCACCGAACCTGAGCGAATCAGACACGTCCGAGCTCTTCAAACACTTAAGCGACACTATTGATGACCTCTTGCCCCGCTACCCTACGGCAGAGTTTGTGGTCCTGGGGGACTTCAATGTTCATAACGAACCTTGGTTGAAGTTCTCAGGATCAACAGACTCGGCTGGACGCCAAGCGGAATCCTTTGCCCTTTGCTACGGATTGGAGCAAATGGTTCAGGAGCCTACAAGGGTTCCTGATGTCCAGACTCACCGTTCCAATCTGTTAGACCTATTTTTAACTACTGTGCCACACGGTTACAGGATTGAAGTCACAGCGCCTTTAGGATCGTCCGACCACTGCCTGGTGACGACATCAATCCCTGTAAACTTCAGACCACCAAACGAGAGGCTGAAGAGAAAAGTGTGGCACTATAGGTCAGCAGATTGGTTCGGTCTGCGGGCACATTTCAATGCTTTTCCGTGGTCAGCTGTCTGTTTTCGGACTTCGGATCCCTCAAGATGTGCCCAGGAAATTGGTGAAGTCATCACATCCGCGATGGATGGCTTCATCAAATCTACTGTTAAGGAAACTGGTGTAGGCTCAAAGCCGTGGTTCAGTCGACAATGCGCTGAAGCAGTGCGACGAAAAAACGCGGCTTACCGAGCCTACAACACATCTAGAACATCCGAAGACAGAACAGCTTACAACAAAATGGCAAAGGAAACCAAGAGAATCATAAATAGGTCAAAATTCGAGCACGACCAGCAGATCAGCAGAAAGCTGACTGCATGCCCGCATGGCAGCAGGCAATTCTGGTCACTTGCGGGCTCAATAGGTCGCAATTTCTGCAAATCCAGTCTGCCACCTCTTACCAGACCTGACGGCTCACTAGCAAACACCGCCACCGAAAAGGCTAACTTACTAGGTAAAATGTTTGCGGATAACTCAACCCTCGATGACCAAGGTGCTGTCCCGACGTCGGTTCCTCACTGCGGTTTTCATATGAAAAAGCTGAGGATCCGGCATCGGGAAGTACTCCATGTTTTACGTGGGCTTGATGTTAATAAAGCTAGTGGGCCCGACGGAATACCTGCCCTGGTATTGCAGAGGTGCGCTGCAGAATTAGCTCCAATTTTGACGAAGCTTTTTAAACTGTCCCTGAAGACTGGCTCTGTGCCCTCTGGTTGGAAAAAAGCGGTTATCCATCCTATTCCAAAGAAGGGTGACCGCTCCAACCCGGCCAACTACCGCCCCATAGCGATCACATCAGTTCTGTCTAAGGTGATGGAACGTGTGATCAATGACAAACTGCTCACATACCTCGAGAAGAACAAAATTATCAACGACCGTCAATACGGATTCCGGCGGAACCGCTCGTGCGGTGATCTTCTCGCGTATGTGACGCATGTTTGGGGGCGATGCCTGGAACGTTTCGGTGAGACCCAAACGGTTGCACTGGACATCTCCAAGGCCTTTGACCGGGTTTGGCACCGAGGACTTGTCAACAAACTGCTTTCTTACGGACTTCCCGCATCCTTGTGTACGTGGATTGCCGACTTCTTGAGGGGGAGGTCGATTCAGACGGTAGTCGATGGTTTCACCTCTTCCTCACACTCGATAAATGCTGGCGTCCCGCAGGGATCGGTTCTGTCTCCAACTTTGTTTTTGTTGCACATCAACGACCTTTTGTCATGTGCACCAATTCACTGTTATGCGGATGACAGTACAGTTCATGATAGCTTTTTGTTTGACAAGCCCCCAAAGGGCTCACAAACTCCAACAGCTCGTAGGGCTTTGAAGCAAAGAATGGACGGCTACCTCGAAAGTGTTTTCTCTTGGGGTAAAAATAATCTCGTTGAATTTAATGTTTCAAAGACCCAATCTTGTCTGATTACGTCCAAAAGGGATCGAAATGAAAATCTAGTCTCTTTCAACGGAAGCAATCTTCCGAACAGGCCCTCCATTGATATGCTTGGTGTAACCCTAAGTGACCAGCTCAGGTATGGGGGCTCCATTGAAGCCAGAGTAAAGCTAGCCTCCCAAAAACTGGGCGTACTGTACAGGGCCCGCAGATACTTTAATAGTACACAACTGCTAACCTTGTACAAATCACAAGTACGCCCCACGGTTGAATTTGGCAGCCATCTCTGGTCTGGAGCTCCAAAATACCTGAAAAATACCCTCGACTCTGTGCAGAAACGGGCGGTCCGTTTGATAGATTCTCCCATCTTAACAGACGGATTGCAATCTTTAGAGCACAGGCGTCGGGTGGGAATGCTATCCTTGTTCTACCGGTATTACAATGGAAGATGCTCCGAGGAACTAGCATCATTGATCCCTTCGGCACCGGTGCATAGTCGGGAAACACGCCAAACGCGTGCCCAACATTTGTACACGGTTGACATTTGTCACATGAGAACGGGTCGTTTCTTCGACTCGTTCTTGTGTTCAACAGCTCGGCTGTTGAATGATTTGCCGGCCTCTGTGTTTCCTCCTTCCTACAACATGGGTCTCTTCAAGACCAATGTTCATTCCTTCCTCTCCTCAAAAAGACCCTCCACACAGCATCCCAGATGACATAGGCCCTGAGGGAAATTATTTTCCTCAGGGCCTCCTGTGTGGAGTTAATGTAAAAAAAAAAAAAAAAAAAAAAAAAAAAAAATGGTAAATAATTATTCCATTTTTAAATGAGGAATTATGAATAGAAATCTTTTGGTTATAGACACTGGTGTGGATAGTTAAATCAGATTTAAACCAGACAAGCAAAATAAAAAATCGTAGGTTATGTTTACAAAAAAAAAATATTTTTTTAAGTCACTACGAAGAAAATGCATGCATAACGATGAAACATGATGCTTAAAAGAATGAGAATATATTTAAATTGGAGTTCTCGTTGATATTAAGCTAAAATAACGTGTATTGAACAAAATAACAAACAAACCTTTTCTCGGTCTACTGGTTTTTCAGCAGGCTTGCTATCTTCGACAATCATAGATTCAACGCCAGCCATTATGAAAAGCTCGTTTACAGTGCGGTAATTACGTTTAAAATTGTATTAAATCCGTAACAAAGAATTATTTACATCAAAAACGACAAACAATACCTGTCAATTTCAGAATCACCGCAAGATAACATTGCCAGGTTAAAGAAAAAATTCCCTAGCAAAAATATGTTTTAAATCCCTAGAAATTCGAAAAACTCCACAGATTTGCACTTGCGTTGTTTGTTCAATATGCTACATATAATATGTAATTATTTAACATTATTATATTTGAAGTTATAAGTTATACAAGAGTACTATACTATTAAATCACAAAAAATATATTATATTCGTTTCGCAAGGGAGTTCCAATTTTTTGACCTGGCAATGCTCTTATCGTATTGTCATAGACAAAAGCAACTCCCGCATGCACACTTCGGAGCGACCGAGTCCCGCGTCACTTCAGGCCGCCGCGCAGAAAAGTCTCACAGTGAACTGCGCTGTAAGCCGTTACTTTACCATCGATCCTTACTTTTCTGCGCGGCGGCCTGAAGTCGCGCGGGACTCGGTCGCTCCGAAGTGTGCGTGTTGGGTGCGCTGTAACTATGGATGGATGCGCTGTAACTATGGAATGATGGTCGAAAAACAAGTTCAAGCAAGTTGACGAAGTTCCTACTCCCATGTTAGTGAACGTGTAGCAAAATAGACTCCAGATACTAATATCTACAGCCCGTATGTTTGACGAATATCTACAGCTCATATGTTGAACTAATATCTACGAACTTCAGAGTGTTGATTAATATCTACAGAGCCATACAGAGCGTAGGTTGAACTAATATCTACAGAGCGTAGGTTGGACTAATCAGCTAAATGTGTCCAATAGTCCGATATTAGGGATTTTTACATACATACTTACATAAATTAAGTTATTTAAACTGCATACGCAATATTACGTTATTCCAATATGCTATACATAATTGAAAATCCAACCTCTGACAGTACTGTAGATATTCGTCAACACTTTGGTTCTCATAGATATTAATCAACAGTTTGAGCTGTAGATATTCGTCAACACTTTGATTCCCATAGATATTAGTTCGATTTTTTCAGTTTTTGGAATTCCTGTAGATATTAGTAGACGCCTCCGCAAAATATCGGGTAACTTAAAAAAATCAATAGATTCGCGTTACCCCAGAAACCGTCAAGTGTTTACTTTTGCATTCAAAATAGTGACATCAATTTCTGTTCTGATTCTGTATCAAACAATATCAATAAGGAAATTATCACAATAAACTAAAATGGTAAATATAATATCTAAACAGAATTTAAAAAATATTTCAATGCTTACCCAACTAAAGAATAAACTTGTCGAATTCCGCCTCACGGTTAATACGGAATATTTATTTTCTATCGTTGAATTTAGATTTATTTTTACAAAAAATAACTAATTATTTCGGGGAGACGAAATACGCATTTTGACTGGTCAGTGGTTGAGTGGGCATAGCGCATAAATATACAAACCACCCACGCATAGCGCTTGGATCCCATCCGGGCGTCGCGTGTTCAATTCCTCGGCTGGCTAAGTCCTCCATCACAACACAAGCAACATTTTCGGCTTTCTGTGGTGGTAGTAGGAGATTTTCAAACATTGTTGGGTTATTCGTAACCCGGGAATGTTTGTCTTTCTTTAAAAAAAAAATTAATTCACTTACGCAATTTGTCCAGTGTTCAAAGCCATTCAATGATAGGATAAAAAGTAAATCGCAATGTCCAATATTGGTTATCTTATATAAAATTTTGTATATAAAATTTCCTGTTTTTTCTTTTCCTATGTTTTTAACAATAAATCTTGTTTTTTCCAGCCGCCTAAAAAGTCAAAAGGAGGAGGTAAGTTTATTTAATTCAGCAAGAACTTACAATCAACAATAAAAATGTGTTTTTCTTTCACATTTTCTCTTTTGCCCACTAGATTTACCATTCAACATAAAACATGTAAAAATATTATCTAACTTGTGTCTTACTTGGTTTATATTGTTTAGCGAATGTAATCGATGGAGTGGATATGAAAGAGATGACTCGAGAAAAGTTGGAGCAGTTCACTTGGAGGGTCAAAGAGGAACTAGATAAAGAAAGAGAGGAACGTAACTACTTCCAATTAGAAAGAGACAAGATAAGGATATTTTGGGAAATAACTCGAAATCAACTTTTTGAAGCGAGGGCAGTCGTGAGGTAATAAAGTTATTTAAAAATGATTTAATTTAAAAATACAATCTTCTTTTCATGGCATCATGGCAGATTTCATTTTGAATTTATGTGATTTTAAAACATTTAATTGTAAAAAAATTAATTTAAAAAAACATTTTGAATCAAGTTGGGAAATTCCTATGTTGGTAGAAATCTAAATCATAATTTCTGATTGCATTCCAAAGTATTTTGTGCTTTTTGAACTACCACCTCATCAATCTTATGTATCAGGAACAAAGAGCGCGAGGCCGACGATATCCGCCAAGAGACAGAAGAAGAAGAACGCCAGCATGAGCGCCGAGTCAAGCAGTTGCTCTGGGACCAATCAGGTCAGAAAGGGGAGCTGAGGCTAGAGGGGCAAGCGGCTATCAAGGCGGAGCAAGCCTCTCACGAGGCTCAGAGGAGAAGACTGGCCACTGACTGTAGAGACCTGAAGCTTAAACTAGTCGAAGCTGAGCAGTCTGCAGCCGAAGAATTGAGGCAGGTTAAGTTGGTAAGTCTGACACTGTAATAAAAAAATCAAAAGACTGAATCTAAAGACATAAAATAAATAAATTATTGAGGTTTAAAAAAGAAAAGTGTTAACTTTGGTGTTTAACACAGTAAGAAAATGAAGAAATTGGTGCGAATATTATATACGAAGGGCCGATTCCATAACACATATTGTTTTATATTTTTATAGAATCATCAAGAAGAACTTAGCAAAGTGAGAGCAGATTTTGAGGAGAGATTACAAGAAATCAAGTCTGCTGGAGAACGCCGACTACAAAAAGCTGTAGTTGATATAAATCTGGCTACAAGAACAGATTTGTTGGAAGTTGAAGAAAGAAAAAATAAACAGTTGGATGACCTGGTCAAAACGCATGAGAAGGCTTTTGCTGACCTTAAGAACTACTACAACGACATTACCATCAACAATCTTTCTCTTATTAGCAGTCTTAAGGTTTTTTAAGAGAATTTATTATGAACATACTTAGGATGCGTCATTCCACAGAATTTCTTGGGTCTTTTACATCGGATACATAATATGAACATTTTTTTACACAAGGGTTAAAAATTGTAATGTTTGCAGCAGTGGTCAGACCGACCGTGGCTCAGCTAAAATAGGCCACTTGCGTGGATTTCATAACGACTTGGAAAAAATCATGTGGATAGATCTTTTTACTAAGATTAAGAAAATGTTAGTAAAATTGTTTAGAAATGTACAGATTTTTTTATTTTTAAATAAATAAATCCATTATTTGGGCTCGTGACGTCACTACATGAAAATGTCCCGTCTCCGAAAATGTTCCTATTATTTTTTTTAAATTCCACACTGATTTATTTTTTTATATGGCATCACTTTGATTTCAGGCGAATTTTTGAATTCGTTCACTAGATTTATTGTTTGTTCTCTGCGAACTTATCATTTGGTTTCACTTTTTGACAGATGCTCTGAAGAGAACCCCGTACTTTTAATGATCTACGGGGTTCTCTTCAGAACGTGCAGATGATGTCGGTACGTGTTTTAGAGGTATAATGATTATGGTGCTGATTTTAACAAAATTAAATTTTATAATATTCTTATTATTATTATAATTTACAAGTACAAGTATATTACATTGAATGTAGTAATATAGACGCTGTTCATTATAATGACTTATGATCAATAAGATGGATCAAGGAAAAAAAATATTCATGAGATGTAATATTTTTGGTATGCCTCGCTATTCTGCTGTGCCATTCGTGTGGAAAACGTTCTTTTTTTTTTTTAAATGATTTTCGGCTATGTAATTATCGTTTTTTCACACCTATAAAATTATGTCCCGTCTTTCCGGTTTATAAAAAATGGTCTGATTTATCGGATTGAAATTTTCAAAAAATCCCCAGGGTTTCAAAAATACGATTTAAAAAAAAAAAAAAAATACAGAATGTCTTAGAATATTTGCCTAAACCGGAAAAAAATGTAAAAAAATTTGATGCAAGTGGCCTATTGCATTTGGGTGGTGGTAGTAGGAGATTTAAAAATATTGTCAGGTTATTTGTAGCCCGGAAATGTTTGTCTTTCTTTACTTTCATTGGATTTTTGACATGCGAATGGCCTCTGATGATGGCAAAGAATAATTTTTGATAGTCATGTTGCTGATCAATCAATCTGCTGATCAATTTGCCATCAATGCTGATTGATGGCAAAGAATAATTTTTGATGGTCATCAAACGTGACAAATTTTGAAAGTGATCCAACCGATATTCTCCAGTTGTAGCAATGTACAGCTCCCTGATCTCTATCTTGTGAAATATACTTTTTAACAGCATTGACATACAATAACTTGTTACAATACTTTGTCATATTTTACTTTTCTGGATGACACTGGTAAAATGGAGTGTGTATGACTTGCAGAATCAAATGGAAGAATACCAAAGATCTAAAGAGAGGGCCGAGAAGGCGGCTAATGACGCCGCAACAGAAGGACGCAAACTCGCGGAACCTTTGAACTTGGCTCTGTCTGAAGCTGCTGAACTTCGAAGACAGCAACATAATCATCTCAGGGACAAGGAGGCATTAGCGGTACAGTGCTACATGTATAAGTTGGCGATAGCGTAAATATGAACTAATGCTATATCTTAATATTTTTAACTGGAAACCACCCCTAATATCGTAATGTCACAGACAACAGCGTCCTCTTTTTTCGCCAACTTATTCGTGTGGCATTGTAAACATATAATAATTCAACGATATCAAAAGTATTTTCGAAACACAGTATAATCAATACAGCTTGTCTCAAAGATAATTAAAATTCTATTAACATTGGCTTGCCTAATCGAATTGTGTTAAAAGCTATTTTTTTCTTAAAGAGCAAATCACGGATCTTGTCTGCTCTGAGTAAACAACACGATGCTATAAAATGGGATTACGATGTCCTAGAACAGAAATACGAAAAGGTATATAGATACAGGTTAGTTTTTTTTTATCACGGCATGTCTGTCAGTAAGTCGCAGGCGAGAGACAGCTTTCTTTAGATTTTTTTTTAAATAAATATGTATCATAATATATATTTAATGGATATATGGATGGAAAATAACAGCTCTACGTGTAACTTAACGTTGCTAAGCGAACAATCAATGTCTAATGGTTATGGGCCTGTGTACTACTTTTTGGTTCGAAACGGTTATATCTGTCTCTAAATCGCACTTGAAAGTTTGACTATTAGGTATTACATATATTTTTTTTATATATATATTGTATCGAAAACGTGCCATGATAAAAAAAACCTATTACGTCATAATAAGTACATATATTATTACATGCTTCGCTTTTTAATAAAATACAAAAATATTATTGGTGGTTGTCTGTAGTTGTATTAAGTATATATTTTTTAAAGGTGGTAGCTGAGAGGAACGAACTGCAGGAACGTTTTTCACAAGCCATCTTGGAATTACACCAGAGAGCAGCTTTGAAAGGTGCTCTTCTGGAACAACGACTTCAGGCCATTCATAAAGTGGAGGAAAAGTTTTCTTCTAAGATTGGAAACAACGTTTGAAATAATATCCAGAAACACGTCATGAATATCTATTTAAAATTAACTTATTAATTTATAAATAAGCATACTTTTATAATAAAGTAAATACCTACGTGAAACTGTTTTTTACCATGACTTAACACTTTTCAGACGGCCAAACCGGCGATGCAAAGAACTAACGACCGTCCAAATTATTTTTAAATCAATGGTTTTTTTTATTCCCAGCACACCAACAACTACCTACACTTTCGCTAGCATAGCCTGCAAAGTTATCCGGGTCAGGTATTTTATTTCTGTGTTTCGGCATCCTGCGTTTTCACATGAATTTATTTACAATAAAATTAATGATTTAGCATTATTAATTTATCAACATGGAGAGTCGAATTTTAAATAGGTATAGCTATATTTCAACCTTAAAAAAAATCATGTAGATTGAAAGTGATGTATCGATTAATTGATTCCAAAATCACTCGAATCATTTCGATTTAATTTGAATTCTTGGCATAGTTATTTCGATTTTCGAAATCCAAAAATCATTTGAAATAATAATAATTTTCACTTGTATCTGAGTCATGTCCGAACCTTGAAGAGATAGCCCGAACCATGTGATGAAGTCAAGTCGACTCTTCGAATTTCGTAATCAAAGATTTCGATTATACACGACGCTACTCAATCTCAACACCATAAATAAACCATCACTAATGGATTCCGCCCATAGATGTATATAATATAACTGGATGGATGACTCTCTTTGCCTCAGCGAATTTTGAGCGGTCCACCGGAAATCGACGTCCGCCATCTTGGAATGGTGCAGAACAAGTGCCCAGTAAGCCATTTCTATACCAGCAGCCGTCTAGTTTGAAGCAGTTTTAAGTAATATTTAATTAGTTTCAGGTAATAAAAATCTCACATTGTGTGGTGGGTCACTTTTCGGATAAGAGGTACATGTTCCCACAATTGCCGCACGATCTCGAAGCTGAATTTCACGGGGGTGAAGACCTCCGTGAAACGCAGATAATTAGAAAAATTTCAGAGAAATTTGCGCTATTAAGGTTAAAGACTTATGCAAGAAGATTTTCTCTAGAAAATGTAAATAATAATAAGGCAAGCGTTAGACAGAAATTACATAAACTTATTTTATTTAATAATCTATAAAAAAATTGTCCGAGTATAAGTTGTATAAAATTTTTGTCTGTATGTAAGTTGTATAAATTCTTTCTCTGTATATAAGTTGTTTAATTTTTTTGACTGTATATAAGTTGTATACATTTTTTGTATGTATATAAGTTGTATAATTTTTTTGTCTGTAAATTTTTGCTGTATGTTTGTTGTATTTGTTGTTGTATAAATTAAGTTGTGCAAATTTTGTTGTATAAATGTAATTTTTTTTTTTAATTATTTCTATCCAATATTATGTACGACTGTTATTTTTTACTTTTGTTTGTCGATACATTTACTGCTTATAAGTTAATGGCACATGATGTTCCCATACTAAATATTGTAATTTTTTAAGAAATAAAAATGATACACCTATTAAATCTTGTAGTTTGTTTCTGTTTCTCAACATATTTTGTTACCTACCCTACTTTCACCAGTGTTAGGGGGCATTCGTTAATTACCTGAGCACAAACGAGGGGGGGGGTCCAGCAAAATCTCAAGTTACTTGAAAAGAATATAAGAAGTGGTCCAAATTTATCTCACCGAGGGGGAGGGGGGGGGGTCTAGATTGGAAGAAAAACTGCTCACGTAATTAATGGATGCCCACTTACTGATCTAAGACAACTGTACAAAACTGTACTAAAGTACAACTGTAGACTGGTGATGCCCTGAAAGAAGTTTCATTATTGAAGTTTACTTCGAATGGAAGATTATTTTTTATTGAGTTTTTAATTTTACAATATTTTATTTTAATTATTCTTACAAAACTGATCAGTTTTATTGTAAGAAATCTCTCATTTTTTTCGATTTATTTGCTTACAATAATATCATTAAATATTAGATATTTTGGTGCGTAATACATATTA
Organism: Limnephilus marmoratus; assembly: GCA_917880885.1. Taxonomy (NCBI): domain Eukaryota; kingdom Metazoa; phylum Arthropoda; class Insecta; order Trichoptera; family Limnephilidae; genus Limnephilus; species Limnephilus marmoratus. The sequence continues at coordinate 40,403,828 of OU862921.1, forward strand.
ATTACTTAAAAGTATAACTTAATTTAACATTAAATACTTAACTAATTATTATAATGCTTATGAGCATAATGTACGATAATTATTATTAATATACAAAGTCGCAGTTTAACTTTATTACAATTCGTTATGCAACACAAAAAAACAGAAAGGAAAAATGTTTAATAACATATTTTAGTAACAAAAAATTTGGAATTTGCGAGTTCCCTCTAAGAAGTTCCCTGAGTTCTCGTATCTCTTGCCCATTTTGCATATGGCGGCCGTCGAAACCGGAAGACCGGCCAATTTACGCGACTCATCCATCCAGTTATATTATATACATCTATGATTCCGCCCAACGTGTACTGGGGCCTTGATGTATATAATGGATTCCGCATTCCGCCCTGTTTTTTCCGGAAATCTATGGCGGGGTTAGTATATTTATGTCTATGGCTCAGCTAGCTGTCAAATTGACATAATGTAATGTGCACGTGTAGAAAATAAAGCACATTTTTTGTTAAAATTAGTTATTTAAGAAACTTTGCAATGGGAGAAAAGGGTGACTCGGCCCATGATTTACAAGCTAAGAAAAAGAAACACCATGCTTTCAAGCCTAGAAAGAAGGTTGGTGAAAAAGAAGATGAAGATATACAGAAACTTCAAGAGAAATATGATGCCGTAAGTAAACTTCAGCATTCTTACAAGAACTTGAATTTTAATTCGAATGTATGTGAACATTTACTGATTAATAGCCTTTCTTTTAGATCGCCATAGATAGTATCAAGAGTTTTAAAAGTTTGCCCATTTCTAAAAAAACACTCCACGGCCTGAGAGATAGCAAATATTTTGTGCCAACAGTTATCCAGAAACAAACAATAGGCTTTGCTCTGAAAGGGAAGGATATTCTGGGGGCCGCCAAGACAGGATCGGGAAAGACATTGGCGTTTTTAATACCTATTTTGGAATGTTTGTACTGCAAGAAATGGACCAGGATGGATGGTTTGGGAGCTCTTATCATATCTCCAACAAGAGAATTAGCCTACCAGATATTTGAAACATTAAAAAAAATTGGTATTTATCACGATTTTTCTGCTGGTCTCATTATTGGAGGACAAAATCTTCGCTTTGAAAAGAAACGCATGGACACTTGTAATATAATGATTTGCACACCGGGTAGACTTTTACAGCATATGGATGAAAACCCTCTTTTCAACTGTGCAAACATGAAAATACTAGTTCTTGACGAAGCGGACAGATGTATGGATTTGGGTTTTGAAACTGCAATGAATTCTATTATTGAAAATCTTCCCGGTGAAAGACAGACTCTTCTTTTCTCTGCAACGCAAACTAAGTCAGTTCGTGATTTAGCCAGATTAAGTCTTTCTAATGCTCAATACGTTGCTCCACATGAACAATCAGAAACGAGCACGCCTATCACATTGCAGCAGAACTATATGGTGTGTGAAATTGAAGAAAAAGTCGGAGTGTTGTGGTCATTCATTAAAAATCATTTAAAAACCAAAAGCATTATCTTCATGGCGAGTTGTAAACAAGTTAAATATATCTATGAAATATTCTGCAAGTTGAGGCCAGGCATCAGTCTTCTGGCTCTGTACGGAACATTGCATCAGGAGCGGAGAGAACAGATCTACAAAGAGTTTTGTAGGAAGTCTAATGTTGTCCTGTTCGCTACAGACTTGGCTTCTCGGGGACTAGACTTTCCTCAGGTCAACTGGGTTGTCCAGATGGACTGCCCTGAAGATGGCAATACTTATATTCACCGCGCCGGTAGAACTGCCAGAGGTATGGATGGTAAAGGTGAAGGCTTGCTCATGCTCCTCCCTAGCGAAGAAGAAGCTATGCTGGAAGAATTAACTTCTAAAAAGATTCCTATAAAAAAAATACACGTTGACCCTTCCAAAATAATGTCTCCGCAAAGGAAAATGGAAGCTCTCCTGGCTGAATTCCCTGAAATCAAAGAAACGGCTCAAAGAGCATTTGTAGCATACACTAAATCCATTTTCCTTATGAAAAATAAGAAGGTGTTTAATATTCACGCAGTAGACACAAGCGCTTTTGCTAAGTCATTAGGCCTTGTCGTACCACCCAGAATCAGATTTTTACAAAAGGTTAAAAAGAACCTAGAAATGCAAGCACAAGAAAAGAGTGCAAATGCATCAACAAAAAAACTAAAGAATAAAAAGAAGGCAAAGAATATAAGTGACCACGAAAGTGAAGAAGAGGAAGAAGAAGCCAAGGAACCAGAAAAAGAAGATGATAATGGCTTTAATTTATCCGATGAAGAGGACGGTGATGACATGCTAATAGTTAAAAGAAGAAATCACGATTTTGTTGACAAAACTGAAGACTTAGAAGATGAAATACTTGAAGATCCAACAAGAAAACCTCCCAAAAAGAGTACAAAGCCAGTTACAAAAGCTTCTTTAGCCAAAAAGATCTTGAACAAAAAAATCAAACCTAATACAATTGTTACTTTTGATGAGGAGGGAGAGGCCCTGTTAGATGAGAAAAAAGATTTCAGATCTGAATTAGCAAAGAACTATGAACAAGAAGATGTCGGCGGTCTAGATATTGAAAAAGCCAAGTTGGTGATGAAGGAAGAAGATCACTTTGATAAGTTACGATTCAGAGAGAAAATCAAAGCAAAGCACAAGGAAGAAAAGAGGAAAGCCAAAAAACAGAAGGAAGATGAACAGGAGGTGAAAGATGACTTTGGATCAGAAAGTGAATCAGATGGACCAGATATGTCTTGGCTCCCAGATCCTGATAAGGTGTACGGGGAAAAGGATTCTGGAGATGATGATGGAAACGCTTCAGCGAATACTGACCAAGAACAAACCTTTAATTACAGTGACGATGAAGGTTCTTCCGAAGCGAGTGAGGAAGTGGTGCACAGGTCAGTCAAATATTTTTTGATAAAATTTTACTATTCCACCTCATTCTCAATATGCAAAGATTATTAAAATAACACTTTCAATTTACACAAGGTATAATTTAGTTCAAATAAAATATAATGTGTGTGACTTGTCATTTTCAGTTGACACGTGGTATTTTGATACATTTATCCAAATTACAGTATACAATGCTGCAAACCGTACACATCATACTTACGAGATTGAACAAGGTGTAAAATTCTAATGAAAAATTTCACTTATAAAAGATTTACCATATAAGAATTTAAATTCATGTTATTTAACTATCCCCTAATGTAAATAGGTGTTTCTTGTAGTGTGGTGTTTCTAAGTTAAAACAAAGTATTTTTTGTTATTAGTTTTTGGGGTATTATGCCGTGTTGCTCTACCTCCTTCTTTAGCCAACGTTTCGGACAGCGTTGCAGTGTCCATCATCAGGGCAGATGTGACACTGCAACGCTGTCCGAAACGTTGGCTAAAGAAGGAGGTAGAGCAACACGGCATAATACCCCAAAAACTAATAACAAAAATACTTTTGGCCGTGAAAATCTAAAATCGTATATAAAACAAAGTTATTTATATAATTATGTTATTTCAATAATTTATGCATATTAAGAAGGATATGAATAGTAGGTTTAACGAAATAGTAATACATACCTAGTTTGTTAATCAACTCATGTAGGTCTCACAGAAATCGTTGTGTCTCTCTTACTTTCATGGTGAGAAATATGATCTAAATGGTGTAAGAAAGAAAAAATATTACGCTACATATACATATACTTAATACGGTGACCGGCCAACTCAGAACCACCTCAGAAAGGTCATAAAGAGTGATAATTAAAAAATTGGTTACATTTAGGTTAGGGTTAACGGCTATTTTACATTTTTTTTTTTCTTTTTAATGACTTTTCAAAGAGGTGTTGAGTTGACTTGATTCTGAGTTGGCATGGAACCACTTAATACATACCCAAATCTATAAGTTAATTACAAAATAATTCAAATGAAACCTAAAAGAATATTAAATATTATATTAAAAAATTCATGAAGTTTCATAAATCTTTGTAGTCGGGAACTTTGGTTTCATAAAGGTGTACATTTCAATTATTTTGTGGTTAATTTTAAGATTTGAATATAAAGCATGGTGTTTTCTCTCTCTAACACCGCTTAGATCATATTTCTCACTATGATAGTAGGGGGGGCACAACAATTTCTGGATGAGACCTATATGAGCTGTTCCCAAAAGCAAACAAATTAACCTGAGGGGTTAATAACAATATCTTTCTTTCCTTTAGGCCATTGAAAAGAAAACTGGTGGTCGCTAAAGGCTTGGAACAAAAGAGTATTAAAAACATGAAGAAACTCAAACACGGAGTGGAAGATTTGTCCAAACAACTCACCATAAACGAAGCTGAACAACTTGCTATGCAATTACTTAGAAGATAATAATAAATTATTATTATTTTATAGGTTTGTTTTGTCATCAATATTTTATAAAATACATAACGCACTGTGTACAGAATTTTTTTGTTTGTATTATTTATTTGATTTAAAAAATACATATTTAATTTTTAATAGTCTATTCTAGTATACAAAGTTTTGTATCCCAAACCATGGCATTGATAATTATTTCACTAAAATTAATTCAATATTTAAACATAACAATTGTGTAAAAATCTATACAACGTGTCCCAAAATTCAATCCCCCTGTATTAATGCCGGTGGCAAACAATTTGAACATTTACTGTAAGGTTAATAATTCAATAAATTAATGAAATAAATGAAAAACTGTTGGTACCATTCAATATTTCTCAACAACAAAAAACCTATTTTGTGCACATAGTAAAAGTGATTACTGTCAACAACAATAATTTATAAAATTTGGTTCTTATTAAAAATAGTATGCATATTTTTTTTGTGGCTAGTTTTCCGAGAGTATTATACCATTTTGGAATCTTGATTAGATGTGTAAACTTTTTAAAAAACTTGCCAAAGTAGTGTCCATACTTTTTATTTACACCACGATGAGTGAAGGTGGACTGAAAATAAAAATCTTTCATAATTTTTAGAAAAACAATAATTTTGATTGATTTTTGTGTAAAAACTACAGGCATTCATGGATTTTTAAGGCTTGTGGTGGATAGCCTTGCTACTTAGGTTGCCGATACAAAAAAAAATCAGAAATATTTGAAAAATTTAGTCATGGTAGTTAAAAATATCAAGAGGTGTCAATTTTCAAAGGATTTCAATTTTTTTTTGTACATTCAAAAAATTGAGAAATATTTTTTTTCTATTTTTTTCTCCAGGAGTCATGAACAGGCCCACCCACTGGTGCCCGCTTATCGTTGAATTTTGGGACACTTTGTATATTATCTGAGTCATTTAATTTCTATATCCGCTAGGTATATCAACTTTAGTTGATTTCGAGAAAACCGCAGAAAACTTGTCACATCTCTTGCGTAAATAAATAATTGGTTTTCAGTTTTTCGAATAATGAAATGGAGTAATATAAATTCGAATAGTGTTAATTTTTTTATGTCTGTCTAACATAATTTAAGTAATTTCGAAAAATAAAATGGATATAGCGGTTTTTGATGCTCTACTTAGGATATAGAGGCTTTTGAAACTCAACTGACCTAACGTGCGAGTTTCTAAACCCACCATCTTGGCAAAATAACTGCTCGTGTTGGTTGAATTCCGATGTAGCGGGTTTTGATATAGTGTATCTAAAAAGCTTCCGGCTTTTTAACATAGATGGCAGTGATAAGAACTGTCCTTAGATTCCGCTAGATGGTAGGTAGCTTAGTACCTAAGATGAACACCAGAGGGTCGGGGAGCTCAGAGAGGGTGTTGTGTAAAAAACGCTCTCATCAGATTCAATTTAGCCAGCTCCTAGTTAGGTCGACTAACGAGGTCAATATTGTATATGTGAAGTATTTAATAAATCCAGATAAAGATCAAGAATCTATTATTCCACGAAATAATCTCCATCAAAGGTGAACCGGAGAATCTGTTAGTGTGTCTATCAAATTACAGAACACTGCAGATAGTAACTTTTGGAATGATATAGCGGGTTTTGTTTCTCATTCGCAGTTTTAACATGGTGTTTGGTCATGATAAGGGAGGTTTTGAACATCAATTTTAGGTTTCTCTTGTTCCTCCCAAAAATGTGAACAAGATGTCACACTCAGATCATTTTGTCAAAAAACTGGATATAGCGGTTATCGAGTTATTGAAATTATAGTTAGTTAGTTTTCTAGTTGTCTAGGATTTATGGTTTTCCGTAACGTTAATTTTATATACCAACCAAAAACTGTTCTGAAAAATCGAAAATCAGAAGAAATGTCTTAGTTTGCCACTGGAACGTGGGTCAAAAGGAAGGTGGAAGATCAAAAACACATTGAAAATGAGCAAGATTTTATAGGTTGTGCAATTAGAGTTGCTCAAACAACACAAACTTTCTTTGCTGTGTGTGTTGGTGGATATGCATACATTTCTGGCATAAATGTCACTAAGAAAACATTTTCTCTTTTTTATGCCTCTTTTTTGTTTTTTGCTAGAAACGGACAAGTGTATACATTCGAAAAGTTTCCCAGTGAGTTATTTTCTTTCAATTAACTTTTAACAAGTAATTTTTCAATTTCACTGGAATTTTCTTTTTTAGTTGAATAACAGTTTAAAACATGCTGATTGCGAACAATTAATTGGTGTGCGTATGGGTCAACTCTGGTTGTGATATTTATGAAGTAACGTAACGTACACATAAGAATGAAATGCATTTTTTCCCAATACTCATGTCTTTAGTGATGTCACAACACTATGAAGAGACTGGCTCAACTACACAAACATACATTTTAACTAAATAATAATATAAAAGGGAATTGTCGACACATATTATACTAAATGCAGTACCCTTTAAATTCTTTTTTAATGGCACCAGTCATTTTATTCTCTTTTTTAAATTTACTCCATCTTTTAACCAATGTACTGGTCTTAAATGAATTATTTTTTCTTCCCTTCGATGTTGGCCCAGTCCCGAGGGTTCTTCAATACTTCCATCAACTTGGCTTCTTCTGAATCTGGCTTTGGAATATGCATGTACTCCCATTTCTAAAGATGAAAAAGCAAATAATTTATTAATACGAAGTCTTATTATAAATATGTATGGTATAATAAATCATCTGCCGAAAAACTACACGACTATTATGTTATCTGTAAATTAAAGTTTTACAGTGCGAAGAAGGATCCATTGCAATATTTATTTAGTTATTTGAATGAGGAAAATAAATTCCCTCAGGGTCTATGTCATCTTTGGGGATACTGTGTGGAGGGTCAGGAAAAGAGAGAAAGTTCTGGGAAGGAAAAAGGTGTGAGGAGTGGGTAGGAATCTGAAGGTCAATGTGTCCAGGAGTGATTTTTTTTACATTAACTCCACACAGGAGGCCCTGAGGAAAATAATTTCCCTCAGGGCCTATGTCATCTGAGATGCTGTGTGGAGGGTCTTTTTGAAGAGAGGAAGGAATGAACATTGGTCTTGAAAAGACCCATGTTGTAGGAAGGAGGAAACACAGAGGCCGGCAAATCGTTCGACAGCCGAGCTGTTGAACACAAGAACGAGTCGAAGAAGTGACCTGTTCTCATGTGACAAATGTCAACCGTGTACACATGTTGGGCACGCGTTTGGCGTGTTTCCCGACTGTGTGACGTGATGGAACGTGATGGACATATGAATCCATCTCTCCCCCTGGGGTGCAAGGCGGTGGGTCGAGAGAGCCCGGCTGGAGAGGTCTAGGTTAGGTCTCCCTCAACTAGTCTCTCCCGATCCGGCTCTGCCACGCAGTAGGTGGTGAAACGCGTTTGCAACACCAAATTCTAGACAAACCTCACCCCATGAATCCAGGTACCCCTGCTGAGTCACCAAGCATAGTGAACCACTTGGGTTGAGCTACGGCAGGGGTGTCCAAAAAATAGTTCCCGGGGCGGTGGCACCCTTATCCGCCTCTCAAACTATTTCATGTATTGGCATCTTCCATGTTTCAGTATTATTTTATTAAAGCGGCAATGGTTTATGGATAGTTGAGCATTCAGACCATGGGTCAATTGTACTGTCTCCCATTTCACCTCATTATTTTAAGTTTGAGTCCCTTTTGAGGGTCCCTATTTTCTCAGTTACGGATCCGCTGGAGGATCCTGTAGCGGTAAGGGTTTTCCCATTGAAATCCCATTTGTTTGGGTTTCCTGAAGGTCTCACAAGGGAAGTGTTCATCGAGGTGGCGTCAGCTTTCCCCTCCATTGCCCCTAGGTTCCGCAAAGGACCCTCATCGATGTTAGTGTTTTTGTTCGAATGGTTCATTTTTTCACACCACGAGTATAGAAGAGCACCATAGACATATGAATATTAGTAGATCAGAACATAAAGGTGAGGGGGGAAATCAATTACTACACGGGGAAGTCAACTACTACTACAGCGGGGCGCAGAGCGGGAAGATGACTTTGGAGATATGTGATTCGTCGATAACTCAATATGACAGAATATAGGCATCTCGCATTATAATATCACCATTTAGTTCTTAAAAGTAAACTGTGCTTTTGAACGAATAGACCTTTTTACATGGGAGCGTGAATTGCTTGCCGCGTATTGAACAAATTTGCGAAGTCTAAATACGGAAAAGTAAAGTTCGTTTATTTTCAATCTCCAATATTTTGTTGCCGTATTTAGTTAGGACACTTTTATAAATGTTTCATAATTTACTTACCCTGTAAACATCGATGAGCACACGCCATGTATCTCGAGTGATAGTATGATGAAGAATGATGACATTACTTTTTTTAGATTTACGCGAAGTCATACTCAATCCCAGCCGGTTCCAAGGAACCGGTATGGGGAGGGGAAATAATACACTTTTATAACTTAGGGCAGGTCTACTAATATTCATATGTCTATGGAGGGCACCAAGTGCTGGGGTAAAGTCTAAATACTCCGAGACGCAATCTTGTACCTCAGGCACCGTTCGTGACACTGTTCCCCAGTCTCTTTAAGCCTGAGCACGGTAGCTAACACCTTGTTTTGCGATGGTTTCGCCACACTCTCTACACTACATATTTCAGTAAATAACCTAAATATTTATGTCCACAAATGGACTTAATTGGAAGACAAAAGATAATTGTCATAGACTTTTTAAAATTAACAATTTTTGTTATTTCCTCATGATTTTATCAAAGATATCCCCCCCGGCATGCGTTGCAATGCCAAATACATTGTTTCTCCCTAAATCACCTTTCCCGTGCGTCCCCGTTTCACTCCTGCATACCTTTTCTAGCGCTTTATAAATTATAGCCTATGTCACCCGGGGATAGTGTACCTTCCCAACAGTGAAAGAATTTTTCAAATCGGTTCAGTAGTTTCGGAGCCTATTCAATGCAAACAAACAAACAATCAAATCTTTCCCCTTTATAATATTGGTATAGATTGCTTCGATAAATCGGCAGTGCATGGCTTTTAGTCGTAGATAGTAGAACCAAGCGAAACGGGCCATGAACTATTATTATGTAGTATGAAAACGAGCGCATAAAAGTGTCGCCAACATCGTTCACCTGTACTACTGCAAATGGCATCTACGCACAGCAGCGATCCACCTTTTTTCTTCCACACACCAAACGCATAAAATTCATTGGTTCCGACCGCCTTAATCATCTGTGCAATTTGACCGTAGCTCGACGAAAGTCAGATTGCTTCCATGCCATTTCTCCATTTATTTCTATTATTTACGATTTCAGCACAATCTAGATGCGCTGATAGATCTACACTCCCGAGGTTAAAATAGTAAAGATATTTAAGTATTTAAAATGCAATTTGTCACTTAACACACTGACTTATACTTACAGCAGTCAATGGTAAGGACATCAATATAGATTCGTATCTTGCCCCGGGGGTGTAGAGTCCGAACTTGGTCCCTCGATCGTAGATCAGGTTGAATTCCACATAGCGGCCTCTGCGCAACAGCTGCCATTGTCTTTCGTGGTACCCGTATGCATCATCCTTGTGCTGCTTTACTGCAATCAAATTAATTATTATTATAAGTCAACATAATTAAGAAGGAAAGGATCTTTTTAATTACAAAGTAGAAGATTTGTTTGCCTAAAGTATAAGTGTCATCAAATTTGAAATTTCGTCGTCACAGATTTGAAATTTCTATTCTTTCTCTTCTAAATTATTTTCATTGTAGGCTATGGAGATTTGAAAGAAGCATCCATTTTACTATTCAAAAAGAGGAATTGCTCATTTTGGCAATACAATACAGTGAAAGGTTTATTAATCCCTAAGTCAAAAGGTCAGAGTATTTCCGCTTTCATTTCCGCTCCAAATGAATGGAATATTTCTGACCATATCCGAAAACTATAAAATTATTTTTGAAAGTTACTGAAGTATGCTTTTAAGTTATATTATTAGAAATATAAATATAGTTTATAAAATATGAAAATTTTGATGCAAACAAAAAAAGTTTTAAAAATGGCTGACCGTGCCTTTTTTTTAATTTAAAATAACTGATAAAGAAAAAATATAAAAACACACATATTTTATTAGACAAATTTATTATCAATGTTATTGTCACCTAACTTTTTTGTCCATTCATGTAAAAATGGTTAATAAAAATTTCACAAAGTTTAATTTTTTTTTCAAATTGCGGTAGGAATCTTTGGTTTTACAGAGGTGTACATTTTAATTTTTCTGTGGTTAACTTTTAGATATGAATATAAGTCGTGGTGTTTTCTCTTTCTAACACCATTTAGAATGAATTTCTCACCACGACAGTCAGGGCTGAGCAAAATACATGCTTTGCTGTAATTGAAATACAAATTACAAAATACTTTTTCGCATGTATTTAAAATACGAAATACAAAATACTTTCAAGTTGTGTATTTGAAATACAAAATACAGTATTTTAACCATTTTTTAATTTCAAATACAAAATACAAATTACAAAATACATTTGGTTTTGGAAGAACCTTTGGTTGCAATAAATTGTCGTAAGTGCCCTTATCTAAGTGTGCGTTCCCATAGAAACAAAGCTGAGCAGAGTGAAACAGAGACGTGCAAAAATTGGCCAATCGTATTGTTCAGAAGACACATTTCGTCTCCGTTCCACTTGTAAAGTTTTGTGGTATAGGACTTAGGTGTTAGATAATAATAATAATTATTATAATAACACTAGCTGGTTCCAGGCATCCGTTGCAATGCCATATTCAAAGAAATAAATTGTCTCTCCTTGCATGTTCTTTCCCGTGCGTCCCCGTTCCCCTCCCGCGTTTCCCTTCCACCTTCCCCGCCTACCCTTTCTCTTCTCCCGCTCCCCCGTCCCACCGACCCCCCCTCCCGCGTTCAATATAGCTCCCAGTATAGTTCATTTCTGTTTTCAAACAACTCGCGTGCCAGCTATTACAATTTTTTTTTTTTCAAATTTTCATTTTTCACATAATAAAAAGTATTCATTTTTGTCTATTGTCAGAACTGTCAATCAAATCAGATACCTAACGTGGGTACCTATTTAAAATATCTGTAATTTCAAAAATCCATAGACAATTCTTTTGTTGCAAAAAAAACAGCTGCCTGCTAAATTCAATTTCATCAAATGCGCGAACTGTCAAACGTGCGAAGTTAAAATAGTAGTTAAGTTTTCTGAAATTATCCAATTTTCTGCTTAATTTTCTTAATTTTTAGTCTATGTATTATCTATGTCAGTTTATTTTTCATTGTCATTATTAAGATTGCTAAATGTATTTGAAAATGTATTTTGAAGCCATGAGTATTTGAAATACAAATTACAAAATACCTCAGCAGCAGGTAATTGAAATACCAATTACAAAATACATTTTCAGGAAGTAATTGAAATACAAATACAAAATACGTATTTGTATTTCAAATACGTATTTCAATTACAAGTATTTCAAATACTGCCCAGCCCTGACGACAGTAAGGGAGACAACGATTTCTACGAGACATACTTGAGTTGTTCCTAAAAGCGAACAAAATAGCCTGAGAGGTAAAGTAACCCTTTGACGAGGCTCTGGCTCTTCATCATTGTGCAATGTACCTGTACATTTGGATTTATTTGTAATCCAAATATCCAGGTAGAGGAAAGTTTATCTAACTCGAACTGCAGAAGATTTAGTTCATGTTATGCTAAGAAGTGTATTTACCTAATGGGATATAGCTGGGAATAACAGAATCCGCGCAAGAAGTGACAAATGCAAAAGCCTTTTCCTGGGTGGGTGTGTCGATGTCATCGAAGAATATTCCCCCCACTCCACGAGCCTCTTTTCGGTGAGGAATCATGAAGTATTCGTCACACCATTTCTTGAATCTGGAAAATAATTGCAAAATAATCTAAGTAATCAGAAATCTAAATCATCGCTTTAAGATCTGGCGATTCATTAAAAAATAACTAAATATTAATGGATATCACAAATTAAGTCTGTTTTTATGGGCATCTGTGTGGCTTGTGCCATACGTATATCTCTATAAATAAAAACGAATCCCAGAAATGTATGTACGCGCATAACTTCCGAACGACTGCACCAAATTGGATAATTCTTTTATTGTTGTGTTCGTTATTGTCAGGACAAGGTTTGTATAAAACTATTGGTGAGCTCTGGCATTATGAAATATGTACAAAAAAAATTGCAATAGGTGGCAAGCGAGCTGTTTTAAAACTGAATGTATCGGGACTGAATGTATGGAATGCGGGAGCGGGGAGGGGGGAGTGGAGAGGGGGAACTCGGGAGGGGGGGTTCGCGGGACGGGTGAAAGGGGGAGTGGAGTGGGGAGAGGGAAGGTTGAGGAAGCGGAGTCGGAACGCGAGAGGGGAAGGGGACGCGGGAGAAGAAGGGGAGGCGGAAGGGGAACGGGACGATGGGAAAGGACACTCAGGGAGAAACAATTTCTTTATTAAATGGCATAGCGACGCATGCCGGGACCAGCTAGTCAGGGATAAAGATAAAAATGTCATACTTGGAGTAGTAGGATTTATCATGTTTATCACAGGCAGTCTTCAGGGACTTGTGGAAGTGTCTTGCATCCTCTTCATTCAGGTAGTATGGGGTAAGATCCGTTCCTCCCCCAAACCACCATTGTGTGTTCCCTGAAATGCAGCATTAGATAAATTTCCTGAAGTAATACATTACCAGAACTATTATGTCCGTAGAAAAAAAAAAACGATGCACCGAAATAGTATTTTTTTTTTCTAGTCACAGTTTCAAGAGAGAAGCAGGTCGTAAGTCATAACATATATAAATGAAATATGACAATATATACTCTTCTAAGGTAACTTGACTGACATCTGTTGAAACATCTTAAAACTGCATATAACTGTCTATATTTACGACATCTGTTGAAGGATATTGAAACTACATGTCTAATCCTATAATCCAACACAACCGCTATTTACAAAAGAAGGTCCTTGTAGAGGATGTTTGTGCATATTATGGTGTTGGGTTTGGTACATCATGTTCTGTGCAGAATATATTCTTTAGTTTTGAATATTAAATTCATTTTCAAAATAAAGCATTACAGATACAAACAAAATGTAAAAAAATAAATAAAACTTACCTTCATTGTCCGTTACTTCAAAGTATCTATAGTTGAAGTGAATTGTGGGCACCATAGGATTGCGAGGATGAATTACTGCACTAACGCCAGCAGCGTAAAATGGCAACTGTCCATCTTGCAGTTTTTTACCTCTGCAAACAAACACCAAATAATATAACAATACTATAAAAATAATACAATATCATTATTTATTCACTTAACAGCATTAGAAAACCACCCAAATCTGACAAGAGATCGAGACACATAGAGCCTTGTCAAAACATATCTCGATCGAGACAGATTTCGGGCGAGATCTCTTGTCAGATTGGTGTGATTTTCTAATGCTGTTAAATGAATAAATAATCATGCATACTTGCATGAATTCGTGTTTAAAATGACCAAAACTAAAATAGCATTTCAGCTATGACAGCTCACAGCTGAAATTCTGACATCGGCCCATAGAAAAAGCAAATAACAGCCAGAAAATCACACAAATCCAGTGGCGGTTTTCTCTAAAGTGTGTTTGTGCGCTGAACCCCCATTTAAAAAGATGATAAGATAAAAGAAACTTGTTTTATAATAATATACAAATAATATTATTACAAAACAAGTTTGTAATAATTATAAAACAAGTTCATAATCACACTATAAATAGGGCTCCTTTAAAATCCGTATTTAAAACTCGCTCCACCGCGTCGAAATCGGTACCAATTTCCATTTTGTGCGAGATGTGTTCCGCACAAAATTCTGTATAGAAAAATATCCTGGCCCATACAGATCCCTCTGACGGTGATTTGAACGAAACTATGCATTTCTTTACCAAATTTAAGCACGCTTGGTACGTCGATCACGAGTCATGGATACCACGTGATCTCCGATCTTTCACGAGTTGTACCGATCGAGTTCGTCGCAGAACGACCATTGCCTTTGCACCGGATGAAGCTATACTCGAAATCCTATTTAGATACTATTTAGATTAATCTTTACTATGAATTGGTTTACATTATGAACATCAAAAAATATGCTACGGATAAAATGAACCTTTTACTACCTTTTGTGTGGATTGGAATTACAATAACATTATTATTTACGAAACAAAAAATATAAGCGTAAACTACTAAAGAAACGTTTTTTCATGACTTAAGTAACTATGAAGTAATATGAGAAACAATTTAAAAAAATACCCCTTCATGGCTAAGACTATTTTTGACCTTTTTATGGTCTAACTTTTTTTCATTCTTATAAAATTATGCACAAAATAAATAAAAACCACTTTGGCGCGTACTTGCCTAGTGCAAAAAAGAGGCTCGATTTTAAATTTTGAAGGCGTGAATCAAAATATTTCTAGCGTTTATATTCCCCCTTTTCATATTATTTTCGGCAAACGTCGCATTGTCAAGTTGCTAGTTATGTAATTTTGTGTTAATACAGTGTTGTGTACATAAAAAATAATGCTAACAATATAAATGAAAAAAGGTTGGAAATTAAAAATAAAAGGCCTCCGCGTCCACTTATATATTCCATGTAATTATTCTTGTTGTAAAAACAATAATAATTAGCAACGTGCATTGCTGTAAAAAATATTAAACAATTTAATTCCTCTAAAAGTAAATTTTGATTAGATATATGTAGCTTCTCTTGGATTTCTGAATCCCCTGTTAAAAAGACCACAAACCGCCACTGCACAAATCTAACAGGAGATCTCGTCCGAGATCCATCTCGATCTCACAAAAGATAGAGAATCGCTCAGGTGGTAGAGAGAACCAAGTTGCTTGACCAATAATAGAGAGATTTTCAGCACCGTGAACCTATCAGAAGCAAGCATTCTTAAATTAGTTCTCCGGCCACTCTAAACTAACTCTGTGTCCAACATCAGCTTCAAACTTTTAATTGATCTGTGAAATGTGGAGAATAAATATATATTCAAAGTAAATTAATTAATCTAAACCTTTATCATAACTGTATGTCACAATTTAGTAATGGTGATATTTACACAATAAAACCAAAACCACTGCTTTCTCAAATGTAAGATTTTTGACTTAGTTCTACATGGTTTAAGACGATCCAATTGTTATGAGGAAGGAAAACCTTTTTATTGGTTTAATGATAAAAATACTGTGAGTAAAAAGCTTCATGGCTTCTTGTTCTAACCAATCTCAGCACTCAGTAGAGGCAAAAACTGTTCAATAAAATAGAAGAAATTCCCTTAGGAAACACTCTTGCCATAGATAAGTTTTAAGATTTTCACGGCCAAAAGCATTTTCGTTATTTGTTTTTGGGGTGTTATGCCGTGTTGCGCTACCTCCTTCTTTAGCCAACGTTTCGGACGTCGTTTACCAGATCTGCCCTGATGATGGACACTGCAATGATGTCCGAAACGTTGGCTAAAGAAGGAGGTAGCGCAACACGGCATAACACCCCAAAAACAAATAATGAAAAAAACTCTTGCCATATTTCATAGAAAAGCAAATTTTTGCATTGCACTGGTGCGGACTAGGTTAGTAGTTTAGACTGACCAAAAAGCATACACATTATAGTTGAGTAGAGTACATTAGTGAGTGGCGCATTGGAAGATGAACGGACTGCAACACAGATAATTAAATAGGCTAATTAAGCTGATTGTAATGGATATTTTAGAAGAGGTAGAAGGAGAAATTAGTAAGATGAAAAAAGTAAAGAAACTATGGACACAAAAATGGATTAACAGAAAAAAAAATTCAGTGTAGCATCTTTGCTCCGAGAAAACTTTTCTGCAGCTACTAATGAACTCTACTAAAACAACGGGTTTGATTGTTGAATCAGTGAGCAGGAGCGGTGGCGGGTGCTACCCGCCTGAAAAAATAGAACAAAATGAATTGACTATGCTAAACCAGACTAAACTACCCTACTAAATTTATGGTGTTCGGAGATATGTTAAGTAATTAAATTACTAGCTACTCAACTAAACTACTAGCCTAGTCGGGTGTTTATAGAATTCTATTGTGAATGGAGCATTATTGATGTACATAGAGAAAACTTATACTAAAATACAGAATTATGTGAGTTGTGTGAGGTATTTATTTTGTAGGAAACAAAGCAAGTACAAGTTCAGTGAGTGAGTTATACAGGGTGTCCGGGGGTATAGTGCATTAACTTCGGGAGGTGATTCTACATGATAGTATAAGTAAAAAAGATAAATAACTTTTTTCGAAATTCCAACTTATAGGGGTAGTTTTGTGGTAAAAAGATAAAATTAGACCGGTATGTGCAGCCAGCATTATTTTCCGCTGTTAAGATACGGGCCATTCACAATGATTTTATTTCCACAATCGTGACCGGTAGGCTCTTAGCAAGTAAAATCGTACCTCACACAAAGGATTTTTAGCAGGTACATCTTTTTGTATGGGAAAAAAATGTTTGAATTTCGGAAAAGTTGTTAATCTTTTTTACTCCTACCATCATGTAGAATCGCCTCCCGAAGTTAATGCACTTTACCCCCGGACACCCTGTATAGCAATATGGATACATTATTTAGTAATCTAGGTGTTGCCAGCTACGTTCAGTGTAACAATCATAATCCAAGGAATTCAGTTCATTATCAAACTCATAAGATGATATTCGGTTGGGTTGTAATATGGGCAGTGGCGGCGTAAAGGGGGACGGAGGGGGCGGTCAGCCCCGGGTGCCAAGCACCAAGGGGTGACAATGACAACTCACTCGTACAGTCAAAGAATGCGCACAAAATCTCATTCTGTAAAAACACATGAGTATCAATAAATAACTAACTACTATCTAGCTACTCACATACTAATATCATATTTTGAAACGCATGGCAACTATATTTTCTTTTTTTTTCGAATGTAATTTCTAATTCCCTAAAATAATGAATTCATTTTGCGCTTGGTCTGATCTTATACCGCGCGCAACATCGAACGCGGTGGGAAACATTAAAGAAAAATGTAGGCGTGTCCGTTAAACGACAAAGACAAGATGGAGTAGTGCTCATCACGGCGCTGTTAAACCACTGAAGAATAATTTTGAGAAGCTTGTGTCAACACTCGAATAGATGTGTGGTCCCACCACCAGCAAAGAAAGCTTCGAAACAAGAGAAGCAGCATCAACACTCACACCAGCTTTGCGTGAATTCAGTTTTCTATGCTATCTTTCCTTTCGGTATGAACGTGTGAAGTCCTAGAGGAAGTTAATCAGACAAAAAAGTGTATACAAAAATCTTGCCTATCATTGGAAAAGTGTGTGATTAAAATTAAAGCTCTTAAAAATTTTCTTCAAAATCAGCGCAACCAAATAGTGGAAAAGGCTATTTGTACGCAAAAAAAAAATCGAGTACTTAGACATTCCGATTGAAGGAGAAAGAGGAAGGAGGAGATTTCAAAAACGTATGCCTGGAGAAATGGACCGAGATGCTGCACTAACATTACCAGAGGAGCTGCAGAGAGCAATGTTAGAATGTCACAATAGATTTTACGAAGAACTAGACCATCTTTGTACGGCAATGGATTTTATTCTGGTTACATTTAGTGTTATTCAGCCTAAAACGTTGGTAACGCATCACCAGAAGAAGATCTTCGTGGAATGGTTGCAAATCTGTTAAAAAAGAGTCAGGGAAATCAATTTTGGTAATGTGATAGAATATTTTAGTAAAGTAAAGTCTCGTAAGCATGTTTAGTATTTTTTTTTTTTTTTGGGGTGCTCAATACAAAACGGCCCCGGGTACCAATCTACCCTACGCCGCCACTGAATATGGGCAGTATTTTAGTATGTCATTATACCTTGATCTCATTTGTTGTACCGCTCCTGGAGGTAGATGACCAGAGACCACAGATATATTGACTCCAGCCTTTTCAAATATTCTTCCGTCTTGCATTACGCAGGTGATGCCCCCGCCACCCTCTTCCCTTTGCCATTTATCCACCACAAACTTAGTTTCCTGAAAAGAAAGAAATGAGCATTTGGGTGAAAATACTGTACATTTTTTCCAATACAGCCAGCATTCAATAATATTTTGCCAGAATGAGATACCAAAGTGTACGTAAAGGGCTTAAACTTTATTATAAAGAGACTAAACGTTATTACCTTTATTAATTGGACTGGACTACAGTCAAAAGAGTAAGTAAGTAAGTAAGTATTAAATGGGAAATAGCACAAAGGGCCTATGGCCTGACAAGGACTCCAGATACTAATATCTACAGCCTGTATGTCGGACGAATATCTACAGCTCATATGTTGGACTAATATCTACGAACTTCAGAGTGTGGACTAATATCTACAGAGCTAAGGTCGGACGAATATCTATGACGGTCAGAGTGGTGACTAATATCTCTATGGAGCGTAGGTTGGACTAATATCTACAGAGGGCAGCTGAGCAAGAGGTTGTACGGAAAAGCATAAATTACTTCAATTACGTAATTACTAATTACGTAAAGGCTTAAACATTTAGAGTATGTACATGAAGTTTTTGCATAATATTACTTATTTTGTTTACGAGGACAATAATTTATTGAACAAACATGAGGGTCATAATACAAAGATATTTATTTATTTCGAAATACATGGCACCACAACCTAACCTAACTGACATAGAAATGGTCATGGTAATAGACTAAATAATTTAGATGCACTTGAAATAAAGAAAGCTGTTAAAACAAAAACCCAAATCCTTAATAATCAGCTAAATGTGTCCAATAGTCCGATATTAGGGATTTTTTCATACATAAATACATTAATTAAGTTTTTTAAACTGCATACGCAATATTACATTATTCCAATATGCTATACATAATTGCAAATCCAACCTCTGCCAGTGCTGTAGATATTCATCCACACTTTGGTTCTCATAGATATTAGTCAGCAGTTTGAGCTTTAGATATTCGTACGCACTTTGGTTCTCACAGATATTAGTCCAATTTGTTCAGTTTATGGAATTCCTGTAGATATTAGTAGATACCTCCCCTGACAAGAACTAAAATCTCCTTGCAATAATGCAAAACATGGTTTTACTAAAGCTTTAATTGCAAACTTGGTTTTCGTATTGTCGGGAGGTTCACTACTATTTTTTTTTTAAAGTTTTTATTCCAGAAAAAAGAAAATTACATTTTACGTTTACATTTCAACTTTACTCACTTTCATTATATTGTTGATTAATAAACACAAAAATGATATACATATATTCTTTTTAATGTACAGTAGTTATGTGTGTAGTGTTAAAACGTATGTTATCGTGTTGTTATGTAAAGTGTGTGTACTTGAGACGTTTTAATGAATTCTGTTTTTGTATGTGTGAGTTTATTATTTATTTTGTATATTATAAGGAGATGTGTATTATATTCGTAAAGTTTTCTTAACCCGGCGACAGTACAGTTGGGTCAATTTGACCCGCGCCATTTTAAAATTAGCTTATTTCTTAGAATTTTTGTGCGACGTTGCCACACTTCTCAGTAGCTGGAGCTAACAATCTCCCCTGGCTAATGCTGTTCAGTGTTGTAGCGTCCGCGACGGTGGATAGACGTGGCTTAACCCGAAAAAGGTAAATATGACCCAACCATACATTTCGTGTCGTAATTTCGCGCCAATTAATAACTAAACATTACATTCGACAATTGGTTCACCAGCTATGAATTAGTAAACCCCTTGCTTCAAGAACACAAACTGACATCTGTACGCACTGTTTGCAAAAATAAAAGACAAATACAGAAAATTTTACAAAAATCAGGGGAAAAGAAATAAACTCGTCGAATTTTGGTGTTCAGAAAAATATCGCGATAGTTTCATATATTCCGAAAAAAAAAAATAAAGTGGTTTTACTTATGTCGAGCTTGCATCATGATGACAGTATTGATACATCTACCGGTGACAAAAAAAATCTGAGATAAATACATTTTATAATGTGACAAAATGTAAAGTATATTATATATATATACTCCACCAAAAGGTGGAGTATATAGAGTTTATTATTCGTAGTCCTACTATAGATTTAATTCATATATATGATATTAGTTCACATTTTGAGAAAAAAAAATAATGTTTTATTTAAATTTTATATCTTCAAGACAGAGGTTGTCTATTTTGTTAAAATTTTACTATACTTTTATAAAAATGTCATTAAAAGTTTGTTTTATATGAAGTTGTTTTATTTTACCCAAAATCTCGTAAACAAAATAGTTTTTAATCAAATTATTGCAATATGTTACTAAATTTCGTTAAATATTGACATCAAAGCCAGTTTTTAATTCGGGTCTCCTAGACCCAACCCTACTATCGTTGTTACATATTTTAACTGTGCTGACGCCGGGTTAATGTTGACAGTTTTGTTTCCATGTATAATTATTGGATTTTCTGATTCAGAAGTGATTTGTTTTTAATTTAACTTTATGAGTAAAACCTCAAATTGTAAAATCTAATTAAACGAAGACAATATAAGCGAAACTCAATCAAAAATCTGGAAACAGAAAAATCAGAAAAAGATATTGACACCTCTGGGACTCGAACCCAGGACCTCTTGCTTTCCGGGCAAACGCGCTAACCACTACGCCACGGTGTCGATAACAAATTCGGTCATTTTTAACTGTATCATACTTCGACTAAGAACCACCCATACTATCTTCATTTTTCTCAATGCATATATTATTGGTTACTATCTTTATGTATGATTGCAAGATTCAAACCCGAACTAAATGCTCTCTAGATAGTGTCTGGATAAATCTTTATCCATTTTATTAAATATGCGACATCTATTGACATTTCTGCAAGTCTAGGATGAATATTTTTATTTTTTAAATTTAACTTTATGAGTAAAACCTCAAATTGTAATATTTAATTAAACGAAGACAATATAATATAAAAAATGACCGAATTTGATATCAACACCGTGGCGCAGTGGTTAGCGCGTTTGCCCGGAAAGCAAGAGGTCCTGGGTTCAAGTCCCTGAGGTGTCAATATCTTTTTCTGATTATTCTGTTTCCAGATTTTCGATTGAGTTTCGCTTATATTGTCTTCGTTTAATTAAATATTATGATTTTTTTTTATCAGCTTGTTTGGAATTACCTAAAATTCATTCAAGTATTTTTCATACTCATTTCCCCAGATTTCAATCAAGTAATTTAAATGTGAATGTACTAGGCTATAATATAAACCTTTTTAAAATTTATTTGGTATTAGATATGATAAACAGCGAGGGGGTGATTTTATCTTTAATATCTTGAATATGACGTTTAAATATTAGGTTCTTATCAATGCACAGTCCGAGATATTTTTCCTGTATCAGGATTTGCAATGACATATTATTAACCACTCAGGTATTTTGCGATTGTGCAACGAACTGTCAGATTTATAAAAACTTTTGAGTTATTTCCGCTTTGCAATTAAAACTCTATAAATGAAATATTTCTGAACGTAGCATAACGTAAACATAAAAAAATTGTAAAAATGACTCATATGATGTTTTTATGTGAAAATGGTACTAAAATCATGGATTATGTCAAAAAAAAAACACTTCTTCTATTTTATAAATGTATAATAGACAATTCAGTCACCTCACTTTATCACAATTTCATACAATAATATTTAATAAAAAATTAACAATGTCTAACGGCACGTAGGCGATTTGGCAGGTGAAAACTGTTTCTATAAAATAAGTCTTTTTTATGTACTTCTATGGACAACTTTGAATAGAGATGTGAAGTTTGAGTCAATATTGATGTTCTAATTTTGTTTTAGGGTTGTCACTAGAACAATAACAGAGTTATAACGATTTCTGTGGGAACACACGCATTAGCGTGAAAACTCGCTTATTGTACTTCACTGCTATTGTTATATTGTCGTGTAAACACGCTTACGGGTCGGAGTGGTTAACCACGGTTTGCAGAAAACATATTCGCCGAGAAAATAAGTATAATAACTCATGTTAGATGCGATTTCGATAAGTTTATGTTCTTACTCTGTCTTCTTCTGCCTCCAAAGCTCTGCAGAACTCGGCCTGGATTCTCAATATCATCAGTTCCATTTTAGACTTCATGTCATTGGCGTTCTTCTTCAGGTCTTCAACGGGAGTGATCGGTGACGCCATAAAGCTGTCATAGTCAACTGCCCCTCGCGCCATGTGGACGGTGCCATCTTTCTTCAGAAATGCGTAAGTTACGAAACCGGTGCCTAAGACAATTCCAAAACGCCTGAAATAGAAAAATATTTAGATTATTAACAACAAACTACATATTATTAAAAAAGATGCACCATCTCTATCTTTGAACTGACACGGACGAGTGCAATTAGTTTTCGATGAAGAAGAATATAGTAAAATCATTTAGTTTTTTTTTTGAGCCAGTGAGACTATGGCATCAACAATTGGGGTATGTTATGAGGCTGAAGGTAGTGGGGAGGGGAAGGAGATGGGGAAGAGGAAGTTAGGAAAGTACCTGGCTATTCAGATCTGGTCACCAAACACGGCTAAAGCCATTTCAAGCAAGGTTTCAATTCTGAATAGTGGTCTTACACCGGGGCGATACTAAGAGTATCTTCCACTTTGGAACGTGCCGCAAATATACTGTATATTATTTTAAGTGAATTAATCGTCCAAGTCTTGGCGGTTGCGTGTTGGGCCGATCGGGAGTGGCAGGTTGAGGGAGACTCTTTGAACTCTGCAGCAGGACTCTCTCGACCCATTGTCTTGCACCGTAGTGGAAGGGATGGATTCATATGCCATTCACTTGTGGACACACGGACCCTAGATTAGTACTCACCCCTCGTACCCTTTTATCTCGATCTCTCCTTAAAAAGACTTATTTTGCATAAGGGCGGTGTGCAGGTAATGTAAAAATAAATAAAATTAATATTATTAGTAAAACCCCTTTGAGTATCAATTCATGAAAATATTTAGATGTAAAAGTATGCAAAATAACAGAAATAGTAAAAAAAAACCCTGCATTTTTTATCTTTTGAAATTGTTTGGCCTACTTGTACCTTTGCCACAGTGACATAATATTGGTTCATGTCGTTTTCCTATCGGTTTATAAGTTTTAACACATTTTGTTTTTAACGAATTAATTAAAACGTGTTTTTAAGAATTCTGTACATTTAAGTAAACGTTTAAATACTCTTATACGTTGAAAATCGTGCATCGTTGCAAACTTCCAAAATATTTGAGAAGTCTTCTGACAGTCATTGGATTTTATAAACAATGTGAAAATACATTTTTATCGTAAATAACATAAAAGAAAACGTATCAGTGAAGCATTGGCGATGTAGAGTTATGATTTTTTAATTAGATTGATTCGTATTGGAATCGTATCAGAATAAATACGTGGAGTTATAAAATGACAGATAACTAACCTCAATCCGTCTCTTCGGGTGAAATGGTAGGCGCTTAACGAACCCAACGTTTTAAAAGTACTCGCAAAAGTTTTTGAGAACATTTTTGTGTTGTAATTAGCGTATTTAGTAAATCTTGATGATCAATAAACAAAAAACCACATAGTTTCGTAGTTTCTACCGGTTTTAGGACAATTCAATAGAGCCTGTTGCAAATAAAAAGTTTGAAGTTTCAAATCAGCTGTTTGAGTTTTGGGCGGCGAACAAGAAGATAAGATTTTCACAATCAGAGTGGCAATAACAAGTTATGTTCGTCCCTCTCTCTCGCAGGCCAGATGGAACAAGTAGTTCCCAGGTAGGTGCGAGAGCGGCAGCGGGCGGAACACCTTGGCGCGCAGCAGTGCGCCTGTCAGAGTGATATTGATCTCTCATTACGACCGCATTGCCGTACATTAAGTTTCTGCCGAGAGCTCTCATTCGTTTCAGGCAACCGTTCTAAGTCTGAAGTGCGGTACAATTCTTCGGTCTGTTTACATTTTATAATCGTAATATCGAAAAAAAATATCAGTTCGATTCGGAGCCATTTTGAATATTTGTCACTTTCCGCGCCTTGTTCCACAGAGGCAGAACCCCGTTGCGCCCACACGTCACTGGACCGTGGCGCAACGGTGACGAGCGGTAGATTGGGAAGCGAAGTACGGCCGCCGTGGTGGTCGCCGGTTGTTGTGCGCAAAAGCGGGAGAGAGCGCGCGACGTTGGGCTGTTCTGACAGCGCACCGCGAATCGGTATGCTTTCGCTAGGATCCTGCCAAAAGTAGCCAAGAGTTCAGCAGCGGGGCACGGCGGCAGAGCGCAGAGCGGTCGCGTAGCATCCGCGAGTGTCATGTTGTGATATGAGCACTGAGCCCTGAGCTGTTCCGACTATCACACAAAGAGAACTCTATCGTGATACTAACCATCTGTCGTCGCGTGCCGACACAACTCCTGGTCGCGTTGCGGCGGTAGCGGGCTCTGACAGGCGATACGAGCTGGAGAAATGAAGAAGTTCACGTTCAAAGGGGTGCTGGATGGCTTCCGCAGTACCGTGCAGCCTCCGACAAGGGGAGCGGATCAGGAAATCCAGGAGACCCTGCGTCCCGAGCACTTCCAACTCAAAAAGGTACAAAACAAACACTTTCAAATATCCCGCTCTTTTCTTAGTAATTCCGCGTTATTTTTGACACTATTTATTTTGATTACATTACATACGATTACATAGTATATACAATACAATGTAATACCATGTAACTGACCTTCATATTATGCATTATCTTTTCCAGTTTGATTCTTTCACGACTTATTTTGTTCCCCGAATTTACGCAGCGATATACAAAACATTTTATCGTAGCCAATTTGTCGATAAAGAAGATAATAATTTGTAAAAGTTCGTAGAGGAAACTAACACGTTAGAATATTGACAGATGATTCGCGGTGGGATTGGTTCACTTTACGTTGAATGTACATCTGCAGAACACAATATTATTATTGTACTGTTAGAATAATAATTAGTTTAGCAGGCCAATTTAATAAATGAATATTAGGTATATCACAATGTGCACTATTCTTATCACATTATGATAATGCATTAGCTAACATACCATACGTGACTCTGACAAACGAATTCTCGCTAATAGGTGAACGTCAGTAGGTATTCATAATTATTTCAATTCACGTACGCTGATTTTACCGACCAATCAAATTATAGGTGTGCTGTACATACCCACTATTCGTAATTTTTATCTAATTCAGAGAACTATGACTTTTTTGTGTACATTTCCTCCAAGTATGAAAATAATAGTATTTTTCAGTATGCGAGCGGGTCCTATAGAGGCCTCTCTTTATCTCTCTGTTTTGTTGTGAACAACTTCAATGTACCTATCGTAGATCAGGAATATATAGTAAAAACTGCCTTTAGCCCAATTTGTTACAAATTTACATTTAAGTTAAAGCAAGAACAGATGAAAAATTACTAACAGTAGGAATTTAATTAATAAATAATGACCTGAAATTAAGTAAGCTAAAACAGTTTTATTAAAAAATACTATATTTTTACTTATACAGCGAAACTCTCAAGAAAATATAAGATAAAATTCAAGAAAAAAACAAGCTGCTCAAGAACAGAACAAGAAAATCCACACATTATCATCTTATATGTGTATAACTAATAGGCCACTTGCATCACATTTTTTTAAATTTTTTTCCGGTTTAGACAAATATTCTAAGACATTCTGTATTTTTATTTTTTTTTTTAATCGTATTTTTGAAACCCTGGGGATTTTTTTAAAATTTCAAACCGAAAAATCAGACCATTTTTTATAAACCGGAAAGACGGGACATAATTTTATAGGTGTGAAAAAACGATAATTACATAGCCGAAAAACATTTTAAAAAAAGAACGTTTTCCACACGAATGGTACAGTAGAATAACGAGGCATACCAAAAATATTACATCTCATAAATATTTTTTTCTTTGATCCTATTGATTGATCATAAATCATTATAATGTACAGCGTCTATATTACTAAATTCAATGTAATATACTTGAACTTGTAAATTGTAATAATAATAAGAATATTATAAAATTTTATTTTGTTAAAATCACCACCATAATCATTATACCTCTAAAACATGTACCGACATCATCTTCACGTTCTGAAGAGAACCCCGTACCCATTACATCTGTCAAAAAATCAAATCAAATGATAAGTTCGCAGAGAACAAACAATAAATCTAGTGAACGAATTAAAAAATTCGCCTGAAATCAAAGTGATGCCATATAAAAAAATAAATCAGTGTGGAATTTTATAAAATTAATAGGAACATTTTCGGCGACGGGACATTTTCATGTAGTGACGTCACGAGCCCAAATAATGGATTTATTTATTAAAAAATAAAACAAACTGTACATTTCTCAAAAATTTTACTTACATTTTCGTAATCTTAGTAAAAAACTCTATCCACACGATTTTTTCCAAGTCGTTATGAAGTCCATGCAAGTGGCCTATTGCGCTTAGATTAATAAAAAATCCTGAATCATTGTACACAATTGCAACGGTCCAGCGACGGGTTTAGCTTATAGGTTTTGCCCATTCCTTACGGTTAATCCATTTAAAGATAATATAATATATTTTAACATCATTGTAGTAATCGTGTAAATATAATATAGTAATAATAAAAACAATATAATCCCAAATAGGTTTATATTAAATTAAACCAATTTGCAATGTTTAAATAATTTTATGTAATATTTTTTGTACTAGGAAAAAATGGAAATAAATGAGTTTAAATTTGTGATTTTTTAATAATATAAATAAATATCTGCAACTAACTATGATGTTAAACACATGCTTTTCCTCCAATCATTTTCAATTTTCCACTAATCTAAAACAAGAACTTAAATAGAAATTTTTTTAATACAATTTTTTTGAAAATATAGTAGCTACCTACCTCACCATAATTAATTAACAAATCACAATGATAATCGAAAAATATTTCAAGAAGAAAAATAATAGATACTAATAATCTAAATAAAAATATGTAAAAGATCAAGATACAGAAAGAATTAGACTGTCCTAGTTACGACTGTTATTTTTATTTTTCTGTGTCTTGTTATTTTTCATATTTTCGTTTGGATTATTAGTGTTTCTTCATCTTCAATGATATATTATTTTGATGGGAATAACCTTCAAAAGTTATGAAAAAAGAGTTAACAAATGGCTAGAAAATTTGCTACAAACCGATTAAGTGTATAAGTTAATAGTTTTCGAAAAAAATGCAAAAACTGAGTACCTACCTAATATGTAAGTAATGAAGAATAGTTTTCTATAAAAAATCGAGTGCAGTTCACACGCGGTAGAAGTGAAGCCTTCACCCACACAATCTCAACCAATAGGAGCCTTGAAAAGTGAGCTCATAATCAAAGCGGCCAATGCGCGCAGCTTGACTGAGCGCGACGCTTCGTAGGTACTGTACGAATCTCATTCTCTCACAGGCTAAATCCTACAGATGTCTCTTTTTAGTGTCACTCGTTTCCGTTTCATCGAGTTTCAAATCACAACGGTGCTAAATAAGTTTTCACTTCAAAAACATATTTATAATCTGTCTATAAATGGGTTCGTGCTGTTTTTAACAAGATAGCTTCAATACACTTGTTCAGGCTACGCAAACATTTATTTTGTAAACAAAACTGACAACGGGACCACGATTATTATCCAATACCTACCTACTATAGTCTGTCAAAAAAAAGTAGAAAATATATGAGGGCGCCACTGTTGATCAAATGGCAATACTAAACACATAACTCATGGTGTTAAAGTAAAGCTATGTAACCTACATTTTCATAAAAAATTAAAAAGGCATAATTGTGGAAAAAATATTTTTTCATTGCAGTATAGTGATACCCGCCGATCTCAAAATTAGAATTGAATATAGGTATATTATTATTATACCTTTGCAATTTTGTGTTAACATAATGAAGAATAACTATAATGTAATAAAATATAAAGCACAGGTTAGAAATTGCTCACATTTATTTAATACTAGATAAAGTACTTAGCATTGCCTGGGCTTTAGATCATGTCTCTAATTTTAGATCTGAATATATTTAACTAATTCAGATCTAAAAGTAGTCTAACTAAACTCACCATTAGTGATTCTTCCTTTCTATCTATTGTTAAATTCAAATTTATGTTAAATTAAATTAAAGCAAATCGCTTTATTAATCACCTTTTAATAAAATTTATGTCATGAAGAAAAAATGTTTTTTAAAATGTGGTTTAGTGTGTTCTACACATTCAGTGTCATTGCACTTCAAATAAATATTTGACAGTTAAATTGGTGTTGCCAGTCTACAAATTTAGTAGTTCCAGTTTTTATATTTTCTACTCTATTTTGACAGACTACTACAGCTGGTTAGATCGTACAAAACATTGAGCCGCTGGAAAAATTATCGACTGAAGTTTTGCAATCTCTCAAACAATTATACGATTTCTTGGCAAGTCGCCATTTCTTTATGAATTTCTTATCTTCTCTGTTGTTATTTATTATTGAGTCATTTAAGATACAGAGGTAATATTGATTGAAAATTGTTTGGGAATGTTTTAAATGATATCGATTATGAAATTTACTTGTGCAATGCAATGTTACCGCATAAGGAAGGTTGACTTGATCAATTTTTGTTAAGCCCAAATTAAATGGTACATTTTATACATAGGTATTTTGCTTAGATTTTTTTTAAATGGATAACTGTTTGATAAAATACACAAAACTTTCCAATGTGTAATTAACTGACTATTTTAAAGATAGCGATTGGTAGGTAACTACTTTATGTATTAACACTGATTAGATATTATATTAATGTAGGAAATATTTTAATAGACATTTATCAACATATTCACCAAACAAAAGTGAAAAAAACTTTTGTTTCGTGATTTTTTCTCGAAAAATATAAAATAAGTAAAAACCTTATTTCCCTAAATTGTGATCGGACACATTTTTGGTTCCATGATAGTAGATCTTCGACAGTTGGTCCCCCGGCGCTGTGTAAAATATGCAGTCGGCAAAAAAACGGTAAACCTTTTTTTTTTATTGTTTTTATTTCTTGCTAGAGCAATCCTGATGAGTTACAGAACTCATTTTAGGACAGGAGGAACATACAAATCATGGGTGGGAGGAAATAGTTACAATTTTACATAGGAATTTGGATATTAAAATATAAGATTCACATACAATATAGAAGAAAAATAAAAGACAGGTTGAGTAGAATAAACAGCAATGGAAAACAATTAAAGAAAAAGGGAACAAGGTTATACAGATATGGATGATTACAACTTAATGGAAAAGAATAGAAGAGAAAAGAAACAAGACAATTGAACATGACAAGAAAATTACAAAGTTTCATCCTTATACATACTTAAAAAATATTCTTTTAAAGCATTACTCTGATTTTTTTTATTTTGCTGGATTCCCTTGTACATATCTGGTAGCGAATTATATAGTGTATAGGCAACATAGTTCAGAGATTTTATCCCATATTTTGTAGTGTGTGTTTGAGGTATGCGGATTTTATTGCTATTTCGAGTATTGTGAGTGTGGATGTCTTGATTGTAAAGTGGTTTGATGTTAGTGTGAGTTGATTGTTGGGTAATTTGTAGGATGGTGCTTGTGATTTCATGTTTAGGAAGGACTGTGATTGGAAGAATACCGGAAACTGAATAGATGTCTCTGACATGGGTGTCCCATGGAAGTCCAAAAACATTTCTGAGTGCTCGGTTTTACACCACCTGCAGATCAGACCTACTTACACAAAACGTAACTAAGTGTCCCCGAAGGTAGTAGAGAGGATATACCGCCGAATAATAAAAGTATCAAATATATTTTCATTCAAATGCATCAAGATAAAATTCTTAGTCTACACTACCCATTTTGTACGTACATAATAGCGTATCAGTAAAAAAAAAATCGACCCTGTAAATAAATTCGCTTGATTTCCACATCAACATATTGTTAAGGTATTTTTTAAGTTGATTTTAGGTTTAAAACTGATAAATAATGCACAAAAATTATTAATAATTATAATTATTTTATAATAATTGGGGGGCCAACTGTCGGTTGACCAAAATTTTTAAATGTATTATCTTTTCAATAGTCGATAAAAATAAATATTCATTCCTAAAAATGTTTGGAAGTGTAAACTTTATGTACATTCGAACATTTGAAAATGGTTTTATTCCACCTATGTCGAGGAAAATTATTTCAAACTAGCTTTTTCCCGCGGCTCCGCTCGCATGGTGTAAGGGGGGGCTCCCACTCCGCCTCCTCCACCTCCCCTTCTCCCCCCTCTCACCGCCATCCCTCCTCCCTCCCCCCTCCTCCTCCCCCTCCTCCTCCCCTCCCCCCTCCTCCCCCCCTCCCCCTCACCCCACCCCCTCCATTCCCTCCCCCCTCCACCCCTCTCTCCCATCTCTCCCTTCCTCCCGCTTTACATACATTCAGTTTTCAAACCTCGCGTGCCTCCTATAGTAATTTTTTATACAAATTTCATAATGCCAGAGCTCACCGGAAATTTTATAAAAACCTTGTCCTGACAATAACGAACCCACAAAAAAAGAATTATCCAATTTGGTGCATTCGTTCGAAAGTTATGCACTTAGCAACACATTTAGCGATTCATTTTTATATATAAGATAAACAAAAATCAAAAAATTAGGAGGCGTTTTTGGTTTAATTTGATAGAGAAACTAGGTGTGACAAGACAATTTCAACCATATGCCCACCAGCGCAAGGAAAGCGTGATTTACGAAGGTTTTTCCGGAGAACATTGTCTTAATAAAAGAAAAGTGAATGAAGTGTTTAAAATCGATGAATTATGTTGTTGTCGATTGCCTGCTTTGCTTCTTTAATTCCAAACTTAATCTTGACGACCTCCGGAGGTTGCAGGTTCGAATTCCAGCGTGCACAGAAAAGTCTTATTTTACATTTTGTTAATATCAATAAATATATCTTTATCTTTACCAAGTACAAAATGAAGTCGCTCACGCTGATGTGCGTGCGCTTAGATATTTTAAACTACGAAACGGATTTTCATGCGGTTTTCACCAATAGATAGGGTGATTCCTAAGGAAGGTTTTTAGGTATATAATTTGTCAAGATTTTGAGTAAGTGGCAGATGGCATTGGTTATAAAGGTTTCGTTAGCCACAGCAACGCGTAGCCGGGTCTGCTAGTGTTATATATATCTAATATTTGCAGCACGTTCTAGAGTGGTATACATATCGCCCTGGTAAAAGACCACCAGTAAGAATCGAAACGTTGATTAAAATGGCTTAAGCCATGTTTGATGATCAGATCTGAGTAGCCAGGTTCCTCTTCCCCATCTCATCCCCTTCCCCACTCCCTCTTACCTCATCGACATACCCCAATGCTTGAGGATAGGTACCATTGCATTACTGGCTCCGCCCTGTTAAAAGATCAACATTCAGAATCGAAACATGGGTGAGCAGATCTGAATAGCCAGGTATTTCCCAACCTTCCTCTTCACTATCTCATTTCCTTTCCCACTCCCTCTAACCTCATCGACGTACCCCAATAATTGAGGATGCCAAAGCCTCACTGGCTCCGCCCTGGTAAAAGACCGACCATCAGTGGTTGTTTGGTGATCAGATCTGAATAACCAGGTATTTCCCAACCTTCTTCTTCGCCATGGGTGGCCAACCTTTTCAGCAGCCGGGCCAGATTTTAGAAATTAGATTTCCTACCGGTCCGCACAACAAAATTTATTTGATTATTCAAAGATATCAAGAAATATATTGTTTTTTTTAAGATGATGTAACCAAAATCAGAATCAAACATATTTATTACATTAGAGTTGAGCAACACAAAAAAAAAATAAGCAAAATATAATAAATAGAGACGTGTGATTTTGTTTGTCAGAACTAAGTGCATCAATGTTGATGTTGTTGATACAGTACGCAAACAGTTTTTCAAATGCTCACCAGTGATCGTGTTCTCATTTGAGATTTAATATGCTTCATTCGACTAAAAATCTGTTCACACGTCAAGTCTTCAAATAGCGAAATCATCAAATGCAGAATATTTGTCCTTGTCCAAATATTTATTTATTTATTAACGCTATAAATATACCATAAATACATATTACATGTCACAAAATATTAGTTGTAGTTACATAAGAAATAATTATAAAAAAGAGTTAAGTTAATTGTGGCATTTGATTAAGAAATGACACAAAGGGCTACAATTATATTCAATACAATACAATACAATTATAGTATAAATAAAATTAATATTGATTGAAGATATATGATAGAATAGCCTTCTTGTACCTAGCTTCCGTGCAGTTAAATAGATCCGCCACATATGCGTATCTATTACTAACTTCATGTAATCTAGGTAAAAGCGAGTGTTTCGTGTACTCAGTTCTGTTGTTGTTATATTGAAACAAGATTTTGGAGCGAGTTGCTCTACTGGGTATATGAAATTCGATGAGCTTAGTTAAATCAGGACTGTCTATTTTACCATTTACAATTTTGAACATAAATATTAAGTCGGATATAATTCTTCGATCTTAGAGTTTTAATAAATTTAATTCTTTCATCAAGTAGTTATAATTTATGTTTTCAATGGGAATACCGAGTTTAAAATTTATATGTCTTAGAAATTTGTGTTGAATTTTTTCGATTGTATCTGAATGTAATTTAAAATGGGGGGACCAGATCGAGGAGTTATATTCGACTTGACTACGTACTAAGGATGTATACAAAATTTTTAAAGTTGAAATATTCCTAAAACCTCTGGTATTTCGAAGAATGAAGCCAAGTATTTTTATTCCTTTATTAGTGATTCTGTTTATATGGGATATAAAGTTTAATTTTGAGTCGAAAATTATGCCCAGGTCATTAATTTCTTCGACAGAGGTAAGGGTAGAGTTGTTAAGTAGGTACATACGGATGAATTATTGGTTGACTTATTCTGTAAAATCTTATTGAATGACACTTATTTATGTTCAGAAAAAGTTTGTTAAGAGAACACCAATTAATTAACTTGTTTAAATTATTTTGTAGACAGATACAATCTTCGGCCGTTTTAATTATTTTAAAAATTTTCAAATCATCTGCAAAAAGCAACACGTTTACATCTTTATCAAATATATCAACAATATCATTTATAAACAGTAAAAATAAAATTGGGCCTAAATATGTTTTGTAAAACTCTTCCAAACCAACCTGATTGAATTTCTCCTTTAACTGTGATTGTTTGTTAACACTTATATACCATAGAAGAACTTGTCACGATAGTCGAATCAATGTACTGAGATACTTCCATTTATGAGATATTATACGAACTACGCATGTTGGAATGTTCTTGTGGTGGTTTTATATACACTAAAAGAAAAAAAAGTGTGCATATGCTCCGCGGGCCACAAGTAGACACCCAACGGGCCGCATGCGGCCCGCGGGCTGCGGTTTGGCCACCCTTGTTCTATGCCATCTTCTTCCCTCCCCCACTGTTTTCAGCCTCACAAATTGATGATCGGCCTCCTGACTGCCTTTGGCAGCAGCCGGTAGTTCTTGCGCGATATGCTTTGATTCAAATTATAAAAGAAAAAGAAAAGTATCAATTTATAACTGAAAACCGTACTAGACATAAATATATTTTTTCATGCCCAAAATTAAACACTTCCTTCGCACAAAATTATTATACTTATCAAGGAAGACTTATTTTCAACCGATTACCGGATGAAATTAGAAAAATTAATGATAAAATCCCATTAATAAACACTGTTAAAAAATATTTCAAAGATAATCTCAAAAAAAAAAAAAGTTTCCGACTAATCTAATCTCAAGAATAACTTATAACTCAGTTACCAAGTGATACTCCGTTCTTCAAATAAGTTAAATTTTGTTTTGTTTTCAACAACTAATTACAATAATTCTAGATACATTATCCTAATAGTAAAATTGTTTATTAGTAGATAAATACCTATAATTACATATCACCGAACTTACAACTTATTTTTTTTTACATTCACATTGTAATTTAAGAACTTATAACATATTATAGCATAAAAAATGTACACTACTCTTCCAGACACAAGCTAATGCTTCTATGGAAGAGTGGTATTAACATATTTTAACAAGAACTTGTACGCAAATTATTACACCATCTAAATGTATATTATATTTTATATGCTAAAATAAAAAAAAAAAATAATAAAAATATTCACATTAAAAACGATATCTTTCCTCAAAATATAATGATAATTTCTCGTTTGCCAGATTATACGGTATGATAATATACCAGCCCGCATAAACCGGGCATCTGGTATTTGTGATGTCACAGCGTTTTCAATGTTGCGCATATCAATCAGTTCTATTTGGGAGTGTTTTTATTATTACGGCATACAAAGTAATTATCTCTATTGGCAGTTGTCCAGACATTGGCCGGCTGGTTGTTTATTATTGGGTTATTGTGCCATGGTCTTCTTTGTTATAGGCTTTAGGAAAACATGACATTTCCATCTTAATTAATTTTCCATCTTAATTTGTTAACCACATAACAGAAATCTCTAATAAGGCCTTAAAAATGTTGGGATTTATAACTAGGCTAACTAGAAATTTTAACAATATTAAGTGTATAAAACTGTTATATTTTGCATATGTTAGAAGTCAACTTGAATACAATTCTCCCGTCTGGAACCCATATTACAATATACATGTACAAGCTGTTGAAAGAATACAAAACAAATTCTTAAGTTTTCTTAATTTTAAAATGGGTATTCCAGCAATTATGTTGAACTACAATACTATTTTGAATGATATGATTATGCTAAAATTGTCAGACATAAGAACTTTCATTGACTTGGTATTTCTGTATAAAATTCTAAATGATTTAGTTGACAGTCCGATATTGCTCGAATTGATAAGCTTCCGGATTCCAATACGTAATACTAGAAGTCAGGATTTATTTCAGTGCAGTCATTCTGGAACTAACTACCATATGTATTCCTCTTTGCCCAGAATACTAATGGAGGGAAACAATTATACCAAGTCAGTGGACATCTTCAGTTTATCTTTAAACAAATATAAAATATTGTTACGAAGGCAGTTCAGTTATGTACAATAAATACTGTGTATTTCTTACTATTCATATGTAATAGCCCCGAAAAAGGGCGTTAATAAATAAATAAATAAATGATCACTTAATAATTAACTAAAGCATTCGTGATGGAAAAACTGATGAAAAGACAAGGTAATTAAAAACAATATTATTATGTAGTACTAATAATAATAGTTGGATAATTTGTAGAGCGCTGTTTTTGTGAAAAATCACATCATGAGCGCTGTACAATTTATTATGAATTCTTAGGCTCTATCTAACTTTATTATTCACAAATAGATACAGAAACATACTTACCTGGAAGGTCACTTCCGATAAACACACTTTATTAGAAAGTTTATGCTTGAAGAAGATACGACTTTACATGTGAAGAACATTATATTTAAAACACTGGACATCGCATGATTTTACATTTGCTACCCCCATCACTTTTGGAATTACATTTATAAGAAGATTAATGCCAAAGTTGAGTTAATATTTATTTTGAAAGACTAGAGAATTTAGGACTCTTTAGGTCTGGAGAATTTCTATGAAATGACCTTTATTAAAGCTTATAAATAAGAATTTGCTTATATTTTTACACAATTAGTTATTTAAAATATCGCGGGATGTGAAGGCGAATGTATGATTGCAAATCTCGGAAGTGGAAATCGACCAATTTCTCGACACCCGATCGTGCTAAAACTCGGCAGATGGACTCGTTGTTGTTGTAGAGATGGTACAACTAGGTCGAATATTCAAAATAAATGTATTATATAAAAAAAAGTTTGTATCTACTAATTGATTTTTTAGTGTTTTCTTTTTTTTAGCAATTTAATGAAATCGGATGTGCGATTTTGTAGTTTTGCTGTAGAGTTGTTTAAAGTTTTGTTTCTGCATTTTTGTTGTTTTTTAGATCATGAAATATAGTGTTGTTTTGATATTTTGCATTTCATTTAATTAAAAATTCCGAAAATACAGATTTTTAAATCGTCAAAAGAAAATTATGTTAAGCCAACAAAACGATTTTCAGTTTTCAGTATATCCGACATTGTTCTACGAGACCGACCGGTTAAATGGAAATTTAATTGCTCAAAAGCTCACGATGGAACTGATGTTGTGAGTTGATCGCAGTAAGTCATGCATCGCAAACCGGAAATCTGCGCAAATTTCATGACGTCAGGCCTCACCTTTCGAGAGTTTTTAGTGTGATATGCAGGCGGTCGAATTAGTCTGTTTATGACGGTGATTCATAGTTTAAATGGCGCACGTGTATTTATCTTTTATCTTTATTGCTTCGGAGTAAGGTTGAACGAAATAATAACTATGAACGACGAAATGACACACAATGTTTTAAATGCTGTATTCAGAATAAAGAGATCAAGGCGTCCTTAGTAGCCGAGTAGACAAATGCATCGGGTTCGCAATCAGGCATCGTGGGTTTATTTCTCTGCTAGCTATTAGATGTGGTGAAAATATTTTGCCATACACGTGAGTGTCACTCATTTAAATACATTACGCATCACCATTATATTTTTTCCACACTTTCTCCACATAGGACGCCCTGAGAAGAGAAAATCCATCAGGGCCTATATCCAGGGCCGGATTAACCATGTCGGGGCCCCTAGGCAATGCACGTCACGGGGCCCTTTTACCAATGGCGGACTAACGGGGGGGGGGTTGAAGGGGCCTCCTTGTTACCTTGATAAAATCCTTAACAAGGCTTTAAGGGGGGGGGGGGGTAAGGTTTTAAAACTTTTTTTTTCTGAATGTAAAACATTTTTTTTATTTATTTATTTTTTTTTTATTAGTAATAGAAGGTACATAAATTACAAATAAATTTTATACAGTAATTAATTACATAGTAGATATATTTGATGTACCCCCATAATTAAGCAAGACTTGTGTGTATGGGGGGGTGTTATTGTATTGCTTTTTTTATATCATTCAGTTTAAGTTTTCAGTATAATTTTTAAGGTGAGTTTTAAAATTTTTTATATTGGTATTCATGTTTCTAATTTTTTCTGGTAATGAATTAAAAAATTTTGCTCCGAGATATTTATGACTCAATTGTCCAATTTTTTTTTTTACATTTAGGAGTGGGAAGTATTGATGTTTGTCTAAGACTTCTGTTATTTTTAAATGGTTCAACTTGATTTTTAATATTATCTTTATAAATTTGTAATGTTGCATGATAAAAGTATAATGCACTTAATTTTCTGACCTTAAATTGTTTGAATAAAAGTTCTGACGAATATGAGTAGGGTTTTTTTTTTAATTGTTTTTATTATTAGTTTTTGTGATATGTAAATTGTTTGTGTTTGATTTTTATATGTGCCGCCCCATCCTATAATGCCGTATTGTCAATATATTGAGTATTGTGTCTTAAACTTAGTCCGAAACTGCACTTTACCCTTTTCTAACATCCAAAAGTTTTTTTTTCTACCAAAACGTAATTTTATTCATAATTAATCTGTTAGAAGCTTGTACAACATTTATATTTTAACATATAATTAGAAATAAAACAAAATAATGCCAATATAAACCACGAACGGCACCTTCAATCATTTCAGATACTAAGTAATGTTGCAACAAATAGAAGGAAAGAAAAGTAAAATAAAACTATATTTATATATTGGTTTTAATTATAGACTTTATTATTTGTGCATGATGTGAATATTTTTTATTTATTAGGTTATAACCTAATTATAATAATTTGTTGTTTTCTTTAATGCGTGAACCTAATGTTATTAACCAGTAAATGTTCCTAATAAAAAAAAATTTAAACATCTTGAAAGCTGACTTTTTCCGAAACTTCGTTGCTCACTAATTGAAGCAAGTCATTTTTTCTTGAGACGCGGGGCCCCTAGCCGATGTGGGGCCCCTAGGCAGTTGCCTACTCTGCCTTAGGGATAATCCGGTACTGCCTATATCATGTTTGGAGATGCTGTGTGGAGGGGCTTTTTTGGGAAAGGAAGGAGATGAAGTTCTGGGAAGGAAAAAGGTATGAGGGGTGGATAGGTAACTAGGGGTCAATGAGTCCAAGTGTCCTGCATCATTACACAAGCAATATTTCTGCTCTTAAGAGGGAACCCGGCGGCGCAGCGTTTAGTCCATTCAAACGTATTCCCCAATTTCCTCTCAGGATTTAGACGTTACTGAAAATATTTTTTAATGTTAACGATTTGCTTGTTTATGAGTTACTTCTTATCGGAGTTAGGACTCTTAAAAATCGTAAAAAGTGTCCGGTTTGAACGCCATCAACAGACCTTAAGTATAAAAACTAGACAAATTATTTTAAAATAATTCAAATCATACAGAGTATTTTCTTCTAAAACAGTAAAAAAAAATCGGCCAAGTTTTGGAGGAGAAAAATGAAGAAACCTCGATTTTGATCATTTCATCCCTTTCGCTCCGGACACACACTGCACAACAGACGGCTACCAAATTAGAGGAGCTTCAATTGGAATGCCTAAGACATCCACCGTACTCTCCGGACCTTGCCCCAACAGATTACCATTTTTTTAGAAATTTGGATAACTTCTTGCAAGGGAAAAAAATCAACTCCGATGGGGCAGTCCAAACCGCCTTCAAAGATTTTATTGATTCCCGTCCGAATGGTTTTTTTTAGTAAAGGGATCGATGAACTACCTATGAGATGGCAAAAGTGCATAGATAGCAATGGTACATACTTTGATTAAATAAATATATTATATTAAAAAAAAATCGAATTTATGTTCCTCCCATACAAAACGCCAATTTCATATGTAAGGACCTAATATAAGATTTGTAAACTAGTATGTCTCGACACAGGATTTCTTAGTGAGAGAGGCAAGGCCAAAAAAAAATATGTGTAAATTTTTTTATATAGATGGACGTAATAAAAAAAATAAAAAGGGTGATTTTTTAAACAAACTTTTACGCAGCTACCTAAGTACCCACCGAGATACTAGGTAGGTACCCACTTATCTTACGTTTGAAATTTCTCTTATCAAAATAATTTTCTTCCAAATTTAAAAAAAAATCTTTTCATGCCATTCTGTTTATTATTTGCATGAAAAGCTCGTTTTGAATTTAGTCTTAACCGCACCAGATAAGAGTTTTAGCATACAGAGTACAGATGGCGGGCTATTATGTAGACTAGTGGGTTTCGGGCCTACTCCCAGCGGTCTTCTTCAAATTATTTTATTGCTAAAGTAGGTACCATTTCACCCTTAATTGTATTATAGCCCTAATGGCTGATAATGAAGACGAACGTACTAAGGGGTAGCGGAAAGCACGTATTTTAAGAGCTTAGGTTACGTTGTAAGTTAATCCCTTGAGATTTATTTAATTTATGTACATATATCGCATACATTTTACAGTTTTTTTTAAGTAATTTGAAAAAAACATTTTACCTACATACATGAAGGGCGTCCGGAATAACCATGAAAGTCAAACTTTTTTCCCTTTCTGAGTTAACTGTGCAATCTGTTAGCAATATAGGTATTGGCTATATATGTTGTACGTTTAAACATTAAGAGGAAACGGCGGCTTCCGTGGTCGAGGGGTAAGGCTCTTGACTCGCAATCCGGAGGTCGATGGAACGAATCCCGGCATGCGCAAATAAATTTTATTTGATTAATTTGTATTATTTCACCTTTTTTTACATGAGCTCCACTCAGGAGGCCCTGAGGAAAATAATTTCCCTTAGGGCCTATGTCATCTTTGGGGATGCTGTGTGGATGGTTTTTTTTAAGGAAAGGAAGAAGAGGAGAGTTCTGGGAAGGAAAATGGTTTAAGGGGTGGGTAGGAATATGGGGTTCAGTGTGTCCTGGTCAACAGCCTCCAAGACCTAGACAAACCTCACCCCATGAACCCGTATTATAGTAATTACTTACATTATGATATAATCATATACCTGTTTTTTTTCCTCATTACTTATTTTATTTTTAGAAGGTTTCTTCGACTGGTTAAAGCCGTTATTTTTCTTTTTCTTTTACTAACACCATTATCTCTTTTTTATGTTACCTATTTCAGATTTCACGGATTGCTACTTCTATTTATCTTTTGTATAATGTTTATGTAAGTACTTGCATACTGCTTACTAACCCCGTATGCATGGACATTGGAGGGTCTAGAGTCGTACAAATAAATGTAGCTTCGTTCGAAAAAAAGTAGAGTATTGACGTGTGCGGTGAAGGAGGATTCCATATGTTTCCTTATAACGCGCGCCATTAGGAAAGTGGTGGGGTCCCCTCCAATGATTAATTTGTATTATTTCACAATTAATTCATTAAAAATAATATATATTGTATATTTGCGGCACGTTCCAGAGTGGAAGATACTCTCAGTATCACCCTGGTGTAGCGTAGGGTGTTTGTTTTGATTTTTTATGTGAATCCTCACAAGAGTCCCAGCTGCTCCCGTCTGGAGCCAGTGAGACTATGGCATCCTCAATTGGGGTATGTTGAGGGGTGGTGAGGGGAAGGAGATGGGGATGAGGAAGGTGGTAACTGGCTACTCAGATCTGATCACTAAACACGGCTGAACGGTGGTCCGACACCAGGCCAATGCGGAGAGCATATTCTACTTTAAAACATACCGCAAATATTCTATATATTATTTTAATGAATAAATTGTTAAATAACACAAATTGAGCAAATAAAATTTATTAGTGTACACCGGATTTTGAACCCGTGACCTTCGGATTGCCGGTCGAGAGCCTAACCCCTCGACCACGGAGGCCGTCAATTTAAAACCTTGAGGTCAACCTTCATAATAAGACGTTTATTCAAACGTTATCTTTATCGAAATCTTCACGGTTCCTATGAATTATTCCGGTTAAATCAATGGTTAGTTGGGATAAATCGGTCGGTATGTTAAATCAAAGGATATTAACTCAACCCGTTTGATCACGGGAGACCAAATTTGTCCCAGCTCACATAGGTCTAATATAAAACGTTGTCCTCCATACCGTCATGGTGAAAAATATGAGCTTTCAAATTATTCCATGCCTTATATTAAAATCTAGAATTTAACCGTAGAAAAAATTAAACGTGCGCCTCTATGAAACCAAAGTTTCCGATAGCAATTTGAGAAAAATATATAAAATTTCGAGAATTTTTTGTTCAATATTTTTTTATGAAACGACAAAAACGTGAGGTGATAATAATGTTTATTATACATTTTCCTAAAGAAATATGAGTTTGTTTTTCTTTTTTTTTGTATTCAGTTAGTAAAAAAAACGTAAGGTGAGCCATTTTTTAAACTTTTTATTTGAAAAAATATATTTATTTTCTAATTATAACGTTCGTAAACGTATTTCACCGCATTCAAAAACAGTTTTTTATGTTGCGGTTCCGTTCTGAAATATTCCATTTATTTGGATTTTATTGGATACTGGAAATATTTTGACGGAACTCCGTGGTCTAGGGCTAAGGCTCTTGACTCGCAATCCGAAGATCGCAGGATCGAAAGCCGTCGTGCGCAAATAAATTTTATTTGATTAATTTATGTTATTTCACATTTCATTCGTAATTCAATTCGCAATTCATAATAATCAATAATAATTCATTTAAAATAATATAAAATACCAAAGACTTTAGGCATGTTTGGTGACCGGATATGAATATCCAGGTAATTCCCCACGTTCCTCTACCCCAGCCCCCTCCCCTTTCCTCTACCTTCAGCCTCACAAAATTTTATTTAATTGGGGATGCTATAGTCTCACTGGCTCCAGACGGGAGCAGCCTGGGTCTCTTGTTCTTTTTTTCTGTCTTTTTTTATGCACATAAAAAAATGTGTGCAGTTCACACGTAGTAGAAATGAAACCTTCAGAAAACTAAAGCAGACAAGAGTGGGGAGGCTACGAAGCACCGCACAAAGAGGAAACCGATTTTACTATCTCATTTTCTCGCAGGCTAACTCCTATAGACGTATGTGTTTGTCCCTTTTTAGTGTCGCTTTTTAGTTTCATCGAGTTTCAAATCACAACTGTGCTAAACAAGTTATCACTTCAAAAAAAAATTGTATGCAGTCCACACGCAAGAAGTGAAACTATCAAAAACTAAAGCAGACAAGAGTGGGGAGGCTACGAAGCAACGCACAAAGAGGAGACCGATTATACT
The DNA here is from genome assembly GCA_917880885.1 of Limnephilus marmoratus. Taxonomy (NCBI): domain Eukaryota; kingdom Metazoa; phylum Arthropoda; class Insecta; order Trichoptera; family Limnephilidae; genus Limnephilus; species Limnephilus marmoratus. Next base: position 40,446,378 of record OU862921.1, read on the forward strand.
ATCTAATTATCTCGCAGACTAAATCCTTTGGATGTATGTGTGTCTCTTTTTAGTGTCGGATTTTCGTTTCATCGAGTTTCAAATAATAACAGTAGGTACTAAACAAGTTATCACTTCAAAAAAAAAAATTGTGTGCAGTTCACACGCTCTAGAAATGAAACCTTCAGAAACTAAAGCAGACAAGAGTGGGCAGGCTACGAAGCACGCACCGCACATAGCAGGGACAGATTATATTGTCTCATTATTTTTTTAGTGTCGCTATTTTTCGTTTCATCATGTTACAAATTACAACGCTGCTAAAGAAGTTTTCACTTAAAAAAAGGCCCGAGGTATGAGGCGTTAACTCAGTGTGTATGTAGGTAGTTATTAGATAATATATTTTAATTGATACCGTAAAAGTTACAAACGCAGTTATTATTTAAGTCTAATTCATATTGTATAACAATATTGCGAAATGAGAAGTTTGATTAATATAATCAAGGTTGGCACTTCCTGCCGAAGCATTAATCAGCAGCGATGTTAATTAACTGGTGCGCGGTAATCAGCGATCACCTGTTCTGTAAAATTTAATTTACCACTGTTGTAGGCGCTGTATTAACTTTACACTGCCGAAGCGATAGTACCTAATACTGTGAATATTTCGATACCAGGGTATTCAACTCGTTATATGTGACCCAGATATATTTTTTCCATCACTTTTGCTTGGTGTCATCGTAAACTGGTTTTGCACGCCATGCCATTATGTCACTAGCAAAATTTTGTTTTTAATATCGACCGGTCAATAGCTGAGTGGGCATCGCGTTTGAGTCCCACCTGGGCGTCGCGTGTTTGTTTCCTCCTTCACGATACAAGCAACATTTTCCGCTTTCTGTGGTGGTAGTAGGAGATTTTCAAACATTGTTAAGTTATTCGTAACCCGGGAATGTTTGTCTTTCTTTATAAAATTAAAAATATATATCATGTACTCAAACGACGACCTTGTGGTCGAGGGGTAAGACTCTTAAATCGCAATCCGTCGCAATCAAGGTCGCGAGATCGAATCCCGATGTGGGCAAATAAATTTTATTTGTTTAATTTGTGTTATTTCACAATTACGGATTAAAATAATATGCAGTTTATTTACCGCACGTTCCAAGGTGGAAGATACTCCCAGTATTGCCCTGTGTAAGACCAGCATTCAGAATTGAAACGTTGCTTCAAATGGCTTTAGCCGTGTTTGGTGACAAGATCTGAATAGCCAGATAATTCCCACCTTCGCCTTCTCCATCCCTTTCTCCTCCCCACTTTCTTCAGTCTCACAACATACCCCGATTGGAGATGCCATAGTCTCACTGGCTCCAGAAAGGAACAGTTGGGACTTTTGTGCGATTTTCACACAAAAAACTAGTTGTCTTCACGTTTTAAAAGTATTTTTTTGTAGATGATTTTTTTATGTTAGCAGCAAACAGGAGTCCCTGAGGAAAATAATTACCCTCGGGGTCTATGTATGTCATCTTAGGGATGCTGTGTGGAGGGTCTTTTTAAGGAAAGGAACGAAAGAAAGTTCTGGAAAGGAAAAATGTATAGGAGGTGTGAATGAATCTGGGGGTCAGTCTGTCCAGGACTGACGGACGTATGAATCCATCCCCCTCTCCCGGGTCGACAGAGTTCGCCTGAAGATCGAAAGGCCTCCTTCAACCAGTCTCTCTCGATCTGACCTGCCACGCAATACGTGGGGAGATGCATCCGCCGTCGAGACCTCTCCTCGAGGCATGTGTCATCTTTGGGGATGCTGTGTGGAGGGTCTTCTTGGAGAAAGGAAGGATAGGAAGTTCATGGAAGAAAAAAGTTATGAGGGATGGTTATGAAGTAGGCAGTGCCCATACCCGCCTCCAATATTGAGTTTGGTCATTTCAAGATTTCTGTGAACTCTCTCCAACGTTGGCCCAAATGTATAAAGAATGGATAACACAACGTTGGCTTTTGTAGCGGGAACTCATTAACATTTATTTGGCAGGGAGTAAGTTTTACATACTTACAAGTGCCATTAACAATCAAGAATAAAGGTCAAAATATTCGCCAAGCGAAATCGATTCAAATTGTTATGGGAAATATTCAGGCTAAGGTATAAGGAATATCGCCATCATGTTTAACGTACGGACTTTCCGCACACGGCAAAAGTAAAATTATGCCAACTCAGCCGCAAATAAACAACAATTTTCTCATTAATTTCCATATTTGCCTTGTGCGTGCATAATCGCACTACCACACGACGCTGTTCCGACGGAATACCCGAGAAGAAAGGCTCCATCTGCGGCCTGCTATTTATTTAAGTAAAACTTCTTTACGCACGCTTGACTTGGGAGTAAGCTGGTGAATGCGTGACGAGAGCGTTACAAAAAGTGTGATCGGGCGAGGCGAACGGTCAGGCGAGGCGAACGGAAGTTGAGAGGGAGATATAAGTTTAGTGAAGTTTTACTTCAGTCGTGTGGTCTAAAGCACACTCGTTTTTTTAATGATGTAAAACTTCTATACGCACGCTTGACTTGGGGAGTAAGCTGGTGAATGCTTGACGAGAGCGTTACGAAAAGCGAGGCGAACGGTAGTTGAGTGGGAGATATAAGTCAGTGAAGATAGAAAGAGAGAGAGTTACGTTTCGTATATTACTGCAGGGGCAAGAGAAAGAGGTGCGTGTACACATTTTCTTTCTCTCATAGCCAGTTACGTTTCTAAGACACGGTGCAGGCTTATTGTCTGTATCACTCTATAGGAGCAAGAGAGAACAGTGCGCGCGCACATTTTCTTTCTCTCTTCCTATCATATAGATGGAACTTAAGAAGTTTTACTTCAGTCGTGTGGACTGTAAATCCATAGGCCGCTGGTTCATATCCGGCTCGAAGGACCAAATGTTAGTTTTTGCTTCGATTAAAATCAAATAATGTAAGTTTTTAGGTCTTCAAAACTTCAACAAGAAATTCAAGGTAGATAGAAAATTAATTTATTGGCAATAATGTACAACAATCCAATCCAAATAAATTATTAAAGCCCCCCAACGGACTGATAATATAACGTTTCCTTTTAAAGGCAAACTAATGCAGAAAGAGGTAGAAAATAATGAATTCATCCTATTTATAAATTTACAACAGGGTCCATTTGGGAGGGAAGACTATAGCCAACCCTGACATCTATGTGTAAATCCTCGAACCACAACTATGCCTGACCTCTTTGTTAAAAGCGGAGAAACATTTCAACCCTTGCTCAACTAAATATCAACTTTAATTTCTTAACATCTAAAGTACACTCGTTTTTTTTAGTTTAGTTTTTTCGTCCATTCCCTACTACTACAACTTCTGAAAAAGCGAATATATCTAGATATAATAAGTCCCCAATCTTGTCTTCAATGATTAAATATTACGATTCAAGATTTTACTCATTAAGCTATTAAAAAATATATATGTATTATTTTACATTTTTTTATTTGGGAGGCCAACGACCCCACATTCCGAATTTCTTTCGACATGTAACATATTTCCCTTGAACACTTCACTTTTTAAGCTCTAAAAATATACTCCTATGTTATTTTTTTAAAATATCCTCTCTCCAGATTTCGAATTGCAAAATAAATTAAATAAAATTCCCTTGATGTACAAAAATCGCAAAATATGCCCCGAAAATTACAAAAAAATATTTGGTTCTTTCAATCATAGGTACGAAAATAACCACAGAATATCTTTAAATGTTGTCTTTTTTAAATAAATTGTGTTTGATTAAATATTTTCGATGCAATCGCTTTCGCCTATTAATTAAAAAAAAATGTTTAAAAATGTTTTCGCACTCTCTCTATCATTCTGATGTACATTTTTTCCTTTCCAACCTTCGTAAATAATCTTCTTTTTCGTTTTGAACGCTTAAAACGGAGCCTTTAAGTGTTTCTGCCGCATTAATAATCACCCTTGAGGTGATAGTTTTACTAAATGGCAGTTGTCTTTTTTTTTACATTAGCTCCAGGAGGCCTTGAGGGAAAAAAATAATTCTCCTCAGGGTCTACATCTGCCGCCAAGACCTCACCCCATGAACCCGGGCACGCCAAGTCACCTACGGCAGAGGTGTTGGTTATCCAATAAATGGTTCCCGGGGGCTGTATCCACATCTGCCTCCCAAATTGTAAATAATAATTCACACGGATTTTCTGTTAGTTCATATTAATTTATTATTTATTTTAATCCAAATACTATTTTACTCGCATAAGTATACGTAATTGGGGTTGTCATGGTGGTTCAAGCACGAAAGTATGTGTGATTTTTGATTTCTTTAACACTTTCTAGCCGCGTCGAAATAACTTGTTAATAATAAATTATGACTATCTGCCACTCATGCTAATATCATTATCAGCCGAATCAATGGAAGTTTTGTCATGTGCAAATTAGTTGAACGTACTTGTTGAATTTATAGACGAATATTATAGTAAACCAACTGTTAATTTATTTAATGATTTCGCAAATCAGCTGACTTGAGAGAGTAATAATTTATGATGATTTATAATTAACCTTATGGCAAAACTTATGTTGACCTACTCTTGAATGAATATGAAAAATAAATACGATTTTTATCGACCTCGATGCATTAAAGCCTGGTTCATGCGTGCAGGAAAATATTACAACCTGCGTTGCCCGGGTTTTTACACCGAGTTTTTCGAAATCAGATGTAGACAAATATTTCTTTTATTTTAAGAGGGCATTAACAGAGAAAACCGGAAATACGTCATTTCAGAAAAGTTTTTAGACGTATTGACTCTTTTGCACAAAAAATTATAAATGGATTTCGAAAGATTGTTCTTTTATCTAGCATTCGTATGTAATAAATTTTGAGTTTTTTTTTTAATTTTTAGTATAATAAGGTTATTCCATAGGTCGTTGGCAGATTTGTTCAATTTTCAAAAAAGTTTTTGTATTATACCACACCCATTTCAAATAATAAAATCATGCAGTAAAATAAATCAATACATTATCTAACAAACGTATGTTTTAGAATTTTAATTTTAGTTTCAATAAAATCATTCAAAAATATGTACGTACATGTGTTTCTTGGCGAAAATTGGTCCGTTTGTGTATTTATTTGCGCACTTACAAACTAATATATTTCAGATTTTTTTAACATTCTTATTAAATTTAGACATTATTGAAAAATGATAAATACTTATAATCGAAAAATAACTACAAAAAGTACATTATTTTAATAGTTTTATCATCACGCCTTTCAGCATTTTTGGATGAAGGTATAAATTAAAGCTAATTTGAATTGAAATAAATTCGATATTGAGTTATAATTTTAAAAAGCTGGTACGGAGAATAATTAATCTTTCTCATTGTAACCGCCCTGCACGATCGTAAGAACAACTTTCGACGAAATGTGGATTTTCGTCCGCTGGCTGGTTAAACGCTCTTAACGTCTAGTGTGCAAAATTCTGCTTTAAGACCCTGCTTTCCACACGGAAAAGGAAGTGATTTTTCATGTAGGCAGTGCCCATCTTCCTGTTTTAAAATGAAAGTGTTCCTGTTCCTGTTTTAAGAGGGGAATAACCTGCAAAAATCGGAAGTATGTCATTTTTATATAAAATTTTAGACCTATTGCTCTTTTCCACAAAAAAATATAAAATTGATTTCGGAAGACTTGTTTTTTTTATCTAGTAAGGGAACGTACCCATACTACGTGACCAACTTTTTGCAATTTTTAACCCCCCCCCCCGGTGACCAAAAACCTAAGCCCGCCGCCGCTCATTTGTACCAATCGTGACATTTTGAAGACCCCCCCCCCCTAAACGTGTCACGTAGTATGGGTACGTTCCCTAAGGCTATGTTTTAAATTTTGAGAAAATACTTTTATTTTTAGTCTAACAAGGTTTTACCGTAGGTCGTTGGCAGATTTGTTACATTTACAAACTAAATTTTGTATTATACAACACACATTTCAAATTATATAATCATGCAGTAAAATAAATCAATAAATTATCTGGGCAAGTTATGTTTCAGAATTTTAAATTTAGTTTAAATAAAATCATTAAAAAAGATCCGCGCTCGTGTTTTGTGACGAAAATACTTCGGTTTGTCTATTTATTTGCGGTCTTACAAACTAATGTATTTAAGATTTTTTTAAAATTCTTATTTTGCTTAGACATTATTAAAAAACTATAAATACTTAAGATCCAAAAATAATTACAAAATGTACATAATTTTAATAGTTTTATCATCACGCCTTTCAGCACTTTTGAATGTAGGTATAAATTAAAGCAAATTTTGAATGAAATGAAATCGATATTCAGTTATTATTTTAAAAAGCCGGTACGGAGAATAGTTAATCTTTCTCATTGGAACCGCCCTGCATGATCGCAAGAATATCTTTCGACGAAATTTGAATTCTCGGCTACTGGCTGGTTAATGGCCCTCAAAGTGAATTTTTATTAATCTTGGAATAAATCTAGATTTTTATTTAAAAAACCTAAGCCACACTTTATATAATTTAGGGTGACCAGACTACTCAACAATGTGCAACTTCATCACTCCTTGAAAAAGTCAATTAAAATGATTAAAAAATTCTTGGTTAAATAGGTTACGTCATGTTAGGTTATGGGTTATTTTTAAGGTTTTTTTTTTGTCACTTTTAATGACTTTTCAAAGGGGTATAGGAATACCACTTTGTCGAGTTGTCATAGAACAATAAAACAGTTATCTATAGATATTTCAAAATGAACGAAAAAAAATGTTGATATGACTAGAATGTGGGGTTGAAGATCGGAAGAATGGTAGATACTCTCAGTATCATCCTGGTAAACGACCACAATATTCAGAATCGAAACATTGCTTGAAATGGCTTTAGCCGTGTGACCAGATCTGAATTGCCAGGTACTTTCCAACCTTCCTTTCCATTTCCTTCCATTCGTTTCACTAGTCCTTCCAACCTCACAATTCACCCCAATGGGGATGCCGTAGTCGAATTAGCTTTAGACAGTTGGGACCCTTGAATAAAAATTGACAGTTTGGAATTAATATTCTAATGACAGAATATAAAATTGAGTACCTTTTAATTTTCAAAAGCGGGAGCTTTGTTACGTGAGTATAATGCTTAATTTTACTAAGTCTCTGTTGACATTACTCATTATTGACGTGCTTTATTCTTCCAATATTCTTAGATATAATATTTTATGAATGGTATGCTTTTAAAAATGTTTCCTGCGAACTTTACAATGCCAATCGGTTATGAAAGGCTTTAACATCAGAGTTTCAATCTCCCATTTTTCTAAATTGAGTTTATAATGCCCAGCTTCTTTGGCCTGATTATCGACGACGTAATTTGTCAGAAAATATTGTATTGAAACGGTGTAAGAACTTTTCCTTGGCTGTTTTTTCCAAATAGGAAACTTTTATAAATCCTTTGGGATATTCGATAAACTTTAATACGTATTTATTGTCCTGAAGAAATGAAGGTAAGTTAGGAAAACGACAGAATCTGATCACCTTGACTAATATTATTTAAAACAAATCTGATACGATGGAATGCCCAATAAATAATACGGTAATTATCATATAAATTATATTAAAACATTCGTAACACGAAAACCAAACATGTCCTTAACAACGTAATTCTCCTAACACGCAAAACAAACAAAACTACTTCCTAAAAACTACTCACCAAAGTCAAGTAAAGTTGGTAATAGCATAAACAACTAATAATCATAACCCACCGCAAAACCACCAAATACACAAATGATCTCATCCAATTAAAAATACGATAATTGTTTTGTTTTTCTAACTGCACTACTATAATACCATATATTGCATAGACATCCAAATTTAATACACACTATATTCTTAAAATATGTTCATATGTCTATGATATATTGTAATAATTATCTACTTATAGGGAACTCAAGATTTTACAGAAATACCTACATTTTGCATAGGTACCATTTTGTTTGTCATTTCTCTTTGAGGTTATTATGTTTGATTTTCTTTATATTTAAACGTATACATACATCTATCTTTCCCCAATCTTGGAAACTGACCAAGGTGAGCCAAATATACAAGTCGTGAGTCGTCACAAAAAACAGTATTAAAATGTTATAGACCGATAGCAATCTTATCGTCATTTCCAATTTTTTTTGAAAAATCAATTTTACAAAAGTTGACAAATAAATTAAAACCTTTTCTTGGGAAAAATTAGCATGGATTTTCATTTAAAAATCGATTGTATCCAATTTCCTCGAATCCTCACAAAGGTTTCTAAGTGCAATATCAAACAGACGTGATTTATACGAAATTTGCTAAGGCATTCGACTGTGTAGATCACGACGTACTATTACAAAAGATCACAGAATGGGCTTTGACCAATCTCCATAAATGTTTGTAACGTATTTAAGAAACAAAACACAGTATGTATGCACCGGCGGTCACGAGTCCAGGGAGTTCCCTTCATATTCAGGAATACCTCAGGGGTCAAACTTGGGACCGCTGCTATTCTTGATATTGATTGATAATTTTCAAGAATGCATCCGAAGTACTTCTTGCTTGCTTTTTGCTGACGATCTCAAACTGTTCAGCAACATTCAAGCTAGTATTAAATTACAACTTGATTTAGACGCAATTCTTCTTCAACGAAGATTTTTATTGATTTATTTTCTTTTTAAGATCCCATTAGACAGTATCTACTTAAAAAACTCTGTTTCGTTTCCACGAACTGGTTTACTAACCCGCAAAATATCCAATTTCAAACACAATTACACGCAAAAATGCATTTAATATTGCTGCAGGTGTAGTTTTTAATGCACTCATACAGGTGATGACACACTGTTTATATTTAGTAGTACTCTACGCGGCTGAGTATTGGTCGTTAACATTTACCACGATTTGTCATGCTTTGCCGAGAGCGGGTCATGGTTAGATTTACAATATATAGTAGGTATATTTATTAAATTCATCGAGTACGTAGGTATATCAAAGGTATTATTTTAAACACGGTAAAAACGTAAATAAGTGACATCAGATTGAACGAATATAAAACTGGTTATGCAAACTAAGGCAAATGCCTGGACCTCTTGCAGTTTGACGATGTTTTGACGGTTGTCTTTGATTCCAAACACGGCGTTAATTGGATATGAGGTGAGTCACGCTCACTTCTTTATGACAACTGATCTAACAGTGGTATACATGTATGCCTTTACCGAGCCAGTTCTTATCACTGAACTGATCATCGGCAAACAGCTGCTCTTGTCGCGGGACTTTTGATCTACCAGCATTTAACATTGTGGATTTGTATTCTTCGCTGCTAAACTGGTGATCAGAAGTAAAAGGCTACAACGAAGATGGATCAGAAGTAAAAGGCTACAACGAAGATGGTAGCAGAGATATAGATCTAATTTGTTTGATTATTAATCAGAGTGTGTTTATATTATCTATTATTTTTTTAAGTCTTCCACCATAGATACTGAACCAATTCACCCTTGATGTGCCAAAATTTTATATTTATTAAAATTGTTCAAATTGCTTTTATATTTTTAATTTCATATTCTTTTAAAGTGCTCTACTGAAAAGAATTAATAATTTACCGTTAGTAAAAGAACTTTTATTGATTATTAAAATTGCTTTTATATTTAAGATTGTTTACATTTTTAATTATTTTATGGTCCTCTACTGAAACAATTTACTCTTGACAAATACGGAAATTTGATTATTTATACAATAGGTGCCCACTGTTCTTATATTTTGTATTTTTAAATTTTATATTACCTTGAAACTATACTGAAATAAATTCCCCAACTATGTCCTCCATAGCGTTGAGAACAATTAATATACAATCTCTGTAAATAAATAATACGTTTACATGGAAAATAATAAAATAAAAAATAGACGCATAGTGCTAAAATGGGAGTCCAAAACAAAAACACAAACATTTAGATTGACAGGACAGAGTCCTATCCCCAGAATGGATAGAGCAAGACTTGGAATTTGGAGCCGTTCAATTTATAAATTAAATTATGTTTCTAATATCAGAATCCCACTAACTTCTCATTTTGTCACCTGCGGCATGCTTCTTCTTCGATGCGCGGTCTTCTTGCTGCTCTCTTCAGTAGATATTCCCCTTCACGATCAATCTGGGAAACTCATTTCACCACTTTTTAAGGGTCCATGTCATGATGCACGTCAATAGGTCCCTTTTACAGTTGCCCTGGTTCAAAACTTTACTATTGAAACAATATCTCTAAAACTTTGGACTGCTGGTTGCCTTGTTTTTTAGAACCAAGCTTTTGCATTCACGTAGACCATGCATACATTATATCCCACGACCTATTTGTCTAACAATACAGTTTTGTTTCGGTTCCAGACAACAAAAAGTTGCTCCACTTTTCCGCACAAGAGCAAAGTCCTGCTTTGACCAAATTTTCGAAAAGTTGCTACATTTGTTCAATGCGTTCAATGCTAGTTCTAGTTTACACCGTGAAAACTTTTAACACCGTTTTCTGTGTACCCTGCAGTTCTGAAAGTTATCATTCGCTCCGGAAACTGCTCGCATGTGCGCGCATATAATTGGCATAATTTATAGCTCTTGGGAAGTGCACTTCCATGCTATATGTAGGTTAGTCTCCAAGGATCGTGAATCGTGTTAGATTTTATCGCACTGTTGAGAATAATAATACTTTTATAGTGCCGCTCTTTTAATGGGTGTGTTCTCGAGCTATTTATTTGATTGTCTGGTTAAAAACCGCAAAGAATATTGTAATTTCGAAGAAAAATTCACACTTTGAAGTAATTTGCTTGAACTAATACTACGCTTGGGATAATAATAGTTGAGTGTAACAATGCCGTTTAATAAGTATTGCGATTGTTTCAAGTTAACGATTTTCTTATCAACATAATGTTTTTTTAATACTCGATGATAAGTGGGTACCTGTGTATTGGGAGGTTTTTTGTGAAATGCCTGCTACAGTTATGTTTTGCGGCCAATAAATGGCTTGGTATGTATGCTTCACTAGGTTTTCTAATGTAATATGACACACGAGTTTCAACTTTTTAGCAGTATAACTATGGCATTCTCACTTAAGAAAATTTGAAAGATTCTGTTTTGAGGCAGAATGAAGAGCAAATTCGAAGATAAATGGTTGAAAGTTCCTGTGTATTCAGATCTGGCCCTTAGATCCGGTTAAGATTTGTAAAAAGGACCATTTCAAGTAATGAACACGAGATTGAACTACCGAGTTTTTTCATTCACAGTCTTAGGTTACATGACAGGACACTTTTAAATGCGACAAATTACTCGTGTAGGTACGGCCTGATTCTCCGTTCAAGAGAACGAAAGGCGAATAATAAGCCTTATTTGTTATTTGGTTATTTTACAGCAAAAGAGGAAGAATTTAAGGGAACCGACTCTTTTATAAACTTTTATAACACACCAACACATTATAAAGGTATTTACAAGAAACAACATCTGGACGTGAAACAGCGCCCAGTTTTACCGTACCATAGTCGATCGGTACATAATATATCAATGATCGGTATATAAGTACATGGCTGTAGGATCCACCCAACAAATCCCAACTCTCTCATGTGGAAACCAAAATTTCGAAACGGTACCAAGATTCACTTACCTAGGCTCCCTGATAACAAACGACAATAATACCACAGAGGAGATCCAGAAGCGCATAGTGAACGCAAATCGCTGTTATTTCCGCCTACAAAACCAATTAAAGTCCAGACTGCTGTCAAGAAACACGACCAGTACTTACGTACGCAGCTGAGACTTGGGTACTAACTAAGAGGAATGAGCGAGCACCAGACGTTTTTGAAAGAAAAAATTTGAGGCGCATCTTCGGACCGGTTCTAGAAAATGGATTTTGGCGCAGACGTTATAACAATGACCTCTATACTTTGTTTAAGGAGCTAAACGTCGCAAAATTTATAAAATTGGGAAGAATACGGTGACTGGGTCATGTGGAGAGAATGACCGAGCATCAAGCACCAAAGTCGTGCTGAACTCAAGACCAATAGGGCGAAGAAGCCTGGGAAGGCCAAGACTAAGATAGAGCGACAACGTCCTCAAAGACATATCTATCTTGGAGCTTCCAAACTGGAGAGAGCTGGCACAAAACCGAGATGAGTGGAAGAAGACTCTTGAGGAGGCCAAGACCCACCAGGTGTTGTAGAGCCAATAGTGATAATGATCGGTATATAAGAGCACTTTTAGCGAAAGCTCGAACCTTTTATTTTTTTTATTTATTTATTTTTTTTATTTATTTATTTTATACATTTTACAAATATAAGACAAAAAGTCCCGATAAACTACTTTTTAGCAGTTTGTCTAACGGGTTCTTTACAATAAAGATCTTATTATAGAGATTTAAATAGTTACATTTTTACAGTTAAAGATATAAAATAAAATTAATTTTTTTTACAGAAATATACTTAAGTAGATACATTTTTACAATTATAGATATAAGATAAAATTAAATTTTTTACAGAAATATACTTAGATAAAAAAAAAAAAATATATGAAAACATGAATAACAATTTTAAAGTCTTTAGAATAAGTAATATGTTATTGTAAGCTAATTCAAATGAATTCTTTCCATAAGCCAAGTCTTCAGTAAGTTCATTAATTGTTTGTTTTGGGTACAGTTTTTAATTTCAGCTGGAAGCATATTTAAACAACTGGGAATCATGTAATTTAACGTTCTTTGTCCATATTTATTTGTATGTTTATGTACAATTAGTCCTTCATTAAAGTTAAAACGAGTATTATGGTTGTGTTCCAGCCTGTTTATATATAAAGGGTTATTTATGTGCTGAAATATAATTTTGTACCACATAATTGCTCTCACTGAAAGAATTTTGAGACTTTGATAAAAGTATGGAATATTATGCCTTTCTTTGTATAAATTTTTTTCAGCTAATAATTTAACCAATGAATTTTGCACTGATTGAACATGGTCTATATTTGTTTTACAAGAAAATCCCCAAGCTGTTATTCCATACCTTATAACAGATTCAGCTAGAGATAAAATTATTCGAAGTGTGCAGAGAGGAACAAAAAATTTTAGTTTATACAATCTGTTTACAATTGATCTTAATCGTGCACAAACTTTGTTTATTTGTATATCCCACTTGAAAAAGCAATCAATAATAACACCTAAAATAAATGATGAAAAAAATATTTTATCTGAACAACAAAAAGGTTGTCGCAGAAAACATATGGGATGTAAAGAACAGTTAGTTATTGATTCTGTAATTTTAAAACAAATTCAAAATCAAAAGCGTAATTTACATACTTGTTATATAGATTATCAAAAAGCTTTTGATAGTGTCCCGCACTCGTGGCTAATCAAAATATTAAAAATATATAAAGTTAACCCAATTATAATTAGCTTTTTGAAAAATATTATGTCCTTTTGGAATACAGATTTGCTAGTTAATTTAAAAGGTAAGAAAATAGTAGTACCGGGCATTTCAATAAAAAGAGGGATTTTTCAAGGAGACTCATTGAGCCCTCTTTGGTTTTGCTTAGCATTGAATCCCCTTTCTAAAATGTTAATTAAAAGCAAGTTTGGAATAAAAATTAAGGGTAATACAAGAGAGAGTAGTATAGTTTCACATCTATTATATATGGATGATATAAAATTATTTTCAAATTCTGAATCAAATTTAGAGAAAATGATTAAGGTAGTTAAAATTTTTTCAGATGATATTAAAATGACTTTTGGTTTAGATAAATGTAAAACTATCCATATAGAGAAAGGCAAAATTGTAGATGGAGACGAGGGTATATTTAGAAATTTCAAAATTCAAAGTATGAAAGGGGATGAGGTTTATAAATATTTAGGATACCCGCAATCGAATAGATTAGATCACACTAGTATTAAAAATGATATTAGGATTAAATTTCAAACTAGGATCAGAAAAATTTTAAAATGCAATCTATCTGCTAAAAATTTAGTAAAAGCAATAAATACTTGGGCAATACCTCTACTAACGTACTCATTTGGCATAATTAAATGGTCCAATACAGATTTAGATAGTTTAGAACGATTAATTAGAACTACGTTAACAAAATTTAATTGCCATCATCCAAATTCAGCTATAGAACGAATTAATTTACCTAGAAATTTAGGAGGTAGAGGTGTAGTCAAAATAACATCTTTGAAACACAATCAGGTAGAAATGCTTAGAAATTTTTTCCATAGGAAAGCTAATAGCTCAGAAATGCACAAAATAATTTGCAAGGCAGATAGAAATATTACACCTTTAAATTTATATGACGAGAATGCCAACATTCTTATAAATACTAACCAGGAATTATTAGATTCCTGGTCAAATAAAATTATTCACGCAAAACACTTCAATTATCTCAACCAAACGTATGTTGACAAACTTTCGTCAAACAAATGGTTGAGTATTGGAGAGTTGAGCGCAGAAATAGAAGGATTTATGCTTGCAATTCAAGATAGAGTCATTAATACTAAAAATTATAGAAAGCATATAATCAAAGATATAAATCAAATTGATGATTTATGTAGAAAATGTTTGGCTTTTCCCGAAACTATAGAACATATTATATCGGGATGTTCTATATTAGCGCCTTCCGAGTATACATTTAGGCACAATCAGGTTTTAAAAATAATTCACCAAAGTTTGGTAATTAAACATAACTTGATTGATTGCCGTAATGTAGTACCTTATTATGAATATGAACCAAATTCATTTATAGAAAATGAATTTTATAAAATATATTATGATAAAACTATACTAACAGACAGAACAATTAGTCATAATAGACCTGATATAGTTTTACATGACAAAATAAAAAAAATAACTTATATCATTGATGTAGCTATTCCAAATTCCTGTAATATTCAAAAAACTGTTTCTGAAAAAATTAGAAAATACACAGATTTAGGAAATGAGATTAAAAGAATTTGGCATTCTCGGACTATAAAAATATTACCATTTGTTATTTCGGCCACTGGCATAATACCTAGGAATCTGATTCAAAATTTAAGCATATTAGATTTGTCAAAGAATTTGTATATAAAAATGCAAAAAGCAGTAATTTTAAATACATGTAGGATTACAAAAGATTTTTTAAATATTTATATTGAAGGATCAGTAGGATTTATAGGTTCAATTAGAAATGCCACAGAGCCGAACCCTCTGATATGAAAATATCTGGAGTCGGTGAATTATATTCCCATTTGGTCTCTAGTAGGTTGACATGTTGTTCTTGTATTGTTTTGTATTTATAATACTTATATAGTGCAATTGCATAACGTGGATTCACTAGATGATCATTTGGGGAAGTGTATGAAAGGGTTTAGTTTTTCCTTCTTTTTTTTTTTTTTTTTTTTTTTTTTGGGGGAAAATTTAACCCGGACATTTAAATCTGGTGCGTAAAAAAACATACTCTTTAACTAGTTCCATATTTTCACATGTACACGATGCTGGAATACCATTGTGTAAGCAATCTGATGTATGTGTCTTTATTTCAGGTGTAATACATACCTTAACATAGGACAGAGGGCAGTAACTTACAATAATAATTTTGAAATAAATACACAATGCTAAAGCCATTTCAAGCAACGTCCGGTGTCGATTCTAAATGCTGGTTTTTCTCATCTAGACGATGCGCGTAGCATCTTGCAATGTGAAACGAAATGAACATTTGATTTACGAGTATTTGAACCAGTGACCTCTTTGTCTAGACTGCTTTGCCGCAGAGTTGTCGACAATAAATAGTTTATATTATTGCCAATTACAGGTGCAAATATTTTATAGCTCAGAAATAAGCCTTCTACTTAGTCAGGCAGGCCAATCGAAGAAAATGACTAAAATTAATACTTAATTCATTTTCCAAGAATTTATCGGCTTCAGGTAAAATTGAATAAAACCTCCGCCTTTTGAATTGTTCGTAATTCCCACTTGTTTACTTCCTTTGTCCAAGAAAATAGACTGAATATTAAACACTCTAAGTCTCTAACACTATAAGTCACTTTTCCATTTTCTCATGTTCAGTTCCGTCTTATTATTGTTTGCAATTGATCGCTTAATTTTCTTTTGTCTGAATAACAATAATACTTAATCTTTATAATTATAATTTACAGTACTTTATTATAATAATATTTTTCTTACATTTGTGATATATGGCATGGAAGGGTGCCGAATATCGCCGAGCTACGACCAAACTGCACGGACTATCAAAGTGGCTATGTAAATAAAGTTATGCACTTGATGTGTAAGTAGAAGCAAAAACAGGGCGCCACCTTGTGTACATGGGATTTTCATTTCATATGGTTGGCGACACTTTTGAGCGCGTTTTCGTACTATCGATGGTTTATGACCTCTCTCCCTTTTTTATTATCCATTACACGAAACAGATGCTTAGGACTGAAGGACGTCTTCATATGTTGTTAGGCTGAAGGTATTGAGGAGGGAAAGGAGATGGAAAAAAGGAAGGCTGGGAAGTATAATATCAAACAACTATTAAATGTCAATCATTATTATTTAAGATTCGAAATAATAGTCGACCTTGCAAATTAAATTAAATTTAATATCAGCTTTCGTTTCACAATTCAGTATTGTCGGAAATTTATGTTTTTTTTGCCTGCCTTTGAAAGTAGGTCATCCCCTGAAAAAGTAATAAATTTTTGTCAAGATGTTAAGACTTGAAATTAGTCTCCTGTTTTTACGGCTGTACGCAATATTTTTTATTCACCTTTTTTAATTTTTTTTAGTGGCCTATCATGTAATGCTCGTACAGACTTCTTTTTTACGAAATATAAAGTCCTTGTATTTATTTTGTACGTAAGTAATATTTATAATTTTTCTTAAAGGTGAATAAGGGTACTACAAATAATGTAAGAATAATTTCGAAATGGAAAGTACGTAGTTAATAATTCAGTAAAATTTTGTGAATGTACATTATAAGACACTTGACTTTTTGAAGTGAAACTTCTTTAGCGCCGTTAGTGACTCGAAATTCGGGTGAAACGGAAACGCTTCACAACTCAGTTCTACACAAATACCCGGTTCTAATATAACGCGGTAAATTCGCACCTCTGCGCGTGCCTTCCATAGCGTAGTTGGCAAGGTAAATGGCAAGTCTCAGCGGCCAGAGAGACAAACATCAAGCGAACGAATCCTACGAAATCAATATCCAATCTTCAAACCAGTTTAAAAAAACAAGCAAAAGAAAAGAAAGCGACATCTAACAACTTTCTAGTTTAACTTCTACCGCGTGTGAATTACACTCTCCGATTTTTTTTTACCAGTGATTTCTGATATTTTCCGTGTAAAAATGTAAATGAAATTTTGGTCTTTGGTGACATTTAGATTTTTTTTCAGTTTGATACGTCAGTAGGTAAAAGGTCGGAGATCTTGGGCGGTTACTCGACCGAGTGGTTTGCAGTGGTTCAATCTCCTGCAAGCTAAGACCTGCATCATTGCACAAGCATCTCTTATAGATCTTTATGTACGTAGTAGGGAAAATTCAAATGAATATTTCCAGGTTGGTCGTAATTCGAATTTTTAAAACAGTTCTTTTTTCTTCATGCTTTAAAATTGATTCATTGTTTTTACGAAGGTATCGCATAGATTCACTATTCATGTAATATTCATTGCCCGGAGTTTATTTATGTAAAAATTAGTTAAGCACAATATTCATTACCAGTCTGCTTGGTTAAATATATTCGCACCTCACAATCCGGAAGCCTCGGTTTCGCGCGTAAATTCTAAAACCGTTACTTTGGATTGATATTGTAAAATATAAAATAATATAAAAATGCACGATACCTTTCATATTTCAAAGACAATAGGAAGCATTATTTCGTTTTCTTTCTGGTTAAAAGAAAAATACATGTGTTTGCATGACAGGAAGAGAGATATATAGATTTTAAAATGTAAGGTCGCTCTGGGACGTTTTTGGTCTTATGAAAGTATAACGCGATTACGTGTTTTGGGATGTATTATTCCTAAACAAGCAGACGTGTTTTAAATATGATTCAGTTCAATGTGACTGCGCGCTCCGTACGCTTTTCTGTCCTATTCAAAGTAACAAAACAAATCGTAAACAAAATTCTTGCTTGAACTGATTACGTAATATTACAATAATACCAAAAACATTATATGAAATTAAATGACATGCTGAATAAATAAAAAAATGCCCTTTTCTGAGAAGTCGCGAGTAACAAACTCCAACAGCTCATAGGGCTTTGAAGCAAAGAATGGACGGTTACCTCGAGAGTGTTTTCTCTTGGGGTAAAAATAATCTCGTTGAATTTAATGTTTCAAAGACCCAATCTTGTCTGATTACGTCTAAAAGGGATCGAAATGAAAATCTAGTCTCTTTCAACGGAAGCAATCTCCCGAACAGGCCCTCCATTGATATGCTTGGTGTAACCCTAAGTGACCAGCTCAGGTATGGGGGCTCCATCGAAGCCAGAGTAAAGTTAGCCTCCCAGAAACTGGGCGTGCTGTATAGGGCCCGCAGATACTTTAATAGTGCACAACTGCTAACCCTGTACAAATCACAAGTGCGCCCCACGGTTGAATTTGGCAGCCACCTCTGGTCTGGAGCTCCAAAATACCAGAAAAATACCCTCGACTCTGTGCAGAAACGGGCGGTCCGTTTGATAGATTCTCCCATCTTAACAGACGGACTGCAATCTTTAGAGCATAGGCGTCGGGTGGGAATGCTATCCTTGTTCTACCGGTATTACAATGGAAGATGCTCCGAGGAACTAGCATCATTGATCCCTTCGGCATCGGTGCGTAGTCAGGAAACACGCCAAACGCGTGCCCAACATTTGTACACGGTTGACATTTGTCACATGAGAACGGGTCGTTTCTTCGACTCGTTCTTATGTTCAACAGCTCGGCTGTGGAATGTTTTGCCGGCCTCTGTGTTTCCTCCTTCCTACAACATAGGTCTCTTCAAGACCAATATTCATTCCTTCCTCTCCTCAAAAAGACCCTCCACACAGCATCCCAGATGACATAGGCCCTGAGGGAAATTATTTTCCTCAAGGCCTCCTGTGTGGAGTTAATGTAAAAAACAAACTTTTCCTGTTGTTTACATAATTCTCTTTTAATTTGATTTGCTTTATTATTATATTATGTTTAATTATTGTCACAAGGAGTAAATTTATAATTGGTTATACTATGTAAAATATTCAACTGTTGATTTTCCAAAGAAAGAAATATTGTAACGAAGTTTCTAATGGCAATGGAGATTTTCCGTGCGAATATTGATTAGTTCTTCGATCTCGAATACTTTCCCATTCCCGCATTGCTTCGTCTCTTACTAATTATGGCGAGGGATGCTATTTGTTAATTTTCACTCTGCCACTCAGGTTTACAGTGTGGTCCCTGGAAGGGATGTCGCAGCTGGGATGACCGATTTAAGGTCATGTGTAGCTCTAGAGAGTAAATTGCTTTCCTGTTGTTGCCGCGCGTCTCCAGGCTAATCTCTTGCAGGACTGAATTAAGAGACGCGTTGTAAACCATCGGCTTCGGATTTCAGCTAACCTAGAGTGAATATACTCGTCGCAACCATTTTGGTAAAAAGTTAAACGAACATTTTAGGGACCAATTAAGCTTACAACACTGTCTTTCTATTATTGAACTGCTACAAATACGTTTCACACTTGCAAATTGATTGTACCCAAAGTAAGGACTAATTGTGGTGAAATTTAAAATTGCGCATTTATTTAATGATCTCTTTGCAATATGAATTTTGTGTTATGTAAAGTCTATTTGCTCGGTTTTCGGAATAACTCATACAGGTCTCATAAAATCATTGTATCTCCATTACTATCATAGTTAGAAATACGATATAAACGGTGTCAGTAGGAGAAAAGACCACGCTTTATATTCAAATACAAAAACCAACCACAAAATAAGTAAAATGAACACCTTTAAGAATCCAATGTTTCGAATCGCATTTTTGAAATAAATTTATGAAACTTTGGAAATTATTTGTTAATTATTTTTACATTAAACGCCAAATAAATTGAGGTAAAAATTACGTTAATAATAATCATCATCACTATTGGCTCTACAAACCCCTGGTGGGTCTTGGCCTCCTCAAGAATCTTCCTCCACTCATCTCGGTTCTGTGCCTGCTCTCTCCAGTTTAGAAGCTCCAAGATAGATATGTCTTTGAGGACGTTGTCGCTCCATCTTAGTCTTGGTCTTCCCAGGCTCCTTCGCCCTATTGGTCTTGAGTTCAGCAGGGACTTTGGTGCTTGATGCTCGGTCATTCTCTCCACATGACCCAGCCACCGAAGTCTTCCCAGTTTTATAAATTTCGCGACGTTTACCTCCTTAGACAAAGTATAGAGCTCATTGTTATAACGTCTAATAATACATTTGTTTAATAAATTATGTATGTGTTTTTATTATTTTTTTCGTGTAAAGTGAGCCATTTTTTAAACTTTTTTTATGTTTATATTTATTGTAATTTCATAGCGTATTTTATCACTTTTCAAAAACAGTGTTTAGTTATCGGATACTTTTAGAAATATTCCATTTATTTGGATTCTATTGTAATTTAAATTTGACAATATCTCTTCGATTCATCTTTATGCTTCAAGATGAATTTTTCCCCCCTTGTCTGTCATTCCTGGCAGTCAAAATTTTGATTATAAAAGTTTTATTTTATACCCTTCGCATCAGTTTAGGTATAAAACGTTTATGGGACTCTACCTATCTCTCGCTGGCCGTTTCATCGATTTTCCCCCCGATGCCAGCGCGGTGAATATGACCTCAGATTAAGCCAATATTTGTTCCGTGCTGATTATTTATCGATGTTACCACGGCGACGCCAGATTACGCTGGAGTGGCTAGCAAAACAAATGCGGAAAAACGCTACCGGGAACACTGCGCTAGAGTTCCACGGAACTAGGGTGATTGGGAAGGAAATTTTGGTCAGTATGGTGCAACTTGACATGCTTAACTTTGCAGGAACTAATGAACGAACAAAGTGTTTTTCGATATATTTTTATTTAATTTCTTAGATCTTTCTGTCAATATAATCAATACCGACTGCAAAGTTGTTTATGACGCTCTGCAGCTTTATTAATTGCGAATTCTAAATTTCTATTCTTAGGACGATTTGTTTCACAGATTTTCAACAATTCATTAAATTTATAAGTTAAAATTCAAGTTCTGTGAATGTTCTATTCAATTTCTGTGATTGTTTGCTTTCCAGCTTCGAGTTTGAAGTTCTTAACTGGAATTTCAGATTTAATTAAATGAAGACGCTGTGAGCGAAACTCAATCGAAAATCTGGAAACAGAAAAATCAGAATAAGATATTGGCACCTCTGGGACTTGAACCCAGGACCTCTTCCTGGTCCAGGTCCTTGGTTCAAGTCCCAGAAGTGCCATTATCTTTATTGATTTTTCTATTTCCAGATTTTCGATTGGGTTTCGCTCACAGTGTCTTCATTTCATTAAGTATTAAAATTTGAGGTTTTACTCATAAAGTTAAAATAAAAAGGAATGTCAGATACCTGAATAATTAATCAAATTACCTTTAATTAGGTTTATTATCATTTAAATGTACCATCAATCATGACCGAAAGTATCTTTACTGATTGCAGTAGGTAACATTAGTTTTTTTCAGCCTAACATTGTTAAATTCTGAAATACGATCGTAAATCTGAAACTTGTCTAAAATCCGAACCATGTGGTATCTCAGTGTTAAAAAATAAGTAAAAATACAGCTGTTTTATGAAAACATCGGCCATTTATAAATTCCATCGTTGACCTGCATCTTCCATTATATAAGTATGACCTAATACCGCGGTAGAAGTTTCTTGGAAATGTCCACACAGTCTGCTGCACCGGAATTCTCGTTTTTCCGGAAACTCTGAAAACTAAATTACTTAGGAGACCGCGTACAATATTTTATGTACGTTTTTCCCAGCTGGAGAGGAGTGGAAAATTTCACTATTGTTTTTGTTTTGATAAGAATTGGACATTGTTTATTCTGCAGAGCGTTATCATTAGTTGTCTGTTTTATTTTTATTGTATTTTCTAATTCTAGTTTGTATAATATTGAAATGACTGCACTGTGATCGTTGCTATTTTTGCATTCATATTAAATTACAACGTATATAAATACACCGAGAAAACAGATTGAATCTGCATATTCCATATTATGTTATCAGTGATTACGTAAAATGTGCTTCGATTTTTTATTCTATTGTTCATATTTTATAAAATTTTGAATAGATATAACCGTAGAGTTGCATTTTTGATGCAGACTTTGAAAATGTATTTTGAATCAAAGCAATTTTTCAGTTTTTTAAAGGTAAAATAAACACGACGACCTGACCATAGACAAAAGGTTCTGAATTTGTCATGGCTTTCAAAGATATTACGTAATCATTATTTAAATAATTTTATTAATAAATACTTGATTCTACGCAAAAGAGCGGTCCATCAGATTGACAATCCGTTGTTAATAGTAGTGTTGAGTACCTCATACAAGAGGCACCTCAAATGTCCCATGCAAACACGTAAAATGTCCCCCCACCTCACAATATGTATTTGTACCAACTCTTTTTCTTTGTGTTACTACAAATATGAAGGGGGGACAAATATGAAGGAGGGACAAAATGTGAGGTGTGAGGTAGTTTGTTTTGTTGGACTACATTCATGTCATGTACGGGACAAATATGAGGTGAGGTGTGAGGTGGTTGGTGTATTGGATTACATGTCATGTCACGTTGTCACGTATGGGACAAATATGAGGTGATGTGTGAGGTGGTTGATGTATTAAACTACATGTCATGTCACGCATAGTTTGGGACAAATGTATGAGGTGGTGAGGCGTGAAGTGTTTGTATATTCTATGACATTTTTGTATCAGAACCGTGAGCTGGTGATGGGGTAAGCCAATTCATATATTGTGAATACCGCAGAAGCGTCCCAACTGCTCCGAAATTTTTATTTTTTTATTCTAAATTATTGTTAAGTGAATACCGCACTAAGCGAAAATATTTTGTAACACCTCACCTCACATGAGGTGGTACACCTCAACACCTCATTTCAATATTTGAGTACCTCATACAAACTCATCCTGATATCGTGTCCTACCCAACACTAGTTATTAGACGGTTTGTTTCTAATGCATGTACGCAATGTAAGAATACTGAGTCCATTGTACCTACATGCATTTTAAATATCTTGATCTAGAGATGCGTTTGCTTAAAACTCGACGGAGTTAAAGTTGGCTTTATGAGAACGGGCAGTTTCTTCGACTCATTTTCCGCTCGTACATAGAACGCGCTACCGGCATTTTTTGACTGTAGTCATTGTTTGTGAAAATATCCCCTTCTACAATATTTACATTTATTTTATAAAAAGTTTTTTAAAATTCAATGATTTTTTTAAATCAATGTAATTAGCCACAACGGTGTCTTTATAGGCACATAATATACATCACTAGATTAATTTTAATATAGTTCAGAAGTAGAAATCAATTTTCTCTCGCCCTGGAGTAGTAGAATTGTCCAAGACGGTCATAAAAGAAGCACATTGTATTTCGTCAATATGTACACGTGAAAAATAATATTTCTCGGTTTCACGAATGTTCCGTGTTCCAATTTTCATACATTATTGATAATATCTGAAATATTCTCTTGTATTTAATAAGAAGTTCTCTTTGATGTTTTCTCTACGAAATGAAGAGTAATGCCATCCTTACTTATAATATTCTTTTGTGATGCTTATACAAATGATTTATATATTGGATGGGAAGTATACCATAATTGGAGGAAATAATATTGGATGAGGAAGTTTGCCATTATGGAAGGAAATAATAATGTGTGAGGAAGTATACCATTATTGGAGCAAATAATATTGAATGAGAAAATATGCCATCATTATTGGAGGAAATAATGGTAAATGAGGAAGTATGCCGTCATTATTGGAGGAAATAATATTGATTAAGAAGTGTGCCGTTATTGGAGAAAATAATAATTGAATGAGGAAGTATGCCATCATTATTGGAGGAAATAATATTGTTTAAGAAGTGTGCCGTTATTGGAGGAAATATTATTGAATGAGAAAGTATGCCATCATTATTGGAGGAAATAATAATGTTTAAGAAGTGTGCCGTTATTGGAGGAAATATTATTGAATGAGAAAGTATGCCATCATTATTGGAGGAAATAATATTGTTTAAGAAGTGTGCCGTTATTGGAGGAAATATTATTGAATGAGAAAGTATGCCATCATTATTGGAGGAAATAATAATGTTTAAGAAGTGTGCCGTTATTGGAGGAAATATTATTGAATGAGAAAGTATGCCATCATTATTGGAGGAAATAATAGTGAATGAGGAAGTATGCCATTATTAGAGGAAATAATATTGAATGAGGAAAATAGCCTGATAAGAAGTAATATCTCATTATCAAACACACACATACACGTTTTGCACCGACACACGGAAACATATGTTGTTCTGAGATAACAACATTAAGAGGAACGGCTGCACGGCCCTTTTCATACAAAATTTTACATTTAGATTTGTGGACAAAATAATAAACAAACTAAAAATATGTAATTTTTAATAAAAAATTAAAGTAAATATTTAGTATCTACATATACGTGCTACTTTAAATATTTGTGTTTCAAATTATAAAATGCGGACTATTAAATAATTCAATTTTTGATGATTTTAGAGACGGGTTTGTGTAAGTTAATGATATTTATTTTTCAAAAATTCTTTCCTTTACCTTCTTTAAAGTTACAAATAAATAAAGAAATAAAACATTGATAAAGGGCACTTTTTAGTACAAATTTTAATTTATATACGTCATATTTGTGTTCCAACGTAAATCGGCCATTTGTAATTTAAATGTACGTCCTTGATATGCATTTTTTTTGCATTATAAAAAAAATTATTCATTTTAAAATACTTATTTTATTATAATGAAATTAAAATTCTTCTTCATAGTTATAATGAAATTAAAAATAAAACGTCGGTAAAAGGCATCTTTTTAAGTAGAAATTTTCATTTACCTACGTCAAATTCGTGTTCCGACGTAAATCGGTCATTTGTAATTTAAATTTTAAAGGCCCATGTTGATAAAGCATTTATTTTTATTACTTTATAATTATAATTTTTTTAAAACAATTATCATTTCATACTTTACGTTCTTCAAGGTTATAATGAAATTAATTATAAAACATCGAAAAATGCATTTTTTATAGAATTTTATTTACATACGCCAAATTTGTATTTCAACGTAAATCTATCATTTGTAATTCAAATTTGCACCAATGATATTGTGTTTTTAAGCATTTTGTTTATTTTATGTAACATTATATACATCAATATTTAAAAAAAATAACTATAATATTTTGCCTTAATTAAAGTTACAATGAAATACAAAATTAAAACATCTAAAACAAGCGTAAGTACGTTAAATTTGTGTGCCAACGTAAATTGACAAAAAAAGTAAATTAATTTAAATGTACGCCCATGAAACAGCATTTTATTTTTATTTTATATTGAATTTTAATTATAAAAAATATTTTTTTTAATAATACACATAAATTGCCAAATTTGCCCCTAAAATCGTGAAGAATTGAATTCTTTAATGGATATATTTTATAATTTGAACCCCAAATAAATAAAGTAGAACACACCCGTACTATGTATTCGATGGTTCCACGACAACTCAGAATCATGCAACTTTAACACCCCTTTGAAAAGTCATGAAAATATTTTTTATAAAATGGCCCCTAACCTAACCTAACGTCAACCTACTTAACGAATTTTTTTTCATCACTTTTAATGACTTTTCAAATGAGGTGTTGAACTGGAGTGATTCTGAGATGTCCGAGTTGTCTCCATATTCGATATACCCTTTGATAAAAAATAGTATTTCATTTTATTAATTTATTTATTGTTATTGTGTTTATTTTGTAGAACTCCATTTTATTTTTTTATTTATTTTATACTTTTAATAACATTATTATTCAATGCATAAAAACAGTTTATTGTAAACAAGTTCTGCTTCTGCTTCGTAATTATTATTATTATTATGCGTTACAGTTGTTTAAAAAAAAAAAAAATATTTCAGTTTGGTCCTCACATCCGACTTTAAGTTTTGTATGAAAAAGGCAGCGCTGCCGTTCCCCTTAAGATCTGTTTTTTTGATACAACTTTTTTCTCAAACGCTAGTGATGAATACATGGTCCCTTTTACGTTTATTATTTTAAATTGATGGTTCTTAATAAAACTTTATTATTTGTCTTGTGTTGGTAATGATTAATGAATTAACACAGCAACATTTGTACTTTTATTACCACAGAAGTCGTAAAGTCGTAATACGAAGCCAGATCTCGAGACTTATTTCCGTAATTCAAAAATGTCTCATTTCGGTTTTGTTTCAGCTTTGATTGCTTTAATAAAACTTCCTCGTAATTCTTTCAGTCAACAAAGCTGGTTTCAGATTTGTGGCAACTTTGAAATATCTCAAAGGACTTAGTAATGATAATTTAAGGCTGTATAAACGATAACGAAATGAGGTCCTTTTGCCTAAATTAAACCGTAAAAAGGTCAAGTTAATCACTTTGATATTTTATTTTACGACTGGTTTTTGGCACAATTTTTCGCATTAGGAAATAGGTGCGGTATTGGTAATTAATGTTGAAAAGCAAGGGAAAGTGAGCTTTGTCGATAAGTAATTAAGTCTCAGTTTTCCTTAAACAAATAATTAGGTAAGTTACAATGCTCTGAACGTTATCTATACCTACTAATCGAAGCGTGGTATTTTTTCTTTCGTCTCCATTGTTTTAGTGCTGTTATTTCCATAAATAGGTAAATGTATTGTAGTCTTCATAAGATTTAATTTATTTATTTACTAGCAGACCCGGGCACACGTTGCTGTGGCTAACGAAACACAACGCCATTACCCAACCTTTATAAAATCCACACAACTCGCTTGCCAGCTGCCCTCTGCCTGAACTGAATATTTGAATTTCTCAGCCTTTCTCTACTATAATAAGCATGTATTATACATATAAACCTTCCTCTTGAATCACTCTATCTATTAGTGATAACCGCATGAAAATCCGTTGCGTAGTTTAAAAGATATGTGCGCACATACATTTTGAGCCACTTATGTAATGATTATCATCTCCTAGAAGGCTTTCACATGGATATGTCGTAGGCTACGACATACACATTATCACAGGTAAGTTGTACAGAAGTATAATAATATTTTCTAACATACATGAAGGTAATATAATAATATTTAATAACTCATAATACAACATATTTTTCAGTTATATTATTCAGTTATTATTTCATATTCAGTTATAATAAACTTAATATGAAAGATGTAGTAGGAGCAATACAAGAAGGTTTGTATTTTCAATATTTTGTAAACATTACAGCAGAACAATAATAAATTGAACGCTTCAAAAGCAACACTCAGGTACGATCTCCGTGGTGTAGTGGGTAAGATCTTCAACTACGAATCCGGAGATCGCGGGTTCAAAACCCCGCAAGTAAATTTTATTTGATTGATTTGTGTTATTTGACTCCTTATTCATTTTTTTTAATGTGAATACCGCACAAGAATCCCAACTGTTCCCGTCTGGAGTCATTGAGACTGGCATCCTCAATTTAGGGTATGTTGTGAGGCTGAAGGTAGTGGGGAGGGGAAAGAAATGGGGAAGTGAAAGGTTGGCTATTCAGATCTGGTCACCAAACACGGTTAAGCCATTTCATGCAATGTTTCAATTGTGAATAATGGTCTTACACTAGAGTGCAACCGATAGTATCTTCGACTATGGAACGTGCCGCAAATAAACTATATGTATAATATATTTTTTTAATTAATTAATGGTGAAATAATACAAATAAATAATTAAAAATATTTGCGCATGCCGGGATTTTAACCCTCGACCTTCAGATTGCTAGTCGAGATTCTTACCCCTCGACCACGGAGGCCATCTTTGTGTTTTGCCGTTCTGAATAGATGGAAACTTCCCCACCTCCCTCTTCGCACCTCCTTCCCCTCCCACTACTCCACAATTAGAGATGTCGTAGTCTCCCTGATGACGATGCGCAGTTTCTTACCTCGGGTGAGATTTTGTTGCATAATTTTGGTCCAAGTTAGTTAAGTATCTGTTTTTTGTTACATTCTACAGCACAAACTGGAATTTTAAAATCATTTCTGCTTTGCATTCTGGTTTGATGTAAGTATGGGCTTTATTTATTAGGTCCTTACATATGAAATTGACGTTTTGCCGTACTAGCAACCTTGATCTCAAATATCTTCTCTTTGGTTAGGAATTCCAAATTCAAATTTATACAGCTATTTACTCGTGTATTTGTGTTTCGAAAATTATAATTCATTTGTTTTTTCCTTAATTGTTTTTTTTCTTTGCGTCACTTAGTTTACAAAATGGAAAACTTGAAATATCGCGTTATTTACGAGTACGAGTTCCACCGTGGCACCCACTGGAAGCGGATCCATCGCAAACCACGTCCGAGTTAGCTGCAGGCTGCGGTGTTAGTGATAAAACATTTTTAATTCACTTGAAGCAAATTGGGAAGGTGAAAAGCTTGAAAGGTGGGTACCTCACGAATTGAGTGAAGCAAATCAACAAACGTGCGTTAGAACGCTAGACCACACACTGCACAACCGACGGCTACCAAATTAGAGGAGCTTCAATTGGAATGTCTAAGACATCCACCGTACTCTCCGGACCTTGCCCCAACAGATAACTAGTTTTTTCGAAATTTGGATAACTTCTTGCAAGGTAAAAAATTCAACTCCGATGGGGCAGTCCAAACCGCCTTCAAAGAATTTATTGATTCCCGTCCGAATGATTTTTTTAGTAAAGGGGTCGATGAACTACCTATGAGATGGCAAAAGTGCATAGATAGCAATGGTACATACTTTGATTAAATAAATATATTTTATTAAAAAAATCGACTTTATGTTCCTCCCATACAAAACGCCAATTTATATGTAAGGACCTAATATTTCCACTTAAATTCAAATCAAATTTGATTAAAATTTCGTTGAACCAAATTTCGCGTAGGTCGCGCTACGCAGTTTGTTTCTTAATTTTTCTAGTTTTTACATATGGGCGAATAAATCATCTTTATTTACCCTCTCTTGGTTTTGAATCCTCAATATCTGCGTTAGGAACCAAAGAGCTTTCTGCTCTGTTCCGTCTGTGTGATTCTGTCAGAGTTCTAACACAAAGTCCTCCTTGTCCTCAAAATATCACGAATTTCGTCATAATTCTACTGAGTTTTCCGGTCCCATGAAACCGGTCGTAACCCTAAATATGACCCACGAACCACCAGATGTACATTAAGCATTCGTATGCATTAATCGTAAATTACCGCGAATCGGAAAATTATTCTCGCACCGACTTGGCGGCGCGCCAGAGCGTCGCGGCGCTCGAATGTTACGTACGTCGCAGGCGCAGGGGAGAACACCCATGAAATGGACGGCCCATGAAATGGACACTAGTGAAGCAAGTATAATATACTGCAATGAAAAAATTATTGTATTTTTTTTACAATTTTTTCTGCTGTTTGTTCTTCAGTATCTATACTCTCTCTCATCTAGCCTCAAAACCAAGAACAAGAGGAGCTCAGATAATAAAAATATATGTTCTTACGTCTTTTTAATTTTTTTATGTGAATATCTCACAAGAGTCTCAGCTGCTCCCGTCTGGAGCCAGTGAGACTATCGCATCCCCAATTGGGGTATGGGGTATTTTGTGAGGCTGAAGGTAGTGGGGTGGGGAAGGAGATGGAGAAGAGGAAGGTGGGGAAGTACCTGAATATTCAGATCTGGTCACCAAACACAGCTAAAGCCATTTCAAGCAACGTTTCAATTTTGAATGGTGGTCTTACACCAGGGCGATGCTAAGAGTATCTTCCACTCTGGAACGTGCCGCAAATAATAATAATAATAATAAAACGTTTATTCATCAATAGATTTTTCACAATATTAAATATTATGTTCTTTTTTCATTGATTCTATTGACGAAAAGGTCACTGCTCAGCTACAATCCTAGAATTCAGTTGGTTTTCAGCAGTGCCTCCAATATAAAATATAAAAACAGAAAATAAAATAAAATACACAATATATTATTTTTAATTTTTTTTTTTACATGAGCTCCACACAGGAGGCCCTGAGGAAAATAATTTCCCCCAGGGCCTGTGTCATCTTTTGGGATGCTGTGTGGAGGGTTTTTTTTAGGAAAGGAAGGAGAGGAGAGTTCTCGGACGGAAAAGGGTTTAAGGGATGGGTAGGAATCTGGGGTTCAGTGTGTCCTGGTCATCCGCCTCCAAGACTTAGACAAACCTCACCCCATGAACCCGGGCACCCCTGCTAAATCACCAAACGTAGCGAACCACTTGGGGTGACCTATGGCAGAGGTGTTGGTTATCCAATAAAGGTTCCCGGGGCGGCGGTACCCATTCCCGCCTCCCAAATGAATTATTTGTGAAATAACTCAAATTAATCAAATACAATTTATTTGCCCACTCCGAGATTCGATCCCGCGATCTTCGGATTTCGAGTCAAGAGCCTTATCCCTGACCGCCACAAGCTTATTAAGAATATACTTATATTAATTTTCAGACAATATAAGATAGAACCTCCTTTTTATTACAATATAGCTTTCATAAATCCTAAAGTAAATATATAGAAGTAATGAGATATGATTTTGCATTTCTGACGCCAGAGTCCATTTCAGAGACCACACCCCCTTGAAATGGATATTGTTCCTTTTTTTCAAATAGATCAAAATCATCAATGACACTAATTAGCAAAATATGTTAGTAAGCACATTAGAAGATAATGAATCATAATAGGACGTATAATCAATTTCAATTGAAGGTATAAATTTGAAATTTAGGGCTTTGTGAAAAAGTATCCATTTTATAGGAAAACTCCCCCACGCCATGCGGGTTTCGGCGGCAGGTTCCGTCATGGGCCAATTACGTGCACGTAATACCCCGTAACATTTAAAAAATCGAGCACCTGCTTTCCTGGAAGTGTTGCGCTGCATTACAGGGAACAGCGCACTAAACGAACTGGGAAGCCGGGCCTAATCAAGTCTGACCAACACTGGCCGCTCACACTACGATGCACTTTTCAACACACACAACAATATAATTTACGAATGTTCTCGGAAATTTTCTCCTTAATGTGCAAAATTACTTTTTTCGATTAATCTTTACTACGAATCGGTTTGTATTATGAATACCAAAAATATGGTTAATTTGAGGTTTTTTTCTTCTCGTTTCTAGAATTTAAATAAAATGGTTAATTATTTCTTTATCTTTGTATTATACTTATACTAAGTATAAAATGAAGTTGCTCTCGCTGTACGTGCGCTTAGATCTTTTAAACTACGCAACGGATTTTCATGCGGTTTTCACCAATAGATTGAGTGATTCATGTGGAAGGTTTTTAGGTATATATTTTGTCAAGGTTTTGTGTAAATTGGTTGCAATACATAATTATATATCTGGGCAAGCGGCAGCGGGCAGCGGGCAGTGGGCTAACAAACGGGCGGTGTGGATTTGATTTAACAGATGGCGTTGGTTATATAAGTTTCGTTTGCTACAGCAACGTGTGGCCGGGTCTGCTAGAATTATATAAAAAATGAAAATTACAAAAAAAATTTTTTCATCGGAAATGTATAAATATTATTAAACATCAACTCCACGCAGGAGACGGTATGTAATAAAATGTCTCGGGGCTTGTGTCATCTTTGGGGATGCTGTATGGATGGTATTTTATGGAATGAAAGGAGCAAAACTGGGTTTTGAAGAGACCCGTGTTTTAGGAAGGAGGAAACACATAGGCCGGCAAATCGTTCCACAGCCTGAATGTGAACTCAAAACGTGTTATAGAAACGACCCGTTCTCATCTGGCAAATGTCAACTGTGCATTTGGCGTGTTTCCCGACTGTGCACCGTTGTCGAAGGTATGAATGATGCTAATTCCTTGGAGCATCTTCCATTCAAATAACGATGATTAACGCATATTACAAACAAATTTACTCAAATATAAATTTATGGCTAAGATTGTCTGTGACAGTTTCCCTTGCTAAACTTTTTTCTATCTTATAAAATTATTCGCAAAATAAATAAAAATCACTTTTGCGCTAAAATCGCACGTTTCTAGACTCGATTGTTATGCCTTTTACCTTAGGTATTCGTGGTGATATAAGCCACACTACGAATGTACGCGTGTTTGACTTGTGTTTAAATGAGCTTTAGGAATTTCAGGCAGAAATGAGACACCGATTCATAATAATAATATTATGAGGTAGGAGTGTATTGACCATAGCCATGATGACTCATGCCGCGAACATATACCAATCTGATGAAACGGAAAAGATTCTTTGCGGAACCGGCTGTCAATTAAGTGTCATTTTCTATTACTTTCAATTGCTTTTTCTATGGGTGATTTCAGCTGTCGCCGATTAGTTTAAAACACGAAATACTGTGATTATTTATTCATTTTGACATTTAGACAAAATAGGTTCTTAGTTTGGGCATAGTAAGTAATTCATGCGTGTATAGATTGATGCGAAACTTCGCAAATGCCAAATCAACAAATGTAAACGGCACGGTAAAACTTAAAACATACATTAAAGGAATAAATAACCTTGTACACTTACAGTAATTCATGTTTTAAACGCTCTATCAGTACATAATCACAGTATATCATACATACTTTAGAGTAATTCGTGTTTTAAACGCTGTAAACTAAGATATGCGACAGCTGACATCTGACATTGGCTCATGTTACCCATAGAAAAAGCAATTGCAAGTCATAGAAAATCACACAAATTTTACCGCTGATTCCGTATGGAATCTTTTCCGTATCCACAAAAGATACGGAATCGCTCCTCAGAAAGCCTTTACTTGAGTCATATCTGATAATTTGACTCCACTCCTAGTATCTGAATTGCGTCACTACGTTTCTTTGTTCACTACGTACTTTGCATCTTTTAAAATTAAAATTATATGAACATCGCACAAAAGTCCTAACTGCTCAAAGTTAGTGTGACTTTGATATTCTTAATTAGGGTCTCTTGTGAAGCCGAAGGGAGCGGGGAGGCGAATGAGATGGGAAGAAAGGGGTTGAATTCCTATCACAAGCCACGTTATACATTTAACCGAATTAACTGCATTGCCATTCATTCTTTTGTCGTTAATTTTTTAAATCAATTCAGCAGCTCACTTAGTGCTTATACGCAAAGTTTTAGCATGATCGAATCTGTTTTGGGGCGAAAGTTGCTTTAACTCCTCAGACCTCGAGCGTTTTCTGTAAGAAGATCATAGTATTTCTGCTTTGCAATAAAACACAAAAAATGGAATGGAATATTTCTGAATGTATCCAAAAAGTTAAAACTATTTTTATATTTAAAATAAGCTTTCAATTTTTATTATTAGAAATAAAAAAGTAATTTTTGATTTATTGCAACTTTAAACGCATACAATTTTTTACTTAAACGCCTCACCTTACGTTTTTTCTAACTAAAATTACTGTTATGAAAATTCAAAAAAACATTCGTATTTTATTAGACAAATGTTTTGAAGACGTTATTGTCACCTCTGTTTTTTTCCTTTCATGTAAAAATTAAATTTAAAAAAAATTGTGAATTCATTATTATTTATTATTACATTTTCATAATTTTTTTTCATATATGTGTACATTTTAATTCTTCTTTGTTTATCTTTTAGATTTGAATATAAAGCGTGGTGTTTTTTCTTTCTATCGTCGTTTAGATCATATTTCTCATTGTTAGAGGGATACACAACAATTTCTTTGAGACTTATATTGTTTCCAAAACAAACCAAATTAGTAGTGACGGACCGAAGGTTCGGTTTCGGCAAGTTTCGGCATCAGTTTCGGTTTCGGCAAAAAATCTGCCTAAACCGAAACTTTTTTAGACATGTTAAAAATCGATAGCTTACTGTTATTTGGCTTATTTTTTACACTTATTCAGAAATTTAACACATGTTAAATTAAATAAAATAAAATATAAAAAAACAACAATTGAACCATGTGAAAAAATTATATTTTTTTATATTACTTCTATGAAACAAACAAAATTTATAAAAAATACTTCTTGGAACTTCTCGTTCGGCTGACCTCGGGTGAGTTCATAGTTCGTATGTCACACACCATCATCAGCAAAATACCCAATTAATATTGTTTTTTTTTTTATTTCATTTAACACATATAAAAAGAATTTTGTGATTGTAAACGCAATAAAAATTAATATACTCAATCAATGAGGTCCTTCCTTTATAATGTAAGTGTTGATTATTGACAAATTTTTGTTTTAAGAAGTAGTTATCATGTTTTGTTATTTTTTGTTTTATGTAAGTAATATAATTTTTTTTCACACACTTCAATTATTGTGTTTTTTTAAAATTTATTTTATTAAATACGTTTTAACTATCTGAATAAGTGTAAAAAATAAGCCAATTAACAAAAAAGTTCGTTTATTAACACGTCTAAAAAAGTTTCGGTTTCGGCTGAATCTGAGACAGATACCGAAGATTCGGTTTCGGTGGAAAGTCCTGTTTCGGTCGGAAACTACAAATTAGTATGAGGATTTTGTACTTGCAGTTGAGCAGCTTAAATTTTCCCACTATTAAGGTTGAACTGGTTACGTAATTTAGGCACAGGCCTATTGCTAATTGCTCCTTTGAAGCTTCCCCCTTTTATGATTAAACCTTCCATGTACATATCAGAAAGAGAGGTTATAACAGACCTCTCAGCAGCAGGATCTCTGTCTTGTCATATTTGAAGAGCCTTTTAATTGCGTATCGTAAAACGCCCCATAAAATTGTTGTGTAACTCAACTTGTAATTAGATTGAACAATTCATAAAGGTTTTTTCAGGGGGAGGCAACATTTGTATTTTCAACACGCACAAAATGTTAATGGCTGCAGGGGTGGGACCAGAATCTAATAAAATAAATATCAATATAGGCATACAGTTCAACCTCTCCCTCTCATTCATAAACGACGATGTTATCAGAAAGAGAGGTTACAACGAAGCTCTCAGCAGTAGGGCCATGTTTGAAACTACGCACCGCGCTGACGACGAAAGAACTATAAACCATTCGAGCCGTTAATTAAATTTATAATATAATATCGTTTTTTTCTTGGATCCGCATTATGAAACATTTTTGCCTTGTTAGCATTTTCAAAGCATTATTCTTTGAGTATAGACGACTTTTTATTTTTTAACTTTACATTCATGAGGCCCTGAGGAAAATAACGTCTACTCACTTAAGACAATATTAGCGAGTCTCAATCGAAAATTTGTAAAAGAAATTAAAAAAAAATTATCATTAAACACATATACCTACAAGTGGTTCAAACAAAGTAGCATTGTTTCATTTATTTAAAATAATTTCTCTTGGGGCCTATTAAAATGTAGTCAGTCTACATATCTGGCAAAGCAAAGCTGATCATATAGAAAACAACAATCAATATATTTTATAAAAGAACTAGCAGACCCGGCCACACGTTGCTGTGGCTAACGAAACACAACGCCATTACCCAATCTTTCTAACATCCACACCTCCCGCTTGCCAGCTGCCCGCTGCCCGCTGCCTGAATTAATATTTGAATTTATCGGCTCTTCTCTACTATAATAAGCATGTATTATACATATAAACTAATTAACTCGCCACTAATTATACAATGCTTGCAATGCAACACTGGATATTTGAAAAGCGAAAATCAAATACCTACTTACTCTAGGATATCTATTTTCCAATTTCTTCCGTTGAAGGAATTTCAAAAGTGCCCGCCAGCCGTTTTAAATAGCACAAAAATATGTTTTCTTTGAATTTCTCGGCTTTTCTCTAATATAATTTTCATGTTTTATACATATAAACATTCCTCTTCAATCACTCTATCTATTGGTGAAAACCGCATGAAAATCCATTGCGTAGTTTAAAAGATTAACGCGCACATACATTTTGAACGACTTCATTTTATACTATGTAATGAAGTGTACTACAATATACATGCCGCTATAACTCAGAAACCAGTCCCGGTACCATCAAGGGAGTCATATGGTGTGGTGGCCCTCTATACCCCATCCATGAAGGTTCCCGTTTTTACCTGAAGGACGTGCTTTTAAAGATGTAGGGGTTGAAAGTTTCGCCCTCTAGAAATTTCTAGAACATTCGAGAGCATTCCACAACATTCTGGAACATTCTGGAATGTTGTGGAATGTTCGGGTATAGTCTGGAACTTTCGGAAACATCCATTTTAGAACATTCCAGAACACTCTCGAATGTCATCTTGGGCGAAACCAGGTACTCCACCTAGTTAAAAATAAATTAGAAATAAATATGTATCTTTAATCGTATTATTATGTATTTATATATATTTGATTAAGCAACGTTGTTTCAGAAGATTGTTAAGAACGTTCGATTAATAATTAAATGTACTAATTTCG
This sequence comes from Limnephilus marmoratus, assembly GCA_917880885.1. Classification (NCBI taxonomy): domain Eukaryota; kingdom Metazoa; phylum Arthropoda; class Insecta; order Trichoptera; family Limnephilidae; genus Limnephilus; species Limnephilus marmoratus. The sequence goes on from OU862921.1 coordinate 40,482,897, forward strand.
GATGTTACTCCGTCTGTCTGTAACTCCGGTTCAGTGAATTCTAGAACTTTTGTTTTGAATTTAATTGTCATTTTCATGACAGGAAATGTTTGTTTGGAGAATTCAAATACCTACGTTTATATACAGCATTTTAAACAGAAAATTATTTTATAATTTGAAAATTGGAACTGTTTTGCCGAGAATTCAGACTATCCCTGATTTTTTCATGGGTCGGCGCTGGTCACACAAAAACACGTGATTTGAGATAAGTAAGTATCATCATCATTACATAGTATAAAATGAAGTCGCTCAAAATGTATGTGCACGTTAATCTTTTAAATGCAACGGATTTTCATGCGGTTTTCACCAATAGACAGAGTGATTGAAGAGGAATGTTTATATGTATAAAACATGTAAATTATATTAGAGAAAAGCCGAGAAATTCAAAGAAAACATATTTTTGTGCGATTTAAAACGGCTGGCGGGCCGTACTATATATAGTCACTTTTGAAATTCCTTCTACTATACGGAAGAAATTGGAAAATAGATGTCCTAGAGTAAGTAGGTATTTGATTTTCCCTTTTCAAATATCCAGCGTTGCATTGCAAGCATTGTATAATTAGTGGCGATCGCTCGAATTGCATTACATAGTATAAAATGAAGGCGCTCAAAATTTATGTGCGCATAGATCTTTTAAACTACGAAACAGATTTTCATGCGGTTTTCACCAATAGATAGAGTGATTCAAGGGGAAGGTTTATATGTATAATACATGCTTATTATAGTAGAGAAAAGCCAAAAAAATGAATTATTCAATTCAGGCAGCGGGCAGCGGGCAGCTGGCAAGCGGGTGGTGTGAATTTTATAAAGGTTGGGTAATGGCGTTGTGTTTCGTTAGCCACAGCAACGTGTGGCCGGGTCTGCTAGTTTAATAATATTTATTTGAACATCTGCGTTTCTTTAATCTTCGAAATATTCTCATTCTGTTCTGGAGTAAACAGAATATAACTAGGGGAAGAAGGGTGTTTCTGGGGAAAGAGGCTTTTGGCGAGTATTGTGGGGTAAGATGGTAACACATGGCCATCTTTCCAGTGATAATTAAACCCGCTCCTCCCGACTTAACCCGTTGAACCATAATTATGCCCGAACTCCCCCTTGTTGTGGAGCAAATTCTAATGGAAAAACTTGCCCCGATTGTTGAGTTTATGGGTAGAAGTTAAGCAATTTGTGAAGATTACCACAAATTTTTGATGGATTCTTGCTTACTCAAAGACGTAAGCATATTTTTTGAAGCATATGGCTGAAATCATTAAGTTCAATTTATTAGTGAAGCCTCGATTATAGTGAGCGAGTTTACAAGCGGACGAATCGGCGAGTATGATTGTAATGATGACACACAAAACTTTCCACTCGCTCAGAAGCGAACTAGCTAGCGAGTTGAAATTGTGTGTAATTCTGTCGACATTTTGTAGAAAACTGAGATACTCGCAGCTAGCTCACTAGCAACTATGATGCCACAAGGTTAATTTACTAGCTAACAAGTCAACACGCTAGCGAGTAGCAAGCAAAGTAGCCCCTCTTTCATTTTTTTTCGAAAATTGTTCGTGACTGCTAGCTCGCTTAGTAAATATGATTACACTGAGCGAGTTTACTACAAGATAGTGAATTCGCCGGCTAGTAGCTTGTAAACTCGCTCAATGTAATCCAGGCTTAACTTGAAGAGGCAAAGGATTTTTGTCGTTTATTTTTTATGCTTTTCAAAATCACTGAAAAATAAAATTTTTGAGACATTTTAAAAGAAAATATTAAAAAAAGTTTAAGCAAGAGAGTGTAAACAGTAGTTACGACGTAGAACATCATCTAAAAGCTTCTTTAAGAAAACATTTTTCATATTTCTTTAAAAATAGTGTAGAAATATAAATGGAGGTATCAATAATTTAAAACTAGTAATACGGTGACGGAAAAGGCTTTGTAGACGATTTTGCACGGCAAAACCTACTCTATTAAAGTCGGCACTACGACTGAAACGGAATAGGTTTTGTAAATACGCTGTCAGACGATAATGTTGATAGAAATAAATTGAAAATATTATGCCTTTATATGATATTCTCCTGCCGCAAGACCTCCGTTGTAACTTGTAACCTCTTTTCTATCGGATTCATCATTTCTAGGTAAATTGTTTGCTTTTGGCTGTAACTCGAATGATATCAAAAGTTTATAAGCTTAAACACCTCAGGCTAATTTGTTCAGTTTTCGGAACAACTCAGTTGGGTCTCATAGAAATCGTTGTGTCTCTCTTACTATCATGGTTAGAAATATGATCTAAATGGTGTTAGAAAGAGAATACACCATGCTTTATATTTAGATCTAAAAATTAAGCGAAAAATAATTAAAATGTACACCTTTATGAATCCAAAGTTTCCGACCGCAATTTGAAAAAAAAAATCAAAGTGTGCAATTCACACACGGTAGAAGTGAAACTTTCAGAAAACTAAAGTAGACAATATTGGAGAGGCTACAAAGCACCTCACAAAGGGGAGACCGATTGTGCTAAAGAAATTAGCACTTCAAAAATAATTCACAAAAATTGGCAATTTTTATGAATTATTTTTACATGAAACGATAAAAATGTGCGGTGATGATAACGTTTATGATAAATTTATCTTTTAAAATATCTTCCCACTTAACCGGTCTTTTACTTCTAATAGCTTGGTAATCCCCAATTCTTCGAAACTCCCACTATTGTCAACCCTTCCCCCTCCTTCAATTTCTTCTCTCCATATGTAATCTATAATTAATTTTTTAACTTTAGTATACTATTCCTGAAGAAGTGAACATGGTTCACGAAACATGTTGATAGTATTAAATATAAAAAATAAAGTGATGTAAACTAAGTTATTTTCTTTTAATAAATAAAAGTAACAACCTTTTAGAAGAAGTTTTCTTCGAAAAATTAATTTTAAAATGTATTATTTGTGTGTTTTTATCTTATGGGTGATTTAGGGTATTAACATCTATTATTATTATCTGTATTATTTCAAATTAGAGAGTCTAGTTAAAAGCCGAAACATAAATGACCTCTTAATGCTCTATAAAATTGTTAATAATCGTGTAGACAGTAACTTAGTCAACCAAATTAAGTTATACGCCAGGCCCAAATCTACAAGAACCCTTAACATATTTTGGACTGAAATTTTTACAAGTAATACTGGATATTTTAATCCTATACCTAGAATGTCTCGGTCATACAACGATCTTGTCAAAATACACAGTTCCATAGATATTTTTGCAAATAATATAACATATTTCAAAAAATATCTCCACAATTTGTGCACTTAAAAAAAAAAAGTTACATTAGATACTTTTCAGTAAATACTTTATAAATATTGTATACTTGTTGTTATTATGTATTTCAATTTTGTATTTAAGTTTTCAACTTATGTATAAATAATACTTGCGTTGTTTTTCAAGAGTTTGCTTCTGTGAAAATGCATATGTGAATAATGCAGACACATTAATCTAGGGATATATTTGTATTTTAATTTATTATATACTACCCACAAAAATGTTATATAAATATCCTGTTTGTGTCTCAAATAAATAAATAAATAAATAAATAAATAAACTTATGGGTGATTTAAATTAGAGAAACACATAAAATGAGCCATTTTTAATGAGTTTCCTTTTTTAAGTTTCATTTTAAAATTTTTGTTTTTAAGAATTATATGGTCATTTCTAAAAATATTTTTTTTCTAAAGTGTATTTCATCACCTTTCAAAAACAGTTTTTCGTTTTCAGATGCGTTCACAAATATTCCATTTATTGGGATTTTATTGCAAGTATTTATTATTGGAAATATTTGGATCTACTTACAGAATATGGTCGAGGCCTGAGGGGCTATGAATAAATGAAATCCATATTATAAGGGCGGATGAATATTCTAGTATCCTTTGATCGTAACGAGCTTCCTACCCGTTTTTTTACTGGAAAAAAAGTAACATTGCTAGTAACTATAATACTCGTAAATACTAATGTTGTCTACAATTGTGCTGAAATATTTTTCGTTCTCGTGACATCACAATCTACAATCTACACCATTTGTGTTGGATTTTATATCCGCTGACTCCATCCGTTACATGTGTACCTACATGAAATTGCACGCCATTCCAATCTAGATGGTATTCCTCAAATAGGCGTTTTTAGTTGCTGATGGTAAGCAATCAGTGCTAAAATCACTGGCGATGTTTGAAGAGTGGGCAGATTTTGTTTCAATGCAGCAACAAACAGGTTTGCTATCATTTTAACTACACAATTGAAAAATAATCTTTATCAAAAAATAATTAACAATTTATTTATTAAAATAGTAGTAATAAAGCATTGACGTATTAAAATTAATACTACTTACATCTAATTTTTTTTATTGTTTACTTTATAACATTGTTAGAGCATTGAATATAATCTTAGGCAAAACAAATTAGTGAAATATATATTTTAATGATTTTTTACGGCGATTAAGAGGAAGCTCTTGAGCTTGGCGTAGGAGTTATTTCATTATTAAAATATAATTTTACATGGAGTTACAATACATATAAACTTAAATACTAGGATGTTGTGACTTTTATTTTTAATATGGCATGAAATGAAGTTATAATAACATTTTGATTGGTGATGTTATGGTAGTTAATTTTTTTTTAAAGATTAATTTGACCTTTTTCTTGAATGATCGAAATCTGTTATTTTTTTTACTTCTTCGGGAAGACTATTAAAATATTTTATGCCATTGTAAATATGATTATTGAGCATTGGTTGTGTTGAAAATACAGGTATTTGGATGTTAAATTTATGGCTTAATGAGGGTTAATTTTTTTTTTATTACATTTTCTTTGAATATTTGTAATATTGAATCTTTTTTATAGAGGTCTTGAATTTTTGGTACTTCGAAAATTGTTGTTGTTTTTTCAAAATTACGTTAATAATAATTATTTTTTGTACCACTTTTACAGGACACTTTTTTCATACGCACCTCCCCATCCAATGATTCCATACTGAATTAATGATTGGACTAGTGCGTAATAGACTTTTTATAGATGTTTAACTTGAGAATATTGCTTAATCTAATGAACATAAAACAATAATTCTAAATAATGAATCGCTGTTCCTCAATAAACATTCTACTGATTATGGATACCATTCTCATTTATCTAGAACAGTGGTTCCCAACCTTTTTCTGACCCGGGACCACTTGTACGTTTATTTTTTCGACACGGACCACAAGCAGTGGTATAGCGAGGGGGGGCGGCGCCCCGGGTGCCACCCGACACAGTTTCACCTTCCAAGAGCACAATTCTCTAGCCACCCCCCCCCCTGAAGTCCAAATTTGGGTTTGTCAACTTTATTGGGGGGAGGGGGGTGACACCACGTTGGCTAGCCGTCGCTAGCAAGGGTGGCATCCGGAACGGATAGCACAACGGGAGGGGCGTAATGGGATAGGGTGGGACGGTTTCTAGCAGAATATTTACCACAACACGGAGGGGGTAGAACGGGGTAGGGTGGGGTGGGGCGAAACGGAATACCGTAATGGTCACTGACCACAAGGCACAATAATGATAAACTGAATATTGTTCCGATTTTTTTTATTCAGACTTCTCGACTAGGGACCGCCCGCGATATGGCTCGCTTATTGACTCGCGGACCATCATCTAGCCCAGCGATTCTTAACCTCGGGTCGCGACCCAAATTCGGGTCGCGACTCGCGAGAGGTATTGGGTTGGGTCGCGGAAATCGCAAAATTTTGGGCACAATTATCTGGGAAGTCTGTTCTGAGCAATGAAGCTGAAAAAGCCCTGCTACCTTTCCCAACTACTTATTTACGTGAAGCAGGATTTTCATGCCTTGCTGCTATGAAGAATAAGTACAGGAATAGGTTGGATCCTCAGCATGACATGCGGTGTGCACTTTCTATAAACATAACTCCACGTGATCTTTGCTCAAAAATACAACACCAGGGTAGTCACTAATTATTTTGCTGTAAATTTTTCAACTACTTTAATGCTGAATTGTCTGATTTTACAGAACATTTAAATGAAGTTGTTTATTTCTAATTTTACAACTACATCCTATAAATTTCATAGGACGTAGTTGTAATTTTATAGTATAAAATTACATAATATAATATCATTTTAGTACCTGTCACTGGAAAATAAAATAAAAAATTAGATTAGGGTCGGGTACTTCAAATATATTCGTACTTTGGGTCCCCAGCCAAAAAGGTTAAGAACCACTGTATTCTAGCCTCTCGCGGACCACTGGTTGGGAAACCCTGATCTAGAATATCGAGACTTGTCAACGCAACGCAAGTCAAAGCATTGAATTTTTTGGTGTAAAACTGAATGACTTTCGGCAGTCGATACGCAATATTTAAATGCTTCTTCATGCTTTGACTTGTAGTGTAGTGTCTTTACTTTGTAGTTCTTTGTTCTTCTACTTTGTAGTGTCTTCTATGTGTACTTTTTACATTTTATATGTATTATTGCTATTCATTTATATGTGCTCTCCCTTCACTGTCATCTCTGCTTTTTTATTCGTGTTATTATTATGTTTTTAATGGACTATTGTCCGTAAATTAATAAATAAATAAATATATACATACATTTCCTGATGCGCTTAACAATGTTATTATGAGTAATTTATTTTACTCGACCATTTTTACTATTAACTATCCATTTGCACAATGAGTTTAGGTACGCACAACTGGTGCGAAAATGTATGTAATTTAAATGAGACATGTTTTTGGTGTTCTGCAAAATATAAGCATGATTTTTAAGTAGATACCTATATCATTATAGAATTTGCTTGTTTTTTATTTTATTACTAGCTAGTTCCCGGCATTCGTTGCCATGCCACTTAATAAAGAAATTATATCTCCCTTTTCCCCCCTCCTTCCGCCTCCCCTTCCGCCTCCCCTTCTTCTCCCGCGTCCCCTTCCCCTTTTGCGTTCCTACCTCCACCTTCCCTCTCCCCACTCCTCTCCCCCCTTCCCTCGTCCTGCGAACCACCCTCCCTCCCACATTCCATACTTTCAGTCTCGGTATATTCAGTTTTCAAACAGCTCGCGTGCCACCTATTGCAATTTTTTTATACAAATTTCATAACGCCAGAACTCACCAGTAGTTTTATACAAACCTTGTCCTGACAATAACGAACACAAAAAAAAAGAATTATCCAATTTGGTGCAGTCGTTCGGTAGTTATGCGCGTACATACATTTCGGCGATTCATTTTTATTAATATAAGATAGATATAATAGATTTTATGTTGCACCTAAAACGCCCCTGTCTGTACTATGTTAAGACAGGGTAACTATGTCGCCACCCGGTTGGGCAGCGTTAAGAGCATGGTTAAGATTGCAAGGAATTTATAAATGCTTTCCTGCCGACTTACTCTATCAACTGTGAACCCGCTCGTGTTCGTCGAGTTTCACGCACTTGCACCTGTGCACCGGGGATTAGCGCATGTGCGCTATGAGAGTACGTATGTAATTTTAGAGATGAACATATGTAATTAATCTATTTGGGAGCCCCGGGAACCATTTATTGGAAAACCAAAACCCCTGCTGTAGGTCACCCCAAGTGGTTCGCTATGTTTGGTGACTTAGCAGGGGTGCCCGGATTCGTGGGGTCAGGTTTTTCTAGGTATGCGTTTGCCCATCTACTACGTGGCGAGCCGGATCGGGAAACACTGGTTGAGGAAGACCTATCCTAGTCCTCTCCATCCGGCCTTTCGACCCATCGGCTTTTTATTATATGAATACCGCACAAGAGTCCCAACTGCTCCCGCCTGAAGTCAGTGAGACTATGGCATCCCCAATTGGGGTATGTTGTGAGGCTGGAGGTAGTGGGGAAGTGAAGGAGATAGGGAAAGTACCTGGCTATTCAGATCTGGTCACCAAACATTGCTAATGCCATTTCAAGCAACGTTTCAATTCTGAATGGTGGTCTTACACCAGGGCGATACTGAGAGTATCTTCCACTCTGGAACCTGCCGCAAATATACTATATATTATTTTAAATGAATAAATTGTGAAATAACACAAATTAGTCAAATAAAATTTATTTGCCACGCCGGGATTCGATCCCGCCACTTTCGCTGTGCGAGTCAAGCGCCTTTCCGCTGGACTACGCCGCCCTTGCATCGCAATGGGCATACCTCTATAACTCCTGGACACACTGAGCCTCGGATTCCTACCCACCCCTCATGCCTTTTTTCTTCCCACAACTTCCTATCATCCCCTTCCTTAAAAAGAAGAATTTTTTTCCCTCGGGGTCTCCTGTGTGGAGCAAATGTAAAAAAATGTACTTGTATCTTATTACAGCATCAAGCAAAAGTCGTTTACAATAAATTATACATACAATTTTTAACTTTTTACGGTTTTCCACCCGGTTAACTCTCTCTCTCTTGTTTCAATCCTGGGATTGGTTTGCAGCAATTTCATCTATTCGTTTCTTCCACTCTTCCCTGTCTTGTGCGGCTCTTTTGAAGTCTGCATATGATAAGCAGCGCACGTCCACCACCAGGTCCTCCAGGTACTGTCGGCGTGGGCGTCCCCTAGCGTTTGTCCCCTCGGTCATAACCTCCATTATGGCATGCAAGAGGCCTTCTTGTCTTATTGCATGGCCGATCCATCTTGCGCGCCTTTCGGACAAGATCCTGAGCAGGTGCCTCCCTCCTTCGATTCTTTGGAGAACCTCCTCATTTGTGATGTGGTCTCTCCAGGAAATTCCTAGTAGTCTTCTATAAGACCACATCTCAAAAGCCTCTAGTCTCCGTTTATCTCTTTCGGATAGGCACCATGTTTCGCAGCCGTACATCAAGATACTCCATACATAGGTCTTGATGAGGAGTATTCTCAGTTTCAGGTCTATATTATTCGATTCTATTATTTTCGACCTTTTATTGAATGCAAGCCTAGCCTAACTAACTATATAGGCCAGTGCAATTAGCGCAAAAAAGGGGGTCGCGATCGGAATTATTCCGGTAGTCCCAATTTTTTTATATGTTTTATACACTCATCTCCTAATGAAAAATCTGAGTTTTCGACCTTGGGTCACTTGAGCTTTCGCCGCCATTTTGAAAAAACCAGCCGAAATCGCGCCAAAATCTAGTTTTTCTCAAATATCTCGTTCCCATTGAAAATTTCGGCTAAAGTAGCTTCACAAGTTTAGTAGAACATAAAATTACCTACAATTTTTATTTAAAAAAATTTCTTCTATCTCTAATAAGTATTGAGATACACAGCCGTAAAAATGTGTATAAATTTATAAAAACAAGAAAATTGCACGACTTGGTTTGGTTTTTTGGACGTACCTCTTTTTCAGTGCAATTTTGTGAAAAAATTACTGATATTAATTTTGTAGAGAATAAAATTTCTAATAAGAATTGTGATTTTTATGTTTTTAGTATTGTTTTTACTGATTTAAAGTATGAATAAACAAATATCGGTAGGTGAAAACATAAAAATTTATCGCGATATTACCACGTCATTCGACTTTTGTTCATTTTACATTTTTAACTATAATATCTATAAATAAATTAACTAGAGTGGGGGGTCACCCCCCCCCCCCTCCGACCCTTTCACCCCTCCCCCCCTTCCGGTTCCCTGCAGTTGGTGCCAATTAGCCACTCCAGGACTGGCCATCGGGCGTCATTTAGTTCTAAATTGAGGTCGTCAGCTCCAGTGGTTTAGCTTCTTAGATGATTTTTTCAGATAATTTAGCTCTTTTTATATACAAAATTGACATTTTAAGAGTTATTTCTTTGGGAATCGGTTATTTTTGTATTGAAATCTTTCTTTTTTTTCTCGTAAGTTCTCTATAGCTGCCAGCCCCCATGAAACTTTTGTCGGTCATAACTTAGGCTACACAGGATTATAGCTCTTATAGGATTATGGATTTCTTTATCTGCATAACATTTGTGAGGGTATCGAGTCATTCTGTGGGGTTGAATCAGGAACGTCAGAGCAACATGTAGAGATGAGGCCTACACAAATTAAGAGGGATGATAAAGACGTCCAAACTATCATTGATTGGTTTGCTTGCCATGAACCATTTCCTAAAACAAACGTGATTATGTCTATAAGCAGTGGCACGATAATAAAGATGGGAAAAGATGGGGAAATTTCTTATGTCAACTTTGGAAACCTACACTTAAAACCAGCAGCATAAAAAATCAGCGTGTGACTGTGACAATAGATCCATCAATGCTATTCCATCGTATGTGTATTGCCAAAAAATGTGAAATTAAACATAAAGAATATTTCCAATATGAACTATCTTCTGTCCCACTGTCTCTTTTCTCAGAGGAAGGCATGCGCAAAGAAACCAAATCCATATTTTATTTTTTACCAATCCTCTTCCAAATAACACTGAACTGGGAAGCAGTATACACGTAGTTAGTAGTAGATGGAGGATATTTACTGCACAATGTTGTATGGGGTCGTGCTCAACCCTTTTCAATAATTTTTTAGCAATATGTCAAGCTATGTACAAAATCATTATGAAACCCAAATTCGGTTGAAAAAAAAGCACTAAGGAAAAGTTTCTGGGAAATTAGAAGAACGAGTCTCGTTTTATTTCCCTACTCAGAGCCTCATTTGAACGATCGCAAATAACGACAGTACAAGCTGAAGAGGATGCTGATATATATAACAACCACAGCAAACTCGTTGTCATCTCAACATGATGCAGTCCTAATCATTGGTCAGGATATTGACCTGTTCGTACTCCTCACAGCTCTCTCACCTCCAAACGCATATTACCAAAAAGTTGGTAAAGGTAAATCACCTGACGCGTTCTATGTACTCCAACAAACGTTTTAAACATATTGAAATAGTTGAAAACATTTTATTCATTCATGCTATAAGTGGCTGCGACATAACTGGTGCTCCGTTCGGTCAAGGTATATACAAATTTTGTAATATTCTTCTCAAGAACCACTCAGTGAATAAAACTTGTGTATTTCAAGATCCAAAAGCCAAGCGAGAAACAATCACTTTGACTGCCGAACAATTCTTTGCACTTTTGTATGGCTGCAATGAGAAATAAAATTTGGAAAATTTAAGGTAGGTACATTCTTTTGTCAAAGGAGTGAAAAAGGACAAATTCAATTTATCCAGGCTACCATACACTTCAAAGTGCAGATTTGGCTTGGTCACCATAAAGATCCAACTGAATGGGAGTGGAAGAAGGAGGCTGTTGGGTTACTAACTCCAGTACCAATGATGAAGGAGACTGCACCTCAGGTGTTGCTGAACTTTATATCATGCCAATGCAAAAAAGGTTGCGCTAGAAAGTGCATATATAGAAAGTCGGGTTTGAAATGCTCCCTACTCTGTATTAACTGGAATGGCATCTCATGCGAGAATGCTGTGGCAGCCCTCGTTCATGATGATGACGAGGAATTTGATGACCCAGTCGTCATAAATTCGGCTGATGAGATATTGGAACACTATATTGAAGCTTTTCGGGGCCGTAAGTGGCAGTAAGAAACTAAAGTCAATAGTCATAAATTTTAAGAAAACACATTTTTTTCTTCTTTTTTTACCACATCTATGTACTATGAATCTTAATTAATATTTTTTATGTGTTATGATTATATCAATGCTGTTATGTATGTTACAGGTTATTTCAATAATAATTCTTTAAAAAAAAAGAATAATCAAGGAATGCCAAGATTATCTTCTGATTCATTTTTTTACCTAATTTGTGTGAAATTTTTGTATAAGAACCTGGATAACAAATTACGAAATAAACATTAAACATATGAATTATACTACGTCTTTTATGAAATTTTATTTTCTATAAAATTGATATCAGTAATTTTTTCACAAAATTGTACTGGAAAAGAGATACGCACAAAAAACCAAACCAAGTCGAGCAATTTACCTGTTTTTATAAACTTACATACATTTTTATGACTGCATATCTCGATATTTATTAGAGATGGAAGAAAATTTTTTAGATAAAAATTGTAGGTAATTTTATGTTCTACTAAACTTGTAAAGATACTTTGGCCAATATTTTTATTGGAAACGAGATATTTGAGAAAAACTAGATTTTGGCGCGATTTCGGCTGGTTTTTTCAAAATGGCGTCGAAAGCTCAAGTGACCCAAGGTCGAAAACTCAGATTTTACATCACTAGGCGAGTATATAAAACATATAAAAAAATTGGGACTACCGGAATAATTCCGATCGCGGATCGCTAATTGCACTGGCCTTATATTTGTCTAAAACAGTTTGTTTACCAAAATTACCGGAACCTTTATCGGATATAATTTTCTGGGTAATGCTACAAATTAAATACGTCCCTAAATACAAATGCCGGGTGTTGACTTGTTCGTGTACAAGTCGTACAATATACACGTTATATCGACTATTAAAGTCAACATCATCGTTTTAGAATAAACAAGGTTACCCTGGGCGCTATCAAAACAATACGGTATTGATTATCAAGCTAGTTATGAAATCCTACATGTTTTCGCCAGTGGTTAGATCGCAGTGGTGGACATGCAGTGCTTGAGTCAAGCCGATGTATTTTTGAAGTGAAAACTTCTTTAGCACTGTTGTGTTTTGAAACTCGATGAAACGAAAGCGAACGTCTCTAAAAAGAGACAAACAAATACATCTATAGAATTTAGCATGCGAGAGAATAAGATAGCAATAAAATATTTATTTCTTTCTATGCCACTTGGTTCCAATATAATACGATGAATCCTCGGTTTCATGCAAGTCTCCTTCGGTCTAGTGTTATAAAATTCCTAGTGAACCTTAGGGGCCATTCATTTATTACGTAAAACGATTTAGGGGGAGGGGGGTCGACCATGTCTTATTTTTTCTTACAAGGGGATGGGAGGGAGTCTCGATAGTTCTTACGTATAAGATCACAAAAATGCGCAAAGTTAAAATTATTAGTATATACCTTTGTGAGTACAAATAAACATTTAAAAAAATTGTTACTTCGAAAAATAAACATTAAAACGTACCAAACGTGTATTAATTTTTTCCTTTAGATTCTTACGTAATAAATATTTAACGGGGGGGGGGAGGGGGTCGGCCCATTCTTATTTTTTCTTATAATAGGGGGGAAGGGGGTCGAAAACTAGCAAAATTCGTCTTACGCAATAAATGAATGGCCCCTTAGCGTCCAAAAATTCAGCGGACCAAGGGTGAATCCTACGAAATCCAAGAAAAATTTTTTTTTTTTGAAAAATCAATATCCAATTTTCGAACCAATTCAAAATGAACAGGCAAATATTTATTTAACGACAAAAATATGGAAAAATAGTCCTTCACATTGATAAAAAAGTGCTTTGAAGTCTCCCCACTCTTGTCTACTTTAGTTGTCTAAAGGTTTCACTTCTACCACGTGTGAATTGCACTCTCTGATTTTTTTTTTTATGTGAGCATCCACATTACCTGATTGGTCATGTGTTGAAGTGTTAGAACTTGTTGTACTTTTATTTTATAGCTATTCAAAAACAACGATCTATCTATCATTTATTGTCTATTAGAGTTGAAGTTTTGTGTATTTTTTTTACACAGACATTTTTTTTACACGAGAGACACAATCGAAACTTTTACTCTTACTTGAAATTAGCTAAAAATGTCATGTAACTTTTTGCGCTTGTTCGTTTTTGACCGAATTTCAAAGGTTTCACCCTATAACATGCATCTTTTGACAAATAACTTTTCACAAACTAGTGTATTTAGAATTGCTGACAAAATAAACTTTTAAATTTCAACAGCTTTATAATTTTTTTCTTTTTAATTATCTATTCCGAACTGGTTACACTCAACCACAGACAAACTGGTATATTTCTAGATGCTCCCATGACAACTCAACAAAATGGCTTTTCAACACCCTTCTGGAAGGCCATAAAAGTTATGATTTTATTTTTAAAATTAGCCAATAATTTAACCTAACGCAACCTATTTAATAATTTTTTTTTTCATCACTTCAATGACTTTTCAAAGGAGTTGTGTTAAGGGAACGTACCCATACTACGTGACCAACTTTTTGCAATTTTTAACCCCCCCCCCCCCCCCCCCGGTGACCAAAATCCTAAGCAACCCGCCGCTCATTTGTATGGAGCGTGACATTTTGAAGACCCCCCCCCCCCCCCCCCCTAAACGTGTCACGTAGTATGGGTACGTTCCCTAATGTTACATAATAATTCTGAGTAGTCCGGTCACCGAAACAGATGTTAAAAATATCACACCACAAAAGTGAAAACAAAAATTTTGGTTACAAGTGTTTTAATCGCAAAATTATAATTTAAATCCCTAATTTCAAAAGTAGAACCCATAATACAAAATTGAAATTGTTTTCGGACTCATGGCACCAGTGGGTGCAAATATTACATTTGTTATAGTAACATGAATATATGTTTCTGTAGTAAGGTTTTTATTTATAAACTGTATCATTATTTAATTATCTTCGATAGGTTGGTGTACTACTCTGAATATGTAGTAACTATGAATATACGGTGACCCGACAATTCGTCCTGCGACAATTCATCCGGCGACAGTTCATCCTGCGACAGTTCATCCTGCCGACAGTTCATCCCGCCGACAATTCATCCGGCGATAATTCATCCTGCCTGATCATTTAGAAGATTTTTATTAAGTAAGTATGCAAAGAGGATATACGGCCGTACAACCAAAATCGATATACTTATATCTGAAGGCATCTTGAGTGGAAATCCGCTGTAAAAATATTTTACTAACAATAATTTCGACTCTCCGAAGAAGCGTGCGTGAATATCAAAATACGGCATACTTATACGTGCAGTCGGCTTAGCAAAGAACGGTAAAGATTCCTACTTGCATCTAATATAACTTTTTTATCTGAAATTAACACCATCTTTTTAGGGTGAATTGACTGATTTAAAAAAAAACACACAAGAGTCCCAACCGTCTCGAGCCAGTGAGTGCCAATGGCATCCCCAATTTTGGTATGGTGTGATGCTGAAGGTAGTGGTGAGGGGAAGGAGATGTGGAAAACGTATCTTCCTGGCTATTCAGATCTAGTCACCAAACACGGCTAGGTTAGGTTAGGTTAGGTCAGGTCAGGTTAGGTTAGGTTAGGTTAGGTTGTACGGCCGTATATCCTCTTTGCATACTTACTTGAAGAAAAAATCTTCTAAATTATCAGGCAGGATGAATTGTCGCCGGACGAATTGTCGGCAGGATGAACTGTCGGCAGGATGAACTGTCGGCAGGATGAACTGCCGCAGGATGAACTGTCGCCGGATGAACTGTCGCCGGATGAATTGTCGCAGGATGAACTGTCATTGAACCGAATATACGGAATGATGCGGTTACTTCGCGTTGCATATTCCCATGAGCGCTTTTGTATAATTAGAAAATGGTCGGTAAATGGAACTTAGCATCACGCACATAGCTTAGGATTTGGTTCGAACATGCCAACATCGTAAAAATACTGTTTTTAATAATTTATTTTATACTAGCTGACCCGGTAACGCTTTGCTGTGGCTAACGTATTACAACGTCACTTACTGGCAGTGGCGGCTCGAGCACATTTTAGTGGTGGGGATCGATATTTTTTTACGTACTGTACCGAAATCTCACCACTAGTAGAATATAATATAAAATTTATCAAAAAAATATTTTATGGTCTAATCATGCGTGTCGGATATCTAAACACAAAATAATATAAAATATCCAAAGATATATGCCAATTTACAATATACCTAGAATAATTAAAATAAAGCTTTATCTTGCAAGATTATTATCAAACTAATTTGAACGCGAGCGATTCCCGCTCGAAACTTCGCAAACAAATGTTTCTGTGGGGATCCAAAGAATTGTCCCCGCGGGTATTTGAATTCACATACGACTGCGCATGCGCAGTTGCATACGATCGCGAAACAACGCAAGGAAAGTATGGGGATACTACGGATCGTCCCCCAAGTGCGCATTAGATTCTGCGCACTGAGAAATTGACCCGCTGTTTTGTGCTTCGTACATTGTTCGTGGTACGCGCGTGGGGTCTTATTAAAATCATCCGGAATAATTATTTGTATTTTATTTCTGCAAATGTTAATTACTTTTATGTTTAAAGAATTCATTCATTTTGGTGAAGACAACGCGTCGACTGTTATTTCCTTTTCCTTTAGTAGGTTTTGAGTGTAACTGGCGGGGACCGTCCCCATTGTCCCCCTGTGAAGAACCGCAACTGCTTACTGGATACCCAACCTTTAGTTTTTTCGATAAATTAAATCACACCGCCATCTGTTAATTTGCGTACAAATCAAATTCACACCGTCCGCTTGCAAGCCCGCTCACAGACATTCTCCTTTAATTATATATTTCAACCAATTTACACAAAACCTTCACAAATTATATACATAAACCTTCCTCATGAATCACTCTATCGGTTTAGTGGTTTTGGAGTTTATCGCAAACAGACAGACAGACCTTCCTCACGACTCACTCTTTCTGTTGGTGAAAACCGCATGAAAATCCGTTTAGTAGTTTTTGAGGTTATCGCGAACAGACAGGCAGACATGCGGCGGAGGACTTTGATATATGATATGTAGAGATTATAAACACATTATGTAATTGGTTTGTATAACATACTTCAATCCCAATGATTGTGATTACTTGAAATATTTTCGTTATTTGTTTTTGGGGTGTTATGCCGTGTTGCGCTACCTCCTTCTTTAGCCAACGTTTCGGACATCGTTATTGTGTCCATCATCCGGGCAGATCCGGCAGATCCGGTAGATGTGTGTTCTGCCCTGATGATGGACACTGCAACGATGTCCGAAACGTTGGCTAAAGAAGGAGGTGACGCAACACGGCATAACACCCCAAAAACAAATAACGAAAATACTTTTGGCCGTGAAAATCTTAAAACGTATCTACTTGAAATATGTTCGGGAAAACTCAAGTCTTCTTCAAACAGTCTCTCCCGATCCGGCCCGCCACGCAGTAGGTGGGCAGACGGATGTGTCATCAAGTCTAAGACGAACCCGGGCACCTCTGCTAACTCACCAAACTTTGCGAACCGCTTGGGGTGATCTATGGGGGCAGTGTTGGTTATCCAATAAATTGTTCTCGACGGTTCCCACATCCTCTCACGAATTGAAAATTGTTCAGTAAGCAATAAACCAGTTCAAAGCCGGACGAGCTGGTAACTAATAAATCATGGTCTAGTGGTGTTATTTTCGGAAGGAGCTTCATGTCAATTATCCATTCTGTTCCATTTTCAATCTGGAATAACTAATTATTGAGAGCACTCTAAATCTATTTTTCTCGCCCTTTGAGGGATACGTACTTCACTATCCACATATAACCAAACTTAATAATAACTCTCCCTAAAACTATTAGATTATTTCTTTATATATTCATGTTCTCTTTAGAACTGTTATACACCAATTTATTGCAGAGGATTATAAATTTGAGGTAAATGATTTTGTGACATGCACCAAAGATAGTTGTTGCTGAACTGTGTGTAGGTGACGTTGAAAATGTCGATGGTCAATACAGAATCTTAAGGCGAAGCTTAAGAGGGTATAACCAGAGAAAACCAGAAATATGTCATTTTTATATCAGATTTTAGACGTATTGACTCTTTTCCACAAAAAAATTATAAATTGATTTCAAAAGATTGTTCTTTTATCTAGTAAACGCATGTTTTAAATTTTGAGAAAAAATGTTTATTTTTAGTATAATAAGGTTACACCATAGTTTGCTGGCAGATTTGTTAAATTTGCAAAAAATAATAATAATAATAATAATATAAGTTAAAAATTTAGTAAAAGCAATAAATACTTGGGCAATACCTCTACTAACGTACTCATTTGGCATAATTAAATGGTCCAATACAGATTTAGATAGTTTAGAACGATTAATTAGAACTACGTTAACAAAATTTAATTGCCATCATCCAAATTCAGCTATAGAACGAATTAATTTACCTAGAAATTTAGGAGGTAGAGGTGTAGTCAAAATAACATCTTTGAAACACAATCAGGTAGAAATGCTTAGAAATTTTTTCCATAGGAAAGCTAATAGCTCAGAAATGCACAAAATAATTTGCAAGGCAGATAGAAATATTACACCTTTAAATTTATATGACGAGAATGCCAACATTCTTATAAATACTAACCAGGAATTATTAGATTCCTGGTCAAATAAAATTATTCACGCAAAACACTTCAATTATCTCAACCAAACGTATGTTGACAAACTTTCGTCAAACAAATGGTTGAGTATTGGAGAGTTGAGCGCAGAAATAGAAGGATTTATGCTTGCCATTCAAGATAGAGTCATTAATACTAAAAATTATAGAAAGCATATAATCAAAGATATAAATCAAATTGATGATTTATGTAGAAAATGTTTGGCTTTTCCCGAAACTATAGAACATATTATATCGGGATGTTCTATATTAGCGCCTTCCGAGTATACATTTAGGCACAATCAGGTTTTAAAAATAATTCACCAAAGTTTGGTAATTAAACATAACTTGATTGATTGCCGTAATGTAGTACCTTATTATGAATATGAACCAAATTCATTTATAGAAAATGAATTTTATAAAATATATTATGATAAAACTATACTAACAGACAGAACAATTAGTCATAATAGACCTGATATAGTTTTACATGACAAAATTAAAAAAATAACTTATATCATTGATGTAGCTATCCCAAATTCCTGTAATATTCAAAAAACTGTTTCTGAAAAAATTAGAAAATACACAGATTTAGGAAATGAGATTAAAAGAATTTGGCATTCTCGGACTATAAAAATATTACCTTTTGTTATTTCGGCCACTGGCATAATACCTAGGAATCTGATTCAAAATTTAAGCATATTAGATTTGTCAAAGAATTTGTATATAAAAATGCAAAAAGCAGTAATTTTAAATACATGTAGGATTACAAAAGATTTTTTAAATATTTATATTGAGGGATCAGTAGGATTTATAGGTTCAATTAGAAATGCCACAGAGCCAAACCCTCTGATATGAAAATATCTGGAGTCGGTGAATTATATTCCCATTTGGTCTCTAGTAGGTTGACATGTTGTTCTTGTATTGTTTTGTATTTATAATACTTATATAGTGCAATTGCATAACATGGATTCACTAGATGATCATTTGGGGAAGTGTATGAAAGGGTTTAGTTTTTCCTTCTTTTTTTTTTTTTTTTTTTTTTTTTTTTGGGGGGAAAATTTAACCCGGACATTTAAATCTGGTGCGTAAAACCTTTAACTTTTTAACTTTTTTAACTTTCCCCTGCATACCAGAATGTATGCAGGGGAAGTGCAATGCAATACATTCCATAATGTAAAATAACAAAAAAAGATAAATAATAAGTTAAGGTAAAAATTAAATAACAACACATAAATTAAATAAAATAAACGAATAAGCATGAAAAATGAAACTGAGAAAAAAAAAATTATGTATGTATCAAACACTAAAATGAATGTAAATAGCCGTTTACGGAGGGTATTTCATCGTCTCCCGTCTCCAGAGGGTCATCAGGGGAGATTCCATCCAGGCAGTCATGGCGGTGATGATCGCATTCTTCGAATGGCGCAGTCTGCGCCATAAACTTCCCATGCGGTGGCGGAGAAGTGCACGGAAAGTATGTACTCGTCCCTCCAGGAATATTGTCCCTCTATTTTGCAACACACATTTCAAACCATATAATTACACAGTAAAATAAATCAATACATTATCTGGGAAACGTATGTTACAGAATTTTAATTTTAGTTTAAATAAAATCATTAAAAAATATATACGTACATATGTTTCTTGACGAAAATTGGTCCGTTTGTGTATTTATTTGCGCACTAACAAACTAATATTTTTTTAGATTCTTATTTTGCTTAGACATTATTGAAAGTGATAAAATACTTATGATCAAAAAATAATTACAAAAAGTGCATAGTTTTATCGTCACGCCTTTCAGCATTTTTGTATGTAGGTATAAATTAAAGCAAATTTGGAATGAAATAAAATCGATATTGAGTTATAATTTAAAAAAGCTGGTACGGAGAATAATTGATCTTTCTCATTGGAACCGCCCTGTATGTAAGAACATCTTTCGACGAAATATGGATTTTCGGCCGCTGGCTGGTTAAACGCCCTTAATGCTAGATCACTATTTTATATTCATCTTTACTACGAATCGGTTTACATTATACATACAAAAAATGCTTTTAAATGACCCGTTGTTAAATTGGTTCCCTTTGTAAATTATGCCCTATTCACCCCCACTAACCCCCGCACACTCCCGCCCATCCATTGACATCTTAAATCTATTGTTGTAATTAGTTTCAAGTTAACCCTGATGAAGTAAATATTGCTTACGAAACATGTTGATTTTTAAACTATAAAAGGTGGTCAAAACTAAGAGTATTTTTGCTGATCTATCTTTTATAGATGTTATTATCTTTTATATATCTATTTCTGATGTGGAGAGTTTCTTGTGAGAGCTGAACAATATTGTTCTTCTAGGAAGCCTAAATCATAAAGAGGACGAACGGACAACAAACACACCCTTTTATGCATTACTCATGCTGTCTCACTCATACACGCATGTCTGTTTCATACCTTAAGACACACGTTCTCCACAGTATTTATTAATTTTTAAATTTCTTATTGATGAGTGATAATGTTACTTATTCTTGTAGGTAGATTAATTCATACTACGATGAAGTTAAAGCTCTTATAAAAGTAAGGTGGTAGAAGCGGTTTCGCGCCTCATACTTTCTCAATAATACTTGGTTGTCTCTTGCATACATTTATACATACGTTTCTTTACAACAATATTGTAAGCGAATGTCTTTATTCACAATATTATGCAGTCGCATTGTCGTGTCTCGAAATCTAATCGCAATAGATGCGAATTTATTCAAAATAGAGCACAATCGTACTAGCAGACTGATCTACCTATTTGTTTTGATTAGATCGGTACGTTGATATAACTTTACGAATATTTTCCGCGGTACAAATAACCTTTTGCATTACCTTTGCTAAAGATAGGAATGACGTCTTATCGTCTCTTACTCTTACTTGGGGTGACCTATGATTATGACAGAGGTGTTGGTTATCCAAAAAATGATTCCCGGGGTTGCGGTACCCACACCCACTTCTCAAATTATTATATTCGTTTTTAAATATAATAATGTGGTTTAAATATGTATAATGATTGTGGTTTCAATCTAATTAATGTGTAATATAATATGTACGTATAATAATTTTGACAAGCCAAAAACTAAATACTTTTACAAATATGCATATTACGAATGTTGAACGAAATAATATGTGGAATGTTGTTATTGTAAATCCTCAAAACCGGTTGAAGAGCACATGTTGTTTATTTATGTATAAATGTCATAGACATATGAATATTAATTCATATGTCTATGATAAATGTCAAACACGCCGGATTTAGTATTGGAATTTGTGCGTGTCCAATATCCGGATAGGATTTGAACTCTGTCACGTGCTTGGTGCTGGGTGTTGGGTGTTGTGGGATGTGATAATGTCTGCAGGTAATCCCACACAGCACGAATATCTACCTGCTGATGTGGTAATAATAACATTATAAAGCCGTTACTTCATTTCTGTTCTGCAGTGCTCACTATTCACGAGCGTTTGTATTTTGAACACCTTGCGGATTATCGGATTTCAGTCGTAAACTTTTGTTATTAATTTGTCCTTTGTGACCTTTCCTCACAATAGGACACAATATTTTGGTAGTGTCAAGACACACATGTCGTGTGAACACTATTTATTAACGAAAATGCTTTTGGCCGTGAAAATCTTAAAACGTAACTATTTATGTATTTAAAATAATTTCTTTAAGGCCCGGCTTCCCGCATTTCTCTAGTATGTAAGAAAGAGCTGCAGCATTATATATTTACGATAAAAGCAAAACCATCAGCGCATTTGACGATTGACATTTTCGAATTTTTGGAATTCACTCACACTTCAATATTATCCTTGTAACTATATTTCATACTTTCAAAATTATCGTCAGTAGTATTGTAGGGGTCTACGGAGACGTCACGGTGCGGTGTGTAAGAGATATGCAAGAAAATGATTACTTCTTTTACTTTGTTGAAAACAGATCCACGTACATTGTATATATCATCTTTTGAAAGAGCTGCAGCATTATTGTGATAAGGAACGTATGTTTATTGACTTTTTTGTGCCGTCACGGTACCGTAATCGTAGACCGCCACGATAATACTAAAAGCGCTCATTGTGTCTTTAAGAAAAGGTAGTATAATAAACATAACAATGTTTTCTTTATGTAATAAACATAACAATGTTTTGTACGTGTTGTTATGCACTTATGTAGGTGAAAACATACGCCTTCATATTTTACTTTTCTTAGTGCGCACTTTAGTGCACACCACACATGAACTCGCGAGTACGAGTTGGTACCATTGCCAATGCTATAAATTTGCTTTGACACGGTCAATGATATAATGCAGACAAGATTGACCATTGCAGTACAAACATTGACCTCACATGGTACAATATCAATAGTGTGTAAGCTGCTTTTCTGAGACTGTTATAACTTCCCACCCACGCATTCAAATTTAATAATAATTTGTAACGTTTTTATTTATCATGATTTCTGATGTGTGTTTTTCCTTGTTGTTTCAGGTCAGTGTTATCAATGTTTGCTCCAGTTTTCTGCATTATTGCTCAGTTTATCCCCGGTGAGTTATTCTTATTGTACAATAGGTAAATAGCGTATTTTACATTTAAAACTGCTTATGAATTACAGCTTCAAATGCACTTGTAATGGACTGTAAATACTAAAAACGAAACGAGACGAAATGTTTTTTTTTGGAGTGGGTTGACTTGTGTAGGAAAAACAAGGTATACAAGAAAAGAGGAAAACCAATCACGTACCTCTGTATTTCTGCGAAGGAACACACGACAGACCCAATATAGTTATGCAGGTGATGAGGGACGTACTTGGCTTACTTACCAGTGATTCCTGATATTATTTGGAGGAAAAAATGTAAATGAAATTTTGGTGTCCGGTGTCATTTTTGATGTTTTTTTTACCGTGACGATATGCGAAAGAAAAAAAAATTTGTTCGATTGTGAAGAATTTTTTTTTGGAAAAACAAAAAGTCATCGATAAAGTTATCGGAGATGAAAATTTCATTTACATTTTTTACTCCAAAAAATGTCAGGAATCACTGGTTAAAGCAAGTCAAGTACGCCCCTTAACAAACACCCTATATAGTTCCACCGCGAAACCTCGAGGTAATTGTCGACACAACAGAATGAATTAATACAAAACGATAGTATGTACTTCCGAGATGGTCAAATTCCTTATTTTTTAACTTGAAAATAAGATTGTGTATACGAAAAACACTTGCAACTTGCTTCTAAGGGAGTCCCAAATCTTCTTCAGTTTTCAAATCAAATGTTCTCTATTTTTCACTATTTTTCTTGCCATCGTTCCTAATTTGAAATCCTTTTCCATCAAGGTGACGACGGTTAGGGAGATATGGGAACTGGATAAATGACATCCCGGTAGGAACTAAGCATATTCTCGTTTCAAAACTTTAGTTAATATTTCGTTCCATTGCAAATATTTTACCGCAGAGTTGTAGTGGGCTAAAATCGCAAGTATTTTGAAAAAAAGAATTGATTACTAGGATTTTTTGAAACGCGTTTTTACAGAAATAAAACTACACAAAATTCAATTTTTTAAAGACTACTTTCAGTAACAAATGCATAAATGAAAAACGTTTTCTATTGTAGGTTAGATTCCATTTTTTAAATTTGCTTTCGTACCAAAGTCCCAGATTCTACAAAGACTGTCGACATATTATGTAAATAAATTTAAATCGCATTATTAATTGAGCTTTAACAAAGAACATACGATCTTTATATTACGAGGGCTGTCCGTAAAATAAGGTCTCCAAGGTGCTGCAATAGCGAGGAAAGATTTTACGCGCAAATCCGGCAACACTGGCGTGTATTCTGCTTTACCCTTGCCAAATTCCCACCACGTTGCAACCTCTGTGAGGCTTAGTCTCGGCGTGGCAGCCGTTCGCAATGGAGCTTTCACTCGCCGCACCCGCCAGCTGTGAGTTACGCTCTGTAATACGTTTTTAAACTTTGCTTGGGCAAATCTGAATGACGTCACTGGGATTGTTCCCTTGTCTCTGGTGTCGTGTATTGTCCCCACTCACAATTGAGTCCAAGAATTCTTCGCCATCGATGTCGTAGCACTCAGGAATTCGTGGGCTGTTTCAACAAGTTGTTGTTTGTTTAGATGAGTTTGTGAGCTTGTGGTCTCCCAAATGTTCTGTCAAAATCTTGTCAATGTCTTACTGACATCAGGGATCATATCACAGAGCTCCCGAACCTGCATTCATTGTTTTTTCCACTTTGGAATTTTTTTCGTCTAAAACCGATGGCCGTTCGACACGCTTTTAAATTCTCAGCACCATTTGCGCACGTTTTCGCACTCATACACTGTTTTCCGTGCACTTCAAGTAGAGGAGCGGAGTTTTGTTCTTTACACAAAAAAACTAATTATAGAGTGCAATTCATACCATGCGGGTGGGGCGAGCGGAAGCTCCATTGCGAACGGCTGCCACGCCGAGACTAAGTGTCGCATAGAGTGCAGCGTGGTGGGGGTTTGGCGTAGGGAAACCAGGCTACGCGCCAGTGTTGCCGGATTTTGCGTAAAATTGTTACTTGCAACCGCAGAAGACCTATACCGACAAGACCTTATTTTACCGACAGCCCTTGTATATTAAACAGTTCAACGCAATAAATCGTGTTTGTATTTAAGTTAAACATTTTCATTTATGAAATATTTCAAAATGCGTACATCTATCTCGGTTTCGAATGTAAGTTGTGTAATTAAAATTACAAATGAACCTTACTTATCGTTTCAACTCAAGGTCCATCTAATGCATTTTATATCAATCAAGAATTGTAAAGCATTGCACAATAAAAAACCACGAAATGCACAAATTAGCAAAATCGTTGCATGAAACCTGTCTTGTCGACCAACGCTACAACACATTTCTAAAAAAACTGTGGATAAATTATGCTCTAAGCTAAAAGACCTACATTGTTCCTCTGTGTTTGTGCGTAGGCACTATAACTATTTTATCTTCAATCGGTAGATACTATTCTTAGGCGATTAATTTCGGAATTCTATGTAGATGTAGTCCTTGGTTTTAATACCAATGGAATTAAAGCGATTCATACTACGTTACTTTAGTACTTTAGATACGTTTTAGACTAAACACGGCTCTTAACCGCGTTAATGTTACGGTTTATTAGTGTCCTCAGAGAGTTACTTAGTTAATATTGTTACTTTGTAGGTACTTACTGTTTATGATTTCTGTCGAATTGAGTCGAAGTGGTGGTAAACTTCTCGTTAGTCAAGTTATCCAATGGACTTATTTATAGTTGTTGTCTAGTGGTGCTGAAATTTCCTTGAAACTTTGGTTCAGAGGCAAACTAACATATCTTTGACCAAACCCACAAATCTTTTGACTTTTATTTTTATTTTATCGTGAATTTTCTTCTAAACCGATTTATTTACCTACTTCTCAAATTATACCGAATCCATTTATTTTTTACAATTTCAAATCCCTCCAAATAGGACGTCTAATTTTTGATCAAATCCTTTTATTTAAAATTCTAAATAATAGCCTGGACTCACCAGAACTTACTAATTTAATAAATTTTCATGTTCCAGCAAGATCAACCCGACAATCCGATTTATTTTATTTACCCTCATGTAGAGTACCTAGAACAAATAATATTAGAAAAAAAAATCTCCCATTCCTCGTGTACGTGCACAATATGTATAATAGAAAATTTCACAGCATTGACATTTTTAGTAATAATTTAAGGCTCCGCAACCGGGCTCGAAAAGAAGAGGATGGAGAGATACGAAATTACGAATGTTAGAGGAGCGCGCTAACATTTACAGCAACAAAATCGATGCGAAAATTACTAAAATGTTTAATAAAACACGACTCGTTTAAAATAGAGCTAAAATCTCGTGGGGAGCATCTTAAGTATCATTTAAAATTTTTTCACAAATATAATTTATAAGGTAATAGAAACAGACTTGTTTTTAATAATTTTTGGAGCATACTTTGCGATTTTTTTCTATCGAGGGAATTTCATATAATTGGCGTTTCGGCATGGGCATCATCATGACATTATCTTCAAAAATAACACATATTTTTTTAAGAGCTTAAAAGCTTCAAATGTTTTAGGGAGATATGTAAGAAATCGGTAGAAATTCGGATAGCGGGGCCTTAAAGAAATATCGATATGAAGTATCGCGTACGATTGATTATTATATGAGAGTATGGGAGCATCTCCTATCCTTTTCCTATAGTCCTCTTCCTCTCCCCTTCCATAATCCAAAATTAATTATAAGATATTAAAACTTAATTTCCAAGTACTTTAGCATAAGAAACTTCTGTGGCTTGACTTCAGCTCACTTGTATATCTATTATCACTGTATATTATGTAAAAGCTGTTTGTTTCTTACAAATAATTAAATAAATAAATAAATAAATAACATTCAGAAACAAGAACAATTTGAAAGGAAATAACGTTGACCTTCGGTGTATTGCGCATCCGTTTAAAATTTTATGAGTTTGCTTGCATATAGGTACAGAATGACTGACAGTTGATGAGAAATATTGAATGTAGAGGAGACATATTCGAACACTAGAAATTTATGCGAACATGATAAAAATTATTAAGGATTTGAGAAAAAAGAAAAAAAAAATGACGGTATAATGAGAGAAAAGTGATTAAAATTATCTACGAAGCGGTTAGATAACGAAATAATCCTTGCGGAAGAAACCTTGTCATAGCACGTGTCCTCCAAACTTAAGACTTAATCTATTGGGAAGGTTGAGAATGACTTTCGTATTAAAATATTGTTTGTTTTAATAATGCTTGGTAATTAAATTTGTTGCTTAAATAAATTCACGCAATTTTATATTTTCCCAGATTATTTTAACTCTATTCGTAAGTACATAAGAACTAGTACATTATAACTTTAAATAAAATTGATCAAATACGATGCTAATTTATGGTTATGTTACCTACCAAATAGGCAGAGCCTTAGTGGGTTCTCATTACTTTTGTTTTACATTATAATTTTTTAAACGTGTTTAATAATGGGAAAAAATAAATAAAACAAAGTGTGCAATTCACATACGGTAGAAGAAACCTTCAGAAAACTAAAGTAGACAAGAGTGGGCAGGCTACGAAGCACCGCACAAGGAGGAGACCGATTATACTATCTCATTCTCTCGCACACTAAATCCTAAACATGTATGTGTTTGTCTATTTTTATTGTCGCTATTTTTAGTTTCATCCAGTTTCAAATCACAACGGTGCTGAAGAAGTTTTCACTTAAAAAATAAAATATTATATTTTATGCATAAATGGTAAAAAAAACAAAATTAAATTATCCTTACTGTTACCAGAACTATAAATTAAATCATTGGCAAAGATTTAGCACGCTAACCCCAAATACGGGTGTCGAACGAAAGGAAGATTCATTCTGTTCCCGATTGCCGCCGATCTAACAGCTCGCGAATTGCTTCGTGTTCGCTACTAACTTTCCGATAACTAATATTGTTCAAAATGTAAATTGTGGTTAACTGTCTAATGCTAATGTATTCAAGTGGAAGAAATAAAGCATGTGGATACTTGCCGATAAACTAATAATCCTTTAAAAGTAATAAGTTTTTTAAAATTTTACACAACTGATATTAGTGTATTAGAAGTGTAAAATTTAAAACACGTTTATTATTAGGAGGGTAGTAAACATACACATATGATATGAAATGAGTGTTAAATCACTAAAACTGACATTTTGCGAGCAGTCTAATTTTTTCGGGCGATTATGTCTCAACTTTTGAGTCGCCCTGTATGATTTTACATACCGGCGTGGGCTAAACCTAGATATTCTTCCGTTATTTCTGCTACGCCTAATCGACTATTTCCAACTCATCCATTATTATGGGAATCGCTGAGTTCAAAGAACACATTGACATAGCACTATTATTTATTTCCCCGAATAAGCTGACTTGGTTTTTTGTGTTCAATTAGGCGTTGTTCACTATGTAAAAATACTAAGATTTGATACCTTGATCTAAAATTCTAGAATAATAATAATTGTGAACGATGAACACAATGAGAATATTAGTTTTGTTAGAATTTACACAACTGATAAACGCACACATTGATCACCTGAATTTGTATTTAAGAGGGCATTACCAGAGAAAACCAGAAATATGTCATTTTCAAATCAGATTTTAGACGTATTAACTCTTTTCCACAAAAAATTATAAATGGATTTCGAAAGATTATTCTTTTATCTAGCATTCGCATGTAATAAATTTTGAGATTTTTTTTTAATTTTTAGTATAATAAGGTTATTCCATAGGTCGTTGGCAGATTTGTTAAATTTTCAAAAAAGATTTTGTATTATACCACACCCATTTCAAATAATATAATCATGCAGTAAAATAAATAAATACATTATCTAGCAAACGCATGTTTTAGAATTTTAATTTTAGTTTCAATAAAATCATTAAAAAATATGTATGTACATGTGTTTCTTGAAGAAAATTGGTCCATTTGTGTATTTATTTGCGCACTTACAAACTAATATATTTCAGATTTTTTTAACATTCTTATTAAATTTAGACATTATTGAAAAATGATAAATACTTATATTAAAAAAATAATTACAAAAAGTACATTATTTTGATAGTTTTATCATCATGCCTTTCAGCATTTTTGGATGAAGGTATAAATTAAAGCTAATTTGGATTGAAATAAATTCGATATTGAGTTATAATTTTAAAAAGCTGGTACGGAGAATAATTAATCTTTCTCGTTGTAATCGCCCTGCACGATCGTTAGAACAACTTTCGACGAAATGTGGATTTTCGTCTGCTTGCTGGTTAAACGCTCTTAAAGGAAATATGGCATGCCCTCTTTGTTTTTTTTTTGGTTTATTTCATTTTAAAGGATGCTGTGCGAGAGCTTTTTTATGAAAGGACGGAGTAAAATGGATCTTAAAATACATAATTCGATAAACTGTTTCTCAGCCTAACTGTTGCGGACAAAAATGAGTGGTTTCAAAACCGCGTGTAATTAATTCTTAGTCAAAATTTTGGCGTTGTCCTGACTGTGTAGGTTGCTGAAGAGTTTGCTAAAGAGAATGCTCTAGATCATGGGTGGCCAACCTTTTCAGCAGCCGGGCCAGATTTTAGAAATTATATTTCCTACCGGGCCGCACAACAAAATTTCTTTGATTATTCAAAGATAACAAGAAATATATTGTTTTTTTAAGATGATATAACCAAAATAAGAATCAAACATATTTATTAGATTAGAGTTGGGCAATACAAAAAAATAATAAACAAAATAAACAAAATATAATAAATTTTAGTGAGACGTGTGATTTTGTTTGTCAGAACTAAGTGCATCAATTTTGATAACCATTGATGTTGTTGCTACAGTATGCAAACAGTTTTCCATATGCTCATCAGTGATCATGTTCTCATTTGAGATTTAATATGCTTCATTCGACTAAAAATCTGTTCTCAAGTTAAGTCTTCAAATAGCGAAATCATCGATAGAGAGCATGTTTGTAAAATGCAGGATATTTCTCTTCGTCCAAATATGTTTTGTAAAACTCTTCCAAACCAACCTGATTAAATTTCTCGTTTAACTGTGATTGTTTGTTAACACATATATACCATAGAAGAACTTGTCACGATAGTCGAATCAACATACTGAGATACTTCCATTTATGTGATATGACACGAACTACGCACGTTGGAATGTTCTTGTGGTGGTTTTATGTACACTAAAAGAAAAAAAAGTGTGCATGTGCTAGTACAAGTAGACACCCAGCGGGCGGGCCGCGGTTTGGCCACCCTTGCTCCAGATTATTAGTTTTTAGGGACAGCTTTCACTAAATTACCACTAAATCAAATACAGCACGTGTACCAAAGATCGCAAATCAATATTTCTGATTGACTGGTGAGTTTCAGTTATCTTGGGGCACTATATCAGAATAGCCACAATTTTTTTTTTTTACATTAACTCCACACAGAAGGCCCCGAGGAAAATAATTTCCCTCGGGGCCTGTGTCATCTGGGTTGCTGTTTGGAGAGTTTTTTTGAGGAGAGGAAGGAATGAACGTTGGTCTTGAAGAGACCCATTTTGTAGGAAGGAGGAAACACAAAAGCTGGCAAATCATTCCACAGCCGAGCTGTTGAACACAAGAATGAGTCGAAGAAACGACCCGTTCTCATGTGACAAATGTAAACCGTGTACAAATGTTGGGCACGTGTTCGGCGTGTTTACCGACAATGCACCGGTGCCGAAGGGATCAATGACGCTAGTTTCTCGGAGCATCTTCCATTGTAATAGCGGTAGAACAAGGAGGGCTTTCCCACCCGACGCCTGTGCTCTAAAGATTGCAATCCGTCTGTTAAGATGGGAGAATCTATTAAGCGGACCGCCCGTTTTTGCACAGAGTCGAGGGTATTTTTCAGGTATTTTGGAGCTCCAGACCAGAGGTGGCTGCCAAATTCAACCGTGGGGCGCACTTGCGATTTGTACAGGGTTAGCAGTTGTGTACTATTAAAGTATCTGCGGGTCCTGTACAGTAGGTACGCCCAGTTTTTGGGAGGCTAACTTTACTCTGGCTTCGATGGAGCCCCCATACCTGAGCTGTCACTTAGGGTTACACCAAGCATATCAATGGACGGCCTGTTCGGAAGCTTGCTACCGTTGAAAGATACTGGTTTTTCAAATCTTATTAGTAAGGCGATTAAACAGGGCCAATGGGATATTTTCACAAACTATGGATAGGTAAAGTTTAAAATGTTTGTAAGATTTAGAGTTAATGTTTTAAATTCTGGTCATGGTTATAATTATGTGTAGTTTTGCTGTTTTCATTAATACTAGCGTTGCTCGGGCTTTTCGCAAATTTCATGTGGACACCTCCCACAAATTTTGAAGGTCAAGTGCGCAAAATTTCTTAAAAATCCGAATAAAACTGCAGATCTTTATACAAATCAAACCACGTCGCCATAAGGCACAGACAATCTTCTTTATATAAATGAATGATTGAATTGATTGAAAACCGAACATTGCTAAACGTTTCAAACTGGCTACAACGTCAATACGACGTAAAAAATGCTCCTCTGTTACCGACGCTATCCGGCGTGACGTCAAAACGGCATATTTTAAATCGTTATAAAAAAATTACTCGTCAATATAAACATAGAATAAAAATGTCACAATAAAGAACTCCAGTCCAATTTTTTTTAATGAATCCTTCTAACTTAAATAACTGCATTTAAATTTTTATTTTTAGAGTTAGTTTTAATAGTTAAAATAATTGTCAAAGTTTTAATTTTTCAACACCCCCCGAAAACCACCGTATGTACGGTGAATCGTGTGACGTCATCGCTCCTGAAAAATTACTATAGGATCGGGCAATCAGCTGATCAACTGCCGCCATTTTGAATTCCGTTGTTCGATGTATTCTCCCTAGAAGTAGCATTACTATTATAGAGATAAAATAATAAGAGATACCTTTATTTTTGAAACATTATTTTGACCTAAATAATGTTTCAATAAATACAACAACTAAATCTCTATATAAACAGTATATGTAAACAAATGAATAAATTAATACGATGGCTTGTGTCATATCATACATTCCCATACAATGACTTAACGGTGACGTCACGACACGTGGAACAGTGACGTCACCACTAAAATTTCAATAATGCCAACTTGACGGGGTGTTTTTACGACCCGATTAAAAATGAACTTATTAATAATTTTTTTAAAACTCTGCATTTAATATTATTAAATAAAACTTATATATTCAGAATCAGCGTTTATTGGTCTATATCATAGGTTCCCAACCTTTTTTTGCCCACCGCCCACTTTGAGAATCTTTTTTTTTCTAGCGCCCCCCAACTCGTAAATCTGAAAGAGCAATTGTCGTCACGATTATATTTACCAACGGGGGCGGGGGGGGGGGGGGGGGGAGATAGGATGGGGCAAGATGCGTTTTTTTATTTTTTATTGTATATTTTATCTGGTGACCGGCCAACTCAGAATGAAACCAACTCAGAAGCACCTCATAAAGGTCATTAAAGAGTGATGATAAAAAAAATATTGATTAAGTTAGGTTAGGATTACCGGCAATTTTAAATGTATTTTTTCATAGCTTTTAATGACCTTTCTGAGGTGTTTCTGAGATGGTTAAATTCTGAGTTGGCACGGAACCGTTCTGAATTATTTTTATTTTTTTTTACTTGGGTTTTATTCCTCAGAACGATTACACTTGTGCAGTAATTCACGTGACACGCTACAGTGGTATTGTAGACCAATTTCCGTGTTTTGACGTCTAACTTTCCCTTTATCCTACTTTTTTTTTCATTTTAATCTTTTCTGCAATTTTTTTATTTAACATTTCAAAGTCAGTGTTTAGTTTTAATTTGTTATAGATTATGATTCCTGAGTATTTAATTTCTTCTACGTCTTCAATATTTTGATTTTCTATATTAAGGGTAGTAATTTCGTTGAGTTTCTTTTCTAATACCATGAATTTACTTTTAGTTACATTTATTTTCAGTTTATTCGAAGAAAAAAAAACTTTAATATATAATATAGAAGTGTTCTTTAAAAAAAAGCTTTTTTTGACAATGCATCTTCGATATTATTTGGTATAATATATAAAAGTGTGTTATCAGCAAAAGTTTGATAGAACAGTACTTTAAGCACTTCACTATATCATTAATATATATACTTAATAAATAGGAGCGGTGCCAATACAGATACTTGAGGAACTCCGAGGTTTACTTGTTGTTTTTTCAGAAATAGCATCTCCAATTTTGTTTCTTTGTTTTCTATTTTTAATTTTATTATTAGTATTTCTCTGTCTATCGTTTCAAAAACACGTCTAAAATCCAAGAACACTACTATTGTATTTTTCTTCTGATCCATACTGGTTTTCCATTATGAATATTTGTTTCTAAACCCTGCTGTTTTACAAGAATGTTATTTTTTTTCAATAAATTTTCTCATCTCTTCTTTAACTATGGATTCTAGTATTTGTTCATATGTTGGTTATCCATTTATTTTTCTGAGGTCTTCGACATTTTTAGCATTTATTATTTTGGGCACTGGTGTTATTATGGAAGTTTTCCACGACAGCGGAAAAATTCCCTTTAACACAGATTAATTTATTAGTGCAACTACTTAAATTTAATTATACCTATAGTAATTCCAGACGTCGATGATTTTTGCGTCATTGTATTAAAATTTTTCATTAAATACTCACTGTTACGTGAAAATATTATTATTCTCTCTTCTTTCCTCTGATTGAGAAGAGTATTTGTGAATAATGAAATACTCTTATTTATGTTTTCGACACTTAGTATTAAATTTGGCTGTTTTAGTTTTATCATCTTCAACTCCATCGGGAACCGAACTTCCTTAATGTTTTCCCTCTGTTTGCCACTTGTAATTTCTTTAAGTGTAGTCCACATTTTTCTTGAATCTCTTTGAGAGCTAATAATTTTTTGCCTCGATTACGAATTTTTGGTATGTTTTATTTCTGTACCTATACATGTTTCTAAGTTTCTTACAGGTTTCCCACCTTTCTTCTGGAAATTGTATTTTACAGCTTTATAAGCTGTATCCCTTTGTTTTTTTAGAAGATTTAGGGATTTCGTAGGTATACTATTTATTTGTATCTTTTAATATACTACTCGCTGGTTCCCGGTATGCGTTGATAAAATTAAATTTAAGAAATAAATTGTTTCCCTGTTCCCCTCCCGCATTTCCTTCCCCTCCCACGTTCCCTTTCCACCTTCCCCGCCTACCCCCTCCCCTCTTCCACTTCCCCGTCCCGCCAATCCCCCTACCGCGTTCCATATAACAGTCCCAGTACATTCAGTTTTCAAACATTTCGCGTGCCTCCTATTACAATTTTTTTATTCAAATTTTCGCTTTTCATTCTAAACAAATATTAATTTTTATATATTATAAGAACAATCAATCAAATTTGGTACCTAACGTAGGTATCTATTTAAAATATCCATAATTTAAATAACCCATAGATAATTCTTTTTTTACAAAAAAAAACGTTCGAAAACACAATTCAATTTCGTCAAACGCGCGAACTGTCAAACGTGTGAAGTTAAAATAATCGTTAAGTTTTCTGAAATTATCCAATTTTCTGAACAATTTTCTTAAATTTTCTTCCCGTAAGAACCTTCTACAAAGTATTGGGAAATTAAAAAAAGTGAAATGAAGGCGTGACCAAGGGAAACAGGAATTCATTTTATATATAAATACTATCTGGTCCCGGCATGCGTTGCTATGCCATTTAATAAAGAAATTGTTTCTCCCTGAGTGTCCTTTTCCATTCGTCCCGTTTCCCTTCCGCCTCCCCTTCTTTTCCTGCGTCCTCTTCCCCTCTGGCTTTCCCATTCCATCACCTCCACCTTCCCTCTCCCCACTCCATTCCCCCCCCTTCCCCCGTCCCGCAAACCCTTCTCCCGAGTTCTCCTCCCCCTCCCACGTTCCCCTCCCCCTCCCAGGTTCCCCTCCCCCCTCTCGTCTTCGCCTTTCACCTTCCCCGCCTTCCCTCTTCCCTTTACCGCTCCCTCGTACCGCCAACCCTCCTCCCGCGTTCCACATATTCAATCCCAGTACATTCAGTTTTCAAACAGCCCGCGGGCCACCTTTTACAATTTTTATTCAAATTTCCATTTTTCATATTAAATTTGTTACCTAACATAGGTACCTATTTAAAATATCTAAAATTCTTGATTCGATTTAAACTATTAGGGGAGTAACTACTTTAAATAAATTTATCAACTTAAAGATTTTCAAAAATAGAATTTTATTTAACAATCATTGTTTTGCAAAATATCCTTCTCAAACACGCGTACTGTCAAACGTGCGATAGTCGTTTAGGTTAGTAATAGGTTTTCTAAAATTATCCAATTTTCTGCGCAATTTTCTTAATTTTTCTCTCCGTAAAAACCCTCCTCGTACTTCAAGGAATATTCGAAAAAAAAAAGAATTAGCGAAATCGGTTCAGCTGATTTCGAGATTTGCGCTTAGCAACACATTAAGCGATTCATTTTTATATATAAGAGAAGATATATTCGTTGTAGGCATTACTGTTTTGAGGTGTCCTATTAGTTCATCGGCTTTTCTGTCTAAATTTCCTTGGTTATCGCAGATCCACTTTTTGTTTTGTAATGCCGTACACAATTTATCCTTATTATAGTTCTATAGTTCTTTTGAGGCTTCAGACTATTATATCTAATTTTTGTAATAATTGTTTCGTGATCAGATTGATTTTGAATTCTTCCGCAGCATTAACTTCCGCGTAAAAGTCATTTGAAATTACCAAATTAATCATGGCTTTAGAGTTTTTTCATATTCTTGAATAATTTTTGACAAGTTGCTTCCTACCCAGGCAATTTATGATGATTTGTAATCATGTTTTTTTATATTGAATATTAAAATCTCCACAGATGATTTTCCAGTCTCTTGTATTCTTCAAAAAAATCTAAGAATTTTGTGTCATTTTGATTTGGGGAATGATAAATAGCTGCATAGGTTCCCAGCTTAAAATCCTTCAATAGCCAGTAGGTATCCAGGTATTATTTTTATCTAGTAC
This sequence comes from Limnephilus marmoratus, assembly GCA_917880885.1. Lineage (NCBI taxonomy): Eukaryota > Metazoa > Arthropoda > Insecta > Trichoptera > Limnephilidae > Limnephilus > Limnephilus marmoratus. The sequence continues at coordinate 40,518,697 of OU862921.1, forward strand.
CGCATTTGTTGTGACTTTGTAAGAGATGTTGTTTACACACTCACACACATACACTACAGAATTAATGTGATAACTCCACCTGTATGCCTGCTGCTAAATGAGTCGCATCTAATTGTCGAATAGCCCTGAAATGTTGTTTCATTTTGGTTAATTTCTTCGGTAATACAGGTTTTGCTCATCATCACCAGTTCATGTGCAGTTCGTATTCTTTTAGCATGTCTTCGACTTCTTCGATATGTGCTAGCAAACTAGCTATGGGTTTCTCTGGGTCTCCTACCGCCCCCCTGAAAGTCTGAAACGCCCCCCAATTTTCTCTTTGCCTTCTACCGCCCCCCTGAAGGTCTGAAACGCCCCCAAGGGGGCGTTATCGCCCACGTTGGGAACCTATGGTCTATATGAACATATTTTTTAAAGCCATAATATTTTTCAGTGGAGTTCCTTATTACTGTAATTTTTATCTTAAATTTTTTCGACAATAAAAAAACTAGTCAAAATACCCTGATGTGATATGTGTATCTATTTGATTGTTTTGTAACGTATGATTTTTGAATTTTTGTGTAATTCAACCTTTTAGAATGCAACTTTGTGTTGTGTTTTACACTTTATCGCATTCAATTTCAGTTGAGTTAAAAGGACATTAAATCGTATGCATAACAATGTGTTTCGTATGGAAATGCGCTCGCTTTAGTCCTTTGAAATAGGGGATTGCCTACATAAAATGTGAGACAACAACTCGAAACTATCCCCTTTCCGGGGTTTATCATTCCGTTTTAAGTAAGATTTCTATTACGAAGCTTTTCCTTGGAGTAAAAAGAGCTTTGGGAGGTTTGGGCTTAAGTGCAATTTATTATGAATGCATTGAAGAACTCTTTGCATTTTTATGTCTTTGAGCACAAAGCTGGTTTGAATTTCTCCTCTCTCCTTATTTCTTCTTATTTTAAGCTTTGCTGTTTTCGCAAACTTATTTAATTTGTTTCGTTTATTTAAATAAAAACATCTAAAAAATAAATGTTTTTCATATTTCATTTTACTGAAGTACAAATAATAACAAAATTTCTTATTTTTTTTACGAAAGCTCCACATAGGAGGCCCTTAGGAAAACAATGAACACAAGCCTTCGGGGGGTATGTTACCCTAGGACTCTAGATGCTAATATCTACAGCCTGTATGTCGGACGTATATCTACAGCTCATATGTTGAACTCTACGAACTTCAGAGTGTTGACTAATATCTACAGAGCTAAGGTCGGACGAATATCTATGACGGTCCCAGTGTTGACTAATATTTACAGAGCGTAGGTTGGACTAAACAGCTAAATGTGTCCAATAGTCCGATATTAGGGATTTTTACATACATACTTACATAAATTATTTTTTTTAAACTGCATACGCAATATTACGTTATTCCAATATGCTATACATTATTGCAAATCCAACCTCTGCCAGTGCTGTAGATATTCGTCAACACTTTGGTTCTCATAGATAATAGTTCGATTTTTTCAGTTTTTGAAATTCCTGTAGATATTAGTAGACGCCTCCCACCCTAGATGACATAGCCCTGGGGGCCTAGTTTTTTTTATTGGAAAGGAAGGCGAAGACATTCTGGGAAGCAATGAGTTACACCCGGGCGTAGGAAATCTGGGGGTCTATGTGTCCAGGAGTGATGAACCCATACGGCGATACCGCAAGGCGATGGGTCAATAGAGTCCGGCTGAAGAAATCAAAATGTCTCCCTGTCTTTTAGGTTAATATTGGAATGTGTTATTGCTATTCTTCTTTTCTTGATATATTTTACTTACATGGGTATTATTATTAAATTAATTTTATTTAACAAACGTTCATAGGAAGCCACTAGGCCAAAAAGTATGCATTCTTAGTGTGCTTTATATCGCTACGAATATAAGTAAATGGCATAAAAATCGATTGGCAAACAGAGTCTCGAGGTCACAAGTGTGAATAATTTTAAGAGAAAGAAAAAAGTTTTTCAATATATATTTAGAATGCTGTATGCTGTCCATAAAATTGTATTTTTTTAGAATGCTGTTTCTTATATGCTTTCATACCTTTCTAATGAAAAAATCAATTTTTTAGTTGTTTACTTTTGTACTTTTTATAAATTAATTAGCCATTTTATTTTAATTCTTCTCATTGGAAACAGTAGGAAAAGCTTCAATTTATCCAAAGCATATTTTTTGTATTTATAATGTAAACCAATTCGTATTAAAGATTAATCTAAAATAGTGATTTAGCATTAAGGCTCTGCAACCGAGCCCGAAAAGAAGAAGATGGAGAGATACGAAATTACGAACGTTAGAGGAGAGCGCTAACATATACAGCGACAAAATCGATGCGAAAATTGCGAAAATGTTTAATAAAACACGACTCGTTTAAAATAGAGCGAAAATCTCGCGGGCATTATCTTAAAGAGCATTTAAAGAAACACTGTGAATTTTTTCATACATATAACTTGTAAAATAACTGAAACAAATGTGTTTATAATAATTTTTGGAGCATACTTTGCAATTTTTTTCTACCGAGGGAATTTTATATAATTTGCGTTTCGGCGCGTTCAATGTCTAGATATTATCTTAAAAATAACATATATTTTTTTAAGAGCTTTTAAACTTACCGTGTTTAAGGGAAATATGTAAGAAATCGGTAGAAATTCGGGATGCGGGGCCTTAAGCTTCGTCTCAACTTCCTAAGGCAAGAGCTCACCGATCGTTTTTTGGTCTTTTTCTGCTTCAGACAAATATCCAGACTCGTTTTCCAGTTAAGATTGTAAACACGTACAACAAATCTTCAAGTCAACCGCAAATCTATTGGAAACCATTTGTTTTATTTTCTAAAGCCACCACGATTGATGTTTAAAGCCTGATTTAAAGTACAACACGGTAACCCGACTCTCGACAGTTGATCTCCCGGACGCTTGATCCCTTAGACACTTAATCCCCCAAAGGATTATTTCTGCTGTACTTCTTACCTGGTAACGTTTGCAGAGAGGATATATAACGAAAATCAATGTTCAATGTATGGTTTGTGAGAAAGAGGGAATGGTTGCAATGGAGCCTTCAGAAGTAGTAGATGTATTCAACTGCGCGGAATATAGTTACAAACAGGCTATAATAACATACCTCAATAAATCAATGTTAGCACAATACCTACTATGCTTCTGCAGGGTTTCTAAATAATTTAAGTAACATATTTTACATACATATCGATCGTCCAGATCATTAGTCAAACATCTCAGAAATGTATCAACTCCAAAAATCGAAATTTGAGTTAAGTAAGTGTGCTATATGTACGAGTATATATACTTACTCTATCTGGTACAATACTTAGATTACTCTTAAATACCACCAAATCAATTTATAATGCTTTAAACCTTATAGTGAATTAAACAAAATGTTGATGTTTTCTGTATCATATTAATGTACCGGCCGTTATGCCTCCCGGTGTTATTTTATATCATATTTAATATGTAAACACAGACACGTGTAAATAATACTTGAGACGATTTATTATGGGGAGCATTCTAATGCTGTATTGCATTCCTCATTATCTTAAAATTTTGTATTTCAATATATGTATATATATATTTTTTTGTGCATTACCGATTAATATAATCCTATTACAATACACATAGAATATTAGATTGGATTATGTTCATGTAGGTACATTGTACATACAACATAAATACATTATTGTGTATCACATCATCTGATTGCATAAATAAAATTACAATAATACATATTTTAGAGCTTTTGCCTAAAATTACTCTTGAAACGTTCAAGTTGAAAATGTCAAGGGACCTAGAGATATCATTTAGCAGTACCATACCTCTTGTCATGCTGTGCTGGGCCATAACATCTGTTCTGCCATGTGGGATACAGACAAGTCGTGGTGGCGACCCTGGCAGTAGTTGTTCTGTACGAACAATTTATAGTATAGTATTTTATAGTATTCTAAGAGGTATTTTATTTTTATTTATTTATTTATTTAAGGAACATAAACAGTCTTAATAACATAATATACATAAGAAGATAACAAAAAACAGACCAATTATGAATGTTCACAGATAGGTATTTAGAAACATAAAAGTAACTGAATGTAAACTAGAATATTTAAGAAAAGAAAAAAAACAGGACAAAGCAGCAATTAAAAAAAAAAAAATATAATACAGGCGTAGATTCAACAAGTGATAAACCTAAATATAAAAACACAACAATAAAATAAATGCGATTATAAATGTAAAGAAAATAGGGTGCAAAACAGGTATTTGGATTGGGACAGGTAAGGGGAGGACAGGGATAAGGGAAAGTTGCCACGCAGGTAATTTAAAAATATTAGGTACAATTAATTTAATCATCATGAATATGTGTTATGTATTATTCGCACGTAGTATGTTATACAATGAAATTCTGTAGCGAAAGTAACTAGCAGTGAATATGTCAGCAAATGTTTCTAAACGTGCAAATTTAATGTTACAGTAGTTACATGTCCTTTGCATAAATTCATTTTGGTTGGAATTGGTGTTGCATCTATCAATGTAGAAAAGGGTATTTTGTCTGCTATATCGAGTCGGCGCGTGGAAATTTATTTTATTTAGCAACTCCGGGCAGTCAACTTTCGAGTTAATAATTTTGTACAGGAGCATCTGATCAGCGACAAGCCTCCTGTTGAGCAGTTTCGTGATTTGAAAATGGTTCTCGATTTCATCGTAAGAATTGTATACATTGAATGATTCAAAATTGAGGAATTTGAGAAATCGCTCCTGAACTCTTTCTAACCTGTTAACATAAACAATATAGCGCGGGTTCCAAACCTGTGAACAGTATTCTAGGTGAGGACGAACATGTGAATTGTAGAGAATCAGATAAGTCTTGGTGTTTTTGAAAAATTTGCATGTTCTTAGTACCAAGCCTAGACTCTTTGTTGCTTTGTTGACAATGTTATCAACGTGTTTTTCAAAGGTAAGTTTAGAGTCCAAAAGAATCCCGAGGTCACGGTATGGGCTGTCAATGTAATAGTTCATAATTTTGAAAGCTGTTACTGTTACTTTATATGTCTGAACGATCGATATGTGCGTATCACATGTTTGTAAAGGCGTTTATTAATATAATTAAATATTAAAATAAACAAATTGTAGTGTTTCACCAACAGTCCTCTAACTCACTGAAATACGAGTATATCCAATGGGTAGAATAATGTTCTTTTCATATAAATCTGGTTTATTGATACTTTGCGTGTACAGTGTTGACCACGATAGTCGACCTATCTAGGAACTGGCTAATTGGAATCTGAGATGAGAGATCTGCTGAAGAGTGCCTCTGAGTTGTTGGACCCTCTGTTGCCCAAAGCCTGAACTAAGCTAGATGCCATCTAACGGAATCTTAGGACAGTTATTAGTACTGCCATCTATGTGATTAAGCAGGATGCTTTTAGATACACTACAAAAATATACCTACCCCTATGGCCCTGCCTCTTATCCCCTCATCGTAACCTCTCTCGGAAAACTCGCAAAATGCAGCGTTTATCTGAAAGAGGGAGAGATTAAAACAGAGCAATCAGCGGTATACCGTTACCGCAATAGCTGCTGTTCTCGAAGGGGTTATAAACCGAACACGCTTACGGTCTTAGACCCGTCCAGGGTGATAAACGAGACTTCTATCTTTTATAAGGGAGGTTTCGATGCACCGTGCAAAGAACGACTCCGGTAGAGGTAGTCGAGGAAAAGTCTATTACTATTTAGCCATGACATATGCAATATATTTTGATGCCTTTAAAAAAGTTTCAAGCCAGGATATACTATTTACTATTATTACTGTATCATCAGCGTAAGATACAATATTACCAGGGATTACAACATTAAATTAATTTAAAAAAAGTCTATTACTATTTAGCCATGATGAGACATATGCAATATATTTTGATGCCTACAGTTTTTTTACAGTGGTGTGGTGCCTTGTGTCGAGTATCGGCCCGGAGTACCTTAGCCCGCTTATCGCCGCGCTAAACCGCAAATTGATTTATTAAGAAATTCCTCGGATATTTAGCCATATATCATACATACCGGTATTCACGCAGCCCACATTGTCATCAGTGAAGTGTTATTGTTGTGGTGGCTATAAGTGGCTAAAAGCCACAATCTAGAATTTTTAACGTTCTATGAAAAATCTCCGTAATAAACCCATAGAAATAGTCATTTTTAAGTAAATTGCTTACTGATCTGGCCATGGGCGTAGCCAGGTTTTGAATTAGGGTGGGGCAAAAAATAAAGATCTAGAGTAGGTATCGAAAATGTAGACTTTTTTATTTATTTATTTATTTACGCCCATTTAGGCTTTTACATAAATATATACACTTAACAATATTTACGAAATTATACTAGTAAATAGTGCAGGAAATGACTGTTTACAACACTTGCACATAAACAAATATAAAGCAAAAATACTATTGAATTTGATCCACACAGTATGCAGGCACAAAATATAAAAACAAAAAAATACTATAAAAATAGAATTTGATCCGCACAGGATACAGGCACAAAATATAAAAACAAAAAAAAATACAAAAATAGCTTCTCTCCTTCAGCCGACAAAACACCACCAATATGCTAGTCAATTCAAACAGTTTCATCAACACATTCCCCTACTTGATGAAAAAAACTTCAATAAGGTATGCTTCATCATCATTATCATCATCATTATCATCATCATCATTATCATTATCATCATTATCATTACATAGTATAAAATGAAGTCGCTCAAAATGGATGTGCGCGTTAATCTTTTAAACTACGCAACGGATTTTCATACGGTTTTCACCAATAGATAGAGTGATTAAAGAGGAATGTTTATATGTATAATACATGTAAATTATATTAGAGAAAAGCCGAGAAATTTAAAGAAAACACATTTTTGTGTGATTTAAAACGGCTGGCGGGCCGTACTATAGTCACTTTTGAAATTCGTTCTACGGAAGAAATTGGAAAATAGATGACCTAAAGTAAGTAGGTATTTGATTTGAATTATTTTATTTGATGAAGTCGCTCAAAATGTATGTGCGCATAGATCTTTTAAACTACGCAACGGATATTCATGCGGTTTTCACCAATAGATAGAGTGATTCAAGAAGAAGGTTTATATGTATAAAAACATCCTTATTATAGTAGAGAAAAGTCGAGAAATGTTCAATTCAGGCAGCGGGCAGCTGGCAAGCGGGTGGTGTGGATTTTATAAAGGTTGGGTAAAGGCGTTGTGTTTCGTTAGCAACAGCAACGTGTGGCCGGGTCCGCTAGTATATATTAAAATTGATGTATTAAATATATCAACAACATCGGAGTATTTGTTTCCAAGCTGTTGAATCCGTCACATAGGAGTATAATATTGGCATGTTGACTTAGAATTGCCACAATAATATGGTAGGTACTGTCTTGTGACTGACCTGCCTGGAGTATGAAAGGAGATTACATATAATAAATCAGGGGTGTGAAACATTGAATTAATGATTTTATACAAACAGGTTAAATCGAAAATGATTCTACGATCTGATAATTTTATTAAATTTTATGAACGAAGTAGGTTATCGTAATTTAGGCATTCACTAGGAATGCCCATTTTAAAATTTACATATCTTAAAAAATTATTTTGGATTCTTTCAATCGCATGTGAATATACCTCATAATTTGGGGACCAGACCGTGGAATTATATTCTATATGACTCCTTACTAGTGACATATATAAAGTTTTTATAGTATTGACATTATTAAAATCACTAGATACCCTTAAAATAAATCCCAACATTTTCAAAGCTTTATTGGAAAGACTTCTATAATAATCTATTTTTAATGCTTAAGGCTCTATGAATACAAAGAAAACGAACGGAAGAAGGAAAAACCATCATATGAAGTGCTTTAAATTTGAAAACGCAACTCGGTCGTCAATCCCAGAGGTCATACACCGGCCAGCCAGGGTGGGGCAAATGCCCCATCTTGCCCCACCGTGCCCATGCCCATTGCTGATCCATCTAGATTTTATACGTTCTATGTTCTAAATTACCGTGAATCCATAGAAGTGTTGTGCAACTCTACTACCATAATACGGGCATGTGCCTAGTGTGGCAGTCGAAAAACTTGAAAAACTGTATACCTGAAAAAATGTATGTTTATGAATAAAGAATAATAAAAAAAATATTAAAAATGTCTTGGTTTGACAGATGCAATTATAATAAATGCATTAAGGTGGGTTACGACTGTATGGAAAAAAATAATCTTATTTTGATTTGTCGAATAGTGATGAAAGGGTGCTAAATGAAGATATAAAATCACGTAATTTTTTAATAATATTTGGATAACTCTTCTTCCTCCGGATTTCACGTAATAGAGAAAAACCCACCCTTGTTAAATCTTAAAAAAAAATTAGATAAACCATTAAAAATGAACCATTTTTCAATGAAACACGAAATAGAGGGAATATTTAGATTTATTTATTTAAAAAATGTATTAACATAATTCAAATTATCCCAAGACAGTGTATTCAAATACTAGCAAAATCCTTCTTACTGTCAAATTTCGGCATTATTTTGCGAAACTCAATCTTGGGACTTTTTGTATATGATTTCGTAAATATATACCTACTACATTTGCTATGGAAGATTACAAAGAAATATGGTTAAAAGGATTCATTTTCACTTTTATATACACTGACAATAACCCCATAATATGAAAATTTTCAAAATTTTGAAATGAATCCGGAAGAAGAACATCGTATCAGAAATTTAAAAAATTTTAAATACGTCGTTTTGAACTCATTTGGCACCCTTTTATCGCTCTTAGAATTTAAAATAACTTTTTTTTTCAATGACTTACCTTTATATACATTCTCTCTCTCTCTGGTTTCAATCGTGGGATTGGTTTGCAGCAATTTCATCTATACGTTTCTTCCACTCTTCCCTGTCTTCACGTCTCTTCTCTTTTGAAGTCTGCATATGATGAGCAGTGCACGTCCACCAGCAAGTCCTCCAGGTACTCTCGGCGTGGGCGTCCCCTAGCGTTTGTCCCCTCGGTCATACCCTCCATTATGGCATGCAAGAGGCCTTCTTGTCTTATTACATGGCCGATCCATCTTGCGCGCCTTTCGGACAAGGTCCTGACATTAGGGTGTATCAATTATTTCAACTTTTGAATTCAGAAACGCCCGGGGTCTCAAAAGTTGCTTCTTGCAAAAATAATGAGAACTGCATTTATATATATTTTTTTAAATGGTTATTAGCCCGCTAAAATGCACTGAAAATCAGAAAACAAACCTAAACCATTTTTTTTTTTAAATTTTTAATAATTTTTTTTTCAGAAATTTAACCTTTTAACGTTTGTTTATTATTACAAAATGCGTATAACTAACAAAAATGAAAAAAAGTTCAAGTTTGTGTATACAAGTAAGTCAACCAGAATTCTGATTTTATCCAGAAAAGTGTTATTTTCCCCTTTTATATTTTTCACCAACGCATCAGATATGTTTAAAAAAATTTTTTTTGGGTTCTTTGTACTGCAGTTATGGAATGAAAAATAAATTTGGTACAAAATATAAAATATGAACCCTTGGCTTTGTTTTTTTTCCAAATCACGAAATCTATTTTTGTTCAAAACTTCCGGCATTTTAGCGGGCTAATAGTGAAAAATAATTTCATTTATTTTTACGTTTTCGAATAGCTACAGGTCATACGAAACTTTTGAGACCCCGGGCGTTTAAATATAAGGCCATTTTTTTCCTCTCTATGGAGAGCGACACAAGCTAATATACATATCGACTGGTCAGTGGCAATAGCAGTATAATTGCAAAAATATGAAGTACATCTACCCACACAATTTATACATTTATTGGTAATCAATATGACGGTGTCATTGTAATGAAATAACTAAGATACATGCATATTTACTTTACTTAACGACCCACCCTCATTATTCATCATTATTTTTATTGAGAATGATAATATGGTCGTAGGTATAATTTATTCAGAAACACGTTTATCATTAATCATTTCATATTTTTTTATAGGTACATTTCAGTGTCGTAAAGTTTATTTTTGTGACGCTAGAATATTGATTCGAATTATGTTGCAATCTTTTATAGCAAAACAGTTCCTAGAAGCCTTCAATATAATGTAGTTTGTTCTTTAAATTTATTTCATAACTTTTAATATAACTTATAAAAATGTATACAATAATAATCATATCACATTGATCTTTTACTGGTACTACTACTGTGACATTTTTTAGCGGTTTATTATTATTGTTATTGTTGTTATTATTATTATTGTAGTATAATGCGAACTTCGTTGATTGAGATGAATATTTTTTTTGTAATTTGATTGGCAATTTGAAAAAGAAAATGCAGTAGGATGTCTTTGCGTAGGGCAAAGGTCGTCACAAAGGCCCCTAGTGACATCGTGATCTGGGTAGCAAAATGAGGATTGATGCAAACAATCCATACTCATGTACTTATGATTATGTGTGTTTGTGCTTATTTTTACTCTTTCAACAGAAAAAAGCCATTTATCTTGATTAAATTGAAAACGTGTATACAACTATCGAATTTGAATCTTCGAATAGTTTTTACAGCTTTTCGAAAATAAAAAAAATTGTTTTCTTAATGTTGCATAATTTTATTTCTTAAGGTGATGCCCTACATGGTGTAATATCTGGAATCGGGACGCTAACTAAGATAAGGGTTTAAATTCCCGCTTAACACACCTATTTTGATTTATGCAAGGAAAAAAACATCGCCGAAAAGTGTTTTATTTTAATTTGCGAAGTTCAGGCACCAATATTTAAATGTTTTACGATAATTTTCTAAATAACTTAATTTGCCACATTACACAATACAAGCAAAGCTGAAAAAGGGTTCGTAAGTGGGAGATTTTGAACTTGAAAGCAGTTCTTATAGACCTGATTCTTTATTTTTTTCTGGGCCTATAAAAAGACTTAATTTAAAAAAATATCTCGATTATTTTAAGGGCCAAGATGTGTTAGGCCCTCCGTTCATGGAGATACTTACAATCTACCCAATTGTGACGAAACCACAAGTACCCTGCTGATATACCACTTTTTAATGCTAGTCTCTGTACACGGCGCTATCCGAAATGTACTGAATTTGATCATTTTTCACGTGCAGCCGTGGAGTGAACACGCTGTCATGCGATGTCATATGACTTTTTTCCAACATCAATCCATGCCTTCTCCACTAAATCGTTTCTTACGTATTCTGGTAAAGTATAGTTATGTAAACATACATTTTTTCCACCTCCAGAACAAATCTAACATTACTTTCATGTTCCGACGCCATTTCTGTCAAACGTCAAACGAATAAGTATCAGACAAAAATGAGGCGAGCGTCGCGTGCGATCAGCACTGTCGGTATCGTGATACTGATTGGAAACCGACAGCCACAGCCACCGCGTAGCGCCGTGAACGGGCAGCGTATTTACAATCCCTACCGCGTTTCAGTCGCTTTAAATTTTCAATATCAAAATTTAAATATTTAGAAATAAAATTATTAATTTCTAATATACACATTGGAAAGATTATTTTATCTAGATTTTAGAACAATTTTTTTTTTTGCAAAGTGATAAAAAATTATCAATATAGAGGTGTATATGTAGGTATTCACTCACGTGAACAACAGTGTCAACAGTAGAGTCAGAGTTAGTTATTTAGTGTATGGTTTGATGCTCTGTAGGGAACCTGCTTGCCTATTATGAACCTGGGCATACCGTAAAACGTCTAAGGCGAAGGACTTGGCAAGGCGAACGACCTGAGTTGCTGGGTTCGTGTCCTAGATGTGACCGTATCTTTTTCTGATACGTTTTAAGATTTTCACGGCCAAAAGCATTTTCGTTATTTGTTTTTGGGGTGTTATGCCGTGTTGCGCTACCTCCTTCTTTAGCCAACGTTTCGGACATCGTTGCAGTGTTCATCATCAGGGCAGATCCGGCAGATCACACATCTACCGGATCTGCCCTGATGATGGACACTGCAACGATGTCCGAAACGTTGGCTAAAGAAGGAGGTAGCGCAACACGGCATAACACCCCAAAAACAAATAACGCTGATTTTTCTGTTTTCAGATTTTCGATTGACTTTCGCTAATATTGTCTTCATTTAATTAAATATTACAATTTGAGGTTTTGCTCATTAAGTTTTAAATGAAAATAAATAATTTTTATCACGTTTTAAATTTGTTAAATTTTGGTGCATTTTTATAGTGGCTTACATTTTTGATTTCGAATATTTTTGATTCTAAACATAATTCTTTTTTAACGGCAGCTTTAGTTCTCGAGACACCTACAACTTACACTTCTTAAAAAGATACATTAGTGAAAAGATGCTTATATTGATAGTTGTAGGAGATTTTCGAATGTTGTCAGGTTATTCCTAACCTAGGAATGTTTGTCTTTCTTAAGCATAAAAATAAACGAAATACAGTGGACCCGCGGTAATCCTGACCCTGTCTAATTCGGCACCCCCTGTAATCCGACACGCCTATCACTGTTGATTGTACATAAAAATTTCGGAAAATCTTCACTAATATAATGCATGATTGGACAGGTTGTAACTTGTACGCGCCACCACTATTGTGCTCGACGCATACCGTTTCTTATTAGCTCTCCATTATGATGTTTAATTTAAACACACATATTATATACATAATTATGTATTAAGTTCAAATATATTCTTTGATTTGTAATTGATTACAAGGTAATCTTTTTTAAAAAATTCCGGACTATAGAGGGTCTTAGGCAGTACTCTATAATCAGATAAATTCGATAATTCGACATCGCCCTACAAAACGTTTGTCGGATTACCGCGGGTCCACTGTAGAGTATAAGAGCAAATTTTTTAAATTTTTTTTTTTGGTTTCTTTCATACTTGTACATAGTTGTAGTAAATACGCCGCTATTAAAAAAAGAACGGGGCCCTCATCTCCAACCATGAGCTGATAGACGAAATCTGAGTGACTCCAGATACTAATATCTACAGCCTGTATGTCGAACGAATATCTACAGCTCATATGTTGAACTAATATCTACTGCTCATATGTTGAACTAATATCTACGAACTTCAGAGTGTTGACTAATATCTACAGCGCTAAGGTCGGACGAATATCTATGACGGTCCCAGTGTTGACTAATATCTACAGAGCGTAGGTTGGACTAATCAGCTAAATGTGTCCAATAGTCCGATATTAGAGATTTTTACATACATACTTACATAAGTTAAGTTTTTTAAACTGCATACGCAATATTACGTTATTCCAATATTCTATACATGATTGCAAATTCAACCTCTGCCAGTGCTGTAGATATTCGTCAGAACTTTGGTTCTCATAGATATTAGTCAGCAGTTTGAGCTGTAGATATTCGTCAACACTTTGGCTCTCATTAGTCAACAGTTTGAGCTGTAGATTCTCGTCAACACTTTGGTTCTCATAGATATTAGTCAACAGTTTGAGCTGTAGATATTCGTCAGCACTTTGGTTCTCATAGATATTAGTTCGATTTTTTCAGTTTTTGGAATTCCTGTAGATATTAGTAGACGCCTCCAATCTGAGTACGTTTTTGGATTCTTCATAAATCAATAATAAGAAAATTAGACAAAAACGATAAAAAGAACCCTAGGCTCAAAAATGTGTGTTATCAACGGTCAACTTCTATAATAATAAATCGTTTTTTATAAAATTTTGCTATAACTATGTTGTTATGCATTATAATTAAATGAAACAATAATGTACTAAACTTTCTTTTATACCACTATATTTTTTAATATTTACGCCAACCGGTTTCGGTACAGCCATTCCTTCCCAACGTTAAAATATGACTTACTTATTAATATTAGGTGTTTAATTGGGAGTATTTATACCTAAGTATTTATTTTGCCAATATTTAGTTCCGAAGCCGGTCGGCGTTAGTATAAAAAATTGGTTCCATGACAACTAAGAAGCAACTCAATTCAACACCTCTTTGAAAAGTTATTAAAACACGAAAAAATAAATTTAAAAAATAGTCCATAACCTAACCTAACGTAACCTATTGAACTATTTAATTAAATTTTTTATATATTTTTTTCATCAATTTTAATGACTTTTCAAATGAGATGTTAAATTAAATTCATTCCGAGTTGTTCGTTCACCATAAAAATTATAGTGATTTGACGCAAAGTGATAATGTTTCATTTTTTTCAAAATGGTTTTATTCTTACAGTACTTTAAAATAATGCATTGCAATAAAACTTTAGTATTTTTCCTCTGGGACCAAAGCTTTTATACATTTGCAGGAAGCTTTTCAACAATGGTTAGTTTATTGGATAGAGCTTTATGTTCAAGCAAATTGACTTCCCACACATCAAATGATTCACTTGACAACAGAATGATATCATTGTGGTGGCTTTACATTAATGATAATTTGTAGGTAGCAAATAGGTACACCGAGTAAAGAGCTTTCGGTATCCAAGTAAACAGGAAAACAATGAAGAAAGTTCAAAAGTTTTGTCATAGTTTGCTTACTGTTACCCATACTTATTTGAGATTGCCACAACGTCGCGGCTATGAAGGTTTTGAAATAAGGGGAAAGTTTTGTTTGAGATGAAAAACGGAACCAAAACTTAAGTTTATTCGTAGAGTTAGCGAAGCGCAAAATGGATTTCCCTCAGATATAACTGTAATTTTTAAGACGTACGTTTTCTGAAACGTGAATATGTTTTACTGAAAGTTTTCCAAGAACGAATTATAGTTAATTGAAAAGTTTGAGTCTGAAGAAACATGTCTTTTAGTAAAAAAATAATCACTGGAAGGCGAAGTTCTAAAGCGAACATCTGTACTTGGCATTCCGTGAATAAAATTCTTGTTCTTTTAAATTAATTTTTGAAAGTGGATATTTTTTAATTTTTTAAATTTTATTTTAACGTTAACTGTACAAAGGAGACCTTGAGGAAAATACGTTTTGAAGAGACCCGTGTTGTAAGAGTGAGGAAACACAGACGCCGGCAAATCATTCCATAGTCGAGCATTTGTAATCAAGTACGAATTTAACAACAAAGAAGCGACCCGTTCTCATGTTTCAATTTTCAACCGTTACTTCGATGCGCGTTTGGCGTATTTTCCGACTATGCACCGATGCCGAAGGGATCAATGACGCTAATTCCACGGAGCATCTTTCATTGTAATACCGGTAGAACAACGACAGCATTACCTGACTCCTATGTTCTAAACATCGCAATCCGCTTGTTTAGATAGAGGATCCGTCAAACGGACGCGCATTTGACATGTTTTCCGACTTTGCACCGGTGCCGAAAGGATCAGTGACGTTAGTTCCTCGCTGCATCTTCTATTGTAACACAGTAGAATAAGGGCAGCATACCTGACGCCTGTCTTCTTAACATTGCAATCCGCTTGTTAAGATATGGGAATCTATCAAACTGACCGCCCGTTTCTGCACAATGTTTTTCAGTGGTATTTTGGGGCTCCGGACGAGTGGTGGCTGCTACATTCAACATTGGGGCACACTGCACCTGCGATTTGAACAGGGTCAGCAGTTGTGTACTATTAAAGTATCTGTGGGCCCTGCACAGTATTTCGAGCTTCTGAGAAGCTGACTTGATTCTGGCTGTGATGTGCACAGTGGACGAAAGTGGATACCGCAGAATTGGATATTCTGAAAATGGAGTCTAAATAAGTCCGCTCGTTATTCTTAGATTAGCAATACAAATTCTCAATGCAAATAATACATGGTGCATTGTACATCAATACAGTGTGAATAAAACACGAAAATGACCCCTGGCACAAGCACAATGATAAAAGTTTTGTCGACAATATCGGTTATTATAGTTCACGTCGACTAAATCTGCTTAGTTTAATCGACACGAACGTTTGTTCGTTGGTTATCGTGCTCGAAACGTTGACAGACATAAAACCGTCATCGATGAGCTTATGCGGGGTTTGGAGACGCTGAAACTCGTCGTAGTAATATTTTTTGTGATGAAAGTGTGCCAGCAACTCTACTACTCAATATACCTAAAGACATTTAATGCGTGTTTCGATTCTGAACGATGGTCTCGCACTAAGGCGAATGAGTACAAAAAGTTTTATGTTTACTTAATTTTTATAATTATGTAGGTGTTTATTCACTAACACTCAGATTTGGAAAGTTCCAAGTTTACAAAAGTATAGACTCTAAATCGATCGTTAACTCTGACCCTGTTAAAACTCCGTACACCAAACGCCAGGTTTTTTAGAAATTGATTCGTAATGTGTAAAAAAGCTCTCACTAACTATCGCTTAGTCAAAGGAAGTAATTCTACGTTAAATGTAGTTACTAATAGCTGACTTAATCTACTAAATACTAAACATGTGAAAATCCACCCCGTTTTCCAAAGTTATTTTAATAAAACACTTTGATTAACAACGTAAATTTCGTTATAGTGGCACCTTACATTCGTACTGGCGTATTTCGCGTAATTCGTAGCATAGACAGTATGTTTTCTATGTAACTTTGTCAAATAAGCCAATACGAATGGCAATGTAAGGCAAATAATAGCACTGTAACATTTGATAAACTAATTTTCCGAGAGGTTCACGTTTATGGTGGAAAATCGACTTTTTTTAGACTTTCCCTTTTTACATTATTTATTTATTGAAGAAACAAACAGTACATTATTTACAGTTATTAAGTATATTTCAAGGTGGGTACCTATGATATGTTTCATTGAAGTATTTTATTTATATTAAGTGATTACCGGGTGATGTGCGTAGTGGTTAGTTGTGTGTGTGTGGTACGTCTGTAGATGCGATAAGTGGTGATGTATGTATGTATGCGCCTTGAACAATTTACATTATTGACATAATGCTCTTTTTAAATTTGGGAAGTGAATCGGAGAAAATGTCGATATTAGAATTTAGACAAATAAGTTTGAAATGTGCGTTCAAAGTTATTGTTGAATTTAAAGGTAAGATATTTTATAAATTTGTGTTGAATGTTTTCTATGTTATCAATATACAGTATGTACTGCGGGTTCCAAATTGGCGAGGCATATTCCAGTTAACTTCTGACTAATGCAAAATATAACATTCCTACTGTTCGCGGGTTACTGAATACTTTACTGATACGAAAAACAAAACCAATTATTTCTACACGAAAGGCCCTGAGGAGTCTTTTGAGGGAAAGGAAGTTGTGGGAAAAAAAGAAAGAAAGGTATGAGAAATCGGGGGCTCAATGTGTTCAGGAATGACAAAAGTATAAATTTGTCATTCCTTCTACTGCGGTGCAAGGTGATGGGACCAGATAATCCGGCTGGAGAGGTCTACGTCAGATCTCCCTCGGCATAAGCATCCACCGCCAGGACCTAGGCAAACCTCATCCCACGAACCCATACACCCATGACCAATCGTAGTGAACCACTTGGGGTGACTTATGGCATGGATGTTGGTTATCCAATAAATGGCCCACACGGCGGCGCGCGATACCCATACCCGCCTGCCAAATTACTTTAATTTTTTCCTGTTTTTGTAAAGTTTTCGCACTCTGTGGTTACGTTATTACTTTAACCATAAATAATAATAATGATCCGGTTACACCTACACGGTTGACGTGACATAATTACTCTGAAACACTTTTCAACCATTTTATTTCAGGCATTGATTTTATAAAATGTCGCGTGACATTGCAATGCGGTCATATTTTTCATGTTTGTTAAAAATGATGGTTTCGAAATATTAGATACCGAAAAATCTTTAAATAATGATGACTGATGACAGTCCAGAGTTTCACAAAATTTATTCTTTTATTGCTAATTTCAAGGAAATTCTATGAATTTTCGTTATGAACTTTTCATTAAACTACATTACTATTATTTATTTGTTTTTGGGGTGTTATGCCGTGTTGCGCTACCTCCTTCTTTAGCCAACGTTTCGGACAGCGTTGGCTAAAGAAGGAGGTAGCGCAACACGGCATAACACCCCAAAAACAATACCTCTTTCTTTAGCCAACATTTCGGACAGCGTTCTCTAAAGGAGGTAGCGCAACACGGCATAACACCCCAAAAACAAATAACGAAAATACTTTTGGTCGTGAAAATCTTACAATGTATCTACATTATTTTTACTCTTGGTGTTTATGTATTTACCTACTTATTTACAAAACATGTATTTGATGCATTTTTTTGAAGTGAAATTTTTTTTACCACCGTTGTGATTTGAAACTCGTTGAAACGAAAAATAGCGACACTAAATAGACACAAACGCAATGCATAGATACATCTACAGGATTTAGCCTGCGAGCGAATGACTAATCGGTCTAATTTTTGTGCGGTGCTTCGTAGCCTTTTCACTATTTTCTACTTTAGTTTTCTGAAGGTTTCACGTCTACCACGTGTAGAAAAAAACCTCAGAAAACTAAAGTAGGTACTGTAGAACTGCACGCTTGTATTTTTAAAAATTTATTTCAAATAAGGAATTTTGACGGCCTTTGGGTTCGAAGAATAAGTCTCTCGACTAGGATTCTGAACCGCGGGTTCAAATTCAGACGTGCAGAAATAAATTTTAATTGATTAATTGTTGTTATTTGACAAATTAATAAATTAAAAATAATATGTAGTATGTTTGCTGCACGTTCCAGAGTGGAAGATATTCTCAGGATCGCCATGGTGTAAGACGACCATTCAGAATGAAACGTAGCTTGAAATGGCTTTAGCCGTGTTTGGTGACCAGATCTGAATAGCCAGGTACTTCCCCACGTTCCTCTTTTCCATCTCCTTCACCTCCCCACCACCTTCAACCGCACAATATACCCCAATTGGGGATGCCATAGTCTCACTGGCTCCAGACCTGAGCAGCTGGGGTTCTTTTTCTAAGAACTTTCTTCAGGCAGATAGGCACCATAATATTGATTATTATTGTCAGCTCGTACTAGAAATTTACGCTCATGCGAACTCTGGCTTAGTATCCAAAACGGCCACTATCTTCTTTTATTTTTTTTTTTATTATTTATTTATTTATATGCATATATGTATATTACAATACGTTACAAAAAGATACTTTGTCTGTCCAACTGGGAAGGATACCCTTTTCAGGGCAGCCGAATTGTATATTTAGTTCATAATATTCTTAACAAAGGAATGGTTTCGTTCAAGATATCACAGGAATTTGCTTCTGTCAAGACAACTTTTGAGAACATTAAAATTTGTATTCTGAACGGAGGGATGGTTTCTTTATGTCTTTGAAAGAATCGCAAAGATGTGATTTTTTTTGGAGGTCATTTTGGAGAACATTTATAATTGCATTCAGAGTGAGTGAGTGGTTTCGTTAGTGAGATCTCAAGTAGGAGATTCTTTACAGGTCATTTTAGAGAACATTTACAATTGTATAATTAGAATTTACGCATTTATGAACCAATATACGAGTATGACATATGAATTCCCAATTTAATTTTAATAAAGTACTATAATTTTTAGAATTTCTTAAGTAGTGGAAATGACACAATTATAAACCAAATATATGACAAATGAATCTTTAACCATCTTTAACAGAACGCACAAACAAATTAACATACAGATGAAATGCTAAATGGTTGAGTTAATGCTATATACGCTCAGTCAATTGTTCCCAAATTAAATCCGCGTTCCAAATTTTGATTGGCAGCAGTGTTAACTTCTCACGATCAAACAATATTGAAAAAACGGTGGGTTGCAACCAAACTATTGTACTAATATAATCACCGGACAATAGTGGTTTCAAATAAAGCTTTATTTTAATTTATTCCATTGATGTTTCTGTCCTGCCTGTTGGATGTTGTGTGTTGTGATTGTCCTATTTTATATTATATAGCACTGAACATTTACTTATCATTATTCTAATCTCGATGTGTAGAGCCCTTTATCTTAAACTTTCGCGTCTATGCCACCTCTTGCTAAAATATCCCCGTAAAATGTCTTGTCTAAAATCTCTTTTGTCTGTGGCGCATCTAACTTTCTCTTTTGGTCTATAAATGGCGTGTCTTGTCATTCTTGAAAACATTCTAGATTCTCAATCTTATTAACAGTTTCTCTTGTTATCATTCTCGATTTGCTTAAACTCTGCTTGTTTAATCGTAAATCAAACCGTCTTTCACTTCTGTAAATTAATTAGTCAAAATTATTGTCGCAGTCAAGTGTTCAGACAAAACCACTCTGTACAAATTATTCAAAAGAATAAACAGAATCAACATCCAGTATCACAACACAAGTGTTTTTTACTACAAGGATAACCTCAAACTACCTCTCTCAATCACTCATTGTACCGTTCCATGGTGTGGAACAGAAGGAAGTCAACAAGGGCAGCTCAGACTTACAACCTGACTGCAGACTCTCTGGAGAGAACCACACCTGGGATCCACGCACTGCCAATCTATTATAATTTATGCTACTATTTCCGATCTGGCTTATTTTCAGAATATTCTCTGGTTCGCCATAGCTTTTCATTTAAAAAAGGAAGTACGCCCATAATTTGAAAGCGTATGTAATTCAAAAAAATATAATAATCCTCAAAATATTTTTTTCCGCGCTCTTTGCATTTGACGTGACGGATATTTAAATTCGGCGACAAAAATTATTTCCCTTTTGAGTACCTATCTGAAAAGTATCTACCCTTATAACTCACACAAAGGATTTCATGAAGATATTATTATGTTCATATATTCGAGCCTTAAATTATCATGGGTGATAAATACGAAGAGTGAATGTTCCATTAATATTATTTACAATGTTACGAACCTTATACGTATACAAAATCACCGCTTTAAATGCTGTGTGTTCTAATTGTGTTAATTAGTTCGTCGATCGTCCGGTTGATTATTTAGACATCTCTGAAAAATCTAAATTAAAGTTAAGTAAGCAGTACTCTACTTCTTCAAAAAATTACGAAACATCTTGTCAATGAGGAATTTAAAGAGAGTATATTATGATTTATGCTACTCTCCATTTGAATATGGAGTAATAGGATGGGGCTCAGCAGCATCTAATCACATAAAACAACTTAAGGTAACTCAGAATTGCATCATAAAGACCATACTAAAGGTCCCCACAAGGACATTTTTAAACAGTTTGATGTTCAAAGCATACAGAAAATCTATGCCAAAAACATTCTAGTACATCACCACAAAAATGATTCAGAGGCAGACACCTCACATGCTTATAAAACCAGAGCCAAACAAACAGACATACTTCATATACAAAGTGTAACCCTTCATTTGGACAAAGAAGTTCTGAATTTTTAGCAGTAAAGTTATATAACAAACTCCCACTTAGTATCAAACAAATTAAAACAAAAAATAGCTACATTAAGAACATTAAATGTTGGCTGAAGGAACTATCGGAAAATGAACTTACTAGTATACTTAAATCATCGTCATAGAAGTTTCTGGAAAACCTTATCCAAACCATGAAGTTAAACCACAGAAGTCGTTGAAAACTTATCCAAAGCATAGTCCCCCTCAGCACAGGATCTCCCAGTGAGGAGGACTACGAATATATTTTATATATATACCTAACATGTTTTATATAAAAATGTAAAAAATAATAAATATATAGTTACTAAATAAAAAAATTTAAAAAAGTTTTATTTAAAAGTGTACCTTCCCTCTTTCTGGTACAATATTTAGATTACTCATGAACACCACCAAAACAATTAGGTATAACCAGAAAAACTTACAGTTAATTAAGCAAAATATTGAAATTACCTGATACCGTTAAGCCTCTCGGTGTTATTTTGTAGTTAATAAGTAAAACACAGCTACATATAATTATTATTTGATTTATTGTGAGCATTCGAATATTGCTTTCCTCATTATCTCAACAAAGTATTTGGAGATGTCTGACCAATCAACTGGACAATCGCCATGTGTTTATGAATTATCAACTAATTATTTACCTAATCAAAGCACGTTCATATTTTATATCATCATCTTTTTCCCCTTATCTTATTCGGGTCGGGGACCCATTGCACCGACAAGGCTCCTCCATACGTCCCTATCTTGTGCTGATTTTTCGGCCTCTGTCCATGGTAGACCCATCCTCTCCTCACACAGTTTCTGGAATTGCCTCGCCCGACTCTGTCTGGGGCGGCCCACTGGACGTCTACCCTCTGGAATCGCGCTCAGAATCTTCCTCGGAATTCGGTCTTCAGACATTCTTAGTACATGCCCAAGTCACCTCAGTTGCGATTTTTCTATGAAGAGTAGCAATGGTTCAATTTTTAGATCATCTCGGATCGTCGAGTTTCTTATATGATCCCATTTCGTAACCCCTGCCACTCCTCTCAAGTACCTCATTTCGGCAGCTTGGACTCTAGAGCGTGTTCGTTCATTTAGCATTCATGTCTGGTGGCCGTAAGTGAGCGTCCGGCGGTATACCGTTTTAAACACTGCCGTCTTTGTCTTGATGCTGATCTCGGCTTTTCTTTTCACTGAGCTGTAGAGAGGACACAATACACTGCTTGCCGCATTTATTTTTCTATCAATTTCTCCGTCTTGCCAACCATCGCTGGAGAATTCGACCCCAAGGTATTTGAACCTGTCCACCTGTTTCAGCTGGGTCCCATTAGCGAGTAAGTTTGGTCCCTTCCTATAACCATCACCTCTGTTTTTGAGGTACTCATCTTCATTTCCGCCGCCGTGCACTCTTCGTTGAAACGGTTAATCCACTCATGTTTTATATATTTTCGCTAATTGTGTAGCTTGAAGGTATCCATATGAATTCAAGGGTAACCGGACAACTCAACAAAGTATCACTTCATTATTCCTTTGAAAAGTCATTCAAAAGTTAAGGAAAGTTAAATAGGTTACGTTAGATTAGGTTACAGGCTATTTTTAATCACTATTAATGACTTTTTAAAGGAGTGTTGAAATGTTGTTGGAAGTTGTCACGGAACCGATTTTAGGAGAGCGTGAGAGTGCCTTGTAATTGGAGTTCAGTGAATGAAGAAATGTCACGAGATGTTTACTGGCGGTCGTTGCTTGTCGCATGTGTTGACTAGTGGATGAAATAATTATTTAAAATAGGTACTCGCTACAACTCCTTAAATGTATTACTTTTTCAACGGCTCCCTTTTCATTCATTCTACGATACCAATATATTGTGTATTCATCGTCAAAACTTATCCCATAAACATTTCAGTTTGCCGAACAGACATTATTTAAAGGCAACGACGCCGACGCGCCTTTATTCGGGGTATCTGTGCTTTCCATGAATAAATAAGTACTCCACGTTGAAAACAGAATTACTCCAGTGCGAAACCTCAGCGTTCCGTTTGTACAATAACGTACTACATTAAACATACGAAATAGAGCGTTCAAAATTTACCAATATCACGTTCTTTTGTTTTCTAATTGCGCTTGCAATAATAATAACGTACTACATTAACTTACAATGGAGATATTAATTATTGTCGTATGGAAATATAGCTTCTGTAGGGATTCAATTCATTCATTACTTCAAGTAATGAAGTCGGTGGCTAGGCACAACGTAGAATGACACGCTGTTTGACCGTGGATTTTGAGAGACGAGCAGTTTAGTGCGAAAGCTTTGTTCCTTGACTTAACGACCTCTTCCTTCGGTTACCCCACCCTTACTTCTGCTCCCCGGTTCCTTTTCCCTGATGATACGTGAAGGGAGGCTCAGACAGCTAGCTTCTTACGTATTCATTGAATTTATCAGACCGCGTGCGTAGTCAAGTAGACTTTTGTTCCTGTCACGTCTGCTTTGCGCCTTGGGATAAAATGAAAAAGCTCCTCTCGGCATAAATATCGAAGTTCACACCCGCTTTAACCGGAGTGAGTTGCCGCTTACAATTTGGTCGTTCAATAAAGCGTACTTTTTGTCGTTTCCTTTGGAAAGTAATCACAATAATGTTTCGCTTTGTTTGTCTTGTAAATTGTACAGAGCCCGAACGTTTTTCTTGGAATGTTTTTATTCCTTTCCATTTCTTTTCGCTCTGTTGGATTGTACATATTATTGACATCGAATATAATTGAAAAGGTAAGTTTTTAAATACTTATTAAATTTCCTAAACTAAATTTCGCCATAATTTTTTTTTCTTTATTAGCTCGCCAACATTTCTTCAGACTTTATGTCCGGGTTAAATCTTCCCCATAAGAAAAACTAAACCCTTTCACACACTTTTCCACAAATTACCATCTAATCAATTCACGCTATGCAATTGCACTATATAAGTATAATAAATACAAAATAATAGATGAAATAATATGTCAACCTACCAGAGACCAATTGGGAAAATAATTCACCGACTCCAGATATTTTCATATCAAAGGGTTCGGCTCGGTGGAACTCCTAATTGGACCTATAAATCCTACTGACCCCTCAATATAAATATTTAAAAAAAAATTGTAATCTTACGTGTATTTAAAATGACTGATTTTTGCATTTCTATATATAAATTCTTTGACAAATCTAATATGCCTAAATTTTGAATGAGAGACCTAGGTATAATGCCAGTAGCCGAAATAATAAATGGTAATATTTTTAGGGTCTGAGAATGCCAAATTCTTTTAATCTCATTTCCTAAATCTGTATATTTTCTTATTTTTTCATAAACAGTTTTTTTGAATATTACAGGAATTTGGAATAGCGACATCAATGATATAAGTTATTTTTTAAATTTTGTCTTGTAAAACTATATCAGGTCTATTATGACTAATTTCTGGTAGTATGGCTCGCCAACACAAAACGTCACATAATGATTATTACATTAATTTACATTTTCAATGTGGTTATAGCGGTATTCTAATTATGGGTGAACACACCATTCATCTCAACATTCTTAGTATGGCTGTAAGTTGTAATACATAATAATAAATTAAATTATAAGTAGATACATAAAACAAGGAGGATCGAAATTAAATATTAGTCAATACATACACACACATTTACGTATGTATGTGCGCACATATATATGTATATGCATACGTCTGCACACTCTTCACATATACACATGTGCATACATATGTACATACACACACGCACATACATAGATTTATACACATATTATGGAGCCAATGCATAAGTAGGCGAATGATTCAATAATCACAAAGCGGCTCTAAGTTAGGAGATCGTCAGGTATATGCAAGTATTAGTTCCTTCTGAAGGTACTGATTGAATTCGAAAATATATCCAAGTCTTCATGTTCGCAGTATTTATTGTACAATCGAGTAGATGGTTTATTATATAATATTTATTGTATATCGCGTACACTGTAATAACAAATCGTTTCACACTTGGCATTAGAAACATTTGGATTCTCAAGGGTGACTAGACGGAGAGTGGTACTTTGAGTATGCTCGTTAAAGTGAACCTTTCGGGATCCAAACTTTACCTGAAATTACTCAAGTTCTCCATAAAACAACGCTGTCAAAAACGGGAAGTAAAATATTCCTTGACCAGTGGAAATCACGCATTTATGGTGTTGCGGAATTGTAACTTAAATAAAAAAAAAATATAAACAATTGCTGTAGAAGTGAAACCTTCAGAAAACTAAAGTAGACAAGAGTGGAGAGGCTACGAAGCACCGCACAAAGAGGAGACCGATTATTCTATCTCATTCTCTTGCAGGCTAAATCCTATGGATGCATGTGTTTGTCTCTTTTTAGTGTCGGTTTTTCGTTTCTTCGAGTTTCAAATCACAACAGTGTAAAATAAGATTTTAGTCCCAAAATATATTTTTTAAGTGATAATTCTTTAGCACCGTTGTGATTTGAAACTGGATGAAACGGAAACGACCCTAAAAAGAGATAAACACATACATCTATTGGATTTAGTGTGCGAGAGAATGAGATAGAATGAAACCTTACCGCATTGGCCGCTTTGATTATGAGCTCACTTTTCAAGGCTTTGTTTGAGATTGTGTGGTGAAGGTTACACTTCTACGGCGTGTATTTATTTTTGGATTTCGTAGGAACCTTCGTCCGCTGAATGTCCGGCTGCTAAGGTTCGTCAGGTGCTTCATACCACTAGACCAAAGGAGGCTTGCGTCGGACCGTGGATTTATCGTATTATTTTGGAATCGAGTTTCCGTGAAAATATTTCAAATTAATAAAATACTTAGTTTTTACCACTTTTATTGTTTACAAAAACCAACATGTTTCGTGAGCAACGCTCACTTCTTTAGGGTTTTTATTGAAACTAATTATAAATAATAGACATAGACAATGGTGTCAATTGAAAATGAATGGACATAGACAATGGTGTCAATGGAAATATGAGAGTGAGTAGAGGAGAGAGGGGCAATGGGGGACAATTTACAAAGGGAATAGGGGACATTTCTATTGGGTCATTTAAGAATAATTTTTGATTATTAATAATATTCAAATTCGCATTAACACTCTTTCGGATTTCAAAAATTTCTAGTTTATCCAACTGAATGCCATTGATATTACAAAGTATTAATTCTATTCCACTATTGAAGTTAAAAGTGATTTTAGTTTCCACCAAATGGTTGGCAATCTCCGAGAAACTGTTATTGTTTAAAGATTTCATATGTTCTTTAATCCTTATTTCGAAGTTTCTCGAAGTTTTACCTATATAAAAGAAACCATAATCATTACACTTCAATTTATAGATTCCAAATTATTTCATTTTTTAATCTCTATCTTTATTATTTACAATGTAATTTTTAAGTTTGTTATTTGCATAAAATACAGGAAGGATTTCATTTGGTACATTCTTTGTTAAGGAATTAGAAATTTTATTATTAAAATACATAATAATCTCTATTATTTATAATCAGTATCAATAAAAACCCTAAAAAAGTGAGCGTTGCTCACGAAACATGTTGGTTTTTGTAAACAATAAAAGTGGTAAAAACCAAGTATTTTATTAATTAAATGAATTAAAATGGTGCAAAAAAATCAGTTTGCTGTGTTAGAAGAAATAAATATTTTATTGCTTTCTCATTCTCCCGCAGTCTAAATCCTATAGATGTATGTGTTTGTCTCGTTTTAGTGTCGCTCGCTTCCGTTTCATCAAGTTTCCAAACACAACGGTGCTAAAGAAGTTTTCACTTCAGAAATCTGAGATCTTAGCGGAAATAATTGATTTCAAGGTATTAGTATTGTGGTATTAGCCGGTACAACGAGTTGATTGAATTTGGGCAGGATTTTGACATAATCATTCACCTTTAACATGAAGATGTATGTATAATGATATTGACGAGATAGCTGACAGGGCTTCTTATCCAAATCTTATAAAAGGCTTCCTAAGCTCGGCTATGCTGACACTGTAAGGCCACGTCCGCATAGGCAGGCGGCTTGCTTAGCGCCTAGAGCCTAGCGAGTCACCTAGCGAGTAGCTTAGTAAAATGAACGTTCTCGAATTTTAGCGACCGGCCGCACTGCGCGCTTGGCGCCTAGATAGGTAGTAGATAGTCGCTTGGCGTGTATCCAGGTAAACCAACGTGTTGGTTTTTTGCCACTAGGCGCGAGGCATTTTAGAAGAAAAAATTGGATGAAATATTATTAGACAGTTGTCAGAAACTATGGGAAGATGTAGCCATCTACGTAGAAAAAGATGGTTAGTACTAAAAAGTGATTTATTTATGATGAGATTTTTTTTTACATTGAGAAGTTAATTGTGGTTATGAATTTTCGTGATTTGTTTTTGGGATGTCATGCCATGTTGCAGCTCATCTGCCCTGATGATAGTGGTGATGGACACTGTAACGCTGTCCGAAACTTTGGCTAAAGGAGGTAGCGTAACACGGCATAACACCCCAAAAATAAATATCGAAAATACTTTTGGCGTGAAAATCTAAAGACGTACATGGTTATGAATATTTTAAAAATGAATTTTCTGTAAGTAGCAGTTTTAGAACTAATTTTGAAAGTGACATCTCGTCAACGTGCCGACAAGCAAATGACCAAGGCACCTAGCGACCCACCACGCAAACCACCTTCAGTGCGGCCACCATGTATCCTAGCAAGTAGCCAGAGTGCAAGCCACTAGGCTCTAGGCGCTAAGCCAGCCACCTGCCTGTGCGTTCGTAGCCTAACGTAACAAAAATAATAAATCTTCGCCAATATCTGACATTCGATTTTTCAGTATCACCCGGCTGCGGCTTCTGGCTTCAATTTGGGAAAATATATTGTTGGGAAGCATTAGACATTAGATGTCAAAGTCAGCCGCAAAAATCTGGTAATCTCTTTGAGATCTTATCTATTTCCTTAGAGTAGGAAATGTCTGTTGAAAGATACCATTTGAGTCGTTAATTAGTTTAACTTTGATCGTAAACTAAGCACCATTATCATCATCATCATCATTACATAGTATAAAATGAAGTCGCTCAAAATGTGGCGTTAATCGTTTAAACTACGCAACGGATTTTAATACGGTTTTCACCAATAGATAGAGTGATTGAAAAGGAATGTTTATATGTACAATACATGTAAATTATATTAGAGAAAAGCCGAGAAATTCAAAGAAAACATATTTTTGTGCGATTTAAAACGGCTGGCGGGCCGTACTATAGTCACTTTTGGAATTCGTTCTACGGAAGAAATTGGAAAATAGATGTCCTAGAGTAAGTAGGTATTTGATTTTCCCTTTCCAAATATCCAGTGTTGCATTGTAAGCATTGTATAATTAGTGGCGATCGCTCGAATTGCACTACATAGTATAAAATGAAGTCTACGCAACGGATCTTCATGCGGTTTTCACCAATAGATAGAGTGATTCAAGAGGAAGGTTTATATGTATAATACATGCTTAGAGAAACGCCGAGAAATTCAAATATTCAATTCAAGCAGCGGGCAGTGGGCAGCTGGCTGGGTGGTGTGTATTTTGTAAAGGTTGGGTAATGGCGTTGTGTTTCGTTAGCCACACCAACATGTGGCCGGGTCTGCTAGTTAAATATGAAATTGCATTATTCATTATAAAATAAGTTTATTTATTTATTTGTAGTTAATGTAACATTTTAGTTTACACCTTTTTTTATAAACGTTCCCGAATTTTATTTTACGAATAACTTGACAGTATTTGAAAATCTCCCACTACCTCTAAAGCAAGCGAAAAATGTCACTTAAACAAATGATACCTGGTGGGACCCAAACGCGATGCCAACATAGCCACTGACTGTTGATTATTTAAAACTTGCTTAATATTTAATTATAAAATTATGGTTGTTTTTAACTTAAGGTGGTACTTCAGACCTGTCCTGAATTTGCTGGTGTCATTTTTATGCTTTCCGGCAGCGGTTTCTAATTTTTCTTTCCTATGTAAATTAAACTGTTTTCTAGTCGTATGCAATTTGAATATAAATTTATTAATATATACAGGTGTAACAGTAAGTAACTGAAGGTTTTAACTTAAACCAGCGATTCCTTAGCGTATTTGGAGTGAAAACGTAGATGTCATTTTGCTCTCCGATTATATTCTTGTCACGTAAAAGCAAAAAAAATATTTCTAACAAACGTCGCAACTCTTTAACCTCTTTCACTGCCCTGCTGGAACCAGGTGGAGTGCATATCACGCGCTACCCCTATAAAAAAATATATCTTCGGACGGCAAAATGTCATCTATATTTTTTACTCCGAATACGCTCAATAATATAGTCCAATATTATAGTCTTTTGTGTACGTGTTATTATATCCGTAATTACGTAATAAAAAATAAAAAAATATACTGCAAATAATCAGAAGCTTCTGCTACGTACGTTAGATAAAGTATTTGAGAAATTTAAACTTCTTCATTTCAAAACCAAAGAAAATTTGTAACAAAATTTAGCAACATTTCTTCGAAGTCATTTTCTCGAACCTTAAGAAAATCTCTTATCAAATTACATTTTCAGTTTCATTTATAAAATAAATTGTATTTTGAATTGGTTTTCTGACATTTTAAATATAAGGAAATGTCAAGAAGAAAGTCGGAACGTAATAAATTACTTGTTTTTCTCTAAGACGTATTTTATTTGACAGCGAACATCGCAATAAAGTTTCAAAGTACGACGCAACTACGGCTGTATAGTATTATATTAGATATTTTCAATTATGCATATTTTCACAACGGTTTTCTCTTTTTTTTGTAAACACCGTACAAGAGTCCCAACTGCCCAAAGCCGGTTGAACTCAGGAATCTTCTATGTGTGTTCTTTCACCTGGGCATTACTGAGAGTTTCTACTACCCCGGATCTTGTCGCGAATATATCTGACATGACAATTGTTCCCCCCGACAGTTGGTACCCTGGCATACTTACGTACAATATGCAGTCGGCTTAGGAAATTAGGGTATACCTACTTACACAAAATACAGCTAAATGTCTCCGAAGGAGTTTGCAGGGAGGATATACCGTCGAATAACAAAACATAATATTCATTCAAATGCATCAAAAATAAAACAGCGTGTTATTCCTACAAATCGAAACGGTAAATAAATTCTTTTGATATCTAAAACAACTTATTATTAAAGGTATTTTTAAAGTCGATTAACGGTTTGATATTGGTGAATAATGCACAAATTTATAATTATTATAATTTCGGGGGGCAACTGTCTGGTCACCAATATATTTATGCACGGAGGACAAACACATAAGTCATGAAATTAAACGTGGTTGAGGAGTAAGGCTCTCGTCTAGCAATCCGAAGTTCGCAGGTTAAAATCCCGGCGTGCGCAAATAAATTTCAATTGTTTATTATTATTTTTTTACATTATTTCCACGCAGGAGGCCCTGAGGAAAATAATTTCCCTTAGGGCCTATGTCATCTGAGATGCTGTGTGGAGGTTCTTTTTGAGGAGAGGAAGGAATGAACATTGGTCTTGAAGAGACCCTTGTTGTAGGAAGGATGAAATACAGAGGCCGACAAATCGTTCCACAGCTGAGCTCGAAGAAGCGACCCGTTCTCGTGTAACATATGTCAACCGTGTACATATGTTGGGCACGCGTTTGGCGTGTTTCCCGACTATGCACCGGTGCGGAAGGGATCAATGACGTTAGTTCCTCAGAGCATCTTCCATTGTTATACTGGTAGAACAAGGACAGCATTCCCACCCGATTCACATTCACAATCCGTCTGTTAAGATGGGAGAATCTTATCAAAAGTTTCTGCACAGAGTCGAGGGTATTTTTCAGGTATTTTGGAGCTTACAGGGTTTGCAGTCGTATAATATTGTAGTATCTGCGGGCACTGTACAGTACGCCTAGTTTTTGGGAAGCTAACTTTAGTTAATTTGTGGTTTTTCACAATTCTTTCCTTTATTAAAAGTATCTTTTTTCTTTGTTCCAGGTAAGAAAGCGTGAAAAAGTCAAATGGAATGAAATACACCCACTTTAAATGGAGAAGCCTTCAGGTATGTAATCCGTACTTATTAAATATTTTCGAGTTCGGCGATTTATTATTTATATCCTTATTTTTTACAAACATTTTTTATTCACATTTCCTATACATATATCTTTCTGGTTTTCAAAATGACGGCCTCCGAGGGTTCGAGGGGTAAGGCTCTTGACTCGCAATCCGAAGGTCGTGGAATCCTAGTAGGCGCAAATATATTTTTTTGATTTGTGTAATTTCACAATTAATTCAATAAATTTTGGCTTGAAATGTAGCTTGAGATGACTTTAGCCGTGTTTGGTTAATATATATCTGAACAGCAGGCACTTTCCCACCTTCTCTTCGCCATCTTCTTCTTCTCTCCACCACCTTTAGCCTAACAACGTACCCCAAATGGGGATTCCATTATCTCACTGGCTCCAGACGTTTGAAGCAGTTGGGACTCTTTTTTTGCATTAGCTTCACAGCTTTGGGAAAGGAAGTTCTGGGAATGATAAAGGTATGAGGGGTGTGTAGGAAACTGGGAGTCAATGTGTTCAGGAGTGACGAACGTATGAATTTGTCCCTCCCACTGCGGTGCAAGGCGATGGGTCTAGAGAGAACGGCTGGAGAGGTCGAAGGTCTCCCCAAACAGCCTCTCCCGGTCCGGCTGCCACGCACTTGGTGGGCAAACCTCACCCAATGAACCCTGGCACCCCTGCTAACTTAACTCTTGTTTTACAGGGACATTTGAGGGCTTCGTGCATCATAAGTGTAGCTTCGTTTATTAAAAAAAAATAGAGTCCATGTCACAGCCCTGAAGGAGTAACCATCTGTTACTTATACCAGGGCGGGAAAGCGGTTGGATTACCTCACGTGGCACCCCTGCTAAGTCGACAAACGTAGTGAACCACTTGGGCTGACCCATGGCAGAGATATTTGTTATCCCATAAATGGTTCCCGGGGTGGCGGTACACATACCCGCCTCCCAAATTGAAAATCTCTTGTGCGGCTTTACATAAAAAAACGGTAATTCATGTTTATACCACATGTCTGCCTCAGGGATCTCAATTTAGCAGTTTTTCCATTTTAATAGAATAGTAGCTGATATACATATATTACGCGATTTTCCGCATTGAATTTGCCTCAAAGGCTGTTATAAATTTTCATTCAATAGCCATTTTATGTAACCTTTCAGGTTTCAGATATCTGGTCCTGTAAATTGCCGAGTAAAAGATGTACTAAAACCTCACGTGAATGAATGGAATTCCTCCAAAAAACACAATTATGCCGGTAGGGCATTGAGGTTGGGCGTGACTCGTGCGTTATGTCTCTCTTGCCTCCTTTACAGAGCTTTTGATGGGAAGAATTTCAAAGCCGTGGGTACCTACACTAACCTTAATAAATAAAACTATTTATTAAAGGTATGTGTAGGTTAGGAACAACGGAGATGGGACATGACATTATTAATGGTTCCATAACGAAATAGGGTGAAGGTCTTCGTGGTCGAGGGAGCCAAGAAATTTTTTTTTGTGATGTGTTACCTATTTCACAATTAAATCATTTAAAATAATGTAAGGTTTATTTGCGGCACGTTCCAGAGTGGAAGATTCTCTCAGTATCGCCCTGGTGCAAGACTACTATTCAGAATTTAAAAATTGAAATGGCTTTTGCTGTGTTATGTATCCACCTGCTTCTTCCCAACTCCTTTCCTTTACAACTTTCTTCAGCCTCGCAACGAACCTCCATAGGAGATACCAAGTCTCGCTGGTTCCAGATGCTTGGGAGCAGTTCATACTCATTTTTGTAATGCAACCATGTTTCACAAATAATGTCCTCTTTGTGTCTCTTAAAAATAAAATGCCACTATAAATAGAAGTATAGATTTATTTTTAGTAGAATGTTTGGTAATACTGTCGTTAACCTGTTGTTAATACGTGGAGACTTATTCAAAAGTCAATCGAGCAGTGTCAAGAAAATAAATGAGAACATCAAAAAATACAGCTTTTTTTTGTCTCAATTTTCATTCAACATAAAGAAATTTCGTATATACTTTTACTGTATTTTATTCGTTCATTCACTCAATATGTGGATCGTGTTTTACTAGTAATATCGAATTCACGAGTTTTTCTATTCTTCATATTATTTTTCAAGGTTGCATAGATGGCTTTATTCCTATTTGAACATTCTCGTAAAATTGGTGAAAGCACTTTGCATAATATGACAATACGCTCATTCCTACCATGACGATTCACTTATTCATGTAAGACGATCTAGTCCCATTTGGCGGTAGCGTGTTCGATGACAAAATAATGATTCAAGATGCGTTACATTTGTTTTGTGCAGAGTTTTAAAAGTCGCCTTCGATTTTAGATTACTACTGATTAAAGCTGTAGGATAGAGTTCTAGTATATGATTTTATTTCGCACCTCTCACAACGTAAAACGTTATTGTAAATGTAATGAATGTTAAAACAAGTGTGGGGGATGGAATGTGTATTATGTGTATAAATCAAATATGCAAGACTTTGTACTTACAGGTTTATTAAATAATATTTCAATACCTACCATAATTTGCATTTGTACCATATTATTTATCGGAAAGTGGGGAGCGAATGCGGAATTATTTGCGAGTGGTTAGATCGGTGGCAATCGGAAATAGAATGAATTAAATAGGAGGTAAATGCGATTTGAATGTGCTGCGTTGTTCGCTACCTACAAAAGTTTGTCGTTCGGTTTGTCCGACACAGGCTGCATTTCTAAAAGCTTTAATATGGTACAATTCTAAATAGTTCTTTTTAGATTGTCTGCTTTAACCACTCGTGTCACGTAGTGCTTTATTTGTCACGAAATATAAAACATCAGTAGAGCCACATGGTGCTATTTCTGTCACCAAATAACACACCCTCATAAAAGTCGTTCTACCTCCTCTTCTATTAGGGTCACAAATATGAAATAAACTGTTTTGGAAAGACAGTTTTTAAACACTCCCGAATAATTTGAAATAATTCTACGAAACAGAAAACCTTCGGTTTGTCAATCATTTAATAATAATTTTTATGTGAAACGAAAAAAAAATTACAATTATTATAATTAATAATTATTAGCCTGAAACACTCATCTACATGGAAAAAATCTCCCGAGAAAAGATACATGCATGCTAATTGTTGAATGAAATACTAGTATATATTGAATTATTTGGCGGGCAGGAGATAAGCCGACGTGGCTCAGTGGATAAGAGCAGTTAACCGGAAATCAGAAGGACGCGGGTTCAAGTCCCGTCGGCGGCATGTATCTTTACTCGGGAGTTTTTTTCAATGTAGATGAGTGTTTCAGGCTAATCATTATTTCTTATAATAATTGTTACCCTTTGTGCTGTGCATAAAAATCTTGTCTTAAACGTTCGTTTATCAATTAAAAGTAATAAAAAAATTAAATAACTAGGTATAACCTTTATAACGCCTTTGTCTAATTTAAGTGATGAATAAAGTTTAATAAAATATTTTAAAAATTTAAGCTATGTTTGCGTTCAAAATTTTAATACTTCTAATTGCATGCGTCCGTTTGAGATATATTAAACTCTAAAAGAGTCTTTCACCTACTTTCAAAAACAGTATTTTATTTTGGGATTCGTTCAAAAACGGCGATTCTATTGGCAATTGAATGTCGAGCGGGAATATTAGGAAATAAATTTATAACCCGAGAGATGTTTAAAACTGACATGATGCTTTATTGTGTAGACTCGAATGGTTTATGTGAACATTCAATTATGTACCATCATGTACCAACATGCTATATTGTGTACCAGGGAAATGCAGACTATGCAGTCTGTAAACTGTGAATACCCCAAGAGATTGAAAACATCAATAGAATTTATATCTCTTTCCATGTGGAGCAAAATTTCGATTTTGAATAGTTTTCTCATTGTAACACTTATTGTATCTTGATTTCCCGCTAAGCACTTGCATACTGCTTACTAACAACGTGTACAGAGACACTGGAGGCCTAGATTTCGTTTCAAAATTAAATGTAGAGCTGTTCATTAAAAAAATTAGATTCCTTGCGAGAGCCGTGAAGAAGTAACCATCTGTTACTTAGGGCGGGTAAGTGGTGGATAACCTCCAAAAAGTTCTCTCATTGGTTTTTAGTTAGTTATTGTTTATTTTCCATAAATTCATATTTTTAACTGTTCAATTAATGTTTCCATGCCAGCTCCGAATCAAGTCACGTCAACACTTCTTTGAAAAGTTATTAAAAGCTATGAAAAAGATAATTTTAAAATAGCCCGAAATCCTAACCTAACGTAACCTATTTAACCAATTTTCAATATATTTTTTTCTTCACTCTTAATGACTTTTCAAAGGAGTTTCTGAGTTGATTTCATTCTGAGTTGTCCGGTCACCTTCATCAATATATCGAAGTTCACTTTTCATTTTATTTTCTCATGGCATGTACTTCTTTACTTCTCTGTGGACTGCATACCTCTGATAGGTAGTACATACCGGCTGCGCCACTGTTGTGTTATTAATAATGAAGTGAGATTTATAATGATTTCTTGGTAGGTTTACAAGAACTTAGTTTACACTACTTATAACACGATGGTATAACGATTAAGGATGTGACTGTCACTAGCGTCTATTCTAGCTGAGAACTGGAAAGAGAGAGAGAGAGAAATTAACTCTTCTATGAACTCTTTCTATCTCACTCTACTACTACTACTGGAGTAATGTTAGCACTTTACTAGTCCCACACGCAGCAAAAGTTAACATTTTGTTTTGTTTTTCGGGCATTATTAATTGTTCCGAACGTATGAAAAAAATCTCAGTATGGAAGTTCTGCGTTCACAGTTTTCCCTCATATTTACAGTTACATTATCTAAAACGTATCCAGATTAAGAAGGAAACGCCATTGAATTAATTACAAGAGCCTTTGGAAGGGTGACACGCTGCTTTATTATTGTATAGGACCATAGGACCACACCCTATAATCCCTACAGAGCAAACTGTCAGCATAAATCTATGCTAAACTGTCTATTCTGCCCTTCTAGGTGGATACCAAGGCATTCACTGATTGCTCCTTTGTAAGCTCTCCCTCCGTCTCATAAAAGACCCGTGTAAGAGAAAGAGAGGTTGGGAAGGAACATAATAGTATTTACCCGTATTTTATTTTACCAAACGATTTATTTTCGGGCTCAAAATGCTATGATGGTACTAGTTTAATATAAAATATAATAACACCCTTGAAATTTCCCCGAAATCAGAGCTTTGAGAAATCACTTGCTTTATAAGTCGGAAGTTTTTAGTCGGTTTTCTTGTTTTAGTATATTTTTGTAAAGAGTT
This sequence comes from Limnephilus marmoratus, assembly GCA_917880885.1. Lineage (NCBI taxonomy): Eukaryota > Metazoa > Arthropoda > Insecta > Trichoptera > Limnephilidae > Limnephilus > Limnephilus marmoratus. The sequence goes on from OU862921.1 coordinate 40,555,363, forward strand.
ATTTGTTTATTGTACAGCAAAGATATTTAGAAATTCTTTTATCTCACTTAAATTAGAACACTATGCATTGCTAAGTTAAATGTCCATTTAAAAAAAATAGCTACCGATACTTTACACTTGGTTTGATTTACCGTACGTTTGTTTTTTAAATGTTGGAATGAAACATTTTATCATCACAATATCTTGAAATATAAAGATTAGATTTGTAACCCTTAAGAAAACCAGTTTTTGTACCTTGCTTCGCTCGATATTTCTAAACGTATTTTTTGTAATATGTGTAATTCGTGAAACTCTATTTTATTTAAAAATATATATGTATATATAAATCAAATTTAATAATGTTTTTATTATGTTCTGCAAGTATTTTAGCTTTTTTATTATTGTTACCCTTGTTTTGGCTTTCAAGGCCATTTTCAAACTGTGGTTGGTAGAAACGACTTATTTAATTTGGAAAATCTTGTGTATTTTTGACAATTAAATGGGTAAATATTTCAAAGATCCACCGTTAGAGATTGAATCATGGTCCGTTAACTTAAAAAATTCAGAAAGCATAAGTTATGCAAATTTCAAGATTCCAGGGCTCACTGTTCAACGGACCAATTAAAAACTTTTTCCTCGGGTTGCTCGTGATTTTTTGGTGATCATTTGAATATTTTCCGCCCATATAAAAAAAAATCATACCTTAACTTAATAATTCAAATTAAGTACAAATTCATCTAGGGAAAATTTGCCTAAAACGTGCAGCAAAGCAATCCGAAGTATTTTAAATAGTGCCATATTGTGACAAAAAGCGCTCCAGTGCTTATAGTTCAGATTATTTTTCTTAGTTTTTGGTGTAAGTGTCCAATTTAATATAAGTATTTTGAAGATTTTTCCTGTTTGTATTTTCAAGAAATACTTTTTTATTGTCTCTAGAAATCTTCTTACTTTCGATCCAATAAACCCTCCGGTTAAAACGCGTAACGGATTATCTTCTGATTTTTCCATTTATTTGCACACGGCATTTCCAGATTCTAATTCGATTTAAGGTATTGATCATACCAAACCCGTATTTGACGTGTTGACTTTGCTAATGGAAATTGAATGAGGAATCGGGAAAACGATGAGAATCGACAGAAAAAAATATTGAGATAATTTATTCAAATTGGAAACAATTCTCAGAAAAAAATGCTGGTTTCGGTAAAGGTCGTAACGTACGTCATTGACGATAGTGTGCGATTTCATCCCCCGACAAAATATCCCCGACAAAATATCCTTCGACAAAATATCCCTCGACATAATATCTACTATCCCAAGGACAAAATGTATGCTATTTTGAACAATAATTTATTGTCTTTACAGGATATATGCATTATTTTTGTCCCTTTTTTTGTTAGGTTACGTTAGGTAAGGTTAGGTTTTAGTAGATAATTTGTTGAGGATGTTTTGTTCGGAAGATATTTTGTCAGTGGATGTTTTGTCGTGGGATGAAAACACGCAGTCATTGACAATCGTCATATTCCTTTGTACCCTTTTAGTATGAAAACGACAAAGTTAAAAGATTCTTGAACGATTATGATCTATCCCTGGTAATACTACAAGGCGTAGGCTACACGCTCAATATTTATCACGATCCATGTGGATCGTGATCCGTCAATGTGCATTAAAGTGCTACCCTAGACGTTAAATATTATATATCAAATATCGTGATATTTACATTTTTGAATGTAGCTATTACTTTGTGGTTATCCATTATAGAATAATGAAATAATTTTACTTTGTATAAACCACTTATTTGATGTGCAAATCCGACCGGTTTCGGAACAAACGTTCTAGCTTCTTTTAAACGTTCGTTCTAACGTATAAGCTTTCCCTGACGAAGGAACGTTTGTTCCGAAACCGGTCGGATTTGCACATCAAATAAGTGGTTTATACAAAGTAAAATTATTTCATTATTCTATCGTGATATTTATTGAACGTGTTGGCGGATTTACACTATGGGTCACAGATGTCTAATTTTCTGAATTCTGTATCATGAACCCACGGATCGTGATATATATGGATGGGTAGGCTACATGTTCAATATTTATCCGTCAATGTTTATCACGATCCGAGGGTTCTCTATACGGAATTTAGGAATTTAGATATCTATCATTCATGTAGTGATTTGTCAATAAAGCTAGCCTAAACGTTCAATAAATGTCACGATATTTGATAAATTTTCATGGATCAAAATACCATCTCATTCTCTCGCAGGCTAACTCCTATAGATGAATGTGTTTGACTCTTTTTAGCATCGCTCGTTACCGTTTCATCAAGTTTCAAATCACTAACTAACTAACTAACTAACCATCACGCCGTTTCCCCACAGGGGTAGGCAGAGAGGACGGACCGCCAAACATCCTGGTCTTGGCACACATTCCTTGCCTCGTTTACATTCATACAACGTCTCATACATCCTCTTCTATTATTCTGACTTTTGACATAGCCCGACTCAAGAATCTGATTCACTTGGTCGTGCCATGTCTTTCTTGGGCGTCCTCGACTTTTTCTACCATTCACCATTCAAATCACAACGGTGCTAAAGAAGGTTTCACTTCAACAATTCCCCCCTACCCTCAGCCTCACAACACATCATTAGGGTTGCCATAGTCGCAGACGATGTCATAGCTGCAGGCGGTTTGGAGCAATTCGAACTCCAGGGCAGTATTCCCATTAAAAAAAAAACTAAAGTATGCCTCTAAAAAGGCTCTAAAAGTTGATTATCCAGTTTGACATATTGCAGTGGAGGGCGAAATATATTCCAAATACTAATTTTATTACATTAAGCAACCAGGAGATAAATAAATTGAGACTCATAATTAAATTTCTCAAAAAGTATCCGTAATATTTTGGGTATCTCGAAAGGCCCAGCGCGCGTTGGACTTCCATAGATAATCCTACTCCCAGAAGGCATGTTAGCTATCGCTTTCATTAAGTTTCGGCGGAAGATAATTTTATCTATGCAAATAAGGCTATCTTCCCTGCGAGGCTAGTACCTACGCATATAATATTATTTCACCCCGGAGTGTTCGCTCATGGCTTGACTTTATTAGTAACGATTTCACGCCCGTGGCTTTATTTTACACTGTGTAAATTGGTGGATGGTTTAAAGTATAAAATGGTTTAGGTAAGTAATCAATTTAGTGAGATTACAATTAAGAGTGGTTTTGTTGAAGAAAATAAATGAAATTTATTTTCTAAAAATATTATTTTTACTACCCAGCTTCGCCCGAGTGGAAGTGCTTTCCTTTGAATTATTGAAAAGTATAAAGCAAACAATATGGAGACATTCTTGATTCTTTAATTTTATTTATTTTTGTCTATTTATATTTTTATTGGATATTAGACCATTGATATGCTTGGTGTAACTCTAAGTGACCAGCTTAGATATGGGGGCTCCATCGAAGCCAGAGTAAAGTTAACCTCCCAAAAACTGGGCGTATTGTACAGGGCCCGCAGACACTTTAATAGTACACAACTGCTAACCCTGTACAAATCACAAGTGCGCCCCACGGTTGAATTTGGTAGCTACCTCTGGTCTGGAGCTCCTAAATACCTGAAAAATACCCTCGACTCTGTGCAAAAACGCGCGCTCCGTTTTGCTCCTTCCATCTAAACAGACGGATTGCAATCTTTAGAGCACAGGCGTCGGGTGGCAATTCTCTCTTTGTTCTACCGGTATTACAATGGAAGATGCTCCGAGGAACTAGCGTCTTTAATCCCCTCGGCACCGGTGCATGGTCGGGAAACACGCCGAACGCGTGCCCAACATATGTACACGGTTGACATATATCACGTGAGAACGGGTCGCTTCTTCGACTCGTTCTTGTGTTCAACAGCTCGGCTGTGGAACGATTTGCCGGCCTCTGTGTTTCCTCCTTCCTACAACATGGGTCTCTTCAAGACCAATGTTCATTTCTTCCTCTCCTCAAAAACACCCTAGGCACACCATTTCAGATGACATAGGCCCTGAGGAAAATTGTGTAAACTTGTGAAAATTGTGAAAACTCCTGTGTGGAGTTAGTGTAAAAAAAAAGTAGATATCTTCCTCGATGGCGCTACAGCCCATATCGAGCTTTGGCTTCCTGCAACATTCACCTCCAACTCTTCCTGTCCTCAGCGGCTGACTTCCAGTTTGTTTCCTGAAGAAGATGTACTGCATCCCCTCTTACCTCGTCTTCCCACCTCAGTTTGGGTCTTCCCACTTTTCTCCTTCCACCTGGGTGTCCAGTCATAATTCTTTTTGGGACGCGTGTGTCTGGCATTCTCTGTAGGTATATGCCCAGCCCATCTCAACCCGAGGAATCTCATATTATTAGATATAGTTAAAAAAATTATTACAATGTCTAAGATATTAAAAATATTGGACAATTAGTAAAAATACATACAATGATGCCAAAAGAATATATCTGAAAATCATTTGTATCAATCTGTTGTTATACATCATGTTTTTATGTTGTCATTACTTATTTATTATGTTACCTTTTTTATTTTTTTTAATTTCTCTCTAAATGCTAATTGTTTAATTCTCACGTAATAAGGCAGACGGGGACATTATCGTCCCAGTCCATTTTTTTACAATAGTTCCACACAGGAGGCCCTGAGAAAACATTTTCCCTCGCTATTTCATCTTTGGAGATGCTATGTGGAGGGTTTTTTAGGGAAAGGAAGGAGAGAAATATCTGGGAAGGAAAAAGGTACGAGGTGAAGGTAGGACTCTGGGGTCAGTGTGTCCAGAAGTGGAAGCTACGGGTCTAGAAAATCAAAAGGTGCTCAACCAGTCTCACCTGATGCGGCCCTCCAATCAATATGGGTAAACATATCGTCCGTCAAGACCTAGACAAACCTCACCTCATGAACCCGGGCACCCCCCTAAGTCACCAAACGTAGCGAACCACTTGGGGTAACCTATGTATGGCAGAGGTGTTGGTTACTACTGATATCAAAACTTTAAAAAAATATACCTACCTATAAACGAGTAATAATAATGTAATGTATGTACAAATACATACCTACATCTAAGGCTTATTTGTAATGGCTTCCTCGAATAACGGAAATCTTGTATGTTAAATCTAAGATCACCGTTGAACATTAAACACTAATGCATATTAATACTTAGTACACACACAATGGGCGCCATCGCTACTAATTGATATCGTACCATAATATTAATGGAGTACTAGTCAGATCGACGATTAAATTATTAATTAAGGTGCAAATGTTAATGTATGTATTACACATGACAGCAATTATACTATAAATGGACGACCTCCGTAGTCCAGTGGGTAAGACTCTTGACTCACAGTCCGGAGGTCGCGGGTTCAAACCCGACATGTGCAAATAAATTTTATTTGATTAATTTGTGTTATTTCACAATTAATTCATTAAAAATAATATATAGTATATTTGCGGCATGTTCCAGAGTGGAAGATACTATCAGTATCGCCCTGGTGTAAGACCACCATTCAGAATTGAAACGTTGCTTGAAAATGGCTTTAGCCGTGTTTGGTGACCAGATCTGAATAGCCAGGTACTTCCCAACCTTTCTCTTCCCCACCTCCTTCCCCTCTCCACTACCTTCAACCTCACAACATACCCCAATTGGGGATGCCATAGTCTCACTGGCTCCAGACGGGAGCAGTTGAGATTCTTGTGCGGTTATTCACAGTAAAAAAAAAAAAAAATAAAATAAATATATATAAACCGTTTTTCAGGGTAGCAATGCCAAACATCAAGAGGTGAATTATGAACATATTAGGGAATACAAAATGATGTAATTTTGGTATTTTCTTGAAACATAGCATCTCCAATTGGGGTTTATTGTGAGGTTGAATGTATTGGGGAGTGTAAGGAGATTGGTAAGAGAAAGGTTGGGAAGTACCTGGCAATTCAGATCTACTCACCAAACGAGGCTAAAGTCATTTCAAGAAACGTTTCAATTCCGAGTGGTGGTCTTACACCGGGGCGATGCTAAGAGTATCTTTCACTCTGTGTGGTGCGCCGTGCCGCAAATACACATGCATTATGTTATTTTCAAATGAATTAATTGTGAAATAACATCAAATAAAATTTATTGCCCACGCCAGAATTTGAACCCACGACCTCTGAATTGCCAGTTGAGAACCTTACCCCGTCCACGGATACCATCATCATTCGATGGCATTTAAAATAAATTTAAATACCTTCGAAAAATATGACACATCATTTCGCCACGTTCATTCGATGGTGACAAAAGGTAGGCTGTGTATAGTTTTCAATTTAGGGATTCAATTTTGCATTGATTATTTGAAAATTTGGTATCATTTTAGTGTCTTTTTAGCGGTTGTATTGTATTCTATATTACTGTGGAAAGGAAATTATTCTCTTCAGGCCCTATGTCATATTTGAGAATGCTGTGTGGAGGGTCTTTTTTTAGAAAAAGGACGGAGATAAAGTCCTGGAAGAAAAAATGGTATGAGTGGTTGATAGGAAACAGGGGGTCCGTCAGTGTGTCAAGAAGTGACGGACGTATGAAATCCTACTTCAGTGCAAAGGGATGAGTCCTTCTGGAGAGATCAAAAGGTCTCTCCCGATCCGGCTTGCCACGCAGCTGGTGGGCAGACGCATCCGCCGCCAAGATCAGGACAAACATAGCGATATAAATAAATCACCAAACGTACAGAACCACTTGAGTTGACCTATCACACATCAATAACAAAGAACCGCCAAGTGAACGATCGATTTAAATTTTAACGAAAAACCTGTTAAATTGCATCATTTTCCATTTCCGAAAACTTAAATACTTCGAGTTTTTAATTAAGTGCATTTTAACCGTGTCCCACTTTTCATTGTATATTTACCTGCTATTTAAATGTACAAAAAAAATCCTCTACCACTTCTATCTTTGAAATCTTGAATCCATTTTTGTAAATAAGCAAATTAGACAAACATGCGAAACAAATGGAAATATGAACAACTTAACTGAATTGCATGAATATCGCACTCTAAATTTGAGATAATGCTGAATTATCTCGGAATAAAATCACGCAATTAAAATGGTAAACATGTTATCCGGTACACTGATTACGGAACAAGCCGATAGGAAATCTAATTGTAAACAAGTTGTAAAGACATTTTGATCCGATTGAGATATACATTTCCCTAGCGGATTTAGACGGTTTAATATTACGTATGTATCTGATAAAATCGTAGGAATTTAAGTAAAACGTATTCAAGGAAACAGGTGAATTTCTGTTTGTATAGGGTTGGCGTTCGGTGATTTATTTCGGAAAATTCGTGTTTGTGTTGTATCAGTCGCGAATTTAACTACCGCATAACTGTATTTCTAATTTTTTTACTGGCACGCTATTGCCCTCATGAATGTATGCATGAACCTGATGTGGATTCGGTGTTTTAATAGTTTATTTTTGGTTCGCACGGTCCTTTAATGTTAATGTTGATTTATTTATATTGTAGGTCTGGTTTTGAAAACCGTCACTCATGTTATGTTGATTTGCATTTAACGAAGTGGTGTTTTTGTTACCCTGTCGTTCAATCTTATTGGTAATTACATGAATGTCTTATTCTTTCAAACGTTAGAAGTGCTTTTACTTTTTCCAATGCTTTCTTTGTGTACTCTGTGGTAGAGTTGGTTTGCACTCCAACCGTGTCCGGAAACTCGCACCACAAACGGAAAACTGGTAAATCTACATCACATTTGGAGTCGCTTTCGTAGTTTTGCATTTTTGATTTGAGCTTTGGTTTTCGAGTAAATCGATTCCAAAGTTGAAATCTTTTAGGTTAAATTTGAAAAACTTCGGTCGCTATGGGGTTAATATAAGCAGTTTAACCCTTTGGTTGCAGTAAAAAAAGGTATAAAAGTAAAAGAAAATGAAATCAATATATTCAGTTGTAAAAAAAGTTTTTTTGGATTTTCAATTTTTTGTGTGAATACCGCACAACAGTCCCAACTGCTCCGAACTATCCGATTGGGGTATGTTGTGCATCTGAAGGTAATGTGGAGAGGATGGAGACGGAGAGGAGGAAGGTGGGGAAGTACCTGACTATTCAGATCTGGTCACCAACAATGGCTAAAGCCATTTCAAGAAACAGAATTGAGCTGTTTGGTGACTTTACACCAGCCGAGCGATTCTATATCTTTTGTGGGATCGTTATCAAGATAACGGACGTGATCTCCTGTCAGATTTGTGTGATTTATTTGCTTTTTCAATATACAACGTACATTAAATAAATAAATAATCATGTACAATTGCAGGAATTCGTGTTTAAAACGATCTAAACTAAAATACGTGACAGTAAATATGTAAAAATCACACAAATCTGACAGGAGACCACGTCCGTTATCTCGATAACGATCCCACAAAAGATATAGAATAGCTCTGCAGGGCGAATCTGAGAGTAATTTCCACTCTGGAATGTGCCGCAAATGTATCTACTATTTATTATTTTAAGAAATAACACAATTTAACCAGTATCGCCCTGGTGTAAGACCACCATTCAGAATTGAAACGTTGCTTGAAATGGCTTCTGCCGTGTTTGGTGACCAGATCTGAATAGACAGGTACTTCTCCATATTCCTCTTCCCTATCTCCTTCCCCTCCCCACTGCCTTCAGCCTCACAAAATACCCCAATTGAGGATGCCATAGTCCCACTAACTCCAGACGGGATCAGTTGGGACTCTTGTGCGGTATTCATGTAAAAAAACAAATAAAAACAAATAAAAATTACATGCGCACTCTGGGATTTGAACCCGCGACTTTCAGATTACTAGTCGGGGACCTTACCCTTCGACCACGGAGGCCATCAAATTCTGTCTGATGGACATTATAATCAGTTAAGTTTCCGGATACCGTGTATATGAAAATGTGTTTATCCTGGTTGACAGCAAGTAACTGAAAATATTTATACCAAAAATTGCCAAATTTCTCGTCGCTTCGCATGATTCCACATCACTGGCGTTCAACACCGATTGATTGAGCGTAAACCTAGTGAGCACGGAGCATTTAAAATGTAGGTAATTTTTTTTAGAAAATTCTGCTTCATAAAAAATAATGATTTACTGCCACCTTTATTTCCATTAAAAAAAGTGTTATTGTTATATGGTATATTTCAAACCACAACATGAAAATTAAGCCCTCGCGTTGCTCTTTTAATCTCAAGATTTCATCATCATTATCACTCTTGGCTCTTCAACCACTGGTGGGTCTTGTCCTCCTCAAGAGTCTTCCTCCGCTCATCTCGGTTTTGTGCCTGCTCTCTCCAATTTAGAAGCTCCAAGGTAGACATGTATTTGAGGACGTTGTCGCTCTATCTTAATCTTGGTCTTCCCAGGCTGCTTCGCCCTATTGTCTTGAGTTCAGCAGGAACTTTGGTGCTTGATGCTCGGTCATTCTCTCCACATGACACAGCCACCGAAGTCTTCCCAGTTTTATAAATTTTGCGAAGTTTAGCTCCTTAAACAAAGTTGTAATGTCTGCGCCAAAATCCATTTTCTAGAACAGGTCCGAAGATGCTTTTTTTTTTTTTTTTTACATTAACTCCACACAGGAGGCCCTGAGGAAAATAATTTCCCTCAGGGCCTATGTCATCCGGGATGCTATGTGGAGGGTTTTTTTGAGAAGAGGAAGGAATGAACATTGGTCTTGAAGAGACCCATGTTGTAGAAAGAGACCCATGCTCCTCAAAACTTTTCAAAAACGTCCAGTGCTCGCTCATTCCTCTTAGTTAGTACCCATGTATCAGCTGCTTACGTGAGTACTGGTCTGATAAGTGTTTTGTACACTAACATCTTCGTGTTTCTGGACAGCAGTCTGGATTTTATTAATCTCAAGGTTTATCGAATTAAAATTGTTTTACTATCCACGTACATTTGTTACTTAAAATTTATCTGTCACCGGTTTCGACGCATCCGTGTCATTCACTAGCATACTTAAAACTTAAAAATTATTTTTACAAATACAGAAATGATTAGATTTTATTAGGTGGAGGTAGTGTGAGGGGTGATTTTGAAGGTAGGGGGAGAACGGTGGGATGAGTCAACATAACATGGGAACATTGTTAATTAGGGTGATTTACAGGGTGCTATTATTTTGTTAACTAAATTAATTGTTTATTTAATTTTTTTATTTATTTCTAAGGCATACTAAATTATGTTTTTATGTATATGCTCCAAACACTTGATCCTGATCTAAATAATTTCCTTTGGAGATTTTGTCATCGTTAGGGAAGCCGTGTAGAGGTTTTTTTTGTAAAAAAGAAGGAGAAGAAGTTCTGGGAAGGAAAAGGGTGGAATGGTGGGTTTGAATCTGTGGGTCAATGTGTCCAGGAGTAACGGGCGTATGAATCCACCCATCCCACTGTGGTGTAAAGCGATGGGTCGAGAGAATCCGGCTAGAGAGATCTAGGTGTGATCAAGAACTTCTTCTCCTTCTGTTTAGTTCTAAAACAGTTTAAAAACTAAACCCATGTTCCCAAGTCCTTTATTCATTCATTATCCCTTTGTCTTCCTCCTTTCCTTAAAAGCCCTTACTTAGTTACTACAAAAGGAAAAGTGGAAGATGTTTTTATACAATATTGGCACCAAAATTTAAAATTACCTACATGCATGAGTTTAAAAATCGCAGTGACATCGGTCACATCTCGCCATTAACATCTGGCTATTAATCGCATAAAATATTAATTAATGAACCCCAAAGTGTCGGTAATTGTGACCAAGTTGTGCAGTTATTGAAGTGAGGTGCAGCCATCACCAAGATTGGTCCAGGAACAGCGGATGAACCCATCAAAAGGTAGGGACTTATCCTTCCATTTGCCATTTCCAGTGATTGAGTTAAAAACGCAGTCAATTGTCTTGTTTTCGCAAAATTCAGATTTACAGTCCATATCTCTCTCGTGTCACGACATTAGTCGTGACACCTTCCTTATCTAAAAAGTCCCTTCACACACCATCCCGAAAGTTAACATTGGCCCTGAGGGGTTTATTTATATCAGGACCTTATGTGTGGAGCTTATGTAAATAAACCTTTCAAAAGATTGTATTTGATTTTTGTAATATTTGGGGTTAAGAAGTTAACAGAGAGCTTTCGAGATTTGGGTGTATGTTATTTTAATTGACAGCATATTCTTCACCATCCCTTTCAGCTGATGCTTACGTACTGAATCGTCTTCTTCAGCCTGTCTTCATCTCACACCCAACACAAATATTACCTGAACTAATTTAGGCATGCCTTCCCCATAGACAGGTGAAACGAAACTCTCACTGCCAGGAGCACAGAAATTACATAGAATGATGAGTTTGGGTGAGAACGACGCAGCCAGAACACATTAACAATATTGTTTAATAACGACAACCCTCGTCTTTCATATCCAGTCTGTAAAGCGCGCGTTGAACGCAATATTACTTATAGTTATTATTTAAGCCTGTAATAATTTTGACTTTAAAACAAACGTTTTGTTAATTGCCAAAATATTTTAACGAGGCCGAATCTACTTTGCCAAAGTTTTCGAATGCTGCCACTATTGGTTGTAAAATGCCAAAACAGCTAGGCAGTATTATCGTGATTAATTTTTAACTTAATATACCGTTTTTTTTTTTACGTTATCTCCGCACAGAAAAAGCCCAGAGAAAAAATTATATATTATTTTAAATGAATAAATTGTGAAATAACACAAATTAATGAAATAAAATTTATTAGCCACGCCGGGATTCGATCCCGCGACCTTCGGTGTGCTAGTCAAGAGCCTTACCGTTAGACTACGCCGGCCGTCTGTGTGGAAATGAGAGTAAGTTCTGGTAAGGAAAAAATGTTTGAGATGTGGAATGTAGGAATCTGGAAATCAATGTGTCCAGGAGTGACGGATGTATGAGTATGAATCCATTCCTTCCCCTGCGTTGCAAAGCGATCCACAGCTTTGTTCTGTCTTTTAACAAGGGGATGTATCACAGTGTTGTAAAAAAGCACGGTCATATCCAAAACACCATCGCCATAATTCACCCCCCCCGCGATCACACAGTTATAATTTTTTTGTCCTATGTGAGTTTGCATTCCATTGACTACCTCTTTGATTGGTCAAGAGAGTGCGGCTGGAGAGGTCTAGGTTATTAGGTCAGATTAGGTCTCCCTCGATCAGTCTCTCCCGATCCGGCTCGCCACGCAATAGGTATCAGTAGTTAGCCACCAAGACCTAGACAAACCTCAACCCACGAATCCGAGCACCACTGCCATTTGCGGTGACCTATCGGTCATAACCTATGTTGTTTATCCAATAAATGGTTCCCGAGCGGCGGTACCCATTCCCGCCTCCGGCATTGAGGAATGTTGTAATTCGTCAATTTTTAACCAACCCGTCGGATAGCGTTACAGTATCAGTCATGAGGGCAGATGTGACTTTTGATACTAACCTATCCTGACAATAAAAAAAAATCACACTTGTACTGAAAATACAGGTTTTTTAAACCGTATAATTCCATTAGGTATAATTTAAGTGGTGACCCGACAGTTGATCTCCCGATAGTTAACCCCTTAAAATAATCATTATTATAAAATTATATATTTTTTTGCTATTTTGATTAATTTCTAACCCAAAATCGACCTCAAAAGTTTAATAAGAAGGTATCTATATAGACCAATTTATTTATGGTGTCGATTTGTTTTTACTTATACGCTGCATGTAAACAAGTAGTTTAATTTTTAATTACGAGTAAATGAAGACAATATTTGCGAGACTCAATCGAAAATCTGTAGACAGAAAAATCAGAAAAAGATATTGGCACCTCTGGGACTCGAATATGTGCGTTAATAAAATGAACATAATGTTGGTAGTTCTAAATCGAAGTATGGTACAGTTAAAAGTGACCGAATTGGATACAGACACCTTAGCTTGTTGCCATGAAAGCAGAAGATCCTGGGTTCGAGTCCCAGAGATGCCAATATCTTTTTCTGATGTTTCGATTGAGTTTTGCTAATATTGTCGTCATTTTATTAAATACTAGCTGGTAGGTACCCGGCAAGCGTTGCTATGCCATTTAATAAATAAATTGTTTCTCCCTGCGTGTCCTTTCCCATTCGTCCCGTTCCCCTTCCCCCCCCCATTCCTCTCCCGCGTCCTTTTCTCCTCTCGCGTTTCCATTCCGCCTCCTCCACCTTTCTTCTCCCCATTCCACTCCCCCCCTTCCCCCATACCGCAAACCACGCTTCCGAGTTCCCCTCCCCCCTCCCAGGTTACCCTCTCCCCTCCCTGGTTCCCCCCCACCCCCCCTCCCGCGTTCCATAAATTAATTCCCGGTACATTTAGTTTTCAAACAGCTCGCGTGCCACCTATCATACAAATTTCATAAAGCCAGAGCTCACCTTTATACAAACCTTCTTCTGACAATAACAACACAACAAAAAAAGAATTATCCTATTTGGTGCAGTCGTTCGGAAGTTATTATATTTCGGCGATTCATTTTTATTTATATAGATAGATATATAGAAGATAGATAGAGAGATAGATAGAAGATAGATTACAATTTGAGGTTTCACACATAAAGTCAAAAACAAAAATAAGTAGTTTAATCCTTGATGTGTCGAATGAAAATATGTTTAATACTTTTGTTAGTCTGCGGTACAGCCTCTCTTTACACCCCTGAGAGGACACTTTGTTATATTTTGTGTAAGTAGGTACACCGTATTTTCTCTAAAGGACTGCATATTGTATATAATATGCCGGAGGGCTAACTGTCGGGGGACCAACTGTCATAGAACTAATTAAAGTAGTCGTACTACGTCCTTATATAATTCTGGCTGTGAAATTAACTCCTGTGTAAATTCGCCCTGACATCGTAAATAAGACCTGTTTAGAAATCGATTTTAGTTATTTCATAAATAATATCACCGAAATATTTGTAAACTCTACACAGGAGTGTAAAAGATAATATTTATAATACAAAATGAAATTTGTAAACATTTTCTAAAATTCCGTTCGAGACGCGTGGGAGTATTAATGTGTATTATATTAAATAATATTTGGTATTAAGTTTGGTTTATATTAAAACAAAATGATGGTTTTGCTTTGTTCCATCCGCCAATAGCTGTGTAGCAATATCAGTCACCCAGCGAAGCCGCCAATGCGTATATTGATCAAATATCACATTCCTACCTTTGTGGTCCACATACCCCCCACGGCCAACCCCGGAACATGTTGTACTTTAGTCCGCTTTGTTCACGTTAATTATCGAGCCCCGCCAAACCTGCGTAAATTCCACTACATCCGGGGGATGAGGATGTTATGTGACGATTTAATGATAAATTAAATTCTTTTACATTTTCGAAGTAAAACTTCTTTACGCACGCTCGACTTTGGGGGGTAAGCTGGTGAATGCGTTACGAAAAGTGTGATGCGAACGGTAATCAAGCGAGGTGAACGGTCGGGCCTTTTCCCACGCTGAAGTTGAGAGAGAGATATAAGTTAGTGAAGACAGAAAGAGAGAGAGAGTTATGTTTCGTATATTACTGTAGGGGCAAGAGAAAGAGGTGCGAGCACAAGGAATAATTTATTGAATAACCATGCCATTGGTCATCCCAAGGTCGTAGGTCACCCCAAGGTCGTAGGTCACCCCAAGGTCGTAGGACACCACAAGGTCGTAGGTCACCCCATAATCGTAAGTCACCCCAAAGTCGTAGGTCACCCCAAGGCCATAGGTCACCCCAAGGTCATAGGTCACCCCATGGTCATATGTCACCCCAAAGTCATAAGTCACCCCAAAGTCATATGTCACCCCAATGTCATGTGTTTTTTATAAGTTAGTGAAGTTTTACTTCAGTCGTGTGGTCTAAAGCACACTCTTTTTTTTTACTTATTTTTTGCAAATTTGGGCGTATTTCTCACCATAATGAATATTTGTCTTCTAATCGCTTATAAAATTAACGCATTGGAGTTTGATGTATTTTCATCCAGTGAAATTATTTCGTAAAGTATGTTTTAATTATGGTAAAATAATAACCAACACCTCTGCCATAGTCACCACATGGGGGTTCGCTACGTTTGGTGACTTAACAGGGGTGCCCGAATTCACGGGGTGAGGTTTGTCCGGATTTTGGCGGCGGATGCGTCTGCCCACCAACTGGCTGGTAGGCCGGATTGGGAGAGACTGAATGAGGGAGGCATTTTAATCTCTCCAGCAGGACTCTCTCGGAACTTCGCCTTACCGCAATGGGAGGGATGTTTTTATATGTCCTGGATATACTGACCCCCAGATTCTTACCACCCCTCGTACCTTTTTCCTTTTCAGAACTTCCCCTCCTCCTTCCTTAAAAAACCCTTCACACAGCATCCCCTAGATGATATAGACTCTAAGGGGATTTTTTTCTTCAGGGCCTTCTGAATGCGTCAGGCGCTCGGAGCAGCCTGACGCATTCTGGCCGGTCTCGTTATCCCTTATTAAATAAGAGGGATAATTAACATTTTGAGACCTTAAAAGTGTCAAATAATGTTTACTAGGTTTTGCCCGTTGCAGCGGCAACTAACGGGTTAAAACACTATGCGATTTGACGTGTGAACGTGGATGAAGCGAGGAGCGGGTGTGTGTTAAATTAAATATATGAAGAAACCTGAGGTTACAGTGACCTTTCAACGCATGCCGGGTACCCGTTGTATATAATGTTATGTAGTGCAGCGCTTGCATTAAAATGTAATTTCCCAGGAATTTGAATGGAACCATTACAGTTAAGTTGACCCCGAGGTTACAGTGACCTTGCAACGCATGCCAGGTACCCGTTGTATATAAGATTCTCCCAGCCAGATTCTCACAACCCTTCGCTTTGCACCGCAGTGTGAGGAATAGATTCATACGTCCGTTACTCCTGGCCACACTGACCCCCCAGATTCCTACCCACCCCTCATACCCTTTTCCTTCCCATATTTTCTTCTCCTTCCTTTCCCTTAAAAAAACCCACCGCACAGCATCCTCAAAGATGACATAGGCCCTTAGGGAAATTGTTTTCCTCGGTTCCTCCTGCGTGGTTGTTAAAAAAAAAAACTTCCATTTTTTCAAGTTAAGCTTAACGTTTTGTGAAAGTTCTGTTCAAATTCTATTCGAGTTCTGTAATTATTTATGATACCATAATTATTGGAAGGCTGTTTATCTCTCCAGCCAGATTCTCTCAACCCTTCGCCTTGCACCGCAGTGTGAAGAATAGATTCAAACGTCCGTCACTCCTAGCCACACTGACTACCAGATTCCTACCCACCCCTCATACCATTTTCCTTCCCACATCTTCTTCTCCTTCCTTTCCCTTAAAAAACCCTCCACACAGCATCCTCAAAGATGACATAGGCCCTTAGGGAAATTGTTTTCCTCGGTGCCTCCTGTGTGGAGCTAATGTAAAAAAAAAGTTTAGCAATGCATAATTTCATGATGCCAGAGCTCAATATTGTATATAGAAACCAATTAATGGTTCCCGGGGTGGCGATTCCAATTCCACGTTGAATGATTATCATTAAAATGCAAAATACAAAAAAAAGCGCTATGTAAATTTCATATTTTTGGAAAAAATGATCCCATTCAACTTCTAGTAATATCATCACATATTTTACAAAAAAAAACATACGCAATATCATCAGAAGATTCTGAGTCGTTATGTGCAGTAGCCTACTCAGATTCTGAGTAGGTACCCACACATCTGTAAAAAAAAAGTAATTAAAAATTTGTAAAATTTAGTATGTATATCCGAATGTAAATGAAGCAATCTACGCTTTTTTCTGATGTGTAAAACAAAAACTTTAGCTATTCATTTGGACAGAAAATAAGATAAAAGTTCTCTCATACCTAGTACCTACCTACTAACACACATAATATATCTGTGTTCCTAGTTACCTACGTATTTTTACAAAACAAATAATTGCACCAACCAATTACCCATGTAATTTAATTTTAGTTAAATGTACAGAATAAATAGTTCCAATACACGTAGGTACTGAAGCATTTTTTTAAATTCCATCTTTGATTACTTCCTTTTATTTTATATCATAATTTTAAAGTAAATAAGTTCCTACTCATAGTGAATATTGTCATTTGAATTAATAAGCAATAACATCTCTATGCGGCCACTCTGATTGGACATCGGAATAGAATTCCAATCTCTCTCCTGATTGGCTGAAAGCTAAAAAAGATAGGGTCCGCCAATATTTCCTTACTCATTTTAAACAAACACAATTTGATGAACAAAATTTTTTTTTTTTTTTTAAATCGACCCTTTGATTTTATTTTTTGAAAATGTCATCTATCAAGTGTCCACCTTTCAAATTTAGCCACGCCAATACTATTTTCGTAATAAATAGTTATTCAGAACGAAAAATGTATTGAAATTTAAAAAAAAACTACGTATCTCATTTTGAAAAAAAAATTATACGCTGCGAAAATCTTTGTCGCAACGGCCCGACTCCATTTTCTAAAAACAAAAAAAAATAAGAAAACATTATTAATAATATTACAAAATTAATCAATATATTTCCAACGGTATTTTTTTTACCACCCTGCACTTACATTCGTAAACACTGGCAAGCAACGAAAATCGGCATTATTTTAGTGAGAACGCATTAAGTACCTACCTATCCTGTTTTCTTGATATTTTAAGTGATTTAAATGAAAGAACATTCTTCATAAGCCGGTAGGTACCTACCTCAAACATACCGGGAAAAATAATATTGGTGTAGGTAGGTACCTACGCTTATTCTCAATAAATACTTGGCGAATTTGCAATAATTCAATGGAATGGTAGGTACCTACCGCGTTATAAATTGTGTTGTTTGAAATTTTCGTATGGCCAGCGATTTTTACACTCTCAAAGAATTTACGAACACGTTTTTGACATGAAAATGTGTAATATTTGGCAGCATCTCCTGACATATTTTATATGAGAATCATATGTATTATTGTTATTAAAAGTTGCGGAATCTTTCCGGCTATCGTATTTTTAAAAAACATCTAGCCCGGAATCGGTTTTTCGGCGGCAATGTCGTTTTCCGAAAAACAACGACCCAAACCGCCGAGAGTTCCGTTTTGTTAGGCTAAAACTTTGACATCTGAGATCCTGACCTATGTCAAGTCAATAGTCCTAGCATTTTCCTTTGTGAAATAAGCGGGTTTTTTCGTCATTTTTTTTTTTCAAACGCCATCTGTCGGCGGGAAATACAACCGAGCCGGATCGAGTGATTCGAGTAGAGCTTCTAGTTTTCGCCGCCGATTCGTATAGGAGAATAAATCCCTGTATATATTTCATTTTGTCGAAAAAAATATACTCCCAGCTTCTTGTCTGAATTTGCTTCAACCGAAAGTGAACCTTAAGGTGGGTGAAACGTAAAGGGCAGAGTGGTCGTTTTTCGCGTCAAGGAAAAAGTGCGCGGTCGATAAACTGTGTATTAATATATACTAGGTTTTGCCCGTTGCAGAAGCAACTGACGGGTTAAGACACTATGCGATTTGACGTGTGAACGTGGATGAAGCGAGGAGGAGTGTGTGTTAAATTAAATATATGAAGAAACCTGAGTTCACAGTGGCCTTGCAACGCATGCCGGGTACCCGTTGTATATAATGTTATGTAGTGCAGCGCTTGCATTAAAATGTAATTTCCCAGGAATTGGAATGGAACCATTACAGTTAAGTTGATCCCGAGGTTACAGTGACCTTGCAACGCATGCCGAGTAACCGTTGTATATCATGTTATATATTGCAGGCACTTGCTTTAAAATATTATTTCCCGGGAATTGGGATGGAACCATTACAGTTAAGTTGACCCCGAGGTTACAGTGACCTTGCAACGCATGCCGTGTACCCGTTGTATATTATGTTATAAATTGCAGGCGCTTGCATTAAAATTTTATTTCCCGGGAATCGGGATGAAACCATTACAGTAAAGTTGACCCCTAGGTTAAAGTCGCCTTGCAACGCATACCGGGTACCCGTTGTATATAATTTTATATAGTGCAGGTGCTTGCATTATAATGTAGTTTCCCGGTACTTGGGATGGAACCATTATAATTAAGTTGACCCCGAGGTTACAGTGACCTTGCAACGCATGCCGGGTACCCGTTGTATATACTGTTATAAAGTGCAGGCGCTTGCATTATAATGTAGTTTCCCAGGACTTCGGATGGAAACATTACAGTTTTATTGACCCCGAGGTTAAAGCGGCCTTGCAACGCATGCCGGGTACCCGTTGTATATAATTTTATAAAGTGCATAATTTTATAATGTTGTTTCCCGGGACTTGGTAGGGAACCATTACGGTTTAGTTGACCCCGAAGTTAAAGTGGCCTCGCAACGCATGCCGGGTACCCGCTGTATATAATTAATTTATTTACGCACAAATAGTCCATTAACAATAACAATCGGTTGCACGGTTTAGCAGTGCAAAATTTCATTATGCCGGAGCTCACTATTGTAGTTGTATTGTATTTCATTTTGCAAGTGTAAGTACTAAGTAGGTACTTTGTTGTAATATTTCACCAAAACGACGCCATTATGCTGTTGAGCATAAAATAATTTTCACTACAAATAAATTCATTCAATATCATGTTTTGATTTTTAAATGAAAAAAGTCCCCGCAAGTAAGTACCTACCTAGAACACGCGTAATGTATATATATATATATATTTTATTATTTTTTTTTATTTAACAATGTTTAAATAGAACACACTTAAAAATAAAAAAATAATAATTAATTAAAAAAAATTGACAATTCTTTAAATTTTTCTAGTAAATTTTCAGTTTTAGATAGTTCCGTTCGAGTTCTGTAATTATTTTAGTTTTGCAATGTAACTGACCTTTAATGATAAAATAACAGAACTTGAGTAGAACCAATAAAGAACGTGAAAATTAACTTTAAAAAAAGTTGAATTATTCAGTATCATCGAAACAACCTTACCATTGCATTAAAACCTAATTAATTGTGTATCTACGTATTCGGGTAGGTACCTGCGCATTTTCTTCTCTTTGCTTTTTTCATCATATTTGCAATACTACCGAAATAAGTAGGTACCTACCCCGAATGAATAACGTGTTAATTTGAACTGGCTAGCAAAATTTTAACTTCCGATGGAATCTGTAAGCGCGTGTTTTGATGATTTTTTTTCGGAAAATGTCGAATTTTGTCAGCATCTCCTGAACTATTTTATATGGGATGGGCATACAATTTTGGTTTTAAAAGTTGCGGAATTCTCTATTGTATTAGATTTTTGAAAAACATCCGAGCCGGGATCGGTTTTGGGGCCGCAATGCCGCGTACCGTAAAACCACTACCGAAAACCGTGAAAAGTCTGCTTTGTTAGGCTAAAAATTTGACGTCTGAGATCCCTGACCTGACTCAATATTCCTAGCATTTTCATTTGCATCGAAACTGATGGCCAAAATGACATCATTTTTTTGGAAACGCGAACCTGTCGGCGGGAAATGTAACCTGGCCGAATTGAGTGTAATTTTACTATTGGTTCTAGTTTTCGCCGTTGATTCGCGTCAGTTTTTCTGTGAATAAGGCGCTAATTTTGTCGAAAAAAACTGACCTCGCAAAATCAAAGTACTGAGGGTGCACTGAATTTGCTTTAACCGAAAGTGAACCTTGAGGTGGGTGAAACGTAAAGGGCGTACTGGTCGTTTTTGCGTCAACGAAAAAGTGCGCGGAAAAAGAGCTTTCCCAAAGTGAACAATACTATATATATACTAGGTTTTGCCCGTTGCAGAAGCAACTGACGGGTTTAAACACTATGCGATTTGACGTGTGAACGTGGATGAAGCGAGGAAGAGTGTGTGTTAAATTAAATATATGAAGAAACCTGAGGTTACAGTGACCTTGCAACGCATGCCGGGTACCCGTTGTATATAATGTTATGTAGTGCAGCGCTTGCATTAAAATGTAATTTCCCAGGAATTGGAATGGAACCATTACAGTTAAGTTGACCCCGAGGTTTCAGTGACCTTGCAACGCATGCCGAGTAACCGTTGTATATTATGTTATAAATTGCAGGCGCTTGCATTAAAATTTAATTTCCCGGGAATCGGGATGAAACCATTACAGTAAAGTTGACCCCTAGGTTACAGTGACCTTGCAACGCATACCGGGTACCCGTTGTATATAATGTTATATAGTGCAGGCGCTTGCTTTAAAATGTTATTTCCCGGGAATTGGGATGGAACCATTACAGTTAAGTTGACCCCGATGTTACAGTGACCTTGCAACGCATGCCGTGTACCCGTTGTATATTATGTTATAAATTGCAGGCGCTTGCATTAAAATTTTATTTCCCGGGAATCGGGATGAAACCATTACAGTAAAGTTGACCCCTAGGTTACAGTGACCTTGCAACGCATGCCGGGTACCCGTTGTATATAATGTTATATAGTGCAGGCGCTTGCATTATAATGTAGTTTCCGGGGACTTGGGATGGAACCATTAGAGTTTAGTTGACCCTGAGGTTAAAGTGGCCTTGCAACGCATGCCGGGTACCCGTAGTATATAATGTTACATAGTGCAGGCGCTTGCATTATAATGTAGTTTCCCAGGACTTCGGATGGAAACATTACAGTTTTATTGACCCCGAGGTTAAAGCGGCCTTGCAACGCATGCCGGGTACCCGTTGTATATAATTTTATAAAGTGCATAATTTTATAATGTTGTTTCCCGGGACTTGGTAGGGAACCATTACGGTTTAGTTGACCCCGAAGTTAAAGTGGCCTCGCAACGCATACCGGGTACCCGCTGTATATAATTAATTTATTTACGCACAAATAGTCCATTAACAATAACAATCGGTTGCACGGTTTAGCAGTGCAAAATTTCATTATGCCGGAGCTCACTATTGTAGTTGTATTGTATTTCATTTTGCAAGTGTAAGTACTAAGTAGGTACTTTGTTGTAATATTTCACCAAAACGACGCCATTATGCTGTTGAGCATAAAATAATTTTCACTACAAATAAATTCATTCAATATCATGTTTTGATTTTTAAATGAAAAAAGTCCCCGCAAGTAAGTACCTACCTAGAACACGCGTAATGTATATATATACAATGTTCAAATAGAACACACTTAAAAATAAAAAAAATAATTAATAACAAAAATTGACAATTCTTTAAATTTTTCTAGTAAATTTTCAGTTCTATAAAGTTCCGTTCGAGTTCTGTAATTATTTCAGTTTTGTGATGTAACTGGTCTGTAATGATAAAACAATAGAATTTGAGTAGAACCATCACAGAACGTGAAAATTAACTTAAAAAAAGTTCAATTATTCTGTATCATCGAAACAACCTTACCTTAGTATTTATTGCATTAAAACCTAATTCGTTGTGTAGGTACCCATTCAGGTAGGTACCTGCGCATTTCCTTAGATTCCGGCAATCTTAGCTTTTTTCATCATATTTGCAATACTACCGAAATAAGTAGGTACCTACCCCGAATGAAAAACGTGTTAATTTGAACTGGCCAGCAAATATTTAAACTTCCGATGGAATCTGTGAGCGCGTATTTTGATGATTTTTTTTCGGAAAATTTCGAGTTTTGTCAGCATCTCCTGACGTATTTTATATGAGAATCATATGTTTGATTGGTGTTAAAAGTTGCGGAATCTATCCGGCTATCGTATTTTCAAAAAACATCTAGCCCGGAATCGGTTTTTTCGGCGGTAATGTCGTTTTCCGAAACACAACGACCGAAACCGCCGAGAGTTCCGTTTTGTTAGGCTAAAACTTTGACATTTGAGATCTGCGTCAACGGTCCTAGCATTTTCCTTTGTGAAATAAGCGGGTTTTTTCGTCATTTTTTTTTTTCAAACGCCATCTGTCGGCGGGAAATACAACCGAGCCGAATCGAGTGATTCGAGTAGAGCTTCTAGTTTTCGCCGCCGATTCGTATCGGAGAATAAATCCCTGTATATATTTCATTTTGTCGAAAAAAATTGACTTACAGTTTTCATTCGGAATTTGCTTCAACCGAAAGTGAACCTTAAGGTGGGTGAAACGCAAAGGGCGTACTGGTCGTTTTTGTGTCGACAAAAAAGTGCGCGGAAAAAGAGCTTTCCCAAAGTGAACAATACTATATATACTAGGTTTTGCCCGTTGCAGAAGCAACTGACGGGTTAAGACACTATGCGATTTGACGTGTGAACGTGGATGAAGCGAGGAGGAGTGTGTGTTAAATTAAATACATGAAGAAACCTGAGTTCACAGTGGCCTTGCAACGCATGCCGGATACCCGTTGTATATAATGTTATGTAGTGCAGCGCTTGCATTAAAATGTAATTTCCCAGGAATTGGAATGGAACCATTACAGTTAAGTTGATCCCGAGGTTACAGTGACCTTGCAACGCATGCCGAGTAACCGTTGTATATCATGTTATATATTGCAGGCACTTGCTTTAAAATATTATTTCCCGGGAATTGGGATGGAACCATTACAGTTAAGTTGACCCCGAGGTTACAGTGACCTTGCAACGCATGCCGTGTACCCGTTGTATATTATGTTATAAATTGCAGGCGCTTGCATTAAAATTTTATTTCCCGGGAATCGGGATGAAACCATTACAGTAAAGTTGACCCCTAGGTTAAAGTCGCCTTGCAACGCATACCGGGTACCCGTTGTATATAATTTTATATAGTGCAGGTGCTTGCATTATAATGTAGTTTCCCGGTACTTGGGATGGAACCATTATAATTAAGTTGACCCCGAGGTTACAGTGACCTTGCAACGCATGCCGGGTACCCGTTGTATATACTGTTTTATAGTGCAGGCGCTTGCATTATAATGTAGTTTCCCAGGACTTCGGATGGACACATTACAGTTTTATTGACCCCGAGGTTAAAGCGGCCTTGCAACGCATGCCGGGTACCCGTTGTATATAATTTTATAAAGTGCATAATTTTATAATGTTGTTTCCCGGGACTTGGTAGGGAACCATTACGGTTTAGTTGACCCCGAAGTTAAAGTGGCCTCGCAACGCATGCCGGGTACCGCTGTATATAATTAATTTATTTACGCACAAATAGTCCATTAACAATAACAATCGGTTGCACGGTTTAGCAGTGCAAAATTTCATTATGCCGGAGCTCACTATTGTAGTTGTATTGTATTTCATTTTGCAAGTGTAAGTACTAAGTAGGTACTTTGTTGTAATATTTCACCAAAACGACGCCATTATGCTGTTGAGCATAAAATAATTTTCACTATAAATAAATTCATTCAATATCATGTTTTGATTTTTAAATGAAAAAAGTCCCTGGAAGTAAGTACCTGCCTAGAACACGCGTAATTATTTTTTTTATTTAACAATGTCCAAATAGAACACACTTAAAAATAAAATAAAATAATTAATAAAAAAAATTGACAATTCTTTAAATTTTTCTAGTAAATTTTCAGTTCTATAAAGTTCCGTTCGAGTTCTGTAATTATTTCAGTTTTGTGATGTAACTGGTCTGTAATGATAAAACAATAGAATTTGAGTAGAACCATCACAGAACGTGAAAATTAACTTTAAAAAAGTTCAATTATTCTGTATCATCGAAACAACCTTACCTTAGTATTTATTGCATTAAAACCTAATTCGTTGTGTAGGTACCCATTCAGGTAGGTACCTGCGCATTTCCTTAGATTCCGGCAATCTTAGCTTTTTTCATCATATTTGCAATACTACCGAAATAAGTAGGTACCTACCCCGAATGAAAAACGTATTAATTTGAACTGGCCAGGAATATTTAAACTTCCGATGGAATCTGTGAGCACGTATTTTGATGATTTTTTTTCGGAAAATTTCGAGTTTTGTCAGCATCTCCTGACGTATTTTATATGAGAATCATATGTTTTATTGGTGTTAAAAGTTGCGGAATCTATCCGGCTATCGTATTTTCAAAAAACATCTAGCCCAGAATCGGTTTTTTCGGCGGTAATGTCGTTTTCCGAAAAACAACGACCGAAACCGCCGAGAGTTCCGTTTTGTTAGGCTAAAAATTTGACATCTAAGATTTTGACCATAGACCTAGCATTTTCCTTTGAGGAAAATGCTAAGTCTTTTTTTGTCATTTTTTTTTTGAAACGCTATCTGTCGGCGGGAAATACAACCGAGCCGAATCGAGTGATTCGAGTAGAGCTTCTAGTTTTCGCCGCCGATTCGTATCGGAGAATAAATCCCTGTATATATTTCATTTTGTCGAAAAAAAAGTGCTTACAGTTTTCATTCCCAATTTGCTTCAACCGAAAGTGAACCTTGAGGTGGGTGAAACGCAAAGGGCGTACTGGTCGTTTTTGCGTCAACAAAAAAGTGCGCGGAAAAAGACCTCTCCCAAAACCAAGCATTAATATATATACTAGGTTTTGCCCGTTGCAGAAGCAACTGACGGGTTAAGACACTATGCGATTTGACGTGTGAACGTGGATGAAGCGAGGAGGAGTGTGTGTTAAATTAAATATATGAAGAAACCTGAGTTCACAGTGGCCTTGCAACGCATGCCGGGTACCCGTTGTATATAATGTTATGTAGTGCAGCGCTTGCATTAAAATGTAATTTCCCAGGAATTGGAATGGAACCATTACAGTTAAGTTGATCCCGAGGTTACAGTGACCTTGCAACGCATGCCGAGTAACCGTTGTATATCATGTTATATATTGCAGGCACTTGCTTTAAAATATTATTTCCCGGGAATTGGGATGGAACCATTACAGTTAAGTTGACCCCGAGGTTACAGTGACCTTGCAACGCATGCCGTGTACCCGTTGTATATTATGTTATAAATTGCAGGCGCTTGCATTAAAATTTTATTTCCCGGGAATCGGGATGAAACCATTACAGTAAAGTTGACCCCTAGGTTACAGTGACCTTGCAACGCATGTCGGGTACCCGTTGTATATAATGTTATATAGTGCAGGCACTTGCATTATAATGTAGTTTCCGGGGACTTGGGATGGAACCATTAGAGTTTAGTTGACCCTGAGGTTAAAGTGGCCTTGCAACGCATGCCGGGTACCCGGAGTATATAATGTTACATACTGCAGGCGCTTGCATTATAATGTAGTTTCCCAGGACTTCGGATGGAAACATTACAGTTTTATTGACCCCGAGGTTAAAGCGGCCTTGCAACGCATGCCGGGTACCCGTTATATATAATTTTATAAAGTGCATAATTTTATAATGTTGTTTCCCGGGACTTGGTAGGGAACCATTACGGTTTAGTTGACCCCGAAGTTAAAGTGGCCTCGCAACGCATGCCGGGTACCCGCTGTATATAATTAATTTATTTACGCACAAATAGTCCATTAACAATAACAATCGGTTGCACGGTTTAGCAGTGCAAAATTTCATTATGCCGGAGCTCACTATTGTAGTTGTATTGTATTTCATTTTGCAAGTGTAAGTACTAAGTAGGTACTTTGTTGTAATATTTCACCAAAACGACGTCATTATGCTGTTGAGCATAAAATAATTTTCACTATAAATAAATTCATTCAATATCATGTTTTGATTTTTAAATGAAAAAAGTCCCTGGAAGTAAGTACCTGCCTAGAACACGCGTAATTATTTTTTTTATTTAACAATGTCCAAATAGAACACACTTAAAAATAAAATAAAATAATTAATAAAAAAAATTGACAATTCTTTAAATTTTTCTAGTAAATTTTCAGTTCTATAAAGTTCCGTTCGAGTTCTGTAATTATTTCAGTTTTGTGATGTAACTGGTCTGTAATGATAAAACAATAGAATTTGAGTAGAACCATCACAGAACGTGAAAATTAACTTTAAAAAAGTTCAATTATTCTGTATCATCGAAACAACCTTACCTTAGTATTTATTGCATTAAAACCTAATTCGTTGTGTAGGTACCCATTCAGGTAGGTACCTGCGCATTTCCTTAGATTCCGGCAATCTTAGCTTTTTTCATCATATTTGCAATACTACCGAAATAAGTAGGTACCTACCCCGAATGAAAAACGTATTAATTTGAACTGGCCAGGAATATTTAAACTTCCGATGGAATCTGTGAGCACGTATTTTGATGATTTTTTTTCGGAAAATTTCGAGTTTTGTCAGCATCTCCTGACGTATTTTATATGAGAATCATATGTTTTATTGGTGTTAAAAGTTGCGGAATCTATCCGGCTATCGTATTTTCAAAAAACATCTAGCCCAGAATCGGTTTTTCGGCGGTAATGTCGTTTTCCGAAAAACAACGACCGAAACCGCCGAGAGTTCCGTTTTGTTAGGCTAAAAATTTGACATCTAAGATTTTGACCATAGACCTAGCATTTTCCTTTGAGGAAAATGCTAAGTCTTTTTTTGTCATTTTTTTTTTGAAACGCTATCTGTCGGCGGGAAATACAACCGAGCCGAATCGAGTGATTCGAGTAGAGCTTCTAGTTTTCGCCGCCGATTCGTATCGGAGAATAAATCCCTGTATATATTTCATTTTGTCGAAAAAAAAGTGCTTACAGTTTTCATTCCCAATTTGCTTCAACCGAAAGTGAACCTTGAGGTGGGTGAAACGCAAAGGGCGTACTGGTCGTTTTTGCGTCAACAAAAAAGTGCGCGGAAAAAGACCTCTCCCAAAACCAAGCATTAATATATATACTAGCGGGGCCCGTTGCAGAAGCAACTAACGGGTTAAAACACTATGCGATTTAACGTGTGAACGTGGATGAAGCGAGGAGGAGTGTGTGTTAAATTAAATATATGAAGAAACCTGAGGTAACAGTGACCTTGCAACGCATGCCGGGTACCCGTTGTATATAATGTAATGTAGAAATACAACTCCCCAAAGTTGTCTACTATTGGATAACCAACACCTGTGCCATAGGTCACCTCAAGTGGTTCGCTACGTTTGGTGATTTAGTAGGGGTGCCCGGGTTCATGCGGTGAGGTCTGCCTAGTTCTTGGAGGCGGAAGCCCAGGACACACTGAACCCCAGATTCCTACCCACCCCTTAAACCCTTTTCCTTCCCAGAACTCTCATCTCCTTCCTTTTCTAAAAAAAATCCTCCACACAGCATCCCCAAAGATGACATAGGACCTGAGGGAAATTATTTTCCCCACGGCCTCCTGTGTGGAGCTCATGTAAAAAAAATAATTAAATGCATATCTTTTTCTCCGTCCTTTCCCTTAAAAAACCCTCCACACAGCATCCTCAAAGATGACATAGGCCCCTAGGGAAATTGTTTTCATCAGTGCCTCCTGTGTGGAGCTAATGTAAAAAAAATATTTTAGCAATGCATAATTTCATCCTGAGTTCTACTTGAGGTTGCAGTGACCTTGCAACGCATGCCGGGTACCCTTTGTATATTATGTTATAATACAGGGCATGCGTTTGCAAGGCGCTTGCATTATAATGTAGTTTCCCGGAACTTGGAATGAAACAATTACAGTTAAGTTGACACCGAGGTTACAGTGATTTTGCAACGCATGCCGGGTACCCGTTGTATAAAATGTTATTTAGAAATACAAATCCCCAAAATTGACCTTTATTGGATAACCAACACCTACGCCGTAGGTCACTCCAAGTGGTTCGCTACGTTTGGTGATTTAGTAGGGGTGCCCGGGTTCATGGGGTGAGGTTTGTCCTGGTCTTGGATGCGGATGACCAGGACACACTGAACCCCAGACCCCTACCCAACCCTTAAACCCTTTTCCTTCCCAGAACTCTCATCTCCTTCTTTGCCTTAAAAAACCCTCCACCCAGAATCTCCAAAGATGACATGACCCTGAGGGAAATTATTTTTCTCAGGGTCTCCTGTGTGGAGCTCATATAAAAAATAATTAAATGCAAATAAATTCACCTTTCCCAAAAAGCCTTTTCCTTTTCTAAAAATAATCCTCCACACAGCATCCCCAAAGATGACATAGGACCTGAGGGAAATTATTTTCCCCACGGTCTCCAGTGTGGAGCTCATGTAAAAAAAAAAAATTAAATTCATATCTTTTTCTCCGTCCTTTCCCTTAAAAAACCCTCCACACAGCATCCTCAAAGATGACATAGGCCCCTAGGGAAATTGTTTTCATGAGTGCCTCCTGTGTGGAGCTAATATAAAAAAAATATTTAAGCAATGCATAATTTCATCCTGAGTTCTACCTGAGGTTGCAGTGACCTTGCAACGCATGCCGGGTACCCTTTGTATATTATGTTATAATACAGGGCATGCGTTTGCAAGGCAGTTGTATTATAATGTAGTTTCCCGGAACTTGGAATGAAACCATTACAGTTAAGTTGACACCGAGGTTACAGTGATTTTGCAACGCATGCCGGGTACCCGTTGTATAAAATGTTATTTAGAAATACAAATCCCCAAAATTGACCTTTATTGGATAACCAACACCTATGCCGTAGGTCACTCCAAGTGGTTCGCTACGTTTGGTGATTTAGTAGGGGTGCCCGGGTTCATGGGGTGAGGTTTGTCCAGGTCTTGGATGCGGATGACCAGGACACACTGAACCCCAGACCCCTACCCACTCTTTAAATCCTTTTCCTTCCCAGAACTCTCATCTCCTTCTTTGCCTTAAAAAACCCTCCACCCAGCATCTCCAAAGATGACATGACCCTGAGGGGAATCATTTTCCTCAGGGTCTCCTGTGTGGAGCTCATGTAAAATAAAAAAAATTAAATGCAAATAAATTCACCTTACCCAAAAAGCCAGAAATAATTGAAAAAAAAAAACATTTTCTTAATATATTTTCCCTTGCTTAGTTCTGCACTCCTGGTATGTATCCTTTTAAAATTTTGTTTTATTCGAGTAAAAAAGAACAGAAAAAATATTCTTTCATCTCTACTCTACCCCCCCCCCCCCCCTTCCTCCATCCCGCAAAACCCCCTCCCGAGTTCCCTTCCCCCTTCCCAGGTTACCCTCCCCCTCCCTGGTTTTCCTCCCCCCCCTCCCGCACTTCATTAATTCATTCTTGGTACATTTAGTTTTCAAACAGCTCGCGTCCCACGTATTAAAATATTTTAATGCAAATTTCATAATACCAGAGCTCACCATCCAATAAACAAAAATGTGCTATTCAGCATTTTTTAGAAAGTGAAACTGTGTTTTATCTGAGTAAAGGATTTACAGAAACGCTATAAAAATGTATTCGTCACATTTTTTTAGAATCAACAACTAAGGTTTATTACTGGTATTATTGGTACTAAATAGACATGTAGTAATTTTTCGCAAAAACGGCGCTACAAAAATGTATTATTCAGATTTTTTTATAAACTAAAATTTAGTTTTATTCGAGTAAAACAAAAACATAAAATATTCTTTCATAGCGTACTCTACTCCCATCCCCCCCCCCCTTCCCCCATCCCGCAAACCCCCCTCCCGAGTTCCCCTCCCCCTTACCAGCTAACCCTCCCCCTCCCTGGTTTTCTTCCCCCTCTTCTAAGCTTCATTATTTCATTGCCGTTACATTTAGTTTTCAAACAGCTCGCGTGCCGCCTATTGAAATTTTTTTACGCAACTTTCGTAATGCCAAAGCTCACCAGCCAATAAACAAACATTACAAAAAAAGAATTATTCAATTTGGTGCAGTCTTTCGGAAGTTATACGCGTACATACATTTCGACGATTCATTTTTATGCAAATTTGATAATGCCAGAGCTCACCAGCAGTTTTATACAAAATTTTGTCTTAACAGTGTCGAAGACAACAAAAAAAGAATTATTCAATTTGGTGCAGTCTTTCGGAAGTTATGCGCGTACATTCATTTCCGCGATTCATTTGTATGCAAATTTCATGATGCCAGAGCTCACCAGTGGATTTATTCAAACTTTGTCCTAACAATAAGGAACGCAACAAAAAAAGAATTATTCAATTACGTGCAGTCGTTCTGAAGTTATGAGCGTACTTACATTTCGGCGAATCATTTTTAAACAAATTTCGTTATGCCAGAGCTCACCAGTAATTTTATTCAGATCTTGCCCTAATAATAACAATTACAACAAAGAAAGAATTATTCAATTTGGTGCATTCGCTCGGAAGCTATGCGCATATATAGATTTCGGCGATTCATTTTAAACAAATTTTATAATTCCAGACCTCATCAGTAGTTTTATACAAACCTTGCCCGAACAATAACGAAACCAACTCAAAAAGAATTTTGCAATTTGGTCCAGTCGTTCGTGAGCTACAATTTATTGATGATACCCGTGGATAATTTATCCGTTTATGTAATTTTCACGGTACCTACCTAGTTCATCAAAATATTCTAAAATAACATTTTATCTATATGGCAAGACTACCATTAAACTTTGTCGTAACCACCTCAAGCACAGCCTGAAAATCGAACACCTGCGCCCGTTTTAGAACATTTTACATACAAATTACGTCAGCTAATGCTGTCAGGTCCTCGCTGAAAACTTGCGGTGGTTTTGGATAGTGTTCCATGTTCAGTATTGCAAGGTTGAGGAAAATTAAATAAACATTTAAAATATTTACCGATTTAACAGGCTGAAAACCATGTGCATTATCGATGTCATTGAATTTTTCGCAAATGTCAAATAAAATTGCAAAGTTTGACGCGACATTGTGAAATATTTTAAATGGAAAGCTACAAATGTTTTTATATTAAAAGTTTCTAAACCTTGTATATTTTATGATTATTTGAAAATATCTCTTGCAAAATGTTTTTTCATGCTGTAATCTACCACCCCGCAAAGGGCCTTTAAAATGTCCATTTTTCCAAGCTCTTTTCAAGAATGCCGTTTAATTTATTAGAATAAATTTCTAGCAAAAAAAAAAATTCCTAGCAAAAATCAGTTTTATATGGGAAATTGACAATATATCTTTCTCAACTTTCGCAGCCATTTGAATAGAGATAGATACCTCCTAACATTTTATTTACTGAAACTGATGGTCGAAAAGACATCTATCGTTTTTTATGCGCACCTGTCGACGGGAAGTATAACCGAGCCGAATCGAGTGATTCGAGTAGAGCTTCTAGTTTTCGCCGCTGATTCGTATCGGAGAATAAATCCCTGCATATATATTTTATTTTGTCGAAAAAAAAATACTACCAGCTTCCTTGTCTGAATTTCCTTCAACCGAAAGTGAACCTTAAGGTGGGTGAAACGTAAAGGGCATACTGGTCGTTTTTGCGTCAAAATAAAAGTGAGCAAAAAAAGTGAGCAAAAAAAGTGAGCAAAAAAGTGAGCAAAAAAACTAAACAATACTATATATACTAGGTTTTGCCCGTTGCAGAAGCAACTGACGGGTTAAGACACTATGCGATTTGACGTGTGAACGTGGATGAAGCGAGGAGGAGTGTGTGTTAAATTAAATATATGAAGAAACCTGAGTTCACAGTGGCCTTGCAACGCATGCCGGGTACCCGTTGTATATAATGTTATGTAGTGCAGCGCTTGCATTAAAATGTAATTTCCCAGGAATTGGAATGGAACCATTACAGTTAAGTTGATCCCGAGGTTACAGTGACCTTGCAACGCA
Organism: Limnephilus marmoratus; assembly: GCA_917880885.1. Lineage (NCBI taxonomy): Eukaryota > Metazoa > Arthropoda > Insecta > Trichoptera > Limnephilidae > Limnephilus > Limnephilus marmoratus. The sequence goes on from OU862921.1 coordinate 40,587,813, forward strand.
TGCCGAGTAACCGTTGTATATCATGTTATATATTGCAGGCACTTGCTTTAAAATATTATTTCCCGGGAATTGGGATGGAACCATTACAGTTAAGTTGACCCCGAGGTTACAGTGACCTTGCAACGCATGCCGTGTACCCGTTGTATATTATGTTATAAATTGCAGGCGCTTGCATTAAAATTTTATTTCCCGGGAATCGGGATGAAACCATTACAGTAAAGTTGACCCCTAGGTTAAAGTCGCCTTGCAACGCATACCGGGTACCCGTTGTATATAATTTTATATAGTGCAGGTGCTTGCATTATAATGTAGTTTCCCGGTACTTGGGATGGAACCATTATAATTAAGTTGACCCCGAGGTTACAGTGACCTTGCAACGCATGCCGGGTACCCGTTGTATATACTGTTATAAAGTGCAGGCGCTTGCATTATAATGTAGTTTCCCAGGACTTCGGATGGAAACATTACAGTTTTATTGACCCCGAGGTTAAAGCGGCCTTGCAACGCATGCCGGGTACCCGTTGTATATAATTTTATAAAGTGCATAATTTTATAATGTTGTTTCCCGGGACTTAGTAGGGAACCATTACGGTTTAGTTGACCCCGAAGATAAAGTGGCCTCGCAACGCATGCCGGGTACCCGCTGTATATAATTAATTTATTTACGCACAAATAGTTCATTAACAATAACAATCGGTTGCACGGTTTAGCAGTGCAAAATTTCATTATGCCGGAGCTCACTATTGTAGTTGTATTGTATTTCATTTTGCAAGTGTAAGTACTAAGTAGGTACTTTGTTGTAATATTTCACCAAAACGACGCCATTATGCTGTTGAGCATAAAATAATTTTCACTACAAATAAATTCATTCAATATCATGTTTTGATTTTTAAATGAAAAAAGTCCCCGCAAGTAAGTACCTACCTAGAACACGCGTAATGTATATATATATATATATATATATATATTTTATTATTTTTTTTTATTTAACAATGTTTAAATAGAACACACTTAAAAATAAAAAAATAATAATTAATAAAAAAAATTGACAATTCTTTAAATTTTTCTAGTAAATTTTCAGGTCTAGATAGTTCCGTTCGAGTTCTGTAATTATTTTAGTTTTGCAATGTAACTGACCTTTAATGATAAAATAACAGAACTTGAGTAGAACCAATAAAGAACGTGAAAATTAACTTTAAAAAAAGTTGAATTATTCAGTATCATCGAAACAACCTTACCATTGCATTAAAACCTAATTAATTGTGTATCTACGTATTCGGGTAGGTACCTGCGCATTTTCTTCTCTTTGCTTTTTTCATCATATTTGCAATACTACCGAAATAAGTAGGTACCTACCCCGAATGAATAACGTGTTAATTTGAACTGGCTAGCAAAATTTTAACTTCCGATGGAATCTGTAAGCGCGTGTTTTGATGATTTTTTTTCGGAAAATGTCGAATTTTGTCAGCATCTCCTGAACTATTTTATATGGGATGGGCATACAATTTTGGTTTTAAAAGTTGCGGAATTCTCTATTGTATTAGATTTTTGAAAAACATCCGAGCCGGGATCGGTTTTGGGGCCGCAATGCCGCGTACCGTAAAACCACTACCGAAAACCGTGAAAAGTCTGCTTTGTTAGGCTAAAAATTTGACGTCTGAGATCCCTGACCTGACTCAATATTCCTAGCATTTTCATTTGCATCGAAACTGATGGCCAAAATGACATCATTTTTTTGGAAACGCGAACCTGTCGGCGGGAAATGTAACCTGGCCGAATTGAGTGTAATTTTACTATTGGTTCTAGTTTTCGCCGTTGATTCGCGTCAGTTTTTCTGTAAATAAGGCGCTAATTTTGTCGAAAAAAACTGACCTCGCAAAATCAAAGTACTGAGGGTGCACTGAATTTGCTTGAACCGAAAGTGAACCTTGAGGTGGGTGAAACGTAAAGGGCGTACTGGTCGTTTTTGCGTCAACGAAAAAGTGCGCGGAAAAAGAGCTTTCCAAAACTAAACATTAATATATATATACTAGCTGGGCCCATTGCAAAAATGCAACTAACGGGTTAAAAAATTATGCGATTTGCGTGTGAACGTGGATGAAGCGAGGAGGAGTGTGTGTTAAATTAAATATATGAAGAAACCTGAAGTTACAGTGACCTTGCAACGCATGCCGTGTACCCGTTGTATATAATGTTATGTAGTGCAGCGCTTGCATTAAAATGTAATTTCCCAGGAATTTGAATAGAACCATTACAGTTAAGTTGACCATGAGGTTACAGTGACCTTGCAACGCATGCCGAGCAACCGTTGTATATCATTTTATATATTGCAGGCACTTGCTTTAAAATGTTATTTCCCGGGAATGGGGATGGAACCATTACAGTTAAGTTGACCCCGAGGTTACAGTGACCTTGCAACGCATGCCGGGAACCCGTTGTATATAATGTTATAATATAGTGCAGACGTTTGCAAGGCGCTTGCATTATAATGTAGTTTCCCGGAACTTGGAATGGAACCGTTACAGTTAAGTTGACCCCGAGGTTACAGTGATCTTGCAACGCATGCCGGGTAACCGTTGTATATAATGTTATGTAGAAATAAAAATCCCCAAAGATGACCTTTATTGGATAACCAACACTCATGCCGTAGGTCACCCTAAGTGGTTCGCTACGTTTGGTGATTTAGTAGGGGTGCCCGGATTTATGGGGTGAGGTTTGTCTAGGTCTTGGAGGCGGATGACCAGGACACACTGAACCCCAGATTCCTACCCACCCCTTAAACCCTTTTCCTTCTCAGAACTCTCATCTCCTTCTTTGCCTTAAAAAACCCTCCATCCAGCATCTCCAAAGATGACATGACCGTGAGGGAAATTATTTTCCTCAGGGTCTCCTGTGTGGAGCTTTTTCCTCCCCCCCTCTCGCGCCTCATTAATTCATTCCCGGTACATTTAGTTTTCAAAAAGCGAGAAATGTGCACCTACTTCGGTCGCCCGGTTCATTATTGTATCCCGATTGATCATTATTGTATTCAGAAACCATCGCGGGAATGCACACATCAAATTCCAAAAGTCTCATCGCAATCGGATGAACCAACACCGCTGTCAAAGGTCACCTAAGTGGTTCGCTACGTTTGATGACTTAGCAGGGGTGCCCGGGTTCATGGGATGAGGTTTGTCTAGGTCTTGGTGGCGGATACGTTTGACCTACCACTGCATGGCGGGCTGGATCGGAGGAGACTGATTGAGGGAGGCTTTTTATCTCTCCAGCCAGATTCTCCCAACCCTTCGCCTCGCACCGCAGTGTGAGGAATAGATTCATACGTCCGTTACTCCTGGCCACACTGACCCCCAGATTCCTACCCACCCCTCATACCCTTTTCCTTCTTATATCTTCTTCTCCTTTCTTTCCCTCAAAAAACCCTCCACACAGCATCCTCAAAGATGACATAGGCCCCTAGGGAAATTGTTTTCCTCGGTGCCTCCTGTGTGGAGCTAATGTAAAAAAAAAGTTTAGCAATGCATAATTTCATGATGCCAGAGCTCACTATTGTATATAGAAACCAATGAATGGTTCCCGGGGCGGCGATACCAATTCCACGTTGAATGATTATCATTAAAATACAAAATACAAAAAAAGCGGTATGTAAATTTAATATTTTTGAAAAAAATTATACCATTCCACTTCAAGCAATTTTATTATACATTTACAAAAAAATCATAAGCAATATCATCAGATTTTGAGTTGTTATGTGCATGTAGGTACCTGCATAGATTCTATGTAGAGGTACCTGCACATACGTAAAAAAAACATATGAAATATATTTAGGCTGGGTTTTTCAAAAAATTTATTTAAAAATCTTCAATTTTTCAAGTTAATTTTAACGTTCTGTGAAAGTTCTGTTCAAATTCTATTCAAGTTCCGTAATTATTTCTGTTTTGAAATAATAGTTTAAATAAATAATAATAAATATTATAAGTTTTGAAGATAATTGAATGAATAAAAACCGCACATTACGTGAAAATGAACTTTACTAATTTAAAAAAACATTCATACCAACAGTGGTTATCCAGAAGCAACCTCCGTGTTCCTACATATTTCAAAAATTACCATCTTGGATGATTTTTTTCATTTCATATCATTAATTTTCGATTTAACATTTAAAGGAAAAAATCTCGTAAGATGGTACCTACCTAGTACATACCGAGAAAAATAATGTTGGTGTAGGTACCTACTTACGCGTTTTCTCAATAAATACTTAGCGAATTAGCAATAATTCAATAGAACGGTAGGTACCTACCGCGATTTTCTGCATTTAAATCATTCACATTTTTAACGCCAGTACCTACCTCGAGTTTATATTAACTGGCTGGAAAATTATGCATTGTTGATGATAGATCGATTTTAGAAAATGTCAGAAAAATTTCAATATTTGATGCAATATAGTGTAACATTTTAAATGGGAAGCTACACATGTTTTTATTTTAAAAGTTTCTTAAACTTGTATACCTTCTATTTAATCAAAAACATTTCGTGCAAAATGTTTGTTTTCGCCGCAATCTAAGTTCCCGCAAAGGCCCTTTAAAATGTCAATTTTTCTCCGCTATTTTCGAAAACGCCGTTAAAAAAATTCGAATAAATCCCTAGAAAAATCAGTTTTGTATGGGAAATCTCTTTACTAAACGATTCGACGTTTTTTAACGGGTGAACCTGTCGGCAAGAAATATAACTGAGGTCGAATTTCTTCGTCGGTGAGAGATCTAATTGTAGTTTTCGCCGTTTGGGTGCGCCGTTAACCCTGCATCATCTTTTTATATGAAATCTGGTCTGACCGGCTGAGATCGTTGTCCGTGCCCCCTTTCGGGCCAAATTGATCTCTGCGGTCGGCGAAACTCGAGGAGCGACGGTCGATTATCGCCTGCGGTCCGAGGCCGGCGAGGGAAATCGAAAGGGCGTAAGCGTCTTTTTTTTTTTTAAGCGACAATACGCCGTGAGGTATTACGGATCGAGGGGGAAAAGTGTCGATTATCGGATCACCAAAACGCGTTTTTTTGGAACGGCCGTTTGTATGAAATCCCGGTCCACACGCCTTGCCAGGCCAAATCGACCTCTGCGGTCGGTGAAACTGGACAGGCAGAGTGGTCGATTTTCGCCTGTACCCGGAGGGCTAAAAAAAAAGGTGAGTTTTCCTGACCTACCCCAAAACTGTGCATTAATATATATACTAGCGGGGCCCGTTGCAGAAGCAACTAACGGGTTAAAACACTATGCGATTTGCGTGTGAACGTGGATGAAGCGAGGAGGAGTGTGTTTTAAATTAAATATAAATCGGTTAAATATCAAATTTTCATTGCAATCGGTTAATTGGTTTAGCAATGCGTAATTTCATGATACCAGAGCTCACTGTTGTACACAAAACCATTGCCGGCCTGCGCACATCAAATCCCCAAAGTTTCATCGCAATCGGATGAACGGTTTAGCAATGCATAATCTTATGATGCCCAAGCTCACTATTTTATACAGAAAGAATCGAAGGGATGCAGCAATCAAATCCCCAAAGTTTCATCGCAACCGGATGAACGGTTTAGCAATCCATAATTTCATGATGCCAGAGCTCACTATTTTATACAGAAAGAATTGAGGCGATGCGCACATGAAATCCCCAAAGTTTCATCGCGATCGAAGAAAAAATAACACAGAACGTGAAAATAAATTTAAAAAAGTGTGCTTTAGACCACACGACTGAAGTAAAACTTCACTTACTTATGCCAGATACCCGTTATATATAATGTTAAATAGTGCAGGCGCTTGCATTATAATGCAGTTTCCCGGGATTTGGGCCGGAAACATTACAGTTTTATTGACCCCGAGGTTAAAGTGGCCTTGCAACGCACGCCGGGTACCCGTTGTATATAATTTTATATAGTACAGGCGCTTGCATTATAATGTAGTTTCCCGGGACTTGGGATGGAACCATTATAATTAAGTTGACCCCGAGGTTACAGTGACCTTGCAACGCATGCCGGGTACCCGTTGTATATAATGTTATATAGTGCAGGCGCTTGCATTATAATGCAGTTTCCGGGGACTTGGGATGGAACCATTACAGTTTAGTTGACCCTGAGGTTAAAGTGGAGTTGCAACGCATGCCGGGTACCCGTAGTATATAATGTTACATAGTTCAGGCGCTTGCATTATAATGTAGTTTCCCAGGACTTCGGATGGAAACATTACAGTTTTATTTACCCCGAGGTTAAAGCGGCCTTGCAACGCATGCCAGGTACCCGTTGTATATAATTTTATAAAGTGCATAATTTTATAATGTTGTTTCCCGGGACTTGGTAGGGAACCATTACGGTTTAGTTGACCCCGAAGTTAAAGTGGCCTCGCAACGCATGCCGGGTACCCGCTGTATATAATTAATTTATTTACGCACAAATAGTCCATTAACAATAACAATCGGTTGCACGGTTTAGCAGTGAAAAATTTCATTATGCCGGAGCTCACTATTGTAGTTGTATTGTATTTCATTTTGCAAGTGTAAGTACTAAGTAGGTACTTTGTTGTAATATTTCACCAAAACGACGCCATTATGCTGTTGAGCATAAAATAATTTTCACTATAAATAAATTCAATCAATATCATGTTTTGATTTTTAAATGAAAAAAGTCCCTGCAAGTAAGTACCTACCTAGAACACGCGTAATTATTTTTTTTATTTAACAATGTCCAAATAGAACACACTTAAAAATAAAAAAAATAATTAATAAAAAAAAGTTGACAATTCTTTAAATTTTTCTAGTAAATTTTCAGTTCTATAAAGATCCGTTCGAGTTCGGTAATTATTTCAGTTTTGTGATGTAACTGGTCTGTAATGATAAAACAATAGAATTTGAGTAGAACCATCACAGAACGTGAAAATTAACTTAAAAAAAGTTCAATTATTCTGTATCATCGATACAACCTTACCGTAGTATTTATTGCATTAAAACCTAATTCGTTGTGTAGGTACCCATTCAGGTAGGTACCTGCGCATTTCCTTAAATTCCGGCAATCTTTGCTTTTTCATCATATTTGCAATACTACCGAAATAAGTAGGTACCTACCCGGAATGAATAACGTGTTAATTTTAACTGGCCACCAATATTTAAACTTCCGATGGAATCTGTGAGCGCGTGTTTTGATGATTTTTTTTCGGAAAATTTCGAGTTTTGTCAGCATCTCCTGACGTATTTTATATGAGAATCGTATGTTTTATTGTTATCAAAAGTTGCGGAATCTATCCGGCTATCGTATTTTCAAAAAACATCTATCCCGGAATCGGTTTTTCGGCGGTAATGTCGTTTTCCGAAAAACAACGACCCAAACCGCCGAGAGTTCCGTTTTGTTAGGCTAAAAATTTGACATCTGAGATCCTGACCTATGTCAATAGTCCTATATAGCATTTTCCTTTGTGAAATTAGCGGGTTTTTTCCTAAATTTTTTTTTTCAAACGCCGTCTGTCGGCGGGAAATATAATCGGGTGATTCAAGTAGAGCTTCTAGTTTTCGCCGCCGATTCGTATCGGAGAATAAATCCCTGTATATATTTCATTTTGTCGGAAAAAAATTACCCCCAGTTTCCATTCGGAATTTGCTTCAACCGAAAGTGAACCTTGAGGTGGGTGAAACGCAAAGGGCGTACTGGTCGTTTTTGCGTCGACGAAAAAGTGAGCTTTTCCCGACCTACCCCAAAACCAAGCATTAATATATACTAGGTTTTGCCCGTTGCAGAAGCAACTGACGGGTTAAGACACTATGCGATTTGACGTGTGAACGTGGATGAAGCGAGGAGGAGTGTGTGTTAAATTAAATAAATGAAGAAACCTGAGTTCACAGTGACCTTGCAACGCATGCCGGGTACCCGTTGTATATAATGTTATGTAGTGCAGCGCTTGCATTAAAATGTAATTTCCCAGGAATTGGAATGGAACCGTTACAGTTAAGTTGACCATGAGGTTACAGTGACCTTGCAACGCATGCCGAGCAACCGTTGTATATCATTTTATATATTGCAGGCACTTGCTTTAAAATGTTATTTCCCGGGAATTGGGATGGAACCATTACAGTTAAGTTGACCCCGAGGTTACAGTGACCTTGCAACGCATGCCGGGAATCCGTTGTATATAATGTTATAATATAGTGCAGACGTTTGCAAGGCGCTTGCATTATAATGTAGTTTCCCGGAACTTGGAATGGAACCGTTAATGTTAAGTTGATCCCGAGGTTACAGTGATCTTGCAACGCATGCCGGGTAACCGTTGTATATAATGTTATGTAGAAATAAAAATCCCCTAAGATGACCTTTATTGGATAACCAACACTCATGCCGTAGGTCACCCCAAGTGGTTCGCTACGTTTGGTGATTTAGTAGGGGTGCCCGGATTTATGGGATGAGGTTTGTCTAGGTCTTGGAGGCGGATGACCAGGACACACTGAACCCCAGATTCCTACCCACCCCTTAAACCCTTTTCCTTCTCAGAACTCTCATCTCCTTCTTTGCCTTAAAAAACCCTCCACCCAGCATCTCCAAAGATGACATGACCGTGAGGGAAAATTATTTTCCTCAGGGTCTCCTGTGTGGAGCTTTTTCCTGCCCCCCTCTCGCGCTTCATTAATTCATTCCCGGTACATTTAGTTTTCAAAAAGCGAGAAATATGCACCTACTTCGGTCGCCCGGTTCATTATTGTATCCCGATTGATCATTATTGTTTTCATAAAACCATCGCGGGAATGCACACATCAAATTCCCAAAGTCTCATCGCAATCGGATGAACCAACACCGCTGTCATAGGTCACCCAAGTGGTTCGCTACGATTGGTGACTTAGCAGGGGTGCCCGGGTTCATGGGATGAGGTTTGTCTAGGTCTTGGTGGCGGATACGTTTGACCAACCACTGCATGGCTGGCTGGATCGGAGGAGACTGATTGAGGGAGGCTTTTTATCTCTCCAGCCAGATTCTCTCAACCCTTCGCCTCGCACCGCAGTGTGAGGAATAGATTCATACGTCCGTTACTCCTGGCGACACTGACCCTCAGATTCCTACCCACCCCTCATACCCTTTTCCTTCTTATATCTTCTTCTCCTTTCTTTCCCTCAAAAAACCTTCGACACAGCATCCTCAAAGATGACATAGGCCCCTAGGGAAATTGTTTTCCTCGGTGCCTCCTGTGTGGAGCTAATGTAAAAAAAAGTTTAGCAATGCATAATTTTATGATGCCAGAGCTCACTATTGTATATAGAAACCAATGAATGGTTCCCGGGGCGGCGATACCAATTACACGTTGAATGATTATCATTAAAATACAAAATACAAAAAAAGCGGTATGTAAATTTAATATTTTTGAAAAAAATTATACCATTCAACTTCAAGCAATTTTATTATACATTTACAAAAAATTCATAAGCAATATCATCAGATTCTGAGTTGTTATGTGCATGTAGGTACCTGCATAGATTCTATGTAGAGTTACCTGCACATACGTAAAAAAAAACATATGTAATATATTTAGGCTGGGTTTTTCAAAAAATTTATTTAAAAATCTTCAGTTTTTCAAGTTAATTTTAACGTTCTGTGAAAGTTCTGTTCAAATTCTATTCAAGTTCCGTAATTATTTCTATTTTGAAATAATAGTATAAATAAATAATAATAAATATTATAAGTTTTGAAGATAATTGAATAAATAAAAATCGCACATTACGTGAAAATGAACTTAATTTATTTAAAAATAACGTTCCTACCACCAGTGGTTATCCAGAAGCAACCTCCGTGTTCCTACATATTTCAAAAATTACCATCTTGGATGATTTTTTTCATTTCATATCATTAATTTTCGATTTAACATTTAAAGGAAAGAATCTCGTAAGCCGGTACCTACCTAGTACATACCGAGAAAAATAATGGTGGTGTAGGTACTTATGCGTTTTCTCAATAAATACTTAGCGAATTAGCAATAATTCAATAGAACGGTAGGTACCTACCGCGATTTTATGCATTTAAATCCATCACATTTTAAACGCCAGTACCTACCTCGAGTTTATATTAACTGGCTAGAAAATTATGCATTGTTGATGATAGATCGATTTCAGAAAATGTCAGAAATTTTTCAATATTTGATGCAATATAGTGTAACATTTTAAATGGGAAGCTACACATTTTTTTATTTTAAAAGTTTCTTAAACTTGTATACCTTCTATTTAATCAAAAACATTTCGTGCAAAATGTTTGTTTTCGCCGCAATTTAAGTTCCCGCAAAGGGCCTTTAAAATGTCATTTTTTCCAACATTTTTTTGAGATAGCCGTTTAATTGATTGGAATAAATTCCTAGTAAAATCAGTTTTGTATGGGAAATCTCTTTACTAAACGGTTCGACGTTTTTTAACGGGTGAACCTGTCGGCGGAAAATATAACTGAGGTCGAATTTCTTCGTCGGTGAGAGATCTAATTGTAGTTTTCGCCGTTTGGGAGCGCTGTTGACCCTGCGTCATCTTTTTTATATGAAATCTGGTCTGACCCGCAGAGATCGCCGTCCGTGCCCCCTTTCGGGCCAAATTGATCTCTGCGGTCGGTGAAACTCGAGGAGCGGAGGTCGATTATCGCCTGCGGGCCGAGGCGGGCGAGGGAAATCGAAAGGGCGTAAGCGTCTTTTTCGTTTTTAAGCGACAATACGCCGTGAGGTCTTGCGGATCGAGGGGAAAAAGTGTCGATTATCGGATCACCAAAACGCGTTTTTTTGGAACGGCCGTTTGTATGAAATCCCGGTCCACGCGCCTTGCTCGGCCAAATCGACCTCTGCGGTCGGTGAAACCGGACAGGCAGAGTGGTCGATTTTCGCCTGTATCCGGACGATTAAAAAAAAAAGTGAGTTTTCCTGACCTACCCCAAAACCAAACATTAATATATATACTAGCGGGGCCCGTTGCAAAAATGCAACTAACGGGTTAAAAAATTATGCGATTTGCGTGTGAACGTGGATGAAGCGAGGAGGAGTGTGTGTTAAATTAAATATATGAAGAAACCTGAAGTTACAGTGACCTTGCAACGCATGCCGTGTACCCGTTGTATATAATGTTATGTAGTGCAGCGCTTGCATTAAAATGTAATTTCCCAGGAATTTGAATAGAACCATTACAGTTAAGTTGACCATGAGGTTACAGTGACCTTGCAACGCATGCCGAGCAACCGTTGTATATCATTTTATATATTGCAGGCACTTGCTTTAAAATGTTATTTCCCGGGAATGGGGATGGAACCATTACAGTTAAGTTGACCCCGAGGTTACAGTGACCTTGCAACGCATGCCGGGAACCCGTTGTATATAATGTTATAATATAGTGCAGACGTTTGCAAGGCGCTTGCATTATAATGTAGTTTCCCGGAACTTGGAATGGAACCGTTACAGTTAAGTTGACCCCGAGGTTACAGTGATCTTGCAACGCATGCCGGGTAACCGTTGTATATAATGTTACGTAGAAATAAAAATCCCCTAAGATGACCTTTATTGGATAACCAACACTCATGCCGTAGGTCACCCTAAGTGGTTCGCTACGTTTGGTGATTTAGTAGGGGTGCCCGGATTTATGGGGTGAGGTTTGTCTAGGTCTTGGAGGCGGATGACCAGGACACACTGAACCCCAGATTCCTACCCACCCCTTAAACCATTTTCCTTCTCAGAACTCTCATCTCCTTCTTTGCCTTAAAAAACCCTCCATCCAGCATCTCCAAAGATGACATGACCGTGAGGGAAATTATTTTCCTCAGGGTCTCCTGTGTGGAGCTTTTTCCTCCCCCCCTCTCGCGCCTCATTAATTCATTCCCGGTACATTTAGTTTTCAAAAAGCGAGAAATGTGCACCTACTTCGGTCGCCCGGTTCATTATTGTATCCCGATTGATCATTATTGTATTCAGAAACCATCGCGGGAATGCACACATCAAATTCCAAAAGTCTCATCGCAATCGGATGAACCAACACCGCTGTCAAAGGTCACCTAAGTGGTTCGCTACGTTTGATGACTTAGCAGGGGTGCCCGGGTTCATGGGATGAGGTTTGTCTAGGTCTTGGTGGCGGATACGTTTGACCTACCACTGCATGGCGGGCTGGATTGGAGGAGACTGATTGAGGGAGGCTTTTTATCTCTCCAGCCAGATTCTCCCAACCCTTCGCCTCGCACCGCAGTGTGAGGAATAGATTCATACGTCCGTTACTCCTGGCCACACTGACCCCCAGATTCCTACCCACCCCTCATACCCTTTTCCTTATTATATCTTCTTCTCCTTTCTTTCCCTCAAAAAACCCTCCACACAGCATCCTCAAAGATGACATAGGCCCCTAGGGAAATTGTTTTCCTCGGTGCCTCCTGTGTGGAGCTAATGTAAAAAAAAAGTTTAGCAATGCATAATTTCATGATGCCAGAGCTCACTATTGTATATAGAAACCAATGAATGGTTCCCGGGGCGGCGATACCAATTCCACGTTGAATGATTATCATTAAAATACAAAATACAAAAAAAGCGGTATGTAAATTTAATATTTTTGAAAAAAATTATACCATTCCACTTCAAGCAATTTTATTATACATTTACAAAAAAATCATAAGCAATATCATCAGATTTTGAGTTGTTATGTGCATGTAGGTACCTGCACATACGTAAAAAAAACATATGAAATATATTTAGGCTGGGTTTTTCAAAAAATTTATTTAAAAATCTTCAATTTTTCAAGTTAATTTTAACGTTCTGTGAAAGTTCTGTTCAATTTCTATTCAAGTTCCGTAATTATTTCTGTTTTGAAATAATAGTTTAAATAAATAATAATAAATATTATAAGTTTTGAAGATAATTGAATAAATAAAAACCGCACATTACGTGAAAATGAACTTTACTAATTTAAAAATAACATTCATACCAACAGTGGTTATCCAGAAGCAACCTCCGTGTTCCTACATATTTCAAAAATTACCATCTTGGATGATTTTTTTCATTTCATATCATTAATTTTCGATTTAACATTTAAAGGAAAAAATCTCGTAAGATGGTACCTACCTAGTACATACCGAGAAAAATAATGTTGGTGTAGGTACCTACTTACGCGTTTTCTCAATAAATACTTAGCGAATTAGCAATAATTCAATAGAACGGTAGGTACCTACCGCGATTTTCTGCATTTAAATCATTCACATTTTTAACGCCAGTACCTACCTCGAGTTTATATTAACTGGCTGGAAAATTATGCATTGTTGATGATAGATCGATTTCAGAAAATGTCAGAAAAATTTCAATATTTGATGCAATATAGTGTAACATTTTAAATGGGAAGCTACACATGTTTTTATTTTAAAAGTTTCTTAAACTTGTATGCCTTCTATTTAATCAAAAACATTTCGTGCAAAATGTTTGTTTTCGCCGCAATCTAAGTTCCCGCAAAGGGCCTTTAAAATGTCAATTTTTCTCCGCTATTTTCGAAAACGCCGTTAAAAAAATTCGAATAAATCCCTAGAAAAATCAGTTTTGTATGGGAAATCTCTTTACTAAACGATTCGACGTTTTTTAACGGGTGAACCTGTCGGCGAGAAATATAACTGAGGTCGAATTTCTTCGTCGGTGAGAGATCTAATTGTAGTTTTCGCCGTTTGGGAGCGCTGTTGACCCTGCGTCATCTTTTTTATATGAAATCTGGTCTGACCCGCAGAGAACGCCGTCCGTGCCCCCTTTCGGGCCAAATTGATCTCTGCGGTCGGTGAAACTCGAGGAGCTGAGGTCGATTATCGCCTGCGGGTCGAGGCGGGCGACGGAAATCGAAAGGGCGTAACCGTCTTTTTCGTTTTTAAGCGACAATACGCCGTGAGGTCTTGCGGATCGAGGGGGAAAAGAGTCGATTATCGGATCACCAAAACGCGTTTTTTTGGAACGGCCGTTTGTATGAAATCCCGGTCCACAAGCCTTGCTCGGCCAAATCGACCTCTGCGGTCGGTGAAAGTCGACAGGCAGAGTGGTCGATTTTCGCCTGTACCCAGAGGGCTAAAAAAAAAGTGAGTTTTCCTGACCTACCCCAAAACCAAACATTAATATATATACTAGCGGGGCCCGTTGCAAAAATGCAACTAACGGGTTAAAAAATTATGCGATTTGCGTGTGAACGTGGATGAAGCGAGGAGGAGTGTGTGTTAAATTAAATATATGTAGAAACCTGAGGTTACAGTGACCTTGCAACGCGTGCCGGGTACCCGTTGTATATAATGTTATGTAGTGCAGCGCTTGCATTAAAATGTAATTTCCCAGGAATGGGAATGGAACCATAACAGTTAAGTTGACCCCGGGGTTACAGTGACCTTGCAACGCATGCCGAGTAACCGTTATATATCATGTTATATATTGCAGGCACTTGCTTTAAAATGTTATTTCCGGGGAATTGGGATGGAACAATTACAGTTAAGTTGACCCCGAGGTTACAGTGACCTTGCAACGCATGCCGGGTACCCGCTTTATATAATTTATTTATTTACGGACAAAAAGTCCATTAACAATATAAAATACGTCACTAACTTATATCTCCCTCTTATCCTTTCCCTTGTTTCCATAATTATTGGAAGGCTTTTGACCTCTCCAGCCAGATTCTCCCAACCCTTCGCCTTGCACCGCAGTGTGAGGAATAGATTCATACGTCCGTCACTCCTGGCCACACTGACCCCCAGATTCTTAAACACCCCTCATACCTTTTTCCTTCCCATATCTTCTTCTCCTTCTTTTCCCTTAAAAACCCTCCGCACAGCATCCTCAAAGATGACATAGGCTCCTAGGGAAATTGTTTTCCTAGGTGCCTCCTGTGTGGAGCTAATGTTAAAAAAAAAAATTTGCACTGTATAATTTTATGATGCCAGAGCTCACTATTGTATATAGAAACCAATGAATGGTTCCCGGGGTGGCGATACCAATTGCACGTTGAATGATTATCATAGAAATATATTTAATCTGGATTTTTAAAAAAATTTATTTAAAAATCTTCAATTTTTCAAGTTAATTTTAACGTTCTGTGAAAGTTCTGTTCAAATTCTATTCAAGTTCCGTAATTATTTCTGTTTTGAAATAATAGTATAAATAAATAATAATAAATATTATAAGTTTTGAAGATAATTGAATAAATAAAACTCGCACATTACGTGAAAATGAACATAACTAATTTAAAAATAACGTTCCCAACAGTGTTCAGAAGCAACCTCAGAATACCTTCATAAGTCGGTACCTACCTAGTGCATACCGAGAAAAATATTATTGGTGTAAGTACCTACGTGTTTTCTCAATAAATACTTAGCGAATTAGCAATAATTCAATAGAACGGTAGGTACCTACCGTGATTTTCTGCATTTAAATCATTCACATTTTAAACGCCAGTACCTACCTCGAGTTTATATTAACTGGCTGGAAAATTATGCATTGTTGATGATAGATCGATTTCAGAAAATGTCAGAAAAATTTCAATATTAGATGCAATATAGTGTAACATTTTAAATGGGAAGCAACACATGTTTTTATTTTAAAAGTTTCTTAAACTTGTATACCTTCTATTTAATCAAAAACATTTCGTGCAAAATGTTTGTTTTCGCCGCAATCTAAGTTCCCGCAAAGGGCCTTTAAAATGTCAATTTTTGTACGCTATTTTTGAGAACGCCGTTAAAAAAATTCGAATAAATCCCTAGAAAAATCAGTTTTGTATGGGAAATCTCTTTACTAAACGATTCGACGTTTTTTAACGGGTAAACCTGTCGGCGGAAAATATAACTGAGGTCGAATTTCTTCGTCGGTGAGAGATCTAATTGTAGTTTTCGCCGTTTGGGAGCGCTGTTGACCCTGCGTCATCTTTTTTATATGAAATCTGGTCTGACCCGCAGAGAACTCCGTCCGTGCCCCCTTTCGGGCCAAATTGATCTCTGCGATCGGCGAAACTCGAGGAGCGACGGTCGATTATCGCCTGCGGGCCGAGGGGGGCGAGGGAAATCGAAAGGGCGTAAGCGTCTTTTTCGTTTTTAAGCGACAATACGCCGTAAGGTCTTGCGGATCGAGGGGGAAAAGAGTCGATTATCGGATCACCAAAACGCGTTTTTTTGGAACGGCCGTTTGTATGAAATCCCGGTCCACAAGCCTTGCTAGGCCAAATCGACCTCTGCGGTCGGTGAAACTGGACAGGCAGAGTGGTCGATTTTCGCCTGTACCCGGAGGGCTAAAAAAAAAAGTGAGTTTTCCTGACCTACCCCAAAACCAAACATTAATATATATACTAGCTGGGCCCATTGCAAAAGCAATAAACGGGTTTAAACACTATGCGATTTGACGTGTGAACGTGGATGAAGCGAGGAGGAGTGTGTGTTAAATTAAATATAAATCGGTTAAATATCAAATTTTCATTGCAATCGGTTAATTGGTTTAGCAATGCGTAATTTCATGATACCAGAGCTCACTGTTGTGCACAAAAACCATTGCCGGCCTGCGCACATCAAATCCCCAAACGCAATCGGAAGAACGGTTTAGCAATGCATAATCTTATGATGCCCAAGCTCACTATTTTATACAGAAAGAATCGAAGGGATGCAGCAATCAAATCCCCAAAGTTTCATCGCAATCGGATGAACGGTTTAGCAATGCATAATTTCATGATGCCAGAGCTCACTATTTTATACAGAAAGAATTGAGGCGATGCGCACATGAAATCCCCAAAGTTTCATCGCGATCGAAGACAAAATAACACAGAACGTGAAAATAAATTTAAAAAAGTGTGCTTTAGACCACACGACTGAAGTAAAACTTCACTTACTTATGCCAGATACCCGTTATATATAATGTTAAATAGTGCAGGCGCTTGCATTATAATGCAGTTTCCCGGGACTTGGGACGGAAACATTACAGTTTTATTGACCCCGAGGTTAAAGTGGCCTTGCAACGCACGCCGGGTACCCGTTGTATATAATTTTATATAGTGCAGGCGCTTGCATTATAATGTAGTTTCCCGGGACTTGGGATGGAACCATTATAATTAAGTTGACCCCGAGGTTACAGTGACCTTGCAACGCATGCCGGGTACCCGTTGTATATAATGTTATATAGTGCAGGCGCTTGCATTATAATGTAGTTTCCGGGGACTTGGGATGGAACCATTACAGTTTAATTGACCCTGAGGTTAAAGTGCAGTTGCAACGCATGCCGGGTACCCGTAGTATATAATGTTACATAGTGCAGGCGCTTGCATTATAATGTAGTTTCCCAGGACTTCGGATGGAAACATTACAGTTTTATTGACCCCGAGGTTAAAGCGGCCTTGCAACGCATGCCGGGTACCCGTTGTATATAATTTTATAAAGTGCATAATTTTATAATGTTGTTTCCCGGGACTTGGTAGGGAACCATTACGGTTTAGTTGACCCCGAAGTTAAAGTGGCCTCGCAACGCATGCCGGGTACCCGCTGTATATAATTAATTTATTTACGCACAAATAGTCCATTAACAATAACAATCGGTTGCACGGTTTAGCAGTGCAAAATTTCATTATGCCGGAGCTCACTATTGTAGTTGTATTGTATTTCATTTTGCAAGTGTAAGTACTAAGTAGGTACTTTGTTGTAATATTTCACCAAAACGACGCCATTATGCTGTTGAGCATAAAATAATTTTCACTACAAATAAATTCATTCAATATCATGTTTTGATTTTTAAATGAAAAAAGTCCCTGCAAGTAAGTACCTACCTAGAACACGCGTAGTTATTTTTTTTATTTAACAATGTCCAAATAGAACACACTTAAAAATAAAAATAAAATAATTAATAAAAAAAAGTTGACAATTCTTTAAATTTTTCTAGTAAATTTTCAGTTCTATAAAGTTCCGTTCGAGTTCTGTAATTAGTTCAGTTTTGTGATGTAACTGGTCTGTAATGATAAAACAATAGAATTTGAGTAGAACCATCACAGAACGTGAAAATTAACTTAAAAAAAGTTCAATTATTCTGTATCATCGAAACAACCTTACCTTAGTATTTATTGCATTAAAACCTAATTCGTTGTGTAGGTACCCATTCAGGTAGGTACCTGCGCATTTCCTTAGATTCCGGCAATCTTAGCTTTTTTCATCATATTTGCAATACTACCGAAATAAGTAGGTACCTACCCCGAATGAAAAACGTGTTAATTTGAACTGGCCAGCAAATATTTAAACTTCCGATGGAATCTGTGAGCGCGTATTTTGATGATTTTTTTTTTCGGAAAATTTCGAGTTTTGTCAGCATCTCCTGACGTATTTTATATGAGAATCATATGTTTTATTGGTGTTAAAAGTTGCGGAATCTATCCGGCTATCGTATTTTCAAAAAACATCTAGCCCGGAATCGGTTTTTCGGCGGTAATGTCGTTTTCCGAAAAACAACGACCGAAACCGCCGAGAGTTCCGTTTTGTTAGGCTAAAAATTTGACATCTGAGATCCTGACCTATGTCAATAGTCCTATATAGCATTTTCCCTTGTGAAATTAGCGGGTTTTTTCGTCACTTTTTTTTTTCAAACGCCGTCTGTCGGCGGGAAATACAACCGAGCCGAATCGAGTGATTCGAGTAGAGCTTCTAGTTTTCGCCGCCGATTCGTATCGGAGAATAAATCCCTGTATATATTTTTTTTGTCGAAAAAAAAAGGATCCCAGCTTCTTGTCTGAATTTGCTTCGACCGAAAGTGAACCTTGAGGTTGGTGAAACGCAAAGGGCGTACTGGTCATTTTTGCGCCGACAAAAAAGTGAGTGAGTTTTCCCCAAAGTGAACAATACTATATATATATTACTCTGTGAACATTACATATGTGAACTCAAAATAATTTTATCGTAAGCAGTGTGGACGTATAACGAGTTTTAAGAATATGTGCAGATATTATCGTGATTCATTAGATGCGAAGTGTTTAAAACCCAGGATCGGTAGCGAACATTTTTTTTTTTTTTTTTTTTTTTTTTACAGTGAATACCGCACAAGAATCTTAACTGCTCCCGTCTGGAGCCAGTGAGACTATGGCATCCCCAATTGGGGTATGTTGTGAGGCTGAAGGCAGCGGGGAGGGGAAGGAGGTGGGGAAGAGGAAGGTTGGGAAGTACCTGGCTATTCAGATCTGGTCACTAAACACGGCTAAAGCCATTTTCAAGCAACGTTTCAATTCTGAATGGTGATCTTACACCAGGGCGATACTGATAGTATCTTCCACTCTGGAACATGCCGCAAATATACTATATATTATTTTAAATGAATTAATTGTGAAATAACACAAATTAATCAAATAAAATTTATTTGCGCATGCCGGGTTCGAACCCGCGACCTCCGGAATGTGAGTCAAGAGTCTTAGCCACTGGACTACGGAGGCATTTACCAGATGTGGTCATTTGTTCGGTTGTTGGGTGTCATAGCCGTACCCCTGCGCACCCCCCGCACCTTTACTGCAACCCCGCTGCTCGCTGTTACGCCCGCAGTCGCTGTATTTACGACTGTGGACCATATGACCCGTTCGGTGTGTGGGCCACCGAAGCGGCCTTCTAAGAAACGCACCAGAGAAGAAAACCAACTGATGACCTCTGCAATCTCTGCATCCCTAGCTGCCCCCGCTGCCTACCGCCCGCGCCTGCCCCCCGCCCCTAAGCACATGGACTAGGAAGTCATGGGACTGAGCCCGCGCCCTTTGGTTTCTACCTGTGCCGTACGTATGGAGTAATAAATGAAAAATTAAAAAACTTTATTAATTAACAGTTCACAGTGACAATTTATTATCACAGTGTATTACGAGTATATATACATTTTCGTTAGCGTTGATTACGTGTTATTTTTATGGTTTCTTTGCAATTGTTTTTATGAACTGCAGATTTATTAAATACATATATGTTTTGAGTATGTGTGAGTAAGATTAAGTTAGGTTAAGTTAGATTAAGTAGATTAAGTTAGATTAAGTTAGACTAAGGATGTTAAGTAGATTATTAAATACAGAAGGTAAATGTATTATTGGGGGGCAAGAATTCCAATAATCCATGCGCTTGATAGCTGCAAGACGAATTGATACCTAGCCTCCTACATAGTTAAGTAAATTAGAATACGTACGTATAAAAAGATATTTTATTTAATTTATTGGGGGGCTAGAATTCCAACAGTCCATGCGCTTGATAGCTGCAAGACGAGTGGTTATCTAGCCCCCTACATAGTTAAGTAAATTGAAATACGTACGTATAAAAAGATATTTTATTTAATTTATCGGGGGGCTAGAATTTCAATAATCCATGCGCTTGATAGCTGCAAGACGAGTTGTTATCTAGCCTCCTAAGTTAAGTAAATTCTAATGTAAAATCCTTGTTAATTTGTACAGCGCTCTTGAGGCGATTTTTCGCAAAAACAGCGCTATATAAGTTGTCCAAATTTATTATTATTATTATTATTCTGTGTGGAGTTAATGTAAAAAAAGGTACACTTTAATTGGTTCTGTACATTTTTGAGTCCCAACTTCTTATTGCATCCTCAATAATTGGGGTGTGTTGAGGCTGAATTTAGTAGGGGAGGGGAAAGAGGTTCTGTAATGGCACTTCTTAATTTATCCATATGCATACAGTATTATACTTCGCTTTCTGTCAATTAATTATACAATACGGCATTATAGGGTGGGGCGGTATATATACAAATCAAACACAAACAATTTACATATCACAAAAACTAATAATAAAAACAATTTAAAAAAAACCCTACTTATATTCGTCAGAAATTTTATTCAAACAATTTAAGGTAAGAAAATTAAATGCATTATACTTTCATCATGCAACATTACAAATTTATAAAGATAATATTCAAAATAAAGTTTCACCCTTTAAAAATAACAGAAATCTTAGACCAACATCAATTCTTCCTACTCCAAAATATAAATAAACAATAAGACAGTTAAATCATAAATATCTCGGAGTTTATTTTTTTAATTCACACTACCTGAAAAAATCGGATACATGAACAGCGATATAAAAAATTTAAAACTCGGCTTTTTTTAATTTTATTTTTTTTATTTTTTATTGAAAGAATAGATATACATATTAAAATCAACTAACAAGTCCTGCTAAGCCAATTGAATTGGCTTGTCAACAGGTGCTTATATTTTAGTTACATATAGATTTTTTACATTTAAAATTTACATCTTATATCTACAGATTCAACGTTTTTTTTTTAATACATGTCAATATCAATATATATTTTTTTTCCGATAACCAATTTTTCACCATATATTTAACCTTATTCATAGAATTACATTTCTTTATATTGTCAGGTAATAAATTTAATATCTTCGGTATGATGTATTCAAACGTTCTCTGTCCGTACTTATTGTTAAATTTCGGAACTATTAACCCGTCGTTGCGCGTGAATCTAGTGCTGTATTTATGTTCTAATTTCTCTTTATGCTGCGGGGTAAATATATGTTGAATTATAATTTTGTGCCATAGTATTGCTTTAACAGGTAAAATTTTGGCACTCTGAAACAGCAACGGTGTATCATGTCTCTGTTTGAAAATATTAGGGACGACTAATAGTTTTACAATTGCGTATTGTACAACTTGTGCTTGTTTCAGATTGGTTGTAGAAGTATTTCCCCATATTGTTAATCCATATCTTATAATAGATTCTGCCAGTGACATAATACACACTTAAAAATAATACCGAAAATTTGAACTGAATAAAAAAAAATTAAACCAACATAATTACACCTCCCATACACACAAGCCCTGCTTATTTATGGGGGTAAATCAAAAAGTATATAATGTAATTAATTATGTATAAAATTTATAGTGATTTATGTATCCTTTTGTGAATAATAAAAAAATAATAATAATAGAATGTTGTATTGGCTTCTAAATTATTCAGCTATCTATGTTTAGCTCTCCCAAAACTTCGTATTGCTGACTTATTATAATGCAGTCTTGCTACATTTCTTGTCCTGAAAGGCTGTACTAAAGGCTGTAATGAATCAAATTTAATTCAAACAATTGAACCTGTTACTATTTCTAAATGACGAAAGCATACATAATGATAATTTGTAACTACTTAAGCATCTAACTTCTTAAAAGTTCTGTAATCTATGCATTTTTTTGTATTCTGACAAATATCCGTCCCACACACTTTGTTTTCTGTGCCTATCAGGTTTTGTTTTTATTATACTATCCATTTATCACCTCGCCTGCGTCAACTGACTGATTAAAAAAGTATAATATATCGTAAATTCTGCAAGCGAAGCTTTTGTCTACCCTCAACACAGGATTTCCTAGCAAAACAGGCAAACTACAGCACCCGTATGATAATGTATTTTTTTTAAAGTTTAATAAATGACTAAAAACTTTCCACGCAAAACGATTTCACTGCTCTAAGTTGCGAACTAAAACAGATTTTCAATACTTATCTGAACTAACCAAGAGTTCCCCCAAATATGTTCTTAAATCTCTTTATTTTAAAAGTTTATCTTGAATATTTATCTTTAAAAGATTAGAGAAGAATTGAAGCGTTTTTTATTGAATTTGAATAACATATTCCTTATGTATAAAATACATGATAAAACACTAAAACATTACACACATATGATATATTATAGAGGTATGTATCCTTATCCGGATATCCCTATAGTGACCCTATCCGGGCAGCGTATTTACAATCCCTAACGCGTTTGAGTCGCTTTAAATTTTCAATATCAAAATTTAAATATTTAGAAATAAAATTATTAATTTCTAATATACACATTGGAAAGATTATTTTATCTAGATTTTAGAACATTTTTTTGTTTTTGCAAAGTGATAAAAATTATCAATATAGAGGTGTATTTACAATATATGGGAATAATATTAAAATTTTAATATTTAGAAATAAAATTATTAATTTCCAATATACACATCAGAAAGATTATTTTATCTAGATTTTAGAACATTTTTTGTTTTTGCAATGTGATAAAAAATAACCAATATAGAGGTATATTTAAAATGTAAATTATCGTTACCGCGACTGAATCGGTATAGGTTTTGTAAATACGCATCCGGGCACTTTAGCTCTCGGCAAGGCGTAGTTCTTGGGTTCGAGTCCTGGATGTGACTGTGTCTTTTTCTGATTTTTCTGTTTTCAGATTTTCGATTTAGTTTCGCCATTATTGCCTTCATTTAATTAAAAAAAGTAAGCAAAAAATATACTGAATATTATATTTTAATTTAGAAAGCTTTTACTGTAATAATGCTAATTCTCCATCAGTAAAATTGCTCTTAATTTCATCGCGGATTTCAAGTTTATAACACAGGATAAAGTTTCTAATTGCGTTAGTGTAATAATTATCATTTTGTCGCAAATTCTGTGTTTTCCTCTGTCAATTATTAGTTTACTAATTAGATCAATATTATTGAATCTCAGTGAGATTCGACTAGGGAAGTTATAGATAAATAGGGTAGTAGATACTGTACCGACTCAACCCTCGTCAAAACTTTGCCAGCTTTCGTATAGCCGAACTAAGTTGAAACTTTCACTGTGTAATGTTCTTTTTATGGAGACATTATTTCAAAAGCTTTTGCCGCAAAAATAAAAGCTAAGTAATGTCATTTATTTTTTATTTTTATAATGCACGCTGGTCGATGGCAGACGAAATCAATAACAGACAATGATCAGGCTAGGTATGCTAACATATTTTTTTTTGTAAAACAGTAAAGATTGTCGAGCTTTCGCAGGTTCGTGTCTTTATGATCTTCATGGTGTCTAATATTATAATGAGGTCGTCTCCTGTTTTTTTTTCTCTTAATTTTGTTGATATTGTATTTTATTTAAAGAGTTAGTAATGACAGTATTAATTTTTTCATATCTTCAAATAATTTCCCTAAAGCTCACTTTTGTAAAATACCGAATAGTACCGAAAATATAGAGCCGTCAAAATGTTGATGTTTGCGCTCGGCCTAATTGCGTGTCACGTCACGGGGTATGCTCGTCGGTACTGCAGCACTGCCTTTCGAATTGTGAATAATTGTACTGCGTACGACTTCAGGGGTTACTGTACATTTTACCAATGTTCACTTTAAAAGCTTTTTAACTTCAATGTTCTCTTACCACAATGTTCTCTTAACTCTGTGTTCATAATTCAATGTTCACTTTAAAAGCTCTTCAATGCTCTCCTTCATCAACGTTCTCATAACTTAATGTACATTTTAAAAGCTCATCACTTCAATGATCTCTTACCTTAGTGTTCTCATAACTCATAGTTCATAACTCAATGTTCGCTTTATAAACTCATAACTTCCTTGAGTTTTTAAAGATTCTTCCTTGAGACAATGTAAAGTGAACATTGATAAAATGTGTACAATAGTATCACTCGAAGTCACACGCAGTAAAATTATTCATTGTCTGCGTCTACAATTATTCTGCGTCTTTTATATCGAATTTATTTTATATCTTCAGTACTATTCGGTATTTTCCAATAATTCAAAAAGTTTTCCGTGCTCTAATTAATGTGCCACATTTGTAAAAAACTTCAAATTCGTTGGAGGAAGCGACCTCATTATGAATTTTTAAAAATATACTTCCTGGCCGTATATTTTTGTAAACCAATTTCTAAATGTTCACTGAAAAATCTAGACTGGTTTTGCGTATTATTATATAATGAACAGACAGCATTATGTTGATGTGTCCATATCTGTTTAACCGTAAATTGAGTATTTTAAAATTATAATAAGTTAATCCTATCTTCTGTCCAAAAATGACTCCAATATAGCTTTAAATTGGTTTATGTTAGTAGCATCGATGAAATGTTGTGGAAGTTTGTTCCATGCACCCACCGCTCCATAAGCAAGGCAGTGTTTCCTAGGATTAGATGCAAAAGGTGTTTTGTAATTTTTGTGAGTGTACATATATTCAACGTTAATAAATTATAGGTTCTGTTATATTATTACTGCAATCAAGGGCGGATCCAGGATTTTTTTCTGGGGGGGGCACAAGGGGCGGACGGGCAAAAAAATGTTTGATAGATACTGTTTTCTGTACTGTGATGGAATCTCCACAGTACAAAAAATATACTTTCTGGGGGGGGGCACGTGCCCCCGTGCCCCCCCCCTAAATCCGCCTCTGATTGCAATACTAGTTTTACACTCCAGATATATTTCGACAAGCGGTCGCACACATAAAGTAACACATTAAAATAGTTTCCACAAATCAATAATTTATTCACCCAATAGATTTCAACACTCTTTTGTACTTTTTTCTACATTAACCATTTGATAAATATTATACCATTTTGTCTTTTAAAAAAATAGTTAAATGAATATTTAAAATCTCAATAAGGGGTCGTCCATTAATCACGTGAGGCTCGAAAGGGGAGGGGGGGTTCGGAAAAAATCACGAAATATCACCAGAGGGGGGGGGGTATAATGAGATATCACGTGTATTTATTTTTCGTGATTATATTCTGAAAATTTCAAAATACTTTGTACTACAAAAATACACGTGATTTGGGGGGGGGGGGGGGGGGGGGGGGGGTTAGTCTAAAACCTCACCACATATCACCACGGAGGGTGGGGGGTTAAAAAGGTGCTAAAAACATCACGTGATTAATGGACGCCCCTCTCAGAAACTGGGCGTACTGTATAGTCAGATGAGAACGGGTCGTTTCTATGACTCCTTCTTGAATTCAACAGCTCGGCTGTGGAACGATTTGCCGGCCTCTGTGTTTCCTCCCTCCTACAACATGTCTCTCTTCAAGACCCATGTTCACTCCATCCTTTCCTCAAAAAGACCTTCCACACAGCATCTTCAAAGATGACATAGGCCTTGAGGGAAATTATTTTCCTCGGGGCCTCCTGTGTGGAGTTAATGTAAAAAGAAATGATAGAAGTAAAAATATTTTCGTCAAACTGAACAAAACAGACTAAAAAAACTCAGGAAGCAAGAAAATACCTTTTGAAAGTTTTTCACCTTTAATGAAATAAATTGTAAGCTTTGGTAAGAATCAAAGTTTCATATTATTTTTTTTTTTTTTACAGTGAATACCGCACAAGAATCTCAACTGCTCCCATCTGGAGCCAGTGAGAATATGGCATCCCCAATTGGGGTATGTTGTGAGGCTGAAGGTAGTAGGGAGGGGAAGGAGGTGGGGAAGAGGAAGGTTGGGAAGTACCTGGCTATTCAGATCTGGTCACTAAACACGGCTAAAGCCATTTTCAAGCAACGTTTCAATTCTGAATGGTGGTCTTACACCAGGGCGATACTAATGGTATCTTCCACTCTGGAACATGCCGCAAATATACTATATATTATTTTAAATGAATTAATTGTGAAATAACACAAATTAATCGAATAAAATTTATTTGCGCATGCCGGGTTCGAACCCGCGACCTCCGGAATGTGAGTCAAGAGTCTTAGCCACTGGACTACGGAGGTCGTCATGTGCAAAGTTTCAATTTAAATGTAAATATGTAATCATATTATCAGGTTAATAATAATTGCTTACCCTTTTGAGACACCCCTTAATATGATATTGTCAATGGTTCAGGCTTCCTGGCTGATATTGTGTTCCGGTGTAATGTACCGGAAACGTTAATTAATGCCCCGTGTTTCTGAAGAGTTTATAATTCGAGCCTCGAGGCATCGTACACACAGTAGGCTCTCGATTCACGGGAAATATTTCCCGGTTATAACGGAAATGACTTCATACAATAATTGAGTTTTTAAATAAAATAATAATATAAGGGATTATTTAATAATAATATAAGGGATTTGGGAACGTGCATTAAGCTTTAGTATATATTTTGTTAGTTGATGCATTTTCAAAATAAAAATTTTCTCTGACATTATAAGATTTGAAAGTAGGTACTTAAATAACTACCTACGTATACAGTAAGGAAAATACAATTTTCCCAAAGGAACGTCACTACCTCAATGTCAATTCTTTTTTCAAACTTTCTTCAGGCAGGTAGGTACCATAATAATATTTATTAAAATAGTAAAACGGTAGAACCAAACACGACCACCACCTTGTACTGGAAACGGAACATAAAACCAAATTTATAAATGGTCGAGTTAAGGCGCCGCAAACCGGGCTCAAAAAGAAGATGGAGAGATATGAAATTACGAATGTTAGAGGAGGGCGCTAGTATAAGCGACCAAATTGATGATGATGCGAAAATTGTGAAATTGTTTAATAAAACACGACTCGTTTAAAATAGAGCAAAAATCTCGCGGGGGTTGACTTAAACGTAAGTTTTCAACTTATGTATAAATAATACTTGCGTTGTTTTTCAAGAGTTTGCTTCTGTGAAAATGCATATGTGAATAATGCAGACACATTAATCTAGGGATACTTATATTTGTATTTTAATTTATTATATACTACCCACAAAAATGTTATATAAATATCCTGTTTGTGTCTCAAATAAATAAATAAATAAATAAACAGCATTTAAAGAAACACTGTCAATTTTTTCATACGTATAATTTGTAAAATAACTTAAACAAACATGTTTATAATAATTTTTGGGGCATACTTTGCGATTTTTTTCTATCGAGGGAATTTTATATAATTTGCGTTTCGGCGCGGGGAATGTATAGATATTATTTTCAAGAAAAACATATAGTTTTTTAAGAGCTTTAAAACTTAACGTGTTTAAGGGAGATGTGCGACATAAAGCAGGAT
The DNA here is from genome assembly GCA_917880885.1 of Limnephilus marmoratus. Taxonomy (NCBI): domain Eukaryota; kingdom Metazoa; phylum Arthropoda; class Insecta; order Trichoptera; family Limnephilidae; genus Limnephilus; species Limnephilus marmoratus. The sequence goes on from OU862921.1 coordinate 40,615,522, forward strand.
TTCGCTACGCTCAGTCATTTGTACCTATATCATATTTTACATATTTCGATTCCGGCAAATCCTTCTAACTTAGTTCGATTTTATTTTTCAATCTTTCCATATAAACGGTATGTATAAATTCATTCAATGAACCTATCCTCTTTAAAATGATTTGCCTGTATCAAATTCTGTATTTTGAGATCAGGAGCTCAAAGTCTGACGATAATAATTACGTGCGAAACCAGAGGAAACAAAATTGTTTCACCCCGTGTCCTATTCCGCCCATGCCTATGCCCGTACGCTTAGCTGCCAATTTGTAATTCAATTAACAGCAAATTGAACGGAATTACTGATTCAAAGGCATAATTATCGCGGAACACAACAACAGTTTTAATCAAGTCCTGGCTTCGCCGGCCCACTCTGTGATGTTAATGTGCACTATGTCCAAAGCAATCGTTAACACCTGTTTTAATGTTAAAATCAAACATGTCTCGCCATTCTTAGATATTTTTAAGCCGTGTTCAAATATTAGGGATCATTGATTTTGATTTTGTCAAAAATTAAGTATATTTGAGTGTTACTATTGACTGCTACATGAAATAGTACACATTGTACAAATTACTAATGTTTGTAAACGTCTACGGTCTATTGTGGGTAGAATTTATAAAATAAAATATTTCGTGCCTATAAGTACTTTAAAATTAATCTACCTATCTCTGGCTGAATCCACAATCCGTTATGGAATCACTTCTTGGGGACATTCTTGTAAAACTAATATAAGTTATATCCAAACATTACGAAACTCCCTTACAAAATTGTTAATCCATAAATATACCCATGCACACTAAAGCAATACTAAATTAATATACAAGTCTCTTAATGTTTTACCTGTCAGAGGATTATTGTTTTACAATATTGCAAGTCAGTATCTTATATTGTCTGATTCCTTGTATAGGGAAAGTTTTCCATAAACAAAAGAATTGCTGGATACTAGCAATAAGGATAATTTCGGGATATAAGAAAGGTGTTTATGGAGTAATTTACCATTCTCCAAATGCAAGTACCAAAGACTTTCTATCATTTATAGAGAACTGGTGCAACCTAAATCTCCAAGAAGAAGAAGATAATATCTTAACTGGTGACTTCAATATAAATTTCAAAAACTTTAAGGATACATATACTAAAAGACTAAAACAAATTATTCAAACTTTGGGAATGAAACAACTTGTTAAAAGTGAGACACGAATAACAGATAAATCCAGTACGTTAATTGACCTTGTCATATCAAATAGATTGGATTTGAACGTAAAAGTTCTTGATGAACCAAAAATAACCGATCATAACCTTATCCACATTACAGATAACATAAAAAGAAATAAGACGAAAACCAGCAAAATAATAAAATACAGAAACTATAAAAAATATAGCAGCGAAAGATTAATTGAACTTCTGGGTGATATGGATGAACTTCATCAAATGGAATACAATGAAAAGTCTAAATCATTAATAAATAATCTACCAAAAGTAATTGATAAGTTAACACCAATCAAAACTACTAAAATAAGAGGAACAAATAAATGGTATAATATAGAACTACAAACAATACAAAATGAAAGAGATAGATTGTACAAAATTGCGAAAATCTCAAGAAACTCTCAAGACTGGAAAGCATTCAAAAATATGAGAAATAAATACACAAAACAATTGAAAACTTGTAAGAACGATTACTTCAAAAACAAAATTATCTCTGAAAAAGGAGACACTAAAAAAATGTGGAAAACTATAAAAGGATTACTACAAACCGAAGATAAAGAGATGAAATACGACATTGAATTCCCACATAAGATACAGGGTACCATACAGAACTGCTTCAACAAATATTTCGTAAATAGCATAATAGAATTGCATCAGAGTATACCAATACTGAAGAAAGACATCTACGCGAGAAATGATCGGCTAAACCGAGAAAAACTTGTGTTTAAAGAGATTGATGAAACATATCTTTTACAGATTCTTAACAGCACCAAATCAAAAGCGAGTCCAGATGGAATAAGTTTTACAGTTTTGAAAGATGCAATGCCAGTGATAGGACCTCATCTACTGGATATAATAAATGAATCATTAAGAAGTGGAAAATTTCCAAACACATGGAGAACATCTACTGTGATCCCGATTCCGAAAGTTGTTAATACCAGAAAATGTGAAGAATTTAGACCAATAAATATGTTACCAAAATACGAACAGGTACTAGAAATTGTAATAAAAAAACAACTCGTTGAGTATTTGGAAAAACATAACATATTATGTGAGGAGCAATCAGGATTCCGGAACAACAACTCTTGCGAAGCGGCGATAAACATAGTGATTGATACATGGAAGAAAGAAACAGACAAAAAAAAAAAACCATTGCAGTATTCTTAGATTTCAAAAGAGCATTTGAAACGATAGAAAGGAAAATACTATTGGAAAAACTAGAAGACATAGGTCTTTCTGACGTAGCTCTGAATCTATTCAAAGAATATCTCCAGGAAAGAAAACAGGTAACGAAAGTTGAAAGCTCAGAATCAGAACCGATAGAAAACAACCTTGGTGTTCCGCAAGGGTCGGTATTAGGTCCAATTCTATTTATAATTTACATAAATGATATTATCAAAACTATTAAACATTGCAAAATTAGACTATTTGCAGACGATACCTTAATCTATATTTCGTGTGAAGATTACATAGAAGCAATTAACAAAATAAAAGAAGACCTACAAAATATAGCAAAATGGCTGAAATTAAACAAGTTGAAACTGAACGTAAACAAAACAAAATATATGGAAATAGGCAATAAAACATGTAACACAGGGTTAAATTTGACAATCAATGGTGAAAAAATTGGAAAAGTAAATGAAATCAAATACCTGGGTGTAATACTCGACTCAAAACTGACTTTCACAGCAAACTTTGAATATGTGCTAAAAAAGGTATCGAAAAAGGTAAATTTTCTTAGAAGACTAAGACGTAAATTAAATAGAAACACTACGGAGCTCATTTATAAAACTATCGTTGCTCCACATTTGGACTACTGCTCTACAATGTTATATTTGGCCAATGAAGGAAGTTTGAACAAACTAGAAGTTATACAAAACAAAGCTATGAGATGTATACTGGGAAAAGGCAAATACGCAAGGATTGATCAAATGAGAGAGGAGCTAAATTGGATTCCAATAAAAAAGAGACTACTATTTAACGTGTTAATTTTTGTGCATAAAATTATGAAAAACCAAATGCCAAAATATTTTAAGGATGAAATTGTTTTTAATAGAGACATTCATAATTACGAAACAAGAAATGTAAACAGAGTTCGATTGCCACAAATGAAGAAATCAAAATCACAGAACAGCCTAATGTACAGAGGACTAAAGATGTATGATGAAATGCCTGAAAGTATGAAGAATGAAGAAAGAATGAACGTATTTAAAAAGAAATGTTATGCTTACTGTAAAAATATTTAAATTTATCAAATGAAATGTTACATTGTGCTTATTAGTTTATATGCATGTAGTATAAACTAACTCAATAATTAATAAAAAAAAAATAAAAAAATAATACAAGATTCACTCAAAATGAAGGATTGGTGGTTCCTAAATATACCAATAAATACGGTGAAAGAACCCTAAACTATATTGTACCCCGAATATTTAATAAACTACCAATGACAATTAAAAATATAAACGTTTTTACAGCTAAAGTCAAATACGATCTAAGGAAATGGCTATTAGATGCTGATGATTTATATGATGCCCTACCAAAGACCTTGTTTTCCTAATTGGAATTCACATTCACAATTTGTATTACCTTATGTACCTATATTAAACTATAGAAGTACTTGTTGAGTATATTCATTTGTTCATAATAAATTCATTTGTACTCGTGTATTATATAAGGCTTATGCTACTTTTTACATATTTATATTCATACTTTTCTGTAATTTAACTAACTTATCTTTTTTGTTAAACTTATCATCAACATTATACATACCTAGACACTAATTACTATTGTACCATGTTATTGCAAAAGTTGTCATTTTGCTGACAAACTACATAAGTAGTTTAGCCGGTTTAAATGTTAACAAAAAAAAAATTTAATTATGCTGAAAAAAAATCTCCCCAGTCATTATTTGGGAAAAACTTACTTATCGGGAATAACTCTCTTGTTAGTCAAATTTAAACATTTCAGTAATTGAGGAAACTTTGAAAGAGTACGACCGCATCAAATCACCTCAAATCGCCGTGTTTAAGTGGGTAACCATATGTATTATAGTTAAGTCTTCGATTTAGGTACCTACACTGTACCGATAGGAGCTTTTAACGATCTTCTTAAACCCAAAATATTTTAAAAGCAGCTACTTCTTTTACGGGTTTCGTATAAAAGGAAAGCTTTTCCTTACCTGAATTATTACTTGCTTAGTTAAAAAGTTATCTTACTCCATAAAGTGCAATTGAAAAACTTCTGCCATCTCATTGAATATTTTAAACAAAATTATAGCCCCTCCCGCCTCGTCTACCGCCCGGTTGGTACAGACGTAAAGGCGCTGTATACTTGTACAGAGGGTCTAGAAACTGGTTCCATGACAACACAGAATCATGCAACTTCAAAACCCCTTTGAAAAGTCACATTTGAATAGTCACATTTGAATGTATTAAAACTTTTTTTTTGTATTTAAACAATATCCATCATCAGAGCGAATGTGATGGACTACCTCCTTCTTTAGCCAATGTTTCGGACAGCGTTAGTGTCCATCGTCAGGGCAGATATGATGGACTACCTCCTTCTTTAGCCAATGTTTCGGACAGCTTTGCAGTGTCCATCATCAGGGCAGATATGATGGACCATCTCCTTCCTTAGCCAATGTTTCGGACAGCATTACAGTATCCATTATCAGTGCAGATGTGATGAACTACCTCCTTCTTTAGCCAATGTTTCGGACAGCGTTACAGTGTCCATCATCAGGGAAGATGTGATGGACTATCTCCTTCTTTAGCCAATGTTTCGGACAGCGTTACAGTGTCCATCATCAGGGAAGATGTGATGGACTATCTCCTTCTTTAGCCAATGTTTCGGACAGCGTTACATTGTCCATGTCCATGTGATGGACTATCTCCTTCTTTAGCCAATGTTTCGGACAGCGTTACAGTGTCCATCATCAGGGAAGATGTGATGGACTATCTCCTTCTTTAGCCAATGTTTCGGACAGCGTTACAGTGTCCATCATCAGGGAAGATGTGATGGACTATCTCCTTCTTTAGCCAATGTTTCGGACAGCGTTACATTGTCCATCATCAGGGAAGATGTGATGGACTATCTCCTTCTTTAGCCAATGTTTCGGACAGCGTTAGTGTCCACCGTCAGGGCAGATGTGATGGACTACCTCCTTCTTTAGCCAATGTTTCGGACAGCGTTACAGTGTCCGTCATCAGGGCAGATGTGATGGACTATCTCCTTCTTTATCCAATGTTTCGGACAGCGTTACAGTGTTCATCACACTTGCAACGCTATCCGAAACGTTGGCTAAAGAATGAGGTAGTGCAACACTGCATGACACCCCAAAAATAAATAACGAAAATACTTTTGGCCGTAAAAATCTAAAATCATATATATTGAAACTTGATCCGAAATCAATGTTGCCACGGTAATAAATTTTTTTTACTTCCATTTTATTAAATTTCTAAATTTTCTCTACGCACTGTACCTACTTGTACGTAAAATGCTATAAAGTCCGTGTTATTGCGAATTCCGATGTTTCCGTTAAATTCGAACCAGAACTCTTTCCGAACTTTATATTTCCGCATAAAATAAACGCTCCACTTGATTGCAGGAATTTATTCTGCATGCGAAAATTTTCATCAGCCCCATGAGGAATGCTATAACCCGCTGATTGGGAGCTGTTAGTCGTGTTTTATTTATCGTTTTTTAAAAGCTCGGACGAGCCCGTCAATTTAAAAACCGGAAGCTCCTGCATGTTATGAATTTTGTATTTTTTTAAATTTATTTTTTCACTGAATAAATTTAAGTGGTGTAATGTAAAAAGTCATTCAAAAATGTACGGTTTCGTGATAATCGCCAAAAATTGTGATTTAATCTAAAAGTTTGTTATCGTTTTGGTGCTTTCCGTGACGACTCGTTGAAAGAGAAAACTAAATGCAGGTAACTTCATTATGCGAGGACTGAACGCCCCGCCGTTGGCGCTAATAAATAACTGTCCAAAGAAGCAAATCTAGCAGTCCACCATCGAGTGATAGTACCTACCCTGTATGGCATGTGAAGCCTGGAACTGGCTGAGGAAGGATGAAGATGAGATCCTTGAGGCGTGTTTGTGGTAAAATCAAGTATAATCGTGTGAGAAATGTGAAGATCCGAAAAGATTGCAAGACTGATTTAAGCGTAATAAGTAAGATTAAGAAAAGGATGCTTCGATGGTTTGGTATGTAGAGTGAACGATTGAAGAAAGGAGTGTAAAGACAATACATGATGCAAATGTTGGGGACGCCTGAGGAAGACATGGCACGATCAAGTGAATCAGATACTTGAGTCGGGCCATGTCAAGAATCAGAATAATAGAAGAGTATCGATGAGACGATGTATGAATGTGGCAAGGAATGCTTGCCAAGACCGAGCTGTTTGGCGGTCCGTTAGTATCTCTTTGTATCTTGTTACTTTTACCACAGCAAAAATAATTCATTATAAAGCTCAGACCAGGTCTACTATTAGTGGTCTAGGAGTAAAGTTCCTTACCATGAATCCGGAGATCACGGCTTCAATCCCAGCGAGTGCTAGTTTAATTTACTTAAATAAGTAAAACAATGTTTTTTTGATACAGCCACTATAATTTTTATTTACGCCGACCGGTTTCAGAACGACCGTTCGTTCCCCAGGGCAAAAAATAATATAACATTACAAAACAGTGGGTGAGTACAATATATTACTAAATGTTTTGGTGGCGATGGGTCATGTCTAGGGATTAGTGAAGAGCGGGGGGGAGGAGAAAGTGAAAGGAAACAATATGTCTAAGATGGGACTACAGGATAATATTTTGTGTTTATTGATAATGGATTCGTTATTATTAAGGGATTTTTATTTTATTTCTAAGGTTTCTAAGTTATCTAAGCGTTTTTGTTTATTGTTAATTTGAAGAATATGCGTGTGATGTGGAGGTATTTAATAACAACTATTGATTTAACGCGATATATTTACAATGGAACTTTTGCGTTACAATACTTTGCACAGATTTAATATTTATCTTGGTAGAGGAAAATTAGGCAGAGAGAACGAACGCTGAAACCGGAATGAATGTGCCTTGTCATCAAAGAACATTTAGCAAAGCCGTAGTCTCACCGGCTACGACGGCGAAGGTTGGAGCATTTGAGAATCTCGTGGGGTATTCTCGCATTTGAGTTATCTAGTTTTTAGTGAGAAAATTTACAAGTTTCCTGTTACCTCCCTGATAGTTTGTAAATTTTGATGGTTAATAGTGTAAAAAAATGTAATGTGTTAACACTGTTTTATCCCTTACTTTTTCAATGCTGAAACCTACATTTATCTAAAATTACAAATCATGACGTTAAAAAAATGAATAAGCCGTCTGTATAGCCCAATTTGCTTACAACTACCCCCAACAGATGGCACCCCTCCCTCACTCACTTATTCACAATCCGAATGATTCAATTTAATAATATTTTGGCAACTATTGAATTTTTTTTCATCATTATATACTCGTCAATCTGCCTTTGTGCAAAATTTGTAACGTTTGTGTTCATTCGTTGTGAATTTTGTGTATAATTGAATCATCATTTGTATTGCCTTCGTTTGTTATGCCGATCAAACCTGCTAAACCAATGTATGCGGTGATTTTAAAGGTAAACTGCCTCTGTCAACATAAATTATGAAAAATAACCTAAATATTAACGCTGCCAAATTAATTGAATTTATTCACTCATGCTAATAAATTATTTAGAAATAGAACTAAGGAACATAAAATGATTTTTTTTTGTTTCAATGCCAATAAATGGGTGTTTGTTGAAACATTATTTTGGCGATTTCATTAAAAAAACACATTAACATAAGTAGGTACTGTTTGATTTTCGATCACCGTTCGCATCGATTACCGTTTGCATCACACTTTTCACAACAATTACCACTTTTCGTAACGCATTCACCAGCTTACGTACTTAAAGAAATTTTATTTCAATAAACGTAATAAAAATTGAATAAATCTACGTTGAAAAGTGAAGCATTGCTTAATATAGAGTGCACCATTTCGAACAGAGACGAGATACTAACGCAAGTCCCGCCTAAGTGAAATGAGACACGTTTGGAAGTGCTAACAGAATCCGAACACGCCAGTAATGCAAGCAGATTGGAGCGCAATTGTCAGTAATGCTGATGAGATCCCGGTGTGAATTGTGTCCCAGAATGAATGGCTTCTCTGTGAGAATTCGCACCGAGGCGATGTGACAGGCGTTCGTTACAAAAGGGGACAGCTTTCAATCTTAATATAACACGATCCGAGTGCTTCTGATGTAGAATGGAATGGCTATTACGCCTGATTTTCAAAAGGTTATATTATATCTCTCATGATAAGTATAGAGAATGATGGTTATGTGTGGCATCTTCTATGGAATTAAGCTTGTACTGTATGTTATTTAAATCATTACAAAATTAGTAGTACTGTGTACGAGAGTCCTCGGGTTTCCATTTATCTGTAATTTTTAATAAATCAAAATAAAAAAATTCTCTCAAATCATAAGATTTCTAAGTAGGTACTTGGATTCCCAAAGTAATAATTATAAACCATGTAACTTATGGTAAAAAAAATCATTTAAGAAATTATGCAAAAGATAATTCTTTTTTCAAACATTCCTTTAGCATTATTATTTGTTATTGTGTTTAATTTAAATCAATAACACCATTCATTTTTTTTAAATTTACTATTAATCAAATATTGTTAAATGAGTTCTGCAAGAATTTTAGTTTTTTTTTTTTTACAGTGAATACCGTACAAGAATCTCAACTGCTCCCGTCTGGAGCCAGTGAGACTATGGCATCCCCAATCGGGGTATGTTGTGAGGCTGAAGGTAGCGGGGAGGGGAAGGAGGTGGGGAAGAGGAAGGTTGGGAAGTACCTGGCTATTCAGATCTGGTCACTAAACACGGCTAAAGCCATTTTCAAGCAACGTTTCAATTTTGAATGGTGGTCTTACACCAGGGCGATACTGATAGTATCTTCCACTCTGGAACATGCCGCAAATATACTATATATTATTTTAAATGAATTAATTGTGAAAAACCACAAATTAATCAAATAAAATTTATTTGCGCATGCCGGGTTCGAACCCGCGACCTCCGGAATGTGAGTCAAGAGTCTTAGCCACTGGACTACGGAGGTCGTCTTTATTATTATCGGTTTCTTTTATTATTATCGCGACATCCATTTTTTTTAAATTCTTTAAGACAGATGTACCAAAATCTAAGAAGAATGTACAAATAAACACGACGATTGCACATATATGAAGACATAATTTTTATTGAACCGGCCGGCATAGTCCAGCGGTAAGGCTCTTGATTAGCACTCCAAAGGTCCCGGGATCGAATCCCGGCGTGGCAAATAAATTTTATTTGATTAATTTGTGTTATTTCAAAATTTATTAATTTAAAAAATAATACATAGTATATTTGCGGCACGTTCCAGAGTGGAAGATACTCTCAGTATCGCCCTGGTGTAAGACCACCATTCAGAATTGAAACGTTGCTTGAAATGGCTTTAGCCGTGTTTGGTGACCAGATCTGAATAGCCAGGTACTTCCCCACCTTCCTCTGCCCTATCTCCTTCTCCTCCCCACTACCTTCAGCCTCACAACATACCCCAATTGGAGATGCCATAGTCCCACTGGCTCCAGACGGGAGGAGTTGGGACTCTTGTGCGGTATTCATGAAAAAAAAAATTAAAAATTTCACCATCTTGAAACGGTAAATGAACGTTCAAACGAATTTACAGACAGATTAAATGCAGAAACGGTTGAGTTAAAACAGGACTTTGCTAGGCTCAGACTATGAGCTTATTATAACTTCATTGCATCGTTATCTACGAGACTGTTATTAGTGCAGTTCCTAATATTTTCTGAGGAAAGAAAGCTGTGAACCTGGTCCTCGAAGAGACCTAAATTTTTGTAGGGAGGAAACACAGGATAAATAATCAATTGACTGCCGAGCTGTTGAACACAAAACGAGTTTTTCTTTTTTCTTTATTTGTGTAAATTTTTATTTTATATAATTGTAAAAATGTAACTATTAACTCACTATAATAAGATATTTAATGTAAAGAACCCGTTGAACAGACTGCTAAAAAGTGGTGTATCGGGATTTTTTATCTTATATTTATAAAGTGTGTAAAATAAATAAAAGTCTTGGTATGAAATAATGCTTAGTACCTATATCATTTTTATTTACTGGTTGCATAATGCCACTCTACTGCAAATGGCGATGTGACATAAAAGCTTTTTAGTAAAAGCTTGTGGAAATAGTGTATGTATGTCGACTTAATAGAAATGGTCATAAATACCGGCTTATATATGTTACGTACCATATTGATTCTAGGTATTGATCAGTACTCGAATGACAAAATATCCCCGACAAAATATCTCCGACAAAATATCATACGGACAAAACACTCACCTAATCTAACCTAACCTAACAAAAAAAAGAATTCAGCATAGTGGAAATACATTTTGTTCTTGGGATATTATGTCGAGGGATATTTTGTCAGGGATATTTGGTCGGAGGATGAACACGCGCGGTACCAAGCAATATTAGCGAGAATGGTATTCTTTGAACAATTCTCAAATAAATTCGGCCACACGTTAACGAAACACAACGCCACGCTATTACCCAACCTTTATAACCAACGCCGTCTGTTAAGACGCCGCTACCCGAATTTCTACAGATTTCTTACACATCCCCCTTAAACATTTGAAATTCTTAAGGTCTTAAAAAAATGTTTGTTATTTTTGAAGATAATATCTATACATTCCCCACGCCGACACGCAAATTATATGAAATTCTCTTGAAAAAAAAATCGCAAAGTATGCTCCGAAAATTATTATTTTTACGTCTGTTTCAGTTACTTTACAAGTTATATGTATGAACAAAATTCACAGTGTTTCTTTAAATGCTGTTTTTGACACCTCCAAGAGATTTTTGCTATATTTTAAACGAGTCTTACTTTATTAAACATTTTCGCTTCAATTTTACCGATTTAAATATTAGCACACTCTCCAACATTCGTAATTGCATACCTCTCCATCTTCTTCTTTTTGAGAGGGGATACGGCACCGTAAATCAAATCCTCACCGCCCGCATGCCAGCCCGCTGCCCGCTACCCGCTTGATAGCCCGCTACCTTTATTTATATATTTCAACGAATTTACACAAAACCTTGACAAATTATATACTTAAAAACCTTCCTCATGAATCACTCTATCTATAATCAATCTATTGGTCAAAACCGCATGAAAATCCGTAGTTTAAAAGACCGAAGCGCACAGACAGCGGGAGCGATTTCGTCTTTACATTATATATCTACTTACTTATTTATATATGTAATTGCTGTGTACCTTTTATTTTTTATTTTATTTTTTTCCGTAATAACAAGAAACTTACTTAAAAATTCTTAAATGTTTCAAATTGGTAACAGCAAAAAATTTAATACACACTGCTCTGTAACTACTTTCATAGTACCTAATTCCTTCTTTATATATGTAATTGCTGTGTACCTTTTATTATTTTTTCATTACAATAACTATTAATAACAAACTTACGTACATTTATAATAGCACAAAAAAAAGTAAATTACAAGAAATTTACCTATTTTTATATTAACCGCAAAAAAATGTTTTACACCTCTGCCAACCGGTTTGCTTCGAGTATGTTTGTAATCATGTTTTGTGTAATATTGTGACAATAATTTCTGAAACTACTATTGTAGCCTGAGCCCAAATACGAATATGCTGGTTGTACTCCTTTGTTAACAAATTACTTGTCGAATACTCATACCTACTTGTGTTGTGCCAACTTGTGTCTGTCATGCTCTCTTTATTATTTTTTGTACTATATACTTATTATGATTCTACATACTGGTATAATGCTCCTGTGCAATTTACCTTACATGTAAAAGCCATCAAGGCGTAAACAAATATTTTTTTTTTTTTACAGTGAGTACGGCACAAGAATCTCAACTGCTCCCGTCTGGAGCCAGTGAGACTATGGCATCCCCAATTGGGGTATGTTGTGAGGCTGAAGGTAGTGGGGAGGGGAAGGAGGTGGGGAAGAGGAAGGTTTGGGAAGTACCTGGCTATTCAGATCCGGTCACCAAGGACGGCTAAAGCCATTTTTAAGCAACGTTTCAATTCTGAATGGTGGTCTTACACCAGGGCGATACTGATATTATCTTCCACTCTGGAACATGCCGCAAATATATTATATATTATTTTAAATGAATTAATTGTGAAATAACACAAATTAATCAAATAAAATTTATTTGCGCATGCCGGGTTCGCACCCGCGACCTCCAGATTGTGAGTCAAGAGTCTTACCCACTGGACTACGGAGGTCGAATATGTAAAGAATAAAGGTCGAATAGTAAATATGTAAAGATAAAAATAGAAAACATAATAAATTTCACCCAGTACAAAATTCACTTGCCCATTTTCACTCAACCCAAAGTAATAATTATGAGTGAGTGCGATTATTTCTCAAAAGTGAATTATTAATTGAAAAGTTTTCAGAACCCACCCGAAATGTGAACAAATACTCGTCGTTTTTGCCATAAAACTTTCAGTGTACTCTGTACGCCTAGATAAATACGTAATATTGAAAAGCTAGCTATAAATTTAGCTTAGTGCCGCACATTATTTTAATGGAAGAGCTTTTCACCCCCCAACCCATTCCCCCACTCGGCGGGGATAATGAAAAAGTGCAGTGGATGAGATTTTAAGATGGCTTGAAATATTATAACTCGTCGGATGATGACTCTTTAAATATACGAGAGCCTGAATAATATTCAGTTTTCTCATTTTATCAACTTGCACTCCGTAATGGGTCGTTCCGACGGTGTTTTTCATCGTTAAGAAATTCGAGTGCGGAAATTTTTATGTGATTGCAATGTGATGATCTCGTTCCGTTGGCGCAGCTATGGGAAATTCAGTAGTTTTATTTGAGGTTTTATTGGATTTCTACTATTAGACAAATTAGCTTTTCTGTTCAAATTAGCTTTGAAAGATTTTCAGAGTAAAACGATTTTAACTATAATTATTTGGGTTTATTTCTGTGATAACTATCTAACCATTGCGCTTTTTCTCCGCGTGTGTAAGCAGGGATGTCAACATTGTCAACCCTAATTTGCTTGTAGAATATCTTTAATATTATACCATATATATATTTACTCTTCAAACACAACAAATTTATTTTGTGGTACCATTTTAATTAAAATTAAAAGTATTTCTTTGTTTTAACCACTATTTAAATATTTAATACTAGCTTTTGCCCCCGGCTTCGCTCGCATAGTATTAGGGGGGTTCCCAAAGCGCCTCCTCCACCCTCTCTATCCCCACTCCACTCACCCCTTCTCCCCTCCCCCGCCTCCTCTCCCCCCTCCCACCTCACCGCATCTCCTCGCCCTACCCCCTCTCCCCTCCTCTCCCTATCCCCCCTCACCACCCCCTCCATTCCGTTACATTCATTTTTCAAACGGCTCGCGTGCCACCTATTGCAATTTTTTTATACAAATTTCATAATGTCAGATCTCCAAGCTATAGCCTATATGTTATTCTGATGTTTGAGCTATATTATTATAATGTTTCATTAAGATCCATTCAGTAGTTTTTGTGTGAAAGAGTAACAAACACACATACATCCGTACAAACTTTCGCCTTTTTAATATTAGTAGGATTAATTAATTAAATATATTTGTAAGTTTGTCTGAGGTGGTGGGCGGTGTGGATCTGACTTGTATAGAAATCTACAGTTTTATTCTGAGACTGATGAAATTTTGCAAACTTGACCTTCATAACAAGGGGAATGTCCACTGTCTGAGATGGTAAAGATGCAGGTGGAAAAATACCCGGATATTCAGATCTGGTCACCAAAGTCGGCTAAAGCCATTTCAAGCAACGCTTTTATTCTGAATGGTGGCCCCAGGGGATGCACTGAATGGTTGTCTTACACCAGGACGATAGTGATAGTGATACTCTGGGACGTAGCGCAAATATACTACCTATGTATACATAATTTTTAAATTAATTAATTTTGAAATAACACAAATTAATCCTGGGACAGACTCTATAAGATAGCTAACATAGATGAGGCATGGAACTACTTCTCTACCTACATACAAGAAACCCTTGTTCAAAACACCAAAACCACCACAAAAACCATTCCTAGAGCTATCAAACCTCTCAAACCATGGATTAATCACACTATCATCAACTGCATTCGGAAACGCAATTCCATACATAAAAAATGTGCCACGAATCCATATGATATTACACTTCATAATTTCTACAAAAGATACCGAAATATTTGCACACAAGTCATTAGGAAAGCCAAAAATCTATACTACAATAAACAAATATCCGAATGCAACAACGATCCTAAAAAAATATGGAAAGTCCTCAAGGAAGCTACCAATTCAAATAAAGCCACCGACGCCTTAAACTCTCTCAATATCAATGATATCACCGTAGACTTTACATCGAACCCCAACACAATTGTCAATCATATAAACAGTTATTTTGCAAATATAGGTCCAGAACTAGCAACAAAAATCCAATCAAGCAACCATATGCTGGGTCCTAGCGTTCACCCTTCCAATGATGAATTCCCAACCCGATTTGTTCTCAAAACGGTTACAGAGAAAGAAGTTTCTACGGTAATAAACTCTTTAACCTTTCCCTTACTGTGCTAAAAAAATACGCGCGCTCCGGTGCTGTGTAATCAATTCACGTGTTAAAATCAGCGATTTTATATCGGAAATATATGAACATTCATAGGTAATCGCTTTTTTTATCGTAATTTGTGTTAAAAGTGATAATAATTGTAATTTAATTGCTGAAAACATGAAAAAACCATCGTCCGTTGCTCAAAAAATGGGCGAGGAGAACATCTCAAACGATTGCCCGCGAACGACTGAGGCTCACTGAGGCGCTGGGCGCTGGGCTGCTACCCAATACATACATACAGCTATGCATGTTTAGCTACTACGCGGTCGTAGGTATCGATGGTCAAAACACAACACGGCGGTCTCTGTTTCTCGTGTTCCCGTATAGCGTGTCATCTCCCCCCGCACACTCTTCGCGTATCACGGTCCACACTGGCACACGGTTGATTGTATTTGTGGTTTATTTCCGATATTTAACAAAATATCTCTGATTTTGAATTAAATTTGCTAATAATTTAAAATATTATTTTTTAATTCAGTGCGTAAATGTATAAAATCTGAACCCAGAATTCATTATATTTATAGAGATATAAAAGTTAGTAGAAGCAATGTGTAGTATTTACGCATTACAGACCAGGAAAGGTTAAAAAACTCTTCATCCACCGGCATTGACGAAATACCCAACAGTGTTCTTAAAAAAATTGCCCCGGTTATAATACAACCATTAACTCATCTGCTGAATATTAGCATTCGCCAAGGATTATTTCCCACCATTCTAAAACAAGGTCTTATTATCCCTATTTTCAAAACAGGCTCCAAACTTGATATTAGTAATTATCGTCCTATTACATTACTTAATTCCCTGTCTAAAGTATTTGAAAAGATCGTTAATAATAGTCTTATGGAATATCTGGAAACCAACAACCTACTATCGCCGCGGCAATTTGGCTTCAGAAACCAGAAAAGTACAAACGATGCCATAGCCACCGTCACTGACCACATCTCTGGCCACCTTGATAAAGCTGAAGTCACAAGGTTCACTCGGGTGAAGGTTTACTCGATGAAATGTTCCATTCTCGTTTCACCGAGTGTTCACACTAGACGTGGGCAGAATGATTCCCAGGAGTGAATCGATTCAGTCTGATTCCCATGGCCTTTTGAATTGATTCCTTTTATTCATTCCTTTAATTCAATTAAATAAATAAAAAAAAATAAAAAATTTTAAATGAATGGGGAGGCTAACACCGCACACGAGAGAGGCCACGGAGTACCCGGAGTACCGCAATAGAGGACACTGATAGGCTACCAAGCATCGCACAAAGAGGAGACCGATTATTCTATCTCATTATCTCGCAAGCTAAAACCTATAGATTAATGTGTTTGACTCTTTTTAGTGTCGCTTTTTCGTTTCATCGGTTTTCAAATCACAATGAGTGGGAAGGCTACGAAGCACCGCACAAAGAGGAGACCAATAGGCTACGGAACACCGCACAAAGAGGAGACCGATTATTCTACCTCATTATCTCGCAGGCTAAATCCTATATTGTTTGTCTTTTTTTAGTGTCGTAATTTTTCGTATGTAAAATGTAGATATTTATTGCTAGCAATTATATCTTAAAATTATACAAGTTTTCGTTTCACCCTTAAAATTTTATTGATTTTATTTTATTTATTAAACTTATAATTTTGTTCCATTTCACGTGATCTAATATAAACATACGTTTTAACATTAAGATGAGTATTTTATGACAGCTAACCACAGCTAATTGGTTTTATAATATCTGCAAATTTACATATTATATCGGCCCAAGATCTACGTCTAAAAGTAGGTAGGTACAATATCTTTCGTACGTACCAAAAAACCGATACGCATCATTTTAGCTTCTCACTTTTGTAGCTGATGTTCAGATTCAAAGTCGAAAGTTTTCGACTAACTATGTAATGAAATTGACGGCTTGGCGCGCGGGGGAATAAATGAACCGCGCGGACGGATTAAGGGGATCGCATTGAGGAATGAATTTTTGACTAATGTTTTGTGTCTTACCTAGCAGTGACTTGATTTACTCGCGAGCTGTGAACCTAGGACTGGGATGCGTTTGGGACATATCGTGACATTGACGTGACGATGACGCCTGACGTCATTTCTAGGTCTGAGATTTACAAAAGACATTGACGTCACAAGTGAAAAAGACTTTTGTTTTAATTCCTCTGTCTGTCGGAATCGGACAATCTCGATTTCGTCAGACTAGATACCTGGGATGCGGACATTGAACACGGACCTGGGACGGCGGGGACCTTAGGACAATCTCAGGACTATTGATTAGGATAAATGATTAATCCCTTGCGTGAAAGAGATGCTCGGGCAACTCGGATGAATCGCGGCCGCGTTTTGGCCATTTTGGGACATGGACTTTGTTGATGCTCGGGTGTTTTTAGAATGGCGGCGCGGCGGTAGCGGAATATAATCGTAATAGGCGAGTCGTTCACAATACCGTCCGTCGACCACTTCGCGGCGCGCGGCCCGTTTAATAATATTTAAATACCTATGAAACAATATAATATTTAAATCGTTTACAGAACACATTTTTCATTAAAATAATATAACAGTAAAATAAATGGAAATTAAAAATGTATGGTGTCGTTAAAAATCGTAGGATGCAAGGCCAAAGATAAGGAATGAAGAATCAATTCCTTTTGAAATTGAGAATTAGATTGAGTGTGTCACAAGATTGAATTTATTCATTTAATTCGGTCATTCAATTTTGCCCACGTCTAGTTCACACGGTTCCTTCGAAGGAAGAGTTCACTCGACATTCTCGCTACGAAGTCGTCGAGAGTAGTCGCGGCCGCATTGGAATTCGTCCGGCGCTGACGGCTAAGTTCGGGAATATTTACGATTTCAATTGACATTTTCGATAACGTCGAACTAAATTACGAGAAATTGGCAATTCTTGTAAACAGTAAATAAATTTCAGCACCATAAAATGAACATATGGTTAAATAATAACCTGAAAACTGATATCTACCAGTATTTTTGCACCATGAGAATATTTTTATTCCAAAATAGGCCTCGGCTTGCAATAAAATCCATATAAATGGAATATTTATTAACGTATCCAAAAACTAAAAACTGTTTTGGAAAGGTGATGAAATATGCTTTCAAAATTTATTATTAGAAATAACCACGTAATTTTTTAAACAGAATAATTTTTAATATAAACTTTTGAAAGTTTAAAAAATGGCTCTCCTTGCTTTTTATTCTAACTAAAATTACTGGTTAACAAAAGAAATATAAAAACACACACTTATTTTGTTAGACAAATAAATTATAAACATTTCTGTCACCTCACTTTTTTATCGTTTCATATAAAAATAATTTAAAAAAAAATTCACAATGTTTCATAATTTTTTTTTCAAATTCGATCAGAAACTTTGGTTCCATAGAAGTGTACATTCGTATTTGTTTGTGGTTAATCGTTATATTGAATATATAGAGCATTATTTTCTCTTTCCAATACCGTTTAGATCATATTTTTCACTATGATAGTAAGGGAGAAACAACGATTTCTATGAGACGTGTAGGAGTTATTTCGAAAAGCGAACTAAACGGAGCATTTTGACGTTTAAGCCGCTCCGGCTACTCGTCCTCACGCCAGAACATTTCGGCCGACTAATTTGCGAGTGAAAGACTATTCACTTGAGTGTTCACACACATCATTCGCGTCACGTGATGTTAAATTCCGGTTGCGAGTGAACAGTGCCGAAGGAAGCATTCCAACATTGTTGGAATGCTTCATTCGGAACTGTCTCTATTCACTTTCGTGTTCACACGGTTCATTTCGAGGGAAAGAGGCGGAATGAAATCACGAAATGAACGATAAATGAATGGTGTGAATGGGCTATTAGGGCTCGAAATGTCTATCAGTATTTCTCGACCTGTGTAAAGCGTTTAATACAATATCATACATCAAATTAGAACGCAAATTGTTCAACATAGGTATTAGGAATAATGAATTAAGCCTCTTCTCCAGTTTTCTATCTGACAGATCCCAATGCGTTAAACTCAGAGCTACAAAGAGTCAGAATTTACCTGTTAGTTACGGTGTCCCACAAGGCAGTGTTATAGGTCCAACGCTCTTCCTAATATACATTAACGAGTTGTGTAACCTAGATATCGATGCCACTATTGTCAGTTTCGCCGACGACACTGTACTACTATTTCAAGCAAAAGATTGGCCTACCGTATATTCTAAAGCTGAGGTAGGAATTCAAAAGGTTAAATATTGGCTTGACTCGAACACATTAACTCTTAACATACAAAAAACAAAATACTAACTGTCTAGTCTTACCAATATCACAAAACCAAACCTACACCCAAAATTAAAAATACACGAATGTAATAACTCATCTCAGAACAGGAATTGCAACTGCCCATGCCTAGAACAAGTAGCAACTATCAAATATTTAGGATTAACCTTTGATACACATCTAAATTGGAAGCAACATATACTTAACACTACAAACAAAATCCGCAAATCTATTTACTTTTTCAAACAAACGCGCAATTTCCTTAACCTACAACTTTTAAAAACAGTGTATTACTCACTGTGCCAATCTCACATCGAATACGGAATTTTAGCTTGGGGTAACACTTATTATAATGCCCTCGAACCCATCATTAAAGCACAAAAACTAATAATAAAAATATTTCTTAAACTTCCTCTCACTACCAGCACTGATACGATCTTCAATACATTCAACGTTATGGACATTAAACAGCTCTACGCAAAATCCATCTTACTTTATTTACATAAAAACAACAAAATCCTATACAAACCAACACAAATGATACACAATACACGAGCCAAAAATAAAGAACTTCTCCAAACTCCCTTTTCTAAAACCACCTTTGGACAAAAACACTTTAAATACATAGCTTGCAAACTATACAATACACTTCCAGCCACGATTAGACAAACCGAATCAAAGACCAAATACAAACAAGATTTAAAGAAATGGATTATAAGTATTGGACGCCACACTACTGCTAACATCTGTAAAATAGAGTACAAATAGACAGAATTACCATCTCACGTATGTCCTTACCCTTATTAAAGAACTTAAAATAGTAAAATCCTATATGTATAATATAACTTCCTATATAGACTAGAAAGGATTTACTACTTTATTCATCTCTTCCTTCACCTATATAATGCTCTCTTTATGATATTAACCCTCAATCTTAATCATCTTTCTGTTTGAATTGTATACATCAGTATGTATCTTACCTTAAATATTCTCATGTTGTAATTAAATATTCTTATGTATGATTCTCATTTATGTACCTCTACGCCTGTCTCAACACAGGTATTCCCTAGTGAGACAGGCATCGAATAATGTTATGTAAAAATACCTTTTATAGATAAATAAATAAATAAATCAAATCAAATTTATTTGCGCACGCCGTTATTCGATCGCGCAAGCTTCGGATTGCGAGTCAAGAGCCTTATCCTTCGACCACGGAGGCCGACTTTCTGAGTAATCCCTGTTTCTTTATCCATTCAAGTGCACGTCACACTCGTACATTCTCTTGACATGATTTTCCATCTGTCCACTCTACATTACCAAAACATATATTCAAAGTATATATTCCAATCATAAAATAAAGACTAACACTTTATATAAATGAAACAATATAACTTTGTTTGAACCACTTTTATATTTGAGTAAATCCGACCGGTTTCAGAACGGCCGTTCCTTCTTCAGGGCAAATGTATACTGAAGAAGGAACGGTCGTCCTGAAACCGGTCGGATTTACTCAAATATAAAAGTGGTTCAAAGTTAAATTGTTTCATTTATCTATAATGGATAACCACAAAGTTATATTTACATTCAAAAGTATACTAACACTTTACCTATGATTCTAATGATTCTGCAAATTAAAGTAGCCAAATAATTTAGATAAGAATTTTTAACAGCAATTCGTTAAGCAGTGGCCCCTGTAGTTAAAATTATATATTCTATGTGGCAGTAACTTTCACGATTTTTCATGAATTTTATCAGAGTAATTAATATTTAAGGCAGAAATTAATGCAATAAACATTTGATTTATATCCAGAGAGAACCATTAGTCCGTTTTCGGAAATTTCCATTAATTTTAATACTCCCATGTACCGGAATACAAATGTATTTTGCGATAGTGCACTTTGCATATTTCAATGTGTTTAATTTCAACAAAGTATGATGTATTCGGAGAATGCATCTACATTATTATTTATCTCCAGGCATTCTATGCACATAGAGTAAACTCAACTAACCAAATGATTATTTATTATGACTAAGGATTTTATAAATATTATTTGTCTTTAATCAATCATAAACAAATTGAATAAACAAACTGACGTGTTCCGACGTACTCGTATTATTGTGAATATTTTTTTTGATACATGAAACAAAGACTTGCTTTTTTAACCACAAATTTATTCCCTCACCGGTTTCACTTGACTAAAACTTCACCAGGGTAAAATATAATCGGTTTAAGTGTTAATTTATTTATTTATTTATTTATTTTGAAATACACGGCACAACATGTGCCATTAACATGCATGTATATATAAAGTATAGTAGGTATAAAATATAAAGTAAAGAGTACAAAGTATAAAGTTTTAAGAAAAGAGTAAAAACAAAAGTTAAAAATATTATAGTAAAAAGTAAAATATAGAAATATAAGATATCCTTAAAAGGTACAAAGTTTTATATATAAATTATAAAAATTAATAAATATAAAAAGTTATAAAATACAAAAAGTTATAAAAGTAAGAAATCCTTTTAGGAGCAAGAACAAAAAATTATAAAAAGTAAAAATAATCAATAGGTAGATATCATGGATTATGTCAACTTGATGTCAACGATGTGAACCTTTGACCAAGTAGGTATATGTGAACCGATATGATAAATTTTACAAGTAGGTACCTGTGATTTCTAAGGTATTCATTAATTTTAGAAATATAAGATATCTTTGAAAGGTACAAAGTTTTAAATATAAATTATAAAAATTAATAAATATTTAAAGTTATAAAATATAAAAAGTTATAAAAGTAAGAAATCCTCTTAGAAGCAAAAATTTTTTTTTTTATAAAAAGTGAAATAATTAATAGGTAGGTATCAAGGATTATGTCAACTTGATGTCAACATGTCAATTTACTTAAATGTAAAACCACAAAGTGATTGATTTTT
Organism: Limnephilus marmoratus; assembly: GCA_917880885.1. Taxonomy (NCBI): domain Eukaryota; kingdom Metazoa; phylum Arthropoda; class Insecta; order Trichoptera; family Limnephilidae; genus Limnephilus; species Limnephilus marmoratus. Next base: position 40,637,709 of record OU862921.1, read on the forward strand.
GAAACACATTTTGACTCAAGTAATTTAAAAAAATCATTCCAATTCCAATTAATACAATTGGTAGATACCTTTTGTATTGTATTTTTAATTGAACAATTCTAAATAACTGACTTTCATTGAACAAAAACTGATTCCCTTTAGCCCCTTAGGCTTCTGGATTATTTGGTCGGATGGTCAAAATATTTCCGCTTTACAATAAAATCTGAAAATTTAGTTCTGTTTTTGAAAGATTATTAAATACGCTAACTAATATTACAACATGATCGTTCGAGGTTAACCCGGCAAGCCTTTGCCCTATATTGTGCCAAAGTCAAAATATTTCGGATCCGCAATTAACTCTTAATAAATGGAATATTTCTGAACGCATCCTAAAACTAAAAAATGTTTTTAAAGGGTGATGAAATACGCTTTCAATTTTTCTAATTGGACATAAATATTAGATTTTTAAATTAATGCAAACATAGAAACATTAAAGAAATGGCTCATCTTACGTTTTTTATTACTAAAATTACTGATAATTAAAAAAAAAACTTTCACAAAAGTTTTTTTTTTCAAATTGCGGTCGGAAGCTCGGGTTTCATAAAGATGTACATTTGAATTATTTGCAGTTATTTTTTTTAAATTTGAACACAAAGAGTGAAGTTTTATCTTTCTTACACTATTTATATCATATTTCTAAACATGCTAGTAAGGGAGACACAACAATTTCTTTGATTATTATTTTTTAATTTATAAACTAACGTTTAGACAAGATTTTTATGCATAGCACAAAGGTTAACAATTATTATAAGCAATAATTGTCAGCCTGAAACACTCGGTAAGTATTTCTCCAATAAATGCAGACATAATTTGTCTCGACGCCACCTAGCGAGGGATTTAACACTAACAATGTCTCTCTCGCAAAAATAAAGTTGGTTATTTTCAGGTGGAAAAAATATAATAAGCACTAATTGTTGCATGAAACACTAGTATATATTGAATTATTTGGCGGGTATTTGATAAGCCGCCATAGCTCAGTGGTCAGAGCATCTGACCGGCAATCAGAAGGACACGGGTTCAAGTCCCGTTGGCGGCAAGTATCTTTTCTCGTAAGATTTTTCAATGTAAATGAGTGTTTCAGGCTGACAATTATTGCTTATAATAATTGTTGATTTCTTTGAGTTGTTTCTGAAAATCGAACAACTTAGCCTGAGAGGTGAAATTAAAAAAAATATCTTGGAGTTGATTAAATCGCTGTCTTGGCTCAGTATACAATGAGTTAAAAATACACCACGTAATACTTGAAATATTTTATTTTATTTTTTAAGTTAGTTAAAACTTAAATCCTGAGACTTAACGAACCATGCTTAAAAGTTAAAAAGCTCGCAACGTAGTATGTTTACCAATTTGTTTAAAAGTAAACTACTGTTTACTCCTTTTAACGAGTATGAGCGCTGATCGCGAATGTACATTTACAGGGAAAATTGTTCCAAGTTGTATCTGCAAATTTCCACAGAAAATTGTTATAAGTTTTCTCAGAGAATTTCCACAGTTCTGAAATATAACAGCGTCTTTGTGATTTCCTATGAGAATTCCCCTGCATCAGAAATGCAGAGCAGTAATTTTATTATACCTTATTCCAAGATACCAATATTTACCAGAAAATTGTGATTCTTTATTTTATTTCGTTTACATTTTCCATTTATTCTCGTTGAGGATACTGGGCAAATCCATTCGTTTCTTCATAACATAAAGTTAATAAAATGATATATACAATACCGTGGAAAGATTAATGGTGTAAAATGGGGAAAAACGAGCTTTCTAATGCTTTTTCTTACTAGAGGTGTTACGGCGTCGCTCTTTATTTATATGGGCTATTATCAAAATGAACGGTGGTGTAGGAACATTACGACATTAAAATATACAATTTTTCTCCGTAATACATACACGTATGCAAAAATAATGTTACCAATTTTGTAAGAAGGTATTCGTGGGAGCACTTTTGAGTGCAACTTTTTTTTAGATTTTTAATATTATTTATCTCATATGAACCACGAAGAAGTCTGTTTTGTCAAACAACAAAAATCTCTCGAACAATGAGCTCTTGGGTCATAAATTTTGTTCAGCCTTTTCTGTTTGGATTTTCTAGGTTAAGACAATTATTTTTAGGAAGCAAACGTCCTCTCCATCATGTTCCTTTAGGGATGCTGTGTGGAGTGTCTTTTTAGGGAAAGGAAGAAGAAGAAGTTCTGAGAAGGAAAAAGGTATAAGGGTGGGTAGTAATCTGTGGATCAATGTGTCTACGAATGAATTCAACACTCCACTGCGGTATGTTCCGATAGAGCCTTGCTGGAGAAGTCAAAAGGTCTCCCTCAAACTGTCTCTCCCGATCCGGCCTGTCTTGCAGTTGGTGGACAAAAGCATCCTTCGCCAAAACTCAGACAAACCTCACCCCATGACCCTAGGCACCCGTGCTAAATCACCAAACGTAAGCGAACCACTTGGGGATGACTATGGCAGAGGTGTTGTTATCCAATAAATGGTTCCCGGAGCGGCGGTACCCATACTCGCCTTCCAAATTGAAAGCTGTACCTAACGAGTTGTATTATTCAAAAACTCTAAATTCTATCTAAATATGTATTTTGATCGGGTTAGTATAGTTAAATTATTCATGGGCGAATAAGCTACACATGAGAATATCGAAAATTATATTGAAAATGCAACGTAGTACTTACCTACATGAAACCATGTTATATTTCTGCGGTCAGGCAGTATTCGCGTAGCGGGATTTTACACAGAAACGCTCTGTGGTTTTTCACCCGAATTTACCGGCTGCTGTGTTTAGTACGGTGAAAAATAATATGTTATCCCATGATTGCATCGAATCAAATGACATATTGGTTAAATGGGTTAAAACTAGTGGATGTAATTATTTGCATTTTGCAATTGAACCACTATCGACGTAATTACAATTCACACGAATAATGAATTAGTTTATTATTTTTAAACAGCTATTATTTACTTTTTAATGTATTGGAGGTTACTTGTTAGGGTTATTATTAATATGCGTATATACACGCTATGTATATAACAGCTGGACACAATATTATTTTTGTAGGCGCCGCTAGTGTAGGTTTAATGGAAACAAAAATATCCACGGTAAAATAATAGTTTCTTAACTCGCATTTTTTTAAATTTTAGCTCTTCACCGGAGGTTCTGAGAAAAATAATTCCCCTTCAGTCGTATGTCTTCTTTGGGGATACTGTGTGGAGGTTCTTTTTAGGAAAGGAAGTTCTGACGAGGATAAAAATATAAGTGGTGTGCTGGAGTGACGGACGTATGAATCCATCCCTCCCTTTACGCTGCAAGACGATGTTCCGGGAGAGTTCTGTTGGAGAGGTCAAAAGGCCTCCCTTAACCAGTCTCTCCCGAACCGACTTGCCACGCAGTTGGTGGGTGGGTGGGTGGGTTGGTGGGAACCTCACCCCATAAACCCGGACACTTTTTTGCGAAGTCATCAAACTGAACCACTTGGGGTGACCTATGGCGGAGGTGTTCGGTAATCAATTAATGGTTTCCCGGGAGGCGGTACTCATAACCGCCCTTTAAATTATGAATAAAGAAGGGGCTCCCGTACAAATTTGAATGAAAACGAATGTGCCACTGACTTTTGCTTCTCGATAATTTGGCACGCGGTCTGTCTTACACTTGCCTGAAATTGTACGCATCCCATTTGAATTTCGTAATCATTGCGAAACACAGTTTTGTATGGAAATATAGGCCTAAATCAGGCTTATAATTGGATCACAAAACACGCCTACAAGGCACTTCTTACGTTATTCTTTATTCGTTCGTTAAGTTCATTCGTTAGTTCCTCCTTTGGCCGAGCAGTAGCAAAAATGGGCGTGTCGAGCTGTATGCAGTTACCTACTTTACAAGATAATTTATGCTGTTCTTACATTACAGTACGGTTTCGGCTTTAAATGAATTTAAGATTATCTTTATTGAAGAATAATTAAACAACCAAGTAAGTTTTTATTTTATTAATTTGTCTTATAACACAATTATTAATAAAAAATTATATATGTGGTAGAGTGGAAGATACTCATAGTTATTGTCCTGGTGTAAGACCACCATTCAGAATTAAATGTCTGAAATGGCTTTGACCGTGCTTGGTGACCAGATCTGAATAGCAGGTACTTCCTCACCTTCCTCTTCCCAATAGCCTTCACTTCCCAGGTAACTTAAGCGTACCCTGATTGAGGATTCGTTAGTCTCACTGGCTTCAGACGGTTGGTAGCAGTTGGGACTCTTGTGCAGCATTCACATAAAAAAAATTTAGAAACATTGATAAACATGGTACAAATAATATCAGTTCACTTCTTCACATTTTAATGCAAATTTTAGCGTGTTAATTTTTTTTCATTAAATTACAGAACGCCCCGCTTTAGAGCTCGATTACTTTTGATTGGTTGTTTATGTATATTTATTATTTAGGGGTTCTCTGATTTCCAATGATTCCGGGTTATCTAATTTACATCCCTTATTACAACAATTATAATGATGAAGAAAGTCATTTTTTTTATTGGAACCTCATTTTGGTCACTTCAATATAATTCTGATTTTATTCCCAGTTTATTTTTTTTCAACAAAAACTTTTGTTTTACAAGAAGTAAAGTTTCTTCTGAAATCAGTTAACAGTTTAAACTGAGAAATGAAGAATTAAGTCTCGACACAGGTATATCCTAGTGAGGCAGAAATCGAAAAACCCAATGTAAACATACTTTATATAGATAAATAAAATAAATAAAAATTTAAGCTTCTATACAAATCTCTTTCCAAGAACCCAAGCAGCCCTGATTTTCAAAAGCAGTGAACCATTCGTGGTCATCTAAAGCAGGGTTATCCAATAAATGGTCCCCTGGGCGGCGGTCATACCCATAATTGAATATTTTTTAAATTGAAAATTGATGGCTATTTAAACATAAATAGTGACAACTTTATGTTGAAATGAGAATAAACAGAACTACGTACTGTAAATCAATTTAATATAAATAACTGCGGTCGCCAAACCTGTCATGGTCCTTACTTGTATTAAAATCATTATAGGATAATCCTCTTCACCCCTAAACCGAGTTGTTTGTTAGGTTTCAAGTTTTCGTCCATTAAAAGTCGATTTAAATTTCATTGTAAACAGTATTATATTATAATATCGTGCAGAGCTTTCCAATTTTGGTTTTGCCTCTCGGGCGGCGGTGACACCTTGCTAATAACCTGTCACGGACACCCTTCAATTTTCCGCCTCACACTGTGTCGTGTGCTTTACTTAAAGTTCGCCAGCGTAAGTCTGACACTTGAACGAGCTTTTGTAAGTTTACCTGTCGCTACTGGTAAATACCGTCGCGGTGCAGTATTGGAGTTTGGAAGCTTTTAGTACCTGCGCCGCAAATCCTCAACAAAAACTCAACAAAAGTGTATTATTACTAACGATTTTCGTTTTCGTGTGTTTTAAAGTTGTCGGACATTTTGAGGAGGTTGCAAAGTACGCTTTGGAGCAAAGCAGGTGCAAATACAAGTGTTTAAGTAGTTATAGTTAGTTATTAATTTCAGTAGATTGCTTAGGGGCCATTCATTTATTACGTAAGACGAATTTTGCTAGTTTTCGACCCCCTCCCCCCTATTATAAGAAAAAATAAGAATAGGCCCCCCCCCTGTTTAATACTTATTACGTAAGAATCTAAAGGAAAAAATTAATACACGTTTGGTTTGTTTAATGTTTATTTGCGCGGATCCGTTGCCATGGAAATGGAAATCGTTTACCTATACGCATTCGGGCGAACCTTGGCACTCGCGCGGTTGCCCGTGCTTTTTCAAAGTATAATTTTAACTTTGCGCATTTTTGTGATCTTACGTAAGAACTATCGAGACTCCCTCCCACCCCCTTGTAAGACGTTTGGCTTTGAAAATTTTGGGATTTATACTTAGAGTAAGTTCAGTTTTCAAAAATCCACAAAAGTTTAAGTTTATCTACATATCCTACGTCAGAAGCCACCTGGAGTATGCTTCAATAGTGTGGAACCCTCATTGTTCTACATATAAAGTAAATCTAGAAAGAGTTCACAAAAAGTTTATGAAATAAGTCCTTATCGCACGCGAAATGATGAAATCAATGTCCCCAAAAACCTTAAATCTCTTGATCAACGCCGAGATGCCATAGACTTATTGGTGCTTTATAAGATTATTCATAACTTTATTGATAGCCCATACTTGCTTCAAAATATTCATTTCAGATGTCCATTAAGATTTACACGATCTCCGGACACATTTTATATCCCTAAGAGCAATACAAATTACCTTCAAAATGTGTTTTTAAGAAGAAGCTGTAGCACATTCAATAGATTATGCCCAAATATCGATGTGTTTAACACGAACTTTGCTAAATTCACAGCATTCATAAAAAAAAATAACACTCGACCGAATGCCACATGTTTAACTAAAACCTTAATGTTTCATTAATTTATTTACTTCTCGTTTTTTAGTGCATTACATTTCCTCTTCTACTTTTAGCAGTTCGAATTTGCATAAAATCGCTTCCTGAAAGATATTATTGATTAAAATTAATTAAAATTTAAACGTGAACCTTCGAAAAATTTCATTAAACACTTTTATGGATTTAAGTAAGGAGATGAACTTTATCAGAATTGTTTATATCAGGTAGGTAGGTATTGTTGTGTTTTTTTGTATTATTCATTTATTTTATTTATTTATTCATTTAAACGCCCATAGGGCTTTTACATAGAATGCAGTACATGTTTTTTTTTAATTACATTGAAAATAATGAGTTTACAAAATACAAGTAACATAATATATGTTAAAAACAAAATATAAGCGTTAAAGCTATGGTTCAAAATTTCGCGTTATTTTATTGGTCAATAACATATAATATATATATATTCTTATCACAGTCATATATGAATTTATAAAGACTATAACGCTAACAAAAAAGGCCAAAATTAGGCCAAATAGTGTTCTTAAATTAAATAAATATTTTTAGCCTGCTTAAATGGAATGTACCTATATAATACTTCTTAAAAACTGACAACTTTTTTCCTTTTCTTTGTTATTTTATTCAGTGTTGTATTTTTAGTTGATTAACAAGTTGATTATGGTTTACTTAATTGACAAATAAGTTCCAATTCTGAAAAATGGCAAAACATTATGTTAATTAATTTTTTAAATTTATATATTACACTTAAATAGAACCACTAATGTAGGATAATATAAACATAGAAACATTTTAATATTTTAACATAGGCTGCTTATATTTATTAAATACATTTTTATTTTTAACATTGTTAAACTAAGTACATTTTATTTTATTTTATAAGTAACGTATTTGGATTCCTTTGAACAATTCTGTGTTTTTGTTTTGATCATTTTTTTAGTTTTAGTCTGGCGTATTCTCTCTGTTTTATGCGATGTGTTTGTCTTTATTGTATTGAAGTTAGTCTCTAAAGTAATATCATTATAAATTCATAAATACTTTGTAGATAAAAATGAAAACCTTATAGAATTTTTTTTCTTTAACACTCATTGTATCTAATACCTTTTGCATTTTCTGAATTGACACTACTGTTGATACCCGTGGGGAAAAAAACTTTTGAAGTACTTTCATTTTGTTTCTTTTACACAATTTCTACCTTAAGTCTGCGTATTTAATGCATTGTACAATTTCTACCTTAAGTCTGCGTATTTAATGCATTGTTTGATCAACTAATACCTTTATCTAAATGTAAGCGCTTGAGATTAATGCAACCAAACTACACCATTTAAATGCAATGTTATTATTGTTCATTTTGTAAAATCCAAGCTTTATAGTTGATTGTATATGCGTTCTATGATAATACTCCAATAGGAAATACATAGAACCATTTGCAATCTCCATTACAAGGCGCTCCATTTATCTACGTTACGATGGTCATCGCAGGCTTGCGCTTTTGCCGGCCGAGCCTTAGCAACGTGAACGTGACAATTTGCATTGCAAATGCCGTGCCAACCCCGCCCCGGCCCCACAAAGGGATGAAGAAACTAAAGGGCTGTAATTACAAAACATTTTTTTAATCTTAACTATAAACTTTAGTACCCGATTGTACGCTGCAAACAAAAGGGGTTGAAATTTGCGCAGATTTTTCTATATGGAAATTCTAGTCAGCAATTTATAGGTCGCAGAGTAATTTCCATTTTGAGTCAATAAAAACAAAAAATCATACGTAAATCATTAATCACAAACGGTAGAAGTAAAATCTTTCGAAAACCAAACTTCAATAGATTGAGACGAATGCACAATATCAGGAATAGGATATTTTTTTTTTACGTTAACTCCACGCAGGAGGCCCTGAGGAAAATAATTTCCCTCAGGGCCTATGTCATCTGGGATGCTGTGTGGAGGGTCTTTTTAGGAAGGAATGAACATTGGTCTTGAAGAGACCCATGTTGTAGGAAGGAGAAAACACAGAGGCCGGCAAATCATTCCACAGCCGAGCTGTTGAACACAAGAACGAGTCGAAGAAACGACCCGTTCTCATGTGGCACATGTTAACCGTGTACAAATGTTGGGCACGCGTTTGGCGTGTTTCCCGACTATGCACCGGTGCCGAAGGGATCAATGATGCTGGTTCCTGGAGCATCTTCCATTGTAATACCGGTAGAACAAGGATAGCATTCCCACCCGACGCCTGTGCTCTAAAGATTGCAATCCATCTGTTAAGATGGGAGAATCTATCAAACGGACCGCCCGTTTCTGCACAGAGTCGAGGGTATTTTTCAGGTATTTTGGAGCTCCAGACCAGAGGTGGCTGCCAAATTCAACCATGCGGCGCACTTGTGATTTGTACAGGGTTAGCAGTTGTGTACTATTAAAGTATCTGCGGACCCTGTACAGTACGCCCAGTTTCTGTGAGGCTAACTTAACTCTGGCTTCGATGGAGCCCCCATACCTGAGCTGGTAACTTAGGGTTACACCAAGCATATCAATGAAGGGCCTGTTCGGGAGTTTGTGGGGTTTATTTATTATTACTACGAAGCACCGCACAAAGAGGACACCGATTAGTATATCTCATTCTCTCCTATAGATGTAGGTGTTTGTCTCTTTTTAGTGCCGCTCGTTTCCGTTTCATCGAGTTTTAAATCACAACGGTGTTATAGAAGTTTAACTGAAAAAAAGTTATAAACATAAATGGATGATTTGATAACCAACCTCATCTTATACCTAACTAGCAGACCCGGCCACATGTTGCTGTGGCTAATGAAACACAACGCCATTACCCAACCTTTATAAAATCCACACCACCCGCTAGCCAGGTGCCCGCTGCCCGCTGCCTGAATTGAATATTTGAATTTCTCGGCGTTTCTTTACTATAATAAGCATGTATTATACATATAAACCTTCCTCTTGAATAACTCTATCTATTGGTGAAAACCGCATGAAAATCCGTTGCGTAGTTTAAAAGATCAATGCGCACATACATTTTGAGCGACTTCATTTTATACTATGTAAAGGTAATGATACTTCTGGCGAAACCGGGCAGTAGGTTACTAATTATCTTAAAATGCTATCTATGTATATAAAATGAATCTTTCTTTGTTGGTCCCTTAATATTTCCTGCACCTGTATCTTGATTTCCCGCTAAGCACTTGCATACTGCTTACTAACAACGTATGCAGGGACACTGGAGGTCTAGATCGTTCAAAATTAAATGTAGATTCGTTCATTCAAAAAAATTAGAGTCCTTGCGAGAGCTTTGAAGAAGTAACCATCTGTTACTTATACCAGGGCGGGTAAGTGCTGGATCACCTCCAATGTACCATTCATCCGATTGCTATAAAACTTTGGTGAATTGTTGTGCGCACACTACAAAGGTGTAAATATATAATGGTGACCTATTACCTACACCTAATCAGGAAGCCGACCTACCCGAAGATAACACTGAACGAGCCACGCATCGCATCCAGTGCTGCACCTAATCTAACAACGTACGAGTTATCAGCTGCAATGGACCCCGGCCGTCAGCCCCTATAAAAGAGATCACCAACTGCTAACGAGGCTTATCTTCAACTTATCATTAAAGGGACTACACGTCCCTTGTTGCTAGATTCTCCAATTGAAACTGTTGTACTGTACTGTTTATTATTTAAATAAATAAATTAAGTTCACCGAATATTCATTTAACGTGTCTGGTGTTAGAAAATCATCAAAAGTTAACTCGCGCGAGTTGTTTGAAAAATAAGACAAGGAGGAAAGGATGGAAGGGAAGTACGGGATAGTAGGGATAAATTTGGAAAATCCAATGCAAAGCCGTAACCGTTAGTTCTGACTTCTGACGTATTGAAATTTATAAAGTTTATGATTTTATTTAATTAAAATCACGCCACTAAGTGACTTTGCAAATATTTAAGAAGCTAACATTATTAGTCAGGTTAATTCGGGTACTCTTATATTATATTCATCATGATATCATACCGGGGAAAATTAACAATGGTACATTAAACATATTACCAATTAATCACGTTTCGCAAAGGGTGTAAGGTGACATTTTGCAAGAATGATGTCATCATCTAGTTTCTTGATCATAGTACTCCAAACTGTAATTTAATTACATTAGTAATGATGATATTTTGCATTAATGATCCCGGGTTCCTTCGTGTTGGCGTTTAGTGGGTAAAATTGTCTATGTACATATATTAATTTAGCTTAAATAAGGGATTACTTCATACTTGTCCATTTTAATTAACTGTGGGCTCCGCGTTAGAGCGGTTAATTATTAGAGATACAGAATTGGCGGATATTAACTTAATCAGTACCTACATTTAGTAATATTTGCACTTCATTCGAGAGTGTAAGTTTCCCTCGAATAGAATTGTAAGGTTGTCTGAAATAACATTTACACTGTAATTTGAATATCCAGGTTCTTTTCAAACTAACTCTAACAATTCTCTCTTACCCTTTCCCTACGCTTGACGGGTCGTCGGAATATAATGCTTAAATTCGCGCCTCGCCAAGCGCCTCCCATAGCGCAGCGGTATAGTGCGTCACAAAGCTTAGCGCCCAGAGAAATCCAGCGGACGGAGGTTCGAATCCTACGAAATTCAAAAAAATAAACATTTTTGTTTTTGTAAATCAATATCCAATCTTCAAACCATTTTAAAATAAACAGGCAAGAGAAAGCGATATCTAGCGACTTTCTAATTTCAATTCTATCGCGTTTGAATTACACACTCTAATTTTTGAGCCAGTGAGACTATGGCATTCCCAATTGGGGTATGTTGTGAGGCTGAAGGATGCAGAAAGAGAAATGGATGGCAATTATTGGAAGGTGGTGATTTACCTATCTGTTCAGATCTGGTCACCAAACACATAATTAAATTACATTAAAAGCATCATTTCGATTCTGAATGATGGCCTTTGATTGGACGATACTGAGAACATACCACTCTGGGACGTGCCGCAAGTATAATCTTATTTTATACGAACAAATGTGAAATAACACAATATTAAATATTGGAGGATCTTACCCCTCGACAACAAAGGTCGTCAAATAAATTTATATCTATTCGTACGATAAATTAATTATTTAGCCAGGTAAATATTTCGTAGTTCGTGCTGGTCCTAAAGCTTTGTTGCAATGCGGGGAGATAAATTGGTAACATCGGTGTCGTGTTTTGGTGATTGGAGACGAACCAGCCGCCGTAAATCACCTTTTATTTTTGTTTTATGTTCCGATGCATACCGCGCAGCATAAAAAGTTCTTTTTTTATCAGTGGAATTGTAGAGGTCAATTTGTGTTTTGAGTCTGCTTTTATGTGAAAGGAATATGTTTGGTTTTGCTAGGCATGCGATGCATAACATTTTATGGTGTGTTTTTTTCAATTTATTGTTATACGTGCCATTTGGATTCTTTATTTTGGTTCTAAATTCATGGGATTAACGTTAAGAGGGCATTACCAGAGAAAACCAGATATATGTCATTTTTAAATCAGATTTTAGACGTATTGACTCTCTTCCACAAAAAAATATAAATGGATTTCGAAAGATTGTTCTTTTATCTAGCTTTCGCATGTAATAAATTTTGAGAATTTTTTTGTATAATAAGGTTATTCCATAGGTCGTTGGCAGATATGTAAAATTTTCAAAAAGATTTTGTATTATACCACACCCATTTCAAATAATATAATCATGCAGTAAAATAAATCAATACATTATCTAGCAAACGCATGTTTTAGAATTTTAATTTTAGTTTCAATAAAATCATTAAAAAATATTTACGTACATGTGTTTCTTGACGAAAATTGGTCCATTTGTGTATTTATTTGCGCACTTACAAACTAATATATTTCAGATTTTTAACATTCTTATTAAATTTCGACATTATTGAAAAATGATAAATACTTATAATCAAAAAATAATTACAAAAAGTAGATTATTTTAATAGTTTTATCATCACGCCTTTCATCATTTTTGGATGAACGTATAAATTAAAGCTAATTTGGATTGAAATAAATTCGATATTGAGTTATAATTTAAAGAAGCTGGTACGGAGAATAATTAATCTTTCTCATTGTAACCGCCCTGCACGATCGTAAGAACAAATTTCGACGAAATGTGGATTTTCGTCCGCTGGCTGGTTAAACGCTCTTAATGGTAAACGCCAACAAATGGATTAGCACTGCCTTACAACTCACAACTCTATCTATGGACATAATCCTTGCTTTATTCACATTATCCATCGTCCCAAACGTCATGCTAAAAAATATTTTTATTGGATTGTTTTTTTATAATTTCATTTCCTATAGGTATTTGATTGATTTAATCGTGTAATGCCCTCGTGGGGTGAAAATAATTGCTTCAATCCCCATGCACTTCATGTACCTACTCTGTTGATTGTTCTTTCTATGTCGCATAATACGGTATTTTACAGTATTACCATACAAATACCTCAGGAATCTTATTTCAACTGCATTCAGTCTACTATCGTCCTTCTTCTACCAGTTCCATGCCTTAATGTCACAGCACGTATGGATACCGCCGTCCCTAGAACTATTCATTGTAACCAACACCTTTGCCAAAGGTCGTCCTAGATGGTTCGCTACGTTTAATAACCTAGTATAGGTGCCCGGGATCACGGGATGAGGTTTGTGCGGGTATTAGTGGTGGATGCGTCTGCTCAGGAATAGTGTGGTAGGCCAATTAGGGGGAGATGTCGATTGAGGGAAACCCCTTGACCTCTCCAGCCGGACTCTCTTAACACATCGCCTTACACAGCTAGTATGAGTGATGAATTCATACGTTCGTCACTCCTGGACACGCCGACCTTCAAATCTCTATCCACCCCTCTTATCTTTTTCCTTTCCAGAGCTTTTTTTTAAAAAGACACTCCTCACAGCATCCCCAAAGTTGACACAGGTCCTGATAGAAAATATTTTCATCTTTCTTCTTCCTTGCGCTGTCCCAACTCATTGCCTAGGTAGGCTGTTAGGGTCGGCTCTTCTCGTTCTCAGGTTGTAGTTTTCTTCTGTTCTGAGTATCGCCTTCATCCAGGCCGTTTCTCTGAAGTATTTTGGAGCATTGAGTCATCCAGGAGTTCTTCGGTCTTCCTCTGGATGACTGGAAAATATTTTCATGTTGGTATTTATTATATATCTAGCTTTATTTATTATCATTATAACTCTCATTTCACAATCATGTTTAAATTTACAAGTTAAAAACATTTGAAAACTTGGCCTGATAACCGTATTTGCTTAGTATTTAATACTGGAATCGTATGAAAGAAATAGAGTTGACAGCTCTTAAGATGAAGTCATAGTAAATAACGCAAAATCATATGTTTTTGTTTTGAAAATTTGATCGCTTAGAAGTATTGTAGATGCTTCAATTAAATACTGCGTGTAGAACATACCTTGGCCCTTAAAAATATCGGTCATTTTTTTTATAAGTTTTTTAATAAGCCTATAAAAAAATAAAGTATAAGGTCTAAAAAAACACACTTTCAAGTCCAAACTCTCCTATTTATAAACCCCTTTTCGCATATGGTTTTATTGTGTAATGTGGCAAATTTAGTTTATTTTATAATAATCGCAAAAAAATTTGATATTTACACCCAATCTTTTTTTTTAGAAATTTTTAGAAATTTAATTAAAATTAAATTCGATAATGTTATCGAATTTAATTTTAATTAAATTTCTAAAAATTAAAATGGAGTTCTACGAATTAAACACAAAAACAATTAATACACCCAATCTTCCCAAAATAAAATAAAATATGCTTTTTCGCGTTGATATTTTACAATCCGGCCGCTAGTCGACGAATTCGGTTATTCAAAGTGACCCCTATGGCGTCCACCGAAGAACTACTGTCCACGGCACAGTAGTGAACTGGTGGATCGCCTTAAACAGAAATATTTATACTTTTGAATGTAGCTATAACTTTGTGGTTATCCATAATAAATAAATTGAAATAATGAATCTATTATCAACAAACAAAAAATATTGTCTTACAGCCCAATCATGGATATGTACCCCTACCCCTACCCACCCACTCTTCATTAATACCTACCTAGCAACGGCTCCACCCCTACCATAATAATACATTGTTCTTATCCACTATTTTATAACTGTCAAATCAGTATACGTTTGCCCTGAAGAAGGAACGGTCGTTCCGAAACCGGTCGGCTTTACTCAAATATGAAAGTGGTTCAAACAGAGTAACATTGTTTCATTTATTTAGAAATATTTATTACTTATATTTAAACATCAGTTTGTTGTTTGACACTATGCTTTAACACAATTATTACAAAACAATTGCTTCACTTCATAGAAACAATATTTAAAACACGACAACTTTAAAGAAATGCAATTTTCGTAATTTAACCTATTTACTTATTTTCTTCGGATATAAAATTTTTAAATCTGTCCTAAATTATATGTACGTTTATTTTAGGAAAAAATATTACGTCTCTCGTAGTATTTATTATTTCATCTCGCTATTTAGGCTCCTTTCCGCTTTGAACCCGAATTTAAATGAGTTTCTTTTTGCGGGTCTCCCAAATGCGACTAAATTTAAAAAATAATATCCCTAATTTTACCTTTATGAATAATCCTGTCGTACATTTTTAAAGTAAATTTATATAATACTGGTTTATTCAGTAATACATTTAATATCGCACGTGCCATATAACCTAATGACTTGAGAACTCAACAATGCGGTATTTTATCACTCCTTTAAAAAGTTATTAAAAGTCATGAAAAAAATAGGTTACATTAAGTTAATAGGTTATGGGCTAATTTTTTTACCCCTTTAATGACATTTGAAAGGAGTTTTGAAATGCCATATTGTTGAGTTGTCACCATAGACATCCAAATGGATAGACCAGAAGATACAGGTGAGGGGTAAAACCAAACTATGGGGGGGCGAAGAGGGGAAGAAGACTGTGATTAGTTGAAAAATCAATCTGACAGTATATAGGCATCTCGCATTATAATATCACCATTTAGTTCTTAAAACCAAAATCTGCTTTGAATGAATAGACCTTTTTACATGGGAGCGCGAATTGCTTGCCACGATAATAAAATATTTGCGTAGGCCAAATGTACACCCCAAAAAGATTCGCTCGTTTTCACATAGCAATATTTTGTTGCCGTGTTTAGTTAAGACACTTCTACAAATGTTTCATAATTTACTTACCCCTGTAACCAGCGACGAGCACACTAAGGAACCGCCCACATTCGCTATGTGCACATTGATATGTAGGTATGTTGTATAGCACAAGCTACTGTTTTGGCGTGTTATTTTTTCGTTAAATGTATAGATGTTAGCTTCGCGCTGCTCACGGCAAGAATGATGACGTCACACATTTTAGATTCAAGCGATTCTCTATCCCCTCCACATGGGGCGAACTGGCGCCAAGGAGGAGCTCCAGCCGGTTCCATGGCGAGGGGGAAATAATACGTTTTTATCACTTAGGGCAGGTCCAGATATATTCATATGTCCGTGGTTGTCACGGAATTAACATCTTTATACACACACATGCAAAACACCATAACTGCAATGGATCTGTTTGTGAGTCCCCAATTACAGTCTAAATCTTCCTTATACAATACATACAATCTTCGACCAAGTATACATATCTAGATAGGGCGTGTAGGTCTTAAAAATGACACCGGAACGAAAAATTTTGGTTTGCGAAAACATTTATCAAAAAGAAAGTCCATTATCTCACAGTCAAAAGATCGCAAGAAGCATTGGTTTGTACCTTTAGTTGGTCCGCGTGGAGCTAATTTGTTTTCCAGAATGTTGCCGTTGACGGAATTACTAGCTTTGTGAAGATCTTTTTTTTTAAACACAAATTTAAGGCAGTTAGAAATATTTTAGGTATGTGCTATCGCGGACTTTATTATTAACAATTTAACCAGTTGTATGAATATTTAAAAAAATATGTACATAACATATGAATTCGAGGCAGCGTATCGAGAAAAGTAACAAATGATAAAATATGTTTAATTTCTTCCTAGTAAAACAACTACGTACGCACGAGATGTAACGGAATCCGATGTGTAGTTGTATTATGAAATTTCTCGTAGGTGGTGTCACTTTTGGATTGGAATTGGGTATGGGAGGGCTAATCTATAGTTAATATATCAATGCATACAATACATTGGGAATCAAATTTTGCTTGAAATGGCTTTAGCGTCTTTAGTCACCAGATCTTAATAATCAGGTTCTTCCCAACTTTACTCTTCACCATATCATTATCTCGGACGGTGAGCTCAGGCATTATGTCATGACGTCACGACCGTTAATTTTATTCTTCCAAAAAGTCAACGTCATTTTCAGTTCGTATCATATTTTTTAAGTTTCACTTGTTATTCAAAAATAAATAAAAACATGTGTACCCTTCATACCTCGACGAAATAATATAAGTATTGAAAGCAGATGAAAGGTTCTTCAGATTTTAATATTACAAATGGATATTTGCAATTAAAAATACAAACATTTTGAACGCAAACATGGATAATTAGTAAATAAAGCGTCGTTGATTCCTTTGGCACTAAAATGTGTACACGGTTGACATTTGTCACATGAGAACGGGTCGCATCTTCGACTCGTACTTGAGTTCAACAGCCCGGCTGTGGAACGGCTTGCCGGCCTCCGTGATTCCTCTTTCCTACAACATGGATCTCTTCAAGAGACCACATTCCTCCCTTTCCACAATAGAACTCTCCACACATCATCCACAAAGATGACATAGGCCCTGAGGGAAATTATTTTCCTCAGAGCCTGTGTGGAGTTAATGTAAAAAAAGAATGTTTGAAGTCGCTCTTCAATGGTTTTTATCGTGTAAACTGTGATTAACACGTTACACTAAAAAACATATTTAATTAGATGAAGTTACTCGTATTATGAAGGATATTGTCACTTACCTTTTTTCGTTTTATATAAAAATATTTATTATAAAATTTTGCAAACCTTGATAAATTATATATAACATATATATAGGAGCGTCTATGGTAAACTTTGAAATGCAATTATTACAAAGCGCGGTGTTCTCTCTTATTTCACCGTGATACAAAAGGAGATAGCCTGACTTTTATTTGTGTCTATAATAGGGGTTAATCGAAATTCGGTCGAAGCCGTGTAATACCTAACTGTATATCACTAGTTTAAAATAAAGCTCTACACATTATTTTCTCAAAGAATTATGTCTTTATTTGGTTTGAAACTTTGATAAAACATCCAACAGTATATTTTGTACACCATGACTGCACAGTTGGTGTGCCACGTAACGTGCATTGTTACGCTATCGATTTGTGTTTCTAGGAAAACCCGTGCACGTCATATTGGCGCTGGGTTTTGCATGCAAAAACCTTGTTATGCACGTTATCCATAGAAAGTGCAACGTTCGTAGGTGCATAGTACCTTTATGCATCGGCATGCTACACGGGCTGCAACGAGCAAGTGTACTGCTCGTAACCTAAAACGTGATAGTCATCCAAAAGTTCAGCATCCTAAAATGTTTAAAATAGGTTGCCAACTTAGTATATTTTAACTCCACTGGGGTGGTCAGGGAGTATTAAATGCTAAACACTTCTGTACAGGTAGACTCCGTTATCCATCAGCATTAAGGGGAACGTATGCGTTGCCCATTTCTGCCCGTTTCATACAAATCTTAGATTTGGATTTTAGATCAAAATACCCAACCAAACTAAAAAAATCTTTTCGTAATCAAAACGTAAATCAAATATCTAGTCGATATATCTAGAGATACTTTATTTATTTTTGCTTTAAATTATAAGATATAGGCCATTAAAGATTTTAATGTTTCTGGATTTTAGAGGCGATTTGGGCAATTATTTCCGAGTAAATGAAACACATTAAAAAAATTATTATATTTATTATACAAATATGTTGAAATATATAATAAAAATAAAATAAAAATTATTAAAAAATCATTTTGATGGGTGTAAATTAAAAATACAAATTACCTATTTACGGCGGAATAAAAAATAGTTGTTTATACATTAAAATCACCACCCAAAAAATCTTATAATTTAAAGCAAAGTAAAATAGCTAAAGTAGCAATATAAAGTAGCTCACATCCTGACTAAATATTTGATAAACCTTTTGATTACAAAAATATTTTTTCCGTTTGGTTAAGTATTTTGATCTCAAATTCAAATCTAAGATTTGTATGAAACGGGCAGAAACGGGCCGCGCATACGTTCCCATTAAAACATATGCTCCTACATAAGTTAATCCTTTTTTAAATCAGATCACTAAACTATGGTCACCCTAAAAGTCTACATGTTTACATAATAGGCCACTTGCATGGATTTCATAACGACTTGGAAAAAATCATGTGGATAGATCTTTTTACTAAGATTAAGAAAATGTTAGTAAAATTGTTTAGAAATGTACAGTTGTTTTTATTTTTAAATAAATAAATCCATTATTTGGGCTCATGACGTCACTACATGAAAATGTCCCGTCTCCGAAAATGTTCCTATTAATTTAAAAAAATTCCACACTGATTTATTTTTTTTATATGACATCACTTTGATTTCAGGCGAATTTTTGAATTCGTTCACTAGATTTATTGTTTGTTCTCTGCGAACTTATCATTTGATTTCACTTTTTGACAGATGTTCTGAAGAGAACCCCGTACATTTTAGATGTACGGGGTTCTCTTCAGAACGTGAAGAAGATGTTGGTACGTGTTTTAGAGGTATAATGATTATGGTGCTGATTTTAACAAAATAAAATTTTATAATATTCTTATTATTATTATAATTTACAAGCACAAGTATATTACATTGAATTTAGTAATATATACGCTGTACAATATAATGATTTATGATCAACAAGATGGATCAAGGAAAAAAATATTTATGAGATGTAATATTTTTGGTATGCCTCGTTATTCTCCTGTGCCATTCGTGTGGAAAACGTTCTTTTTTTTAAATAATTTTCGGCTATGTAATTATCGTTTTTTCACACCTATAAAATTATGTCCCGTATTTCCGGTTTATAAAAAATGGTCTGATTTTTCGGATTAAAATTTTCAAAAAATCCCCAGGGTTTAAAAAATACGATTAAAAATAATAAAAAAATACAGAATGTCTTAGAATATTTGCCTAAACCAGAAAAAAAATTTAAAAAATGTGATGCAAGTGGCCTATTGTACTGCCTAGCGCCATCAGTTTAGTAGGTACTTATAATCTCAACCTGTTTGAAAGGTTCCATGGCAACTCAGAATGAAACCAACTCAGAAACACCTCAGAAAGGTCATTAAAAGCTATGAAAAAATAATTTTTAAATAGCCGGTAACCGTAACCTAACTTAACCTATTTAACCAATTTTTTTATATTTTTTATCAGCACACTTAATGACCTTTCTGAGGTGCTTCTGAGTTGGTTTCATTCTGAGTTGTCTGGTCAACGTTTGAAATACATCAATATTGTTTTTTTTTTACGTTAACTCCACAGAGGAGGCCCTGAGGAAAATAATTTCCCTCAGGGCCTATGTCATCTGGGATGCTGTGTGGAGGGTCTTTTTGAGAAGAGGAAGGAATGAACATTGGTCTTGAAGAGACCCATGTTGTAGGAAGGAGGAAACACAGAGGCCGGCAAATCATTCCACAGCCGAGCTGTTGAACACAAGAACGAGTCGAAGAAACGACTTTGTTGAAACAAATTGTTCTTTCAATGTCTGTATAATTTTGTGTTATTTGGAATTTGTATAATTGTTAACCCCAACACAGGCTTGTCCTAGTGAGGTGACAAATTGTATTGTAAACATTTTTACCTGCTGTATAAAGAAACAATAAATAAATAAATAAGTGCTTCTCCATTAATTGAGAATTGTTTGTAACTTTTTTCCATCTTTGTTTCGTGGTGTGTAAAATGCCTGCACTAACCATCATATTAAACATAATAAAACTGGGAGTTTTGTCGGGCCCATAAAGTATGTTTCTAATTTTCTCTGAAATCATAAGATTTGTAAGTAGGTACTCAAATACCTAAGTACTTAATTATAAATCATGAATATTTTATAATTAACATTTTTTCAAATAATGAAATTTCCTTATTTGAAAAAATGTTAACATACAATTTGTCCAAAGAAATATCACCATTTCAATGATAATTCTTATTTCAAACTTTCTTCATGCAGTGAGGTACCATAATATCGATTATTACGATTTGACATATCGAAGTAACAAAAACGATCACTCGTAGTCTGGCGGGATAAAAATATGATATTCAACAAGGCCACCATCTTTAACCAGAACTGGAACTTAACAACAACAAAATAACTACAGATAGTTGAAAGTCCAAATGGTCGAGTTAAAAAATAACTTTTCTATTCTTAGTCAACATTTAACATTTGTATGGTTTGTTTTTATGTCTTCTTGCAGAAACTTTCATGAACGCGTTTCCTGTTATCATGCTTTGTTAATTTGTAGTTTTTGAACTTAAGTCTTTCCTTGAGTCCAGCGGCAATGCCTTAGAATGGAATATGAACATATTAATTCTACGTATGGTTAACGTCATAACGTTTAACCATTCAGAAATGAAATATTGCTTGAAATGACTTTAGCCGTTTTTGGTAACCCCATCTGAATAGCCAGATACTTCCCCACTTTCCCTTTCCCCTTTAAACTACCTTCAGCTAGCTCCTCACTAGCTCCATACTGGAGCAATTGGGACTCTTGTGCTGTATCCACATGAAAGTAACCTTAATTTTGTCACAAGACACATTTTTTTTCGTTTTAATCACATTTTTTCTTTTCTTCCAGGTAAGGATTGATTACTAACTTCAAGACTAAGGGAGAGAATAAATGAACACGGCATTAAAAGGTAAGTATTCAGAAAAAATATAAATCGAAAGAAACATCAAATTTCCTGATTCCAATCTCTTCTAATGCTAAAAGCACAATGAATTTTTTCCTGTATTGAGTTCAGACTACAAAACTTCTATAAAGTTTAAACTTTTATTCCTAAAATTCATTTCCAAATTCAAAAGCAATACAATGCGAGAACACAACTTTTATATATATATATTTTTTTTATATTATAATATTTAATCGAGGCTTCTGACTCGCATACTGCTGTCATTTTTTGCCTCATCTGTTTTTATTTATTTTAAGGTTTCATTTTTTTTTTTTTTTTTTTAAATATATCCTATATATTAATGTTGCAATATTAATATATGTATGTATCTTTATAAAACAATGTATCATATATTTTCCATGTTGCACGATCTAATGAATTTCATTAGTCTTGAAATGGCATAGTAGTCGGTTGAAGCTATCAAATTATGAATTTCCGATGGGTTTGAGGTCATCAATATTGTTACTCTCTGTTGTTCAAATTTAATGCACTTTGTGAGAGTGTGTTCAATGTCTTCAAATTCTTCACATATAGAGCACATTGGAGAATCAGAGAGGCCTAACAGCAACTTTTATATTAAAACAGTTAACATTTTTTATTGAGTACTTTTTTGAAGATTCATTTGTAAATTAATGCTTTTATTTTTACTGTGACGATTCACGGTTATGGTACCGTGACGGCAAAAAAAATAAAATAAACAATAAACATACTCGTACATACGTTATTTATCGCTATAATTAATACTGCAGCTCTATCAAAATATGAGTACGTAGGTCTATTTCCTCCAAAGGAAAAAAGTGATAATTTTCTTGTATCTCTCTCATAGACAGCACCGTGACGTCTCCGTAGACCACTGCAATACTATCTACTAGCCGTGACGATAATTTTGAAAGTATGGAATATAGTTACAAGTATAATATTGAAGTGTGAGTGAATTCCAAAAATTCGTAAACGTCAAATATAAATGCGCTGATGATTTTGCTTTTGTTATTAAACATATACCTAATGCTGCAGTTCTTTCTTACACACTAAATAACAATAGACGAAAATGAGTCAAATGGTAGGAAACAGTCAGACGTATTTTGTGGGTCTCATATTTTGTCTCACCATTATTTAATGTGTTAGAAAGAGCTGCTACATTATAGCGATAATGAACGTACATTTATTACCTTTTTTCGTTATTTGTTTTTGGGGTGTTATGCCGTGTTGCGCTACCTCTTTCTTTAGCCAACAGTTTCGGACAGCGTTGCAGTGTCCATCATCAGGGCTGCCGGATCTACCCTGATGATAGACACTACAACGCTGTCCGAAACGTTGGCTAAAGAAGAAGGTAGCGCAACACGGCTTAACACCCCAAAAACAAATATAATAATAACGAAAATACTTTTGGCCGTGAAAATCTAAAACCGAACCATTTATTGCCTTGTCTGTTGAATACTTTTTGTTTTTGACGATTCGTTTGTAATTGGGTACCTACATTGTACATTTTACAAGATAAATTTCAATCACTGTACAAGCTTAAGCATTAACGGACATTTGTTTACCTGTGTTTATTAAATATTCTGTACTTATTTAAACTCAAGTAAATGATGTGAAACTGTACACGTTAATAATCCCTTTTAATCCTACCGTGCATAATATAAGTCCTTTTTATTTAGTAGACGCCTTTACGCCACCGGGTACCGGGCGCCCGCCGTGAAATCCACTTTCATGATTATTTTTCAGAATTCTGCACATTTTTAATTATCTTTAAACTCTGGAAAGCTCCTACTTAGCCTTTAATACTACGTGACTCGTGCGGAGGTTTTAATCATGGCGTGCCCATCTTATTAACTTTCCGACAATCGACTAATGCTTTTGGATTGCGATAATTTTACCAAAAATCTCATCATATTTTTATTACTCTCTCAAAAGAGCTTTATAACTTTGATAATTACCAGAAAATTGGCTTGGATTCACATTTCTTTCCGATTTTGAAAAAAGTTTTCGTCGAAAATCGCCCTTTTAAGGGACTACGCGAAAAACCGAAAACTGGTTAGAAACTGAATTCAACTCAATTCACGGCGCAACTCAATTTTACGATTTCAGTAATTATATCAGCTTGTTTAACAAAATTTAATTTATTAATAATTTATCAATTATCAACCTTAATACATAATAATAATTTATCAACCTCCTGAACCAAATCGATATTTTTCCACTCAAAACTTGACAGGTCGTGAGGCGAAACCATGGCAACCTGTTAATCTGGCAACTGAAACGCGACTTTACGAATTGCGGCGTTGTCCTTGACAACTGGTCTTAAACAAGTTGCTTGTGTGCGGACCGCCAATGAAATTCGCAATTGGCTTTCCTGTGGATAGCGATTTAGTAGCGAACTGTTTTTTTTTTTCAGTTGCCCTAAGAGACTAAAAGATCACTGTTTACGATTGAAATTACTTTGGACATTCGCTATGTAATAAAATAAAGTCATAGTAATAACATATGTGGTTCCGCGGTGAACCTAAATTCCAAAGAGCTCTGTGAGCAATTGAACGAACGAGTGTCAATCGCGCAGCGAAACGATCAGTCTGCTGCGTCAATGCGGCTTGTATGTGGCATACATACGCTCAAAATACACATCATTCCCTCTGTCAATATTATCAATCGCTTCAATTGCCTCAGTAAACGAGCAATTAGCATAACTGTCAATCCCATCAAAGCCATAAATCGACGTAACTATTGGCAAGTCTCCGGGGCCATTTAAATGGACAATAATATAATTCGTAGATCACTTTTTGTGATGATTTCTACCATTTATTCTCTTTTTTTAAAATGTCTATTTAGCTATTTACTGTAGGTATCGCAGGTGGATTCATTTTGTTCCTATCTTTAAAAAAATATTAAGCCCCTAAAAACACTTAATAAATTTTATAGTTGCTTAAAATAGCGTTAACTGTGTGATCTGAACAACCAGTTTCTCAACCTTCCGCTTTTCTATATCTTATACCCCTTCCCATTCACTACAGCCTCAAACCACACCCCGATTTGGGATGCTTTAGACTTTAGACTTTAGACTATGGACTTTCGTGCGGTATTATCCTGGTCTCTCGAAATCCCTCACAATTGCGGATGCTATAGTTTCTCTGCTCTTAGTAGTCTTTTGCGGTAGGTATCGCGTTAAAAAGCCTTAGAGGTAGATAAATATATTCAACACAATTTTCAGTACAAATTGAACGGTTTTTTCTACCATTTCCAACCACTCCGCCATCATTTTTTTCAATCAATCTTTATGTGTACTTACTTTTCAAAATTTCCGCTTTAAAGTACCCCGCAGTTCGCAATTCGTAGCGCGCACTGAACTTTTATATTTATTTTTATTCCTCGAGCCGTGCAAGTCATCTCTGTTACCGCATCACCAATTTCCCTAAATGCCGTTAAATATGCCGTAGGAGCTGGCCACATCTGGAGCGTATTGAGATTTTTTCGCTTTGTGTTTATTCACACAGCCTTCCCAAATATATTTCTCATTCTTCTCTCAATTTTTTTTCAGTCCCGTTGGGTAGATACATAATGGTTTATTTTCTATTCGATATCAATTTCCTGGAGTTAATTTCTCCCACGTGATTTTTATACTTTTTGAAAAGTTTGTTTGATTCAGAATTGAATATGCCTGAAAATCGGTATTTGAATGTGTTGCGTACCCTACTAATATTATAAAGGCGAACGTTTGTATGGATGTATGTTTGTTACTCTTTCACGCAAAAAATACTGAATGGACTTTAAAAATTCTTTCACTAATAGAATACTACATTATTTGGGAGTAATATAGGCTGTATATATTGGTAAGCTCTGGATATATTGGTAAGCTCTCTTATGAATAAGCTCTGGCGTTATGAAATTATTTATTATACGTTTATTGTCCACAGGAAAAAAAATCTATTTTACGTCCGCTGTCATTTTGTTATTCGTTTAGGTTACAATGGTTGGAAAAAAGCGGTTATCCATCCTATTCCAAAGAAGGGTGACCGCTCCAACCCGGCCAACTACCGCCCCATAGCGATCACATCAGTTCTGTCTAAGGTCGAAGGTGATGGAACGTGTGATCAACGACAAACTGCTCACATACCTCGAGAAGAACAAAATTATTAACGACCGTCAATACGGATTCCGGCGGAACCGCTCGTGCGGTGATCTTCTCGCGTATGTGACGCATGTTTGAGGGCCTTTGACTCTGTGCAGAAACGGGCGGTCGGAAATAATCTAAACGAAAATATGAAAAAGAAGAAGACACCAAAAAATAAAACGGTAACAGTCGCAACCGGAGTCGAACCTAGGATTTCTTGTCTTACCGGAACAAACGCCTTAACCAATTCGGCCATTGGGAGCTCTTATTTTTAAATCATTTTTGTCAATCTCATATATCAAATTCAGAACTAACAATATTATCTAAGACTAATTTAAAATAAGTCAAGAGATCCTGAGTTCGACTCCCAGTTGCGACTGTCGCCTTTTTATTTAAATTGTGTATTGTTTTTTTTCATATTTTAGTTTAGATTTATTAGTATTATCTTCTTCTTCAATGATTTAACCTTCAAAAGTTATTTTAACAGGAGCTATTCCAATAAAAAAAAAAATATAAAAAAAATAATGCTTTTATCCAATTTGTTTCCTTTTCATTTGCTAAATAAATTTTGTATTTGAAAGGAACAAAAGTGTTTTCATGTGTAATTTCGTTCATGCGTCAATCCGTCCACGTGTATTTCTGGCAGTGGAATATTGGTACGTACACGTGTATTTTCATCATGTAACCCCCTGAATATACGTTCGGATGTTTGAATTATTGATTTTATTATAGTCTTGTTTATTTATTTCCATATGTACGACCCAACACGTGCCATTAACATAAAAAGTATGAGAGTAAAACTACAAAAATAATAGGCCACTTGCATGGATTTCATAACGACTTGAAATCGTGTGGATAGATTTTTTTTACTAAGATTTTTTTTTATTTTATTTTTTTTTTTTATTTCATACAATTTTTGAAAATACACTTTTATGTTTTTTTCTTGATTACCATACTAGGCTAATGCCCGTGTTAAGGTAATCATACATGATATAAATTATACAATGTGTGAACTAGAACAAAATATTGGTTTGAAATAGAAATTATAAGATATTAGAAACAAGAGAAAAAAAAAGATAAAAATATTTAAGATAAAATATAACAAGATATATGTATATGTATGCACATACAAATACATACAAACACACATACATACATATATATACATACATATATATATATATATATATATATATACACTTACATACACATACACATATATACATATACATATATATATATAATTATAAAAAAGAAAATGTTTGAAAGAAGTTAAAAATAAAATACTATATAAAATATACATAAAAAATAAAATACTAAAATATAAACTTATAACTATATAAAATACTAAAATATAACTATATAAAAATATAAAATACTAAGAAGTAAGATTTAAATATGTTAATCTCTAATTTTTTTATTTTTTTATTAAAGCTAAAATTTTTTCTGGAGGTTTGTTAAGGTAGGTAATTAATCACCTAGAAGAGTATATATTTAGGTTAGATTAGATTTCAGTGAAGTCAGGTTAGAAAAAGATGTGAAGTATGATATTTTATTTAGTTAATTTAATTATTTTCTTTTCCTTTATAATGGTTAGGAAGTCAGATATTCTTTAAAGAAATCTCGTCCCCTTTCGAATATCCAATTTTGAACACGAATAGTAAAAAGAGGTATGGTAATACTTGATTTTATATCGGTGCTCAAAAACGAATTACGAAAACGTTAGTAAATTTTTTTAGAAATGTACAGTTTTTATAATTTTTTAATTAATAAATTCATTATTTGGGCCCGTGACGTCACTACATGAAAATGTCCCGTCTCCGAAAATGTTCCTATTAATTTTGTAAAATTCCACCCTGATTTATTTTTTTTATAACACTTTGATTTCAGACGAATTTTTGAATTTGACATTTAACGTTCACTAGATTTATTGTTTGTTCTCTGCGAACTTATCATTTGGTTTGACTTCTTGACAGATGTTATGAAGAGAACCCCGTGCATTTTACTCTGTCTGTACGTGTTTTAGAGGTATAATGGTAGTGGTGCTGATTTTAACAAAATCGAAGTTTGTAATATTCTTATTATTAATATAATTTACAAGTACAAGTATATCACATTGGATTTAGTAATATAAACATTATAATGATTTATGATCAATAAGATGGATCAAGGAAAAAAATATTTATGAGATGTAATATTTTTGGTATGCCTCGTTATTCTCTTGTGCCCTTTCTTGTGCAATACGTCCTTTTTTAAAAATGATTTTCGGCTATGTAATTATCGTTTTTTCGCACCCATAAAATTATGTCCCGTCTTTCCAGTTTATGAAAAATGGTCTGATTTTTCATATTGAAATTTTCAAAAAATCTCCAGGGTTTCAAAAATACGATTAAAAAAAATACAGAATATTTGCCTGAACCGGAAAAACATTAAAAAAATGTGATGCAAGTGGCCTATTGTTAGAGAGAGAAGGGTAATGGTTACGCACACATGAAATGGCAAATAATATTTAGTAACAATTATGGAGCATTAAAAATAGCAGGAATAAAGTTTTAAGCTTTTAATTAAATTTTTGCACACACTTTGCGATATTTAATATCCGGTACCACCTACGCGTTTGAATTGTTTGTACGGATGGTAAATTAATTTGTTATTTGCCTGGTCAGTCTCTAAATGATCCTAACTGTTAGGAAACAACTTTATTTCTGTTTGATTTGGTTGATAAACATCCTCTCTTGTATAAACATATAATATATTTTCTAAATCATTGTTTTCTCTCTTAATTACGCATTATATTATTTTACTTTGAAACCTTAAGCTAATTCTTTCTTTTTTTATAACTTTGTGAACTTGGTGCTTTTCTTTCTTTAATGTTATATTATGGTTCCTGATTTTAGATCTTCAATACTTACCAAAAGTATTATAGTGATTTTTTTTTGGTGGTGCGCTACGTTTCGGACATTGTTACAGTGTCCACCATCCGATCAGATAGGCCCTCTGCATGTTTCATAAATAAATCACTATGATAATAATGTGCCTATTCTAAACTGTAATTGTTTTATTAGTGGGTTACCCGGCTTCACTCAAGGAGTTGATATGAGATTAAACAGAACTTCGAACCCACGACGGATCTTGCTTTATACCTCTATCCCTTTTATTTACCCCTGCCATTGGGTAGCCTCGCCCATATAAGGCTTAGAATGGTCCACAATGCACCTGAACATTCCACAATGTTCGAGAGTGTTCTGGAATGTTCCACAATGATGTTCCCGATTCCTTATTCGAGAATGTTCTGGAATGTTGTGGAATGCTCTCGAATACTTTCGAATGTTATGGACTGTTCTAGAAATTTCTAGAGGGCTAAACTTCTAGCCCTTATATCTTCAAAAGCGTGCGGGAACCTTCTTCATGGTTGAAAGATAGAGTCTACCACACCATATAACTCTCTTGATTGTACCGGGACTCGTTTCTGCGTTTTAGTGGGACGCACACTTTTGTACACTTTGTTTTATAATGTATATTGATTAGAAATAATATGAAATAACCCCAACACAAACAACAGTAAAAAAAACACGAGGATAAGGAAATTAACAAACATGAAAATGAAGCTTACAAATATAAAGATGAAGAACCCACACGTAGTCAGCAAACATAAAGATGAGGAAATCAACGCACATAGTCAATAAACATGAAGATGACAAAATCAACAAATATGCAGATCGTGAGATGATAATGTATCACCAACACAACAACCTACAGTCCGCCTCGGATTAGAAATTCCTAGTAAGAAGGACTGTGAATTCCGGTCAGTGGCTGAGTCGGCATCGCGTTTGGGTCCCACCCAGGTTTCGCGTGTTCTATTCTTCGGCTAGCTAAGCCCTCCATCATGACACAAGCAACATTTTCCCCTTACTGTAGTGGTAGTAGTATATTTTCAAATATTGTCAGGTTATTCGAATGTTTGTCTTTCTTCATATATATATATTTTTTATTACTATGTCATGTATTTTAGGTTCCATGCCAAGTCAGAATGAAACCAACTCAGAACCACCTCAGAAAGGTCATTAAAAGCTATGAAAAAATAATTTTAAAATAGCCGGTAACCCTAAGCTAACTTAAGATATTTAACCATTTATTTTAATTTTTTTATCATCACTCTTAATGACCTTTCTGAGGTGGTTCTGAGTTGGTTGCATCCTTAGTTGGCCGGTCATCGTATTTTAATAGTCTTTAGTAAAAAAAAGTTATAATAATAATACCAATTAAATAAAATGAAACCCATGGTACCACCATTAAAACTAAAAATTTCAGCGTTGCATTAGTTGGGTCGTTTCAAAGAAGATAAACCTTTTTTTATTCTAGTACGGTCATATTTCAGTTAAATCAGCAAATTATTGGCGTATAGTGAGCTTTATTTTCCGACGCGTGAGCTTTAATAAAATCTCCGTTAATTCTGTTTCCATTAATTCTCCCCTCCTTCTCGCGGGGGTTATGGTGGGCTGTTGTCCCGGTACAGATAAAGCACACATAGCCTTCATTACACAGAGCTTTTCACCCCAACTATTAAACGTGGGCGCGGAAGATATGAAAATTCGCCTGCATAGTTTTCCGCCCTTTTTCTTTTTAGTATCTTTTTCAGAATACTCTTGTTTCGTTGGCCGAGGATCGCACAACCGAATGATATATCTTAATATATAAAACAAAGTCGGGTTAGTTACACTATTTATAACTCGAGATCGGCTGGACCAATTTTGATGATCTTTGATTTGTTGGATTTGTCTCCGCCCCGGATAACAGAATAACTATTAAAACATCGCAAAAATTCACGAAAAATAAAGTTATGAAGAAAATAATTTTTTTTATACATTTTATATGGAACGAATTCTCATATTTTGAAAGAACTGCAGCAATATTGTGATAGGTATAATATTTAACTGTTCGTGAATTCAAAAAATTCAAAAACGTCAAACGTCAATGCGCTGATTGTTTCGCTTTTGTTCTTAATCATATAATGCTGCCCCTCTTTCTTACATACTAAATGTCAATGGTCGAAAATGAGACACACTGTGAACGTATGTCTCTGCACCCCTGCAGGAAAAGTACAATAATAATAAATCTCTGAAATGAAGCGCTTTTTTTTTACGTAAGCTCCTCTCAGGACCTCTGTCATCTTAGGGGATGCTGGGTTGAGGGTCTTTTTAAGGAAGGGTAGGATAAGAAGTTCTGGGAAGGAAAAAGGTGTGAGGGGCGGGTAGGAATCTGGAGGTCAGTGTATCCGGGAGTGAATCCATCCCTCCAACTGCGGTGCAAGGCCATTGCCTTGACCGGATTTGACCTTTTACTTTGACCTTTCCAGCCGGACTCTTTCGACCCATTGGTCGAGAGGCAAGTGGTCAGACGCATCCGCCGCCAAGACCCGCACAAAAATCACCCCATGAACCCGGGCATCCCTGCTAAATCACCTAACTTAGTGAACCACTTGGGGTGACCTATGGTAGAGGTGTAGGTTATTCAATAAATGGTTCCGTACACAACGCCATCTCTGAACTGACAAAAACAAAAAACGAATAGTTGGGCATCGATAATTGCTTAATTGAGTAATTTTTAACTTAATAAAAAAACTTAATTTAATTCAACAGTTATTGATTCTGAGGCGGTACGAAGTTCGTCGGGTCAGCTAGTTTGGAATATATGTGAAATGGGAATAACGCTGGAAAAACTGACTTGGTTTTATTGTGGAATTGATTTTTCTTGAGCTTCGTTTCTACGTTTCTTCTACGTTTTTCGAATAGATGCTTCAGTATTCAAACCAATGTTACATGTATCACGTTCTGATATATGTTTAAGTTCTTAATGTCTACCTGTATCTGGCTTTCTTATAAACGTTCTATAATTACGTGAAGTTAGTTTTAACTAATTTACTATCACGCTGTTTCCCCGCAGGCAGAGGGGATGTACCGCCAAACAACGCGGCACATACTCTTTGCCTCATTCACATTCATACATCGTCTCATACATTTTTTTTTTTTTTTTTTAATTTATTTATTTAATATAGTTATATAATTGTACAGTGGAGTTATGGAAATTACATAGCGGTACAGAAATTATTTAAACATTGCAATCTCACCAAAGAAGAAGCTAGTTCTTGTGCTTGATGAGCGAGTTACACTAACTATAACTGAAATAGAACAACATTATGTAATAAGTAAGTATATAATTGGATAAATTGAGACTTCTGGATCATCTATATGTGTAGGTGTACATACATAGGATACGGTTACATACGGTTATTGTGCACTTAGGAGAAATTCGAAAAATCTAAATAAAATAGAGATGAATATGTATTAAAAATAAATAGAAAGAAATAGAAAAACAGGTAATTATTTAGTTAATTATTCCTGATGAAGTGTAGCTTCAGTTTGAGTTTCAGTTTATTGATTTCTTTGGTTTTTTTTATTTCAATGGGAAGGTTGTTGAAAAACTTTATTCCTAAATAGACATAATTGTTTTGCATTAGTTTGGTATTAAATTTTGGTATTTTGATGTTGTCTTCATATCTTTTTGATTGGTGAGTTTCAAATTTCTTGATGATATTATCTTTGTAAATTTGGATAATTGCATTTTTCTTGAAGATATTCTCAACTCGAGGCACCGTGAAATCTGCGAAAAGCGTTTCTGTTGGATAATATACTACTTATATATAGATAATATACATACTTTTCTATTATTCTGACTCTTGATATGGCCGGACTCAAGTAATCGATTCACTTGATCGTGCCGTGGCTTCCTCGTTTTGTTTAGTTTCATTCATTAAACGTATTATTATTATTATTATTTTTTACATGAATACCGCACAAGACTCCCAACTACTCCCGTCTGGAGCCAGTGGGACTATGGCATCCCCAATTGGGGTATGTTGTGAGGCTGAAGTTAGTGGGGAGGAGAAGGAGATAGGGAAGAGGAAGGTGGGGAAGTACCTGGCTATTCAGATCTGGTCACCAAACACGGCTAAAGTCATTTCAAGCAACGTTTCAATTCTGAATGGTGGTCTTACACCAGGGTGATACTGAGAGTATCTTCCACTCTGGAACGTGCCGCAAATTATTTTAAATGAATAAATTGCAAAATAACCCAAATTAATCAAATAAAATTTATTTGCCACGCCGGGATTCGATCCCGCGACCTTCGGAGTGCTAGTCAAGAGCTTTACCGCTGGACTACGCCGGCCGTTTATTATTTACTAGTTTACGTTAATTAAACAAATTCATCGATTTACAATGGCTCTTCGTCTCTTTTTGGTAAATAAATCTGAAAAATTATTCCACTAACTGCCGCACTTTTAGACAGAGATTACGGAAAATACACATTGTTTTAAGAATTATTACAAGAAACAACTATTAACATGCATAAAATAGGTTATTAGGTTCTTGGTTTGGGTAAACAAATTAATTCTTGTATATTTAGATTAAATGAAACTCACGCAAATGTCAAACGATTAAAAAATAAATTAAAATGGCGGCATAGGAATCGTTTTATACCGCAAATATTGATGTTTAAACAAAAATGTATTTATTGTTTTAAATTAAAAAAGGAGCAAATCGTCAAAAATTTGAAGGTCGAGCTTTTTCCCATCTCTCTTTGTGGCAACCAGAATGTTCTTTATATTTAAGAAATATACTTAACTTGAAAATTCTTAAAAATATATACTATGCTCTAGCCCATTCGATAATACAATACGGTATCGTTGCATGGGGAGGAGCTTACAAAACCTCAATTTTACCGTTGGAAATTACTCAAAGATTAATAATCAAAATTATTACTAAGAAACCATCAGACTATTCAACCTCTCAACTTTTTCAAGACTTTCAAGTCCCACCTCTAAGAAATACATATATAAAAAATACACTGCTTCAAATACACAAAGACTATTCTAAGAAGTCGCACCACGCCATGGTCCCCGTTGAGAGCAATAGGCAAAACACAGTGGGTCGCTTGTGTACGCCATTAATGCATACCAGTTTTGCACAACACTACTACACGTACAATGGAGTGGTGTGGTTTAATCAACTAGCAATAGAGCTGAGATTAGAACCTGACTACAATAAATTCAAAAATAAATTAAACAATAATATCTTAAATAATTTAGCCACTTAGAACCGCATTAACCTTAAATTAACAATACTTATTAAAAAAATAATTTTATATTATTATTTTTTTATTTTTTATATTATTTTTTTTTTTTTACACATTTGATTTATGTGAGTACGTAAATATAATGTATGTGTTATAATTTTTAAATTTTATTTTTTTTATTAAAAAATATATTTTCTCTTCCCTTTACACACGAGTAGTTACACTCTTATAAAGGTTATATATTATATACATATATATATATATATATATGTTTATACTGTTTCATGTTAGTATTTAATGATTTGAGTTTAAACCGATTGTAACCTGAAAATGCAATTACTCATGATTATATTACATGTGTATGTATATAAAAACTAATTAAAAAAATAAAAAATAAATTCTTAAGAGGTGGAAACCGAATGTTCTTTATATTTATTAAGAATTTTACACTCTGCTTAAGTTGCAATCGGGCATTAAACACATTATTATTTTTAATTGTAAAACTAACGTTTTTAAGACAAGATTTTTTATGCATAGCACAAAGGGTAACAATTATTATAAGCAATAATTATCAGCCTGAAACACTCATCCACATTGAAAAATCTTCCGAGAAAAGATACATGACGCCAACGGGACTTGAACCCGTGTCCTCTCGATTGCCGGTCGATTGCTCTGACCACTGAGCTATGGCGGCTTATCTCGTACCCGCCAAATGATTCAATATATGCTAGTGTTTCATTCAACAATTACTGCTTATTATATTTTTTCCACCTGAAAACGGGTTCAAGTCCCGTTGGCGTCATGTATCTTTTCTCGGAAGATTTTTCAATGTGATGAGTGTTTCAGGCTGATAATTATTGCTTATAATAATTGTTACCCTTTGTGCTATGCATAAAAAATCTTGTCTTAAAAACGTTAGTTTTACAATTAAAAATAATAATTAATATTTGATAAGTTTAAGTATTTCCCCAATAAATGAAGACATAATTTGTCTCGACGCCACCTAGCGAGGGACTTAACACTTACAATGTTTCTCTCGCAAAAATAAAGTTGGTTGTTTTCAGGTGGAAAAAATATAATAAGCAGTAATTGTTGAATGAAACACTAGCATATATTGAATCATTTGGCGGGTACGAGATAAGCCGCCATAGCTCAGTGGTCAGAGCAATCGACCGGCAATCGAGAGGACACGGGTTCAAGTCCCGTTGGCGTCATGTATCTTTTCTCGGAAGATTTTTCAATGTGGATGAGTGTTTCAGGCTGATAATTATTGCTTATAATAATTGTTACTCATTAAACACATGACAAATATTGAATGTGGAAGTAAGTTAGTGCAAGGTAGAAATTATTGCAGGTAGGAATATGTGGTACTGAATCATCTAAGTTGTTTGTAAACTAAATCCATGTGTAATAAACACAGCTATCAAAGTGCCGTGTTGAACAGTGTATCTGGTATCCAGGTGGTCTGTAGCGTTCGTATCTCACCGGACTAACAAATAATCTCATCCCTGTATATGAATATTCTTCGCTGGAACATCGCCAGAGGGTGTGATTTGTTCCCTTAATATTTCTCTTTAATACCACTCTGTGGGCCCGATACGGAGCTGAATATTTGAAAAGGCCGTGCTTAAATTATGACCCACATGTTATTAAATTTGATTAAATATTATGGCTGCCCTGAAAGCTCCAGATTTGGGTTTAACCTGGATTTATTCCCGCTTGATGGTGATTCTCTGGCATTTATTATCTGGGAGTGATTGTATCCTCGGTTCAAAGGGAATAAAAATATATAGATCAATTTTGTAGGTGCGCTCTTTATTTAGTGTTTTTTTTTATCTATGAAATAAACTGATACGACACTGCGGCAATTCGAATGGTACGGCAGTTGAAAAACTTTATGCTGTGCCGTTATTTTTTCGATTTCAAAGTGAAATATTTGGGTCATTTTTTTCAACGAGTATTACGTACGCCATTTGGAACTGTTGGCGTATTTCATATTAAATTTTGTTTTTTTATCGTTTTCGAAATGAACTGCATCCTTTAGATATAAAAGCTATGTAACTGATAATTCTGGTTAATATGGCAATTGTAATGCCAATTTTATATATTTTTAAATAAAAATATTCATATCATTTATTCGCTTTACTAGCTTATTCTTTACTGAGTAATAGTTCTATTGGAACTGTTACTATTTTTTTATTTGTACATGCAATATATTTATGTACCTACACGAAAAACTAGACAAACATTACCATTTTATATACACACTTCTCATTCCAACTTTAGTTTGCATTCCCCAATACAATATTTACATAGTCTTGGTAACAAATGCTTAAACAACATGGATGTGTTAGAAAATAGTTTGAATTTGGCAAACATCAAAAGCATTTTGTTCCAACTATTTCAACCTATTTCATAAACTTTTGGGAAAACCAATGTTAAACTTAATTTTAATCCATTTAATATTATTATTGATTATCTATTTTTCAATTATATTTTGTGTAACCTGCGTTATGTCAACTCTTATATTTTATGTAACCTATATTTTGTTTCTTTTATTTTATGTTACCTGTATTTTGTCAACTCTTTATTTTCATTGTAATTAAAAAAGAGGTGTACTGCAATGTATGGAAGGAAAAGCATGGTATGATTATTATTGTAACTGGCAGTTGTGAATAATAATACCACGTTGTGATTTTTAACAAGCATCTATATATTATATATGACGTCATTGCCTGTCGCGGTTACTTTGTCCCAGTGTATAACAATATAATATTATAATATTGAAGATTGTGGAATTACAACGGTCATTTAACTGAAATTATTGGACATCCCGTATCGCTTGTAATTCCATGTGGCCAATATTATATGGAATCTGAAATGACTGTTATCAGGCACTAACCGCTGTGCATTCTAATTGACCTGGTTCATGTGGAATGGGCTACCTGCTGCGAGTTAATGTGCTCCTGTGAATTAGATTGACAAAGGCTAGAGGACAAGTTTAATTTCCGGTTAATTGCGCTGTTACCCTCGGTAATAAAAAAAAAACAACCCGGAAAAGAGTTTTAATTGTATTAGCGAATTAGATTTTCTTTTGCTCAAACTTCTTAACTAATAAAACAAAACAAAAAATAATTGTTTAATCTTAGCTGTACAGCGGAAATCTGCCATTGTGTGATACCTGTAGCAGCAAAAGTTCTTGAAGGGTGAACTCTGGTGTTGCACTGCGTTTTCTGTTTGACGTCTCTTGGTCAATGTTGCTATTTTAAGCTCACTACCTTTTCCATCACGAGTCACGGAGCTTCGTTATATCCGTTGACCTGTCAAAAATTGAGATGTTATAAAATTATTTCATAATAAATTAAGCTTTATTTTATAAATCCACTAGCAGTCCCAGTCACACTTTGCTGTGGTTAACGATTCCTGTATAATCAACGCCATCTGTTAAATCAAATCCACACCACGCCGCCCGCCGCCCGTCACTTGGCCAGATATATTATGTATTTCAACCAATTTACACAAAACTTTGACAAATTGTATACCAAAAAACCTTCCTCATGAATCACTCTATCTATTGGTGAAAACCGCGTGAAAATCCATTGCGTAGTTTAAAAGATCTAAGCGCACATTCAGCGTGAGCGACTTCATTTTATACTTAGTAAATATTTAAAAATTTTAGTACGTTGTCACAGTAGAGGTAGATAGATACTCTCAGTATCGCCCCGGAAACAATTCAGGGTCGAAAATTAAAAATAATGAAGTCGTGCTCATTCCATTCTTCACTCCTTTCATCCTTATAACATATCCAATTTGGGATGTCATAGTCCTACTGGCTCCAGACAGCTGGGAACAGTTGGGAAGTTTTTGCGGTTTTACTTGGAAATGTTTAAAAAAGTCGGAGTGTGCAATTCTCACTCGAAAGTAGACAAGATCTTTGCGAGAGGCTCCGAAGCATCGCACAAAGAGACCGTTAACTACGAAGCTCCGCACAAAATGGAGACCAATTATACTATGTATCTCATTCTCTCGCCGGCTTTATCCTACAGATTTATTTATTTATTTATTTAATTTCAACGGTATACATATACCATAAGAACTGATTACATGTCTCATAATGAAAAATAATAATACAGAAATAATAAAAAAAAAAGTTTAACAGTTGATTGTGGCATTTGAATTAGAAATGACACCAGATAGACAATTACATACAAAAATCTATAGTACAAAATATAGAATTAATATTGACTGAAAAGGTTTGATAGCATAGCCCTCTTGTACCTACCTTCCGTGCAGTTAAATAGATCTGCAACATCTGCATATCTATTAGTAACATCATGTAACCTAATTAAAGGGGGTGTTTAGTATACTCAGTCTTATTATTGTTACATTTAAACAGGATTTTAGATCGAGTGGTTCTCGTGGAAATATGAAATTCAACGAGCTTAGTTAAATTAGGACTGTCTATGCTACTATTTACAATTTTAAACATAAATATTAAGTCGGATATAATTCTTCGATCTGAGAGTTTTAATAAATTTAGTTCTTTCATCAAGTAATTGTAGTTTATGTTTTCAATGGAAATACCGAGTTTAAAATTAATATGTCTTAGAAATTTATGTTGAATTTTTTCGATTGAATCTGAATGTATTTTAAAATGGGGGGACCAGATCGAGGAGTTATATTCGACTTGACTACGTACTAAGGATGTATGCAAAATTTTTAATGTTGAAATATTCCTAAAACCTCTGGAATTTCGAAGAATGAAGCCAAGCATTTTCATTCCTTTATTACCGATTGTATTTATATGGGTTATAAAGTTTAATTTAGAGTAAAAAATTATGCCCAGGTCGTTAATTTCTTCGACAGAGGTAAGAGTAGTGTTATTAAGTACATATGGATGAATAATTGGTTGACCTATTCTGTAAAATCTTATTGCATGACACTTATTTATGTTCAGAAACAGTTTGTTAACAGAACACCAATTAATTAACTTATTTAAATTATTCTGTAGACAGATACAATCTTCAACGGTTTTAATTATTTTAAATATTTTCAAATCATCTGCAAAAAGCAACACATTTACATCTTTATCAAATATATCAACAATATCGTTTATAAACAGAAGAAACAAAATTGGGCCTAAATGAGATCCTTGTGGTACACCACTGGTAGCTATAAATTGATTGGAAAGGAACAAATTAATTTTAACAAGTAGTACTCTATCAGATTTTTATCAGAGTTTGTCTTTTTTTAGTGTTGCTATTTTTCGTTTCATCGAGTTTCAAATCATAATGGTGAGAAGTTTTCACTTCAAAAATATTAGCAGATGAAAAACCAACAATAAATTGACAACCATTTGTGAAAAGTTTGATCTTTTAAGAATTTGAATTTCATGAAAAATAAAATACTAAAATGTGTGACGACAGGAAAGTTTTTGAAGTAGTTCAATATAATTATTTTGTGTTTGAAACTAAAAGAGTACTTAGCCCTTGCTAACGTGCGAACTTATCTCATTATAAATTACGTTCGAACACTCAAAGAGAAGCAGAGCTTTTCCTACCCCACTACACAAAGGGTAGTCCCGGTATTTAAATTGTTGGCCCGTGGAGATTCACGTTTCTCTATTTTCAATTAAAGTTTCGCAGTTTGGTTGCAGCCGTGCAAATGAAACCGTTAATCAAACAATCTGGGCTTTGCGCGGAGCTTTTAATATAAAAGTATAATATTTTTAAACCTTTTTCTAACGCAACAAATCGTTCTCTGATTTTCAAGATTTTTCTTCTTTTATTTTTTATATTAAGGCACTTCAAAAAGAAGAAGATGGAGAGATATGTAATTACGAACGTTAGAGGAGCGCGCTACTATTTAAAGCGGTAAAATTGATGCGAAAATTGTGAAAAAGTTTAATAAAACAAGACTTATTTGAAATAGAGCAAAAATCTCTTGGGAGCTGTCTAAAACTATCTAAAACTTTTCATACATTTAACTTGTAAAATAACTAAACAATACTTGAAAATAATAATTTTTGGAGTATACTTTGCGATTTTTTTCTATCGATGGAATTTATAGAATAGAATAATTTGCGTTTCTGCGTGGGGAATGTATAGATATTATCTTCAAAAATAATTTTTTTTTAAGAGTTTAAAAACTTCAACAGCCTTACTCATCATAAAACCGTACCACGGCTCTGTAGCGTCGCGGTAGCTACACAGTGGAGTAAGCCTACACTGCTCAGGGTAAAAATCTTTACTCATCATCATAATGTTTCTCGACAGCTGTTATGATTTTTTTACGGTAGCAACACTGCTCCAAAGCTCGAAAACGCGGCCAATTTAGCATTTCACGGCGTGTTGCCAACTTCACGTTTATTCATACGTCAACATCAGTCAACACAACGTTGACTTTGGTAAATCTATATTTAGACCTAAAATCTCCTTCCGTGAGTGCCGCAAATGGATCGTACCTTTTTTTAAACCTTTTCCGTAGCCGTGGTGCATGAATGCCGCGAATACGGTCAATATTTGCCAAAGCTCCGTTCAAAACGTCAAGATTCTCATAAAAGTTCGCCATTTCGTCAGTTACAACGCACGGGGTAGTGAGTTAACCCTGGTGATCGGGTGGTTTAAATT
This sequence comes from Limnephilus marmoratus, assembly GCA_917880885.1. Taxonomy (NCBI): domain Eukaryota; kingdom Metazoa; phylum Arthropoda; class Insecta; order Trichoptera; family Limnephilidae; genus Limnephilus; species Limnephilus marmoratus. Next base: position 40,677,994 of record OU862921.1, read on the forward strand.
CTGACAGCTACTACATCTTCCGTACAGCGACTCGGTAAAAACACGCGCATGTGCGCGATTAACCCACCATGTTGAGTAACAATTTCACTTAACCCGGTCTTGCTCCGAGGTTGTATCTTATTTTGCGATGATGAGTAAGACTGCAAATGTTTAAGAGAGATATGTAAGAAATCGGTAGAAATTCGGTAGGCGGCTTAACTCCACATAGGAGGCCCAGAGGAAATACTTTCAGTCCGGGCCTGTATCATCCTCGCGGATGCTTTGTGGAGGGTCTTTTTGAGGAGAGGAAGGAGTGAACATGGTGATGAACAGGTCTTGAGAGAGGCCAGCAAATCATTTGAACTCGAGAACGAACCGATTCTCATGTGATAAATTGGCACGCTTTGACGTGTTTCCCGACTATAAACTTGTGCCGAAGGGATCAATGTTTCTAGTTACTCTGAGGATTTTCCATTGAAATATCTGTAGTACAAGGGCAGGATTCCCTGTTCTCTATACATTTCAATCCTTTGTTGAGATAGAATCAAGTATTAATTTCAAAATGTGGTTTGTCACTTTTTAACTGTTTATTTGACCATTTACGACCTTATTGTGATTCTCTAGAATGAAAGATATCTACTGTCAATATCGCCCTGGTGGAAGACCACCATTCAAAATCGAATTTTACAGTCATTTACAATTGGGTAAAGTATAAAAGAAAAAAATTCGGAATTTTTCAGAAATAATATGTTGACAAAATTTTTTTTGTTTTAAACATGGAAATTGTTACATGAAAAATGTCGATATCATTTGTACATTTGTTTGCTACGCCATAAAAGCGAGGATTTAGCGAGTTTTTCTTGTGAAATATGACAAAAATTCTTTGTGAATCGTGACATGAAAATAGGTTTTTATTCCTGGTGAGTAGAATATCTCTATCTCTACATATAATATATTAAAGTCGACCGCCGCTTCTGTCTGTCTGTCTGTTCGCAATAAACTGAAGATTTTGAAGGGATATGAGATATGGATAGATATGGATGAGTGAAGTTTAGGTATACAATTTGTCAAGGTTTTGTGTAAATTGGTTGAAATATATAATATATATATAAAGGGAGCAGGTTGGCAAGCGGGCGGTGTGGAATTGATTTGTATGCAAATTAACAGATGGCGTTGGTTATAAAGGTTGGATAATGGCGTTGTCAGTAGATGGCGTTGTGTTTCGTTAGTCAAAGACGCAACGCGTGGCCAGGTCTGCTAGTATATTATAAATATGAATAAACAGTTTGGTCCATAAACAAACTCAAATCTTTCAAGAAAGGTTTATTATAGATGCAATATTGTATCGGTGATTTGATCCAATATTGTATTTGTAAGCTTTTCTTGAATGATTTGAGTTTGTTTAAAAAAAAACTATTATAAACTATTCTTGTTCATATTGCGTAATATTGGTCGCAAACATTTAAGTCATTTTGATATTTTAAAGCTAAACTTGTTATAAGTGTTTTTTCTAAAATAATTAAACTATCGCCACCTATGAATGAGCAGATTATGAATTCTATGTTGTATCACTTTAGTGTTTGATCTTGCAATGACACTGCAAAACCTTTAAAGAGCCTTTATCATAATATTCATATACGTGAAAAGATAATCAAACCGTTGACGCAACAATGTAAATACATAACTTTCTTATCCTACCTACCTTCAAAACCCATCTTCTCCGACAATATTACTTGTGAACAAAAACTACCTGTGGAAGATTCAGTTTGTTATATGCTGTGCTCCGCAGTGATCTTTCGGTGCATTGAACATAGATTGTTAAAATTAGTCTATGCAATGATCAACTCATATAGGAGATGATCTCTCAGTTAACCCTTTCTCGTCCAAATTAATTCCTGCAGATATAAACATAAATAACATATGATTATGTGTACTTGAAATATTAGATTTTTTTAAAGGTTTTTTTTTTTTAACTGACAGTTTATGAAATATTCAACGTCATTTTAAAACGACAGTGGTTCCGAGAGGTAAATGACGTATTAGTATGACAATTTACCATGTTCTGCAAAGAATATTCATAAAAAATACATAAATTAAGGACAATATCATGTCTACTTATCACTTGAAAGTATTATTGATGTGTTCTTCTCATTAAAACACACAAAAAAATTAATATAATAATATGTTATCAGATAAAATAGTCACAATATTTGAAAAGTATTCTCACATGTGTGGCGTTTGATGGTGTAACCTCTTTTTAAAATGACACGATTCTTTGTATATATAAAAAAAACCTAAATACCTTGTCCGTTTTAATACTGCTATTCCCTCGGATCATAGCTTTTCAAAAGGTGTGATCAACGATTCTTGTTTACGATATGAAGTGTGTACGCAATGCAGCCAACGCAACGAAAAATACTCTATATTGCTAGGAAGGATTCAGTTTCAGTGCCGGCAACCCGGGCGTTTATTTAGTTTCATGGTTATTTACATTGTTTTCTTTTCTTTTACCCGCCTCACTAGACAAAGTCTGTTCCGAGGCGAGTAAATCACATATTATGTTTGTTCCAAAAGAAATGTGTGTATTTAAACAAATATATATATGTATGTAAAAAGATAAAAAAGATAAATTATATGTTGGTATATTAAATATTTACATACATACTTTGTTTTTTAGATAAAATTAAATTAACATTTTGTGACAGTTGAATATAGCGGTTACATAATAGAAGTAATAATTAATAATAAGGAACTCCAGTGAAAAATATTATGGCTTTAAAAAAATATGTTCATATAGACCAATGAACGCTGATTCCGAATATATAACTTTTATTTCATAATATTAAACGCAGAGTTTTTAAAAAATTATTAAAAAGTGCATTTTTAAACCTCTCCTGAAAACACAGCGTTAAGTTGGCATTACTGAAATGGTGAAATGTGACGTCACGCGTCACCAGTCATTGTATTGAAACTTTGATTAGTAATGCTATTTCTAGGGAGAATACTTCGAACAACGGGATTCAAAATGGCCGCAGTAGATCAGCTGATTGCCCTATCCTATACTAATTTTTCAGGAGTAATGACGTCACACAATTCGATGGTTTTCGGGGGGTCTCGAAAAATTAAAACTTTGACAATTATTTTATCTATTAAAACTAACTCTAAAAATAAAAATAAAAATGCAGTTATTTAAGTTAGGAGGTCAGTATTCATTAAAAAAAATAAAAAAATTGGACTGGAGTTCTCTATTACTCATAATAATTAATGTTGCAAAAATTGCAGTTTCTCGTATTTGTTTTATTTGTATATTATATAATTTCGTGAGAACTTGTATGAAATGTTATTTATTTAGAATATTTTGAATGTCTGTTCTTTCCTTTTCATTCAACCATATTACAAATCTTTTGAAAAGCCAATTCAAATTATTTGGGGTGACGTAAGTTTTTGTTTGTGTTAGGAAGGTATTGAAAATGTGTGGTGCTAGGTAAGATTCGTGTTTTTTTGCAAAAGTTGATTTGATATGGGGAACTTGAAAGTGCTTATTAATTTTTGCTCTTGTGTTTTGTGAGTGAGGTATGTGGAGATGTGAAGTTTTGATACAGTTTTTGTAAATGATCTTCCTTATGAATAGTTTATTTACGTCTAGTAATTTGTTTCTGATCATTAGCTGTTCCGTCGGATGTTGGTAAGGTTTATAAAACATAATTCTAATTATTGTTTTGTGATTTATTTTAAGAGAATTGAGGTAAGTATCTGCTGCTCCTCCCCAAACTGAAATTCCATACGTTAAAATACTTTGACAGAGTGCGAAATATATATTTTTTAGTTGATTTAATGACATGATGTTTCGTATTGTTTTGAAGATGTATGATAATTTTCGTATTTTTTTTGATAATATATTAATATGGAGATCCCATTTTAGTTTATGGTCAACAGTTAAACCTAGATATTTAATATTGTCTGCATAAACAATTTTGTCACAAGTACAGCATGTGTTATTTGACGAAATATTGGTGCAGGGGTTAAGATGTAGTTGTGGTTGGCTATGTGGTTGACCAGCCTTTGTTTTGCTAAAAGTTAAATATTTTGTTTTTGAAATGTTCAGTGTTAGTAGATTATTTTGTAGCCATTTATTTACTACAGTCATCCCTGTTTCTGTGTTTTTGAATACCTTTTCCCATGATTGTGCCTTGAACAAAATTGCAGTGTCGTCTGCATAACTGATTACTTTGTACTCAATTTTTCCTAGGTTTATCTCAGTTAGACTATTTATATAAATGAGGAATAGTATGGGACCCAAGACGCTGCCTTGCGGTACTCCATACCTGATATCTGCTTTTTCACTGCTGTATTTATTTATTTTTACTATTTGTTGTCTCTTTTCAATGTAGCTGACAAACCATTTTAGCGGTTGACCAGTTATACCGATATTTTTGAGTTTTTGTTGTAGTAAGTTATGCGAAATAGTGTCGAAAGCTTTTGCTAGGTCTAAGAATACCCCAATCACCTTTGATCCGCCATCTATGCTTTTCACTATGTAGTTGGTTAATTCTGATAAAGCATCTTCTGTACCCATTTTGGCACGAAATCCAAATTGGCGGCTTGAGAGCAGGTTGTGTTTTTCAAGGTACGCAAGTAATCTTTTTTTCATGGCTTTTTCTAGAAGTTTAGATAGTGAGTTTAGCAGAGTGATTGGTCTGTAGTTTAATATCAGAGTTTTGTCTCCCGATTTATGTATTGGAGTGATACATCCTATTTTTAAATGATCAGGGACAATTCCGAGCCTAAAACTTTGGTTGAAAATGTGTTGAAGCGGTATAAGTATGTATTCACGTAGATTTATCAGTATTTGATTGGAAATGTTATCCGGTCCCATCGCGCAATTTGGTTTGAGAGATTTAATAAGATCCGATATTTCCTTTGTATTTACTTGATAAGCATTGAACGAGTGATTTGGTCGTATGGAAGAGCAAAGCTTGTATAAAGAGTCTTCTGATGTACAGTTTTTTTGAAGAATTTTTTCCGCTAGGGTAGAGCCAACTTTTGCGAATTCAGTGTTAATAAAATTAGCTATTTTATTAGGTTCATTGTTTGTTAAGACTTTGTCTCCGTTTATTAATAGTTCTTTGATATGTGAATCTTTCTTCGGAGTGGAATAAGTAATATTTCTTACAATTTCCCAAATTTTTTTAGTATCATTTTTGGCGATTTTTATTTCTTTTTTGTAATATTTGTATTTGGCTTGTTTAATTAACTTATTACACAGGTTTCTATACAGTAAGTAATCTTGCTTTAGTTTGTTATCATTCGGGTTTTTGTGGACTCGCATATGCATTGCATCTCTTTTATGAATACTGTTGACTATTGCTTTCGTGATCCATGGTGTTATTTTTTTTTCTTTATGTGTGTAGTTCTTTTGCGGATTTTTTGTGGTGTGTTTGGTTATGTAGGTTTCAACCGTATTTATAAATGTGTTCAGCGCTGTGTTTGGGTCTATTTCATTTAGTACATTAGTCCAAGGTTCATCGTGAATATCCGATTTTAGGGACTTAAAGTTTATTTTGTCCTTCATGTTGCCATTTTTGTTTTTACTTTGTTCTTTGTAAAGAAGTATGTTTAATGTAGTTGTGAAATGGTCAGTGACAGTTGAGCGAATAATGGATGAAAAAGTTTTTTTTCTGGTTTTAGCAAATATATGATCGATGCAGGATTCGGAGTGTGATGTAGTTCTTGTTGGCGAGTTTATTGTAGATTTAAGTCCGTAGTGAGTAAAAACATTTAAGAATTCCGTAGTTTTTGGTTGGCAGTTTAATATGTTAATATTCATGTCACCAGCAATAATTATTTGTTGAGTTTTTTTATGTTGTTCAAGAAGTTTATTTAAGGAATTTAAGAAAGGGGCGAGATTGTTGTAGCATGGTGGTCTGTATATAGCAAATATAGAAATACATGGCCCAAGTGATATTTGAATGCAGTTTGCTTCAGTTATGTTAATTTCTGATATGGAAGATTTTATTGAATCTTTGACAAAGATTACTATACCATCATTTTGATTTAAGTGTCTTGTGGTTTGGAATGTGGTATAGTCACTAAATTATTTGTAAAAAACCGCAAATAAATTGGTTCAGTAGTTACTTAGTAAAATTTTTTCAAATTTCACGTCATTTTATAATGACTCTGGTTGAGAAAGAGTTAATAATGTCGATTCAAAAAGAGACTTGTGCATGCGCTCGGTCAAGTGATTATCGGTGATATAATAACACGTTCAATGTCACCATCTAGTTGTGTCATTGAAACGCCATAATATTTTATTTTTATTATATTCTAAATTATTGATTACAGTCCTTTTTTGACTCGCAATTTATTTGCGACTACATAGACTTTATGCTTTTGTATTGTGTTTTAGTTATTTAACAGACATTGATCTGTTGACACTAACACGTTTGTTTTTCAGATAACGCTGTACAAATGTCAAATTTGTTAAATTTGGAGATACCAATTATTAGTCTGGATACATTTTCTTCATATTTTTGAATGTAGCTATTACTTTGTGGTTATCCATTATAGAATAATGAAATAATTTTACTTTGTATAAACCACTTATTTGATGTGCAAATCCGACCGGTTTCGGAACAAACGTTCCTTCGTCAGGGAAAGCTTATACTTCAGTTTCAGTTTCAGTGCCGGCAACCCGGGCGTTTATTTAGTTTCATGGTTATTTACATTGTTTTCTTTTCTTTTACCCGCCTCACTAGACAAAGTCTGTTCCGAGGCGAGTAAATCACATATTATGTTTGTTCCAAAAGAAATGTGTGTATTTAAACAAATATATATATATATGTATGTAAAAAGATAAAAAAGATAAATTATATATTGGTATATTAAATATTTACATACATACTTTGTTTTTTAGATAAAAGTAAATTAAAATTTTGTGACAGTTGAATATAGCGGTTACATAATAATTTGACAGTTTCGAACAATGTTTTATTATGGTAGGGGTGGAGCTGTTGCTAGATAATAATGTAGATTGGGTAGGTAGGTATTAGTGTAGAGTGGGTGGGTAGGGGAACAAATCCATGATTGGGCTATATGACAATATTTTTTGTTTGTTGATAATAGATTCATTATTTTTAAGGGATTTTTTAATTTCCAAGGCTTCTAAGTTATCTAAACGTTTTCCTTTATGATTAATATGAAGAATATTTATCCCTGTATTTTTTTCAAAACTATGGTTATTTTCAATGATATGGTTAGCAAACTCAGAAAAATTATTATTATTAAGACACCTTAAATGTTCTTTGATTCTGATTTCAAAATTACGAGTGGTTTTTCCAATATAAAATGAGGGACAATCATTGCATTTGAGTTTATATATTCCGGAATTAGTCAATTTATGGTCTTTATCTTTAGTATTTCTCAAAAAATTACCGATATTATTTCTTGTATAAAACGCTGGTTTAATATTAGAAGGAAGATTTTTGCAACATTGAAATGAAAAATTATTAACCCGTCTGCTTTGTCCAATATATTCGCACCTCACAATCCGAAAGCCTCGGTTTCGCAAGTAAATTCTGAAACCGTCACTTTGGATCCAGATTGTAAAATATCTATGCAAGATAGCTTTCATATTTCAAAGACAATAAGAAGCATTATTTCGCTCTCTTTCTGGTTAAAAGAAAAATACACATGTTTGCATGAGAGGAAGAGAGATATATAGCTTTTAAAATGTAAGGTCGTTCTGGGATGTTTTTGGTCTTATGAAAGTATAACGCGATTACGTGTTTTGGGATGTATTTATTCCTAAACAAGCAGACGGGTTAATATACAAAATTTTACTTATTATTCTTCAATTCTAAAAATAACATTTTCTCGACTTTCAAAAAATATTTACGTTCTGTCGAATCGAGCTAACCCAAATATTGGCACTAATAAAAGTTGTGGAGTTAATGTTTGGCTTTTTGTAATTATTTGGTTTTACTGACACGCTATAATATAATTGAACGAATTAGTAACAAGTTTATAAATATGTTAATTAGTAAAGTTGTTCCCAGTGGCGTGTTTTTTGTTATTACGGAAAACAAAATAGGGTAAAGTTAGTGAAATAAATGCTAGGTGTTCAAAACGTAACTCTGGTGACTTTTGGTCATGGAATCGCCCGATATTTTTCTGTTTGTGTACTCTTCATGGAATCAATAAAATAACTGAAGAAATACACTCAGAAAAACTCCCAGTTTTTAATTAAAAATCAATGCTGCGAGATTTCTTTTGCACCCTCGCCCATAAAATTCCTAAATTTGAAATTTTTTGTCAATTTCTAGCGTTTTCAATAAATCGTGCAATTTTTGTATATTTTCCTCTTTTTATTGTATACTAGCTGGTTCCCGGCATCCGTTTGCAATGATATATTCAAATAATTAAATGTGTTTCTTCAACCCCCTTCCCTCGTCCCATATATTCAGTACCATTACATTTAGTTTTCAAACAGCTCGCGTGCCACCTATTACAATTTTTTTATTAAAATGTTCACTTTTCGTATATTGGAAATATTCATTTTTGGATATTATAAGAACAAACAATCAAATTTGGTATCTAATAAAGGTAATAGGTACCTATTTAAAATATCTTTAATTCTTGATTCGATTCAAAGTATTAGGCGAGTTCTTTAACTAAATTCATTAATTTAAAGAGTCTCGAAAATAGAATTTTGATTTAATTGTTTTGCAAAATGTCATTCTTTAATTTTGAAAGAGTTTTTGTATTGATTAAAAAACTTTTCAGATGTGTTGTCATGTGGTTGTAATAATCCCGAAACCTTCGCGGGGAGTTTAAAGAATATATCTATTTTGAAAGTTTCAAACATTTCCTATGCTTAATATAGCAATACATAGACATCTCATGTACTCATGTACTCTTAAACTCATATATATGTACACCCAAGTAAGTCTATTTTGATTTTTATATATATAAAATTTGTTCCTATGTTTCAGCGTTGTTTGAACAAGGTAAGCATTTAAAAAAGATTCTTGCATTTATAAGGTTTACGTTGAATTTTAGTGGCCTAAGAGGTGACTGCGGGCTGGTGTCCCGAAAATTTCGCACCAGTTGAACTATTATCGGTGCGCACTAATACTTTCAAGCGATTTGCCTTACCTATATATTTTGACTTTTTAGTTCATATTTGCATGGGTGGATATAATCCGATGTTTAATTATTACGTTTGATGCTTTGCCAAAGTTTAGCTTTAACTCGAGCTTAATTAACTAAATTCAGTTACAAACTTGGACGTTTGTGTATACCTACTATTATCCGTGATAAAGCTTGAATCATAACAAAACCCGGTCAACATAAAAAAGTAAATAGTTGGTTGTGTGATACAAAGTTACCAAGCTTTCCATTATTTATTATAAAATCAAGTAACAAAGTCACGCCACAATGTGTTTGCTCTGTGCGAAAATATTGTTTTAATCATTTTTGCTTAATCTTCCTTCATGTAAAATTCACAGAAAACCCACGATACCTTTGCTTACAAATGTTAACAATTGTTTAGCACTTACTTTCGCACTATATAAGATAAAATATAGACAGTTACTATTATCGCACTGTTTTCAAAGGAGAAATTCGTAGAATTTATGATACCAGAATATGAAATGTGGGAAACAATTCGGTTTCAGGAAAGTTCAGCATTCATCGCCGAATAGAACTACTATTTCAGTTGCTGGAGTGGTTTCAAATAATATAATAATTTCAAGCGACTAAAGTACTGCCAATATACTGAAGCTAGAGTTGAAAATATGAAGAATAGTTGAAGCGTGTCTCGACCACGATCACGGACTAGAGGTATAAAGTTAAAGGTGTAATTTTGTAAGGTGCGGTGGGAATAATGCACCACACTTTACGTACAACCGTACAACTAACTCCCATTAAAAGTTGATCTCGTTATTGCTGAAGTACTGGTGCATTTCTGCGTGAGCACGAACCACTACTGGTTCTATTTACGCTTCGCTGCATTTCCCTTTCAAAGCGTTTTCTGTTATACGTAATATTATATCTTAACTTTAAAGCATAAAAGCTTCGTGTATGAAGAGATGAGACCTAATAGTGAGCTCTTGAAGATGTCATTTGACTGAACGCTAAGGAATTGCCATTACGGATGAAAATATTGGCTGATAATGTAGGTAATTAATGACGAATCGTAACTATACTATTTCAGATCAGTTGATATTTTGCATGACTTTCTAAATGTTAGCTTGTTATTGTTTTTCAATGTTTTGTTTTATAATAAAATCTACTCTTTTTTTGACAATGTCGTGTAATAACTACTGTATAAATAATTCCTTGCTTTCTGATGAATCCTTATTATGAATATTTATGTCAAGGGCATTGTTTTTTGGTTTTTATGAAAATGAAACGCGCAAATCCATTACAATCATTAATCATAATATTTCTTACATAAAGAAAAAGATGAGTATGTATTGTGTTTAAATTTACAATTAATGTGTGGAACTTAATTCAGATGTTTTATATTATTTTGATGTCTTTTGCAGTAGTTTTGAAGAGTAAAAACTTTCCGTGTCAAAATCTTATATGTAAAAATCTCGTGTCACGGTGTTTTTGGTCGCACTCCTCCGAAACGGCGTGACCGATTTTTATTAATTTTTTATGTATATTTGGTTGGTATGAGAATAGGTTTTAAAGTATATTTCATACCCCGAGGTGATTAGGGTTTCCCTACCCAGAAAAAAACTCAATTTTTTTTACCATTTTTTATTTTATTATTTTTTTTTTTTGGCATCAAAAAAGACCTATAACCCCAAATTTTAGTCCTCCTACCCCCACCCTCCCATTTCTTAATCGCGATTTTAGTATTTTTGTATGAACAAATTTAATCGTCTTTCGTATTTCAAGCAGAACGAACTTATTTATGTTCTTGAATGACAGATGGCGCTACGTCCGCCTCATCGAACTTTAATCCAAACATGCGCAAGACATTCACGAGAAGCGTCGCGTCATTTTGATATTTCATTCTGCACCATGTTCTCGCGTGGGCAAACCATCGAGCTTATTTGTGTTGGCTGAAGACGGAGTGTCAAAAATATCGTACACTCAATTGCTCTTCGAAATTCTTATGGATTTTCTTTATTTCATTTTCCTACTTTAATTGGTGTTTTTTACATATATCGGCGGTCATCGTCTACAGCGCTCCATTCCTCTTTCTGTCAAAGATCCCATCCCCACACACTTACAATATATTCGTTATATTTTATTTAACAACCAAAATATTCACTATAAATAATTTATATGGCAGAACAACGTTTGTCGGGTCAGCTGGTAATTTGTAAAATGCTATAAAATTTTTAAGAATATTCAAGAAAATTATTCGTGTTTTAAAATATTTTTACCGATATGCTACGAGTATCTAAATATTTAAATATACATATATATTTAAATATTTTCCAAAGTTAGATATGATTTGAGATTTTCACTGCCAAACGTAATATAATGATTTGTTTTGGAGGTACTATCCATGTTGTGCTCCCTCATTTATTTTCCAAAGTTGTTCATTTTCATATCAAAGACGAAAGATTATTCATTGCCAAAAGTTTCCACATTAAATAATGAAGGCAGTGGTATTTCCGTCCTCCCTCTATTGCCGTTGAAGGCTCGCCCGCTGGATGTATGCGCAACTTCCCCAAAACACCGCCAGGGCCCACTGACATTTTGAATTGTGGCTTCCGGTTTGCTTCGGGCTGCTTAGAAAAGAATTTTTCTTTTTGTCGATTTGTTACTGAGAAATTTTTCTTGAACTTATTATAATCTGGCTGTATTTTTGTGAAGTTTCTTACTGTATACGAATCGCAAATGCACCATTATGTTAATTTGAGGGGACTATGACGGATAATAATAATAATATTTGGATGATTTATTTTATTTTTGTGAAAAATCACCTGAAGGGCGCTGTTCCATATATTGATCGTCAAGTTGATTAATCACACACCTCCAAATACTAAGTTTTGAGACAACGAGGAAAACAATATTCGAATACTCACCATAAATAAAAAAATAATTTACACATTTCTGTGTTTTACGTATAAAGTATGCTATAAAATTACACCGGATAGCGTAACGTTTCGGTACATTCAAAGATATTGAAATACTAAAGAGATATGCTACGATGTCCGTGCGACTGCCAGAGAGTAATCTAATCGGAGTATAAGAAAATAATTTGTTCATTTAGTTTTAGATTTTTTCATGGTTTGCAGTAGTATTGATTAACAATATAGTTTGAATGCGGAAAGAACTCGTTCATTTAGTTTAACCCCAGGAACCTTTATTGGATAACCAACACCTCTGCCATAGGTCAACCCAAGTGGTTCGCTACGTTTGGTGATTTAGCAGGGGTGCCCGGGTTCATGGGGTGAGGTTTGTCTAGGTCTTGGAGGCGGATGACCAGGACATACTGAACCCAAGATTCCTACCCACCCCTTAAACCCTTTTCCTTCCTAGAACTCTCCTCTCCTTCCTTTCCTTAAAAAAAAACTCCCACACAGCATCGTAGTTGAGCATAAAGATGACATAGGCCCTGAGGGAAATTATGTTCCTCAGGGCCCTCCTGTGTGGAGCTCATGTAAAAAAAAAAAAAATCGTTTAGTTTATTCGTTAATTGGTAAACAATATCGGCGACACACGGATGCGCAGTCCCACCCAGTAAAAACTGCGTATTCATCTCTTGTATTTCAATATATTTGGGTACATTCAACACGGGAAATAACAATTTTTTGACTTCTTTCACTACAAGTTTTTCTGCATTATAATTGCTTTGGTGGTGTTTATGAGTAATCTAAGTGTTGTAGCTTGTAGCAGATAGTAGAATATACATTTTACATATAACGACATACTCAATGCAAATTTCGATATTTCGGAGATGTCTGACTAAACAAATTTACGATCGATATATGTAGATCCTCATATATCAAAGAACGAATTGTAAGCTTTAGATTACTGACTTTGTTCATTCTTCCGATATTTCAATGGAAAGGGTTCCAAAGAATGCAGACAGCGAATACGCCAAACGCTTGCCCAATATTTGTAGACAATTTCCGAGCACAGCGACGTAGCGTGAGTGATGCTCCGTCAACGATTCTCTACAGAAATTTTTGTGAGCGTATTCGAACAAAGCTCTTCGTCAATAATCAGTTAATAAAAATAAATATATTTAATAAACGTTATTATGAAGCGTACTTACTTATGGTTGCCAAACTTGGGAACTCATAAAAAATCACAATAAGAAACTCGAAACTTGCCAAAACTCCATGTAAAGAAGTATGTTAGGGAAAAGACTGTCCGATAGAATAAAAATCGAAACTATTAAGAAACAAACAAGAACAAAAGATGTCACAAAAACAATAAAAAAGCTAAAGTAGAAGTGGTCAGGCCATGCAATCCGAGGAAGTGAAAAATGGTCAAAATTAGTCATGAATTCACAAGTGACAAGAAGAGAAAACGAGGTAGACCATTTAGACGGTGGGTTGACGACATCAAAGCCATAGCAGGTGGTACATGGACAAGAGTAGCTAATGATAGAGAGAAATGGCGACAGTTGGAGGAGGCCTTTGTCAACTAGTGACATACAGACAGGCAGTCGATGCATGGATAAGTGTTAAAAATGTTATAAATATTATAAATAGTGTAATGTAATTTACTGTCTGAATAAAGGCTATTATTATTATTATATTATATTATAAAGCGTGTCAAGTTATATAGCTGCATTTGGACCGTAGTATGTAATATAATTTATGGCTTTAACTTTGTATGGACTGAAACATATTATTATTCTATTTCCCTATTAAGCAGAGCACCCTCGCGATAACGCCTCCGGTTCGCTTTACCTTATCGATAGCCATTCCCCCTTTATTTAAGTAGAATCAACAAACTGAAACGATAATATTTTATTAAATATTTGAGTAGGCAAGTTTATTATTGTCTGAGCATGATGCCAATAAAATTAGACCAGATAATTCCAGCTTAAATTTTGTCAGCTGCTTTTCCGCTATGCAAGTACAGTAGTCTGTCGATAAATTCTAGATATTTGATAAAATGGAATCAAAAATTTAATGCCAACATTGAATCCCACATATCGGACTTGGATAGGAAAAGGAAATAACAAAGTTTTTCTTAACGTTCTTAATTAATATTTTTTAAATGCCTAAAGTGTGTACTTCTTCAACATAGTTTTCATTTTATTTTGATTTAAGCCCTCAAGCTAATTTATTCGTTATTGGAATAGGATAGGTTTCAAAGAAATCGTTGTGTCTCCCTTACTCTCATGGAGAGAAATATGATTTAAACGGTGTTAGAAAGAGATCGTACTGTCTTCAAATAAAAAAAAATACTACAGAAGATTTAAAATGTACACATATTTACGTATATGAAAACAAAGTTTCCGAATGCAATTTGAAAAAAAAATTATTAAACTTTTTATTCATTATTTTTACATAAAACGACAAAAAAGTGATGCGACAACGACGTTTATAATACGTTTGTCTGATAAAATATGTGTGTTTTCAGTTTTTTTTGTTAACAGTAATTTTAGTTAAAAAAAACGTAACATGAGCCATTTTGAATTTTTTTTTATGTTTGTTTTCAAAATTTTAATATTTATAAATTTGTGTGATTATTTCTAATAATACAATTTGATTTTTATTTGGATTTTATTGCAAAATGGATACACTGCAAACTTCTGTCAAAATATGCTCTCGAAATTGGACCTGAGGGGTAAACATCCAATAAATGGTTTCTTATTATTATTTACCTACATTTTAAATACACAGAAAATTTTTCCCCAATATAATCTCGCTTGTGTTAAAATAGGAAATTAGAATAATACATTTCTTTAGAATATGGTGTAGAATCATCTCCTATCAGCATTTAGCACTAATTTCTGAATACCTTTTGATATTCATGTAAAAAATATTCACTTGGACCGTGGTGCTTTTCTAGGTTATAAACGTGTTACTTTAAACAATCTTGAGGTTTCATTTAAAACCATTTAAACGATCGCATCGCCCTCCATTTGCGTATACAAATAATAATAATAATCACAACAGACTGTATTACTGTGCGTAAAATGTATTCTGTCATGTTTCGATTTTCCTTGTCAATACGCTACTCTGGAACTGATCCGTCTTGACAGCGTGATGGGCACCGAAAGTAAAGAACACAATAGGAAGCATTTTTTCCTTCGATAAATCTGTTTCGCAGATTTAAATATTCAGGGCATTCTTTTTATACGGTGATTCCCAAAGTTGGTCATGTAGACCCCCCTAGGGGGCGATGGATGAGTCTAGGGGCGGTGATGGTGTCGGGGACAAAAGGGAGCATTTAAATATAAGGAGCGGCGGGAACAATAAGAAATCAATAGAAAAAATGTAGCCTTAAAATCATTTTTCTACATGCCCTCTGCGATGCATCGCCGAAGCACACAAAATATTCGTAAATTTTTCAAAATAATGCTTTTTTTCCAAGAAAATGTTCCAAAATTTTTCCGATATTCTTTACCCTAAAATTGCTTGTTTATGTACGTTTAGTTTATTTTTCTATATTATATCAATTTTGTTTTAAAAAGTAAATAAAAACCTCAGCACGAGAATCTCTGTAGGATATCATTATCCCCCTCGTAACAAAAAAAAAAAGATGATAATTAAATTTTATCGAAGGAAGCAAACTCTTTGTGGTGTGACAAAAAGTGGTGTTTTACAAAGTGTGTTTTTTCATGTAATGGATAATTAAATACTTAGAATGGTTTGTTTCTAAAATTTTGACCAATTCCTGAAATATTCGAAGTTAATGAAAGTTTTATGTAAGTGAAGTAAGTGTTTTTAATAAGTTTTATGTAAGTTCTATTCAAGATCTATTATTAAATTATTATAGGCCAGTTGCTGCATGAAACTGAAATAACCACAGAAATTGAATAGAACTTTCACAGAATGTAAAAAATGACTTAAAATATTTGATGAATTTTTAAAAATTTTTGAAACAACCTATCCTTATTATCATTATTTAACTGCTTTAAAATTTAACTCTTAATATGTTTGATTATAAATCAATAAAGTTATATGCATGTTTCAAGGGAATGGGGGGCGTGTGTTACACATATAAACGTAGCTGAGACAGGCACAGTCCTAATAAATAAATAAAATATATTTGAAAAGAGGGCGGCTAGCTAAATAAGTTTGAGAAGCTCCGGTTTATAATCGTCGTTTTATTATTCTACGCGGGGCGGGGTCGAGGCAGTTAAATTTATCTTTTTTGTAGGAAAAAAATGATTTTGCGTTTTATTCGCTAACAACAAAATACTAACGAGAAAGAAATTGCCAGAATATGTCCCGACCGATCGTTTATCGTGTTCTTTCGAGGATATATTCTGTAAAATTACGTTTTTACGTTCAATTTAACTTGTTTTATGCATGATGGTCTCATGCCAAAGTAATTGTACCTACCACTAATCATATTATTATTAAAAAACGTTGTAACATACCTCTTTTCCTTCTGTTTATTTTAGACCAGATTGGTTTTGCTTTATTCTAGCATCTTGAGACAGGTAAAATTAAAACTTAAACAATTTTATACCTAAGATTAAAAAGACAAAATCTTCGAATGTGTATGATATTTAAAATTACTATTTTATATGTGTATTAACCAAATTGTGTGATTTCTAGCAGCCTTTAGTTAGTTTCTTATTTTTAAATTTTCAAGTTAAATTTTAGCAAGCCTTTTGTGATACATTACCATTGGAAGACGAGTCCCTAATATTATAATAAATAAATTTGGATTTTATATGGTACTAGCTGGTACCCGGCATGCGTTGATATGCCATTTACTTAATAAAATTGTTTCTCCCTGCGTGTCCATTGCCATTCGTCCCGTTCCCCTTCCGCCTCTCCTTCCTCTCGCACGCCCCCTTCCCCTCTCGCATTCCCACTCGGTCTCCTCCACCTTCCCTCTCCCCACTCCACTCCCCCTTTCCGCCGTACCGCGAACCCCCTCCCAAGTTCCCTCCCCCTTCCCAGGTACCCTTCCCCCCTCCCAGGAACCCCCTAACCGAGTTCTCCTCCCCTCTCCCACATTCCATACATTCAGTCCCGGTACATTCAGTTTTCAAACAGCTCGCGTGCCACATATTGCAGTTTTTTATTCAAATTACATAATGCCAGAGCTCACCGGTAGTTTTATACAAACCTTGTCCTGACAATAACGAACACAAAAACAAAAGAATTATCCAATTTGGTGCAGTCGTTCGGAAGTTATGCGCGTACATACATTTCGGCGATTCATTTTTATTTATATAGAAGATAGAAGATAGAAGATAGAAGATAGAAGATAGAAGATAGAAGATAGAAGATAGATAGATAGATAGATAGATTTATTATTGCAATTCGTCAGGATTTTCACTCCTGACAAAGTATTTTAATAATTGTAACAAAAAAGAAATTTTGAGAAATTCATGACGTTTTTTTAAATACAACTATTCGAATTACACTTTTGTTTTTTGAATGAATGAAGTGGAATTTAACCCACTTCCCGACATCCAGTCGAGCTGAAATTCGGTAGATAGACTCATTATCGATGACAACGCATTCTATCAACTTTTGGTATACACGATCACATTCACGCATACACAAGGGGATATATACAAATTTCTCTGAAATTAGATGACATTATAGCAGTTAAAATATGCAAATAGGTCTTATTAATTCGGGACTTAGCGTGGTTGATAAAGATGTCGATTCCAGTTCCTAGCCAGGAAGGTTCAATTTTCATTCAAACCAAAAAAATAATTATATTCTAAAAAGACTTGAAAATGCAAAACTTTGTTTTTTTTTACACGTTAATGTTTTTAAATTCATAAAGTTACAATTTTTAAACAGATTCTACGTCGATTTGGCAGTTGAAATTGTACTATTATTTGTATCACTACATACATATGTATAACGTTTTACTGGCCTACAACTGTGTGATGAAGACACGTTTAGAAGCAATCATTTATGTTTATTACTGATTGCCTAATAAAATTGAATTATTGCTGGCATTCCCTTACCCCAAGTTTATAGATCCCAGGTTTACATCCCAAAGCGTGATACCTATAATCCGGATTATATAATTCTGTGATTTTATTAGAGTAGTCGACCATTTAGTAAGCCAAATGATTTACTTTATCTGGTTATTGCCTTAGGTATCTGAATTTCTTGTTTTATCGCATATTAAGATATGTATCGTTTTCAAGATTAAGTTATTGAAATAATAAGTTGAGTGTCTCCATTATTTAAGAGACACGTACGTAATACGGGGCAACTTTTGAATCTGGTGCGAATCGTATTTTTCCTTCCACTCAGAAATTAGTCCCTTCTTTGTAATAATTTTTTGGGGCAATTTGGATTCAATGATGCATCGAAAATAAGTTCCAAATTAGTTGGTTCTAATTATATTCCAACACACTGTCGGTTGAATTGTGAAGCTGTTTTTATTTAGATATTTTTAAAAATTGTGATGGTAAAGTATATCAGTGTCTACCGAAATATATAGGCACATGGTGTTAAGTACTTGACTTTCTTTCTGACATTATTTTGATTAAAAACCGTGAATGAAATTTTGGTCTCCGTACAGTTTTTTTTCAACCAAAAAAAAAAATTGTCTTCCATATGTACCTACGTAATATAAAATGATGTTTTGTTATAATATAATTGCCATTTTTAAAATTTTATTTGATTTATCGTGAATTCATACTAACCCGTGATTTTTCATATTTTTCATTTTTCATTTTTTATTTATTTTTTATTTTTCATTTTCATTTTTCATTTTTCATGGGTCTGCGGCTAGTAAATAAATTCCGCGTACGACCAAGTTAGTATATAAAGATTCGTTGAAAACATTTAAACGGCGTACGTACGAGAAGAAGAATATTAAAATTTTACTCTCTGAGTACACAGTATTTTTATTCTATGGTCTGAGACTTATATCATAATGATAGTAGGTCAAAAGCAGGTAAATTGCGGTGAAATTCTTTCTGGTTTTTTACCTCTAGCCACTTTCCCAACAGTCGGCTAGGTTCGACTTGTTTCAAGCGTGGCGTACATTTTAAATCGTAGGTATCTACAGTATTTAAACTCAAAAGCACTCTCTGAAAATGTGGGGCGAATTCTGCCACTTGGGTGGAGAGAACGTATTCAAAAATAGAGCCGGGCAAAATGTATCGCTTGAAAGAACCCCGCAAACCTCCGAACCGCAGCCTACGAGTACAGCCTGCTGCCTTTTCCCGTGAAAAGAACCTTCTAAATTCGGGGCTGGAACCTAACGCCGCCGCACAGTGCTGCAATCCCATGAAAGGCCAGGAACAAAACAAGAAAAATTGTCGCATTAATATTTATTAATTATAATTAATAATTGTTAAATAGTTGTTTATCAATCCTTTTGGTTTGATTACGTATGCGTGGTGCTCATAAATAAATATTTTTTCTCAGAAATAATGAATGGGAACGATGAACTTCGTCATTAGATATTATGCATTCTATAAATTAGAAGCGTGGCGCCTCTGACAAAAGTGTTTTTTGTTTGTTTGTTTCGGGTATGTTACTACTATCCAAGATATGTACATTATTTTGGCACGATAAATTTTTCACAAAAAATGGAAATTTACTGCTCTGAGCTTTGCAAAACAATTGATTGAAGTTGCACTTTTCCGATTATTTTCTGATGACTTTAGCTGCGGCTACTTTTGAGAAGTTGTGTTGCTTTCTTTATGTGAGTAACGCTTAAGAGTCACAAGTCACAACTGCTCCTAACCGTACACAGCCAGTGGAACTATTTCTTCTCCATAAGGGGTATGTTGTGAGGCAGAAGGTGGGGAGAGTTAAGGTGATTACGAAGAGGAAGTTGAGAAGGTACTTGGCTATTCAGATCTGGTTATAAAATACGGCTAAGGTCATTTAAAGCAACGTTTCTATTGTGAAAGCTGGTATTTCATCGGGACGTTTCTGAATGTAACTACTGCATTGTGAAATAACACAATTTAAAAGAATATTTTGAAATAACATACATTCATAAAATTAAATGAAATTTACCTGCGCACGCTGGGATTTAAACCGGATTCGTAGCCAAATTCGTACCACTCAAAATCGGCAACGGCATTTGCTAATTCTTTATTTTTTCTAAGTGGAATACCTCAAGAGTCTCAGGAGCCCGTCTGGAGCCAGTGAGACTATGGCATCCCCTATTGGGGTATGTTGTGAGGCTGAAGGTAGTGGGGTGGGGAAGGAGATGGGAAAGAGGAAGGTGCCATTTTAACCAACGTTACAATTCTGAATGGTTGTCTTACACCTGGGTAATACTGAAGTATCTTCCACTCTGGAACGTACCGCAAATATGCTATGAGTATTTATTATTTTTAATGAATTAATTGTGAACAAACACAAATTAATCAAATAAATCCCGCGACTCGATCCCGCGACCTTCCGATTTCGAGTCAAGGGCCTTTCCCCTAGACCACTCCGGTCGTCACAAGAGTCACTTGTCAGTCTGCCATGCATTAATTCGTAAACCTGTAGGATTGTTATTTACTTGTTTGACTATTTTTTTGTCCCTTGCCTTGTACGGCTTCGCAGCACTGTGCACAGACTGAAGGTTTGCGGGGAGACTCGCCGGAAGCTGGGAGGGTGGATATTTCCGTCACTCGTGCCTGATTTAATGCCAAGGTTAAACATGTTGAACGTCTGACAAATAGAATGTGTCGAATATGCGCGCTGGCTTGACAGGTGATTATCTATGTTTTAGTGCCGAGGCGGAGATACGAGTAACAACGTAAAAATGGCACACACAAATTCCCAATTTAAAAAAAGACCGAAAATAATAGTACCTCTGAAATTGAATTTTGTAAAACTCAGATATTTTTTTTACTGTTAGATATTATTATTTACTAGTAGTTTCTGCCGGGCTTTATACGAGTATCAAATCTCTTTTTTTCTTATTCAACGATCGATAAATATGAGTCAAACAAGGTTGCCTTATTTTTAAAGTTAAATGATTTTAATGCTTTATGGATAATGATGGAAGTAACGCTACGAACTGAAACGGACTGAAAATAGTTGCATTGACTTAGTAACTTCAGATAGAATAATCTCTGCAAATTTTATGATGCTAGAGTTCACCGTTCGAGAGTTCTGAGTTGTAAACAACTCAAGCAGTTATTTTATGTCATTTTTTTTTGAAAAATTTTATCTTTTCGTTTACAATTGTTACTTTAAATTTTTTTGCTACCGGTTTCGACACATCCGTGTCATTTATAAGCAAACTTAAAACTAACTTGATAATTCTATACAAGTAAAAAAACCTTCCCCCAAAATCACCCCTCCCACTACCCCCACCTAATTAAATCTAATCAATTCTGTACTTGTATAAAACCTATTATTTATTTAGTTTAATTTAAGTAAGGTTAAGTTGCGTTTCCTTACGATAGGTTAGGTTCGGTCAGTTTGGGTTATGTGAAAAGAAAGGGGCGATTAAAAAGGTTAGTTTAGGTTACGTTAGGTTAGGTTAGGTAACGTTGCGTTAGGTAAGGTTAGGTTCGGTTAGGTTAGGCTATAAGATACCGTTAGTGAAAAACGTAATGTTCATTATTTTTTATTTAATTTGGGTAACTATGAAAAAAAATTATGAATATTGATAGTTTGTTTGCTGGAGGTAAAGGTTACACGCTTATCAATACTTAGATAAATTTATCACGAGGGGATTTATGGTTTTTTTTTCGAAAATATCTACATTTGTGGAGCGTGTAACTCAAAAACGGCTGAGATTTCAAAAATTACGTGTAGAATAAAAGTTTTAGATAATTTTATGAGCTTTTACTTCTTTTAAGGAAATTTAAGTTAGTATTTTAATTTATTTAATAAGGAGATATAAGTGGAAACCCGAAAATTGGGACCCTCTCCTACCCCCCCCCCCCCCTAGCTCGCAACCTAGTCATCAGGACTTTTAGTATGTTCACACCCTAAGCACCCTGAACAAGTTTCTGAAGGAATCGCTTAGGTTCCTGCTCACGCACTCTATACCTCCGTTTGGACCATTCATTGACTAGACTAGGAAGGTATTTTCCGGCGAAATTTTCCGAATAATGATTTTCTAATTACCTTTCAGAGCATTTTTCCGAAAGTTGCGTTACTCTCTCTTATTCGTCGGAATAAATGTTTAGTGATCTATCCGATTATCGGATTATTCGTGTCGCTAGTTGCCAATTATCCCTTGATCTTAACCGAATTCCACGTGTCTACCCTAAGCGGGTGGTTCTACATCTGGAATAATTGTTGAAGGCTTTGGGGGTGCAATTAAGGTGGGCGTTAGAATCTCCCTATTTCAAGGATTTGAAATTGTGTTAATGCCAGCTGAATAAGCAATCACCCTCTGCCCCTTGTTTCTAGTTTAAAATATGGCCGATTGTTGTCACTGCGAACCTTTGTCCCGAAACTTGTACTAATGTGTTTAGAAATATTATTATCGTTCGTCTTGGTGGGCTGTGCAATTAAATTTAATTATCGTTTCCTTTGTTTCAATGAAACATTATATTGATTATTATTACAATACAACTACTCTGATCACTCATTAAGTTTGTTTCCGACTATCATTGTTATCTGACAATTTTCGTAGTGTCATTTGTTAAAACCCTAGAAGCCCAATGTAGGTCATTTTTACCTATATGCAAACGAATATCTGTTCTCTCTTTTGCACACTTCTTTCGATTAAGGCTCTGCAACCGGGCCCGAAAAGAAGAAGATGGAGAGATACGAAATTACGAATGTTAGAGGAGAGCGCTAACATTTACAGCGAAAAAATCGATGCGAAAATTGGGAAAATGTTCGCGGGTATTATTTTAAACAGCATTTAATGAAACACTGTGAATTGTTACATACATATAACTTGTAAAATAACTGAAACAAACGTGTTAATAATAATTTTTGGAGCATACTTTGCGATTTTTTTCTATCGAGGGAATTTTATATAATTTGCGTTTCGGCGCAGGCAAAGTCTAGATATTAACTTCAAGAATAACATATATTTTTTTAAGAGCTTTAAAACTT
Source organism: Limnephilus marmoratus (assembly GCA_917880885.1). Taxonomy (NCBI): domain Eukaryota; kingdom Metazoa; phylum Arthropoda; class Insecta; order Trichoptera; family Limnephilidae; genus Limnephilus; species Limnephilus marmoratus. The sequence goes on from OU862921.1 coordinate 40,701,096, forward strand.
ACCGTGTTTAAGGGAAATATGTAATAAATCGGTTCAAATCCGGGTACGGGCCCTTAAATCCCTTCGTATTGTAGTTATCGTATTGTTGTAGGTCAATAATTTGACCTATGTTTAGGCTTTTTGCAATTTGACATTGTGTGTGAAAAGTGTTTATAAAGAAAAAATAATGTTATAAAACTGTTTAATTGTTATAAAACATTTTTTGGTTAGTGAAAAAAAAGAAGTTTTTAAAAAAAAAAAAAAAATTATTTTTAGTTTAAAAGAAGCAAACCGAAATGATCTCATTTTCTATTAATTTTTTGTATCAATTAGTAATAGTTGTTTTTTCAAAGTCAAATAAATAAATATTATTCTAATTATAAGTTTTTTCATTTCCTAAATAGTTAATACGAATAAATAGCGATAAAAAATAATAAATTACACATAATGAACTATGTTACAAGTGTTTTTATTCATTATAGGTAAATTTGACCTATGATTGGGCTTTTTAGATAGCAAAATATGATTGGGCTTCTAGGCTTTTAAAGAATATCGCCTCAAGGGCGCTTAACAATTATTTGTATGATAATTGATAATTATGTCGGTTTGCTAAATAATGAGATTTATTAAATTTTTCACTTGACACTTGAATCGTTTTACAGAAATTGAAAAAGTCATCAAATTTTATAGTTAATACTAAAGTTCTGCTAAAGTTTAATCAAATGCCATGAAACAACTATCCCATAATGGAATAATAACATAACTTGAATAGAAATTTCTCAAAACTTGATTATTAACTTTGAAATTTGATGAATTGTTCGAGGTCTGTAAAACAACTGGCCCTGTTATTATTATTTTTATTCCATGAAAACACTGGTATTAATTCCCAAAACTTTTAGCATTGTTGACCTAATCCATAGAAATCAACTTTTATGTAAAAACAATTTAGTAAACCCCAAGAACGAAGCGTACAAATTATACGCGTCGTGCAGCTGAGTGCGTACATAAATAAAAAATGACTATGCAGAGACGGTCTGGAGCTCTATTTTCTCAAATAAGTTAACTGGCTTCGTTTAATGAAAATATATTAGAATCTCATCGTGAGAAATAGGTACAGAAACCCATCTGGTGTTTACAACGGTACAGGAAAGTGGCGGGTGCTCTTGGCAGCTCCGTTTACTACCATGATGCTAGAGAACACCTGCCATATTTTATTATTTTCACTTTTAAGTCACATTATTCAAGTCTCATTTCTTGAAGCTTTTGTTACGTAAGCTCAATCACACTTCCTACGAATAATGGATGCCATTTACACCCCTATCCCTATTCTCGTGAAAAAGCTGTGTTACGGAATTTTTTAAATACACTTTGTTGTTCACGTAACCTGTCGCACCCTTTTAAATTGTGCATAATGTCCCAAAAAGCTTTCTCGCCTGTCTGAAAAATGGTGATTCGTGAACTTGGCGGGAGCTTTCATTAATCAAGTGACGCAGGTGGAAAAAGCGACAGTTTACTGCGACTACAAGCAATGCCGACATACGGGACGGGGTGTTTATGTATTTTTGATTAATATCCCGGAGCTACGTCTTCAATTATGTTAGAGACAGATACATATCACGTCGGGTAATAATTTATGTAGCGTGATTTTGCCCAGTGAAGTTTGTAGCACGCAGTGCTTTAAACGCCTTTTTACTACAAAAAACGAACATTACAAAGAATTCAGGACTAAATACTAAAATCTTCTATAACTTGGGTTATAGAATGCCCTGTTTCAACCCGATCCTTTCTTCGTGTTTAGTTCTCTCTCCTCTACTTCTCTTTGTGTGTCGGAACCCTCTTTACTTCCAGGTCACTAAAAGGCCGGTATTAGAGATGATAAATGATGCGTGAACTGATGTTACTCTATCATCGCTATGTTGTGCGTTCGTATGCCACGAAATAACATTGCAATGCCGCAAATAACTTCCCTAACCTTGTTTTGTACTCAGCTCTGAGAAACGAAATCATAAGGGTGTTATTCACCCTGTAGAGGGTGTTAATAGGAAACCCGGTCACCGAGAAATTTGAACGATAAATATTTTACCGAATTACTGCTGACACTGTCATTCTCACTCCCTCGAATACTGAGCGAAAGGGACAACTGTACCTCAGGCTGATAATACGTAAATAAAATTATCAAAATCGAAGTTTTGCATTCCCCATTTTTCTCCCCCAAAACTTTTACAATTTTTAAGATTTTTTTTACTAACTGTATTAAAAGAAAATACTCTATTTCTGTTGGTTTTGCATTTTTTTTAAATACGTGTTATGGTTTGTATACTGAACATCTGTTGGTGGCGTTAAATTCAATCAATTATAACAATTTTTGGTGCGTTCTAACTCCTGTTAGAAGTAACTTATTGATACGCTGCTGGTCGATGGCTAAATTATATTAAAAAAAATATTTACAGCAATTTCAAAATTGAGAAAGGAAATTGGGAAATACATTTGTATAGACAAAACGCCCCCCGAATTTTGTTAAGAGGAATATAAACGATAGAAATATTTCGATTCTCACGCCTTCAAAATTTAAAATCGAGCGTCTTATTTTCACGAGGCAAGTGAGCACCAAAGTGGTTTTTATTTATTTTGTGCATAATTTTATAAGAATGAAAAAAAAAATTAGAACATGAAAAACGCCAAAAATAGTCTTAGCCATAAAGGGGTATTTAAAAAAAAGTTTATTATATTACTTCATAGTTAAGTCATGAAAAAACATTTACACTTATATTTTTTGTTACGTAAATAATAATTTTCTCGTAATTCCGATACATACAAAAGATAGTAAAAGCTTCAATTTATCCGTAGCATATTTTGTAATGTTCGCAATGTAAACCGATTCGTAGTAAAGATTAATCTAAATAGGATTTAACGTATATTAAGGGATATTCTTGACATAATTTAAACAGTGATTCCTGACATTTGTTGGTAGTAAAAATGTGAATGAAATTTTGATCTCCTGTGACTTTTTAGATGTCTTTTTTCAAACTTTTTTCTTCAAAAACAAACAAAAAAAATTCTTCCACATGTCACTCGGCCGCGTAATCGCCCAATCCCTTTACCCGTCTTTTTTTACTTCAAATAATGTCAGGAATTACTGGTTAAAGCATTGCAAATTCACCCTTAATACCCTGTACATAGGAAGTTCTATCCATCTCCGATTACTAAAAATCTTCGAGAAGAAGGTTTCAGAAAACGTAAGTACAAATACCTCTTATCATCAAGAAAGTTAGTGTTTGATGTTGGATCTTCGCTTTACTCGTCTCGAGAATGTGGGCTAAAAGCCTTTAATGTTTTCTCTTGCCCTTGACCGTAGATACGCAATTTTGGATCAGATCGGAGCGCTAACGAATTTTGCTCTGTTCTACAGCGGTTGATACGATGCCAAGTGGACTAAGTTGGAACTTCTTGCTCGTATCAGCTTCATAAACGCTTTGAATTCTTTAAGATGAGAGTGTTACGGATCAGCAAATGATTTCATTTTATTTTTATTGAATTTTTATGAGATTATTTCCACTACGTAAATATTCTGATTTTAAAGTTTTATATTATATTTAATTTTATTAGAATAGGTAATTTTTTTCTGTTATAAATGATAAATTCCAGAGTGGAAGATACTATCAGTATCGCCCTGGTGTAAGACCACCATTCAGAATTGAAACGTTGCTTGAAAATGGCTTTAGCCGTGTTTAGTGACCAGATCTGAATAGCCAGGTACTTCCCAACCTTCCTCTTTCCCACCTCCTTCCCCTCCCCGCTACCTTCAGCCTCACAACATACCCCAATTGGGGATGCCATAGTCTCACTGGCTCCAGACGGGAGCAGTTGAGATTCTTGTGCGGTATTCACTGTAAAAAAAAAAAAAAAAAAAAATGGTGTTTGCCGGAAATATGTGTGGGAAAAATGAGGTATTCAATAAATATAATACTTAATAATAATAAAGTTATATGTATTAAAAAGCACAATATTCTTACCCGAATTTAAAAACTACATATAACTAACTACCTTTGGTCATAGATGCGCGCCATCACTAGCGGCACGCGATATCGAAACATGTTCATTTACATTATTTGTTGACATTGTACTGGAACTACCCGGCAAACAAGTTTGGATTGGAAATATTATGAAATACGAAACCACGTGTATGCATCGACCAAAATCGATGTAGGTATTTGTTTGTACGATGAGTTTACCACCAAGATTCGCGACGAAAATAGTAATGCGGAACTTGTAAACTTTAGACTTCTGCTCAATAAATCTCAACTTTTTCCAATAATCTAGCAAAAGATTCTTCATTTTCTCAAAATTTTACTGGTTTGAATTTGCGTAGATATCATTGAGAGATTCCACAAATATTTTTACGCGTAAAATATTCGTAAAACGTTCTTCTACGTGCTTGTAATGCGAAATCTTTTTGAGTTCTAATATCTGTGCACAATTTGTATTTACGTTATATCAATGAATCAAATATTACATTTTGAGATTTGAAGTCGAATATCTAACCATTTATAACACTTTAGTTCTCAATTTTTAATTTTTAGCTCCTTGAGGCACTCAGGTGAAAGACCCACTGTGCTATCTTCCATTTTCTTTATTATTGCTTTCACGTCGTAGCCATACAATAAATTTCGTTAAGTCGTCGAACGCGATTTTTCCTGATTCCGCTATATAGCGTCGCGGGTATCTTTTTTTGTATACTTGTTTTTGTTATAAAATTGCCACTTTTCACCTAGTATTTAATTCTAAATTTTTACACCTGAAACCAAATATTAGTTTAATAATGCCTTCAGAAGGCGAAACAACTATCACTCGTAATAATATTTACATAGCAGAACTTGTTTATAAAAAAACTGTTTTTTTTAATTGAATAATAATATTATTGAATATATATTATTAATATTTTTATTATTTGAATAATAAAATTATTGACCTGATATAGTCTTACATGACAGACCTGATATAGTTTTACATGACAGACCTGACCTGATATAGTTTTACATGACAGACCTGATACAGTTTTACATGACAGACCTGATATAGTTTTACATGACAGACCTGATATAGTTTTACATGACAGACCTAATATAGTTTTACATGACAGACCTGATATAGTTTTACATGACAGACCTAATATAGTTTTACATGACAGACCTGATATAGTTTTACATAACAGACCTGATATAGTTTTACATGACAGACCTGATATAGTTTTACATGACAGAACTAATATAGTTTTACATGACAGACCTGATATAGTTATACATGACAGACCTGATATAGTTTTACATGACAGACCCTATATAGTTTTACATGACAAACTTACAAAAAAAAAACTTATATCATTGATGTCGCCATTCCAAATTCCTGTAATATTCAAAAATCTGTTTCTGAAAAAAATAAGAAAATATACAGATTTAGGAAATGAGATTAAAAGAATCTGGCATTCTCAGACTATAAAAAAATTACCATTTGTTATTTCGGCTACTGGCATTACCCAGCTCTCTCATTCAAAATTTAGGCATATTAGATTTGTCAAAGAATATATATGTAAAAATGCAAAAATCAGTCATTTTTAATACATGTAGGATTACATAAGATTTTTTAAATATTTATATTGTGCGATCAGTAGGATTTATAGGTCCAATTATTAGGTCTACTGAGCCGAACCCTCTGATATGAAAATATCTGGAGTCGGTGAATTATTTTCCCATTTGGTCTCTTTGACATGTTGCTCGTGTATTATTTTGTATTTATTATACTTATATAGTGCAAGTACGAACATGGATTGACTAGGTGCTCATTTGTGGAAAAGTGCGTGAAAGGGTTAAGTTTTTCCAAATGGAAATTAAAATGGAGTTCTACAAATTAAACTTAATAATAATAATAAACAAAATATTGTTTTTTTTTTTACTAATTGGACTTCACAACATTGAGAATAACCCTCCAAAAATTGCGAATCTTTTAGCATTCTATTTAGGGGTATTGCGGTATGTTGTAAGGCTGAAGATAGTTGGAAGAGGAATGAGATAGGGAAGAGGAATGTATTCAGATCTGATCACTAATCACGGCTAAATCCATTTCAAGCAATGTTTCAATTCTGAATAGTGGTCTTACACCAGGGCGATTCTGAGAGTACCTTCCGCTCTGGAATATAATATGTATACTATATATTATATATTGTTTTATTAGCAAATATATTATTTTAAATTAATAAAATGCGTAACACAAATTATTTAAATAAAATTAACTTGCCGGGATTTAAACGTCAGACCTCTGGATTTCTCGACAAGTACCTTAACGCTCGACCACGGAGGCCGTCGTATTATTCATATTAAGTAGTTTTTTTTTATTTGACTGCCGGATAAGCTACTGCCCGGAGACAGTGAGGATACGTTGCGAGGCTGAAGGCAGTATGAAAGGAAAGTACTTAGTTGGGGTAGAGGAAGGTTGGGATGAATTTGTTAGTATTAATATCTGGTCAATTTTATTTCAAGTAATATTTCGATTCAGCAGGTTTATCTTTTACTGGGGTTATTCTGAGAGCATCGTCAACTCTGTTTATTTTTCATCATCAAAAAAATCTATTTTCGGTTGTGCTTCTGTGATTGTAAATTTGGATCAATGAACTCGGATTTGTCATTTTCAAAATTGGAACTAATTGCGTAAGAGTTTAGGTTAGTGATAAAGTAACTAACGAACTAACCATCACGCCGTTTCCCCGCAGGGGTAGGCAGAGAGGACCGCCAAACAACCGGTCTTGGCACACACTCTTTGCCTCACTCACATGCATACGTCGTCTCATACATACTCTTCTATTATTCTGACTGTTGGCATGGCCCGACTTAAGTATCTGTTCATTTAATGTCTTCCTCGGACGTCCCCGACTTCTTCTACCATTCACATATGCGTCGTGCCCAAACCATCTGAGAGTCCTTTCTTAATCTTACTCATTATGCTTACATCACTCCGTTACTCAGCCTTACATTCTTTGCGGATATGCACATTCCTTACACGATCATACATGGTTTTACCACACATACGCCTCAGGGATCTCATTTCAACAGCATTCAATTTACTTTCATGCTTACATTCAGCCTTACATTCTTTGCGGATATCCACAATCCTCACACGATCATACATGGCTTTATCCCACATACGCCTCGGGGATCTCATTTCAACAGCATTCAGTTTACCTTCATCCTTAAATCCAGCCTTACATTCTTTGCGGATATCCACATTCCTCACATGGTTTTACCACACATACGCCTCAGGGATCTCATTTGAACAGCATTCAGCTTACTTTCATCTTTCCTCTGCCAGTTCAAAAATCTAAAATCATATCGTTCCTCTGCCAGTTCCATGCCTCACTGTCATTCATCATGGTAGGAACTAGAACTCCATTGTGGATTGCTAGCTTCGCTCTCTACAATATAATTATTTTAGCTGAAGTACCTACCTGCAAAATAATTATTTTAACAGAAATTCATATTATTTTTCATTTCCAAACATGGAAAGAATTCAGACAAGCGATAACGTACGTGCCTACAATATTATATTTTTTTACCAGAAAATTATTTTAATTCTTTATTTGAAATTTTTATTTCTTTGTTTAAATTTCTAAGGGTTAATCTTGACAAGTTTAGTAACGTCAGATTTCGTGATTTTTCGAAGGGTTTGCACGTATTAGCTAATATACAATTATTATCGATCCCACAATTTATTAGTTCCTTGTTTATTAATAATTGTTATTTATTTTATTTACAGGTAAGAGACTATCCACTTCGTATTCCCGACCATTCGATAAAGAGAATGACAAAACGACGTCCCAGGTGAGAATTGGATTTTGTAACCATTATTCCTACTAAACCGCCGAGTGTACCTTATGAATATTCAATACCTCCCTTCATAGAATCGTTTGTAAATAATGGTACCTACCCATCTATTATTTATCGAGTAACATCAAATACCCGAACGACTTGACTATATAAATAAAAGAGCTATAAATTTGTTTTACCAGATCGGTAAACTCGTAAAATGTAGCTATAACTACCTCCCACGAAATTTGCTGGAAAAATCTATAAAAGAGTAATATGAAATGAAAGATTCAAATAATGCCTCGAACTTTACTTCAACTTATTGAGAGTTAACGTTGCTTTGCGAATTCCTGTCTTCGTTTTCTTGGGTTTTTAACTTTTACATTAAGGGCTAGTTGTTTCAAGAATTTAAGACTTTCGTAAATTCAAAGTTAATTTTCAAGTTTATTTATTTATTTTAGGAACTTTAACCATCTTAATAACACAATACTAGCACTTAAAAACCCGCTCCGCAGGTTTTTGCTGCTAGGCTTTTGGTTCGTGCAGCTTTTGGTTCGGCTTCGTCCAGTTTAGATCCATTAAAATGCAAATCCAAGAATACTTACGCCTGCCATCGGACGACGTTCCTCAAGCTAGTTGTTAGCGTAAGTGGCGCCATCTTTTGGCATTATTAGCTACTTGCTTGTAGGGCCCGCTACCCGAATTTCTACCGATTTCTTACACATCTCCTTTAAACACTTTAAGTTTTAAAGCTCTTAAAAAATATATGCTGTTCTTGAAGATAATATTTAGAAACGAGTTTCGAGATAGACAACATCTATCTCGAAACGCAAAAACATCCCCTCGATAGAAAAAAATCACAAAGTATGCTCCAAAAATTATTATAAACACGTTTGTTTCAGTTATCTAACACGACCTCCGTAGTCCAGTGGCTAAGACTCTTGACTAACATTCCGGAGGTCGCGGGTTCGAACCCGGCATGCGCAAATAAATTTTATTTGATTAATTTGTGTTATTTCACAATTAATTAATTTAAAATAATATATAGTACATTTGCGGCATGTTCCAGAGTGGAAGATACTATTAGTATCGCCCTGGTGTAAGACCACCATTCAGAATTGAAACGTTGCTTGAAAATGGCTTTAGCCGTGTTTAGTGACGAGATCTGAATAGCCAGGTACTTCCCAACCTTCCTCTTCCCCACCTCCTTCCCCTCCCCACTACCTTCAGCCTCACAACATACCCCAATTGGGGATGCCATAGTCTCACTGGCTCCAGACGGGAGCAGTTGAGATTCTTGTGCGGTATTCACTGTAAAAAAAAAAAAAAAAGTTATTTAAAAATTCACAGTTTTTCTTTAAATGCTATTTAAGACAACCCCCGCGAGATTTTTGCTCTATTTTAAACAAGTCGTGTTTTATTAAACATTTTCACAATTTTCGCATCGATTTTGTCACTTTAAATACTAGCGCACTCCTCCAACATTCGTAATTTCACATCTCTCCATCTTCTTCTTTTTGAGTTGTACTCGGAATCGGATTATCGAATTTCAACCGTACAATCGCTTGGGTTGTAATACTGTCAAATACAGAAGAGGTAGACAAAAGAAAGACCAATAATTGATAATGTTTAGTTTTGTTATTGTTTTAGTTATGTGAAACGACTTTCCAATAACAATATAACAACGAACGTTAGCCTCTCAAAAACTGGGCTTACTGTACAGGGCCCGCAGGTACTTTAATAGTACACAACTGCTAACCCTGTACAAATTACAAGTACACGGTTGAATTTGGCAGCCACCTCTGGTCTGGAGCCCCAAAATGCCTGAAAAAACCCTCGACTCTCTGCAGAAACGGGCGGTCCGTCTGATAGATTCTTCTAATTTAACAAACGGATTGCAATCTTTAGAGCACAGGCGTCGGGTGGGAGTGCTATCCTTGTTCTACGATAGATGGAAGATGCTCCGAGGAACTAGCGTCATTGATCCCTCCGGCACCGGTGCGTAGTCGGGAAACACGCTAAACGCGTGCTCAACATATGTACATAGTTGACTTTTGCCACATGAGAACGGGTTGCTTCTTCGACTCGTTCTTGTGTTCAACAGCTCGGCTGTGGAACGATTTGCCGGCCTCTGTATTTCCTCCTTCCTACAACATGGGTCTCTTCAAGACCAATGTTCATACCTTCCACTCCTCAAAAAGACCTACCACACAACATCTCAGATGACATAGGCCCTGAGGGAAATTATTTTCCTTGTTAAGGTACAAAAATTGTGTTGTGTTTTTTTATCAACTAAGTAAGAGAATTATAACATCTAATCTATACACCAGTTGTACATCAACATTCATCAGAACAGCACCCTATATGTTTATATTTAAAAGAGGAACATGATGGTTTCCTGGGAACTTGTTAAGAGGAACAGCTGAACGGACTCTTTTTATACAAATCGTAATTTATTTTTTATATGAATACCTTTACAAGAGTCCCAACTTCTCCCACCTGGAGTTAAAATAAAGTATGCGTTTATTAAATTTTATGTCGCAAATTTGTTACCAATATTTTTAGTTGAAAGGATAATTATTATTATTTTTTTATTTAAGTTTTTATTCCAGCAGGACTGGGAGGGTAGTGCAATCCCAGTCTGCCATATTACATAAACTATAGTATAATATATTTTAAAGAGCAAATAAAAATCTAAAAGAAATAAAATATGGTAGCGTATTAGGTTAGGTACCTAACGAAAACAAAAAAACAAAAAATAAATATAAAATTCGAACATAAATAATAATAATAAAAATTAATCACAAAATTAAAAACAATAAAATAAAATTAAACAATAATTAAACAGAAATTAAAATTAAAAAAATAAATCTTAGTTTTTTTTTTTATCGTCCATCAGGGAGGTCGCCTCATCATTTGCATCCATCGCTCATTTAGTGGGGAACTGAGCCACCCGGATGCAGCCACGACAATGATGTTGTTTGACCTCCGTGTCCTACTCCAGAAGCTGGCTAGCCGGTGGCGAAGTAATGCTGGGAATGAGTGCACATCGTGGAGGCGCTGCAGAACCTCGGTAGTTGCATAAGTTGCCTGTACGCATTGTTGTAGCACATCCTCAGTTTGTCCCATTGCGCTGCTGGGTATTGCGTCCACAGTTCAGACGTATACAGGGCAGTGCAGTATTGAAGAGTAATTTTCTGACGTCGTCGCTACAGTGGTAGAACCGCCTTGAGAACATTCCCGCCCGTATGTTAATTGCTCTTCTTTGTCGTTCCATATCTTCTATATCCTTCATATAATGTAATCTCCCATTTATTTTTGGTTTTCTGTTATTTACATTAACATTATACAGTCAAAAGAAAATAGTCTGTAATGTTATGTAATTTGTAAAAACATTATTGAAAATTCGGCACTTCATATCAATCGTGATACGCGTGAACTTGACCCTTGATTCGAGGCGAACCCCTTATTAACGACAATAATAATAATGTGAATAGCTGCAATCCATCATCATCAGTGTACCACGGCAATGCGGAATTCTTAGACTATTCTACCTTGTTTCTTAATGTCATGTTTGGATGCAGCACAACGATGAAAGCAAGTACCTTTACAACGACCTTGAAGTGATTTTTCACAAAAGCGGTGCTGTTCAAATTATCCGATTATTATAATTTAAAAAATACCAACCTACAAACACAATAACTTAGCTTAAATAAAATCTTCCGCCAATTCCATTATAATTCATGGTTCCGTGACAATTGATCCGACGACAATTGGCCCGCCGACAGTTGATCCCCCCGACATTGGAGGGGCCCTACCAATTTCCCAACGGTTGTGTGAGGAAGCTGAGCCACATACGTCGTCGGATTTTTTTTTTTTTTGTAAAAAGGAAGCTACATTTATTATTAAAACAAATCTAGACATTCCAATGTCCCTGCATGCGTGATTGTTAGTAAGAAAGATAAATGTGAACTCACTGAAAATGTATGAACTCACAAAAATGTACATTTACAGTAATTAACAAGATATAGACACATTATGGATGTGTTCGCCTGTTGCTTCAATATCTAGTTAGAGTGAAATAATAAAGAAAAAGATCCCCCGGCAGTTGATATAGCGGAAAATTGATCTCTCGGACCAAGAGCGGATTTAGGGGGGGGGGGGGGACACGGGGGCACGGGGGCACATGCCCCCCCCAGACGGTATTTTTGTGGACTGTGGAGATTCCATCACAGTACATACTTAGAAGCTAAAACTGTCTTTTTTAAACATTTAATTTTTCGATTGTTTTGACACTTTCATAAACCTACCTATACATACCTACTTGAACTTGGAAATAAACTTAAAGTATGATACTTCAAGTTTATTTCTAACAGTATTTTTTTTTTGCCCGTCCGCCCCTTGTGCCCGCCCAGAAAAAAATCCTAACAGTAATTGTTGAATTTTTTTGCCCATCCGCCCCTTGTGCCCCCCCCCCCCTCACGAAAAAATCCTAACAGTAATTGTTGATTTTTTAGCCCGTCCGCCCCTTACAACCCCCCCCCCCCAGAAAAAATCCTAACGGTAATTGTTGATTTTTTTGCCCGTCCGCCCCTTGTGCCCCCCCCCCCCCCCCCCCCAGAAAAAATCCTAACTGTAATTGTTGATTTTTTTGCCTGATCATTTTGAAAAATCCTGGATCCGCCCTTGTCTCGGACAGTTGATCCCTAAAATATTATTTCTTCAAGTAAGTATGCAAGACGATATACGGCCGTACAACCAAAGTTAATATACTTATCTGCAGGCATCTTGAGTTAAAATCCACTTTAAAAATATTTTTACTAACAGCACTTTCGACTCTCCGAAGGAGCATGCGGTGACACTGTACCCCAATTATACAATAAAACATACTTGTATATACCTACACTCAGCTTAGTAGAAAACCGCTAAAGGTTCCTACTTGTACGCAAACTTTAGAAGTTTTTGAAATGGCTCACGTTTTTTCTAACTAAAATTACTGATGACGGAAAAGAATAATAACACACACACACATATTTTATTAGACAAATGAATTATAAAGGTTATCGCGTTTTTGTCGTTTCATGCAAAAATAAATTCTTTATTAAAAATTTCCCAAAGTTTCATAATGTTTTTTTAAATTGTGATCGGAATCGGTGTACATTTAAATTTTTTTGTGGTTAACTTTAAGATTTAAGTATAAAGCGTGTTGTTTTCTCTTTGAAATAGAGACACAACGATTTCTCTGAAACCTATGTGAGCTGGGACAAATATGGTCTCCTATGATTAAAGGGATTTTAATAAATATAATTCAAACAAATTGACTAAATTTACATATTCTCTATGCCTTCACTACCAATGAAATTTGCCCACGAACTTGCTCGTAATGTCCTGAGCCGTTTCAAATTATTTTCAAAGCTGACTTTTACCCTCAATCTGATAAAAGTAGCACCAAGCCGTCATTACAGGCTGAAGTTATTGGGATAATAACTCTTACATTCACTAATTTGGTCGCGCGCTGTCGACTTTAATATGAATTGTATTGTTATTGCAGAAATTTTATTGAACCATGTGTCACACTACAAAATACCAGTTAAATAAATCGTGTTTAAAATTAGCTAGGGCGTATTAAGTTACAAACATTACTTGATTATCAAGTTTCAATCATGGGTTTTAGTTGAATTTTATAATTTCTCATTTTGATGTCGCTTGGGAACTGTTATCATTTAATTTTTTTTAAATATTTTATTCGGTAATCGCAAATTCACTTTGTGGCATTGTATTAATTAAATGAAAACAAATCACTTTGAATACATCACTTATATACCTAATCAAAATTGTTGAAAGCAATGATTTCTGCGTCAGAATAAAATGAAAATAAATTCATTTTATCCTGACGAAGAAAACATTGTTGAGAATTTCAAGTCATTGTTGATAATTTTGATTAAATAAGTGGCGTGGTGACCCGACAATTCGTCCTGCGACAATTCATCCGGCGACAGTTCATCCTGCGACAGTTCATCCGGCCGACAGTTCATCCTGCCGACAGTTCATCCTGCCGACAGTTCATCCCGCCGACAATTCATCCGGCGACAATTCATCCTGCCTGATCATTTAGAAGATTTTTATTAAGTAAGTACGCAAAGAGGATATACGGCCGTACAACCAAAATCGATATACTTATATCTGAAGGCATCTTGAGTGGAAATCCGCTGTAAAAATATTTTTACTAACAATAATTTCGACTCTCCGAAGAAGCATGCGTAAATAACAAAATACGACATACTTATACTTATAGGTTAGGTTAGGTTAGGTTAGGTTAGGTTAGGTTAGGTTAGGTTAGGTTAGGTTAGGTTAGGTTAGGTTAGGTTAGGTTAGGTTAGGTTAGGTTAGGTTAGGTTAGGTTAGGTTAGGTTAGGTTAGGTTAGGTTAGGTTAGGTTGAATTGTCAGGATGAATTGTCGCCGGATGAATTGTCGGCGGGATGAACTGTCGGCAGGATGAACTGTCGGCAGGATGAACTGTCGGCCGGATGAACTGTCGCAGGATGAACTGTCGCCGGATGAATTGTCGCAGGATGAACTGTCATGGAACCAAGTGGCGTATATAAGGTGATTTCTGTTAATTTAATTGTTAACTCTCAAGGAAAGCATTTTCAAGAATGAACGTTCATGTGATAAGTGTTTCACCCATTCACTATTCGGAATCGATACGTTGCTGGAAATTACTTTAGCTATGTTTGGGGAGACCCAGATCCATATTCAGATACACACTGACCTTCCTCTTTCTCATTTTCTTCCCTTCTCAACATCCCCCAGCCTCTCAACCTTCCCCATTTGGGGATGCCGTAGTCCTACTAGCTTCCTTACTATTAGGGACTATTCACATAAAAAAAGTATAAAAATAAAATAAAAAAACTCGATAGTAATAAAGAAGAATAAAGATAAAATTAGACTACCGTTCACAAAAAAACGCAAAAACAATATCTATTCGCAGACTTTTTTGTAATAAAATAAAACATTTTTAAATATTAAATTAAGTATTTCGTATTAAAAAAAGTATATAATTTAAAAAAGGAATAGGAATAAAGATAAAATTAGACCACTTTGCACAAAAAACACAAAAAAATAGTCTATTCTCAAACTTTTTTGTAATATAATTAAACATTTGTACCTAAATATTAATATTTTTACAGTACCTACATATGATGGAAAAGAAAAAAAACTAAGTCAAATTCTTCGATGTAATTTAAAAAGCTTTGGTACCAAAATTCCAACCACATTTCGCAATCCAAATATTTTTCAGAGTAATATTAGGCCTTTATGAGTTATTTCCATAGGCTTATTCGAAACTAATGACATTTCGATTAGTGAAAGATTGAAAAAATACACAGTACTCTTGTAATAATAAAACATTCAATTTAAATTTGAATGAAACGACTATCGGAACATTTTCCAATTAGTAAGTTCCAAGTAGTAACAATGGATTCGCGAGTCTCGGTTCTATTTCGTGAAACATTCACCCAAAGGTTAATCCACTCGACTGAAGAACATAATTTGGCAATTCGATTGTATCACTAATTTAGTCAACTATAAACTATGTAACCATATTTACTTTCATGGTTTGCTAAGGTATGCGATTTCGTTAAAAAATTATCATTATTTCCTCATCAGAAATTTAGAAAAATATATATTTCGCTCTTTTTGTTCGACTCAAATTATACTCGACAGAAAACCTTCTAGTTCTGTAGACTCTGTGTTAAGACGCCGCATCCGCGCCCAAAAAGAAGCTGGAGGGATGTGTAATTACAGATGTTAGAGGAGCGCGCTAATATTTAAAGCGAAAAAATCGATGCGAAAATTGTGAAAATGTTTAATAAAACACGACTCGTTTAAAATAGAGCAAAAATCTCGTGGAAGGCGTCTATCATTTGAAGAAACATTGTGATTTTTTTCACAACTGTAACTTGTAAAATAACTGAAACAAACATGTTTATAATAATTTTCGGAGCATTTTTTTCTATCTAGAGAATTTCATATAATTTGTGTTTCGGCATGGAGCGCGTCTAGATACTATCTTCAAAAATAACATATATTTTTTTAAGAGCTTAAAAAATGTTTAAGGTTTATATTGTCCTTCTTACATATCCCCATACATGCTGAAATTTATGGATATATTCCTTCTTACATACCCCATACATGGTAAACTTACGGATAGATACAATTCTTCTTACTTACCTATACATGGTGAACTTTAGGGATACATCCCTTCTTACATATCCATACATGGTGAAATTTAGGGATACATCCCTTCTTACATATCCATACATGGTGAAACTTACGGATATATTTCTTATTGCATACCTGTACATGGTGAAAGCTTTGGAATTTATTCCTTCTGAGTAAGTACTATTAATAATTAAATCCTTTCTGGTATCCACTATTACACACGTAGTTAATTTTTCCTATATATTATTATGTTATTTCCTTTACCTATTTACGCTAGAAGCCTTTTCCATACATAATTATACCTATAAATTTAACCTTCCCGCCATATTCATACGAGTTAGTTTTACGTAAGTTTTCCCAAAACATGCAAAAACAAGAAAATACATAATTTTTCACCTCCAAATCTCGACATTCTTCTTATTATTAAATTAATTTCAAAGTTGTTTTTAAACAATAAAATATAATCAAAGCTGTTGTTAAACAATAAAACATAATCAAAGCTGTTGTTAAACAATAAAACATAATCAAAGCTGTTGTTAAACAATGAAACATAATCAAAGCGTTGTGTGGTTATTTGCAAAGAACAAATCCACGTAAATCCCAACGTTTATCCCCCAAACCTTACTCACCTGTCCTCGCCAAGACCTTATTGATTGACAATGATGCAAACACCGGAGATGAGAGTCTATTTTTGAGATTCCATTAGCGAGGTTGTTTTGGGGTGGTGATAAAACCAAGCTACCCTTCCTATAGGTAGGCGCATCGCCGAAAGCTTCGTTGTAACATCTCTCTCTCTTTTTCATGAAAGACACGTGCCACAGATAATTCATCATATTCATCTTGTCTTATTTTTTAGAATTGAATGGAAATTTCCAAGCTCCGTAGCTCGTGATGGAAATGACCTTGCCAGTTGAAAAAAAATGCTTAACTAGAAATTCAAGGCAGATACAATTATATAGCAAAAATAACATGGTAATAATATTGCATAATAACAGAATATTTTTAAAATGTGTTTGAAGTGTTATTATGTTTTGTCAGGTCAATATTACTCCCTAGCTCGGCAGATTGCCTGTTCTAAGGAACCAAATGCTCTTGAAAATGCCAAATGAACTATGCTCTAAAAATGTCAAGACATGCTAAGTTTTTACTATATGTAGGTACCATTAATAGGTAACCGTGTATAATTTAAGGTGATATTTAATAGTTTTTCAGACTTCACCCTACCCAAGCCAATTAATTATAAAGCTATTGTTGCACCGATTTTACAGGTTTTAATATTTAATTCTGAGCTGATTTTATTACATAACTAGCCGACCCGGCCACACGTTGCTGTGGCTAACGAAACACAACGCCATTATCCAACCTTTATAAAATCCTCACCACCCACATGCCAGCTGCCCGCTCCCCGCTGCCTGAATTGAATATTTGAATTTCTCGGCTTTTCTCTACTATAATAAGCATGTTTTATACTTATAAACCTTCCTCTTGAATCACTGGTGAAAACCGCAGTAAATCCGTTGCGTAGTTTAAAAGATCTATGCGCACACACATTTTGAGCGACTTCATTTTATACTATGTAATGATAACGATGTAATATGATTTCGATCCTTTGCCGTATTGCTCTTCGTGACCACGAAATCCTTTCTGCTCTGACTTCTTGTAATACATTTATGATTAGTTTTCTTAAGATTTTCTAGATTTTTGGGTACGTGGATAATTAATAATTACCCTTTTTATACAGTTTCAACGAACATCAAGTACCTTGTTTCTGTTGCTTCGATTGATTTGTTGATTGAAATCGGTTGTTTTTGTTGCTTCGTATTTTTGCTAAATTAACATCCTAAACCATTTTGGTAATTGATTTTTTTTATAAATTTCCCCAATTATTACGAAAGCTCTTTTCGCGTTTATGCACATTAAAATCCACACGGTAATGATATTTATTATTTGTTGACTATTGTTATTTTCTTAAATCCTTGTGCAAAGGATTGTGAAGATTAGGTATTAATAATCTCAAAGGATTCACAAAATTCAAAATATAATTACATGTTTTATTTTGATTTAACATTACCACAGTAAATATCTAAAATAGTCACATACGACTGACCTATGCTATGGAGCGCTCGGGGGGCATTCGTCAGTATTCGGCTAAGCTTTTACAAGCTAACAACAACCGAACGAGCACCATCTATCGGATGTATCAATATTACAAATATTTAAACGTAAAATTTCTTCTATGCGTACTTTCGACAGTTGATAAAATGGTTTAAAAATATTTTTTTAAACACGTTTACATTTGCGAGGAAAATAAACTCTGGCTTCTAAGCGGCATTTTTCGTAGCGGCACCAAAATACGAAAATTTACCTTAACATTTTCATGTTCGGGAGTTTATTGATAAGGGTTTCCCCAAGAAAAAAATAGCAATTTATTGTCGGGTTGTATTGGAAAAAAACCCGAAATATTACCTTAGAAGTTCTGTAATTGTGTCGGGTAATAAATAAAAGGCTTCTGAACGTTAAACCTGATTTATTGCTTTCCGACCTGATACAATCCAGATGCTGTGAATAGTGTGAATACTTCAGAGTTCTAGTTAAAAGATGAAGAATATCCATCTTTATGGAATAGCCAATAATTACACTACGCAGAGGTTAATGAAACTTCAACATTTTTGTCACTTCACAATCATAATTATTTATTTTTTATTTTTTATGTTGAATTTCTTTCTTTCTTTTAAAGTTTAATTCCCAGTTTACGAATAATTTTCATTTATCGAATTCCTCCTATTTCCACCTTTATTGTTGGAAAACGTTAATTGTACTATGACTAGTGGCTTAGCTAGTATATGATTGAATACGTGATGTTTGGGTTGGAATACCACGTATTTATTAACCGAACAAGCCGTGTAACCCTGGACACTAAAACTAACATTCATAATAATTATAATAAAAAAATATTGAACTTTACAAACTTTAAATTAATACATAATGAAATAGTTTTTCAAATATTTAACAGCAAATTTATAAAAAAGGGCAATAATGAATATCGCGTCAATGGGGGAGATTCTTTCTACAATCATTAGTATTTCCTCCGCTCTGGGAGGATCCATTGGCCGGTTGGTCCTGCAAGCAGGAAGATAGCATAATTTATAAGACGCTGACTAAGTCATTTGAAGCGCTCCTCAGTTTTCAAAGTAGTCTTGCAGCCGTCTGAATAAGTGGGTGGCGGTATACCTTTCTTCTGAGCTGCAGGGAGTGAAGTCTAAGCGGAAAAAGATAGTCCATCAGGTAGATTCGGGGATAGTGACTGCACCCCCTAGTGTAGAGAAATATCAAAAACTTTAACTGAATTCTCTCTCCAGCCTATTGTGGACTAAGAAGAATACGATATAGGTGTATAAACGCGTGTTTCTAAATAACCTGGATCGTAGAATAGAAACTTACCTACCTTAGTAAATCAGAATTTCATCTTCGTTCTTTATGGATAACCAAATATTGCTAAATTAAACAATACATAAAAATAGTACAACTTCAATTCCGGAGCGACACCACGAGGAGAGTCAGAAGAAGATATCGTAACTCAACTAATTAATTAACTAACTAACTATCAAGCCGTTTCCTCTCAGGGGTAGGCATAGAAGACGGACCGCCAAACAACTCGGTCTTGGCACACACTCCTTGCCTCGTTCACATTTATAAATCGTCTCATAAATGCTCTTCTATTATTCTGACTCTTGACATGGCCGGACTAAATGATACGCTTGGCCGTGCCATGTCTTCCCCGTGCGTCTCCGACTTCTTCTGCCGTTCACACTTGCGTCATTTCTTCTCCTTACACTCCTTTCCGTGTTCATTCGCTCTATGTAGCCAAACCATCTGAGCGAAATAACTCGTGACTGGTTTGAGTTGTTCTATGCTGCAGCATGCAAGGTTAAAATTTCCCGATAATAGCCAATCTCCAATAGAAGAAGTACAAGACGAAGAAAAGTAACGAAGACCTTCTTGATCGCGTGATTTGGGAAGTCATAGCTCTACGAGTGGGAGAACTGACAACACTGATCACAAAAAAAACATCGATCATGAAAAAGGTTTTATCTCAATTTTACTATCACGTATTTGGTATATCAATTACTATCAATGCTAAAAGTTTTCCTGTACCGGAAAAACCGCTTTTGCTGTATTTGAAATAGAACATGCCACTTACTTTTTAATGTTATTTTTACTTGCTTCTGATATTTCATGAAAATATTTACCTTTGGAACATTTCATAAAAAAATTCTACGTATTACACCAGAAAGGCATACGTTAAGCTTAAATGGATTTCAGATTTCGCTGAGAAAAGCTCACGCAAAGTCGGAGATATAAAGTAAATCTGCTTCCAGTAAATATTTTAAATGCTTGTATTTATTATTTTATTTTCACATTAAACATACATTTATTTTCTTCGCACCAACGCTCATCCAATTGAGACACCGAGATGTAATTAAATTCGGTCATTTTTATCTGGGTTCTATTTTCATTGCGGGTTTTTAACAATTTTTTTCAATTATTTAATATTACAAATTTCTTTTGCATTATCTATGCAACAACTTCTAGACATTTAGTTTTGAAGAGTTTTATTTATCATGTTTATTTAGTTAAGTTAAGTGAAGTTACTTCATTTTTATTTATCTGCTACCGGTTTCGACACATTCGTGTCATTCACTAGCAATCTCAAAACGAACTTATAAGCACCCCATAAGTCACCATTATTGACCGTGTTTCCATGTTATGTTGACTCCTTCCACCGTTCTCCACACCTCCTAATCACCACTCCCACAACCCTCACCTAATAAAATCTAATCATTTCTGTACTGTTATTATTAAGTTTTAAATGTCGGAGTTAAATTTTCCCCACAGGAAAAACTAAACCCTTTCACACACTTCCCAAGTGATCATCTAGTCAATCCACGCTATGCAATTGCACTATATTATTATAAATACAAAACAATACAAGAACAACCTACCAGAGACCAAATGGGAAAAAAATTCACCGACTCCAGATATTTTCATATCAGAGGGTTCGGCTCTGTGGAATTCCTAATTGAACCTATAAATCCTACTGATCCCTCAATATAAATATTTAAAAAAATTATTATTATTAAGTTAGTTTTAAGATTGATAGCAAATGATACGAATATGTCGAAACCGGTAGCAGATAAATACAAATTAAGTAATAAATATATGTGTGAAATAAAACTCTTCAAAACAAAATTAAATGTTACAGTTACAGAGGTTTAAACATTAATCAGTTAATTCTAATACAATAATTGAATGACTGGTATTATTGATTATTTCAGTACTCTTTGTATCTTCAACATTAGGCACTATCCCTTTCCCAAAGTGTATTATATATGATCCAATTTTGCTCTCGACAAGTGATAGATAGATAGCCGTGATGTTCCCGTCCGGTGGCATGATTAATAATCGCCTTTATTAATATTTTTCCGCTCTGTTCACATAACCTCAACGTGAAGGCTATTTATCTTCCAAAATACATTATTTATAGATTGGCCCTGCAAGCCTTTTTGATTTGTGCTTAAAAACAATGTCAACTATTAAGCAAAAAATCTTTATTTGTGTGAAAACCATAGACATGAATATTAGTAGACCAGAACATAAAGGTGAGGGGTAGACAACAACGTGATATGTGAGAGATATGTGATTCTTCGATAACTCAATATGACAGTATATAGGCATCTCGCATTATAATAACACCATTTAGTTCTTAAAAGTAAACTCTGCTTTTGAATGAATATACCTTTTGACATGGGAGCGTGAATTTCTCGCCGCGTATTGAACAAATTTGCGAAGTTTAAATACGGCAAAGTAAAGTTCGTTTATTTTCAGTCTCCAATATTTTG
Source organism: Limnephilus marmoratus (assembly GCA_917880885.1). NCBI lineage: Eukaryota > Metazoa > Arthropoda > Insecta > Trichoptera > Limnephilidae > Limnephilus > Limnephilus marmoratus. The sequence goes on from OU862921.1 coordinate 40,723,052, forward strand.
TTGCCGTATTTAGTTAGGACACTTTTATAAATGTTTCATAATTTACTTACCTCGTAAACATCGACGAGCATACGCCATGTATCTTGAGTGATAGTATATATTTACACGTTTTCAAAATACAAACCATGTTTTTTGCGGTGTTATTTCGTAAAATGCACCGATGAGCGCTCGACGCTGGCTCGCAGAAGAAATATGACGTCATATTTTTTAGATTCACGCGAAGCCATACTCAATCCCAGCCGGTTCCAAGGAACCGGTATGGGGAGGGGGAAATAATACGCTTTTATCACTTAGGGCAGGTCTACTAATAATCATATGTCTACGGTGAAAACTAACCATTTGCTTTAAAAATTTATTTTGATTTTATTTTCCCCCAAGATGTAACGGTAAAATGACGAATCTAGTTTTTATATTACGAGTTTTTCTTCTTGTTGGTTTTCATTAAATTCGTACAGCTTTTTTAACAGGGATCTTTTGAACGATGTGAACATTTCGTTTCTACGTCCTTTGCATCATGAGTTTTGTAGTTAATTTTATTTGTTAATTATACTTAATTAAGTAAAAAAGGTTACAAAGTAAGATATCTCAAATTGTTTTTTTTTCTAAATCAACACTTCAACTAATAAACAAAATAAATTATTTTCTGTTTGATGAAAGCGTTATTCAGTTAACTATAACGGAATATGATCTGCACTTACGTTTCTTAATCCTATGAAAAAAGGTAATACAGCGAGACATTGATACAAAATTAAAGCCTACTCGAAATATTGTTTGAATTCATTCCAGAACTATCTCAATAATGTTATTTTTTAATCTTTTTACGAAGGTCAAAATAACGAATAAGTTTGAAGAAATTAATGTGTGTGAAAGATAGACTGCTCTAACACGACAGTTGCACATTAGCACTAAATGGAGCCACTTTAAACTGCGGCACGTAGTTACTAGCAAAAACTCGATTCCAGTGTTATCAGCAGTAACTTGGGTATAGGCCAAAAGCAACGCTTTGGCCAAAGGGCATGACACCGGCCAAAAAGCATAACTCTTGGTATTTGATACTTTTAACTCAGTTACTTGGTGAACTTTCAAAATTCACCCAATTAGTTTCACCAATTTCACAATTGTTCACCACAAGCGCTAAGTCCGCTTTTTATGACATGATGAAGCCCATTACTTTGATATTAAATTCAGGGGAAACGATACATTTTGTATGTTTGTGGTTAAATACCTTCTAAATGCTCTAGTCGCTAAAGAAAAAATTTAAAGTAAGAGAGGCTAGAAATTTATTCAATGTAGTTGTATTAATGCATGGAACTCATAGGGAAAGGACCTAGGTCGTAGAATATATCGGTAGCTGAAATTTGAAATACTGAACAAGAAATCCAAAAATGAGTTTTCTTTTTGTTTTTTTTTCTCTTTCGTTTTGCGTCATAGAAATATTTCTAGAAAAATAATGTAAGGTCGTGAATACCCCAAGGAGGATGATTGATATAATCTATCAAAAGATAAAAGAGGATATGTTAATATATTATTTTTGGGTAATGTAGATGAAGCAAGGAGTGCCTGCCAAGTTGGAGTGGGAAGATGCCTCTGATAAAGATTTTCGAACCCTGTAAATATACAAATGAAAAGGTTTTGTTTAAAACCACTTTATTTGATTTATACATGTCGTGTCGGCGGGCTTCTTAACCTTCATCAGCACAATAATCATCCTCTCCCCTCACTATAACCCATAATTAATTTTAAGATATTAAAATTTCAATTCCAATTGACATAAGAAACTTCTGTGGCTTGATTTCAGTTCACTTGTATATTTATCACTGTATATTGTGTATAAGCTGATTGTTTCTTACAAATAAATAAATAAACAAATAAACTAAATTACGGTACAAATTAAGATTTTAAGGTAAATAAAAGAAAAAGAGAAAGCATATAAGAGAGGGAAAGAATACCAGGGACAGGCTGGTTGAGGGTTAGGGGCATAGTGGGGGTAGCATAGAGAGAAAGGGAACATCTTTAAAATCGGATAATCATGTCGGTTAATTTCTAACTGTTTGTTTAAAATTTGGCAATTGTGTTTATTTGATCTTTATATTTCTAATCCTTCTAAATTATTAAGGCGTATTCCCATTATATCATTAAATTTAACCTTGTTAATATGTTCAAAATGTAAAGTTTCTTTAAGACTTCAAGAGTAGATATAACAAACGTATCCAAGTAATGTATACTTAGAAAGGATGTAAAGTAAGCATAAGACATAGGTATGTGGCGGTCTATCCTCCTTGAGTTGGTACGCTTTCGGAAAATGGCTAGATTATTTTATTTAGTTAAGGATTAAATATTTTTATAAACGAATAAGCTTTCACTAATTAAAATACTTGCCGCCGTTAAGTGACCTCATTAAGTAATTAAATATCTAACGCCCTCTCGTCGAGGGTCCGATACATAAACTCACCCCTCGCCGGGGCAGAAATATAACCTTGCATGTCCCACCACCCTCAGGAATGGTAATTGTCTGCAAACATCTGACCGTATCGGTTTCTAGACGCCGACCTACTTTGATTCTTCGGAAATTGGTTTTGTAATTTCTTGTATCTTTTCTTATCAATCTAGAATAAAAAGTAGAATATTTTTTTATTTTTTTTTTATTTATTTAATATATAGGTATATAATTGTACAGTGGAGTTATATAAATTACAAAATATCGGTACAGAAATTATTTAAAAATTGCAATCTCATCAAAGAAGAAGTAGTTCTTGTGCTTGATGAGCGAGTTACACTAATTATAACTGTAATAGAATAACTAAAATATTGTGCACTTAGGTGAAATTCGAAAAATCTAAATAAAATAGGAATTAGAAAGAAAGAGAAAAACAGGTAATTATTTAGTTAATTATTGCTGATGAAGTGTAGCTTCAGTTTAAGTTTCAGTATATTGATGCCTTTGGTTTTTTTATTTCAGTGGGAAGGTTGTTGAAAAACTTTATTTCTAAATAGATATAATTGTTTTGCATTAGTTTGGTATTAAATTTTGGTATTTTGATGTTGTCTTCATATCTTTTTGATTGGTGAGTTTCAAATTTTTTGATGATATTATCTTTGTAAATTTGGATAATTGCATTTTTCTTGAAGATATTCTCTACTCGAGGCACCGTAATTGATTAACCTTTTAACAAAGCTTTTTCACGTTTTCTCCGTGTTACTCACATTTATTTGTAACTAACTGACGTGTACGCGGCATTGCTGTTATGAATGGTTTGGCGTGAAATTTTCAGACTTCCTCGGGCGTCCCCGACTTCTTTTAGCCGGATGGTCAAATTATTCATTTTCTATTTCTTCACGGGTCGAAGTTGGTAGGTTGTATACAGCTTGATATGGTTAACTTTGCAGTTGGTGGTGTTGCCAAACTATTTGTATTTTCTAAAATGGCGCATTTTGAATAAAAAAGTATTTTAAAGTGCCGCAGACGAGATTTTGTATCTTCAAGACCAAACCAATAAATGCTGTCAATTTTTGTATTCTGCATTCAATAAGAACTTGGTATAACCAATAAATGCTTAATCGTTATACTGAAAATTTGAAACGGATAAATCAGAAAAAAATTCGATCGCAGCTAATAATTGAACCCAGTACCTTAGCCTTGCCGGTCCTCTAGCCTCTGCTCTAATTACTGAGCTAATTCAACCCTATCCCCTTCTGTCATATGTAACTATTTCATACTTCTCAAATAAAATTATATTCAACAATGACATTCACAGACATAACACAAGGACGTGCAAGGAAATCAGGCTTAAAAAAAGGACAAGGCGAATACGCGAACAGTTTACTGTACAAAGGGTTGAAGTTATATAACACGGTACCAGAAACTTTAAAATCCACACCAATTGGAAAGTTCAAGATGTATTGTAGGAGCTACATAAAACTACAAAAAAATTAGTTTGCAATATGAAATATTATTTTTAATTAGAAATTTGTAAACTTAAATGTACAAATTACTTAATTAAAATTAATTAATAAAATAAATAAAATAATACTTCGACTAAGCACTACCAACATTATCTTCATTGCCTATTTTTTGGGTGCTATCTTTATGTTCAATAAATGCTGTTAATTTTTGTCGCTCGGAAAGTAAAACTATATTTTGTCAAGAAAATTTTTGTTATTTTATAAAACGGAAAACTTTAGTTTTAGGTACCTTTAGGTAAACTAAATCGGCACCGACGGCACCCAACATGGATCTCTAAAAAGTGCTGCTCTCGGAGTTGAAAATTTTTCCATAATTAAGGTCCAACCACAAAATTCTGTTCTTTTAATAATTTTCTTGCATGTTATGCAAGAAAAAGCTTATTATTACAATGGCTGATTCAGTACATTGAAAAAAGACTTAAGTTTTTCCTAAACCCTTGTGCAAAACAGAATAGTTTTTTTGAAAAATTTTCACCACGTTTTTTTGGTATTTTATTTAGCCAATTTGGCCGAATGAAAAGGGCTTGCGGGCCGTATTTTATACGATTCAATATCAAAATATTAAAAATAGCTGGAGCTCTATAAACGAACCTCAAAAACCATTTATGGATTCACTATTGTCACGGACACGTAAACTGAATAATTTCCGGAGGTGCGGCAGATATTCAATCCAATTTTCCGTAAAGGCTTTATTTCTACTTTTCTGCGGAAATATGTGCTGAAAATCTCACGTTACTTCCCGGCTTATTCTGGTGAATATCTTTCAATCTCTATGATTTCACTGATCTTTTGGACGGACTGGCTGATTTCGTTGATTATTTATTTATTTAGTTGTTCTTACGATCGTGCAGGGCGGTTACAATGAGAAAGATTAATTATTCTCCGTACCAGCCTTTTGAAATTATAACTCAATATCGATTTTATTTCATTCCAAATTTGCTTTAACTTATACTTACATCCGAAAACGCTGAAAGGCGTGATGATAAAACTATTAAAATAATTTTTTTTTTTAAATTATTTTGTGATTATAAGTATTTATCATTTTCAATAATGTCTAAGTTAAATAAGAATGTAAAAAAAATCTGAAATATATTAGTTTCTAAGTGCGCAAATAAATACACAAACGGACCAAGAAACACATGTACGTATATATTTTTTAATGTTTTTTTTTAAACTAAAATTAAAATTCTAAAACATGCGATACCCAGATAATGTATTAATTTATTTTACTGCATGATTATATCATTTGAAATGGGTAAATATAACATAAACAATCAAATATGCATGTCACAGTTAAAAGCCTTTAAAAATGTTGAAAATAATTTTAAAAAGTATTACAATTAATGTGGCATTTGATCGTAAAATGTTATCAGATATTATAAAATGAATAAAAGCTCTGATGGATATAAAGGTAAGAGTTAAAAGTACATTCAAATTATAATGTAAAAGTACTCGTAGTGTGGACTTTGGTTAAATTAATGTTGATTAAACAGATTTGATAGCACAGCCTTCTTGTATCTAACTTATGTGCAGTTAAATATATCCGCCACATCTGAGTATCTATTACTTTATGCAACCTAGGTACAAGCGAGTAATTGAAATACTCAGTCCTGGTATTGTTACATTTACACAGGAACAAGTAGCTCTCATGGGTATGTGAAATTCAATTAATCTGTACTACTGTTTACATTTTGATCATAAACATTAGGTCGGATATAATTCTTCGACGTTGAGAGTTTTAATAAATTTAATTATTTCATTAAATAAATAATTATAGTTTATTCTTTCAATGATAATACCGTTTTCGAAATTAATGTATCTAAAGAATTTATGTTGATTTTGAATGTATTTTATTATTTTATAGGCATCATATCCAGGATTTATATATTACTATTAATGACTTTTCAAAGGGGTTGTTGAAATGGCAATTCGTTGAGTTGAAATCGTCATGTTGTCAATTAACCGCAGATATTTCGAACACCTTTCAATAGTTATCGTATTAACATGATTTCCCCTACAATTTGGGAGGCGGGAATGGGTACCGCCGCCCCGGGAACCTTTATTGGATAACCAACACCTCTGCCACAGATCACCCCAAGTGGTTCGCTACGTTTGGTGATTTAGCAGGGGTGCCCGGGTTCATGGGGTGAGGTTTGTCTAGGTCTTGGAGGCGGATGACCAGGACATACTGAACCCCAGATTCCTACCCACCCCTTAAACCCTTTTCCTTCCCAGAACTCTCCTCTCCTTCCTTTCCTTAAAAAAACCCTACACACAGCATCCCCAAAGATGACATAGGCCCTGAGGAAAATTATTTTCCTCAGGGCCTCCTGTGTGAAGCTCATGTAAAAAAAAAAATAAAAAAAATATTTTATGATCCCCCCTCCTCGTTGTGACAAGTTATAACACCCTTTTGATGTCCACAAATTTTCCTTTTCAATTTGCAAAAAAAATCATATTTCTAATGAAAACCCTCCACCCCTCACGATTTTAATCAGGTGATACTTAAATCATCTTTAAATGTTGTGATTTTATTTATTATTTTTATTTATTGCAGTATTTTAAATATGTACATAGTTATCTATGTCCTAATACAATCCTTATATATACATACTCTTAATATATCACATCTATACCAAATCAATCACATATCTTCGCAATTTAATTTTAAATGTCTTTATGCTCTCTTCCAATTTTATTTCTTCTGGTAATTCTCCAAATATCTTCAATGCTCCGTACATTAATGACTTTTGACTCTGTGTTTTTTTCCTGAAGGGGAGTCTTAGTTCATTTCTTTTCCTCGTCGCATGACAATTTTTCTTAAAAATTCAACAGACGTATGGCCATTTTTATTTTGTAGATTAATAATATAGTATTGAAGTAAATAATTTGTTTAAATGACAGGATATTTAACTCCTTCAACATTTTCTTGACTGAAGTGTACCTATTTTTCTTCAATATAGTTTTCACAGCTCTGTTTTGTAGAATTGTCATTTGTTTCATTAATCTGTCGTTGGCTAAGAATAGAATGCTGCTACAGTAATTTATGTGTGGTACAATGATTGCGTTGTACACATTTTTACTGGACACTGTGTCAAGGAATCTTCTTATTCTTCCCAACAGCGAAATTTTTTGGCAATCTTTTTAATAATTTATTTTGTATTTTGAGCGAAAGTCACTTTTTAGTATTAGAGTTTTAGTATTATATTAATTTGTGTCTGGGATATTACGCCGAGTTGCGCTACCTCATTCTTTAGCCAAAATTTCGGACTGCATTACAGTGTCCATCATCAGGGCAGATGTCTGAAACTGGATGCCATCATCAGATGCCTGATTATAGACATTGTGATATTGTACGAAACGTTGGCTCAAGAAGGAGGTAGCGCCACATGGTACAAGACCTTAAACCTAAATCATTATATGTTTAATTGATGTTTCTGACTGTTTTCTTGTTGATTATGTCATGTTCTGAGACCCCCTTGTTGAAGTGACATGTTTGAACACCTTTCGGTGTCCGCCTTATTAGCATGAATAATTCTCCTCGTCACGGAATGTCGGCAGTGTGAGATTGCCTTCAGTCTGTATAGATAACAAGTTAAGGGCGTGACACAATTGGTAAGCCCGGTACCTATTGGCGGTGACCTTACAATAGACGATAATACAGTATGGCGGGCCTGTGTCGTGTTTCAGCCGAGTAATTTGGCTTGGCCTGGACACTCGATGTCTTGACACACAGTAATTGGATTCCTTGCACATGTTATTTCGTATTTATCTTCCTAAACATTTATAACTTGACCTGCTTATTTCTCTCTCTGATTTGATTAGATTTTTAGTTAATTCAGATATATTTTTAAATTCTTCTAGATTTTCTACGAGCTTTTTAAATACATGTTTCCTTATCAAATAAAATTTGAACCTGTTATCATGGTGTCTTGTCTTATTTTTGACATTTCAATGAATATTTTAAAGCTTCGTAGCTGGTGACAAATGATGTCTTTGCGATCCAAAAATAATGCACAAAAAAGATACTCAAAATAGAATTGTAGTATTTTATGGTGAAAATGAAGTTCTGAATTGCCTACTAACCTATGCTTACAAATATGGGCTTGCCAAAGTGATCCTCACAGTTTAAGAATGATGCATTTACGTATTCTACTGATATACATTTCTTTTTATAATATTGGTCCTTTTAAAACCCTTCCTTGCCGGTGTTATCAACTGATTTCACATATCTATAATAATGTCAATATCAAAATAAATATATTTACTTAGCAAAAAGTTCATATTGAAGGTGTTCTTCAGCAATAGATTTTTTTCAAATGTATTGGTTAATTGTCAAATGCAAGAAGAGAAGCTAGAGAAATTCTGAAAAAAATTAACCCTTTCTTTCAAAAATTAAAAAAAAAGTTTTATCTTCGTGGAACCTGTTTCAAAAATCACAGGTTTTTCAGGAAAATAATGTCGATAGTTCTGACAGATACACATGGAATCGGCTTTTCGTAACCGGAACAGAAATAAGGACCATCTCTATTTCAGATCAGCCCACTTCTTCAACCCTGTACTTAGATCAGTTTATCAATAAGAGAAGTCTGAAGATGGAAGTGACTGTCTGAAATCCGTCCGGTCGGAAAGAAATAAAGTTTAAAAATTGATTTTATTATACTCTATTTGTAATATATTAATTATGGTAATTTATTATATTCCGTAATATATTTTTTTAAAAAGAATTCTTAAGTTACTTAATAAATTTGATTAGGATCCAGTTTTTAAAATTAACCGATGAGTTGAGATTTTTTCCGTGAATGCCTTGAAATTAAGCATTTTCCGAATCGCCAAACAATCTATTAGCCAGCGGCATACAAGTACGTTGAAGACAAATTGTGCGGGGATTGCGCGAACCAGAGAGGCGTAATTGAAACAGATTGATGCTGCGATTCGGATTACGCCTGACATCTTAATGAAAACACTTCTAGGGGGGGTTCAGGATATTAAATACTTTGCCGTAATTTCGTGATATTAATATTGCGTGCCTGTCAGTATTAAATACAAATTACGACGTGCCACTTAATAAAATCCGGGAAATCTCCTCTGGGTATCTCAGTCACGTTACTTGAGTGTGAAATTCTCAGACTATGATCTCTATTTTTTGCAACTGGAATTTGTGATTCGTTGGCGGAGAATTTTTGGAAGGGATGGTATTGAGTGAAATTTTCTAGTGTCCAAGTAATTTTTTATCATTAGTTTACGTGCGTCAAAGAAAATCTATGTACTTATTATATCCAGCACTAAAAACTCTAAATTATAGAACTATGAACTTTGGCATCGTTTAATTTGCACAGCTTGGACTAACTAGATTTTCAGGGTCAACGCAACTATGCACGGTGTTAAGGAACGTAATTGACTATAATGTATTTTATTTTATTTATTTATTTAAAGCCTAGATGACACAGGGCTAGTTTACAAGCTACTATCTACTAAGTTTAAAAGCGGATAAATCGGCGAATGAGAGTGTCATGATGACACACAAAACTGTCCACTCGCTCGGTAGCGTAGGAAACTGAGGTCGCTCCTAGCGCCAGTAACTAGAATAACGACGGACGCGCGCCTGCGTGAACTAATTCTGTGATGTTTGACAGTCGAAATCAGCTGTTAATTGGCAGCCATCTTGAAAACATAAATAAACCAATCACGAGCAAGCGGAGCAAGCGTGTAGCGAGTAAAGTTAACGACCTTTCAACTTTTTTCGTAGATTGTCAATAATCTGCTACTTAGCAAGTAACACGATGACACTGAGCGAGTTTAATAACAGATAGTAATTTTCCCAGATAGTAGCTTGTAAACTCGCCCTGTGTCATCGAGGCTTAAATGCCCATAGGACTTTTACATAGAATGCAGTACATTTTTTTTAATTACAGTAAAAGAATGGGTTTACAAAATACAAGTAACATTATATATGTTAAAAATAAAATATAGGTTACATAAAATTTAAGCTTTAAAAAAATAAATAGGTTATGTAAAATATACGCGTTAACAAAATACAGGTAACATAAAATATAAGAAACAAAATATATCACGAAATGTAATTGAAATGTTGGTTTCTGGTGACTTTTTTGATGTCTTTTTTTCAAGCAAAAATATAAATAATCAGTAGGTGTAAGACAGTTAGGGGCGGAGTGAGTGTTTGTTTGGTTACTCAGCTGAGTGACCAGTGACGACATTTAGAAATTTTTGTTTGACTCTGAAGAAAAAAAACATTTAGAAAATCACCAAAATTAAAAAAAAAAATTTGTAAACATTTTTTCCAAAATACTTTGGAAACAAAAAGGATGTAAGCCAGTGGCGTAGCGTGGGGGAGGAGGCGGTGGGGGGGGGGGGCGGCCCGCCCCGGGCGGCACTTTTAAGGGGGGCGGCAAATTTTCACAATAAATAATAATATTATCTAGGAAAAATTTAAACCATTTCAAATCATTATTTGAAAATATTCTACGATACTTTCGTTTACGAATCCAACTCTTTTTTATTTTTTATTAAAAATATTAATAATTATATTTTTTTAAACTGCAAATTTCGCAATTCGTAGGAAAACCGTACGCATATTCTGAGAGTAATACTAATCAAAGCTGATAACTCGCAAACAGATTAACTCTTAATTAAAACCAGAATTGTGTTCAGAATGTATTAACGAATGAATTTCAGTTGTTTATTCATCTGCTGATACTTGTCGAAAGAGGCCATAATTTTATTCGAAGTGCAGTTATAGAATTCTAGTTGCAGACTATGTATGTATGGGCTGCCAGAATCAAAGAGGTACCATTTTCATATTCTGAGTGTAGTTTTAATTCGCCAAATACAGATTAAATTTAACCCGTCTAATCACAAGAGACGCAAATTGTCCCACACATTTAATTTTAAAATTAATTTGTGATTGCGATAAAAAGTTAAGATACAGCTTTATTACATTTTTTTTAAGAAAAGGAATCTGTATTTAAAATTTTAAGTTCATTCTATTTAAGGTCCTTTAATTTGAATATTCGCAGGCTTGTATTTTTGAGCCAATTCACATTTCCAACATCAAAATTTTCCTCCACCCCGATGTTGTGACTAGTACCCCGATATAGTTTTAATTCACCACATACAGATTTAATTAAAACCAGTTTTGTGTTCTGAATGTAAGTGCCGGCAGAATTAAAGAAAAAAACATTTTCATGTTCTGAGTGCAGTTTTAATTCACCGCATACAGATTTAATTAAAACCAGTTTTGTGTTCAGAATGTAAGTGCCGGCAGAATTAAATAAAAAAACATTTTCATGTTTTGAATGCAGTTTTAATTCACCGCATACAGATTTAATTAGAACCAGTTTTGTGTTCAGAATGTAGTGCCAAGTGCCGCTAGAATCAAAGAAAAATCATTTTTATGTTCTGAGTTTAGTTTTGATACACCGCATATTTAGTTTAATTTAAACGAGTTTTGTGTTATCAATATAACATTCCAAACGTACGCATGAACAAGAAGTGAAATTCTATCCCAAGCATACCATTCTCGATTTCTGAGAGCAGTTATATATAAATTTGTAGTAGAATTTATAAGCATGATTTTATTGGAAGCGTTCTCGGCACATGGAATATTATAAAAATCGGCATAAAAAATTGGCATAAAAAAAAATATTTAACCCCCCCCCCCCCCCCCCCCGGTCAGCGCTTGAAAATCTGCGGAAGAAGTACCTGTAGAAGTAAGGGGGGGGGGGGGGGGGGCGGCAAAATTTTCCTCCGCCCCGGGCGGTCGAACCCCACGCTACGCCACTGATGTAAGCCATATGTTTGTTTCTATATTTTTAGTGTTGCTGAATAACAAAAATAAAGTAAGTCTTTGTATAGTAGTAGCTTTGTACACTTTAATTGATTAATTTATTTAATGGTTAATTTTGAACCGCGCCTAACCATGTATGATTATTATGTGTAGTACAAATTGTATGGTACAAATAGAATCATTGGACGAATCTCATCCAATTTAATTAATTTGTCATCTCCTTAAGACAAAACGAAGTGTATGTCTGATTCAACAACGATTTAACTTGATTTGTTAACAGCGTGGACTTCCTGGATTAACCTGTTAATTCATTTATTATTTCGGTAAAACTTTTTATTGTGATATGGATTGATTCGAAATATGTTTAAAAGGTAGTTTTTTTTGTGCGTTAAGTGTAGTGTAGTTTGTGCGTAAGAGTTTTTTTTTTTAATTTATTATTTATGTGAATATCGCACAAGAGTTCAAACTACTCCCGTCTGGAGCTGGTGAGACTATGGCATCCCAAATTGGGGTATTTTGTGAGGCTGAAAGTACTGTGGAAGGGAGGAGAGGAGATAGGGAATGGTAAACTGTCCAAAGTCATTTCAAGCAACTTTTCAATTCTAAATGGTGGTCTTACACCTTACTTAACCTCCACTGTTCTTTAGTTCAAGAACTCAACGCTTCCATCCTTAGGGTCTTCGGGTACTTTCTTCTACTTCCCACTTACTATCGTCAAGGCACAACCGAGAAACCGGCTAAAGGGCGCGGACGTTGAGATTCATTCACGGAAGAACCGACCACCATACACATTCTGGCTGATACTGCCAGATGACGAGAGTGGTAACCCACCCGACACAAGCGTTCTTCATGTCACAATACTTGTTTTCATTATTTTTTCTTGCAGACGCTTGCAGCATACGCAAGATGCCATTACCCTGTGAGCAGGCTTTTTATGTATATCTGTTATCTTTTTTAATTAGTTTATCCCTGACATGCTTTATATTATTAGCATTTTGTATATTATATTAGCACTAGCACACTGCTTCCCAACACCGTATGCAGGGGCGCTGGAGGTCTAGATTCGTTCAAACTTAAATGTAGATTCATACTTTCAAAAAAATACGTCTTGCGAGTCCTTGCGAGAGCCTTGAAGGAGAAACCATTTGTTACTTATACCAGGGCGAGTAAGTGGTGGATAACCTCCACTGGTCTTACGTATAGTTCTGTCTATATATAGTTCTGTTATTATGTCATTATAAGCCAGTTGCTTCATAAAACTGAAATAACCAGTGAACTTTCACAGAACGTGAAACTTAACTTAAAATATTTGATGAATTGTTCAAATTTTATGAACTAACCCACCCTAAATGAACGTCCTGACAGAAATTACTTTCCAAATTTCTTTTCGAAATTATAAATTTTGAATCTTTTCTCTTGGTCACAATATCAATCACTGTCTCCTGATAATTCCCTAAACTTTACACATTTCTTTCCGAGGAACCAACTTAATCTTCTCCTAACCTCTTGTGCGAATGTCGACAAGACTATTCAGGATTCCGGACATATTTAGCGATGGTTCCAACTTTACTAAATTTCTCGATTCTCTCATTTTCACTTAGGGAACGTACCCATACTACGTGACACTTTTAGGGGGGGGGAGTCTTCAAAAGGTCACGCTCCATACAAATGAGCGGCGGGTTCCTTAGGATTTTGGTCACCGGGGGGGGGGGGGGGGGGGGGTTAAAAATTGCAAAAAGTTGGTCACGTAGTTTGGGTACGTTCCCTTATCTTCACCTAACCCAAACTTTGTAGCCACTGGAACGACAGCGCGTTTTATAACTTTTGCCCTCGATTGCTCGTGCTATTTTCGAGTACATTTTGAATTTTTTCCGCCGGCATTGAAAAAATCATATCTCCGAATTTTAATATGAAGACATGCAAACTGATTATAGTTCTATATAGTTAATAAATTAACCTATCTTTTGTTGATTATCACATATTTGTAGGAATTATAAAAAAAATATTATAAAATCGTAAACTTTAAAAATGTGCGAATCCTGCGTGTTAATTCCTGTAAGATTGCCCTAAATTTTACTTTTTCAAGTCAACATTGGATATTTTTGATTTCTACACGTTGTCTAAACAAAATACAAGGTTTTTAATAAGATAATATATCATAAGAATACGTAGTACTAACCTTTTACAATATTTGCAATTATTTTGCCGAGATCCGCCATTTTCCTTTGTCACAAAATTTGCACCTGACAGCTAGCTTTAGTTGTCATATTCTAGATTAAAACTTTTCAAAGCTAATTGAAATTTAGATGTATATCTTTGTTAAGAATTCTTCTAATTGATAAACTATAGTTCGAATGCACACGTCAAGTAAGTAGGCCCATAATTGTAAAAATAAACACAAAAATCGGATGAAATTTAGATTTTAAATTCGATTTACGTAAAACATGTTAAAACATGTTAAAAGTCACTAAATTCTCAGTTTGAACACTTGAAAACACGTTAACCACATGGATAATTGAATTGTGATAACTGTTTGGTGTTAAAATGCAAAAACACAATCACTTAGGGCATTTTAAAACACGTGTAAATTTATCCGGCCTGTCAAACAGTTTTGTGTCGGAGGTGACTAAACTGTCAGTTTTAAAGCGCGAAATACTTTTTCCAGAAGCATCTATATGCAATAGATGTTGCCATAGATGAGAGACAATATTCCCAGCTTTCCAACGGAATAAATATTGGCCAGGCACTGGTAAATAATTAAATAGTTTTTAATTTTTTACGAGTGGTACGTCATAAACGTCGAATTATTCGACGTGGGCAATCCTAGAAGAAAACAAAATGTCGAATTATTCGACATGGTCGCTCCAGTGGGTAGTCTCTTCTTTTTGGTGTTGTTGTTTTACATACTTTTATTCTTAAATATTAGTGTACATCATTATTGAACGGTTGGTATTGATTATTTGTATTTTAATGGTCATTTTATCTCTGTTGTTTTAACTTCTTTACATTATTGATAACAAACTATCGATGTTTATATTTGTAATAATATCTAGATGTGCAGATGTGTTATGCAGAGATGGCAAAAGTGCATAGATAGCAATGGTACATACTTTGATTAAATAAATATATTATATTTTAAAAAAAATCGACTTTATGTTACTCCCATACAAAACGCCAATTTCATATGTAGGGACCTAATATAATAATGTTATTGTCAAGTTCTGCAAGCATTTTAGTTTTTTTTTTGTTACAGCTGTTTCGGCTTACAAGGCCATTTTCAAACTGTGGTTAAACCACTTTGAGACGACTTATTTGTACGATTATAAATGTCAATTTTTGAAGGTGTCTAAATTGATTTATTACCGGTTAAACCAATAATATCATAGTACCTTAGGCACTTCTTTTCACTCATACTATACTTACACTTATTGAACTCCTTTGTATAACCTTTCATAATAATAACCTTACATAAACAATTTTTTTTTAATAACTTCGTTGATATTATTATAAATACAAACATGAATAGTTGGTTGTAAAAGAAATTCAAAATTAGCAAACATTTGTTACGTCCGATTGATTTTATTGATAATATAAATAGTTTGTTTCAAAATGTAAATAGTTTAAATTCTACTTGTATTCTACTTACTTATATCTTTCAAATTCTGTTTATTATGTTATAATAATAATAATAATAATTGGATAATTTATAAAGCGTCGTTTTTGTGAAAAATCACCTCAAGGCTGATGTTATGTAATAGGTAATCAGTTATTATCACAGCTTACTTATAATCTATCTATCTATATAATAATAATCTATCTATCTTCTAGGTATATAAATAAAAATGAATCGCCGAAATGTATGTACGCGCATAACTTTTGAACGACTGCATCAAATTGGATAATTCTTTTTGTTTTGTGTTCGTTATTGTCAGGACAAGGTTTGTATAAGTGAGATCTGGCATTTTGAAATTTGTATAAAAAAATTGCAATATGTGGCACGCGAGCTGTTTGAAAACTAAATGTACCGGGAATGAATGTATGGAATACAGGGGGGGGAGGAGGGAGGGGGAAAGGGAGGAGGGGAACTCGGGAGGGGGGTTCGCGGGACGGGGTAAGGGGAGAAGTGGACTGGGGAGAAGGAAGGTGGAAGGGTAACAGAATGAATGGGAAAGGACACGCAGGGAGAAAAAGTTTCTTTATTAAATGGCATTGCAACGCATGCCGGGAACCAGCTAGTGTTATTATATAGTTTACTTGTAAAAGCCTTCAATGCGTTAGTAATTAAATAAGCAAATAAAAAATAATGTATATGTATTTGGAATATGTTTATTATAGAATGTATGTTTATGTCTTCAAAAATAGAAGTGGTGGGGTAGAATGAAATTAAGATACCAAAATAAAACCGGGAAACGCTTTTGTCTTGTTACGTTACGTATGGAATCCCATGCATCAGATTTCTAAAGTTTTCTAAGGCAATTTAACACAGAAATTCACAAGGAAGGTGACATAACTAACCTTTGTAATGTTTATTTAACTTCTGGACCTTCATTGTAAATTATAATGAACTGTTCCTCCCACAGGCATCTGTCCAGGACACTTATTGTCTCAGGCCTGCGCAAGGGACTGGACATTCATTAATTACATTACCCACCTTCGTCAGTGTCCTGTTTTAAGTCAACGACAAGTGTTCTCTCGTCTCTGTGTTAATTAAAGTAAAACAATAAACACAAATCACACCTTGATTTTGTGATGCAAAGAGGTGAACAAATTTAATAGGTGTAAATCAGATACGTTTATGTATATAAGTAATTGATAAATCGTCTTATTCGATGATTTGCACAATAAATAATTAAGTGATCAGTTATTCTCTCAAGTTTTGTGATTCGCAACGTATAAACACATAACACTTTATCTGCTTTATCTTCAGTACCTAATGCAATATTCTAATAAGGTCTTCAAGGTAAACTTTTTAATTTACCAACTTTATTATTATCATTATCAGTATTTCTCCTCTTTTGATATAGAATCTCAATTTGGGAGGCGGGTATGGGTACCGCCGCCATTTTTTGGTTAAACAACACCCCTTTCTAGGTCACCCCACGTATTTCGCTACGTTTGCTAACTAAGTAGAGGTGCCAGGGTTCATTTGGTGAGATTTGTCTAGGTCTTGGCGGTTGATGCGTTCGCCCACCTTCTGAGTAGCGGGCTGGACCTGGATAGACTGGTTGAGGGAGACCTTTTTCCCTCTTTAGCAAACTCTCTCAACCCATCAGTGATCACCAATAGTGATCCCCATATACACGTGGTTTTGTAAATGAAACAAAATGCTTTTAGCAAACTCATCTGTGATCACCGATAGTGATCCCCGGATACACGTGGTTTTGTAAGTGAAACAAAATGGTTTTAGCAAACTCTCTCGACCCATCTGTGATCACCGATAATGATCCCCAGATACGCAAGTGGTTTTGTAAGTGAAGCAAAATGAAACAACTCTGAACAGTAAATTATGTGAGTAATTTAAATTATTTTCTTTTATACTTTTATAAACGAATTTGTTTAACCAGTGATTCCTGACATTATTTGGAGTAAAAAATGTAAATGAAATTTTGGTCTCCGGTGATATTATTGATGTTTTTTTTTTTTCTACAAAAACATAAAAAAATGGTACTTGTTGAACAGTTGGAGGCGGGATAAGGGGTTCGTCGGACACCCGGCTGAGTGACCAGTGACGACATGCGGAAGAAAATTTTTTTTTGTTTAATTTTGAAGAAAAAAAATTAAAAAAAAAGTCCTCAAAAAAAGTCACCGTATACAAAAATTTAATTTACATTTTATACTCCAAATAATGTCAGGAATCACTGGTTAAAGTAAGTCAAGTACGTCCCTTAACACTCTGTATACATACTCGTAATAATACCATTTTAAAATATATTCTGTTACGCAAATATTTTTTTGACCATTTCCATTTAAATTTCAATGAGAATTTCGGCCTGTATACAATGCTCTCCTAATTATTTTGTTTAAGAATTAGGAAAACCAATTTCGCAAAGAAAACAAAAATAAATCCCGGCAGGTTGGTACTTACGTTTGGATTTTATTTTGCTTCAACACGAACTGTACGAACTCTTTAGAATTTAATCGGATAAGTTTAAAGGTTTCCCAACTTCAACAATCCGCGTTTAATTTTGCATGAAATTTTGTTGAGAAATATAATATCATTGTTTCCTTTTTTCTTGGTTATAAAAGTATACCATTTTCTCAATGGATTACAACCCTTTTGATATTGCTTTTCCAGTTTATGAAAACAGGTTGCTTTTGTTTTTAAGTATAATGTTTTCTAAGGGTCTATTTCTGGCGATGCCAAGAATTAAGATATGTTGTTATAATTTACGTTATTTTGGAATAATCACATTTTGTTGAAAGTCTTTAACATTTTTAGAATTTATCAGTGGTTGCTCATCAAAATAAAATAAAAATTGACACATACACTGGAAGAGGGGGATTTTAGGATTGGAGGGATGACTTACTATATCTACCTTTTCACCCAATAGTGCATATTAGTACATATTATTATTATCTATGCCAATTTTGTATGTTTCTGTATTTACTAGGAGAATTTAAAAATTATTTGTTTTATTTTACTTGGAAAAATATTAACAAACTAGCCGTTAAAACCTGCTCCGCAGGTTTTTGTTACTAAGACCGATAGGAACTGGTTCCAAAAATAGCCGGTTCTTCGGATCCAGTGACAGCTAGTCACCGGGACAAAGTAACCGTGACAGGCAATGACGTCATATATAATATATATACGCGGTAGAAATCACAATGTGGTATTATTATTAATAACTGCCAATTACAATAATAATCATACCAACCATCTCTCCATACCCGGAGCGATTCACGAAAGTACGAATCCAGAAGTGCTTACGCCTGCTAGGCGACATTCTTCACGCTAGCTATTAACGTAGGTGGCGCCATCTTTTGACATTGCTTTAATTCAGTTCTTTCACAAATAAATCTGTAACAAACTCTACTTACGAAAATGGTTTTGCTTAAGTGGAGTGCTAGTAGTCGGATTCTTAAATTTCAACCGTACGGACGTTAGCGTAATAATAGCTTCAGATGCAATATTTATAACAAGTAAGCAAGAATTTTTATATGAAACGTATGGGTGGTCAGAAGCACTAGGAAAGGAGAGAGCCGAAATGGGTTGAGAAGAGGAGTAAGAGATTTAAAGAGTCAAGAAGAAGCAGGAAGTGACAATAAGAGGCTGGAAGTGGCTAGAAGAGACGACAAGGAATAGGAGATGATAGGAGGCATGAAGGGCCAAAAAAACAAAACAAAAAAGACAAGAAGAGTAAATAAAAGGCAGAACAAGTCAAAAAAAAGAATAGACGAGAAAACCAAGAAGATGGCAGACGTTAAAATGTTGAGAACTTGTGAAAAAAATATCAATAACAAAGTCGAAATTCCAACCAAAATGTAATACACTCAGCATTAGCTCCAAGTACCTACATAACATTACCAATAATGGTATGTACTTAATTACAATAATTACATACGGTTAAACCATTTTTATTCAATTCTCCCACTGAAAACACAATAGTTTTTACATAGTTCCTCTAACTCTAGAGTAATCATGGTTTGATTGAGGTCAATGAAGATCAATTTGGTTGCCCCTTGAGCTCGCCTCTGGAGTTGGCTTCGAGGTCGTTAGTTAATGCACTTATGACAACTGTTTATTCAATTTGTACACAAAATAAATATTTTAAGTTCTGAATGCTTCATTAAAATGAGACCTTTTATCACTTGATTATAAACCAATACTTCCCGGCTTCATCTTTGACTTGAATTTTGTGTTGACCGGACAGCTCGTACGTTTCAACATTCTTTATTTGTATAATCTGAATTCTGTTTTATTTTCTGTACAAAATGTCTAATAAAAACATAAATTCATATCTTCATTCTATTAATAGCTCTTTTGACCAAAAGCTTTTCTTTTTCATAGAATTTTGTCATCATATAATCTTCTGAATTTTCTCACTAAACTAGTAAGAGCTTAATTTTTTTAAACGTAGATTTTCTGTGCTAACTTCTCTCAATTTCTTAAACTTCTTCTTCCAAACAATTCTAGAAATTTCCTTTCATTCACTACTTTTCCTGTAAACACGACAAAACTCTTAGATGTTCATGCGGTAATTGAAAGCTTTCAGAAACTTTTAAAATTACAACCCAACTTTTGACATCAATCTAAGGAACTTGAAACGTAATGAATCTGACTTTATCTGGTTATTGTTAAGATATGTAATTCGGATATACGTTTTATATATAACATCTAACAAGGCTTCTGCAAAACTTTTAAAGCACATTTTCATAATTGTACGTAGTTTGAATAAACCGCTCAGAGCATTTTTCACCCATTTAATAAGATTACGACAAGTAGATGTTCACTTTAGTCTCTGTATAAGCTATTTTAATGTTAATTCCTGATATTAGAAGGTTGGATAAGGGAAAAACTAGCCGAAAACAAACCTCTTGTTTAAAATTTGCCATAAACAAGGTGGCGCAAAATTAATCACCCTATCGGAAGATGTTATAATTTTTGCAAATGGCGTCGTATGTCAATCATATTTGATATTTGTAAACTAGAGAGCTGCAGAATACAAACAAACAAGCAATGGAGCGCTATACTCCGCAAGAGCGTGGAATAATTGTGTCGATTTTAGCTTTAATGCTTTTAGCGATTTTGTGTCGAAAGTCATCATGAGCGACGAAGCGCATTTCCTCTTAAGCGGTTACGTCAATAAGCAAAATCTTCGTTTCTGGGGCACTGAAAATCCACGTGTGATGCACGAAGAGCCATTACATCCACTCAAAGCCACTGTGTGGTGCGGCGTTCACGTGGGAGGTGTGATTTTTTGAGGACGCCATTGGCATTACGGTCACTGTTACTGGCGAACGCTACAGGGCCATGATAAGCGGCTTCTTACTACCGGAATTAGATGAGCGGGGCTTGGTGAACATGTGGTTTCAACAAAACGGTGCAACCGCACACATAGCACGAGCCACAATGGATATTGTGAAGGAAGCGATTCCTGGTCGCGTAAACTTACTTTTTGGCGATTTGGCATGGCCAGCAAGATCGCCCGATTTAACCATCCCAGACTTCTTTCTTTGGGGCTACTTGAAGTCGGGGGTTTATGCCAACAAGCCTCAGATAATCGCAGCTCTTAAGGAGAATATTCGACAGGAATGCGAACAGTTATCACCGGAAATCTTGCGGAAAGTTATGGAAAATGTGATAAAACAGGCACTAATGTGTATCAACACTGGCGGCAGCCACTTGACGGATATCATCTGTTCACTTAACAGAAAAAAATTGTAAAAGTCCAAATAAAGATTTCCATTACTATTTTTTTTTAATTTAGCAAAAAAGTTATTCAAAGTTGCGCCACCCTGCAGTAGAAACTTGCCTAATATAAGTTTTGACACAGAATTATTTAAAATTAACTAACTAGTGATCTTAATGCTTTGTGATTCAATGATTTTAAATTGTGTTTGAGTTGCACCAACACTTTACCTTTCTTTTAGAGGTCATTTAAATACATACAATCTAAAATTCTCTGCTGGCGTTGAAAAGATAAACTAACCGTGTATTTTTAATCAAATTTTGTTTTAAAAGAGAAACGCCCTAACTGTCCTAAGAAAAACGAATTATATAAAAATAAATTAAATGGTAATTTAAAAAATTCATCAAATTACTGACCAAAATTTATTTGTCATAATGCAATGGTCGCCTCTGGTGCTTGCCTACTTATGCCTGCCTACTATACCTTCAAATATCCTAAATACTCTCCCGTAAGAAATTCAACTTCACCAATGTAAAAAAACGCTGCTTTCATTAAAATAGATGATTTTTTCCACAAAATAATTTTTAATATAATTTTTAACTTTACCTCAAAATTTAAACACTTCATAACCACTAATGCATAACAATATAACCGCCATTTCGAAACCTCGCTAGTCTTTAAAAATAAAATATTTATAAAATAATGTGTTTTACATACCGTTGAAAAAAGATCTTCTTTTGGATTATCATTTTCGGATGTAAAGCACTCCCATGCGTGTTTTTATTAATGATTAGTTAATTTCTCCACGAACTGTGCTGCCGCATCTAATGAAATCCGTCCATTTGTTTGAGTCTTCGGGGTTGAATTCTCCGGGGTGATTCTCTTAACACGCTTTATCTTCTTTCTTCCTGTTCTCCTGGTCTGTGTTCTCTATTATCCTGTTGCGGCCGTTCGCACTTCCTGATTTCCGGCGGTTCCATTCGGAATTCCGAAGGTCCTTCGGGTCCGCTCGTTAATCCCTCGGCCCTTTTTATTATTCCGGAGGTTCCGCGTCCGTTCGTTATTTTGGCGAACCTTAAATCGATTTTGGTTAACTAAGTGCACACAAAGGGTTAGGCGTTCACATATAGTGTGGAGAGATGTCACACAAAGCTTTTTGTAGATATAAAGTATACTATTGTCCTTGTATTTTATTTGTCGATCTGTTTTATACACACGCTGAATTTTTAGAGATTTTTTGCACTTCAACGTCTGTACTTTGTACAATACTCAACGATTCATATTTGATAGGAAATTCTTGGTAGATTTGAAATTCACTCAATTTTTTCGTAATCAATCGACATTAATTTACTATTTTCGTTAGGTGAACATTATAAATTTTTTTTACACATTTTTACTTTCGCTCTTTTCTTTTACACAAGTGCTATTGTAATCATTTTTTAAAGTTTTTTACAACAATGACTATCAAATCGTAACCTTATTTATAAAAAAATTACTAGATTAAAACTTGTAATATTATTTCTTCCAACTTTGCAAAAATACCTTGTGGCGTCATTATTGATATAATGAAAAACCAATAACTTAGTTTACAACCCTATATAATTAACACTATTGACATGTTTCAATAACAATGTTATGTTCATCGGGACACATATATTAACAACTTGTTATTTGTTTTTCATCATATTTATAATATTATTTTTAAACCTGCTCATAACTAATGAAAGCATATTTTTTTTATTTAATATAATAAAAATATAATGTTTATAATACATGAAATAAAGTTTTTCTATTAAAATACATTAAATAATACGTTTTACACCCTTTTTAAGAGCAAAGCTTGAGTTAAAAAGGCGGATAAACGCATGTTAACCACAATATTTAGCAAAGGAAAAATAAATTTTTTATTTTATATATAAAATAAAAAATAGATAATTAACGGTAAATAAGAAAAAATATATAAATATTTGTATTTTTTTATATATATACACACACACATATTATATATTAGACATCCTGTTTATATAATATTAGATATCCTGTTTCTCTCATTATTTTTTTCTTTCTTTTTATCTTGTCCTCTTCAGTCAGTTGTATTTCTTATTTATTATTAGTTTTATATGTATTGTTTATGTTTTTTTATGTATTTTTAAAATATATATAAATAAGAAATACAACTGACTGAAGAGGACAAGATAAAAAGAAAGAAAAAAAATAATGAGAGAAACAGGATATCTAATATTATAATTGAGTTGTTATGTTGATAAGTTATATAAAAGGAGTTTTTATTGAATTTTTGTATTTTTTGTAATTTGTTTCCAATCTTAATTTCAAGAGTAATTCGTTAAACCATTTAACTCCAATATATTTGTAGAATTGTTGCGCTGTGGTGGTGTAACAGCTTGGTATAGTAAAAGAACCAAGGATATATTTGTTCTTTTGCTGTTCGAAAAAAGAGTTAAGCTCATATAAATCACAACTACTTTTTTATGACTTCACTTGTATACCGAAGTTGTGTAATGAATCTGATATATTTTAAGCAATCGTATAGTGAGAATATCCACCGATTCTTGAAATGCTTGTCAGATTTTACACGTCCTTAAGTAGAGATAAAAGATTTCTCAACTTGCCAATCCAAAATCTATGATATTCTAGAATTCACAACCTTTATTATATTTAAATGTAATTGGATTGAAGCCAAGCCAATACAAAACGCTTGTGTTGTTTAAAATGACTTATCAAAAACTGTCATAAGTCATAAGCAACGTTTACAAACACAACTTAACTAATTATTCAGCAAAGCTTTGTTAAGTCCCTTACTCACAAAAGCTCAAAGTACTGACCTTTTGAAAAATTTATAAGTAAGGTTGTCTTTAGATTGCCGCTACCGTAAAGGAACGGATTATATTCCGCCTTAAATTTTACACCTTCTACAAATTCCTAATTTATAAAACGGAATCTCAAACAAAAGGATATTCTTCGTACATTTTTCATATTATTAGTCGATTAGCTTGCATAAACAACCTGGTCTAGTTAACTATTAATTCTGGGGTTTGGCCTCGCCGAATCCCGACGATATAATTATCTCAAATCCCTTAATTCTACTGCGGAAGGTTCTCTGAATTCTCCGAATTAGAACCTCGCGTACCTATTGGGGATTATTATCGTCTTAACAGGACGTTTAAGCGAATTTCGAACTTGTGTCATTATAACTTTCTGAAATCTCATTACCTTACATTAATTTAAATAGTCGGGTAAGCATAATATTTATTTTTTGAAGTGAAAATTCTTTGGCCCCGTTAACGATTTGAAATTCGGATGATGCTTCACAAAAATTTATTATTTGACGGTCCTCGGTTCTTATATAGTGTGGTAAATTCCGCACGGGCCTCCAATAGCGCCGCGGTATGAAGCGTCCGACTCCATAGAGACATCCAGCGAACGGAGGTTCGAAACTTACCAAATCCAAAAAAAATAATTTGTAAAATCAAATCAAATCTTCAAACCACTTTAAAATAAACAGGCAAAAGAAAAGAAAGACTTTCTAGTTTTACTTTAACTGCGTGTGAATTGCACACTCTAATTTTTTTAAATTACATCATTAACGTTATATTTTTCCAAGTAAAAGTCGTCCGATATCTAGAAAAATTAGCTCATTTGGATACATTTTTTTGAAAACGAATGATAAAATTGGTTATTTTAAGAAAAATTCGGAAAACATTCCGCCTTCTAAAAAGGTTTTTTTTTTGCATGTGTGAAGGTATATTGAACTTCAGTAGTTGACTTATTACAGATAATTGCTTTGTCGTCGTTTTACAATGACTATCTCATTAACAACAGTTATGTTAAATTAATCATTTACTCCCATGTTAAATAATCAATAAATCGCAGGTTTTTACTGCTAGGCCCTGCGGGCGGCTTTTGGTTCGGCTTCCCCAGTTAGTATTGTTGACCATTTTATAGATTCAATGCGAACTGATTCCAAAAAACATCCCATTCCTCGGATCCACTGTAGCTAATCACCGGGACAAAGTAACCAGAGTAACAGAGCAATGACGTCATATGTAATATATGGATTATATTATACACTTCATACAAAATTTATTACCGTCAATCTTTTCAGATTGACGGTAATACATTTATGTATGTAGTTCGAGACGGTAGTACATACGAGAGATACCACATATTCACAAATTAGTAGCAGTTATACCTAGGGGGAGACGTCCCCGTCCGACCTGCTGACGGAAGTGGCGACATCTTGTGTCGAATTCTTGAATTCGAAACCGAATTATAACAGTAGCTTTGTGTGAAATTCCACGTTCACAGATGTTATTTGTGGGGCGGCGCGTATGGCGTGGCGTCCGACATGCACTCGTAGCTGGGTTCTGAAATTTAACCACGCAGACGCTATGCTATTAATACTGTTCTATGTGTGGATTTTATGTACCTACCATAATTTAATATTTTAGATGACGTTTATCTTTTATGATGCCTTCAAAAGGTTAGTACTAATTACGCACATAAAAGCTTTTGACGTCAGTTCAATCATAACTTTGCTTTTGAAAAATTACAAAATTTTAAAGGTTAAAACTATTTTATAATGCCCCTACTTATTCGAACTATCGCTTTGTTAGTCCTAATTACTCACATTACGTCAATTTGGTCGTAACTTTGATTTTGTATCATAACGCCTTCACTGCAAAGAGATTACGGACATTTTATAATTAAAATTTTCATCTCAAAGTTCTATTATTTTCAAATTACTAAATACTCTAAAAAATAAACAGACTAAACTTTCCTGAAAATCATTTTTCACTGTGTGCTTAAAAAGAGCCATGCCAATATGATCCGTGTGGACTGCGAAATTTTCCGCTGTGTGGATTGACGGATTAAATATTGTGGGGTATCGCCGTAGGGGCGAAATTCGCCCGAGGCCGTTTTCAAAACATTTTCACTTAGTATTCAAGGAATCTTTTCTCTCGTGGAACGGGGATATTCCGCTACAGAAGTTGCTCAACTTTTTTGTGCGGAAAAAATACCTACATTAAAGTGGATATTCCGTACGGAGCACAAGAGCGAGTACTTTGTAAGAGCAGTTCATAATATCTAACTGCTTTACAATAAATTGCTACGAGAAGGGACAGAGACTTGAAATAAAAATGAGTTTTGCATTGTGCGCTAAAATAATAGTCTGCTTGTGAAATGAATTTGTGTACACTTAACTTGTAGTAAAAATGACGTTGCATTTACGAACGGATTTAGTTCTGCAGATGAGAGTCGTTTTGTGATTTTTTTTACATTATGTTAGTTACATGCGTCGTATAAGAAAGAGGGAGCTTTTATAAGGTGTCTTTCAGCAGTACGCCTATTGCGCTATTTCGTGAAATTCCACCCCAACTGCGCTTTAAATTATAAATTATCGCTTTAGTAAAATGTGTTTTCTTTGTCGCTTGCTATAATTAAATATAAACCCATAAATAGACCAAACAAATTTATGTGTATAATGAATAACTGATTACTTTGTATAAACCACTATTTTTTAAACAATATCAACATGTTTCAACAACAATGTTGTCTTCATCAGGATATGTTACTATAATAATAATAAGACAACATTGTTGTTGAAACACGTTGATATTGTTTTAAAAATAGTGGTTTAGACAAAGTAATCAGTTATTCATTATATGAAAAATGATGCCACAAAGTAATTTTGCGAAGTTTGAAGAAGAAATTTATGTGTTGCTATTTTAGCAATGTGGGTTATGTTTTATCCAGAGCGTTTGACAGTTTACTGGCCTTGCCACGTCTGTAAACTGGATGCGTCTGTTGTGGAGGTTTTCAATAATAACTCTTGATTAACGCGAGTCAAATGTATTTACATTGAAACTTTATGTTACAATAAGTTAGCACAGATTTAACAATTATCTCGCTTAGAGGAAAAGCAGGCGGACGGAACGAACGTTGAAACCGGAATAAGTTTGCATCGTCATGCACTAGCCCGGAGAGCGGTGCCCGGTGATACCAGTCTGTAAAATCGAATTTGAATAATCTTTTTAAGGTTGTTGCTTGGCTACACTATCATATAAATTTGCTTTGACAGCTCTTGGTAGGTGCAGGCTGCGTTCTTACATAAAATAATTTCTGCGCTGATATTTATTTACATAGCAAAGCCAATCTAATGATGAACACTGCAAGGCTGTCTGAACTTTCTTTAAAGAAGGATGAAGCGCATCAAGGTTAATTTATGGCAGTAAGATCTGAAATGAGGGGTATTTGTGCAAAACTGACTTATTCCACCTGAACCCTTCGTTGGAAAATCGCAAAAAAACTGACACAAATGTCGAATATTTATTTTATATATGTTTTTTTAGTAATTGTTTGCTTTAAAAATATTCGACATGAATCATAAAATGAATATAAAGAAATATTTTAAAGTTATATGATATTTACTATTTATGTTTATAATAAGTCTGTTTTGAAAGATATTCTTGGAATACCTACTCTTAACACCGTCTTGGGATAAGCTGATTTTGAAATGCCAAACTTTCATGAAATCAACTAGGACGTCACGGTCACGTGACCAAAAGCTCTGTTTCTATTGCCTGAATTGGAATAAGCTTGTTCTGATAGTAACATTGGATGGAATAAGGCGAGTTTGCAAGGAACGCAAATTCTTAAAATTATTTGTCTGTAGATCCTAAAAATATTGTTTAGAAATATTGCATTCACAGGTCAAATTTGATAAAAATTGGAATAAGTGGGTTTTGCAAAAATACCACTCAAATATATATTTTTTTACATTAGCTCCACAAAAATTATTTTCCTCAGGGTCTATGTCTCTTTGGGGATGCTGTGTGGAGGATCTTTTTAACAAAGGAAAGAGAGGAAGTTATGGGAAGGAAAATGGGTAGGAATCTGGGACAGACGTATGAACCCATCCCTCCCACTGCGGTGCAAGGCGATGTTCAGAGAGAGTATGGCTTGAGAAGTCAAATTAACTCCCTCAAACATTCTCTCCCGATTCGGCCTGCCGTGCAGCTAGTGGGCAGACGCATCCGCCGCCAAGACCCGAACAAACCCGGGCACCCTTGCAAAGTCACTAAACGTAGTCAACCACTTGGGGTGACCTGTGGCAGAGGTGTTGGTTATCCAATAAATGATTTTCCGGGGCGGCCTCCCAAATTGAAATCAACTCTGCAGCTTATCATCTCTCATATCATCGTATTCCCCTTGTCCTATTCGTATCAGGGTCGCTTTGTTGCCTCTCTCGCACAACTTTTAAAGCTGCTTTCCACAAAAGTATATATTTCCATTGCAATTGCCGCCAATAATAACGCCACATCTACAGCTTGTTCTTTAACTAAATTAACCTAACTACTCAAACATGACTTAAACATTATCCGAACGTTCTGAATGTAAAATATCCCTCAACGTGAAAACTTAATGATTAAATCCATCGTTTAATGTATTGTAAACTCCTTAATGCCATTACATTACGTGTTAGAAATAGCCCAAATGGCCTATTTTGTAAGGCAATAAAATCAGGAATACCCTTTTAAGGAACGCTTTTCCATCCCTTCCTCTGTTCAGCGTTGGCAAATGTGTATTTGAATTATTTATCATACGTGGCTTGTAACGTTCTACGTGGTACATTGAGACTAGGGATTGCAAATCCGGAGCTGTTTTGGAAAATATGGATTTTAGAACTTAAAAAAATCAAAATTCGGATATATATATCATATATCGGAATTTAAATCAAATTTTCCAAAATTATTATATTTTCAAAATAATTTTTACGTAAACTTTCAGCATTATTCAAAAAGGATACCAAATATTTTTTTGATTATGTGCATCTTTACAATGAAGTCGCTCCCGTTGTCTGTACTGCGCTTAGGTCTTTTGAAGTACGCAACGGATTTTCATGCGGTTTTCACCAATAGATAGTGATTCATGAGGAAAGTTTTTAGATATGTAATTTGTCAAGGTTTTGTGCGATTGTTTGAAATAGGGTTGGCAAGCGGGCAGCGGGGTGGCAAGCGGGCGGTGTGGCCGGGTCTGCTAGTATTATACATAAAAATTAAAGCTGAAAAATAAAAACTGTTGCATAATCAACGATTTACTTATCAAATAATCATGTTTTCTTATAAATACGATGAATTTAGTTTTATGCACTGTCAAACTTAGTAGGCACTATATGCATTGTTCACATCTATTAAAAATCAACAGAAATAAATAAAAAATATTAAATGAAACTCAAATTAAAATCATTTTCTTTCTTTTAAGATCATTACAAAACTAAATAACGTATTATAAAATGTATCTCATATTAAAAAGTAAACAATGATAATTTACTATTATAATTACATATTGATTAAGTTTTGTTTGTCTATTTGACTGTTGGAAATGTTCATTTCGTTGGACATTGCACGCAAATAACTTTTTTTTGGAAATTTCAAATCACATAATGCGTTTTTCATATTTGAAATTTAAAATTCAAATTCCACTGTGAATAATCCGAAAATCTGTATATTTCGAAATCCGGATTATCTAGATTGCAAGCTCTAGTCGAGACTTGAGTACCTACCTATGTGTGGCTTAACCCCAGCCATGTAATAGCGTTGGTATTTCAGTATGCGATGCAATATAATACATAAACGACGCAATTAGTATCTCATATTTAACATTCCCAACAATTTACGCCGTGGAATTCCCCGGACGTATTGTAAACATACTTCGAATTAATTAAATATTACCTAAATGTTTTGGAATTAAATATTTGAGAACATTGCGGGAATGAACGGTCATATAAAGTGAGAGGCATTTTAGAAATGCATTCCTCCCTCTCAAATTAAATGCTTACAGCCTTACTAAAAAACGTCGTGAATATATTATACAATTGATGAACAAAGGTGTATGTAAAAACCTTTCTAATATAGAAACTGTCAATTTTTTAAATAAAAAAAATGTATATTAGTAACTATAACATATGTACATAAATTACAAATGAATTTTATTCAGTAATTAATTACATAAATGATGTATTCGATATACTCCCATAAATAATCAGGGCTTTTATATGCGGGGTGATATTATATTGGTTTTATTGTTTTATTCAGTTCAAGTTTTCAGTATAATTTTTAAGGTGAGTTTTAAATTCTTTTATATTAGTGTTCATGTTTTTAATTTTTTCTGGTAATGAATTAAAAAAAAATAACTCCGAGGTATTTATGATTTAACTGTCCTATTGTTTTTTTTTTACATTTTGGAGTAGGAAGTATTTTCGTTTCTCTTCATTAAAAGGTATACTTACTCTTACAATGGTTATCCAGCAAAAGAAGGTTTATTATCTGTTGTATACACAGTTAATTATAATAATTTTACATCGAATTTTGAAAATTTTCGAAGCTATTTTAAATGCCCTATATATATGCATGGAGTGAATTTTTTTTCGGAATTTAGTTAAAAATTCGAAATATAAAATGTACAGTTTTTATTCGGTGTGAAACTCAAACACCGTTTAACGGTTGGAAAGTATTTTTTGATAAGTAAGGCTTATCATTGATCCCTTCGGCACCGGTGCATAGTCGGGGAACACGCCAAACGCGTACCCAACATTTGTACACGGTTGACATTTGTCACATGAGAACGGGTCGTTTCTTCGACTCGCTCTTGTGTTGAATAGCTCGGCTGTGGAATGATTTGCCGGCTCTGTGTTTCCTCCTTCCTACAGCATGGGTCTCTTCAAGACCAATGTTCATTCCTTCCTCTCCTCAAAAAGACCCACCACACAGCATCCCAGATGACATAGGCCTTGAAGGAAATTATTTTCCTCGGGGCCCCCTGTGTGGAGTTAATGTAAAAAAAAGGCTGATGTACAGCCTATATGCTTTTCAATACTCTTTTTTTTTTTTTTTTTTTTTTTTTTTAATAATCGGAGACGGTTTACATATATATAGTTCCCGAGAGCACTTAGGCCATAGACCCATTGTACTATCTCCCATTTTACCTCATTCCTTTGACAGTAACCCAGTCCCTTTTATAAAGTTCACCAGGATTGTCATTTTCGAAATGAAGCTATATCTTCTGGTCCGACAATGTGTCTTCCCAGGTCTCATTTCCCCTCTTCACTCCTCCTTGGTTCCCCGAAGGCCCCACGACGGAAGAGGGCTTCATCTCTCCTCTCCACTCCTTAGTTCCCCGAAGGCTTCACGACGGAGAGTCCACCTCCCCTTGGTTTCCTAAAGGCCCCACAAGGGAAGAGTCCACTCCACCTTGGCTCCCCGAGGGCCCCAGGAGGGAAGAGAACTTCATCTCTCCTCCTTGGTTCCTCTAAGGCCCCACAGAGGAAGAGTTCACCAAGATGGCCTCATTTCTCCTCTTCACTCCTACATGGTTCCTCGAAGGCCCCACATGGGAAGAGAACATTATCTCTCCACTTCACTCCTCCTTGGTTCCACAAAGGCCCCGCTCTGGAAGGGTGCCCTTCCCCTTGGTTCCTTGAAGGCCCCACAAGGGAAGAGTTCATGGAGGTGGCCTCAGCTCACTTCTCCACGGTTTCTCCTCTTGGTTCCTCTTACGGCCCCAGGAAGGAAATCCACAGAGGTGGCCTCAGCATTCCTAGGTTCCCAAAAGGCCCCTAGTTTTCGAATGGTCCAATTTTTTTTTTGTCCCACGAGTTACCAGGGAAATAGAAGGTCCACTCCAGCAGAGCCCTGAGTGCTGGAGTGAGGTTTAAATACTCCGAGATGCGACCTTGTTTCTCGGAGGCACCGTTCGTGACGCTGTTCCCCAGGACATTCAGCCTGAGCACGGTAGCTCACACCTGGGCTTGGGATGGCTATTGCAGGTTTGTGTTTTCCACTCCCTGAGCGATGGGTTCGCCACACTCCCTACGCAAATTCAATACTCTTACACCGTGTCCACATCGACACCATTTTTAGCGATCGAAGAAGAATTTAATGTAATATTATTAATAAATCTCAAAGAAATATGAAAAGACATAGAAAATTATAACCATAGGTAACGATCGAACCTTACCGATACAATACTCAATTATTGAGATTTAATTATTTTCCGTATTTTTTAATGATCTCATATTTAAATTAAAGAATTACCGAAATCCTCAAATAATTCCCATGTTTATGGGCGCAAAATTTTTGTAATTTTACAAAGTTTTACCCAAATATATTACCCACGTCTCATAACATTCCCTGAATTGGGGATGCCATAGCACCACTGACTGGCTTCGTGTAGCGTGACTCTCACACAAAACAAACTACGAAACTTTGTCAAATAACAGAGTGATGCGTTCATACCCATAAAGCGTTAACTATGTGTTCAGTGCTCATATTTCGATATGTATTTTATTGTTGGAAATATGACGCGTATAATTTATTTTCCAAGGGAATATTAAATACTTAGCGGTTAATGAATGCGCCCTCAATATGTTTGGCTGAGTGCTCTTCATCACGAGACAATTTATAATTATAATAAGCGACTTCATGTCTGCACTGAAGCTAAATGAATTAATTTCTAACGAAAGCTTGCACAGGAGCAACAGCTTTTATGGCGCGTGCGGTTAGAATGTCTGGGCGCATACATTATTATTTAACTTGGGTAATATTTCCTTTTGAAAGTCACTTTGAGGATACCGTACAGAGCACGAGAATACTTTGTACGTAAGCGTTCCATAATACATCGTGTTTCACGTCGTACTGGCATCTTTATAGGATGATTGTGCATATTGTGAAACTATAAAATGTGACGTTTTTATATGTCAAAAAAGAAGTTATTTATTGATTTAATTATTGTTTTTTTTTTTTTAATTACGCCCTTTTTTGGGATTTTACATATGAATTGTAAGAAATATACAGTATTTATTGTACATAACTGAACTGCCTCAGTAACAGTATTTTATATTTTTTTAAAGATAAATTGAAGATATCCACTGATTTGGTATAATTGTTTCCCTCCATTAGTATTCTGGGCAAATAGGAATACATGTGGTAGTAAGTCCCAGAATTTCTGCACTGAAATAAATCCTGACTTCTAGTATTACGCAGTGGAATCCGGAAGTTTATCATTTCAAGCAATACTTCTGTCTGACAATTTGAGCATTTTCATGTCATTTAAAAGTGTTGTTGAGTTCAAAATAATTGCTAGAATACCCATTTTAAAATTTAGAAAACGTAAAAATTTGTTTGGTATTCTTTTAACAGCTTGTACACGTATATTGTAATGTGGGTTCCAGACGGGAGAATTGTACTCAAGTTGACTTCTAACATAGACAAAATATAACAGTTTAACACACTTTATATTGTTTAAATTTCTAGTTTGTCAATGAGTTATATTACTTCCAAATATTTTTTTATCACGATTGTCACACGTAATCTCAGTAATTAATAAGTAAAGCTGTGCTCAAACCACATTTTTTCGACTTGTTTTACTAGAATATTATAAATAAATCAGATGTGCTGTTCTGAGAAACTTTTTTGGATTAGAAAGATATTGTAACCCCTGGATTTTCACCGCATGGGCATAAATCACTAAGAATATAGTCGAAATAGTGACGTTGTATGCAAATTTATATCATCTGCATGTCGTGCATTACAACGGCTTCATCAAGATCAATAAATTAAGTCCTCACTATTTTGGAAATGATTTTTTCTTGTGTATACAAATAGATTGTATTTATCAGTTAACTATATCACTTAAATCAAACGCGAGGTTCATTAAAAATGCTAAGTTTATAGCAGTTTTATCGTTAAAATTCCTGGACAGTCGCAAACAAGTTGCAAGTTTTGGCATTTCATTCTAAACGTTTCAACTCTCATGCACTGTCTAAAAAGCGTGGTTAACTAACGTGGTTAAATTTCAAAGCCGTCTAGATAATAAAACTACAAATACATTGTTGATGTCTAAAGGAGGCGACAAATAAAAGAAAAACAAATCCTGACAATGGTTGCTAGAATAATTAGTCAAGAAGTTACTGCACTTATGAAAGCCTATGTGACTACGAATACAAAAAGTTTCGGTATTTTATTTCGGCTGCAGTTTGCGTGGTGAAAATTGCCCTAATGGTGGTAAAGCTCTAATAAAAGTGGATACCAGAATTTGAAATCTTGAATCATGAACAGTTTTTATTAAAAATATAATACAAAACTTTGGGAACTTGCTCCCTATTTTAACGAGAGAACTCTTTGTACGTGCGGGCAACCTTGCAATAAAGTGCGCCCATTAGAAAGGCTGGATGCGCCTGTGGTTATGCAACCGGCACAGCACCAGTGTCACTGGTAATATATACACCATCCACCGCAGGCGCTTCTCATCCTTGAAGCTTTTGAGCATCGTTGACATTAATTACTCCAGAGCATCATTTATCCCGCACCCTCCACAACGGTGTTGGTAAAAAAAAACAGGTTTCTTCAAATTTGTTAAACAGCAATTTGAAAAGAATTTTTAGGTCATGATGACGTATTTGAATGGGTGGATGGGATTTTGCAGGTGGGATAAAGGTCAGGGTTTAAATTCAACACTGCATCGTGTAACGAGTAATGTTTTCGTTTTCAGGTCAGGAATTTTCATTAACACTGTGAAGTTCGAAGTAGTTTTAGTTTTGTGCATTTTATGACAAGTTTAAACAGAACATGAGTATTATTCAGATACGTTTTAAGATTTTCACGGCCAAAAGCATTTTCGTTATTTGTTTTTGGGGTGTTACATCGTGTTGCGCTACCTCCTTCTTAAGCCAACGTTTCGGACATCGTTGCAGTGTCCATCATCAGGGCAGATCCGGCAGACACATCGACCGGATCTGCCCTGATGATGGACACTGCAACGATGTCCGAAACGTTGGCTAAAGTAGGAGGGAGCGCAACACGGCATAACCCCCCAAAACAAATAACGAAAATGAGTATTATTATTGTAGTGTTCTGATGTTTTTTGTACTACTTTGAAGTCACGATAAAAAATATATGTTCGTATATTACTTAAAAATTTGCTTGAAATTTTTTATGGCATATGGATAGATTTGGTTCTAACATTAATTCAAAAGCGATACATGCATTATTTATCTACAAAATGGCTTTAACCCATAGACATATGAATATTAATAGACCAGAACATAAAGGTGAGGGGAAGAAACCAACTACAGCGGGGCGCAGAGCGGGAAGATGAATTCGATGATATGTGATTCGTCAATAACTCAATCTGAGAGTATGTGGGCATCTCGCATTATAATATCACCATTTAGTTCTTAAAAGTAAACTCTGCTCTTTAATGAATAGACCTTTTTACATGAAAGCGCGAATTGCTCGCCGCGAAATGAACAAATTTACAAATTCCAAATACAGCAAAGTAAAGTTCGCCTATTTTCATAGTCCAATAGTTTGTTGACGTATTTAGTTAAGACACTTTTACAAATGTTTCATAATTTACTTACCCCACAATACTGCGACGATCACACGCCATGTGTCTCGAGTGATAGTGTGTGTTACAAAAACGACCATATTATGTGATCTGAATAAGCTTATAATAAAGTAAAATAATGCTTGCCTATGGAATGTAATATGACAATTGGGTTTATTCTCATTTTCACTTCTATTTTTACACGTTTTAAAACAGAAGCCACTATTTTTGCCGCGTTATTTCGTAAAATGCACCGATGAGTG
This sequence comes from Limnephilus marmoratus, assembly GCA_917880885.1. Taxonomy (NCBI): domain Eukaryota; kingdom Metazoa; phylum Arthropoda; class Insecta; order Trichoptera; family Limnephilidae; genus Limnephilus; species Limnephilus marmoratus. The sequence continues at coordinate 40,758,841 of OU862921.1, forward strand.
CTCGACGCCGGCTCGCAGAAGAATGATGACATCACATTTTTTAGATTCACGTGAAGCCATACTCGATCCCAGCCGGTTCCAATGGAACCGGTATGGGGAGGGGGAAATAATACGCTTTTATCGCTTAGGGCAGGTCTATTAATATTCATATGTCTATGCTTTAACCCTTCAAAAATTGGGCGCATTTTTAGAAGGTGAAAAATATTTCCGCTTTGCAATAAAATCCTAATCAATGGAATATTTGTGAACTAAGCCGACAACCAAAAACTGTTTTCAAAAGGTGATGAATTGTAAATTTTAAAATTACTGATAACGATAAAAAATACAAACACATATTTTATTAGACAAATGTATCATAAACGTTATTGTAAACTTACTATTTTAGTCGTTCCTTTTTAAAAATAATTAATAAAAAATCCCAAAGTTTCTAAAGTTTTGTTATTTTGAAATCAGAATCAAACAACATTTAAGGTGTCTAAATAATAATAATTTTTTTGAGTTCGCTAACCATATCATTGAAAATAACCATAGTTTTGAAAAAAAAAAACGGGAATAAATAATATTCTTCATATTAATCATAAAGGAAAACGTTTAGATAACTTAGAAGCCTTGGAAATAAAAAAAAAATCCCTTAAAAATAATAAATCTATTATCAACAAACCAAAAATATTGTCTTATAGCCCAATCATGGGTTCCCCTACCCACCCACTATTCATTAATACCTAGCAACGGCTCCACCCCTACCATAATAATACATTGTTCCCATCCACATTTCAAAACTGTCAAATCAGCATACATTTGCCCTGAAGAAGGAACGGTCGTTATGAAACCGGTCGGATTTACTCAAATATGAAAGTGGTTCAAACAAAGTTAAATTGTTTCATTTATTTATAATGAATAACCACAAAGTTATAGCTACATTCAAAAGTGTATTCTAAAATTTCTTTTAAATTGCAATCTGAATCTTTGGTTTCATAAAGGTATGCATTTTACTTCATGGGGGATAACTTTTGGGATTTGAATATATAGCATGTTGTTTTCTCTTTCCAATGCCGGTTAGATCATATTTCTCACTAAGATTGTAAGGGAGACGTAACGATTTTTATGAGACCTATGAGAACTGGGAAAAATATAGTCTCATGTGATTAAACGGGTTAAAACTCTATCTATATCCAATCTGTGAGAAATTATGAAGATGTGGGATAGTTTTAATTTATTTTTTGTCTTATTTTTATAGTTTGTGATTTAGAAATTGTATTTATATAATATTTTTGTATAGGTATCTGTGCGATATAGGTAGGTACTGTCAAGAATGATAATTTTCAAAAGTTACCAAATTTGCCAGATTAAGCCCAACAAGAATAACATTATCATTTTCATAACATCATCATTTCACATATTTATTTATTTTAATTGTCACATACTTCGAGGGGAGAAGAATCACTTGCTCCAATTAATGTTGAAAGGTAAGACAGAGGGTCACGGAGGGCCTGGTAGGAGTCAAATGTCTTGGCTGCGAAATGTACGAGAGTGGACCGGCATTAGAAGTGTGAAGGAGCAATTCCGGGCAGCGTAGGATAGAGAGATATTTTTCAGAGTTATCGCCAACGTCGGGGGGACCTGATAGGGCACACCAAAAAGAAAAAGGAGTTAATATTTTATAGAATCTAGGTACTGAGAGCTGATTCTGAAAAAAAAATACTTTCAATTTTGTATTTATTGTGGATAAGACTTTTTGATGAGATTTCAATTTTTGAGCTTTGAATTCCACTTAGTTTGCAGAAAGCACCTTTAACATCTACCCTTTCTGGTTGTCGATAGCACGTGAGTTATTAACGAAAGTAAATATATACACACAAACAGAACACAAGTAGTACTCAGTAACTGGAGCTAACTACATACAACAGTACTTGGAACCCCACGTAAAAGTTCGTTCCACACGTTCCGTAAACATCCCGAGTCCGACCCTAAAGGCAAAAGCTCCGGTCGCAGCGGCGCCGGCTGTTAGTATCTACCCTCCCACACTAAAGTCATTAAAGAGCGAATGGCTGGTTATTAAACGGATGCAATTCTGCGATCGTTTGGACGATCATCGAATGCGATTGGTGGAAGTGATGAAGTCTCTATTTTCGTATTTTGTAATCTGTTTACTTACCTAGTTGATGTGCGTGAGTTTCGGAATAACAAATCTTATATATAAAAATCTCGTTTCACGGTGTTTGTGGTCGCACTCCTCCGAAACGGCTTGACCGATTTTTATGAATTTTTTTTATCAATATTTGGTAAGTATGAGAACAGGTTTTAAAGTATATTTCATGTCCCTATCTAGAAATTTTCTTTCTATTTTTTCGACATTTTTTTTGTATTTTATTATTTATTTGTCATCAAAAAATACCTATAACCCCAAATTTTAACTCTCCTACCCCCACTCTCCCATTTTTAATCGCGATCTTAGTATTTTTGTACGAACAAATTTAATCGTCTTTCGTATTTCAAACAGAACGAAATTATTTATGTTGTTGAATGACAGATTACGCTACGTCCGCCTCATCGAATTTTCATCCACACATGCGCAAGACATTCACGAGAAGCGTCGCGTCATTTTGATATTTCATTCGGCATCACATTATCGCGTGGGCAAACAATCGTTGGCTAAAGACGGACTGCCAAAAAATATCGTACACTCAATTGCTCTTCGAAATTCATTTTTTTATTATTCATCTTTATTAGTTTTTGAGTTACAATTTGTTTTATTCTATGCCTGTCTCACTAGGAGAACCTGTGTTGAGAGCAGGCGCTTAGCATGAGTAGTTTATAATAAAAATAATAATAACACGTACAAAGTACAAATAATAACACAATATTACAAGTAACAGTTAATCCTCAACGTAGCCTTGAAAAAATAAATACTTTTAAGTTAGTTTTGATAAAATCTTTGATGTTGGATCTATTTTGGCTGGTAATCCAGGACTTGGTGTCAGATTTATATTTAAGATACATTGTGTTTTGTCTAATTGCCAGAGGAAGTGTATTATATAGTTTTGTTGCAAAGTATCTAAAATTTCTTTGGCCAAAGGTTGTTTTAGCAAAAGGGATAAGTAGGAGATTATGCCCTTTGGTTCTAGTATCTCGATCAGTTTGGACATTTTCAAAGGTAGTTCTGTGTTTGAAGAGGTATGCTAATATGTTTATTGATTTTCTTAATTTCATTTTTCTACTTTAGTTGGTGTTTTTTTTGCTTTTATCGGCGGTCATCGTCTACAGCGCTCCATTCCTCTTTCTGTCATATATCCCATCCCCATACACGTACAATACATTCGTTATTTTTTATTTAACAACCAAAATATACACTAGAAAAAAATTATATGGCAGAACAACGTTTGTCGGGTCAGCTAGTATCTATATAAATATCTGATATTTTGCCATCCTCAAAGCTAGATGGCGCTGTGTTTGGGCAGAGTATTAGCACATTGCTAGTTAATCCAAGGGAACCTGCGATGCCTTGATAAAACGGATTATTCCATAAAAACCGTGGTTTCAACAATTCTCCATATATCCAAAACAAGAAATATCCTTTCTTATTCGAATGAGAATTGAACATTGCACCGTTCTCTCCCATTTTTTTTTTAATTCAGATAGTTGACTCCCCGCATTGTATTTTCTGTGTTTCAATGTCTGAACAAATATCCTCCCTTTTATCAGGCCTTATTTAAAATTTCCTCTTCCCGTTCTAAATCGCATCTCTTCTAAAGCGTCGATGACATTGTGCGAGTTTACAAGCTACTATCTGGGAAATTCACTATCTGTTAGCAAACTCGTTCAGTGTAAAGCCTCGATGACACACGGCTATTTTACAAGCTACTATCTGGGAAATTTACTATCTGTACGTAAACTCGCCCAGTGTCATCGTGAACTATCATCCACTAACTAGCAGCGACTAGCAGATTGTTGACAATCTACGAAAAAAAGTTGAAAGGTCGTCAACTTTACTCACCTACACGCTTGCTCCGCTTGCTCCGCTTGCTCGTGATTGGTTTATTTATGTTTCCAACATGGCTTCCGATAAACAGCTGATTTCGACTGTCAAACATGTGAAGAATTAGTTCACGCAGGCGTCGTTATTCTTGTTACTGGCGCTAGCAGCGGCCTCAGTTTCCTACGCTTCTGAGCGAGTGGACAGTTTTGTGTGTCATCATGACAATCTCACTAGCCGATTCACCCGCTTTTAGATAGTAGCTTGTAACTCGCCGTGTGTCATCGAGGCTTAATCGTGTTACTTGCTAACTAGCAGATTGTTGCCAATCGACGAAAAAAGTTGAAAGGTCGTCAACTTTACTTGCTACTCGCTTTATCATACTCGCTACTATCTGTACGTAAACTCGCCCAGTGTCATCGTGTTATTTGCTAACTAGCAGCGACTAGCAGATTGTTGACAATCTACGAAAAAAGTTGAAAGGTCGTCAACTTTACTCGCCTACACGCTTGCTCCGCTTGCTCGTGATTGGTTTTTTTATGTTTTCAATATGGCGGCCAATAAACAGCTGATTTCGACTGTCAAACATCTGACAGAATTAGTTCACGCAGGCGTCGTTATTTTCGCTAGCTGTTGCGCTGGCAACGACCTACGAGCTCAGTTTCCTACGCTACTGAGTGAGTGGACAGTTTTGTGTGTGCTCGTGACAACCTCACTAGCCGATTCACCCTCTTTTAAACTTCGTATATAGTAGCTTGTAAACTCCCTCAATGTAATTGAGGCTTTAGTCTAAAATTGACTTTTGTATAATTATAAAATTTGCCCATTTAAATAAAAGTAATAAAAAAAATTCGCCTTCGCTCTCTCTATAATTTAAGAAGACTACAGTGAAAGTCAGAAACATTTGAAAAAAGGCCAATTTTAAAAGTATCGATGAAATATCTTAATTATCTATTACTAGATACTTTTTAAAATACTGATTCTAAAGTTGAATCACTAAAAACTGATTCTGAAGTAAAAATCAGTAAAAATGGAACAAAGGTGTCCTCATGTGGGTGGTGAAGGAACCTAGGTTTAATTTTTAGAAATATTGCCTAATAAATGTAAATAATCATTAATCCGTTTCTTATTATCTTCGTTTTTATGCTTTTAATCAGTTGTTTCGATAACAATTGAGTTTCCTATTAGATTAACGTTTCGATTAATATCATAATCAAATATTTCCTCAATAAAATTGTGATTAGGTTAATAGGAACCAGCCCGTAACTGTTTCCGGTAGATTACTTTAGGCCTTGCTTATTTTCGTTGAATTCACAAAATTTTCGGTATACATTAGCTGCATAAACGCGCTAAAGTGTTGTATTCGTTTTGTGGACAAGTTTCTATTGTTTCTATTTTTTTTTGTTCTTTAAAACCAATTATTTCTATTTGATTTGTATCCTTTGTCTCGTAAACTTCTAATTCCCGCTAACCGGCTGGGCCACTGTTTAACTTTAAGTTTTGTTGTTGGTTTCTTTCTTAGTGGACAATTGTGCAATTATGTAGTACCAACAATAAGGCTGTTTAAAGCTTTATATTTCGTGCTGTAATGTTGGTAGCTAAAAATTCTACTCTAATCTAGATTTCCAGACGTTATGTACTTCAATTTTCATGAAAAAATTACGTTTTCTAAAATGAAAATAAAAATGACACAACTTTTTGTGTGTTATCTAAAGATCAACTGAACTTTTTTATTATATGTATTTTTTTAATTTAGATTATTTAGAAAATTAGATTCAGGACTGTCAAATTTACAAAATTATTTCATAATATGCACACACACAGTTCTAGCGTATTTTCCGTCATTAGCTAGGTAACTTTATTAGAAAAACCTTATAATTCATAAAGAAAAACACAATTTAATCTGATTATAGCTTTTTTTAAATGTGAATACCGCCCAACAGTCCCAACTGTTCCCAACCGCCTGGAACCAGTGACATTGGCATTCCCGATCAGGGTATGTTGTAAGATTGAAGGTATTGGAAAGGGGAAGGAAATGGGAAGAGTCAGATGAAAAAATATCTGGCTATTCAGATCTGGTCACCAAACGCGGCTAAAGCCATTTCAAGCAACGTTTCAATTCTGAATGCTGGTCTTGCACCAGGGCGATACTAAGAGTGTCTTCCGCTTTGAAATATTCCGCAATTATGACACAAAATTAATTTGGAAATAATTATCGATTATAATTATCGATGTATTTTAATAAAAAGGTGTTTTAAGTTCGTTATAAAATTGTTCAGGTTCAATCAAACCGATGCGATTACCTAGTACACATCACACCAGAAAGAAATGCCATAGATCGCCCCAAGTGGTTCGCTACGTTTGATGATAATGCACGGGTGCCCGGGTGCCCGGGTTCATGGGATGAGGTTTGTCAAGGTCTTGGAGGCGGATGACCAGGACACACTGAACCCCAGATTCCTACCCACCCCTTAAACCCTTTTCCTTCCCAGAACTCTCCTCTCCTTCCTTCCTTAAAAAACCCTCCACACAGCATCCCCAAGGATGGCATAGGCCCTGAGGGAAATTATTTTCCTCAGGGCCTCCTGTGTGGAGCGCATGTAAAAAAAAAAAACCCAGTAAAGTGAGGTTTTACGGGCGCACTTCCAGCGTAGTGTGGGGGGAGACTTGTAAGTACAATATAAGTGTAAGTACCATTATAAGTGTCAGTATAATATAAGTGTAGTTCTGCAAGTGAGAACGTGAAAAACCCATCATAAAGTAAAGAAGTCTCACAATGCATAGACCCGCGTGGAGGTGCTTAAAACAAGGGGTCGTAAAATACTTGGCTATCGTGGGGGCGGAACACTGTCAATCTCACCCCTTTGGGAGCCGTAAATATAACATTTTATCGATATAACCTAGATTTTGGAATGTCACGTACAAACATTAAATATGAACGATTTTCGGTATCTGCGAGTGCGGTTGACACCGGCAAGTAATATTAATAACGTTAAATTCAACATTTTTAGTAAAGCCTACAATAAAACCTACAACATCCACTCCTACGTCGATTTAATAACTGCAATAAGGAACTCCAGTGAAAAATATTATGGCTTTAAAAAAATATGTTCGTATAGTGTTGACCAATAAACTGAATATATAAGTTTTATTAAATAATATTAAACGCAGAGTTTTTGAAAAATATATTAAAAAGTCCGTTTTTAATCCTGTCATTAAAACACGCCGTCAAGTTGGTATTATTAAAATGTTTAGTGGTGACGTCACTGCTCATCGTAATTTTCAAGTCATTGCATGGGAATGTATGACACAAGCCATCGGTATTGACAACATTTCATCTTATTCGTTTATTCACATTACAGAGATTTAGTTGTTGTGTTTTTTTGAAATATTATTTAGGCCTAAATAATTCAGTTTGAAAAATAAAGGTATCTCTTATTAGTTTATCTCTATTATTGAAAATATTCAAAAACTACTGCACAAAAAAATAGTAATGCTACTCTAAGGAGAATACTTCGAACTCTGAATTTTAAAATGGCCCCAGTTGAACAGCTGATTGCCCGATCTTATAGTAACTTTTCGGGAGTGATGAAGTCACATAATTCACTAAACGTACGGTGGTTTTCGGGGATCTTGAAAAATTGAAACTTTGACAATTATTTTAATTATTAAAACTAACTCTAAAAGTAAAAATTAAAAATGCAGTTATTTAAGCTAGAGATTCATTCATTAAAAAAATAAATTAAATTGGACTTGAGTTCCTTATTGTAATTTACTTTTTTTAACATTTTTTAAAATTGAAATAACTCTTGTTGTAATGACTTTTGAAGGTTGAATAGAATAATTTGAGAGACGGATATCGGTACTGACGCCTCGGGAACTATTTGCTGGATAACCAACACCCCTGCCCTAGATCACCCCAAGTAGTTCGCTACGTTTGGTGACTTAGCAAGGGTGCCCGGGTTCATGGAGTGACGTTTGTCTAGGTCTTTGCGGCGGATGCGTCTGCCCAGCAGCGGCAGGCCGGATCGGGAGAGACCGATTTAGGGAGATCTTTTGACTTCTCCAGCCGGACTCTCTCGATTCATCACCTTGCACCGCAGTGGGAGGAATGTATTCATACCTCCGCCACTATTGAACATACTGATTCGCGGATTATTATCCACCTCTTATACCCTTTTCCTCCCCAGATCTTCCTTTCCTTCCTTTCCTTAAAATACCCTCCACACAGCATCCCCAAAGATTACACATGCCCTGAAGGGAATTATTTTCCTCAGAGCCTCCTGTGTGGAGGGTCTTTTTAGGAAACGAAGGAGAGAAGTTCTGTGAAGGAAAAGGATATAAGGGGTGGATAGGAATCTGGGGGTAGGTGTGTCCAGGAGGGTGAATCCATCCGTACCATGCGGTGCGAGGCTATGTTACGAGAGAGTACAGCTGGATGTGTCAAAAGGACTCCCTCAACCCCTCTCTCCCGATTCAGACAAACCTCACCCCATGAACCCGGGCATCCCTGCTAAGTCATTAAACGTAGCGAACCACTTAGGATACCTATGGCAGAGGTGTTGGTTATCCAATAAATGGTTTCCGGGGCGGCGGAAACACAAATTGTGGATTCATCCCCTTCTCTACATTTTATTTTGATTTCGATTACATCTAAAAATATTTACAAAGCAATTGCAAGCGCCATCCAGTCCGGCACGGGCACTAGACTCGAGCACATATTGACTGTGTCCATTGACCTCTTGTCCACCCGTCTGCCCCATGGAGCGTTTCCTTAACGTGGAGTGATTTCTCCAGTCACGTCCAGCTTAAAGCTCCGAGTCCCTTTATGCAAGCTCGCCGGCGTGCACCGTATATTTCCCATTCAACCCCGACGTAATCGGAAGGAATTGCATTTCCTTGTAGGAGAGTATCAAAGGCGGTTATGCTCTTAACAAAAGACATAAAATTGATCAACCTAGGAACGAAATGTCGTAACAGATTCGAGGAAGGTTTATTTTATGACGATGTCTTATAATCACAATTATATTATTACGTGTGATTAATGAGTATTAGAAAAAATTAAATAATATTCTTGCTGTCCTTATGGTAAATGCTGAAAGGTTTCCTGGAATGTTGGAGGAGGAAGCGCAACACGGCGTAATACCTCAAAAATCGCCCTCGGTAATACCAAAAAAATTGAATTAATGGATTATTAAACTTACAATTGACACATATTTTCCTTATGTGCCTAAAATATATTTTTAAAAGATGACAAAAATATTCTCTTGTTGCGAATAACTTGACAATATTTGAAAATCTCTCACTACCGCCATAGTGAGCTGAAAATGATTCATGTGTCGTGATGGATGACCGAGCCAGCCTTCAACTCATGACGCTTGGGTAGGACCCAAATTCAGCCAGGGACCGGTCATTATTATTGTGTTTGTATTGATTTTACGAAAAATGTTCTTCTATTTTTTTTTACATTAACTCCAGACAGGAGGCCTTGAGTAAAATAAATTCCCTCAGGGCCTATGCCATCTGGGATGCTGTGTGGAGGGTCTTTTTGAGGAGAGGAAGGAATGAACATTGAACATTGGTCTTGAAGAGACTCACGTTGTAGGAAGGAGGAACACAGCTGCCGGCAAATCATTCCACAGCCGAGCTGTTGAACACAAGAACGAGTCGAAGAAGCGACCTGTTCTCATGTGATACATGTCAACCGTGTACAAATGTTAGGCACGCGTTTGGCGTGTTTCCCGACTATGCACCGACGCCGAAGCGATCAATGACGCTAATTCCTCGGAGTATCTTCCATTTTAATACCGGTAGAACAAGGATAGCATTCCCAACCGACGCCTGTGCTATAAAGATTGTAATCCGTCTGTTAAGATGGGAGAATCTATCAAACGGACCGCCCGTTTCTGCACTTTCGAGGGTATTTTTCAGGTATTTTGGAGCTCCAGGCCAAAGGTGACTGCCATATTCAACCGTTGGACGCACTTGTGATTTGTTAGGGTCTAATGGTAAGGGTAAGTTTAAGGCCTTTTGTTGTTCTTATTAGAGAATCTATTTCAGATTATGTTTATATCTAATTAATTGTATGGCATAAATATATTTTATTGTGTCTACATAAATTCTTTGCGCATTATTAACAACTCTCTAAATTTCGTGATAATTGACTATTTATTATTTTTTTCAAATTTATCTCTAAATCATTGGTTAAAAATAATTTTGCCATGATATAAAAAAATGTTACCTTATGGGAGGTCGATGAGTTGTATCTTCCGACTACAGAAAGGCTTAAGTATGGTAATTTCAATACCCTGTCAACTTTACTCTACCGTGCCATACCATAAGAGAAAATGTCGAATATATAATTTTGTAGACATTCTCAAATCGAAATTTATTTTGTTTCAATTCAAGCCGTCTCTTAGCCGGAGGCGCTTTCGCTATATCAAATAAATCGCAAAAAAACTGAATCAAGTCTTATCATGTTGTCAAGAGGGAGGTTTACCGGATGATTGGGTTTATTTACTCGCGACGGAAATATCAGGCTAACTTTACTCCATCCGGTGACTCGGCTTTCTTTATTCCGGTATACACGTTAAATTGCAGGAGCTCTTTCGCTGTCCTTTGTGCAATAAAGCTCTGATAATGTAGCTAAGGGAATGAAGAATGTATTTAAACCTTTCAAAACTTTAAAAATTTCGCTAATATGATATCAAAATCTTAAGACACGTTAGGTATATTGTTTTAATACTACTTTGAATATAATATCTAACAATATTATTCTTCTTCCCTATGTGCCGTATCAGGTCCCCCCGACCTTGGTGATCACTCTTGAAAATGTCTCTGTCTAGCGCTGCCCGGAATAGCTCCTTCACACTTCTAATGCCGGTCCACTCTCTAATATTTATTTATTAAAAGAAAATAACTTAGTTTACATCACTTTATTTTTTATATTTTATACTATCAACATGTTTCGTGAACCATGTTCACTTCTTCAGGAATAAAAGTATACTAAAGTTAAAAATTAATTATAGATTACATATGGAGAGAAGAAATTGAAGGAGGGGGAAGGGTTGATAATGGTGGGAGTTTCGAAAAATTGGGGATTACCAAGCTATTAGAAAGGCCGGTTAAGTGGGAAGATATTTAAAACAGGGTTAACAAAAATTTTTTGCTTATTAATTATGTCAGCTTTGGAATTTACATTTTTTCTTATTTCTAAAATTTCTAAATTATTGATTTGCGATGTTTTTACAGGATATAAAACATCGCAAATCAATAATTTAGAAATTTTAGAAATAAGAAAAAATGTAAATTCCAAAGCTGACATAATTAATAAGCAAAAAATTTTTGTTAACCCTGTTTTAAATATCTTCCCACTTAACCGGCCTTTCTAATAGCTTGGTAATCCCCAATTTTTCGAAACTCCCACCATTATCAACCCTTCCCCCTCCTTCAATTTCTTCTCTCCATATGTAATCTATAATTAATTTTTAACTTTAGTATACTTTTATTCCTGAAGAAGTGAACATGGTTCACGAAACATGTTGATAGTATAAAATATAAAAAATAAAGTGATGTAAACTAAGTTATTTTCTTTTAATAAATAAATAATGACATCACAAAGTAACAACCTTTTAGAAGAAGTTTTCTTCGAAAAATTAATTCTCTAATATTTCGCAGCCAAGACATTTGTCTCCTACCAGGCCCTCGGCGACCCTCTGTCTTGCCTTTCAATATTAAATGGAGCAAGTGATACTTCTCCCCTCGAAGTATATGACCCAGATACGAAATTTTCCTGATTTTTATTAATGTTAGCAGTTCTCTATCTGCTCTAGCCCGCCTGAGAATTTCTGTGTTGGTGATCATATCGGTCCATGGGACCTTGAGCATTCTCCGTTGAAGCCAAATTTCAAAAGCCTCTAACCTGTTCATGGTATTTACTTTCAAGGTCCATGTTTCACATCCATACAGCAAGACCAACCACACATAACACTTTCGCATTCTCTTCCTTAGTTTTAACCTGATATTGTCATTACGCAGTTCTTGCTGCTTCAATTCTGCACCTACCCTCTACATCTGGGACAAGAGTCTCCGTGAGAATACTGCCGAGGTATAAAAATATTTTCACCTTTTCGACATTGCAACCATTTAACTGTATGTTGCTGAAATTAATGTACGAATATTTAACGGTTAAACCTCTCGAACCGTGAACTCTGAATGTCATGAAATTTTACAACTTTTTCTAATAGCAACCTTCTAAACATTAACACAAACGACGCTTTTAAATATCTACCTAATATATTACAGCTATTTTACTGTTAAAAAATAAGCCCCTGTACGATTTTTTTTCCGTAATCATAATATTTTGTTCAATAGACCCTATTAGAAAATATGTTATAATTGAAACAAAGCCGGGTATTAAAAAGTAAGGTAATATTTTATTATTTCCTCATTAGTAGCATATGTTCAAGTAAAGTTTTAACAAATTTACGAAAATTTTATTTAAATGCATGATTCTTTATTCCCTGCAATTTTAGGAGCTGGTAAGATGGTCTTCAATGTAATTTACACTCTTTTTGACACTCTTTATTAGATACTTTATTGTAATTTTTCATGTGAAAACTACACAAGTTTTTCCAAGTTTTTGAAAGTGGAAAAAGAGGAAAAAATACCGCACTTACTTTTAAGTGTTACGGGGGAAAAATAGTTTCTTCTAGTCTAAATCTACATTATCGGTTAAGTGCCAAGCTTAGTGGTAAAGTTTTATCAATATGAAGGAAGATTTTATCCATATTTTTGGCGTCGAATTCCACTGCAACTTTTCCTATACATTTGATTCTCTTATTAGTATTTGTGTTTTCTTCTTCGAAGTCGCTATTTGACGCTTTGATGTGTTTTCTTTGCCTGTTCATTTTTGAGTGATTTATAGATTTGATTGATTTTACAAAAATAAATATATATATATTGGATTTTCAATTTAATTGATTTTACAAAAATGAAAATATATCCTTGGTCCGCTGATTGTCTGTCCGCTAAGGTTCGTCAGGCGCTTTTGTACTACTAGATCAGATGTATGCCTGTGTCTCTTTTTAGTGTCGCTCGCTTCCGTTTCATGGAGTTTCAAATAACAGCAGTGCTAAAGAAGTTTTCACTTCAGTAAAATATTATAATGCTATTTATTTCTTGATGGTTCTCTAAGTTTTCCACTGACAATAAATTTCATTTTTAAATAATCAAAATTTATTGACGGTTTACCTAGTCACCCAAAACAACCTCTAAGTTCTTTCAACCCCCGAATGATAGATATAGGCGCTTTATACCACTAGATCAGATGTATGCGTTGTTAGCATTACCGCATATACGGCCATTTGCTAAACCAAACCTGGAAAGGACACGCAATAAATAGGCCAACAGAACTAGCTCAGGAAGCCGGCGCAAGCAAGGTTCCTCTTAAAACCAAGGCGAGTGTTGTGGTTAGCTTGTGAATTCCTCCTCCTCCTTTCCTAACAATCTCCAGGTCTCTTTCCTCAATCAGAACACAGTTTTGCACGTAAAGGGTTTATTCATTTAGAAGGAGACAGGGTTTTACAATTGCCAGCCTCGGCAAACTACACATGGGTACTTGCTAGGACTAGTATTCTAACATGGCGGGGAACTTCTCTCTCTCAACTCTCCACACGTGTTAGTGAATTTAAACGCGGGATGTAGCACACAAGAGGGGGCAAAGATTAATTTTACTCACAAAGTAGGAAATGAGGTAGTCGTCAGACAGGCTACTGGTGGGCTGGAGCCTTCTCGTGCACAATACACATTATAGAAACAATCACGAGTTTTTAGTTTCTCGAACAGCGCCGCGGCGCAATCACTGTGGACACTGTTGTCAAGCCCGAGACCAGCGGGGGAATGAATGCCGGGTGCCGATCGGCACTCGGGCCACGGACCTCCGCGTGCAGAGAGGGGGGCGGAGAGGGGGGCGGTGCGGCGAGCTGTGCACTGGGACCCAATTCACTAACTCCTCGCAACAGGAATAAAGGACTCTATTCTTTATCTTTTGTAACGTAACAGCGTGTGTCTCTTTTTAGTGTCGCTCGCTTCCGTTTCATGGAGTTTCAAATAACAACGGTGCTAAAGATGTTTTCACTTCAATAAAATATTATAATGCTATTTATTTCTTGCTGGTTCTCTCAGTTTTCCACTGACAACAATTTTCATTTTTAAATAATCAAAATTTATTGACCGTTTACCTAGTCACCCAAAACAACCTCTAAGTTCTTTCAACCCCCGAATGCTAGAGCTACACACGTATAATTTGGTTGGAGATAAAACCCATAGCACAGAAGTAATTCTCCTTATTGGAAGGCGTCGCCGCCGGGCGTCCAAATTGAACTGGCGTCCTGCCAACGACGGCGCCGGGTGTTGAAGTTGAACCCGTTGGGCCGACCCCCGCACGTCTACTTTACGGCTAATTTTGTTGCGTTCATTTGCATTTTTCCTCTGAAGGCAGCTGAATTGCACGTTTCATGACGGAAGGTTTAAATTTATGGGCTTTTTCAAAATTCTTTTCAGCTTGGGTGAAGTTTTTTTAATATTATTCGTTCCACGCTTGTGTTTTTTAAACTAAGCATATGCATGCAAGAAAATGTAAAGTTCTGGGCTGTAACAGTTTGTTATTAAGTATGTAGTTTTTCTTTTCTATTTGACGCATAGTTGTCACATTATTGAAGTACCTACATACTCTAGTTATTTGTTTATTTATTCGCCTATAAAAAGCCATACGTGAAATCATAAATATACATGTACAAAAGAGGATATCTGTCTGAATTATATAATACATTATTATACAATCTGCATTATTTAGTAATAATTAATATGGAGGTATTGTAGGTATTGTATTATATTGGAGGTATTTAATGTACAAAAGAGGATATCTATCCGAATTATATAATACATTATTATACAATCTGCATTATTTAGTAATAATTATTATGGAGGTATTTTAAAAAAAGCAATAAAATAAGTATAAAGAATATACAAAAAAATTTGCTGAAGTGATACAATTGATATTACAAGTATTGCGAGAAAACAATAAAATATAGGTATTTACTCAAATAATGGTAAAATAATAGACTAGGTTAATACAAGTTTATTTATTTCATCTTTGTATTTCAGTAATACTTTCGTATTTAATGAGCATTTAGTGTCTATGTAATTATAAACCATTTTTCATTAAATATAAAGTTTGGCTTTGGATAAAGATTTTATATTATAATATTTTATTATTACATTTCTTCTTCCGCATTTAAATTCTAAATCTCTTTATTTTTTGGAAAAAAATATATTCTGTAAAACAGACTTAGCTTACCGAATTTTATTCTTTTTCTAACAGCTTATCCAGATGAAATAAATTAATACATATTCGCGGAAAAGTTAATAAGAGTCCATTTAAAATAAAACACCTTTTAACCTCGAGAGAAGAAACATACATTAAGTAGTAAACCGGTAACATTTCCCTAGAAAGCCTCCAAATTATTGTGTGAAGTATAAAATATGTATCTTTTAACTCTTGTAATTGCAAATCAGTTAGCATAACACTTTTTTTTGTATCATTATAATATATTTAATAAGATCTCACAACAGACTCTAGGCCTTTTTTTGACTCATTAAAAACAATGAGATAATAAACCTAGTACTTCTGTGAACAGTAGACTTAGTGTAATGTTGCTCCGAATTGATAGATCGCAACAGTCACAACGCTCACGTACTATGACGGAGTAAAGCGGTACTATTAAACACGGCTACCATCTTGACAGGATTGACCGGACATGGAAAATACAAATTTACTGACAGACGAAATGTAATATGGTTTAGTCAAAACAGGACTTGGTTACGGTCGGCGCCCAGTCAATAAAACACAAATATTTTGTCCTACTTTTAAATAATAAAATTAAGATGATTTATACAGCGCCGTTTTTTGTGAAAAATCACTTCAAGGGCTCTGTACAAATTTATACTACATTTCCTCAATCATCTTTCTTCTAACTACAGGCTAGTCAAATTATTATAACAGCTTATGACTTAACAGATTGCATCCACCGATTCGTCGATTACTAATACAAAACTATATGTACAATGCAGTTCACCAGGGAATGTATTGTTTTATTTATATTCTGTACAGGTAGAAAATATATAGGACCAAACTTACCTGAGAGGTCACTTGAGATTAACATTGTTTATTGTTTACTAGAGAAATTTAGATACAGTTTGCACGCAGATGACATTGATATATTTAATTTAAATTAGCTGTTAAAAACTCGATCCACAGGTTTCACTGCTAGGCCCGGCTTTGGTTCGGCTTTTCCCAGTTAGTGTTGGTGACCATTTTGTAGATCCAATGCGAATTGATTCCATAAACAGCCCGTTCCTCGGATCCACTTTAGCTAGTCACCGGGACAAAGTAACCGAGACAGTGCAATGACGTCATATGTAATATATAGCCACTTGATACAACATGTATTACCGTCAATATTTTGTTATCCGGAGAAATACCACATATTCACAAATTCGTAGCAGTTATACCTAGGGGGAGACGTCCCTGTCCGACCTGCTGACGGAAGTAGCGACATCTTGTGTCGAATTCTTGAATTCGAAACCGAATTATAACAGTAGCTTTGTGTGAAATTCCAAGTACACAGATGTTATTTTTGGAGCGGCGCATATGGCGTGGCGTCCGACATGCACTCGTAGCTGGGTTAACCATGCAGATGCCTCGGTATTAAAAACGCTCGATTTAAGGGTATGAGAGCCTTGTTTATATATATTTTTGTTATCAACTTTACTTGAGTCGAAACATGAATCGATGATTTTACATCGGAGATAATATTTTTACATATACATTAATGAAGCATAAAATTCGGACAATTATAATACGTTTTTTCAATACATCGGCAGTTTTAGTGTGTGTGAAAAAGTTACAAGGCTGAGTTTATTTATTACCCTTCACCGAGCTTGAAATGAAATGTCTATGAAGCCTATCTCCGAAGGCTTAATCTCAATTCAGTGAATCCTCTCCGGCTATACCCTTCCGAAAATAAAAGTTAATATGCTACCTATCTACTTTTTATCTCGGCACATTTTATTCCGAGGCGTGACTACCCATTTCCGCACACATCGAGCTTTCAGCATTGATTCGCAGAAACTTATGTATTTCATTTGATTGCTTTACACAACTTTCACTTATTATCAATATATACTCGTACGTACAGGCCTTTTCAAACATATGGTTAGTATTTATGTGATATGAAAAAAATCAATCATTATATAATCAATATTTAAGCAACAATTTCATAATGCAGCTTTTCTGGGCCAAAAAACTACTATAAATACTGCACAACCTGTTATTTTCATTATTAGCTTGAGAGCTTCGAAATATCGTCTATTTAAATGTCGAAGATTCATTCTTAACGTCATATTGCACGATCGATTGTTACACATTTTTCAGCAAAAAAACTTAAAACTATCTTGATTGCGAATATGAGAAATTGTGAAAAGAAATTATTATTATTCCGTTTTTCTATGGATGAATAAAATCTTTGTTTTAATGTTTGCTGCATAGACATCCAAATGGATAGACAAGCAGTTACAGATGAGGGGTAAAACCAAACTATGGAGAGCGAAGAGGGGAAAGATGACTGTCATTCGTTGAACAATCAATCTGACAGTATATAGGCATCTCGCATTACAATATCACCATTTAGTTCTTAAAAGCAAAATCTGCTTTGAATGAATAGACCTTTTTACATGGGAGCGCGAATTGCTTGCCACGTTCAAAACATATTTGCTAAGGCCAAATGCTCGCCCCAAAAAGACTCGCGCCAATACACATATCAATATTTTGTTTCCGTGTTTAGTTAAAACACTTTTACAAATGTTTCATAATTTACTTACCCCTGTAACCAGCGACGAGCACATTGGAGTACCGCCCACATTCGCTATGTGTACATGGATACGTAGATATATTGTATAGCACAAGCTGCCGTTATTTCGATAAATGTATGGATGTCAGCTTCTCGCTGTTCACGGCAAGAATGATGACGTCACACATTTTAGATTCAAGCGAGGCTATATCCCCTCCCCATGGAGCGAGCCGGTTCCAAGGAGAAGCTACAGCCGGCGCCATGTGGAGGGGGAAATAATACGTTTTTATCACTTAGGGCAGGTCCAGATATATTCATATGTCCGTGGTTTGCTGGAACAATCCGATGAAATGACGTACCTACTCGTACTTAAATACTTGCAGCTCAAAGCTCCGAGTAACTGTTTAATGGAGCACTTGGGCGAATAGCTTTTAACTACACCAAAGTTGAAGGGGATTTATTCCTGTTTTCCAGTCGATATTAATTTGTATTTTATATTTACGTATCTGGTTTATGTGAAAGTTATATCGTGACTCTATATTAAATTATATTGTGAATTAGAATCGTGGATTTATGGCATTTAATATCTTGAAAGCGAATTTATTTTTTCTGGTGTTCTCTTCTATCGAATTTTGGCTATTATCAGGAAAATCTCTACCCTGCAGACAACTCGTGCTAGTCTCGTAGATTTTGAAGCCATTAACGACCCTCTTTCACCGCGATACGTAAGTATCCGATATTCTATACCGATCAAATGAATAATTCTTACGAGCACATTATTAAAAGATTTACGAAGATTAAGAAAGAAAGTCGTAACTTTTAGACTATCCACTTTCCTATAAATTTCAAGTTATAGAGCTTTTGCCAAATTCGTACTTAATAAAGATAAGTACCTACTTCAAATGAAGTAAATTAGAGGGCTCAGCTGGTTTCATAAAATTGTAACGTTTCTTGAAAATTTCCGTAATTATGAACGGCTCTGCAGTTAAATTGGTGACACAAAAATTAAGGGTATTTTCAGGTTTCTCGCTGCCGCGCATTTTCCGGAAAATGTCGATAAGCCAATACCAGTAAATTATAAACTTTCTTAACCCTAAATTTGCTAGCAAACCGATTATCTTGAAACTTTGACGGTTGACATGCAAATTTGAAATGGCGGAAGCAATATTTCTGATACGATTCATTAATATTTTAGAAGGTTGTTCATTTTTAATGTATTTAAGGACACGTTTTTGTAAAAACGTTTTTAATGTGTTAAGGACACGTTTTTGTAAAAACATTTTTAATGTGTTTAAGGACACGTTTTTGTAATTTTTGCAATTGAAATTGTAAAAACATAACTAGAAGTATGTTTAGCTTTAGGTGTATCATTTTTTTATGTGGAATGTACTGAATCAGCAGCTGTCGGTTGACTCTTCCTGTATGTATTTATATAAAAATGATGCCATAAAATAATTTTGCGATTATTGAACATATTAACAAAATAGATTCATTTTTTACAGTTAAGCATTTATTTGCGTTAAATTGCTGTTCAAACTACACTGTTCTCACACTGTATAACTTATATTATGTATGATTACCTTAACACGGGCATTAGCCTAGTATGGTAATCAAGAAAAAAACATATAAGTGTACTTTCAAAAATTGTATGAAATAATAAAAAAAAAATAAAAAAACTATCTTTGCACAATGTCCTAAAACTGTACCCAAATGAAATCGCATTTCCAGTCAATTATTATCAGTACAGATCCCGCTGGGAAACTGCATTCAAGAACACATCCGGTCTCTTTCAAACAAACACATCGATCAGTTGGGTTTGTTCTCAATAATGCTTGAATTGCAAACCCGCGTAAACCCATTACGGTCGGAGCACACATCACAAAGGCATCAGGGCTAGAGTCTAGAGCCTAAAGTCTACAGCATCGCGCGGGTAAGGACGAGGGGAAGGGGTTATCGCAGCGAGGCCTTCTAGGGGTGGGTCCACCCTCGGCCGTGTTACTTGTTGCTCTTGCGCCAACATAATAATTTAATATTCCGGACTAAGTGACGTCAGCACAAAACCTTCCCTGACCGGCCGGTAAATATTTGAAGGTGGGCGAAAAGCAAGTTCAGCCAGAAATGTTGGCTATTAACTTTTATTGAAATTATCTGCCGACACGGTCATAACTGCCAGCGGCCGGCGCTCTTATTTCAAAACTCTCAAATACATTATTTGTACACAGATTGTTTTGAATAATATCAAATGTTGGAAATGCGGTAGTCATTTCAAACAGAGATTAGACAATAATGCTACGCCGTATTTAACAGCTCGTGGAAGGGTGTAAGGCTGTAATAGGTTAGAGGTTAAACATTAGTTGGAAAAGAGCTTTGTTGTCGCATAGCTTTACATTTGAGGCATACCACTAATGGCTGTTATCTAAACCATCCCGCTTTTTCATAAATGACGCAATGTAACAGAAATAAAGTTTACAGCAGAGTTCTCCCCGGTAGGACCACATGAAAACCTGACGTTGAATTTTAAATTTTGTATTTTTTAGTGTCTGCTTCGTTTTATTATCTTTACACCTGGCAACTGTCTCACCCTTCACTGGCATACTGTGACATGTCCAGTGTGTCCATAAGATTTATTGATATATTTTTTTCATTGTTGTCGGACCTTTGTTTGTACCCAAACATGATTGTGTAATGCGTTAGTTTTAGTATTTACCTGTAATTCGTATTCAAGTTTTGATTTCAATATTCATGAGGGAAATCGGAATGAGGCAATCCAAAGTACTCATAAACGAACCAGACTCTAGAGTCTAGAGTCTAGACTCTAGACGAACTTGGACAGAAATTCCCTGAAGAAGATGGTAGGACTACTAAGGGGACCCTACCGTGCCGAGACATTTAGTTGTTGGGGATGGAAAACACCCATAAACAGGTAATGTAAAGAGGATGTCCCGCTCTGTTGGGAACAACGCTCAATTACCTGGAAAGGCATATTGTGGGACCAGAAGACATAGCCACATATCCAATGACAACCCTGGTGAACTTGATAAAAGGGGCCGGATTACAATGGAATTAGATAAAATAGGTGATAGCACAATGGGCCTATGACCTAAGTGCTTACGGGAACTATTCTTTAACCACCTTCGCTTTAAAAAATTATTTAACTGAATAGTAGCTTTAGTATGTCCGGCTTTGTGAGGAATTGTACTGCTTAATCTGTCTATATAGTGTAATGTTATTAGCTTCCAAGGTTGTTTAAAACAATCAAAACACTTACAATAAAGAAGTTATTCTTACGGAAGAGAAAAACCACAAATAAATTATAATAAATAAATTTTCCTTTATAACTATAGCTTTTCCATCTTGTCTTGTCTGTACAAAGTCATTAAGGCAATCGTCGTACACACGAAATCGCAAAAACTTAACTAAATTGTAGATTTTTTTCTTGTAGTTTGTATTGTTATCTCTGGGTGAGCGTATTCCCTTCGATAAAATAATATCATCGTAATTGTGAGATGAGCAACATATATTTCGGCTTATTTTCGATGAAAAACATGTTCCCAAACGATAAATCTTCGTTATAATTGTACGTAGAATAAGATTTGCTATAAATTTATGTCTGGCTCCTCCGTGTTGGGAGAAATTGATTAAGGGTCTGTCTCTGTTTCATTATTAAAAGATTCTTGGGTTTCTCTGGGACGGAATAAGAGGTTTTTCTTCTAGGAGCGTTCAGTTAACGCACCCTTATAATCAATTACATTCATACGTATTTGTTATCATAAACCTCAACAATCTACAATATTCTGTATTTAATAATTGTTTTTCTCATTTTTTAGACATTGGACCTTTCTTATTTTTATGTTAAGTAAAATATCGTGATTTTTTTCTCGTACTATATTACTAATTTTACTTATTTTTTTTCGTTTTGAAGATGCGCCTGTTTATAAAATTAGCACGGTTTACATTTTGACGGCCTCCGTAGTCGAGGGGTAAGGCTCTCGTTTATAAACCCGGAGGCTGCGGGTTCGAATCTAGTGACGCGCAAGTAAATTATATTGCTTTAACTGGCTGGTTCCCGGCATGCGTTGCGGTGCCACTTAATAAACTGTGTGTGTCCTTTCCTATTAGTCTCGTTTCCCTTTCGCATCCCCTACCTCTCACGCTTTCCCACTCCACATTCCTTCCCGAGTTCCCCTCCCCACTCCCGCGTTCCATACATTCAGTCCCGGCAATTTCAGTTTTCAAACAGCTCGCATGTCACCTATTGCAATTTTTAATGGATGAATTGTATAGAAATTAATTTCATAACGCCAGAGCTCACCATTACATATAGAAAAATCGCGGGGGTGTCCCAAAGTTTCGTCGCAATCGGATAAATGGTTTAGGAACCGTATAAGGGACAAACAAAGAAATATTCATTTTTGTATTTTAAGATTTGTGTTGTTTCACAATTGTGGCACTTTCCAGACTGAAAGATACAATCTTTATCACCCCATTGAAAGACCACCTTTCAGAATTGAAACTTGCTTGAATGGCTTTTGCCATATTTGGTGATCAGATCTGAATAGTCAGGTTCTTCCCCACCCACCTCCACGCTATATTCAGCCTCACAGGGGATGGCAAAGTATCACTGATTCCAGACTGTTCGATACAATTAGTACTTTTATGCAGTATTCACATTTAAAAAATATATGTTTAAGTAATATAGAGCAAGTTTTATGGTCCTTTGGACGCCATTCTAGACGCACTCCATTTTAAATTCATTAATATAAAACAGAAAATATTGTTTACATTTCCTACTTCCTTTGTTTGCTTTTGACAGTAACTTGGTAAATATGATATTAAAAAAAACATACACATTGATTGATATAATGTGGTTTCTGGAAGTTGAAAACAACTTTGCTTTTATTTTCAACTTTCGCTAAATTTACTTTGATTTATGTGTCGTAACACGACATGTTCAAATAAACCATATATTTTCACAAAATTTATGATATTTATTTTCGCGAACTATATTTTAACGTTACATTATTATGAAAAGTTGCCCTCAGGCTAATTTGTTCAGTTTTCGGAATATCTCATAGGTCTTTGATAACAATTTGGGAGGCGGGATGGGTACCGCCGCCCCGGGAACCTTTATTGGATAACAAACACCTCTGCCATAGGTCACCCCAAGTGGTTCGCTACGTTTGGTGATTTAGCAGGGGTGCCCGGGTTCATGGGGTGAGGTTTGTCTAGGTCTTGGAGGCGGATGACCAGGACATACTGAACCCTAGATTCCCACCCCCCCCCGTAAACCCTTTTCCTTCCCAGAACTCTCCTCTCCTTCCCTTCCTTAAAAAACCCTCAACACAGCATCCCCAAAGATGACATAGGCCCTGAGGGAAATTATTTTCCTCGGGGCCTCCTGTGTGGAGCTCATGTAAAAAAAAAGGTCTCTGTGTCTCCCTTACTATCATAATTAGAAATAATATGATTTAAACGATGTTAGAAACAGAAAATACGACGCTTTATTTTAAAATCTAAAAGTTAAACACAACATTATTAAAATTTCCACCTTTTTGGATCCAAAGTTTCCGACCGCAAATTGAAAAAAAATTAAGAAATTTTTGGAGTTTTTTACAATTATTCTTACGTGAAACGACAAAAAATTAACGATACCGTTTATTTGCCTATCAAAATATGCGTGTGTTTTGTAATTTTCTTTATGAGTCATTTTAGTTGTAAAAAACGTTAGCTGAGCCACTTTTGCAGTGCATTTGAGTTTGCATTAAAATTGTTTATATTTTAAAAATATATATTTATTTCGAATTATAAAAAATTAGATAAGTTTTAAGATTTTCACGGCCAGAAGCATTTTCGTTATATGTTTTTGGGGTGTTGTGCCGTGTTGCGCTACCTCCTTCTTTAGCCAACGTTTCGGACATCGTTGCAGTGTCCATCATCAGGGCAGATCCGGCAGATCTACCTGATCCGGCAGATCACACATCTACCGGATCTGCCGGATCTGCCCTGATGATGGACACTGCAACGATGTCCGAAACGTTGGCTAAAGAAGGAGGTAGCGCAACACGGCACAACACCCCAAAAACATATAACGAAAATATAAAAAATTAATTCGTATTTCATCATCTTTCAAAAACAGTTTTTAGTTTTCGGATGCGTTTAGATATATTCCACTTAATTGGGTGTTATTGCAAAGCAGAAATGTGTTGAGCTTCCGTCAAAATATGCCCGAGGCTTGAGGGGTTAACCTGGAGAGAACATGTTTTTAATGTTTTTAAAAAATATTCCTTGACTAAGTAAAAAGTATAACTCTTCTTATATTTCCTGTGCCATAGCGAATATAATAAAGTTTGTATGGAATTTATATTCTGTACCCAGCCCCAGCACGGTCGCGGTGGCACCAAGTACCGTACAATAATATATCACACACCAATTCGTTACAAAGGAAAGCTCTCCGACTGCCACAGCAGTCCACAACTCAATAAATTTATTTTCGTCAGGAAAGAATTTTCCAAACGTTATTTCATTATACGATAACATAAATTTAATAAGAGTAAAATAATATATCTATTTTACAATATGATTTATACCAGCGTTATATTTTCATCATGTTATTAGTTATTCTTTGTGTGCACGATTCTACAGTACTGTGATTAATGTGAACACGTGATAATTAGCACAATTACACTTGTTCTTGCAGTTGTATGTAGCATATTGTAATAGCGGCCATTTTACGTTCGTGTTCTATCATTCAGTGAGTTACGAGACACACCAAGCTATAGATGGGTTAAATTTTGGAATTTTTTAGAATTACAGTTTTTTTGCAGAGGTAAACTTAACTAAAGCTTTTGGTTTCTTATTTTTAAAGATGGATATTTCTGATACGATTTTAGATTTTCACGGCCAAAAATTATTTTGTTATTAGTTTTTGGGGTATTCTGCCGTGTTACGCTACCTCCTTCTTTAGCCAACGTTTCGGACAGCGTTGCAGTGTCCATCATCAGGGCAGATGTGTAATAGTTAGGGGTGATGTTTGTACTTATCTACGTAGAAGCGTACCGTGTCGCCGGCTCCACTCCTCTACGAGCTGGCGCTACAATATACTTCAAAATGTTTTTATGCTGACGGTTACATCAAGGCTAAACGCAAAAAAACATGTTGAAGTATATTGTAGCACCAGCTCGTAGAGGAGTGGAGCTGGCGACACGGTATCGCTCCTAAGTAGATAAGTACAAACATCACCCCTAACTATTACACATCTGCCCTGATGAATAAAGAAGGAGGTAGCGTAACATGACAGAATACCCCAAAAACTAATTAAAAAAATGGATATTTCTCTTTAAAAACACGCAAAGATTGTTAATATTTCAAAGACAAAAAAAATACATACGTTAAATAGCCAGCTAACTTTGCGGATCATAATCCAATTTAAAATCGGTGGGCTATAGTTAAAACAAGAAAAGCACAACAAAAACAAAGCCGATTGAGGCAGTAATGTCTCTACACGCGAATATCAGAAAATTGTTAAAATAATGTTGATTCTATGCCACACCGTGTATAAGAAGTTATAAAAGTTAAGGCAGGACACACTTCGTATTAAAAAAATATTTGTAATTGTTTCTCTATTTTTTTCTTCAATAAAGAATATTTATAATTTTTTTCTAATTCAACACTTATGTTCACATTAATTCGCACAGTACTGTACATACATTATTTTCAAACAACTTCCTTTAGATATATCTTGAAGACTTAGTTGCATGTTTGCCTTGGATGTTTAAAAAGCTACGTGCAAAACGTAAATTAAAAATAACGTTGCTTATCTTCTCGATTGTTGCACAAAATTTTCCATTTGATGCAAATTCCCGCAATAAGTCTTAGAGGGGAATTTGCTTTTCATATCCGGCCATTGCAGTTTCGAAATTCTTTTCTGTGAAAAATTTATTCCGACATTTTCTCGTGAACTAACAACATTTTTGCTGCGCAGAAGAATAAAGGCAAGCATTGCCATAGTATTGGAGAAGTAATATTTCTTAGTAGTACGCTGCAATAGTTGCATTCACAACCATTGACATTTCTTGAGATAGATATTTTTGAAAATGCTGAAGCGAGAATTATTATGTACCAGCAAAATTATTTTTTATTATGTTTTTTTATGTTAGAAAATCGTTACTTTAAAAATACATTTATTTGAATCTTAATTTTTTGGTAAATCAACCCACTTCCCGATGTTTTTTGAAGTGAAACTTCTTTAGCACCGTTGTGATTTTAAAAAATATGGAGAAAACGACACCAAAAAGAGGCAATCACACACATCTGTAATCTATAGGATTTAGCCTGCGTAAGAATGAGATAGAATGAAACATGTAATGATTATGAGCTCACTTTTCACGACTCCTATTGGTTGAGATTTTGTTTATCATTATTTGTGCCACCCACTTGTACGAAAACAGCGCTGTTATTGTTAATTTTGTTCTATTGGCATTGATTTTTATGTACTGTATATTCTTTGTTTCATATTATTTGATCAATATTTTGTAAGGACTCATATGGAACACTAAAGGGCTACTTTTAAGTTTATTATAGTTAAGCGCACTTGAAGTGAAATACGAGAAACTGCGCTATACAAGTATTACGTTATTATTATTTGTGCTATGCTTCAAAGCCTCCCCACTCTTGTCTACTTTAGTTTTCTGAAGGTTTCACATCTGCCACGAATGAATTGCACACTCTGATTTTTTTTTAAATTAACCCATTTCCCAACGTCCCGTCGAGCTGAATCTTGGCAGATAGACTCGTTAATAATCACAATGCATACAGTCAACATTTCTCTGAAATGGGCTACTAGCCGTCCCAAGAGATGGCGCAACCAGGTCGTGCCGGATGCGTAGGAGCATGGCGGAAAGTCTGTACTGTTTCACTGGATAATAAAAATAGTTTTATTATAGTTAAAAAGATTTATTTTTAAGGGTTTATTTAAAAAAAAAATTCTCTTTGAATCGTTTTAAAGAAAACCTTTAATTGGTGAGGTGTAAAAAGAAAGCACACAGTCTTTTCTTTTAAGTTTACGTTATATATAAAATTGTGAAAAATGAGGTGTAAAATGGCTGGCAGAACGTAATCAGTCAAAGATTACCCGATTTACTTAAAAGTATTATGACCAAAATGTACGATATAAATCAATATAATTCAATATAAATCAGAACGCGTAAAATCGCAATCAATAGACGGGAGACATCTCAATTAAGCTATTTATTTAACTCACGTATTATGGGTTTTTAATATCGGAAAAAAAAACTTATAATACTTTGCAATCAATAGTCTTTTGGGCACGATTTTAAATATACATGTTTCACTATGTTGAAAAGAGAGCGCTATTTGTAAGTGATTGCAGACACAATGCGCTATATCAGAACTTATTACCGACCTAAATGTGTTTAGTCCTGTTTAGTATAAACTCGATGATTCCACTAAAACACACAACTTCAATACGTCTTTGAAAAGTCATTAAAAGTTATGAAAAAAAAATTAAAATGGCTCATTTTTTATTTATTTTTTATTAATATAATAATTAATACCTCACAAGAGTCCCAGCTGCTCCCGTCTGGAGCCAGTGAGTCTTTTGCATCCCCAATTGGGGTGTGTTAAGAAGAGGAAGGTAAGGAAGTACCTGGCTATTCAGATCTCGTCACCAAACATGGCTAAAGCCGTTTCAAGCAACGTTTCAATTCTGAATTGTGGTCTTACACCAGGGCGGTACTAAGAGTATCTTGCACTCTGGAACGTGCCGCAAATGTGCTAAATATTATTTTAAGTGAAGGAACATTTCGTGAAATAACACAAATTAATCATATAAAATTTATTTGCCTACGCAGGTATTCGATCCCGCGGCCTTCGGCTTGCTAGTCAAGCCTTACTGTTAGACCACGCCGGCCGTCCCATAACCTAGCCTAACGTAATCTATGTAACCATTTTCAAAGGAGGTGTTGAAGTAGTCTGTTTCTGAATTGTCCGGCCACCACACTCGATATATGTTGTAGGTACAACGCTTGTTTGAAGTTTCAAAAATCCCAACCAAATGTCTATGTATTTTAGTCTTATAAAATTGGGTTTCTACCCACGTAAAAAAAACAATGTGTAAAATTCCTCTTCAAAATATTTAAAGACCCTTAAAACTCTTGAAGCAAAAATACCTTGCGCGGGATTACAATCTCACCCATTTTACGATGACAGTGATTCTGCTTTCAAGTGCAGCTTTTCCCGACTTAAATCCTTTCAGAAATTTCTGACTTCATCTTAAGTTGTAGGTACACACAGAAAATAAACGAGAAGTTTCTAGAAAATTCTACATGTTTTTGAATTTGTTCCGCCTTCGAAGCTTTCCAATCTGTCAATATGAGTCTTTAGCTTAAAGCGTTCTTCTCGTACTTTCATCAGGCAGTGCACTTTTGTGAAGCGGTTTTAAGCTGCGGTTTTTCCAATTTCCGGATGCATATTAAATAGGTTTTGCATGGCGTATACACTTGAGTTATTGTTTTCCAAACGTTGAGTATAAAACACTCAGTTCTGAATAAACGAAACTGTTAGAACGTCCGTATTTTTTTTCTCCGTTCGATTTTTATTATTTTTTAAAAGAGGGCGTGTTTTTTCATTGATGGCATTCTGTTGACTTTTTTCTGTTGACGTTTGTTCCATTTTGTAATGACAAAAGTAAAGGTTAAATCATGACGTTAACTAAATTCTCACTGATGTTAAAATCATGACTCTTAGGGATGTAACCTTATGTATTAAGGTTATATTTTGCTCTTTCTTACAATACTTTAAATTGCAAGTAAGTGATTAACTAACTACTAATGTATTATTATTTTTATGTTGCTCAACTTTTTCATGATATTTAAAAAAAAATGTATATGTATACATATTTCCCTATTCCACATCACAGTGGTGGTAGGTATGTTATATATGTATGTGTATTTGTGTATGTTGTTGCTGCGCTAATGCGTTCATGATTATTTAATTTGTGGTTGTAAATAATCTGTGGAATTAATATCCTGCTGACAAGCTACTTGTAGTAGCTTAGCGGGTAATAAATTCCAATTTGATGCAATTTTCATGCAATAATAAAAAAATATATATAAAAATTCTCTTTCTTTAATTATGAAAAATCTTTCTCAAAACCTCACACTGTCTTACGTCATGAAATGTTGCACGGTTTTTTTTACTAGAATTTTAATTCCAACGCAATTAATTGCTACTCGTAACGTAAATTCCATGGTGACGTTTGCAGATTTGTTGTATTAATTAAACTCATCAGAAAAGACGAGACAGTACCTAAAATTAGTTATTTTTTCATGTTGAGCAAAATTTAAAGGGCAATGGCGGAGAGTATAAATTACGAGTGTTTTCTATATATGGTTTAGAATATTTCACAGTAGTAGAAGCCCAAGCGCTATATTACACTGAACTATTCCGGAGGAGGGTAAATTTAATAACTTCTTAGTACATAAGATAATCCATACGTTACCACCGTGAATTCCTCTCGATGTCAAAGCCATTAAACCCGCTGGCATGTGACTCAACCCCGCCTAGGAATCTAAAGTTATGCAAACTATTCTACATACATTACTGTATGAATATTCCAGCGCCAGTGCTAACTCCCCTCTTGAGTATTTCTTTATTCGCTGCGAGTGTTCCCCATGAAATATTTACCAGCTGATGCCTTTTTTCATGCAGTGTTAACGTGGAAAAAACACTATCTTCGTGTCTCGCAGACTCGCAGATATAATAAAGAGGTTGAACGATGCCAGGGGTGACATCTCTCTGGCTTAATTCTATGTTAATAAACAGCAAACTTCATCAAACTGCGTCATCCGCCGTCTAAGAGGAGAATTATTTGTTTTTGTTTTTTGTATTTAATTCCGTCTTTAATTTTATTTTTGTTTATGTGAACACCTTGTGACTGTGGCATCCCCAATTGGGGTATCTTTTGAGAGTGAAGGGAGTGGGAGGAGATGGGGAATGCTATATAACATAGCAGTACGAAATAATGTGCCGTTATTAAAATAATTTAAATCGCTAAAAATCAAAGCTCAAGTTTTCCAAGAGGCTCGTGTAAATCGCACGTAACGCCACTAGCGCAAAAGTGATTAAGAAATCATGCAGTTAATCTAATTATTTACACCTGTTGTGACATTTCAAGAAACCCTAGATGGCTCCATAAAAAATACATCTGCATTAGTGGTCTTGCCGTCAAAAACATGCTTTAGATATATTCAATTCTTTCAAAATATTTTTGTAAAAACATTAATAACACAAGCCAGATTGACCCCAAGTTAAAAACCTAACCCAAAAAGTATTATTATCGTAGCTCAAAAAAACTTAGAATTTTTAATTGTACTAATATGCATCTATTGCATATATCTAGGGTTAGACAGACACCCCTTGCACCAGTTATCTTATATTCAATTTTGTAATTTTTCAAAGATCGAAATAGCTGTCGCAATAAAAATAAATTAAAAACAGCCTAACTTCAAAATGTTTATCGAATTCGATGATTTTAAAATTATAAAAGAAAGTCACCTGTATTTTTACATACCCTCATAAAAAATATTTCATTTAAAGGTGTTTTGTGTAACATAACAGCGACGACCCACATTGTTCGTTTTAAAGTGGATTATGTCTTAATGTTGTAAAGTTCAAATTTTAGTCAGTAGGTAGTAAATAATATTGTAGTAGTCATAGAAAAGAAAACATTAGATATAAGATGTCAAATTTTATATCTAAATAAAATACACAATAAAAAAAATAAATAAAAAAAAGTTAGCGCACTTAATTCGATGATTGCAGTCTTTCGTCCTTCATTGTCCTACTTAAACTTAGCTAATATCGTGTTTACTGCCTTGAAAATGCAGCTTTAAAGTTCTTCTCGGATTAATTAAGTCCGATATAAACTTCATTCTGCCTCCCCACCGCGAACATAACTCCCTCCCATTGTAATTTTTCTTTTTTTGTTAATGGGAGTGAATTCCCGTGTTTTAATAGCATTAAGATTCTGTTGAAAAATGACTCCTCCCGCAAATAAGGCATATTTTATTACGTCCGTGCTACTTGGATGTAGAGGGCGCATTAGCACTAAAGCCTGTATTCCCTTACAACAAAGTTGCGCGGAGCTTTATGTGACATTGGGATTAAATTCTGAAAAATTTTTGTGTTTTTGATAGAGCTTTTTCCAACTTTTAAAAATTTTAAACGCTTTTGCTCTGTTAACATTTTTATAAACAGTGTTTATTTGTTAATATTGCTCACCGGAACATTTACATCAGAGTATTAGAGGTCACACTGCCTACTAATGGCTTTATCGTGTTCAACTGAACACCCTCCCATCTTCTTAGCAGAAACGCCATCCGTATAAATGTGAATTCAATGTATTTTTCGGTCAATTTAAATACGTAATTTATTTTGATTAGATGTTAAATTTTCTAAACTTATTTTGGTTTATATTAAAGTCACAGATTATTTATTTTTGGAATCTGTCGGTCATGAATTTAATAAAAACTTGGTTAATTTTGTTAGAATTTATTTCTTACAACTTGTTTGGCAATGTCCAAAACACGGTGGAAAGTGTCTTCATTGAGACAAATATCAGAGAAGACGATGTTTTGTACCATGCCAAGATGAGCAATGAGCGGAAAATGAAGTAATAACGTAAGTACGTAAGCTCACAGGAGTACAACGTAGTGAAGAAAAATTTAAGTCGTAAACTGATTTTGCACCATTTGAAGAATACCTACGTTGGGTATTATTTTTTATTGTCTAAGGAAGCTACACATATAACCACTTATATATTTCAGATCATTTGCGATAATGCTAAATTAGGGAATTACATTTGTATTACGAATACGCAAAGAGGAAAAATATTTTTGCTTACTCATGTAAATGAAAACAATGGTAAACATTATATCAAATTGTCTTTTTGAATAAATGAACTTGTGTACAGATGTCTTTTCTAATGAATGATATAGACTAATACATAGGTAGTAAAAATGGCACGCACCTATCTATTATAAAACATTAACATTACAGAAAGTCATTCAGAATTCAATTTAAGTATATCAAGTTGAAATATCCAATTTTTCTTTCCTTATTATTCTACTTTTTGCAAATCGGGCTCCATAGCTCATGGTAATGGGTAGATATTAACGTATTACAATAGTATTATTAATAATTGTTTTTATTGAATATAAGCAATAATCAGTAACAACAACAAAAAATCAAAAAATATAATTTTAGAAAAACAATATATAATTTTAACCAAATTAATTTTTTAATGGTAGATAGTATACACTAAGAAAACGGTACGTTATTATCTAATAAAGTTCAGGGAGTTATTTTGCTTTTTGATTTGTTCACATTTCATAGATTCGGTTACATTAATTTTGTTTTAAGATAATTTTGTTTTGTACCGTCAACACCTAAATACAAATTCTTAACTTTGGGAAATCGTCATGGCTACTAAACAATTTGTTTTTAATCGATTCTATAGTATTACTTGTAAATTTGATGTAGGGGGTTTCTTTTATACAATTGGGACATTAAATTAATTTAGTAATACGACAACTGTTCTAAGTGGCTTTTTTGCCATTATTTCGGTAATGTTGTTTGTTGGGAAGATAAGGTTAGAGGAATGAGGTCTGAAGAAGTTTAGTAGATAAGTACCGAATAGTGAAATTCTATTTCAAATTAAAAATATAATTATAATTTTTCCTTAATTAGGATTACTCGTCAAGATAAATAATTCTGAAACGAAGTAGCCACTGTTGCTTTATTTATTTTTTAAAACTTTTGTTAAAATACAATTTGTCAACATCAAAAATTCGTTATTGACGGAAATTTCTTTCCTCGCATCAACGCTTTCTTAGTGTTCGTGAATCATGAATTTCGATTACGTCAGTAAAATATTCAGTTCAATGTTTCATTATTTTGGAGTTTGATTGTTTTGGGAATTCATTCGACTGGCTGAACAAAGCTTTCATAAAAAATTATATATTCATATTTCGACTTTCGACGTTTTTGATGGGCAATGTTTCTCGAATAGTGCACTTCAAAGACGACTTAATATCGTGAAACGTTTTAACTTTATCCATTGTGCATTTTTTTATTGTTGTTTTTTTATTTTTATTTATTTAGCTTACATGCCAATTTAATGATACATCTTTAAGTTAACATGACTTTAGAGCCTAATTGTAATGTTCTTTAAATCTGTGGCTCACTAGCCCACAATAATAATGATTACAACGTAAATTCGTTATTTGAGTTTATTGTGAATTGCAATGATCGCAAGTAGTATTGTATTTATATCAACGGTAGCGACTGTTTACCAAGGCTTCGTAAATAGATCTGAACGCTGCGGAACACACCAGCTGTTCTCTTGTACTGTGTGCCCGCTCGTCAATCTCCGGAAACCCGAACCTTTCCGAGCGGCGCGGTGTGCGAATATACCTATATTCTCATATTATACTACACTAATTTAATTTATTGTACTGACGGTAGATGTCAGTAAAGTTCGTGAACATTTCTGCACATGCGCGCCATGTTCTTAATTTTGCATAATGACCGTAGATAATATAAAGTGGTAGACATTAGAGTTGATGTTTGTATAAACCATTTGTTTTGTTTGTGGGTGATCTTGTCTCTCATCAAATTTACTAATTTATAAAGCATAATCAATCTGTTTTTATGACGCAGCAAAAATATTTGAACCGTGATTTTTGGTGTCATGAAATTTGTTAACTCTTTTTTTCTGCCTGGAATTTATTGATCAATGGGACGTTTTCTAAGCCTAAAACTTCGTTTCTATCATGATATGGTTTCATGACAGTTGATCCGCTGACAATTGGCCCCCCGGTATACATATATACAATATGCAGTCGGTTTAGGGAAAAAACGGTATACCTTATCACACAAAATATAACTAAATGACCCTGAAGGGAGTGCAGAGAGGATGTATCGCCGAATAACAAAGTATCAAACATATTTTCATTCAAATGCATCAAGGAAAAATCTACTTTTCTACGTACTGTATATACTTGCGCATAAATACAAAAAATCGGCACTGTAAATCAATTCGTTTGATATTCATACCAATTTATTATAAAGCGTATTTTGAAGTCGATTTTACGTTAATTAAAACAGTACTTAAACTTACTTACTTTTATTGAACACTACTAGTCTTGTATCAGTTAAAATTCTCGTACGGTGAGCTCTGTTTTATATGAGTAGGTACCGCACAAGAGTCACCAACTGCTCCCGTCCGGAGCCAGTGAGACTATGACATCCTCAATTGGGGTATGTTGTGAGACTGAAGGTAGTGGGGAGGGGAATTAGATGGGGAAGAGGAAGGTGGGGAAGTACCTGGCTATTCAGATCTGGTTACCAAACACGGCTAAAGCCATTTCAAGCAACGTTTCGATTCGTGGTCTTACACCGGAGCAATACTGAGAGTGTCTTCCACTCTGGAACGTTTCGCAAATATACTACATATTATTTTTAATGAATTATTTGTGAAATACCACAAATTAATTAAATAAAATTTATTTGCGCACGCCGGGTTCGAACTCGCAACCTTCGGATTGTGAGTCGAGTGACCACGGAGGCCGTCAAGCGCCATGAAAGCTGCAAACTAAGACGCCATGTTGTTTGTGCCATATTTTTTTGGTAATCGGACAACTCGGGGCAGCGAACATTCAACACAATTTTAAAGTCATGAAAAGTGGTGAAAAAAAACTAGATTTAATTGGTTAGGTTTATGAGCCTTTTTTATCACTTTAAATGACTAAATGCCACTGTATATGATTGGTCACTGTTCTGATTGGTCAATAAACCTACTTTTTCAATTCAAGTCTGAGACGAATCTGATTAATAAAACCAGTTAATTTCACTCATAGCAGTATAAAGGATGGAACAAATCTTGCACGGTGTGATTCACATCCGTTGCATATATATCTTTTCGCAAAATATTCCACAAAAACACTCATCTATTTCACATCGGTAAAGAACACGGTGAACACAATGGTCGGTATCCCGAACTTTTAATTAAAACAAACAAAACAGACAGAATTGTCGTCAATGTAAACAAACTTAAATCAGGATTAGGGTAACCGTTAAAGAATTTATCTCCCCCGGTGCCAAATACAAATTGCCGAGAGGTAAAACGGTTTAACACATTAAAAAGTTTTGACGTGGGTTTAAAAACAGAATTTTATCAAAGTTTTTAAGTTCTTATTTCCACCCAGAGCTGAAATTGCTTGCGAAAATAAACAAAGAAATTATTTAGATTCTAAAAAAGCAATCTTCTGTCATAATTGATTTCTAGCGCAGACCGGTCAAAAATTACGGGTTGAATTCTTAACAATTTATTTCCAATTTTGAAAATAACATAATATACATTTCTGTTAAAATATGTGGTACTTACTTTGTCACTTGTTTAAATTCCGGACGACACAATCAGTTTCCATTTTGAAAATGATACTTACGTTGCAAACAAATCCGAGTTCATTGGACAAGAGTTAAAATCACAGACCAACATCTGAAATTAGTAGTGTTGATTACAAAGTCATTTTGTGATGTAAAGTTATTTTAGCCGTATTTCGTTCTCGTAGCTAGCACGTCCTATTAAGAGGAATATAATCGCTAGAAATATTTCGAATCTCATGCCTGCAAAATTTTAAAATCGAGCGTCTTTTTTGTACGAGGCAAGTAAGCGGAAAAGCGGTTTTTATTTATTTTGTGCATAATTTTATAAGAACGAAAAAAGTGAGAACATGGAAAACCTCAAAAATAGTCTTAGCCATAAAGAGGTATTTAAAAAAATTGTTTCTTGTATTACTTCATTGTTTAGTCATGAAAAAACATTTTTTTTGGTTTGTTTACGCTTTTATTTTTTGTTACGTAAATAATAATTTTATTGTAATTCCAATACATAGAAAAGCTAGTAAAAGCTTCGATTTATCCGTAGCATATTTTTTGATGTTCATACTGTAAGTCGATTCGTCGTAAAGATTAATCAAAATAGTATCTAAATAGGATTTCACGTATAACTTCATCTTAAATGGAAGTCAGTATCTTCAATTTCGACCGTTTATTTTACAAGTTCAACCTTTTCACAGCTCGCGACATCTATAAATATGTTAATACTAATTATGCATTCATAAAACTTCGTTTAATCTCAGTAGGTATGGCTAAGGTCTTGTTGTTTCATCCTAGTATTGCTAAAGCCGAAGAGTAAAAAGTTTAATATTTATTTATTCAAAAACTAAATTCTTTTTAGAATTATTTCTCTTCTTTCTGTCCCATCCACAGTTTTAGCAAATTTAGAACAATGTATCTTCTATTCGTTTCAATATCTTAAAAAAATGTTTGCGTGGTTACAATTTTTCGGACAACTTCGAAGACATTGAAGCATTTATTGAATATTTGTACGAGCCAAGGAAGGTGTCATTTTTATTTAATTAAATGTCTTTTTACTTTAACTCCACTGATGGGGATGCTGTGTGAAGAGTCTTTCGAGGAGTGTGATCAGGATGTATGACTGAAAAAATATCATCGGACAGCAAAATGACGCACACTTTTTGTACTCCAAATATGTTCAGTAATTGCTGATTAACATGCTTCTGGTACATGCTGTTATACCCTGTTTAACGAAATAAAATTTATGAACCATGTTATTTACCACAATTTATTCTTAATAAATTCTAATAACTATTTATGGTATAGATAATAAATAGTTTTCGTTATGCAAAATCAAACAAGCATAAATTATTCACCCGTTATTACAAAATGTAATTTATGTTATTAGAAAATGTAATTTATGTTATTAGAAAATGTAACTTATGTAATTTATGTTATTAGAAAATGTAATTTATGTTATTAGAAAATGTAACTTATGTAATTTATGTTATTAGAAATTTTAACTAATGTAATTTATGTTTTAGAAAATGTAATTTATGTTATTAGAAAATGTAATTTATGTTATTAGAAAATGTAACTTATGTAATTTATGTTATTAGAAATTTTAACTAATGTAATTTATGTTTTAGAAAATGTAACTTGTGCGAAATCAATCCAAAATCTCAGTACCTAATGAAGATATTCTACGGTCTGAATCCCGCCAGAAAATATTCATACCTTAATTCCGTTAAAAAATCAAGAATTTCTCCGAGAAGAAGGGAAAATCGAATAAATAATATGAATTATTTATCCGTAATGATATAAAAGTTCTCGGAGAGTTTCCTTTACGCAGTGCGACAGTAGTCAATGTTATATCATTATCGGAGATCTTCCTTGTGCAGGCTGAATGGGATTGATTTGATTTCGGCCGGAAATTGGCTTTCTTTGGCCAAACTTACCCGAAACGGTTGTTTGGGAAAAGTAGACAGTTTTTATCGTAGGTATCTTTGATTTTTTTAATTATTGCAAATGTATGGTATCAAAAAAATTCTTATCCAGATCATATTAAGTTTATTTGAAACACCAAAAACTCATGAACGCTGAGTTCTGGCGCCGTGGAATTAGCACGACTTTTTTTTGTAATGTGAATACCGCACTAGAGTTAAAGCTGCTCCCCTATGGAGCCAGTGAGGCTATGGCATCCTCAATTAGGGTATGTTATGAGGCTGTAGGCAGTGGGGAGGGAAAAGAATAGAGAAAGTTGGTAAGTACCTGCTATTTAGATCTGGTCGCTAAACACGGCTGAAGCCGTTCTAAGCAACGTTTCAATTCTGAATGGTCGTATTATACCAGGGCGAAACTGAGAGTATCTTCCACTCTGGAACGTGCCGCAAATATACTATATATTGTTTCACATGAATAAACGTTGATATAATTTATATTTATAAACGCAAATATACTATAAATAATAATATATTAAATTATCCCTCTACCATGGAGGCAGGATGTTTATGTCAACGCGAAGTTTTCAGCTTGATACCTTATTCGATACAATCGTGATATAATGTTTTGAAATTTACATTTTAGTTTTATTTATTTATTTATTTTTATTTAAGTACACAAAACAGGCATTAAGCCCAAAAATTTATATACATGGATGATTTAAATTACAAAAATTATAACAAAAATAATATCAGTAATAATTAGCTACTCGTAAATACGCAAAAGTGAATGACGAACAAGAATGAGTAAAAGGTAGAGTACAAAAGAATCACCAACAATTTATTATTGGCACCTGTGCTGATGGGACAATGATTTAGTAGGTGCAATATTTCCTGTCTTTGAATAAAGGGCTTCATCACAATATCAGCTTTATACGATTTATGGTAAAATATATTTTTTGAAGTGATTGAATGGGTTATTAAAAATGTCAATTTCATTATTAGAGCAGTGTATAGTGTTATAATGTCTTAATGTTCGTGGTAAAGGGGAGAAATATCCTGTATTTGTGTGGTAGGTAGATATATAGAAAATATCTTGCATCCTCCTTGTTGAATTTCTTGACGGTGTGTTAATGTTAATTTGGGATAAAATGTTGGGTGTATCAACTGATGCATGTATAATTTTGTGCAGAAGCAATAAATCAGAAAGTTTCCGTCTTCCTGTCAGAGTGTAGTTTATAGTGTAAAATTCGGTCTTTATACGTTCCAAATTGATCAGATATACCTTCGCGATAAGCAATAACACGGGTTAATTTTCTTTGTATGGATTCGATTCTATAATTATGAATCTCATAATTGCGAGACCAAATAGTGGATCCGTATTCGAGAACACTTCGCACAATTGATTTATATAATGTTAAAGTTAATTCTGCACTTTTAAAGCAATTTGTGATTCTGAGCGTTAATCCTAATATTTTTGACGCACTTTTTGAAATTGTATCTACATGTTTATTGAAGCTAAGTGATGAGTCAAATATCACGCCTAAGTCTTTAATTGAAGTTATGTTTAATAAAGCGACATTGTTAATGTGATATGTGTTTGAAAATTTATTTCTGTTCTTTGTGACGAAATTAATTATTATTAATTTTATTTTAAAGAAAATAAGACAATAAACCTTGTTTTGAACATTTTTTTCTATTTGAGCCTTATGCAATACGCATTACGATGCCTTCAGAAGCCGAAAATGCTGTCAGACGTAATTATAATTACACAACAGAACTTGAAAATGAACTTTTTTTAAAAATTTAATTAAATCATTATTGAATATATAGCAAAAAAACTTTAATTTTTGTTGTTGTTGAAAGCGGTCACTTTGTGATTTGATATGTTAAAGAAATAAAATAATTACTTTGTTAAAACCCCTCCGCAACGTAAGCAGATATAAGCGTTAGAAATAGGACAGCAGTCAAGTACAATAAGCGTGTTTACACGTCACCGCGTCTGTTTCCATAGAAATCGTTCTAACTCCGTTATTGTTTTAGTTACATCCCTAAACCAAAAAGTAAAAGGTCGATAGTAGATCAAGCTGTACATCTCTATCAAGTTGTCTATAGAAATACATAACAGGAATCAGCTGTCAGTCGCGTAGTTGACAAAAATATTTTCCCGCGCAAATTTATAAATAAATAAATAAATAAATAAATAAAAATAAAAAAAAATTTACTACCGGCAGCTCGTCCGCGCTCTAGTGCTTTTAACATTTCATATTTTTATATGAAATGTTAAAAAAGTGAGGTAACAAAAGTGTTTATTACACATATATACAATAGAATAAGTATTGTTGTTTACATAATCTGTGATTTTAGTACCGTTTTTACATAAAAAAAACATCACGTGAGTCATTTTTACCTATTTTTAATGTTTGCATGCTAAATTTTAATATTTACAAATCTTAATATGTATTTGTAATATAATAATTCGAAAGCTTATTTTGTAACCTTTCTAAAACAGTTTTTACTATTCGGCTTCGTACAGAAATGTTTCATTTATGGAGCTTTAATTGTGACGCGGTAATAACACAAAGTTTTCGTAAAATGTCATTTTTTTTGAGACAACTCAAGTGCAGATTGGCGAAAATTCGGAGGGGTTAATAACCACGAAATTTATTTAAATTATTAATACTGACCGGTTTAGCCACAAATTATACTAATCATTGTATTTAGGTACTTATATTTGACTAACTGTTTTGTTGTTGTAAAATTCTAAATAAAAAATATTCTCGGCGCAGATATTCACGTGCTACATTTGATATAAATCTTTCCATCAGATATTTTAATTTTTGGACAAGTATTTTGAATCTCCCGTCTGCTGCTTTCCACTAAAACTTTTCCCGCTCCAAAACTTTGGAGACATATTATCACTATGATTTAAAGTCGGCTGGGAAAGTAAACCGCCCACTCTGGATTCCACAAAACTATCCCAAGTTAGAAGACTTTGATTTTAAGATTAACCTTCTAAACGAAGCTTTCTCTTTGTGGTAAGTTTTAATCTAATCCTAGAGTTACGATTTAAAGATATTTCTTCGTATTCGTCTTTTGACTTAGTAAAAAAAAATTCCTTCTCAAAAGATACATAAATAGTTTCTAATATCCGTCGTTTTGATGTACGTACATAAAAAAACTTTAATTAATTTAAAAATCGTTTGCAATATGTCATGTCTTACATCTATTTATTTGTATAAAATACGACTCCATGCAATTTAGAGTGTTAGATGTTCTTAGTATCGCCCTGGTAAAAGACTACCATTCAGAATCGGAAGTAGTTTTTGGTGACCAGATGAGAATAATTTTACGCTTATATCACTCAAACGTCCCAACTACTGACAACCGCTCTGGTATTTTCCAACCTCTCTCTTCCCCATAATCATTTCGCTCCATACTCCGTTCATCCCCACAACATATTCCAATTAGGGATGCCATAGTCCCACTGGCTCCGAATGGTTATTCAAATTGATGAAAAAAATACGAGTGCGCTTTAGACCACACGACTGAAGAAAAATTTCTTTGGCTCCATCTACATGATAGGAAGAGAGAAAGAAAGCGTGCGCGCGCACTGCTCTCTCTTGCTTCTACAGTGTGATACAGACAATAGGCCTGCACTGTGTCGATATACGAAACGTGACTGGCTATGAGAGAAAGAGAGAATGAAAATGTGTGCTCGCACCTCTCTCTCTTGCCCCTACAGTAATAAATACGAAACGTGACTGTCTCTCTTTCTATCTTCACTAACTTATATCTCTCTCTCAATTA
Source organism: Limnephilus marmoratus (assembly GCA_917880885.1). Classification (NCBI taxonomy): domain Eukaryota; kingdom Metazoa; phylum Arthropoda; class Insecta; order Trichoptera; family Limnephilidae; genus Limnephilus; species Limnephilus marmoratus. The sequence goes on from OU862921.1 coordinate 40,799,913, forward strand.
CCGTTCGCCTCGCTTTTCGTAACGATCTCGTCACGCATTCGTCAGCTTACTCCCCAAGTCAAGCGTGCGTAAAGAAGTTTTGCTTCGAAAATACTAATCTTATTATGATGGTTACATTTTTATTTATTTATTTCAATGTGGGTAGGTTGTATAAACTAAAATGTTTCGTACTGGTGAATATTTTAAAAAGTATTTACTTATCACTTGTAGAATCAACTTTACGGTATGCCATAACCACTTGGGGACACACTTGCAAAACTCATAAAAAAATCATCTCTCTGTGAAAAAATCATATTTTTTCACAGAGACGCAATATATCATTGCTCTATAAGAATTTAACTACATTACCGGTGTAGGCCATATTATGGTACAAAATATTGACTAAATATCTGAGTCTGAATATAAGAGGAAAGTGAAACATGAACACGACAAGTTCTCAAAGAATGAAGGAATGCTTGTTCCAAAATATAACAATAAATACGGACGGCGAACCCTGGAATATAATGTGCCCAAAATAATTAACATTATGTTACCAAGTAATATAAAAATTGCGATTCTTCAAATAGATTGAGATATTTGCTGAAAATATGGTTACTAAATGGAGATAGTTTGTATTAAGTCTTTGTGTTAATTGTGACAATCTGTAGAGTTTTTTTTCTTTTTTATTCAGAAAAAGATATATAAATTACAATAAATTTTATACAATAATTAATTATATAGTATACTTATTTGATTTACTCTCATAAATAAGCCCAGGTTATATTAATAATATTATGTATGTGTAATTAAATTGTAATTGAAGATTAACTTCCTGTTGAACGGTTTAACGGATTGTATCTTGAAAAAAAAAAACACAATAAAAAAAACAGTTAACTTTATCGAAAGTTTTAAACATCCCAAGCCTTTGGGATGATAAAATGGACACCACCCTATAACACGGAAAAAGTTTTGTCTGTCTTTTCAAGTCTCTTTAAAATATCTCCCTCAAATTTTTGGTAGGTACGCATCCTTTTGTCATTCGATTAAAGCATCCTTTTATTTTCTTTGTCTCGAAAAATGTAACTTTTTGGAATTCAGTTATTATTCACTAACTTGATTCATGACTCGTCGGTGAAGTTATAAAATTTTTGACTTTAAATATATTTTTCAGCTTTGAAAAGAACGGTGCTTTTATTTTTTACGAATATTTCAAGAATCACATGTTTCCTTTATTAATAGTATCTTTTCTCCTTTGTTACAGGTAAGAAAGCGTGAAAAATTCAATGGAATGAAATACACCCACTTTAAATGGAGGAGCCTTCAAGGTATGTAATCCATACTTATTAAATATTGATGAGTTCGAGGATTTATTATTTATATACTTATTTTTTGCAATTATTTTTTGATTCACGTTTTCAATATTTCTTTCTGGTATTCAAAACAAGGCTTTATAACAAAAAGTCTTAAGAATTTTTTGTTGTAAAGCTCTTTTATTTTTAAATTAACGTAAAATATACGGTTTATAATTAAATAGTTTATTTTTAAAGTACCAACATACAAATCTTACGATTTCAGGTGAAAATTGTGTTGATATATTAACTCCTCAGGCCCATATTTCATCGGAGGGTCAAAATATTTCCGTTTTTTGTTTTCTGAACGTATCCAAAAACATTTCTGAACGTATCCAAAAACTAAAAACCGTTTTTGAAACGTGATAAAATAACAATAATGCGTATTTGTAAAAAGCATTAACTTTGTGGCTCGCCATAATTTACAATATAAAACACATATAAATTTGTTGTAGACCACTTTTATTTTATACACACTCTACCGGTTTCGGAAGCACCCTTCCTTCGTCAGGAGAATATTATAACTAAACTATGATACAGAATGTTGACAGACATAGAACTAAGTGAACTAAGAACTATAGAACTAAGTGAGGAAAAGTTGGATATATATAAGATTCTGCGCCATTGAGCGGGATTTATTACTTTATTATTATTTTCAGGCGTACCAACTAAAATGTATTAGTTGAGATGAGTTTAAGTTTCTTATTTAGGATTTTATCAATTAAATCTGCGGAATAACCATTATTTAAATTTATCGGAATAACCATTATTTAACACCTGATTTGTATATCTGTCAACATTCTGTATCATAGTTTAGTTATAATATTCTCCTGACGAAGGAAGGGTGCTTCCGAAACCGGTAGAGTGTGTATAAAATAAAAGTGGTCTACAACAAATTTATATGTGTTTTATATTGTAAATAACAATAATGATTTATGTGAACCAATTTTATTAATCGAAATCAACATATAATTTTTTAAATATACAAATTTTACACGCAAGCATAAAACGTTTTAAAAATTGCTCACCTTTCGTTTTTATCTAACTAAAATTATTAATAACGAAAAAAATAAAAATACATTTGCATACGCATTTTAACAAACGAATTACAAACGTTATTGTTACCTCACTTTTGTGACGTTCCATGTAAAAATTATTAATAAAATATTCACAAAGTATCATAAATTATTTTCAAATTACTATCTGAAACTTAGATTTCATAAAGGTATAAGTTTTACTTCTTTTTTGGTTTTGCGTGGTGTTTACTCTTTCTAATAATGTTTATATTATATCTCTCACTAAGGGAGACACAACGATTTCTACGAGACCTTTCCCAAACTTTAACAAATAGACTTGATGAGTTAAATAAAAGAAAATTAGAAACATTGAGACACGCGAGATCTACTGTTTACAGATCTACTAGTATCATCCTGCTTTTAATTACATACATTTTAATAACATATGTTAACCACTGGAGCGACAGCACAATATAAATTTTTTTCTCCGATTTGCTCCAAATTTTTTGGTAATCATTTTGAATATTTTACGCCAACATTAAAAAAAATCGTACATTCGAATTTTAATACGGAGACGTACAAACTGATTATAGTTCTATATAGCCAATGAATTCACCTATCTTTTGTCGTTTATCACATATTTGTAGGATTTATTAAAAAAATATTATAAAATCGTAAACTTCTACTTAATTACTTACAAATCAGGAAAAAATTGCCAAAATTGGCAGCCATATTGTGGCAAAAAGCGCTCCAGTGGTTAACCAAAATGAATAGATTTATAGCCATAGTAGCCATGTAACATTATATTTCCTTCTTTTAAAAGAATGCTCTATTACAGAACTCTTAAAACTTTTGTTAAGTTTTTTTTTTCTAACCTTTAGACTAAGCTCGGCTCATTCTTCGCTCACAAGTAAATTCTAATGACGACCGTTGAATAGGCCTCGGAGTAACATATTCGCATCATTTGACGTGTTCCAGTCCCTTTGTGTGGGCTAAGGGGAAGTCGTAAGTTCAACTTTCAGGAAAGTAACTATTTACTATAGAACCATTTCCCCTCGGCTTGTTCGTACACGGCAGAACGAAATTTACAAAGTATTCAGCCCTTTGTTTGGTAAATGGTTATAAGATGTCGGCAAACGTTAAATCAAGCGGATGTTAGAATACTTAACAAAAGGATGTGATTTATTTTAGTTTCGAAGAGTTTTTTTTATTATCCGGTTTAAAAAATTAGATAAAAGGGCTCTAAACCAACACAAGCACGCTTTATTCGAGTTTGATTCCCTATGATTTCTTACTTGGTTCCGTTTTTCTATCTTATTTCCTTAATTATAATAATATTTGGCTAATTTGCTTAATCAATATATATTATGCATTTTTGTGCTTTTATACTTTCAGCTTACAGCTCGGAGCTTTTTGTAATTTAAGATATGGGTTTAATGAGCTTAAAGCTCAAACAACTCAAAGTATTACTGACATAACATTGTATTAAACCAAAACCTTAAAGATTCTCAATTTGTGAGGCGGGAATGGGTACCGCCGTCCCGGGAACCTTTATTGGATAACCAACACCTCTGCCATAGGTCACCCCAAGTGGTTCGCTACGTTTGGTGATTTAGCAGGGGTGCCCGGGTTCATGGGGTGAGATTTGTCTAGGTCTTGGAGGCGGATGATTAGGACATACTGAATCCCAGATTCCCAGAACTCTCCTCTCCTTCCTTTCCTTACAAAAAAACCCTCCACACAGCATCCTCAAAGATGACATAGGCCCTGAGGGAAATTATTTTCCTCAGGGCCTCCTGTGTGGAGCTCATGTAAAAAAAAAAAAATTCCCATATATTTTTTGATACTTATAGCATTTTTGGTATTTGCGGAAAGTTACAGAATGTTCAATACTTTCAGTAGGTATCGCTCTGGTGAAAGAGCGCCTTTCTAAATCAAAACATTGCTATAAATATCTTCAGTCGTATTTAGTGAGCAGGTATGAATAGCCAGGTATTTGGTAATTGTATTCTTCTTATTATTCTTCCTTTTTGTACTCCCTTTAGCACACAACATAACCTAACATTTTGGGTTGCCATGGCTCTAAGATATCTTGGCGGTATTACCATAATATACGTTCTGAAAAAAACTTTGTTAAAAATAATCATTTCAGTGATGTGTCTTCATGTAACTCTGGTTCAATAACCTTAAGAACTGGGATTTTATTAATAACTTTGATTTTATTTTCAAAATTTTAACTGATTTTGGAAAAGATTCAGACAAGTAATAAAGTGGGGTACCAAATTATTTTGTTATATATTACTTGTTTTTGTGTTTAATTCGTAGAACTCCATTTTAATTTTAATTAAATTTCTAAAAATTATTTTGTTATATATAATTATTTATTTGAAATGTGCATTTATTTCGTTTTTCAAATTTACTAACGGTGTTATTTTTAAAAATAAAATTTTGATTGTCTTTTGAAAGGCAGTCTTGACCAAAATACTTTTTTTATAAGTACCTACGTACTTTTAGTCCCACAAATCCTTTTTTAAAATTTTTATTCTTCATTTTTAGCACCCGCTAAACTGCCAAAGCAGTTTGTCTGCAGGTCAATATAACAATATTATAATACCTATAATTATAATATCCTGTATTTTTTCACAAGTCTGCGCGAATTTTAAATAAAAAGAACTTAAAATGTAAAAGCTCTTTCGAACAAGGCTTTCTGATTAAATTATTACCAGATTATGTTCAATAATTGAATCAGTAGATAAATACTTAAACCTACCTATACGTATAATCAATCTGAAAAAAATGTCTATTCTTGTCACTAATGGATACTGAAATTAATATTGAGAATATAATCTCCCTGTTTTAAAAATCATAGCCGACATTCCAAATTAATTTTGTGGATTCGTAAAATAATCCTCTGAAATGAATCTGTTTGATTCTGTCTTCGTGTCGTCGGCATTGAATCAATTATTTATCCCCAGCTCGCTTTAATTAATGAAGTTCGCCGAATTTTGGTTTGCTTCTCGTGGAGTGTAGAGTCTTGAATATTATTCAGTTTTTTTAACAGATTTGAATAATTAAATCCACTAATTCGATCTCTCATTACAATAATACTCGTAATATTCCCATTTTAGAGTGGTAGACACTGTTAGTGTCGCCTCGGCGAAAGACCGCCACTGAGAATCGAAACGGTGCTTGAAATGGCTTTTGCCGTATTTGGTGACCAGATTTGAATAGCCAGGAACTTCCCCACCTTCCTCTCCCCCAGCTTTTCCATTTCCCTACCTACTTCAGCTCTTTCACATACCCCAATAGGGGATGATATAGTCTCACTGGCTCCAGAATTTCAAGAGCAGTTTATTTTTTCTGCAGTTGGTACGTGATAGAGGGAAGTTATTGAAGAAATTGCTACCATTATCAACTATGTTAACACACCACAAATTGTTGATTTATAATCAGAAATCAATCTTATGCATGTGTTCGGCATTGCGATGAGGTCTGGCGTTTTGAAATGTATGGAGATTTTTTCTCTTTGGATATTGTAGGTCAGCTCAACTATTGGGTAAGAGCTTAAAGAACTATCATAAAAAAATAGATGATAATAAATGTAATAATTTGAAAATAAATACCTCTATTTAAACCACTGATTAATAATGTCTTGATTGAGGAATTAAATAATTAATTGTTTTTCCTTTAAAATAGTTTTAGTTATACCGATATTTGTCTGCATTTAATCTGCGAGAGCGAAACGAAGCTTTGATAGAAGAGTGTATTCATTAAATTCAACTTCGTTCAGTTTAAATTTTCATTACCCGAAGTTGTTAGCTTTTCCGTGTAGCCTTTTGTGACGTATGCAGCGACAAAAATAGCCTTCGCCAATAGAAGAGATACGCCAAACAAAAAGACCATCACAGACGGGAAACCCAATATCCCATCGGCATTATCGCTTTGCAAATACCATTAGAAAACAACCCCGCGATCGTTCCCTTTGAAACCAAACGGACGGAGTGTCCACTTGGGCGGAGTGCGCTGGGCGCTTGGTCGCTAGATGGCGCCTCTTTGTGATGCCATCTGTGAAATTGTCGCATCAACAGCGGCGACTAAAAATATCAGACGTGTCGCCATCGCCGGTCGATGTCGGTACTATTTAGAGCAAGTAAAGCACAACCTTTTTAACTTAATTCCAAACACGACAAACTAGCAAAACTCTCACGTGCAATTGACACTCCATAGTTTTTTGAAGTGAAACTTCTATAGCCCCCCTGTAATTTGGATTTCGGATGAAATGGAAATGACGATTACTGCACCTGCGACGCATCAACTGCGCACATCGGCCGCTTTGATTATGATGTCACTTTTAAAGGCTCCTATTGGTTGAGATATGAAACGGAAATTACGCTAGGTCTGCGCTCATTGGTCGCTTTGATTACGACCTCGCTTCTACCGCGTGTAAACTGCATTCGATTTTTTAATCATTTCCTACATTTTGCGACTTTTGATGATAACAGCCATGGTCTTTAGCTGAAATTTTGTGGTAAGGAAACCTCTTCAGCACGTTTGCAAATGATGGAAATATAATGTGGTGGCTATTCTCCCAAAGCCAACCAAAGGGTTAAAAATTCATCTAATTTAATACTTAATCGAAACAAGCGGATGAGTTTGTGTATTTCGGAAAGACTGAACGGTTGAGAAGTATGTGTTGCAAAATGGTGAATACTTGTCGTCCGTAGTACCTAGTAGGTACTACCTACTCATTTTTGTGATACGCAAGTACTGCGCGCAGTAATGCGTATATCTGGCAGTATTAAAACGAAAGTACTCCGAATGCTGTAGAAATGACATCCTCGAAGAAATTAAAACTTTAATTGTTTTTTTAAAGATATACAACAAACTGCGTTAAATGTTAACATACGTGGCAAGTTCTAAAGTCTAATATATAAAAATAGTATGTATGGCATGAATTAGGAGGGTATTACCAGAAAAAAACAGAAATATGACATGTTTAAATCGGATTTTAGACGTATTGACTCTTTTCCACAAAAAATTATAAATGGATTTCGAATGATTGTTCTTTTATCTAGCATTCGCATGTTTTAAATTTTGAGAAAAATGTTTATTTTTAGTAAAATAAGGTTATACCATAGGTCGTTGGCAGATTTGTTAATTTTTTAAAAGAGATTTTGTATTACACCACGCCCATTTCAAATCATATAATTATGCAGTAAAATAAATCAATACATTATCTGGGTATCGCATGTTTTAATTTTAATTTTAGTTTAAATAAAATCATTAAAATATATATACGTTCGTATGTTTCTTGACGAAAATTGGTTCATTTGTGTATTTATGTGCGCACTTACACACTAATATATTTCAGGTTTTTTTAACATTCTTATTTAACTTACACATTATTGAAAAATGATAAATACTTATAATCAAAAAATAATTACACAAAGTACATTATTTTAATAGTTTTATCATCACGCCTTTCAGCATTGGATGTAGGTATAAATTAAAGCAAATTTGGGATGAAATAAAATCGATATTGAGTTATAATTTTTAAAAGCTGGTACGGAGAATAATTAATCTTTCTCATTGTAACCATCCTTCACGATCGTAAGAACAACTTTCGACGAAATGTGGATTTTCGGCTGCTGGCTGAGTAAACGCTCTTAAGGGACATTATTGAAGACTTTAAAGTTGTTCTTGAAAATATCAAGATATAATATGTTGTTTTGCATTACCGTAGCATGTGTTATGATGTTCTCAGATAATTGAAGCTGCGATCGTAGTTGTTTGGTATAAACAACTTACAGCATTCCAGGGGGTTTGGACTATCTATAAAATTAGTTGTGTTGGCATGTTTAGTATACTATGAACGGATAAAGGGGTATAATTATAAAAATCTTTAACTCACTTAAAATACAATATATGATGAATGGAAGTAAAAATCGTGATCTCCTGATGCAGATATGGTACGATTAAGCGAATCAATACTGGCGTACGCTGTATGTATGTAGAAGTGACAGGTTTTTCGCCTTGCAGCTATTTTTAAAAAATCACCCTTGAGAATTTTCACCGGGCAAACCGCAAACTTTTAAAAATATTTTACTAGCCCATTTTGTGGTACAATTTGAGAGGCGAGTATTTTGTGCTGCCACCGCCCAGGGAACCATTTATTGAATAAGCAAAACATTTGCCATAGGTCACCCCAAGTTCGCTAGTTTGGTGACTTAGCTGAGGTGCATGAGAGTCGGGTTTCGGGAAACGGAAACCTTTGACGATTTTGGGATGGATTCTTACCTCCGTCACTCCTGGACTGGATTCCTACCCATCCCTTATAACTTTTTGTTTCCGGAACTTCCTCTTCTTGAAAAGACCTTCCCGTTGTTTATCACTGACTTATAAGTTCCGTGTTTTCACTCTCTAAGCGTCGTATATTTAATTTGTTTTTCATAGAAAGTCAGTTAATAATATGCCCTGATGAAACTTGAGTCAAAAAGGATCGCGAACGACATTAATTATTGGATTAATACATTTTTACGTTACAGAATTTAATTATTTGCGATGTTGGTATCCCGGTACGTCTATAACACTTACATAATTGCTTTCAAGTCAGAAAATATTTATACCAAATCTGATATACCAAATGTATTTAAGTTGTCCATTCTCATTACACTCAGAACTCTATTGAATCTTTGAGAGATCAAATCAATTTGCTTTCATCTCGAAAACCTTTTCAGATCTCCCAGAAATTTATAGCATCTGGGAATATTGACCTTTTCTGAACTATACGGTTCGTTACTGTCAGTGATTTGCAGAAATTCTTGGTACAATTTCGTGTTATTTTATTTGCTTACTATAAATTACTAATCAATGCGCTGATTTGAAGTGTTACGTCTGACAAGAGAAGAATTTATAATAGATTATTTAAGACTACTCTAGTCTTTGTTTTATTTATATTTTTTATGTATAAATGGTTGGTTTTTAGATCATTTATCAGAATTTTTGAAATTCAATAAAGTGTTATTTTTACTGCATCATTTTTTTACATTAACTCCACATTATCTTTGGGATGCTGTGTGGTTGTCTTTTTGTAGAAAGTAAGGAATTTTTTAGAAGGGAAGAAACACAGAGGCCGGCAAATCGTTCCACAAATAATGTCAGCCGTGTACCGATGTTCGGCGTGCATTTGGTTTGTTTTCCGACTGTGCACCGGTGCCGAAGGAATTAATGATGCTAGTTCCTCAAAGCATCATTACACATTGAAATATCAGTAGAACGAATACGGCATTCCCATCTGATTCCTTTGCATTAGATTTGTAATCCGTTTAAGACACGAGAATCTTTCAGTTAGAACTGCCCGTTTCTGCACAGAATCAAAAGTTTTTTTAGATATTTTGTGAATCCAGGCTAGAGGTACCTGCAAAATTCTACCTTGGGGTGCACTTGGATATGTTCAGGATTGTAAGTTGTGCGCTGCTATATTTCTTTACTGGGTAAAATTTACGTAGACTATTTTAGGCCTTAATAAAAGTTATTACAAAAAACCTTTTAAATTGTCGACAATACAGTTATTTAGACTTTGCTGTATTTAACATACAGCAACTGTACATCAAAATTATATCTATACATTACCAAAAAGACAAACTAAACCATCATACTGCACAACACAATTACGACACAAGGCATATACATCAACACATGACTCCGAAGACAAACACTATGGACAAAGACATTATCATAATCAGGCTCCAATTAAAATTTAATTGAAAATGATATTAAAGATATTCACGTCACAAAAAATGCAAATCTAAAACACAAAATTCATAGGTGAAGTCAACAAAGGCATTGCATACTAGTATACTACACGGGCAGATAACGTGTGCAAAATAACAACAGACTCAGCGACTGGATTTTTTCTCTTTTCCTCTTAATAATTTCTATTTTTTCATTCAGGTTTTTTTCTATTTTTCTATTTTTCTCATCTTTTTTCTTTTTTTCTCTTTACCCATTTAAATTTAGTTTTTTTATTGTATCTTCCAAGATTAATATATCAAAATTAGATTAAATTCACGCCACCTCGGAACAGGCTCAGCCTAGTGAGGTGGTATATACCAAAAAAATGTACATTGTATATATTGTAATATTATCTTGGTTAATAAATAGTTTAATAAAAACTATTGTTTTCATGATTTTTTGTAGGGAAGTGTTGTTGTTTTTAAAGTGATAATTCCTCACTGTAATTAGGATTCCTCGTTGTACCTATTATTTTTTAAATATTTTAAAACAAATTCTCTAAGATACTGTGATAACGTCAAAAAAATTATGATTGGATTCCACGAAACAAAATTATCATAAAAATAATTGCTTTTATGGGTCATCAAAAACCATATTTTATAGCATTTACGTATTTTTAACGTGTAAATTTGAGAACGTAGATAAAAAATGCGTGTTCTGGTCGTTTTTGTATTACTTTGAAAGGTCAATAAAACGTATTTTTCAACGCAATAATATACTAAAAGGATACACAAAATATGGAAGAATAATACCTAACAAACTTCTTAATTTATTATTTTACATTTGAAATCTTTATCTTCACAACACACTAAGTGAAGAATTTTTGTTTGAGAGCAGTCCGGATGGGGGTGATTTGTTCCAAGTTAAAGTAAACTCACCTTCAATTTAATCAACGCTCATACAGCCCAAGTCTGGGATACAATCTTCATTACGCTCGTCTCTAAACTTTTACTACCGCCATACCCTACTAAACCTCCTAGGATTCTTGCTTTGAAGATCTTCTTAACAGCAATTTGCTTTTTATTTAATTAATTGCTCTAGCGATTGGTCTATCAGGGTACTAGCAATTGTTAGTAATTGTGAATGAGGAGTGAAATGTAGTGAGACATTGTGTTGAAATTTGCTTAAATAGTCATTCGTTTTAATGATTTATTTAATCTGCGTTTTATTTTGTAACTCTGTTTAATATGGCTTTTAAGCTAGGACTCTATTGGCGACCTTTAAGTATTCCGACGAATTGTCTACAAATAATTGTATGGGGTTATTCTTTTAAAATAGAAGAGTAGGTACTGAAGAGTTTTACCGCTAGAAGTGTGATCGTGTGAAAGTGTACGTCCCGCTAAAATTCAGAAACTCAAAAACTCAGTCCCGGTAAGATCAAGGGAGTTATATGGTGTGGTAGCCCTCTATCCCCCATCCATGAAGAAGGCTCCCGTTTTTACCTGAGGGGAGTGCTTTTGAAGATATAAGGGTCTGGAAGTTTCGCCCTCTAGAAATTTCCAGAACAGTCCAAAACTTTCGAGAGTATTTGAGAGAATTCCACAATATTCCAGAACAACCCGGAACATTCTGGAATGTTCGGAAATAGGAAATCGGGAACATCATTGTGGAATATTCCAGAATACTCTCGAAAGTTGTGCAATGTTCTGGAACATTGCACAACATTTGACATTGAACAGTGGACAATTTAAAGCCTTTTTGTATGGGTAGGGCTACCCATTAGTAGGGGAATATAAAGCAAGATCCGTCGTGTGTTCAAACGCCATACCAATCTCATATCAACTCCCTGAGCGTAGCCGGGTACTAGTTTAAAAATAAAATAAAATAAAATTGTGAATAAATTGACATTTCTGACGATAACTGTTTATGTAAATTGAAGTGACTGGTTTGTGGATCTATAAATAAGATTGAGTTATCATAGTTATGTCAAACGGAAAAGGAAACTGTAGTCAATGACAACATTTTTTAAATTACCTTAAAACTATATAAATAAATGTCAAATTTGAAAATGTTAGGTACCTACAAAATATTCTTAAATTCTGCTATGGAATGATTTTAGTATTTTTTTGACAAGGTAAAAATTCAAAAAGCCAAGTTGTGAATTCCAACTCTGCTCAAGTATTTCATTACCAAAATGTTCAGCGTTATTTGTATAATACTGATGTAATACTTAATCTGTACTTAACTTTGGCATTTCTATAAATTTATTTCTTAAATTTTCCATTATTTCCATTATTAGAAGAGTATTTTCCGGTTTTATAATAAAATTTTAGCCCCACTGCCGTAGGAAAACCTTTATTCAGGTGGCAAGCATCTGGTATTATAAAGGTAAAGAGTATTTAATGTTCATTCAAATATTCCTCACCTGCCGAATAAAATACCAGTATATTTCAATCCGTCGATGGAAAAATTCCATTTCATTTTTCGTCAATATGAATTTATGACTATGGTAAACTCGAGATTGATACCTACCTACTCATATTATTACCCATACCATTGTGTGCTAACCTAAATGTAATTCAATATTATAAGGAACTCTAGCACCGTGAAGTCGACAACTTTACGATACGGATCGATAGGCGTAACTTTCGATTGTTTTATATCCCTAGCACGGTTTCGCCGTTGACAGCCGATATTATTAGGGAATAACTAAGAAATCGTTATAATTTTTTTACATTAGCTCCACACAGCAGGCCCTTAGGAAAATAATTCCCCTTGGGGCCTACGTCATCTTTGGGGATGCTGTGTGGAGGGTATTTTTAAGAAAGGATGGAAAGAAGTTCTGGGAAGGAAAAGGGTATTAGATGTGGGTAGGAATCTGGGGTCAGTGTGTCCAGAAGTAACGGATTTATGAATCTATCCCTCCCACTGCGGTGCAAGGCGAGAGAGTGCGGTTGGAGTAGTTAAAGAGACTCTTTCAACCATTTTCTCCCGATTCGGCCTGCCATGCAGCTAGTGAGCAGACGCATCTGCCGCCGAAATCCGGACAAACCTCACCCCATGAACCTGGGCACCCATGCTAAGTCACCAAACGTAGCGAACCAGTTTGGGGTGACATATGGCATGGTTCCTGGTTCGTGACGTATGGTATGGTTCCCGGGGCGGCGGTACCCATATCCGCCTCCTAAAAAGTTATACGCTATTTATCGATTAAACGATACTACAATATACATACACTGGCTGATCTATCTACGAATTCACATTCCTAAACGTCAAACGCCAATCAAATACATAAAAATATTAATAAATTGACAATCGTGAATTAAAACACTAACAGCGTTTACTTTTTGACATTAAACGGGAGTTATTATTTAATTAGGTTTTTAGTCATATTTCAACTACTTTAGTTTCTCACAGATCGAGCGGTATAAATTGGTCGTGTCTTAGTTGAATTATTTCAGTTCCCTTATACGACTTTTTTCAATTCTAAAAGCTTCGTTAGTTGAACTCTGCCGAATAATCCAGTAATTTTGCATAACGGACGACAAAATCCAAATAAATATAAACCGAAACTTGTGGAGTACTATGGAGTCCGGGCTAAAACTTAACAATCGTCGGTCGGAATATCTCTTACGAAATTGTTAACCGTGATTGCAAATATTGGTAACAGACCATAGATGGCGGATTTGGTCAATATCGTTTTTATGTAGGGCTTTATCGTTCGACTCTGGTAAACCTCCTAGCTTCACATGTTAAAGCGACACTTCTCAACAGTTTGAAAGTTTCAATATTCTTCCAGCAAATGTAAAATTTTATAAGTTTCACTGGTTAAGTTGGTTCGGTAGCCCATTTGTGTTAAAGTTGAAGTTGAAGTTTTTATAGAAATGTCAAATCGAAATCCACAAATTTCTCACATCAGCACTAAGTTGTTCGAGCCCATAGGGTCCGGGTCCCACTCTGACGCCACAGGTTCAATCCTTTGCATTTTATTTAGTGTGTCCTCTATCATTAGAAAAGCAACATTTTCCGTTTGTAATTGTGATAGTAGGTAGGAGGGATCAAAAAATTACCAAGTTATTTGTTACTTGGATATATTTGTCTTTCTTTACTAAAAAAAACATAATTTTGTGAGATATGGAATGAGATTTAAACGGTTAAAATTAGTGTCGTGATTTATTTTTTGGGTATTATACAGTGTTCCTACTTTTTTAGTCAAAGTTTGGGACAGCGTTAGTGTCCTGCATCAGGGTAAATGTGTGGATTTAAAACCGCATTAATTTCAATAATTATACAAACCGGCTCTAAGAGGATTGTCACACGCAACACTGAATCGCTTCTACATATTATATAAACACACCTCACTACAACCTACACATCAGCACTGATGATGGACATTGTAACGCTCTCGGAAACTGTGGAATCCTAGATATTAGTTTGAGGCCCCGGAACTATTAGTACCGCCCGCTAATTAAGGACACTGGTCTAATCGATGTATGAGCTCATCTCATAGTATTAATACGCTAGCGTCTGTACGTTGAAATTTAATAACCCGATTTGCAAAGCCATCTTCGTACATGAAGTTTGTTAAAAATCTACTGGTGTATCGCCCGCCGCCAGCAGCAAAAACCCGCGGGGCGATTTTTTTACTGCTGGTTTTAATCTATTACATAATATCTAATAAAAGTGCATAGTGTTTTGTTGAACTCGGACGTATTACTGAATAGTTTATAGACACCGAGAGTAGCAACAGTAACCTTGGCTAAATAAAAATCACATTAAAACTGTACCTACTTTCATCATTATTTTGTAACCCTAGGACCACATAAAACTATTTTTTTTTCAAAAATTACATGCCGACTGCGGATTGGTAAAACCCTTCAAGCAAAAAATTGAAAACTTTACGGCAGACAATAAAAACAAAAAAAAAATATTACAAATTCACGAAACTAATTAAAAATCTTGAAATTTGTATGAAATTTTTTGAACTTTTAATTATGAAAGTTTTAAGGATTGAGTAATTTCATCTATAGTTTTTTCTTCGTTGATTTTTTGAAGGTGTGCGTTAGTATTGGTTAACAATATAGATTGAATACGGAAAGAATTCGTTCATTTAGTTTAACGTTCGTTTGGTTTATTCGTTAATAATTCATTCATTTTGTTTATTTGTTAATTGGTAAACAATATCGGCGACCCCCGGAAGCGCAGTCCCACCTAGTAAAAACTGCAGATAGCACATCTATTATATTTCAATATCTTTGGAAATAACCTAATAAAAGTACGCATAAATTTAGTTTATAGTATTAAAAATGAATAAATCAGCTAAAAATATTATACTTTGTTGTACTTCAACGACTATTACATATGAAACCACCGAAAAGAAATATTCCCAAAAATATGGCTTGAAGGATTTTACCAAAACACAGTCGGTATATTACTTTTATCGAAGTTTTAATTATTGGTTTTGCCATTTTTTTTTTACCACATTGTAATATTTTTTTACATAACAATATTTGATACTGACCCTTAAGAGCCCGGCACTAAAATTAACGATTTAAAATAATCGAAAATAAGTTCAAAAATAAAATTTCGACAGGTTCGAACGTTTTATGTTTCAATAGATTCAAAAACTTTAACGATAGTTTCCATGGGTATCTCTTTACATTGGTGTACTTCCGCTTTGTTTACTTCCCGTAGAATTTTACGGGCGTTTTACGTTTTGCATTTGCAAGTAAATAACCTGTTTCCGGCTCCCCGATAGTTTCCTTGCAGCATGCAGACTCGCCGTTTCCGCCCTCCGTTTGAACTCGAAGCCCGAATTGGACTGTTATTCAATAGGTACAGGAAAATAGCTACCAATTTCAGAATTTCAGTGGCCAGAATAACTTTTTAGTATCTTTAACCCGGGAGCGCTGGCTACTCTTTGCAAAGGAGTATGGCGAAGTTTTGAGACCATCCAACATTCTGATGTGAAGATCACTTTCAAAACAGTTCCCACATGTTGGTTCATTCCTTGAATACATTTCTTCAGACTGATTCGAGGATGGTTCGAAAACTCGACTGCCATGGATAGCATTAGTTTCTATGTTCTCGGTGGTTATCTCCGTCACCGACAGCATAGACTGTTTTATCTCCCGGCTTGCAGAACTAATTAAAATAGCCAGTCGAGAGAGCTGTCTTGTTAAATAGAATCACTTCGAATATCGATATGTTTAACATCAATGAAGCACAATTTAGACGGCAAGCTTTGTTGTCATTAATATAAATCAGCTTATCTTATCTTCTCTATTATCTCTCTTTTAAAAATGCTTTGAAATGTTAATTTTGTAATGGTTTTATAATGAATAAATTGAATTTATACAATTTTGTCATTCATACATTTTTCTTCATAATTGTTCATTCACATCATTATTAATTCATATATTTTTGCTCGTTGATGTTCATTCACATTTTTGTTCGTTCATACATTTTTGCTCATATTTGTTCATTCATTTTTTTTTCGTTAATTTTTTTTTCATACTTGTTAATTCACAATTTTTTTCGTTCATATATTTTGCTCATTTTCGCTTACGTTTGTTCATTCACATTCATACATTTTTGCTCATATTTGTTCATTTTTATTTTTGTTCGATCGTACATTTTTGCTCATATTTGTGTATTTACAATTCTCTAGCCCATTCTCCATTTTATTCATCCACATTTTTGTTCATTCAAACATTTTTCTCTTCTCCCTTATTTTGATAATAAAATGATATATATTCAGATATATTTCATCCATCATTCTTTCACTTCCGTAAGTTCTCACTCCAAAGTTCTGATTCCAATAGGATGGAAGGAGGGATATTGCAAATGGGCTTAAGAAATTTCTATGTATTTCCACTGTGATTTAAAATATTATCACAAATCTTATTCCACCGATGTGTATCAAATTATTTTTCCGATAAATATTTTATCCCTTCCGTTTTCCAGCAATAATTTACGAAATTGGAAAATATTATTAATTAAATCACACGTAGTCGAAATCATGAATTCAAATCCAAAGAAAGTATTATATTTTTTAATCAAATTCTATCATACGAGAAATTAATTATCAAAAATGATATAATTTACCTACATAGGTGGATTTTACAATTTTATGAGATCATTTTTTTATTCACTTTGTGTATGGCGTATTAATTTTGCGAGTTAACATTATATTTCCCTGTTTCATTGAATTAAGTGCTTGTTATTAGATTATTGAAATTATATTTCATTTCATAATTATTTTCGTTGTGTAAAATTGCATGCTAGTGGATAAATCATTTAAATTTCAAAAGTTCTCAATTATTCATGGTATTAATAAAACCTGCATTGGTCCAATTTACCGCTTTGTTCCGTATACAATTGTTGGAAATTGCATACCATTCCTGGTTCGATTAAAAATGCATTCAAACCAATTTTACTTTGCTGGGCGGAAAAACTGCAATGGTTAATAAATCCCTTTTCATCGGTATCTGAAAAATTAATTGATTTAAAATTCAACTGAAAATTTAAATGTTTTTGGCTGGAGCAATCATCATGCACAAGGTGAATTTATGAGATCCTGAAATCCATCCACCATTTTGCAAATGTATTTGAGAGGTGTGAACTTCTCTCCTATTTTCTATATCCTTATCCTACCAAACCACGAACATCGTCTATCATTTCAAACTTCGTATATGTTTTTTTTCTCATTTTACATGACAGGCAATAACGTATCGCTACGTTTCCTTGAAGGGTTGATAAATCGTTTCTAACCAATTTTTGGTTTGTCAGAAATTATTGATTGATTGCAAGAGTGTAAGATTTTATTTTAAGTTCTGTAACGAGGCGAACCGCGCGAGCTCGACTACTTTTTCGCTCACACGTAGTACGGCATCCTTGTCTACGACCGTAGGACATCGTACATCTCGTATTGGTTATGCAGCTCATAAATCCATGATGTACCACGGTCGGCCTTTATAAGCACGGCCTTGAACCAGCAGATATCCATATCAAACCCTACGGTCAATACCTGATATTGATAGCAAGATGAGCTGTCTCTTTCAGCAAGGTTAAAAAATACCTAGAATTTTTTTGTCCTCCGAATATATTGATTATTGATTTTTTCGACCAGTGTATGAATTGATTATAACCAATCTGTGTTATAGTTCTTATTTAAAAATAAAACATATTAGGGGAGGTACATTGTATTCGATTTATTTACATATCACTTCCTTATGGATCCTACAAGACCATGAGAGCTTTTCTTTTAGCAGGTCGAAATCAAAAATCAACTATTTACTAAAATCCTATACAACAATAGACTACAGCATAGTGCATAATGGTAATAATTGTTTTTTTTTTTAATGTTGAACTGATGAGATTTTACTATAATAATATTACTACAGTAATAATCTTCTTGCCAAGGCCTTCCAGCCTTTTTCCAATGTAAGCAATTTTTCAGAGAAAAAGTTTTTTGTTCGAACATTTGTTTTAGGCAAAACTGAAAAAGGTTTTTTCTCCTTCCTGATTTCCTCTCTCCCTTTGTCTTTCTGATTTCGCGGTGAGAGGCCGCAGACCGGAAAACCGGTATAATAGAAATTTATCAAAGTTTTAGAGAATTTAACGGAATGTTTTTGTTATTTAGACTTTAGTATGTAGGCGTGTAATGTGATCTTGTTGATCTTAAATTAAACGTGCGTAGGCGAGATGAACATTTATTTGCAAGTATATAAGTTGATAAGCTACGTGCTAGCTAACGGAGCTGTCTGCAGGTAAGGAGAGCGAGCAGGAATATTCATCACCTTTTATACTCTCGTTCTGCCGTCTCGCTCTTGCATATTTAAAAAGGCAGGCGTGCCACTAAAACCATTCTCACAGGTTTAAACGTATTTTGCACCATCAAACGAGATAATATCGTTAATACCATTTTCGACGAATAATTTCAACCTCGTCATTGAATCATCATTTGTTTCTACTATCTACTTTACAAAATCCAGTTTTGATTTTTTACATAAGTTTTCGCATAAGTTCAAAAATCATTGGCGTCGAGCGATTATGACCGTCGATTCTACTTTAAAGTTATCCTTTTTCTATATTTTTTCTTACTGAAATCTTTGTAACCCCACTTTTTTTTTCAAAATTATGCTATTCTCATCTTGCTTACGCCACCATCCCTAAAACTAGAAATAATATCAAAATGTGTCACTTTTTAAATCGTTTACATAAACGTTTTGGGTTTTTCCCGACCACTCTCGGTGAGGCCTGCCAGTTGAAATTCAGTGTGGAATTTCTATACCGCTTAACCTTTTCCCGGTGACGTTGAAACGTAAATACGACGGAGGTTTATTCAAAAGATGTTGACATTTCTAGCTGGCACTGCCGTCAATCCGCTCAATGCTAATCTGCCGAGCAAATAGTTTCACAGTATCCATATTGTGGGCTGCCACCTTCTCTTCTCTACCACATCTAACGGGGATAATAATACTATGTTTGTATATTACATTATATAAGAACAAGTAGAAGCTTGAACATTGGACATACATATTTGTATTTATTTATTCATTTCTATTTTGGTACATAAAGTTTACATAATAAATGCCAGTTATACAAAAAATGTTAATAATCTGTATGGGTTTCGCTCATTTCGAATATATGCTCTTCTAATATCCAGAACTCGGTTGAATTTAAATGCGCTTTAAACAAACACATTTAAAAAGTCACACATCTTTCACGAATCTGTACTTCTTTTCAATGTACTCTAATAAGCCATGTTAATAATCTATATTGGTTTCTAGGTCAAGTCGAGCCATTTACTATGATCGATCTTTTCGTGGAACTGGCCGCTCATTTGGAATAAACTTCTCTCAGCTCTTATAATATCCATAACTTGGCTGAATTTAAATGAGCTTTAAAAATAAACTTATTTAAGAAAGTCATACCTTTCATGAATGTTTACTTCTATTCAATGTACTCTAATAAGCCATGTTTCTCAAATTTCCGGTAATTGTTTGGTTTCGGTTTTCCTCCTTACTGTACGTTTATGTATGTATGTATGTTTAATGTGTACTCAGAATGTTTCTCATTTCTAAATGTAAACTGCCTTCTGTTTTGTTTTATGTTTTAATGATTCTTGTTTTAATGGCACCGTTATTGTCTATCATTATCTATTATCCTTTGCAATAATCGCACTGCTATTGTTAATTTTCTTATCTTGGCATTGCTTTGTATGTTCTTTGTTCCATATTAATTGATCAGTATTTTGTAGGACTCGTAAGGAACATTATAGGATAACTTTTGGATTTATTATAGTTGATATTAAATAACCCAAAACTGCGCTATACAAATATTGCAATATTATTATTGTTATTATTTGTGTTAATCCCAATGATTAAGACTACCTGCCATGTTTTTGGAAACTTCCAAATAAGATTGAAGTTCGTTATGATTGCAAGTTGATTTATTTATGTTATCGTAAAGTTTACAATGAATATTTAACTGGACTAGATAATTGTGATGTCCTTAGTCTAGCAGAATCTTAGTTATTCTGAGGCTCCGAGTCGCCGGACTGATGGTGTCTATCTGTTAGTAGGATCTTAGTTATTCTGAACCTCCGAATTGCCAGACTGATGGTGTCTGTCCGATTACCAGATGCCTTTGGCTATAATCAAAACCGTTCGTATATTTGACACAAACGACGACAGATACACAGTTTTTTTTGTTTTTGTTTAGGTGTGTTGGGATACCATAAAACTTCCAATAACTAACTATTCTAGTAACATCTATTGAAGGATGTTGAAAGTTGAAACTATATGACTAATCTATCTATATACTACGGTAATTAGTAGTGATTTTTGAACACCACAAATCAAGTGCTAAGTTGTTCGCGTGTTTTACATAAAGTGTTATTGTGCCGTCATAACTAAACACACAGCATCGAAAAGAGATTAAAAAAAAATGGTGATAATTAATACAAGTATTTAAAATGCCATGATTTAAAAAAATGTAACTAATTTTAAAAACCGAAAATGTAACTAATTTAGGAAAAAAACAAAAATGTAACTAACTAAAAAAAATGTAACTAATTTTAAAAATATGTAACTAATTTTAATAAATGGTTAATATCACCCTTAATGGGTGAAAGCCAAATAAATAATTTTAAAAAGTATTTAAAAACGTTACCAAATAATGATACAACAATAATCTGTGTAAATTCATCTAATTACGCAATAAACACCCTAATTACAATTATACTAATTTTTCGCCCTTGAAGTTTGCGTTAAATTAATTATTTCAACTTTATATTTGTTTTTTTTAATTATTCTGTTTTTTTATGGTTTATTTCTTTTAATGTCCTATTTTTTATTACTCAACCGTTGCACCCCAACCTCCATTCTTTATTAAGGCTCATGTAATGTGCGTGTCCTCAAACTTACTAATTTCGATTGTCTGTGTTGTTCGTTAGTCCTGCGTGAAATCTGGTTCAATGAACTAAAATTTGGTTTGAATTCAAGTGTAATTTTCAATCTGATTGTATGAAAAATTCAAGCGGTTGGTTAAGTTACTAGTAATAGCTTTCTTAAATTACGGCAGGGAGTTAAAAATATGTTGAGAGCTGAGTTGGAACAAAGACTGTGGAATGTTTGGAGAAACGGTATCTGGTTTTGAAAAGGGATTTGGGAGTCAGTTAGCCGTCGTAGGTGTGAAACTCGATCCGTCCGATTGCTACTTCAGCGTCCTAACCACCTAAGTCAATTTGATCCTGTAACTATGTCATGTACTATAATTTAGAACTTAAGTGGGATTGAAACTGGAATGCCTGTGGTAACTCGACGATTTAGACCTATCGGCTACAAATAAATTAAATAATGTCAATTACGGTGTCGGTGCTTTTAAAATATTGTTTCCATTGAGTTATATTTATAGAAAAATATGATTTCAAGCTAAAATAATATGTAGGTACTTGTTTTGACTTTTATTGTATTCTTGAACGAAGCTGATAAATTTGGTAATTAATATCACACAAAAAGTACATTAAGTTGAGGGAAACGGCTGCTCGGCCTTTTTAATACAAATCTTAAATTTGGATTTGGGGTAAAATACCCGATAAAACTGAAAGATTATTTTTAATCAAAAGATTTTTCAAATATCTAGTAGGTATCTACTGCTTTATTTGTTTGTATTTTAAATTATAAAATACAAACCATTAAAGGCCATTAATGAATTCGATTTTTCATGATTTTAGAGGCAACTTGGGCAATTCTTTGCGAGTAAATGATAAATATTTGAAAAAATTATTTTCCTTTTTTTTCAATAGAAGTTTGATGTTACATTAAAATAAAAAATATGAAGGGCATTTGATGGACGTAAATTTATGCTACAAATGGCCGACTTAACAACACAAATTTTTTCGGAACACAAATTTGTCATCAAATTAAAATTCTTACGCAAAAAACACCCTTTTACGGTGTTAATTTTTTTGTTTGTTTTACTCGTACTTTATACAGCAAAGTAGATGAGGCAAGATATTTCTTTAAATAATTACAATTGACTCTTAAAAAATTCCATAGTTGCCTACAAGACCAAGAAAATCGAATTCATTGATTATCTCTATCTTCTCTACATATAAAGTAAAATCCCCCACGCCGTCTGTCTGTCTGTATGTCTATCTGTCTATCTGTTCGCGATAAACTCGAAAACTACTGAACGGATTTTCATGCGGTTTTCACCAATAGATAGAGTGTTTCGTGAGGAAGGTTAGGTATGTAATTTGTCAAGGATTTGTGTAAATTGGTTGAAACATAACGATAATTGTTAGAAGTGTCGGAAAAAGTCAAGCCGCCTGGGAGATTTCATCAAAAACACTGCCTAATCCATTTGAGATATAACAAAACAATGCATATTGGGATATTCCTCTTATATAGATCTACAAAAAAGTCCGCGATGGCATACATCAATCTTTTACGGATAGCTTACCATACCCATTTTTCTAAAAAAATGGTCACGTACAATGGGATAATTGGAATTTACGGATACAGTATTAATCCTTATTTACTTAAATACGTTAGTTACCCTAAACATTTCATTCACATTATTATAATCTTTCGCACCATCTCTACGTATTATAAATTAAAGTCCCCCGCGGCATCTGTCTATCTCTCCGCGATAAACTCAAAGACGGCGGTGGTTACAAAGGTTGGATTTTACAAAGTGTTTTATTAGCCACAGCAACGCGTGGCCGGGTCAGCTAGTCTATAATATAATCTCAAACAAAAATAATTAAAATAGCACAAGTTCATACTTTTTGATTCTCAAATAATTATTTAGTTTGATTTGATATTTTCTCCTCAAATCCTAAATTAAGATTTGTATGAAAAGGGCCGCGCAGGCTTTCCTTTTAACCCATTTTGGTCACCCAGTCAACAAGGATAACTTTATTTATTTAATATAATATCATATTTTATAAAATCCTTCCCATTTCAACAAAAAATTATATATTTTCAATTTACTTAATTAGGGACGCTCAGATGGTTTGGGCATCTAGAGCGAATGAAAAATAATTTATTTAATTAGGGACGCTCAAATGGTTTGTAAATGTAGAGCGAATGAACGAGGAAAGGAGTGTAAGGAGAATATAAGACGCAAATGTGACTGGAAGAAGAAGTCGGGGACGCCCGAGGAAAACACGGCACGACCAACTGAATCAGATACTTGAGTCAGGCTATATGAAGAGTCGGAATAATAGAAGAGCATGTATGAGACGATGTATGAATGTGAACGAGGCAAGGAGTGTGTGCCAAGACCGAGTTGTTTGGCTGTCCGTCCTCTCTGCCTACCCCTGCGGGGAAACGGCGTGATGGTTAGTTAGTTAGTTTTTAGTTTACGATAATAATTATTTCTGCTGCTGCCAATGCTGTTACCAAATATAAATTAATAATTTTGAATTGTGTGGCAAAATAATTGCTTGAAAATATCAATAAACATTTTAAATGTTATCCGAATAAAACCGAACATGGAATGAATAGGTAAGGCTGGGTTAGATATGGATTGAGATTTTCAGTACCAAAGTATTATCGTGATCGAAAAAAAAGGTTAGATGTTTGAGGTTTTCACGGCCCAACGTATTATCGTCATTGAACAAAAGAGAACAATAAAAAAACAAAACAGTGAAAAAACAGAACATGGAAAGAATAAGTTTGGTTATGTTAGGTTAGATGGTTTGAGATTTTCAAGGTCCAAAGTATTACCGTGATCGAATAAAACAGAATACTGTAAAACCGAACATAGAAAAATTAGTTTTGGTTAGGTTAACACGGCATAACACCCCACAAACAAATATCGAAAATACTTTTGGCCGTGAAAATCTTAAAACGTATCCACTGTAGGTTATGTTAGGTTAGGTTAGTTGTGGTAAGAAAGGGTATAATAAGTTAGGTTAGGTTTATTTTTCTGCAATGTTGCATATGTTTAATCATGAATCCAAATAACGCATCTTCAATCTTCATTCAACTTTACTTTAAGAAATTTTGCATATTTCACGTCGAGCGCGATGTTCCAGTTTTCCGTCTCTAAAATAACCACAAAAAGTGCTAGTTTTTTATTTTTGTTTTGTGGGGCTATTTTCTTTCCGTGGCGCACAGTTTTATGTTGATTAAAAACGTTTCTAAGGGGTCTAATGATAGCATGGAAGGTGTCTCTGCGGGATTTATGTGGTTTTGTACAGCCATCTGTCAAGGTGAACGTTTCCAATCTGTTTTTAGCAACTACCCCAGTGGAGGGAGTGATGTATTGGCTCTCCTGGCTGTTCCAGAAGTGCTCTTCATTTCTTAATCATTCCCTCATTGCCAGCCTTTTATTGGAGCGCTTTTATCACTTCTGGCCTGAATCCGGAATTCATCGTTTCTCCGACATAATGAGAACAAATTGACGGACGTACGAGAATTATATTGATTCGTGGCAGATCTCGTATTTTTGGCATTAAAATTTTCCCAATAAAACGTTTACTTGAGTTGCTTAATTAGATTTAGACCATTTAGCCAAGTGATAACCCCGCATTAAAGGCACTAAACATAAACGTTTAATCATGAACACTGTGATAAAAATTAACAGAATAAAGCTAATTTTTTTATTAGTACGATAGCATTTGATATTTTTGTTCGAACCGAAATCCTAGGACAGTAAGTATATCATTGAAATAAAATTTAAATAGAAACACCTTATTGCAATATATTACATAAAACATTAATAAGTCTTTAATTAACCCATGATTCCTGAATTATTCGAAGTAAATGTAATAAAATTGTCTCCTTTCATATATTTTTTTTTAACTAAAAAAATAAAAACTATCACTAGGTACAAGACATTTAGGGGTTGGATGAGGATTTGCCTGAGAGGTTACTGCTGCGGCTGAGTGACCAGTGACGACTTGTGGAAGAAAATTTATATGGGGTGAGTTTAAAAAAATAAATAAATAAAAGAAAATCACCGGAGACCAAAATTTCGTTTACATTTTTTTACTCCAAATAATGCCAGGAATTGGTTAAATTAAGTCAAGTACGTCATTTAATATTCTGCATATGTGTACAGTGAGAATCTCCTAGTGAGGAGGACTACGTATATATTTTCTATTTTATATATATATATATACCTAACATGTTTCATATAAAAATGTAAAAAATAATAAATATATAGTTACTAAATAAAAAATAAAAAAAATAAAAATAAAGTGTACAGCGCCCTCAGGGTGATTGTTCACTAAAACCTCGTTTGCAAATCATCCAAATATTATGATTATTGAACATACAAACTTATGCCCACGATTATTGAATAACTATAATCCATTTAATAACAATTTATAACTAATGAATTAAATCTAACAAATTTTCGCTACATACATAAACCCTACAAACTGTGATAAGAAATTATTATAGAAATACTTAATATGACATGATGGTTTCAAGTATATATAAGATCATGGCGTATTCAGTTGCCAAATATCACTCATCCAACTACAATGCATTTGCCCTACATTGTTCTTAAGTTAATAAAATCCCTCTCTCTGTTATCGAAATTTTATTTTGTTTTGTGCGTGTTTCCGAGTACCTGCAATTCCTATTCGTAATCATTCCGTTATTTTATCGTTACGTCTTCAACGGAATTTTACGATGTGCATCCAGTTTTATTTCTCCTTGTGAATTGTGTTTTACGATTGGCGATCACTTTGTATTATTTATTTTATGACGTATCTACATTCTTAAATCGCAATTTTAAACAGCCAGCCGACACTTTATAATATCTACCTCATCCAAAAGCCTATAGGTACTTGAAATTGATTTGTACCGTCAGGTATTTTTTATCCTTCCTCTTCCCCAAGCCCCACTCCGAATTCTTGCGGCCTTATAACATTCCTCAAAATTTTTGATAATAATATTTCTTCAATAATTTTGAAGTCAATTTGTGGCTTCATTTTAATTCATTGTTAATTAAACAAAAATTATCAAAGAAAATAACGTTTGTACACTATAGATTAAAAAGCAGGGTGGCTAAATACCTGGAATCCAGAAATTATCAGGATAATATCAGGAAATTAAAAATTCTTGGAATATCAGGGATTTTTTTTTTCCAAACTCGATATTTGAATATTTCCTTACAAATCCAGAAAGGTATTCGCAAAAAAATTTGTAATAAGACGAATTATTTTAGTGTAAATCGAAATTTTGTGGTCGATGGGCATTACAGCAGGGCTTTCAAATTCAGACATTCGAGGTAATTTCATAAAAAAACGCCATACTTCCGAGTAAATCGAAATTTTGTCGCCGGTCGCCGTCGCAGTTATACATTCGATTTCAGATATTCAATGTAAATTCGAAACTTTCCGGGCGATTACCGTCGCGGCCAGGCCGTCAAATACAGATACACGAATTAAATTCATAAAAAAACACATATCAGGGACAAATGTAAAAACTGCTCTCAGAAACCTGCAATTATTATATGAAATTATACCCCGTTTTCTGTGGCCAACCTGAAAAGGCATAGTATATTGTAAATAGAAAGAAAGAGTTAATATTTAATTAAATTAAGACAATGTTAGCGAAACTCAATCGAAAATCTGAGAGAATTAAAACAATGTTAGCGAATCTCAATCGGAAATCAGAAAAAGATATTGGCTACACTGGGACTCGAACCCAGGACCCTTTGCTCACATGGCAGGTGCTCTACCAGCTGAGCAACGGAACCTATATCAAATTCGGTCACTTTTAACTGAATCATACTTCGACTAAGAACTACCAACATTACGTTCATTTGCTTAATGCACATATTATTGCTATCTTTATATATGATTTTCGATTGAGTTTCGCTAATATTGTCTTCATTTAATTAAATATTATAATTTGAGATTTTACTCATAAAGTTAAAAATTAAAAATAAAGAAAGAAACTCTTTTTGGTTTTAGCATGGATTCAATGTTACTTCTTCCTGTCTCAATGATCGATATATTTTTTGAAATTCATATAACTTGATGGAAAATGAATGCTGTGTACTGTATCGTAAGACTAGTGTGGATTGAGAGGGGACTGCGGGAATGTGTTCGAAACTATTTCGTACCAATTTGAACCGCTTTCGTTGCGCGCAAATTCGATGAAAAGTGCGCCATTTAAAATAATTTGCTTGTAACTTTCAATTAGAATTTAAATTTGTGTCAAAAACACAATGAAGATGACCATTACTTCTTATCTGCTTTTCCAAGCATGGGAATTATGTAGACATTAGGACGGTTATACCGATTATAAATTACTTTTTATTGCGTAATCATATTCTTTGGATGTTCCATTCCTCGTAAGCCATTAAATTTTAACGATTTGTGAACCCTATTGAATTTTGGTGCTAAGCTCAGCCGGATAACGCCTAAATAAAACACACTTTTATAGAATTTACGCGATTCTAAATACTCTCCCGGGAAGTCCCTTTATTGTATGTTCTACATCAATGATAAAGCTCTCTGCACAAACGTTGGACTGTTTTATTCAAAATGTAAGACGATTCCATATAAACGACTCTCCCATCTAAACGCAACGCTGCTTTGAATACAATTCAATTTTTGTGATTGTACGGTTTTCGTTTTGTGTCAACTTTACGCCAATAATTCCCCTTGAAACTGATTCTTACTCTCAGCGATAATTTTATTACGCTTTTTCTGATATTATATAATTTGGGAGGCGGGAATGGGTACCGCCGCCTCGGGAACCTTTATTGGATAACCAACACCTCTGCCATAGGTCACCCCAAGCGGTTCGCTACGTTTGGTGATTTAGCAGGGGTGCCCGGGTTCATGGGATGAGGTTTGTCTAGGTCTTGGAGGTGGATGACCAGGACACACAGAACCCCTAGATTCCTACCCACCCCTTAAACCCTGTTCCTGCCTAGAACTTTCCCCTCCCTCCTTTCCCTAAAAAAACCTTCCACACAGCATCCTTAAAGATGACATAGGCCCTCAGGGAAATTATTTTCCTCAGGGCCTCCTGTGTGGAGCTCATATAAAAAAAACTCTTTCCCAATTTAGGGTGAATTCTTTTCTTTTTAATATTATTAATGCCCGTGGGGCTTTTACAATCTTGATACATGAGAGGCGGGTATCGGTAACGCCGCCCCGGGATTTATTATATAACCAACACCTCACCTGTATGTCACCCAAGGGGTTCGCTACGTTTGGTGACCCATGACTTTCTCCTAATAAATTCTTTGAATCGACCCGGAATATCCTTTAAAGGAGAAAGTCTTAATTTTATTTATAAAATATTACTCTTCTATTATCAAATAGTGATTCTACTCGCACCAACTGTTATTTTGGTCATTATTAACATTCAACACTAATAGTTCTGTGGGGGACTTCTCAATAACTTTCAGATTCTAGATAACCAACTGGTCTATTATGAGTTTACGTATTTACAATAATAATGCTGCAAGTCAGGCGACCTGTCTACACTAGTGGGAAAATTGAACCTGGCCGACTCACTCGCCAGAGCTAGTCCCGCCGGCACCCATCTATATATGGGTACCCTTGTCGGCCATCGATAGAAGCACTTTCCCTGCTGACACCTGACACATAGAAGCTTCTTCAATACATTACATTCATTAAACTCATTTTATGCTTATTACAACTGCGTGAAAGTTAGAATTCTGAGATATTATTTAAAATCTTAAAAATAACGTCTAAATTAAATAATATTTAATGCAGAGATTGCGTATTCGCGTACATTAGGAGAATACTTGGAAGCTTCCAAACAAATCTGCGAGTATTATTTGTTTAATATCTTCCTCCAGAACTTTACGTTACTTATTTGCCCCGGGCGAAATATCCCTCACTGTCTGAGAAATGTTTACCCAACCGAGAAATTTGCCTTTTCAGCCGTTGTTTATTTTCTACAGATATTTGTTCATTTTTATCAAATAACCAACATAAAAAAATAAACAGAATCTCGATATATATGTGAATTTTTTTATTTATTTAATGTGTGTTCTTTACTTGACGGTACGTCTTTTATGCACAAAACCAAACATGAAGCAAGTACGTAAGTTCTTCCATGGTTGGCTCTTACTTATTTGCACACTAATATAATTTATAATCAGTGATGTCAAACCAATTAAAATCCAGACTGCTGTCCAGAAATACCAAGATGTTAGTGTACAAAACATTTATCAGACCAGTGCTCACATACGCAACTGAGACTTGGGTACTAACTAATAGGAATGAGCCAGCACTGGACGTTTTTGATCGGAAAATTTTGAGGCGTATCTTCGGACAGGTTTTAGAAAATTAATTCGTTGGCTGGGTCATATGGAGAGAATGACCGAGTATCAAGCACCAAAGTCCCTGCTGAACTCAAGACCGATAGAGCGAAGGAGCCTGGGAAGACCAAAGTTAAGATGGAGCGACAACATATCTACCTTGGAGTTTCTAAAGACATAGTTTCTAAAGACTTGGAGTCCTCAAAGACATATCTACCTTGGAGTTTCTAAACTGGAGAGAGCTGGCACAAAACCGAGATGAGTGGAGGAAGACTCTTGAGGAGGCCAAGACCCACCAGGGGTTGTAGAGCCAAGAGTAATGATGATGATGGTAACTATGTCATACAATCGTTTCTGTGAGTCTGTTTATTTGAGTTGAAACAGAATCTTTTTTAATACAACCATCGGGGCTGTATATCAATTGCCCAAAATAACAATAAAAAATCGTTTATTGTCTCTATTTATGATTTCATTGTTTTTCTACCCTGTTGAAAGGACGTTTGCGTTAAAAATAGTTACTTAACGTATTTAAAATGGTGTAGGTATACAAAGTTGTACAAATTAATTATTTTTACTACCAATTATGGTAATGGAATGCAATTGCATAAATTGCCTGCGTTTCATGTCTTTCACAGCCATATTTCAATGGTACTCCAAACATTGTACTGAAATATTAATTATTCCATTTTACTCTCTTGTTTTTCTCTTTTCATTTGCTGTGTAAGTATGTTCTCCAATTCCATTATAGTATTTCGTACGAATGCCTTACAGTTATTTGCAATTCACTAGATGGGTTGATGAATTTTTTTATTGCTATCAAACTGTCTTTATTTATTTATTTTCATTTTAAGGCATTATCAAACTGTCATCCATAGTTTGATAAAGCTTTCGAAAGGTGACTCAGGTCAATCTTAATAATAATTTCTTATGTCTATTTATTATTAATAATATTAATGATAAATTATGTACAATCAAATGAGACGTGAAAGCAATAAACTATAAAAATAACGGTTAAAATAAAAATAAATATATCAAAACATGGGCATATTAGATTTGTCAAAGAATTTATAAATAAAAATGCAAAATTCAGTCATTTTAAATATATGTAGATAGGATGACAAAGATTTTTTAAATATTTATATTGAGGGATCAGTAGGATTTATAGGTCCAATTAGGAGTTCTACCGAGCCGAACCCTCTGCTATGAAAATATCTGGAGTCGGTAAATTATTTTCCCATTTGGTCTCTGGTAGGTTGATGTGTTGTACTTGTATTATTTTGTATTTATTATTATAGTGCAATCGCATAGCGTGAATTGACTAGATGATCATTTGTGGAAAAGTATGTGAAAGGGTTTAGTTTTTCCTGTGGGGAAGATTTAACCCGGACGTAAAATCTGAAGATAAGTAAAAAGTACTTATAATTACAACTTTAAATTAAAACAGAGTTCTACAAATCAAACTTGAAAAACACGAGCAAGTCCCCACCGAATTTTCTCTCCTTGGTAAAGTGAACGGTATTGTAGCGCATACGAACTTCTAACATGCAAGTTTCCACTGTCAGATGGAGACTGCTTTCAACGGTACTATCTCCAATTTGGAAGGCGGGCATAGGTACCGCTGCCCCGAGAACCACTTATTGGATAGCCAACACCTCTGCCATAGGTCACCCCAAGTGGTTCGCTACGTTTAATGACTTAGCAGGGGTGCCCGGGTTCATGGGGTGAAGTTTGTCCAGGTCTTGGCGGTGGATGCGTCTGTCCGCCTGCTGCGTAACGGACCGGATCGGGAGAGAATGGTTGAGGGAGTCCTTTTTACTTTTCCAGCCGTATTCTCTCGGAACATCGCTTTCCATCGCAGTGATTTATACGTTTATCACTTCTGGACACACTAACACCCTGATTCCTACCCACCCCTAATACCCTTTTCTTCCCCGAACTAAACTGTCCTTCATTTTCTAAAAAGACCGTCCACACAGCATCCCCAAAGATGTCATAGACCTTGAGGGGAATTATTTTCTCATGGGCTCCTGTGTGGAGTTATTATAAAAAAAAATTAAGTGGAATCTAAATCACAGTCTGTATACTCAGTGTCCATGAACATCTTTGGATGTTGCTCTCCCAATAAAGTGAATCATTTGGAAGAAGTATTTTTTTAACAGTACATCCATTGATAGTGGTACTTTTCCGTCATCTCGTTATCAAGTTTGATCTGACTGATTTTTCATTGCCAATGATTGTAAAAATACGAGACTTTTTGAGGCCTGCAAAGACTAAGTTTCCTCTGGAAATAGATGGAGTGTACAAACTCAGCTGTTCTGGATGTGACAAGGTTTATGTAGGCCAAACAGAGCGGACGATCTCCAAAAGGATATCAGAACACTTTCTTGCCTGTAAACTTGGCCACCCTGACAAATCGGCAATCGCCGAGCACTTGATCGAAACCGGCCATTACTTTGGATTTGTCCCTGAGGTCCTGGGAAGACCCAAAACTCATAGAGCACGCCTGATTACGGAGGCATTTGAAATTCACAAAAATCCTATAAATATTATTAGAGACGACGGAGCTAAGCTCAATAGTTCTTGGTATCCGGTAATTGACGGTTACATCAAGGCTAATCGCAAAAAAACATGTTGATGTATATCGCCAGCTCCACTCCTCTACGAGCTCGTAGAGGATTGAAGCTGGCGACACGGTATCGCTCCTAAGTAGATAAGTACAAACATCACCCCTAACTATTACACATCTGCCCTGATGATGGACACTGCAACGCTGTCCGAAACGTTGGCTAAAGAAGGAGGTAGCGCAACACGGCATAATACCCCAAAAACTAATAACAAAAAAAAACGATTATGCTATCTTAGCATATTTACGGCTAATAACCTTCCATCTGATTAAAACCTCGTTTCGTTTGTTTTTATCATATTCCCACAAAATTGTGCTTGTTCTCGTGCGGTGCCGATAACCGGCTTCTGCCGAATAATGTTCTCATAAAGCGTAGAGGAACGATAAAATACTGTCGCCGGGGGAGCAGGGCGCGTACTCGCTACGCCCTACGCCAGCCCGCTTCGAGCTGCTACGAGCCTCTACGGGCGCGCTACGAGCCCGTAGCCCGTGCGTTATCTATCCCTTCATGGTGTGTTTATTACGGGCTCCAACTTTAATATAATTTATGTTATTCATTTTAGATTATTTTAGATTTTTAATTATTCATTTTAGAGGTTATATATTATATACATATATATGTTTATACTGTTTATAATCAATGTTGCATGTTAGTATTTAATGATTTGAGTTTAATCCGTTTGTAACCTGAAAATGTAATTACTCATGATTATATTACATGTATATGTATATAAAAACCAATAAAAAAAAAAAAAAAAGATAGTCGATAATTTTCTCTCTCACTCTCTGTTTAAAGTTACAAAGTTATGAATAACTTCAAATTTTTTTTAAAATCTTTAATCTATATGTATATTATATTAATCAAAATATGTTTGAAACTTTTAAAATACCTTCTTTAAACCCCCGTGAAGGTTTCTGGATTATTACAACCACATGACAATACATCTCAAAACTTTTTTTAATCATTACAAAAACTCTTGCAATACTGTCAAAATTTGAGAATGACATTTTGCAAATATATGATTGTTAAATAAAATTCTATTTTCGAAAACCTTTAAATTAATGAATTTATTTAAAGTACTCGCATAATATTTTAAATCGAATCAAGAATTATAAATATTTAAAATAGATAAATACCTAAGTTAGGTACCAAATTTCATTGATTCTTTCTTATGATATACAATAATTAATATTTAATAAATTTCCACGCGCCGACTCGATATAGCAGACATAATACCCTTTTCTACATTGAT
Source organism: Limnephilus marmoratus (assembly GCA_917880885.1). Taxonomy (NCBI): domain Eukaryota; kingdom Metazoa; phylum Arthropoda; class Insecta; order Trichoptera; family Limnephilidae; genus Limnephilus; species Limnephilus marmoratus. Next base: position 40,833,649 of record OU862921.1, read on the forward strand.
AGATGCAACACCAATTCCAACCAAAATGAATTTATGCAAAGGGCATGTAACTAGTATAACATTAAATTTGCACGTTTAGAAACACTTGCTGACATATTCACTGCTAGTTACTTTCGCTACAGAATTTCTTTGTATAACATTCTACGTGCGAATAATACATAACACATATTCATGATTATTAATTTAATTGTACCTAATATTTTTAAATTACCTGCGTGGCAACTTTCCCTTATCCCTGTCCTCCCCTTACCCGTCCCAATCCAAATACCTGTTTTGCACCCTATTTTCTTTACAGTTATAATCGCATTTATTTTATTGTTGTGTTTTTATATTTAGGTTTATCACTTGTTGAATCTACACCTGTATTATATATATATATTTTTTTTTAATTGCTGCTTTGTCCTGTTTTTTTTCTTAAATATTCTAGTTTACATTCAGTTACTTTTATGTTTCTAAATACCTATCTGTGAACATTAATAATTGGTCTGTTTTTTGTTATGCTCTTATATATATATTGTTATTAAGACTGTTTATGTTCCTTAAATAAATAAATAAATAAATATTTATAATGTATGAAAAATGAAAATTTGAATAAAAAAATTGTAATAAATGGCACTCGAGCTCTTTGAAAACTGAATGCACTGGGACTAAATATATGGAACGCGGGAGGAGGGTTGGCGGGACGGGGGAGCGGGAGAAGGAAGGCGTGGAAGGTGGAAGGGGAAAACGGGAGGGGGAGGGGACGCAGGAGGGGAACGGGGGCGTACGGGAAAGGACATGCAGGGAGAAACAATTTATTTCTTTGAATATTGCATTGCAACGCATGCCGGGAACCAGCTAGAGGAATATATAAATACCTTTCAGTGGTTTCACTTCAAACGTACCACTATCATCTTAATTGAATTATTATGACAGGTCTTGTCAAGCTTCGGAAAAATTAAGTTTATGAAAAAAACCGAGAAGTTAGCGTATTTAATTGTTTGCCTAAGTGGTTTGTCCTTTGTAGTTTCATCCTCTGCCTACCCATGTGGGAAAAGGCGAGATGGTTGGTTAGTTGGTCCGTTGAAATTAATCGACGATGACCTAATAAATTAAACGTTCGTGAGAAAAAGTCACTTAGAATTTAATAATTTGTAGGTTAAAACCAGTGACCTGTTAACACCGATTTGCGAAAATATTCTAATGGAAATGCGAAAATCTTTCTTGCAATAAAGGTAATGATTTTCTATTAATTTTATTTTACGTGCTTGGTCTCACAATAACGTTTCTGTTTACAGATTTTAAATTATTATTATTTTAATTATATTGTATATAATATTATTATTAATTAATCTCAGACAAGAAGTTGAACGGAAATACCGAAAGGTGTCACGTGAAGAAAAACTACGTATAAACATAAATATATTCTATACCGGTTTGACCGACAGTACCTGATTGTGACTTTTAAATGGGGTTGGCTGGTAGATATTGTAAATGATTTCGAGTCAGTTAGAAAAATAATTAATTTAATTCTGAATCAATTATGTTTCACTAGCAGTACTCTGTATTTTTATACTTTTAGATCTTGTGTGAAGTCTAATTTCTTAATTTTTCTTGTTGGATGGTTTTGATACCTTCATAAGTTATTTTTTTAAATAACAGAGTGCGCCACTTCCGACTACAAAAATCCTAAACTGTGTAGTCTTTGAGATATTAATCAAATATTACCGTTTCCGACAATCATTTTTTATGAAAACTATCATAAGTATAATTATCATTAATTGTTAATTAGTAGTATTATTATCTATTTCCAAAAAATCGTTAATTACACTTTTAGAGAATTTTGTTCTAACACGTGTAGTAAAATTTTTTTTTAAAATCCTCGATTTTGTTGATTTTGTTTAAGCCTCAGTGGCTTTAGCTCAGTTTTTGGAGGAGTAATAGCGATAGCGACAGCAATAGTTTGGTAAAATACTATTGTTCGAATTTCTCTGCGAGGCTGTATGGCGCTGTATCCATTTTTCTGCTTTCTAGCGTCGATATGTTATTGTGGTCTCCTCATAATAGCATTGTTTCTCACTGCATATTTATATTTCAACGTATTGTGGATATTTTAAAGTGCCTTTACATTTTGCAGGAATTTATATTAAGAGCGTTTAACCAGCCAGCGGACGAAAATCCACATTTCGTCGAAAGTTGTTCTTACGATCGTGCAGGGCGGTTACAATGAGAAAGATTAATTATTCTCCGTACCAGCTTTTTTAAATTATAACTCAATATCGGATTTACTTCAATCCAAATTAACTTTAATTTATACCTTCATCCAAAAATTCTGAAAGGCGTGATGATAAAACTATTAAAATAATGTAATTTTTGTAATTATTTTTTAATTATACGTATTTATCATTTTTCAATAATGTCTAAATTTAATAAGAATGTTAAAAAAAATTGAAATATATTAGTTTGTAAGTGCGCAAATAAATACACAAATGGACCAATTTTCGTCAAGAAACACATGTACGTACATATTTTTTAATGATTTTATTGAAACTAAAATTAAAATTCTAAAACGTGCGTTTGCTAGATAATGTATTGATTTATTTTACTGCATGATTATATTATTTGAAATGGGTGTGGTATAATACAAAATCTTTTTTGTAAATTTAACAAATCTGCCAAAGACCTATGGAAATAGCCTTATTATACTAAAAATTTCAAAAAAATTTCAAAATTTATTACATGCGAATGCTAGATAAAAGAACAATCTTTCGAAATCCATTTATATTTTTTTGTGGAAAAGAGTCAATACGTCTAAAATCTGATTTGAAAATGACATATTTCCGGTTTTCTCTAGTAATGCCCTCTTAACAAAGGAACGACATTTGGGTGGGTGTTACATATTGCCAATTTATAATGATTCATTGACAAAAATAGACGTAAAATGTATTATTATGTGGCATCATTTTACATCTCACATTGTCACAGAGAAAGCTCATCTGAATGGTCATAAACACGTATCACATTAGCATCGCATCCAAAACGGCAGTAAATATAACGATCGCGCAAAATTGTATGCGATTCTCCAGAATCAAGTAGGTCAAACGTGTAATAAACTTGGATATAATTTAAGATAGTTGCGCTGAACCCGAAGATACTCGCATATCTTCTCAGGAATCTTTCCTCCGAGATGTGGCTCCAACTATTAGTAAGTATGTAACAGAAATTCTTATTTAGGAATGTCACAAAAGGACATTTTTTGTTGTCCTTTCAGCAAGCCTTGCGGCATTTTTATCTAAAAATGTTTGTCATGCTTTAGTAAAGTAACCATTAAAACTAACCTGATTTTTTTTTTGTTTTACATTTTTTTCTTAAATGATTTATCGTTTAATTTTGTTAATGCGTTATTTTTCAAGAGAAAATTATGCGTAATTTCTAAGACCTGTTTGTTATCTCAATAGCCATTATTTTAGGTCTTTTAAATAATGTTTTTCAGCTAACCGGTAATTACTTTGCATGTGTAGGCGGGGTGGTTTCTATGGATTTTTTTCTTGTTTGAAAAGTGTTTATCTTGTTTTCCATCTAACAACATGATCTGCTTGTAAATCGTGGGATTTTAATAAATTCCTTTCTGTGGTTGTAACTTTATATCTGTACATAAAAAAAACTCTGATTTATTATGAAAAGGTTTGAAATGAGGGCATAATAAAATCTCTAAGTCGTATTTGGTTTCTCGTGCTTCGACTTTCCATTATCACGAAACGAACGAAGGTACCGTTTTACATACCAAGAGGAAAGAATATTATCCTAGTTTATTACCTTTTTTACCCCCGTTTTATCCCATTTTTTCTACGGATAACCAAGAGTTAGGTAAGGAAATATTTTACGATTGTAACGGGTTTCGCATTCATTTTAAATCAGGTTCGATTACCATTGAAATATAATAACATATTCACCAATATTATTTTAATATCATGAACCTGCGAGCGAAAAGCGCAGTTGTTTAGACTTGTGTACCGGATAGTAATGACTTTAGTCGAAGCTTAATGTTATTTTAAAGTAATCTTTACTACGAATTGATTCTCATTATAAATACAAAAAACATGCTTGGGATAAATTGATGCTTTTCCTGTCTAAAAAATGACATCCATTGAGAAGAATTAAAATAAAATTGTTAATTAGGTACTAAAAATATAAGCGTAAACTACAAAAATGTGCCGTTATCCATTAGAAATGTATGATTGCATGTAATATAAGAAACTACTTTTTAAAAATTCAATTTTATGGCTTAAGAGCGTTTAACCAGCCGGCGGCCGAAAATCCACATTTCGTCGAAAGTTGTTCTTACGATCGTGCAGGGTGGTTACAATGAGAAAGATTAATTATTTTCCGTACCAGCTTCTTAATTTTATAACTCAATATAGATTTTATTTTATTCCAAATTTGCTTTTATTTATACCTACATCCAAAAATGCTGAAAGGCGTGATGATAAAACGATTAAAATAATGTACTTTTTGTAATTATTTTTTTATTATAAGTATTTATCATTTTTCAATAATGTTTAAGTTAAATAAAAATGTTAAAAAAATCTGAAATATATTAGTTTGTAAGTGCGCAAATAAATACACAAACGGACCAATTTTCGTCAAGAAACACATGTACGTACATATTTTTTAATGATTTTATTTAAACTAAAATTAAAATTCTAAAACATGCGATACGCAGATAATGTATTGATTTATTTTACTGCATGATTATATGATTTGAAATGGGTGTGGTGTAATACAAAATCTTTTTTGAAAATTTAACAAATCTGCCAACGATCTACGGTATAACCTTTTTATACTAAAAATAAACATTTTTTCTCGAAATTTAAAACATGCGAATGCTAGATAAAAGAACTTTCGAAATCCATTTTTATTTTTAAACGACTTCGAAAAGGAGGAGGTTCTTAATTCGACTGTATTTTTTTTTTTTTTTTTATGTTTGTTACCGCAGAACTTTTGACTGGGTGAACCGATATTGATAATTCTTTTTTATTTGAAAGCTGATGCTTCCCGTGTGGTCCCATTTTAATTTGGTCCAGTTCCGACAATGGCATCCATGAGAAAACCACATAAGTCTTAAATTTGCATTAAGTATGTGCGCGATAAATGGACGAATAACTCAATATCACGCCAACCGATTTCAATGATTCTTTTTTTATTGGAAAGGATATACTTCAAGGGTAATTTTATGAGAGTTTGGTTAGGTTTTGATTATCGGATCCATGACAAATTAACGAAACTCGGCCGAATCTCTTAATTTGGTCCTAACGTCGCTATGGTCAAATTATGTCTGTCTCATATGAGCAGCACGTTTAGTACCTAGGTTTACCCATATTTAGATAAATTAGTTAGTGTACTTCAGATTCACTAAAAATCAAAAAATAAACAAAAATTTTAACAAAACAAAAAAACGACTTCAAAAAATGCACTAAAAAGTAAAAAAATAATTTCGTATTCTTCTACAACTTCATAATCAACTTACTTTTTCTAATCATCAATATGTAGATATGATTGTTATTTTTGGAGTCGGTGTCAGCAAAGGTACCCGGCCCGGCGTGTTCAAAAGTACTTGACAGCTCCCGCGTCGCCGCGGCCCCGCTCTCGCCTCTCGCCTCGTCAAGTCGCTTGATTACACCTATAACTATGTATGTAGTTACAAACCTACCTTGACTGACACCGACTCCAAAAGTAACAATCGTATCTACATATTGATGATTAGAAAAAGTAAGTTGATTATGAAGTTGTAGAAGAATACGAAATTATTTTTTTACTTTTTAGTGCATTTTTTGAAGTCGTTTTTTTGTTGTGTTAAAATTTTTGTTTATTTTGTGGAAAAGAGTCAATACGTCTGAAACCTGATTTAAAAATGACATATTTCTGGTTTTCTCTGGTAATAAATACCCTCTTAAGTTATCTAAGACCGTTTTCGTTAACTTTTTTCTTATTAAAATTCTCACATAATAATAATTTCTGTTTGCCCAGCGATTTTAAAGCCTGTTGCCTATATTCGTGGCGATATAAGGCATCGGTAGTACATTGCTTAATAAAATGATTACTCTCGTTTATTCGTCTTTCATTCGTTGAGGAGTATGTAATTCTTCAATGTATTGAATACAGCTATGTACTATTATATAATTATTTACATATAAGTAGCAGTCATCACAATTACTACATTATTTTCTACATTCCTTTGACATTGAATTGCTTCACTCCGTTTCATTTTCATTTTTCATCAAAATTAATAATGTATTTAGATTTCAGTGTGGCTGTTTTGGGCGCGTAAACTGATTAAAAATCCAACATAATCAAGTTTTGCTAAATGCACATTTAGTAAACAAGATATTCAATATATTTCAATAAACATAAAACTGACGTTCCCCTCACTTAGAACCACTTATTAATTTAATTATTGTATCATTCTTTCTTAAGCATTGACTCTATAACATGTGTATATATGTACACGTATGTGCATGTATATGTGTACATTTGTGCATGTACATGCGTGCAGTGTACACACTTATACATGCGAACATAAATAAGTGTATGCATATGAACATAAATAAGTAAATATGATTGCATGTATTTACTAATGTTGAGATGAATGGTTTGCTCACTTATAATTAGAATCATTAGTATTGTAGAGAACGATACTCAACAGCCACATAGTTGTACTTTATACGCGGGCAACTCAGCTGACGCGAACTTGCATTCTTTCGGTTCGAGAAAGTTACCGAACCTCATTCGTTTTTCGACTACCCGACGTGCGGCTGTATGTTGAGTGTCGTTCCCTACAAAATCTTCTGATAAAAATACTTGTTGTGTTTTACGAAATTTAAATAAACCCTAACTTCAGTATTAAATATTTCTTTCAATTAATATCACGGTACATTTGGTAACCCAGTGGAGTCAGAATAAGAAGTAAGTATAACATCAAGCGGATCGCCGAACTAAGTCCGCGTGGCCGACATTATACAAATCCTACCCACACAACTTTTTTTTTTTTTTTACAGTGAATACCGCACAAGAATCTCAACTGCTCCCGTCTGGAGCCAGTGAGACTATGGCATCCCCAATTGGGGTATGTTGTGAGGCTGAAGATAGTGGGGAGGGGAAGGAGGTGGGGAAGAGGAAGGTTGGGAAGTACCTGGCTATTCAGATCTGGTCACTAAACACGGCTAAAGCCATTTTCAAGCAACGTTTCAATTCTGAATGGTGGTCTTACACCAGGGCGATACTAATAGTATCTTCCACTCTGGAACATGCCGCAAATATACTATATATTATTTTAAATGAATTAATTGTGAAATAACACAAATTAATCAAATAAAATTTATTTGCGCATGCCGGGTTCGAACCCGCGACCTCCAGAATGTGAGTCAAGAGTCTTAGCCACTGCACTACGGAGGTCGTCAACTTCTCTTACCAAAGTATTACCACATTGTAAATGTAAATTACTGCAATAATTGTGTTGTTTTCTGTTGTGAGACAATAAATAAATAATAAAAAAGCTAATCATAATAGTGGCGACATTGAAAACAAATAACACGACACGTCGACACACTTTGGTTTATCACAGAGCAGCGTTTTTTCATTAATCAACGTTCAATTATTGGTAAAATGTAAAATAACAAAGTTTACCAATTTGAGAACAAATTCGTTTATTTGGATGGAATCCCATTAACATTTGAATGCCTAACCGCTGCAGCCGCAATCCCTGACTTAATTAATCGCTGCCTTAAATCACCGCTGAAACATCGACCGCAATCGCTGCAATCATTTTGCAATTAGCTTTACCCGAGCCAGAGGGTTATCGATTCATCCGAGTGGGCAAAAATTAGACAGTTCAACCATTTTCAAATGCCAATTCCAGGTACCAATCAAAACATTCCGATTGCTAATGTTATATATTATCCTTGTACATATGCCCGCTGTAATTTCCAATTCTCTATTCGCCGTCAGTGAGAAGTTTCATTTACCTCTGTAAACAACGAATTGGTTGCATCAATGAGTTTTGTCTTCTTTTCTGTCTTCGGAGCCTTTCATGCAGTAATGCGCGATAAAATATCCCCGACAAAATATCCTCCGACAAAATATCCTATGGAAAAAAAACACCCCCCAACAAAATATCTACTAAAATTTAATCTAACCTAATCTAATAAAAAGTGGGACAAAAATAATACAGACATCCTGTGAAGACAATAAATTGTTGTTTACAAATAGTAAAATGGAACAAAAATAATTCAACAATTATTATAAGCAATAATTGTCAGCCTGAAACACTCATTTACATTGAAAAATCTTCCGAGAAAAGATACTTGCCGCCAACGGGACTTGAACCCGCGTCCTTCTGATTGCCGGTCGGATGCTCTGACCATTAAGCTATGGCGGCTTATCAAATACCCGCCAAATAATTCAATATATACTAGTGTTTCATTCAACAATTACTGCTTATTATATTATTTCCACCTGAAAACAACCAACTTTATTTTTGCGAGAGATACATTGTTAGTGTTAAATCCCTCGCTAGGTGGCGTCGAGACAAATTATGTCTGCATTTATTGGGGAAATACTTAAACTTGCCAAATATTAATTATTATTTTTTTAATTTATAAACTAACGTTTAGACAAGATTTTTATGCATAGAACAAAGGGTAACAATTATTATAAGCAATAATTGTCAGCCTGAAACACTCATTTACATTGAAAAATCTTCCGAGAAAAGATACTTGCCGTTAACTTGGGCATACTTGGGTATTTGATAAGCCGCCATAGCTCAGTGGTTAGAGCATCCGACCGGCAATCAGAAGGACACGGGTTCAAGTCCCGTTGGCGGCAAGTATCTTTTCTCGGAAGATTTTTTAATGTAAACGAGTGTTTCAGGCTGACAATTATTGCTTATAACAATTGATACCGTTTGTGCTATGCATAAAAATCTTGTCTAAACGTTAGTTTTTAAATTAAAAAAATAATAAAAAATAATTCAGATTACAATAATCTATGCAAATAGGACAAAAATGTAAAGACAATAAATTATTGTTTAAAAATGGTAAAATGGGACGAAAATAATACAGATGACAATAATTTATGCAAATGTAAGTAATTACGTAAATATTTTAATTATTGGAAAGACCCGAACGACACATGAAATGGTACAAAACTAATACGGTTTAAAAAAATTAAATTGTTGTTCAAAAATAGTAAAAGGGGACAAAAATAATACAGATAACAATAATTTATTGTCTTTACAGGATGTCTGTACTATTTTTGTCCCATTTTTTGTTAGGTTAGGTTTTAGTGGATATATTGTTGGAGAGGTTTTGATGGTTTAAAAGTCGCTGTGCCTTTTCGTGCATGCCCACTAGAGTAGACTTTTCTGTGATGTATTTATTAGTCAGGCCATCTATCTAATTAACAGTAATCGAATTACTGCTAAACAAATCGATGAAATAAACGAATACAGAAATGTGTCTATATTTGCGAAATTATTAGGTAAATATTTTATTATAAATAAATGAAACAATTTAACTTTGTTTGAACCACTTACATAATGAGCAAATCCGACCGGTTTCGGAACAACCGTTCCTTCTTCGGGGAAAGCGTACTAATTTGACAGTTTCAAATATGGATTGGAACAATGTTTTATTATGGTAGGGGTGGAGCCGTTGCTAGATATTAATGTAGAGTGGGTGGGTAGGGGAACAAATCCATGATTGGACTATAAGACAATATTTTTTGTTTGTTGATAATAGATTCATTATTTTTTTTATTGGAAATAAATATTTTATTTATTGGAAAGGCCTGAACGACATGTGAATTTAAGTCCCGGGCACCGTTACAGCAATGATTTCTGCTACGTGAAATGTTGCAACATATAAAAAAGATGATTTGCCATAATGATGATTATTTTTTTTAATGATGATTTGTTTTTAACTCAAAATTGTTGAGAATGAACCAAGTTTCTCGTGTGGTTGAAAATTGTAAACTCAATTTCAAAAAATACTCAAATTTTCCTAAAAATGCCTTCTAATGCATTTTCCAACCTTTTCCTGAATACTATATTTACTTATAAAAATATACGAGACGACGAATGAATATGATTTTTTTTAATTAGCTCAACACAGAAGGCCCTGTGAAATATGATTTCCCTCAGAGCCTGTCATCTTTTGGGATGCTCTGTAGAGGGTCTTTTTAGGGAAATAATGGAGATGGTAGGAATCTGGGTTCTATCCCTCCAACTGCGATGCAGGGCGATGGCGATCAAGAGAGACCGGCTGGAGAGGTCTAGGTTAGGTCTCCCTTAACGAATATCTCTCGATTCCGCCCTCTATGCAGTAAGTGGGCAAACGCATTGGCCGCCAAGACCTAGACATGACCCATAAACCCACTTACCTCTGTCAAATCACCAAATTAATGTGCGAATCATTTGGGGTGACCTATGGCAGTGGTGTTGGTTATCCAGTAATTGATTCTTCCCGGGGCGGCGGCACCCATATTCGCCTCCCAAAACGTAAATGAATGAAGCAAGGGTTGTGTGGCAGTCTATCCTCCCTACCTATATGTTTGATGAGAAACGGTGTAATGGTCGTTTTATTTTTACGTGATGAATACACGTATGCTGCCCGGAGCGCAGGACATAACAGAAGGTGTCACGCTCCCGATAAACGAGTGGTAATGGACAGAATTAATCACTGCAGATGACAGCCGAGTCCCGCACGGACCCATGTATGTGAATATTGCAGTGTCCGTCGAAAATGTACGCGTCCGGTCGGTCTGAGAGCTTTTTTATTGCGTTTTTGCATTGCGGAACGTCGGGTAACCGTCGCCGATGTCCCCCGGCGGAAACGTGTTATCATGAAACACAACTCTGCAAATGTGTTTTTACGTTCAATGAAAATGTTCATTATTTTCCTTGTTTTATTTTCTATGAAGCGACAAAAACTACTTTGGCAGTTGTGATTTTTTTATGAAGAGCCTTTAGCAATAAACAACTTGCCAACCATCTCATTACATTTCCTCTCGTTGGTTGGCAGAGAGGATGAATACTTGCCTACATTGTTTACGGGAGATGGGAAGGCTGATAGAGATATTGAAAGAAGGGAAAATGCAGTAACTCCATTAATGGAGGACTGAATGCCGTTGGCGCTAATAAAAAAGAAGCTAGCAGTCCACAATGGAGTCCTGGTACCTACCCTGATGTAAGGCAGTGAGGCATGGAACTGGCAGAGGAAGGATGAAAGTGAACTGAATGCTGAGGCGTATGTGTGGTAAGACCATGTATGATCGTGTGAGAAATGTGGATATCCGCAAAGAATGTAAGGGTGATGTAAGCACAGCATAATGAGTAAAATCAAGAATGGGACCCTCAGATGGTTTGGGCATGTAGAGCGAATGAAAGGAGAAAATAGTGTGAGAAGAATATATGACGCAAATGTGAATGGAAGAAGAAGTCGGGGACGTCCGAGGAAGACATGGCACGATCAAGTGAATCAGATACTTGAGTCAGGCCATGTCAAAAGTCAGAATAATAGACGATTATGTATGAGACGATGAATTAAAGGGAGTGAGGCAAAGAGTGTGTGCCAAGACCGAGTTGTTTGGCGGTCTTCTCTGCCTACCCCTGCGGGGAAACGGCATAATGGTTATTAGTGAGTTGTTTTTGGCACACAATCTTTGCTTTCTTCGCATGCACAGTTTGGGAGGCGGTTATGGGTACCGCCGCCCCGGGAACAATTTATTGGATAACCAAAACTCTGCCGTAGGTTACTCCAATTGTTCGCTACGTTTTGTGACTTAGCAGGGGTGCCCGGGTTCATGGAGTGATGTTTGTCTAGGTCTCTGACTAGATGGGCCGGATCGGGAGAGATTGGTTGAGGGAAACCTAGCCCAGGCCTCACCAGCCGGACTCTCGACCCATCGCGTTACACCGCAGTGGGAGGTATGGATTCACATGTCCATCACTGCTAGACACATTGACTCCCAGATTCCTACTCTCCTCTCATACATTTTTCCTTCCCAGAACTTCCTCTCCTTTCTTTCCCTAAAAAGAGTCTCCACATAGCATTACCCAAAGTTGACATGCCCTGAGAGATTTTTACGTCAGAGTCACCAGTGTGGAGCAATAGTGAAAAAAATAATTCTATTTTAGTTTACACGCGGTAGAAGCGAAACTTTACCAAAACAATATCTATCAATACTTCAAAAGTGAGGTTATAATCAAAGCGACCAATGAGCACCGACCTAGCGTAATTTCCGTTTCATATCTCACCAATAGGAGCCTATACATAGTTTATCTTTCGACCCAGTTAATAAGTGACATCATAATCAAAGCGGCCAATGAGCGTAGTTGATGTGTCGCAGGTGTAGTAATCGTCATTTCCGTTTCATCCGAAATCCACATCACAGCGGGGCTATAGAAGTTTCACTTCAAAAACTCTTTTATTACCCGACTCAAGTATTTGTACAACTTGATCGTGCCATACCTCCCTTACAGCCGTTGTGTCCAACATTTTCGGATGATTAATCCGAGTGAAGCTGAGCCTAGCGCCTTGCGCCGCTAAGCTAAGGTATGTTAGAAAAATGCTCCATTTTAGCTGTGTTCAACAACTTGATCGTAGCGCTCGGTGTGTAGCCCCATTTGCTTTCGTACACCAAAAAATGACGTCAAGTTAGCAACTTTACATGTTAAATTAATACCGAAACGTTAATTAATTTTATTTATTATTAATACAGATATTTTATTTTAAATAGTGTAATACATAAACCGACATTTTGTATTTTTAAAACAAACGTATTTAATATATTAAAAATAAGGTGTTAATTGACTTACTTTTTTGTTTACGTGCGTTTGAAGTTTGACATTAGAATCAGTTGAAATTTTGTATTCAAAATGGACAAGGCGAAGCGTTCGAAAAATTTTACGCCGAACGAAAAAATGAGACTTGTAGACCTAGTTACCTCGTCGCAGGTCATTTTGTCGAAAGCGACAGGTGGCCCAAACTACGCTACGCTTGTAAAATCAAAAGAAGCTGCTTGGAATGACATTGTCCTCGACAAATGCTAATTATATTCCACATATTATTACAAAAATGACACTCGAATAAGTCAAAACTTTACCTTTCGCTTGCGTAAGTTAAATTATCTTCTACTTGGCTCAAAACATATAAAAAAACACGCTTTTGTCATCCTAAAGCGGTTATAAAAATCGCCGTCATTTAATACTTCCATAAAATTTATATCGGCATCTTGCCGCCGCCTATATAATCCAATATTATCGTTAAGCATATCTGCCCATTCAACCATAATCACTATATTCAATATAGGATTCATATTTCAAATTGAAAAACCAAATAAAAAAGCCGACAAAAGAGTGAACTGATGACAGATAATTACGATAATTAATTGACATTGACAGCTCGATTGTTTTCGCGGATTTTTGTTCGCTCTGTTTTCAGTTTTTATAAGTAGGTCTTCCTTAGCAACTTTAATCCACCCGGCTACCTTCCTTACATTTGAGTGTGGTGGGACGATCATTGTGTTTCGACACAGCGTATTTGGGCATTTGAGCAGGGCTGAGCGGAGATCTCGTCTGAGCATAGGTTGGACACAACACACAACGGCTGTTAGACTTCCCTGACCTCTTTAATCCATTTGAGCGTGAGGCTTTATCTGTACTTCATTTCTGCATGTCTGAACAATTTAATCTTCCCCTTTTTAGTCTTAGTCAATGCCGACATCGGCCTAGCATACATTTGTCACTTCCTGATTGGTAATACGATGGAATATACTTAAATCTCACAAAGCTTAGGGATCTTATTTCCCAAAAACCTAATAGGCCAATTGCATTACATTTAAAAAAAATCCGGTTTAGGCAAATATTCTAAGACATTCTGTATTTTTTTTAAACATATTTTTGAAAACTGGCGATTTTTTGAAAATTTCAATCCGAAAAATCAGACCATTTTTATATAAACTGGAAAGACGGGACATAATTTTATGGGTGCGAAAAAACTATAATAATAGCCGAAAATCATTTAAAAAAATAATGTTTTCCACATGAATAGCACAGGAGAATAACGAGGCGTACCTACCAAAAATATTACATCTCATAAATATTTTTTTCCTTGATCCATCTTACTGATCATAAATCATTATAATGTTCAACGTCTATATTACTGAATCTAATGTAACATACTTGTAAATTATAATAACAAATTTTATAAGAATATTATAAAATTTGATTTTGTTAAAATCAGCACCATTACCATTATACCTCTAAAACACGTACAGACAGCATAAAATGTACGGGGTTTCTTCATAACATCTGTCAAAAAGTCAAACCAAATGATAAGTTCGCAGAGAACAAACAATAAATCTAGTGAATGTTAAATGTCAAATTCAAAAATTCGCCTGAAACCAAAGTGTTGCTATATAAAAAAAAAAAAATCAGTGTGGAATTTTACATAATTAATAGGAACATTTTCGGAGACGGGAAATTTTCATCTAGTGACGTCACGAGCCCAAATAATGGATTTATTTATATTAAAAAGAAAATGAACATTTCTAAAAGTTTTTACTAACATTTTCGTAATCTTAGTAAAAAAAATCTATTCACACGATTTTTTCCAAGTCGTTATGAAATTGATGCAAGTGGCCTATTCCTAAATGATGTTGAACATGCTCATACCTATAAGTTGTTACATGCTTAATTTTAAAAGCTTGTTTGCATCAACTAAAGAATTTCTTTACTCTTAGATATATTTTAATGTTTCAACTTATTTAAGTATGAGCACTCTTTTTCTGAACTCTGAACGAATTTTCTTCTTTCTTCTGTTTTTCTCTGTGTGACTGCCATGCAAATGTATGGAATTAAATACAATCAAAACCCTAAACACGTTTCTACTTTCATAGAAAGCATCATAATATATTTTTTTAATCTGAATGGAATGAAAATCTTAAATTGTACGACGCGCGATTTGAATGCTTCAAAATTAAAACACTTTAAATTTGAAGACAATTGACTGATTTAATATGTTAACATAAAATAATTCGCGGCCATCTTGATACTACTTTATGTGTTTAATTCACATTGTTTAAGATGCCATACTATGTCTCACCTGAATACATTTAAAAATAATATCGCATATTTTAGCCCTGTGACCCAAATGTGTCGACCATATAATAATTCGATAATAGAGATTTAGGTCTATAATCTATAAGGATTCAGAAAAAAAGTTCTGCAATTGCTTAAGTGTCCGCAACCCGAATTTCTTCCGATTTCTTACATATCTCCCTTAAACACGGTAAGTTTTAAAGCTCTTAAAAAAATATACGTTATTCTTGAAGATAATATCTAGACATTGCCCGCGCCGAAACGCAAATTATATAAAATTCCCTCGATAGAAAAAAATCGCAAAGTATGCTCCAAAAATTATTATAAACACGTTTGTTTCAGATATTTTACAAGTTATATGTATGAAAAAATTCGTAGTGTTTCTATAAATATTGTTTAAGACAATGCCAGCGAGATTTTTGCTCTATTTTAAACGAGTCGTGTTTTATTAAAGATTTTCACAATTTTCGCATCGATTTTGTCGCTGTAAATGTTAGCGCTCTCCTATAACATTCGAAATTTCGTATCTCTCCATCTTATTCTTTTCGAGCCCGGTTGCAGAGCCTTAAAAATATGTTGTGCTAATTATATTATCTATCATTTGTATCTCTAATTATGTCCCTTTTGTCTCTTGTGCTTCTTGTGTCTGTTGTGGTTCTATGTCTCTCTTGTGTGTCTTGCCTCTCTTTGTATTATTTATCATTTGAGTGAACTTTGTTGTTTTATAATTTTCTATTTTCAATTGTTTTGTTATTTAATATTTATTCGGAAAAAATTTCAATTTTTATAAATGCATAATTTGTCTGATTAGATTTATGTAATTCTTAACCTATTCGTGTATTATCTGAGTTTTTATAACTGGATTGTTCTCATGTGAGTGAAAACATGTGTAAAAACGCAGTATAAATAAATCAATTATTACGCGTCTAAAAATAGTTTGTTTCGTGTTCCGTCGAATTTTCGAAAGCGAATTCGCTGAATCATTCATTTTCCAGTTTCTCGTGGAAAATATCGAGTCATCTCATGCGAAAACATCTTTTTGACACGGCTAGCAAAATATACTTAAGCGAGCAAGAAAACTTCCCCCGTTTCAACAATTTTAGAGCATCGACGTGGAATTGAATGCCACAACGATGAAAAATGTTTCCAAGGATCGCAGTGGCTGCATTTTTTTCATTCAACTTTAATGTTTCGTTTATTCGTGCAACATTAATTTCAGTAGTTGCATACTTATCTTAATAACTTTAAAATAGAAATCATCACTATTGGCTCTACAACCCCTGGTGGGTCTTGGCCTCCTCATTAATCTTCCTCCGCTCATCTCGGTTTTGCGCCAGCTCTCTCGAGTTTAGAAGCTCCAAGATAGATATGTCTTTGAGGACGTTGTCGCTCCGTCTTAGTCTTGGTCTCCCCAGGCTCCTTCGCCCTATTGGTCTTGAGTTCAGCAGGGACTTTGGTGCTTGATGCTCGGTCATTCTCTCCACATGACCCAGCCACCGAAGTCTTCCCAGTTTTATAAATTTCGCGACCTTTAGCTGGTTAAACAAAGTATAGAGCTCATTGTTACGACGTCTACGCCAAAATCCATTTTCTAGAACCGGTCCGAAGATGCGTCTCAAATTTTTTCTTTCAAAAACGTCCAGTGCTCGCTCATTCCTCTTAGTTAGTACCCAAGTCTCAGCTGCGTACGAAAGTACTGGTCTGATAAGTGTTTTGTACACTAATATCTTCGTGTTTCTGGACAGCAGTCTGGACTTTAATTGGTTATCTAGGCGGAAATAACAGCGATTTGCGTTCACTATGCGCTTCTGGATCTCCTCTGTGGTATTATTATCGTTTGTTATCAGGGAGCCTAGGTATGTGAACCTTGGTACCGTTTCGAAATTAGACATCAGATAGTACGAAGCAGACAAAAACTCTCGAACTTCGTGTGATCTGTCGTCAGTAAATTTGCACTATTTATTGTTTAGAATTACTAGGTCAGTACGACTCTTTTTATTTTACTCAATAGAATTGTTCCATTCTTAGCTTTTATGTTATGAAATATTTATTAAACTGTCGAGAAATATAGAAATCATTCCTTATTGTTAATCCCAATGTGAAAAAGAATCGAATCATTGAAGATAACTTTAGCGATTCTCAAATGAAAACGAAAAATAATGTTGAACCTTGGTGAAACTTAGTAATTACAATAATAATAATGTTTGTATATTTCAGCAAAAAAATGTTTCTGTTATTTGTACTTTGGTATTAGCTGTTGTCACTCTTTTATGATTGTCGTTGTCGATAAATAATATCATTTGCCACGCTGACAACTCAATTTCGAAAATAAAAATCAATCTTTTTTAATGTTGTTGATTTTACAGAAACAGTAATAAATCACAAAGCTTTCAAAGCTTTTGACACAATACATTAAAAAGAGTTCATTTCTGCAAAAGGAGAGTAACAAATTTCGACTTTCTTTACAATTAAAACATAATAGTATTTTATATGTTACTGTATATTTTGATGCAGCCAGTTGGGGACCATAAATGCATAAAA
This sequence comes from Limnephilus marmoratus, assembly GCA_917880885.1. Taxonomy (NCBI): domain Eukaryota; kingdom Metazoa; phylum Arthropoda; class Insecta; order Trichoptera; family Limnephilidae; genus Limnephilus; species Limnephilus marmoratus. The sequence continues at coordinate 40,851,323 of OU862921.1, forward strand.
CAACATTGAGACATTTTAATTACTATTTTTGTTAAACTATTTAAAAAAAACCGAAATTGCTCTGGGCTGACATGATATCCAACTACACCAGCCCCAACGGCTGATGCGAACGTTTCAGATTAAGCGCGATTGAGAAAACTTGGACCAAATAAAACGGCGTCTGATCTTACATTTCGACCATTTAATGATGTTTAAGAGCATCATAAGCATTTCGTGATTGAAATAATATTGCGATCTTAAAATTGTTTAATATTACAAAAATAACAAGCTGTGCAAATTTCGCGTCACCGAATCAAATTTTATTTGCTTCTTGTTTTAAGTTATCATTTAATTCACACGCATCATTTAATTAGACACGTTCTCAACACCCCACGCGTTGGTGCATGATTGAAATCAAAATATTATAAAACGGTAATAATTCAATTTGCACGTCCTCTTTGGTTCTTTCATCGGTTTTCCGAGCACGTACATTTACGAGAATCTACATGGTCGAGTGATTTATCGTGTTCTCCTTGCGAAATTGTTTTGACTCTTTTTGTTTGCTCAATTTACTTTCACAACAAAATATCATAACTTAAACTGATCATCACATGAACTCCTTAGCTTTGGGGAAGAGGGTTGATAAATGATAGGGTGAAAGAGCAATGAATAAAATCAGATGACGATTTTATTTTATTTAACAATCATATAAAAGTAAATAACGATCTCGGTTTAAAATAATAATAATAATATCGTGCCATATTTATGTAGCATTTGTAATACTAACATTGCATTACTACATCATTACTAATTCACTACCCACGGTACACTTACTTCATGCAATGACATTACTTAGTAGTAAATATTACTTTCGTTTAAGTTTATTTACATGCAATTTTTCAATATTTGTCTCACCTGTCTGACCTGTGTCCAGATAGACGCAGAGGTACTTAAATGTATATAAACATAGTAACATGAATATTTAAGATTATACATACATTTTAATTTCAATACACTCAAAAAGAAAGGTAATTGGAAGTGTGGGTAAATCCCATTAGTTTAATCTTAAAAATGTAGGCAGAGATGAAGTAAAGTAGGAAATCCTGTCATATCTTAGTATGTTAGTTAGATTTGACAGGTTTCTATGATTTTATTTTATTTTATATGGTTTAGGTCGTACGTTAATTGTTATTTCTGTCTAAGTGCAATTTATTTTACAGATGTTTCCAATAGTATGACGTCCTTTACTTGCAATCTATTTTCGTATTTAGTTAAGTAACCATGGCTTAATATTTATAGTGTATCGTAATTAGTATAGGATTAGTTCTCAGATTACTTCAGTTGCCTATGGGCTCTTCGGATTTTATTGTCTCGTTTCCGAATTTTGCCGAAGGTAGATGGACAGAGTCATTATAATTCTTGACCTCCGCAGATAAACCTAGCCTGTAGTCAAAAAGTACGTTAGTCTCCGAATTATACTTATAAATTACTATACGATACGTTAATAAACAGTTTCTGTGATTCAAAAAGTCTTTCAATATGCATCTTGTAGTACTAGAGAATACTGGTCCCAGTTACTTACAAATAACAAATGTCTCTGGAGAGAACAATAGAGATATACAATATTAAACACTAATACTTAATACGTTGCCATTACTTAGGAAGGAAATATGTAACTATAATTTGTTGGGTTCTGTTTTTTTTATGTAAATATCTGTAAAAGTATTGGAAGAAAAGAATTGACAGTATTTCTTCTAACTATGAAACAGAACAAAGAAAATGTATCAATGATATTGAAGTTTAAAAATGAAAGGTTAATAAATTAAAGTTGCCTTCTTTGTAATATTTTTTCAAATATAATTGAAAAAAAAATACATTCATGTTAATAACAATCTCTTTAAACTGTTTGTCTCTTAGTTTTTTAGTTGAGAAACTTCCTTTGACAGGAAATAAAAAAATTGAAACGTTTTCTTTATAATTTGCTCAGAAATGGCTTTGAGTTTTTTCAATGACGGTATCGGTCACAAACCATCGGTTTTACCGCAACGGCTAGAACAAAGAATTTATCTCGGGGCGAGCGCTTGCTACCAAGAAATACTTAATTTATTTCTGAAAAATAAGTTATCTGAAGAGAGTAGAGACCTGAAACCGTACTCAGCTTTCAGGAATTTATTTCTATTGGAGAAGGCTCTTTAATTTGTCGGTCGCTTTAGAAAAAGAATTATAGAGGTTGCGAATCCCGTTGTCGATGTAATTTAGTCTGTTGAGTTTTTCTAGTTTATGAAATGTACCCACCTGATAATAATTCTTTGATATTTTTATAATATAAAAATCTTTGATATTACGCTGTTTTTAAATATGTTTCATTCAGTATACCTATTTATTATTCTGGATTGTAGATACTGCCAAATCGGATACACATGCCAAAAGTAAAGTGTTAAATACAAAGGAAATATCATAACGTAAAGTGGCATACCTTCAAACAAAAAACTGCTTTGACATTGTCCAAATTGCACGAGATATTAGAACCAAAGGGCGTAATCTCTTACTTATCTTATTAATATTAACTAGCAGTTAAAACCCGCTCCGCAGGTTTTTGCTGCTAGGCCCTGCGGGCGGCTTTTCATCTTAGTTTCTTTCTTCGCCCGGATTGAGTGTTTGTGGCCATTTAATAAATTCGATAGGAAGTGTTTCCTAAAACAGTCGGTTCCTTGGATCCACTGTGATCCAGTGACAGCTAGTCACCGTCGGTGACTCACCGAGACAAAGTAACAGCCCTAAAGTAACCGAGACACGCGATGACGTTATGTGTAATTTATAACAACTTCGTCAAGTATTGCCGTCAATCTTCAAAATCCGGAAGGATTCTTAAAATATATAAATCCAGCAGTTATACCTAGGGGAAAACATTCACGTGCGAGCTGCTGACGGAAGTAGTGACATCTTGTGTCGAATTCTTGAATTTGAAACCGAATTATAACAGTAGCTTTGTGTGAAATTCCACGTAAACAGATGTTATTTGAGGCGCGGCCGTTGATCGTGGTGTCCGACAGGCACTCGTGGCTGGGTTCTGAAATTCAACCACACAGAAGCTAGCGTGTTAATACTGCTTGATTAAATTATTAATATTTATATTTACAATCTATTTTCAAATTTGAAAGGTAACTACTTCATACGTAATGTATTGAAAATAACACTGATGTATCCATTTGAACCAATATTATGTTATTTTTGTGTGCGAATTATTGAAAATTAACTCTTTTAGGTTTATTAGAAATAATGTTACATTGTTAAGCAAAAATATTATCATAAGCAATAATTATCAGCCTGAAACACTCATCCACATTGAAAAATCTTCCGAGAAAAGATACATGACGCCAACGGGACTTGAACCCGTGTCCTCTCGATTGCCGGTCGATTGCTCTGACCACTGAGCTATGGCGGCTTATCTCGTACCCGCCAAATGATTCAATATATGCTAGTGTTTCATTCAACAATTACTGCTTATTATATTTTTTCCACCTGAAAACAACCAACTTTATTATTTTATTATTTATAATTATTGCTTATAATAATTGTTACCCTTTGTGCTATGCATAAAAAATCTTGTCTTAAAAACGTTAGTTTTACAATTAAAAATAATAAAAATATTATCATTGAAAATGAAGAAAATTATTGTCTATCATAGTCTGTCAAATAACCCCTTTGCCAAGCAAGTACCGACTCGTCATTAAATATTCAACCCATAATTTCAAACCTGCTTCTCTCAACCCTTTTGTTTGCTCTTATATGTTTTTTACAGGACGTTCATTCAAAATTAAACCCTTCTCCGTAAGTTTTTTGTAATATACATAAAATGCACATATCTACTCTAGTAAGTGCCTATTTGAGGTGTTTAAGATTGATTTAATTGTCACCCTCAGTGAATAAAATCTCTTATCTTCAAATATATTGTGACTTGGCAAATTGTGTTCTTTTTGTCAATTTGTTCTTCCTCGACAGTTTTGCAATTGGGTCGGTGAGTGATGCAATTTATCGTCCGAAGTGTCTGCAAGTTATATACGGCGAATGGGGGACTAATTGCAGTTTGGGGGCGCTATCCAGAAAGGTCACACCCACCCCTCGACCATTACACGTATTTTTTCTACCCTTGCGACCGAAAAACGCTGCCTCGGGAGATGTACGAAGCAATCAACGAAGCTAAAAATGGAAAGAATCGATACTGAGAAAGTACGGATTTATATACCTTTTGGATAAACAACCATCTGACTACGAATATGTTTAATTGATTGTATCAAATAAATTAGATTTTTTAGTTGAAATCTTAAATTATTATAATGTTTAAAGCTTCTAGATTTTAGAGGAACTACTTTTTACTCTATAATAATGACATAAGCCCAAGAAAGAAAAGGTGTTATGCGATGGAATGGAATTTTAAAAACTTCCGGCTATTGATAGTGGTATAAGTTGGCTAAAGGAAGAGTTGAGACATTTTCAAGGCGCAGGCTTACAGCAAGTGGTGTTTTTGAACTATGTTTTATCTCGGAAGCTTTAGATAATTTACCTAAATGAAGGACATATGTAACTTTATCTAATGATTAGTAATTTACTGTGAGATAAATCGTATGCCAACAATTTACGTGCGTACATTCAGCCTATTGATACTTTTTTTGACCAATTTGATTGTTCTTGTAATTAAGATAAGTTTCTGCATGCACTATCTTCGATGTTCTACCAAATTCTGAACTTAGGACTTCGTCTCAGTTTCAACGCTGGTTAAGATAGTGAAGATCTGAGAAAGTTCTGCCTGAATCAACTTCACGTTTACGTTGAAATTCAATCCATCAACAGATTTATATTATAGCTATTGTGTTAAATACATTCAAGCCAACATTAATAAATCTTTGCGCTGTGTTTACATACGTATTTTGTGATCCCTAAGAAGTCACCCACTTTTTGCAGCAATCACATGAGAACGCTTTAATGGGACTGTCCATTTCTTTCCTTCAAGGGTTGAGACTTTTATAACGTTATTTGTTGAACTGCTATCCCGGATTTACTCGATTATGTCGGCTTTTTGTAAACTACGTGATTAGTTAGCAAAAGCTCCGCTATCACTTCCCTCGTGCGGTCAGGAATGCCGGAAACCGATCAAAAATTCAATGGATACGAATCCCCGCCTATTTAGCGGGCGGTTACGAACAAAATTAGTCGGACAAATCCATTTATTCGTAGTTAATTTATTTGAACCACGTAATTTTACCTTTCTGTTCTCTATTCTGTTTTACAGAATACTTTATGGCAGCGATCTAATAAAACGAATACAATAAAAATGTGTACCTTTAGTGTTTCAATTTTATGTTTTTTGTTATTTTAAAATTTTTGTGAAAATCGAGCAACATTAAAATAATTGGTTTTCTCTAAATTTCTTAATAATTTTTCTGGATTGTTCAGGGTTGTTCAAATATTTATATAATTTCGTTGAATGTAGAAAAAACAACAGATGATACTTTAATTATTCGAGTAGGTTGAAATTGCTGTTCTGAATTGGTTAAATAAAAAACATTTTCCCACAGCCTTTAATGCTCTACTTACCTTGCAAATTTTCCGGTAGCTTTGTACGCCAACACTAAATTGTTTAAAATTGTCATTTTAATTGAAGGTCAGCGTTCGGTGGATTTATATTCCAATTGCAAAGGTCAGCTTACTGCCCAAATTCAATTATGTTTTGGCATCATGAGAGCTTTTTTATAATAAATTTTACTACCTTTGTCCTGTGTAATAATTAAATGTTAACTGTTTCTGTATTCCTGTTAATTTAATTCTCGGCTTAGAAGAATTTGTATTTCGACAAAATTTTTACAACACTTTTGCCTCACGGATAGATCGTGCTTAGTAAATTAAATGTTAACTATTATGTATTAGGAGAATCTTTAATTTATTGAATGGTTGATTAAACTAATCATTTGATAATTATGACAATTCGAGATAGAATCTATAATAGAATATGGAATCATTGTTTGGGGAGGAGCAACAAACTCAGCTATTGTTCATTTGGAAACCACACAGAGAACCATCTTTTTTTTTTTTTTTTTTTTTTTTACATGAGCTCCACACAGGAGGCACTGAGGAAAATAATTTCCCTCAGGGCCTATGTCATCTTTGGGGAAGCTGTGTGGAGGTTTTTTTTAGGGAAAGGAAGGAGAGGAGAGTTCTGGGAAGGAAAAGGGTTTAAGGGGTGGGTAGGAATCTGGGGTTCAGTGCGTCCTGGTCATCCGCCTCCAAGACCTAGACAGACCTCACCCCATGAACCCGGGCACCCCTGCTAAATCACTAAACGTATCTTAAAGGTTATACTAAAAAAACACAGAATGACTGACACAGACCAAATATTCAACATGTTCGACGGACTTGATATACGACAATTATACATAAAAACACTTCTTAACTATATCTTTGACCAAAAACACAAACTCCAACAAACACAAACCATTAATAGACCAGTTAGACAAGCATACATACAAAACTTAAAAACACCGACGATAAACACAAGCTTTGGACAAAGACATCACAAATACCAGGCAATAAAAGCATTCAACCATCTTTCACTCGATTTAAAAAAAGAAGAAAACAAAAAACTTTTTACACTCAAAATTAAAAGATGGATTAAAGAACAAAAAAGGCAACTTTACAAAAAAATCACAACATAAAAAAAAAAAAAAAAAAAAAAAAAACACAGACATAAACACCATTGCAATACTCACTAATATATTATAAAACCCTTTTAATTTCACTATTGGTTTATATGTATCTATCCTATTTATATAGTTTTATTTTATTGTTTTATTTTAGTGTTATTTTACTCTATTTTATTTTGCTCTATCTTACTTTCTTTTAATTCTTATATGTTATTATTGAGTTTCTTTTTTCTTTAGTCTTTATTTTATATGTATCTCAAATTAAAAAAATATAAATCATATCAAACTGTAAAATGAGGTTCTCAGCACGGGTAAAGCACCCAGTGAGGCCCACATTAGTCAAAAAATTTAACAAACATGTATAAATCAGGTGAATCAAATAAAAAAAAAAAAAACTTTTTATTTTGATATCGTAATTGATAGATAACCGTGCTAAGCGATTTTCAATTTCTTTCATGCGTACCTAACTCGTGTTTTAAGTATTTACTGCAAAGGCTTGTCGAATACGTATTTCGTTATACAAGTATAATTTTTATACAAGTTTTATCATGTTTTCTAGATTTTTTTTGCCGTTTTGGGTTTACTCCGACATGATCTCATGTTCCGAACAGCCTTGCATTGTTCATCATCAGGGCATTAACAAAATCTAAAACATTGGCTTAAAAGGTATGATAAAGCAAAACAATACTGTATTTCCTAAATGGCAAGCGTAATGTATCTATTTATTATAACTAGCAGTTCTGTGAACAGTGTATTTCTAATTTTCTCTCAGTTAGGGCCAGTTATTTTATAGAATTTGAACAATTCATCAAATTTCGATGATAATTTTCGAATTCTATGAAAGTTAAATTCAAGTTCTGCCATTGAATCAAACTGAAATAATAACAGTACTTGAATATAACTTTCACAGAACTTGAGTTAACTTCGAAATTTGATGAATTGTTCCAATTCTGCGAAATAACCTACTTATCCTTTTTTTACATGAGTTCCACACAGGAGGCCCTGAGGAAAATAATTTCCCTCAGGGCGTATGTCATCTTTGGGGGTGCTTTGTGGAGGGTTTTTTTAAGGAAAGGAAGGAGAGGAGAGTTCTGGGAAGGATAAGGCCTAATGGGTTGCGTAGGAATCTGGAGTTCAGTATGTCCTGGTCATCTGCCTCCAAGACCTAGACAAACCTCACCCCATGAACCCGGGCACCCCTGCTAAATCACCAAACGTAGCGAACCACTTGGGGTGACCTATGGCAGAGGTGTTGGTTATCCAATAAAGGTTCTCGGGGCGGCGGTACCCATTCCCGCCTCCCAAATTGAAAATTTATATGTCCTTAATAAATTTATACCAAAATTTCCCTTTTTGTATTTGTATATAAGTACCTAATCATAAACTTTCTTCAGGCGGTAAGGTACCTTGATATTGAATATTCCTATTTGACAGCTCGTAGAAGGATAATAATACAGTATTCAACATGGCCACCAGTTTGAAATGGAAACGGAACGTACATACAAATCTACAGACATATTTGTTTGTTTATTTAAATTGAAAAGAAAAACGTTCGAATTAAAACAGGACTTCGCTAGTCAGTTAATACCAATACCCATGTTTTACGTTAATCCAATATCCAATAATAATATTGTCAATCTATAATGAAATATTATTCCCTTTCAGATATTAACACGAACCTTACTTTGTATACAACTAGTAATCAACTATAAAATCACTATTCCTGCATATTCAGAGCATCCTTTGTCCCTAGGATGTATTGTATTTGGGAAGAGCAAGCTTAATAATCCGCATGACGGGTAGGTTCTTGGGGACGAGGGGTATGAATGTGAATGAACTTATTCAATGGAGGTAGCTGCGGTGGCTGTGGATAGACTGGAGAGAAAATTACTCCAAATCCCCCATCGACCATTGTGTATCGGAAAAGCTTTTAGATAAATTTCCATTTGTATCGAAAATGAATTTTCAGCATGGAGGAAAAACTTCGAGGAAATCAAAGTCTTCTACGCCAAGGTTAAAACATTTCATGGTATGAATATTTATTAAGACCTTTGTCAAATATGTTGTTTTAACGAATAACCTGAATAAAATCAGAAATAATTATTAATTTAATTTAAAATCAGTGAAAAGACTCAATTACATTGAGCGAGATTACAAGCTACTATCTGGGAAATTCGCGCTCAGTGTAATCGTATTATTTGCTAACTTGCAGATTGTTGACTATCTACGAAAAAAATTGAAAGGTCGTCAACTTCACTTGCTACTCGCTTACTCGTGATTGGTTTATTTATGTTTTCAATATGGCGGCCGATAAACAGCTGATTTCGGCGGAATTAGTTCACGCAGGCATCGTTAGGTTGTTCGGTACTGGGCGAGTGGACAGTTTTGTGTGTCATCTTGATAATCTCACTCGCCGATTCACCCGCTTTTAATCTTAGTAGGTGTAGCTTGTAAACTCGCTCAATGTAATTGAGGCTTTAATGATTTTTTTTTTAAATTAACGAAATAAATAATAATATTATTTTAAACATTATTTATCATTAATTACATATAATTTTATAAGATTTCTATTTATTATACTATGTTATCTGTCTACGTATTTGATTTTAATATATTTGAGGGAGCGGGAGACAGAAATGAAAGACGGCATGTCGAAGTGGTGAGTCAGTCGTTTATTGGGTTACGTAGCAGATGGTCGGTGGTCGGTAACATGATGTAATGCGGAGTGCCGTAGATGATGCTGCAGGCGCACGGAGGTGGAGATGGTGTGGTGAAGGCCAGCGCGTTGCTCGACACCATGGCGGTGGAGATGACCTATATTCCAGGCCGTTGCTCGACGCTTTAAGTCGCGGAGGTAAACGGTGTGTGGCTCGGTGAGCTGAGCCACCAGCAGGTAGTCCTGGCGAGGCGGAGCGCGTTCCATGGCAGCGAAGCACGGTGGGCTTCGGGGTGCCATGAAGTGGTGAGCTGATCCCCGGACTGAAGGTGACGCAAGCCTTGTAAGTCGCGGGATGTTGCTGTTCTGCGGGGCTGAAGGCACGATGGGCCTTGTGGTGGTGGACCTCGAGGAAGCTGCCCTGGATGCGTAGCGGTGCCATGCAGGAGCACTGATTAAAAACACACCATTATTATTATTTTTTATATACGTATATACATATAAAACTGTTTTTTTTTCTCTTTTTTGTATAATGCTATACTTTTTACTTACCAACTTTATTTCTATGTACCATCCGTAAAAACTCTTAATGTTTTCTTTGTATTTTAAAAACACCTGTATGCACTAAAACATAAAAATGTAAATGTATGTAAAAGCCCATAAGGGCGTTAATGATTAATAAATAAAATAAAATAAAAATAAAATTACATGTTGAGATGTTGGCCGACGATTAATGTGAGACTGAACTGGACTGAACTGCAGCGGGCGAGCGATCGGCTGCTTATATAGCCGCGGTAGAGTAACTACCTCGCGGTAGGTAATACGAGCCACTTCGAGAATATTCGGCGCCGTACAGATATTGTACGGTGCTGTCTCGAGACCTTTCTAGGCGGGGCGATATTATTATCGTCGGGCTGGCACGGCAGACGAGAAAGTACATCGCGGCCAGTATAGGTACGAAGGTACCTAGGCAAGTAGGTTTGCCGATGGGCGCGGATATTAGGAGATGTTTCTCGTATGTTCTTTTGATGGCGATGATAATAATGATGTGTCGCCACATATTTATATAAAGAGGAGTGTCGCGGATTTGATTTTTATACAAATTACAGTTTTATTCCAAGTTTGTAAAAATTTTGCACACTCTACGAAAAAAAGAGGAAGGTCGAAAATTTCTAAAAACTCTGCGCTGAGCCCACGCAACTAAGCCCACGACCCCGCGTAATATGGAAGAGTGTCTGTGATAGCGGCGGGCATGAATTTAGTTTTTATACAAATCTACAGTTTTATTCTGATATTGATGAAATTTTGCACACAAATCTACAGTTTTATGCTGATATTGATGAAATTTTGCACACTTAATCTTCCAAACAAAAAGAAAGTGAAAGCCTACATGAGATTTCGAAAAATTATCCCCACCCTTTTTTCCAACCTTTTATAACTGAATTTCGACACTTGGTGAGGTTTTGAAAATTTAACATTCAAAATAAGAGGAAGTTACTAGTGTCCGACCAAAACAGGACTTTCTTCCGAAACCGAAACCGAATCTTCGGTATCTGTCTTAGTTTCGGCCGAAATTGAAACTTTTTTAGATTTGTCAAAAATCTATTGTTTACTGAAATTTGGCTTTTTTACACTTATACAGACAGTTAACACGTGTTAAATGAAATAATAATAATAAAAAAAACAATAAAAATGTATGTAAAAGAATAAGAAAATTTAAATTCACATACTTCAGCCATTTTTTTCACATAAGCCAACTAATATTATAAAAATTAACAAAAATTTTAAGAGGGCATTACCCGAGAAAGCCGGAAATACGTCATTTTCAAAAAAGTTTTTAGACGTATTGACTCTTTTCCACAAAAAATTATATAGATTGTTCTTTTATCTAGTGAAGTTATGTAATAAATTTTTAGAATTTTTTTAAATTTTTAGTATAATAAGGTTATTCCATAGGTCGTTGGCAGATTTGTTAAATTTTCAAAAAAGTTTTTGTATTATACCACACCCATTTTAAATAATGTAATCATGCAGTAAAATAAATCAATATATTATCTAGCAGAGTTATGTATTAGAATTTTAATTTTAGTTTCAATAAAATCATTAAAAAATATGTACGTACATGTGTTTCTTGACGAAAATTGGTCCATTTGTGTATTTATTTGCGCACTTACAAACTAATATATTTCAGATTTTTTTAACATTCTTATTAAATTTAGACATTATTGAAAAATGATAAATACTTATAATCAAAAAATAACTACAAAAAGGACACTATTTTAATAGTTTTATCATCACGCCTTTCAGCATTTTTGGATGAAGGTATAAATTAAAGCTAATTTGGATTAAAATAAATTCTATATTGAGTTATAATTTAAAAAAGCTGGTACGGAGAATAATTAATCTTTCTCATTGTAACCGCCCTGCAGGATCGGAAGAACAAATTTCGACGAAATGTGGATTTTCGTCCGCTGGCTGGTTAAACGCTCTTAACTTCTTCTTGGAACAAAAATTTGTCAATAATCAACACTTAAATTACAAAGGAACGACCTCATTAATTGAGTATTTTAATTTCACAACATTCTTATGACTAAATTTAAAATTTATTGAGATCTTTTAAATGCAATTAGGAATGTATGATTACCGAATTAATAACTAGCAGTTAATTATCAGTCTCAACAAAGAAAGAATTGCGCCGGACCAGCCGGCGAACTCAGATGATAGTGGCGGGAGATTCACGAGCCATGAACTCACCCGAAGTCAGCCGAACGACTCGCGATAATTCACGAACGCAGAGTTCGGTGCGCCGAAGGTTCAGCAGATTTTCTGCCGAAACCGAAACTGATGCCGAAACTAGATTTTTTTGCCGAAACCGAAACCGAACCTTCGGTCGGTCACTAAAAGTTACTCTCTACATCTGATTTAGAAAAACTCGTAAATTCCATGGAAAACGCCGAGACTTGTTGGTTTTAAATATTATGTCTACTTTGAACAAAACAACATTTTTACATGCTTTTCACTTCTATACCAAATTAAGCAAAACCTGAATGAAGTACGAAAGAAATGATATTTATTTTAAAATATATGCTTACTAAAATATGTTTTGTAAAATTAATTAAACTTCAAATTTCGCTCTATTCTTCATCACCTTTAGCCATAAGCTTTATTTGTATTTAGGTTTGTCCCTACCTACCTTACTTTTGTAATAAAATTCTATGTTTGATCTCTTTAGACTTTGTGTTTTTCAAAATAAGGGATTAATTTATTACATTCTCATTACAATGAGTGCTACGGCGTAGAAGCCAATCTCGTGTTCTCAGCAATTCGAAAGTCCCTTTGTGACGTTTAATTAGTTTAATTCCGTTTTTCTTGTGCAGTATTTTTTATCAGAAAACATGGGAATTAAGTGAACAAAGCTAACAGCGTTGCATCCACTTTCGACTTGTTCACAAAGGACCGAGTGTTTGAACTTGCGAAAGAACGGATAAAGCAAATTACACGGTTCGTCTTTGAATCGAATGCACACCAAAGGGCCGTGTTAAGCTAAATGAATTCTCTCTTGGGATGAAAACAGATAAGGTGCAAACAAATTAAATATTTCATTATGAATGCAAAGATAAACTTGAAATAGTTTTTTTAATTAAAAAAAGTTTTACGTGTTCGTATTTGTGACTTCTCTGGCCATAATGACATCTGTAATATAATAGCGTTATGATCATTGTGTCCCATTGGTCATGAATTCAAAGCCCATTTAAAACCCATTGCAAATCAAGACCTGTCAGTGGCGGAATTGACAATTTTATTACTGTCAACATATATTTTTTAACGCATTCGAATAAAGGGATTACGGACCCGTAAAGTAAATTTAAAAGCTAAATCAAGAGTCAAGAATAACGTGTAATACAATGGGCTGCTTTTCTTAATGGAATAAAACAATTTTTGTGTGTTTTTATCAATAACGTTTTATATGAATAAACTCAAAATTAAATGTAGTATGTAAGAAACACTCTTTTGTTTCCAGTAAATTCTCTAATTCGAACGTTTTTCATGTATGACATATTATTCAAAGATTGCGTGCGGGTGAACAAAATAAATGGTAAGACCGGGCGGCGTCTTCGTATTCAAAAGTTCCGTCGAATACTTCCTCAAGACCGACTAAAGTAGGAGGCCTGGGAACCTTTTAGACTATTTTTACCAGTAAAATTTACTTAGCGATAGTACTGACTTCGTAATTTGGCTGTTGCGCACAAAAACCCTGTACTTTAGTAGGCCTTAAATTTTCCAATTACGCGTGGCATTTTCGGGAAAATAAACGTATTTATATTGCATCAAGAATATTTTTTTTTATTTGCGTATATTATTTACAATGAAATGTTATTCATTAGCCTTTAATTAGTGTTTTCCGAGTAATGAAAACATTTTCTCATCTCTCACGAGGGCATTTTTGCACTTTTTTATGTAATTTACTTAGAGGTAGCACACGACTTTACGCGACGAATGGGATCTTATTACTAAAACTACGAAATCGAAAACGCTACAATTTACTTGTTTTTGGCTTACCACTTTGAGATTTCTCAGCGCATCTATATAAAAATACTATAACGCCATTGGTTTTTATAATAAAAATGTTTCTTTTTAAACGACTTCGAAAAGGAGGAGGTTCTCAATTCGACTGTATTTTTTTAATTTTTTTTTTTTTATGTTTGTTACCTCAGAACTTTCGACTGGGTGAACCGATATTGATGATTCTTTTTTTAATTGAAATCTGGTGTTTCCCGTGTGGTCCCATTTTAATTTTGTCCAGTTCTGACAATGGCATCTATGAGAAAATCATGTAAGTCTTAAATTTGCTCAAGTATGTGCGCGACAAATGGACGAATAACTCAATATCACGCCAACCGATTTCGATGATTCTTTTTTTATTGGAAAGGATGTACTTCAAGGGTAGTTTGATGAGAGTTTGGTTCGGTTCTGATTATGGGATCCATGACAAAGTAACGGAACTCTTCAAATCTGAAGAACAAATTCACGATACTCGGCCGAATCTTAATCGAATTAGTTAGTGTACTTCAGATTCACTAAAAATCAAAAAATAAACAAAAATTTTAACAAAACAAAAAAACGACTTCAAAAAATGCACTAAAAAGTTAAAAAATAATTTCGTATTCTTCTACAACTTTATAATCAACTTACCTTTTCTACTCATCAATATGTAGGTACGATTGTTATTTTTGGAGTCGGTGTCAAACAAGGTACCCGCGGCCTGGCGTGTTCACTTGACAGCTCCTCTCCCGCCGACACCGACTCCAAAAATAACAATCGTACGTACATATTGATGAGTAGAAAAGGTAAGTTGATTATAAAGTTGTAGAAGAATACGAAATTATTTTTTTACTTTTTAGTGCATTTTTTGAAATCGTTTTTTTGGTTTGTTAAAATTTTTGTTTATTTCACCTGTATTTATAAAAACTCGAAAAAATACATAAAAATATATTGCTGAATTAAAGCGCGAACGTGTTTTTTTTAGGCATTTTCAAATCAAGGTTTTCGTAGAGAAATGCTGAAGGTCGAGTATCGTAATATTTAAATGAACGAGAAAGAATACATAGCAGTGTTATAATAAAATGTTTGTTAAACGAAAACTTGCTACAGGATATCGTATGAGGAATACGTGATGTCTTCACGCAATGTCTACGTCGTCTAAATTAGACTCCTTTCCTGCCAAAACAAAAAAGGAAAACAATTTTTCTGGTTTTTTTTCATTTCACGTAACGGATTTATGAACGCGTGTGGCCTATAATTTAGTGTGCGGGAAATTCCCAGTGGTGCGTATGGCCGTGATGAAAGAAATAGTTTTCTTGCTAACAAAGGACATATTACAATAGTTACCATAAGTTTTTTGTGAGTGTTATATACAATAGTTAGAAAAAGCATTCATATATTACAGCTAGGCTTTAGATTTAAACTGGTTTTTATGAAACAGCGTTGAGCACGTCATAAAAGCGCTCCCACATTTAGTTTTACTTAATAGTTTAATTTTAATAACCAACTAAAAATAAGTTTATTGCACTAATTAAATTAATTTGACAAAAGTAATCGCTTTGCAGCAAATGAATAAAAATCTTGTCAATAATGCGGTAGATTTGCGTGCTAAAGCAGCAAACCCCTTAAAAATTCAATCACTACCTTCAGAAGGAACTTATACTTGCGTACACCTGACGATATCCTCACTTAGAGCCACTTTAGATAGATAAATAAATAAATAAATAAATAAATAATAAAAACTTTGTAATTATGGAATCGTTCATTTACTTATGCATTGGCTCTGCAATACGTTTATTAGTAGGGGAATTAATGTGTACCCTGTTCGTGTGTATACAGACCCGGAGCTCGAGGAATTTTGTAGCATCGTAATAGAAGGGATTTTCTATCATCGTAAATGACCAATAGGCATTGTTATAGCCCATTCACATGATTCATTTATCGTTCATTTCGTGATTTAATTCCGCCTCTTTCCCTCGAAATGAACCGTGTGAACACGAAAATGAATAGAGACAGTGCCATTCCAACAATGTTGGAATGCTTCCTTCGGCACTGTTCACTCGCTACCGGAATTTAACATCACGTGACGCGAATGATGTGTGTGAACACTCAAGTGAACAGTCTTTCACTCGCAAATTAGTCGGCCGAAATGTTCTGGCGTGAGGACGAGTAGCCGGAGCGGCTTAAACGTCAAAATGCTCCGTTTAGTTCGCTTTTCGAAATAACTCCTACACGTCTCATAGAAATCGTTGTTTCTCCCTTACTATCATAGTGGAAAATATGATCTAAACGGTATTGGAAAGAGACAATAATGCTCTATATATTCAATATAACAATTAACCACAAAAGAATACGAATGTACACTTCTATGGAACCAAAGTTTCTGATCGAATTTGAAAAAAAATAATGAAACATTGTGAATTTTTTATGAATTATTTTTACATGAAACGACAAAAAAGTGAGGTGACAGAAACGTTTATAATTTATTTGTCTAACAAAATAAGTGTGTGTTTTTATATTTCTTTTGTTAACCAGTAATTTTAGTTAGAATAAAAGCAAGGAGAGCCATTTTTTAAACTTTTAAAAGTTTACATTAAAAATTATTTTATTTAAAAAATTACGTGGTTATTTCTAATAATAAATTTTGAAAGTATATTTCATCACCTTTCCAAAACAGTTTTTAGTTTTTTGATACGTTAATAAATATTCCATTTATATGGATTTTATTGCAAGCCGAGGCCTATTTTGGAATAAAAATATTTTCATGGTGCAAAAATACTGGTAGATATCAGTTTTCAGGTTATTATTTAACCATATGTTCATTTTATGGTGCTGAAATTTATTTACTGTTTACAAGAATCGCCAATTTCTCGTAATTTACTTCGACGTTATCGGAAATGTCAATTGAAATCGTAAATATTCCCGAACTTAGCTGTCAGCGCCGGACGAATTCCAATGCGGCCGCGACTACTCTCGACGACTTCGTAGCGAGAATGTCGAGTGAACTCTTCCTTCGAAGGAACCGTCTGAACACTCGGTGAAACGAGAATGGAACATTTCATCGAGTAAACCTTCATCCGAGTGAACCTTGTGACTTCAGCATTAGCGCCAAGTGTATTGGCTGCGCTCGGCGGATTGCTTTTGTGTTTATTTTGGATTTAAATATTATTTATTTCCTATGGCAATGAATATCTCCCTTCCCCCGCTCCCCTTGATGTTCCCTGCTGTCACGATTCCGATCACATCGCAAGTATTTTTTTCGGTGCTCGAAGTTTGTGTATTAATATCCATCGCAGCGGGACGCAGTCCTATTTATATAATTCGCATTAACAATAACTCATTTTTAAAAAGTGAACTGCAACTAAATGGTGATCTCATCAAGTAAACAATTACTTTCCAAAAGAACCTGCTCCTCTTCCGTGGGTTTTTACCTACCCTTTATATTTATTGCCACTATATTTACGCAGAAGTTAATTGCCAGAGATTGTAACCTCTAAGCCGAAACAGGCATAGATATAGATATTACGTATATTTGCGTCGAATTCAGGCGTATTTTAAATTTCAAAATCAGCTCGAAGAGGACCCTGAATTTTTTTCCAAGGCGATCCTACCCCCTGTGACTTCTTTCTGTTCCTCACACTGAAAACGGACATGAAAGGAAGCGTTTTGCCACTGTGGAGGAGGTAAAACAAAAATCGCTGGAAGGCCTAAAGGACTTCCCGATAAGTGAATTTAAAACAGTTTTAAAAATGAAAGGAGAATACTTTGATGGCGATCAAAATTTGATGTAAAAATATTGAGAAATAATGAATTTATGACGAATTGCCGGTTACTTTTGGGTCCCCCCTCGTATATAGATATTAATCCACTGAAGATATAAACAAATAGAAATGTATCGTAGGTTTATCGTATACCATCATCCTAGATAACCTACGTAAGCTCAAATTTCCTTGTATTGAAATTGTTACAAACCTGTAAATACAATAAATCTTATAACATTTGTAATTGATAAACATCAAAATAAACCATCATCATCATCACTCTTGGCTTTACAACCCCTGGTGGATCTTGGCCTCATATGAGTCTTCCTCCACTCATCATGGTTTTGTGCCAGCTCTCTCCGGTTTACAATCTCCAAGGTGGATATATCTTTGAGAACGTTGTCGCTTCATCTCAAACTTGGTCTTTCCAGGCTCCTTCGCCCTGTCGGTCTTCAATCAAAATCAATATATAATGTATATTATAAAAATCAAAATGAATATATAATATATATGAAAGCGTACAATGTACGTACCGCTGAAACTCAGAGTCTGAAACTCTATTGTATTGAAACTCAGAGTCCCGGTATAATCAAGGGAATTATATTTATTTATTTATTTATTTATTAATTTTCGGGAAATCGACAGTTTATATTTATTTCAGTTTGTACATAGTATTAAATAGCCAAAATAAAACCAATTACGGATTTCCTCCTTGTGACTTTACTTCTACTGAGACAACATAATAAGAATAAGTAAATTAATTTTATAAAAAGGAATATGAATCTGAAATTATATAAAACAAAAAATATATATATGTATCTATACTCAAAACATTTTTTTTAATATAAAATGAAAAATTACAAAACAAAAAAAATCTATCAAAACATTGGTAGCCATGGAGAGAGGTTGTACATATAAATCAAATCATAACAGAAATACAAACAATAAAAACATAACATTATTCAAGAACCATTAGAGAAACACTCTTTTATGGACCTTTTATATTCAGTAAGTTTGCAATTGAAAATGTCCACATTGGAAAATACGCTATTATAACTACTGCATAGTCGGTTCAGGCAAGAATTCTGCTTACAGTTTGTCTTGCATTGATCCACCCTGAACAGGACAGAAGAGCGTGTTGAATGTGCAGGTACATTGAATTGAATTTTATTTAGCAACTCTGGGCATTGAATATTATTGTTGACTACTTTATACAGGAATAGTGCATCCATATGATGCCTTCGTACACTCAATGAATCAATTTTAAAGTGTGAAGCTGCCTCTACATAATTATTAAATCTTACAAACGACTTGTAACAAAGATATTTTAGGAATTTGTTTTGAATAGCCTCGATTTTGTTTATGTGGATTTTGTAAAATGGAGACCAAACAACTGATGCAAACTCCAAATGACTCCGTACATAGGCAAAGTAGAGTTGCTTAATGATATTGATGCTATTAAAAAGTTTTGTGTTTCTTATGATGAAACCTAACATTTTAGAAGCTTTATTTATGATTTGTTGTATATGAAGGTTATATTGTAGTTTACTATCAAGGGTTATTCCAAGATCACGAATATCTGAGAATGTTGCAATGTTGTTGTTATTTATAGAATAATTAAATAATGTTTTATTTTTATTTCTTGAAAAGGTAATATGATGACATTTTGAGACATTTAGAAATAGTTGATTATGTTGGCAATAGGTAAATATATTGTTTAAATCATGTTGTAAATTGACACAATCGTTTAGACTTTTTATTGGTTTGTATAGCTTGGCATCATCAGCAAATAATTCTATTTCAGAGTATTTAACAACATTGACCAAATCATTGATATATAAAATGAAAAACAATGGTCCGAGATGAGAACCCTGTTGGATCCCAGAGGAAATTTCACTGAAATCTGATTCGAAACCCTGTATTGCTACTGCCTGTGATCTCTTAAGTATATAAGATGTAACCCAACGAAATAAATTACCACGTATACCTAATGACCAAAGTTTTCTGAGTAATAGTTTTTGATTAATTTTATCAAATGCTTTGGCAAAGTCTGTATATATGATATCTACTTGAGTGCGGTTGTCCATGTGATGGACAATGAATTCAGTAAGAAGAACGAGGTTACTTTCCACATTTCTGCCTTTTGTAAAACCATGTTGCTTTGTTGTAATGATGTGATTCAGTTGTGGACTTATATATTTGTAAACAATTTTTTCCATTAACTTACTGAATATTGTTAGTTTTGAAATCGGCCGATAGTTTTTAACATTATTTTTTTCACCATTTTTGTGGATTGGTGTTACATAGGCTCTTTTCCAAATTTCAGGTACCGTGTCTTCATTCATTGATTTATTATATATAATGCAGAGAGGTTTTGCAAGTGTTTCCGCGCAATTAACTATAAAGTATGAGGGAATGTCATCACACCCCGCGCTTGTGTTTATGTCAAGAGCTTTTATTTCTTTTAAGACTATTTCTCGTGAGAATTTGACCGTGGTGATATTTATATTATTTGTATTTTCTGGTATATCTAATGTTGGTAGGTTATTATCATTTATGTAAACTGATTGGAAATATTCCATGAAAATATTGCATATGTCTTGGCCATTATCTGCTTTTTTGTCATCTAGGTGCATTGTCCTTGGAAGAGACGATTGTGTTTTTTTCATGTTATTGAAATGATTCCAGAAGAGTTTAGGATTGCCATTCATGTTACTTTCAGCAGTATGTATATAATTAATGTAGAGTTGTTGTGCAATTCGTTTTTGTCTAGATCTTAAGAGTGAAAACGTTTGGTAGTCACGTGGATTTTGAAATTTTTTAAAATTTTTATGATATTTATTTTTTTCTTTAATTATTTTTATGAGAGATGACGTATACCATGGTGGATAATTACAGTTTTAGCCTTTATATGGTGTGGTAATCCTCTATCCCCCATCCATGAAGAAGGTTCCCGTTTTTTACCTGAAGGGCGTGCTTGTGAAGATATGAAGCCTTTAAGTTTCGCCCTCTAGACATTTCTAGAAAAGTGAGTATTCAAGAGCATTCCACAACATTTCAGAACATCCTGGAATATTGTGGAATGTTCGAGAATAGTCTGGAACGTTCCCGGATCATTGTTGAACATTCCAAAATACTCTCGAATGTTGTAGAATGTTCTGGAAGATTGTGGACCATTTGAAACCTTTTTTAAACCCCGACGCAAAAGGAGAGGTGTTGTAAGTTTGACATATATGTTAGTCTGTGTGTCTGCCTGTGGCATCATAGCTCCTAAACGAACTGACAGATTATGATGCGTTTTTTTTTTGTTTGAAAGCAGACGTGATATAGATTCATGAAAATGAATCTTAGCTACAATTCATGAAAATCTGTTCACACGTTTCAAGGTCATCAGCTCTTTTTTGTGTCAGGGGTTACTTAAAATTTTGAAAATTTTACCTTTATTACTGCATTGGTGGTAGGCGTATGTAAAACAAGATCCGTCCTGGGTTCGAACGTCAGTTCAATCTCATATCAACTCCTTGAAAGAAGCCGGGTATTCTAGATAGTATATAATTTATAAATAGTACCAACCTAGAAAAATTAAACAAAATGTTAAATATTTTAAACGTTGGATAACCTTTTGTAGTTTTTGCAACAAAGTTACGGTTAGGTATATATTTTCGTGAGGTAAGTCTGAACCCGGGAGAGTGGGGATTGTTTTTACGCCCTTGTTTCGGCTTCTCCAGAGACAAGGGATGGAGTTAATGGATTTGTTTGTTGACACGTATCCTGTTCTGCGGCACTGTTCGTTTGCTTTGTCGTGACTCGCCGTAAAACAAAACATATATTTAACCGTAAAAAATAGTTTTCGATATATAAAATTATTTTGAAGGCGTTGTTTATTGAAGTTTGTGTAATATAAGCGTTATTTGAACTTTTTAATTCTATTTATTGTTTTTGAGTTTAATTCGTAGAACTCTGTTTATTTTTTAAAATTTAATGTTAATTTTTTTTTTTTAAAATTTAATGTAAATTAAATTTAACAATGCTATTATCAAATTCTGCAAGTATTTTAGTTTTTATTTTTGTTACAGCTGTTTGAAACAGTTCGAAAATGGCCTTGTAAGCCGAAACAGCTGTAACAAAAATAAAAACTAAAATTCTTGCTGAACTTGTTAACAATATTATTATATTTACTTTAAATTAAATAATTATTCTAAAATTTAAAAACGTGTTAATATGTGTATTATATACGTTTTTAGATTTTCACGACCAAAAGTAGTTTCGTTATTTGCGCTACCTTCTTCTTTAGCCTACAACTTTCGGACAGCGTTAGTGTCTACGTTAAAATACATCTGCCCTGATGATGGACACTGTAACGCTATCGTTAAATTGATGCCTAGCGTTTTATTTTTACATTAACTCCACACTTTTTGTGGATGCTGGGTGGAGGGTCTTTTAGAGGAGAAGAGGGGGTGAACATGGGTCTTGAAAAGACCCTTGTTGTAGAAGGGAAGAAACCTAGACGCCGGCAAATCGTTCCACCCGAAATGACCCGTTCTCATTTATTTATTTATTTTATTTTATTTGTGTACAAAAAATTTACAACATTAAGATAATTAAGATTATTAATCTAATTAATTGTAAAAGTACCATTTTCACAGTGAGTATGTAGCGCCAAAAACCGTACAAACTCATTGAATCTTTTGAAGAATATGTCGAAATTTTTATCTAATATATTTAAATAGCGTATCGCTCTTCCCACGGGCGAATTCGGGTACAGATTTGTACGACTCGATCGGCAATATAATATGTTATGGCGACGTGCCCGAGAGTGAGACTCTGGTACAAATAAATTTATTTGTGCCAGAATCTCACCGTTAGAGACGAGGCCATTGATTAACTGAAAGAAATATTTTAGCAACGCAAAACATCTACGAGTTTCTAGAGAATGGTAGTTAGTCATACCTAGAATAAATCTCGATGGATACAAATATGGATAAGTTCCATAGAGGCGTAAAAATAAAAAACATGGGAATTTTTTTTGTTGACATTTGACAAATGTCAACCGGTACACACGTTTAGCGCGTGTTTGGCGTAGGTATTTTCCGACTATGCACCGGTGCCAAGGGGATCAATGACGCTAGTTACTCGGAGCATCTTCCATTGAAATACCGGTAGAACAAGAACAGC
Source organism: Limnephilus marmoratus (assembly GCA_917880885.1). Taxonomy (NCBI): domain Eukaryota; kingdom Metazoa; phylum Arthropoda; class Insecta; order Trichoptera; family Limnephilidae; genus Limnephilus; species Limnephilus marmoratus. The sequence continues at coordinate 40,874,134 of OU862921.1, forward strand.
ATTCCCACCCGACGTCTGTGCTATAAGGATTGCTATCCGTTTGTTTAGATAGGAGAATCTATTAAACAGACGGAATAGAGTCAGCGTTCGCCGGCTGTATATTTTTAAATCCACTTTTTTTTAAACATTACAAAAATGTACAATTTAGTGAGCTTTTAAAATAAATTTTTGTAAAAGAGTATTACATAAAACAACAGTAGTAAGTATATCAACTATACTAAAATTCTGGGACTAACTGCAATATGTGTTCCTTTTTGTCCAGAATACTAATGGAGGGAAATGATTATACCAAGTCAGTGGACATCTTCAAATTATCTTTAAACAAATATAAAATATTGTTCCTGATGCAGTTCAATTATTTAATTCAATTGCAATAAATACTGTATAATGTTTCTTACTATTCATATGTAAAAGCCCCAAAAATGAGCGTTAATAAATAAATAAATTAATTAATAGAGCTTGCCTTTTAAAGGCAGTCTCACTTCTTCTTCTTCTTTCGTATGGTGGGGGGTCAGAGGGGGGCATCTAGGTCTGTGAGCCAGTCTAGGGCCTCAGGCGTTGCCCCTGTTTACCTCATCATTCCCGCCGGGGAGTGAATGGAGCGGGCAATCGTTGACCACATGCAGCCTCACTGACACTAAATAAATATGTCGATATCGAAATTGATTCTGTTATTTTGCTTCTTCTTTCTATTCTTGACCAATCTGTATGCTTGCTCTAATGATGATCCATAAATAAAATGATAAACCTTACCAAAATGAAATAGCCTTCGTTTTTATTAAATTTCAGTATTTTTAATACCCGACCTAGCCCGAGTTTCAACACTCTAATAAACCCGACAAAGCTGTACAAACTTCAATACCACAAAGCTCAAAATCTGAAAATTTTTGCTGTGTCAGAACGAACGAACAATTAAGTTTTCTGATTTATGTATGTTTGTTTGCCAAATGCTTTTCAGAATTATTGATAACAGCGAAACAAAAATACGGCGTAAGTGGTGATTTTTCCTCCTTGATGGGAATCGAACCCTTTCTATCCAGATCTGATACAATGATCTATCTAACAGATGGACTGCTTATATACGGTTGTAAATACTTTGGTTGTCTGCTTAGGCAGTCAATAAAACCAGCTTTAATACTAACGTAAAATTCAGAAGGTTGAGTTCAGTTTAAACGTATTTTCCTCGTAAATAAAAATCGTTTTTAGATAGGAACCTATCTACCATCGTCATCTGTTCTCTTGTATTCTCTCCATTTTTATAAATTGACAAACTTTTTTGTGAAAGTTTAGTCTCCAATTTACTTCGATTGATTTACGGCTCACGCTCAAACTTTTGATGGAGAAAATATGAAGGCTGTGTTTTTGGAAATTTTTATTAACTGAAAATATGTTAGGCCTTTAGGTTACTTTAGAGGTTTTTCAAAAACTTGCTTTGATTTATCAGTTCTGTTGGCCTTGAAGAATTAAATTACAGTGTATTTATTGAAAAAAAAAAATAGATTATCAATTGAAGAGAAAAACAAAGCACTCTCGGAAGACCACTTCGGCTGATTTGTGGCCAAATAAATACGTGTGGTTCAAAGTTTAGGGTTTGTATTCTAGCGTCGCGGGTTCAAGCAAGCTTCCAGCATAGCACAAGCTGCATTAACATCTTTAAATGTTGATTAGAATACTGCACAAGAGTTCCAACTGCTTCCTAAGGTGTGAATCTACGGCATGTGAGACTATGGCATCATCTTTACTAAGTATAAAATGAAGTTGCTCCCGCTGTATGTGTGTGCGCTTAGATCTTTTAAACTACGCAACGGATTTTCATGCGGTTTTCACCATTAGATAGAGTGATTCATGAGGAAGGTTTGTAGGTATATAATTTGTCAAGGTTTTGTGTAAATTTGTTGAAATACATAATATATCTGGCCAAGCGGCAGTGGGCACCGGGCAGCGTGGTGTGGATTTGATTTTACAGATGTCGTTGGTTATAAAGGATTCATTAACCACAGTTACGTGTGGCCGGGTCTGCTAGTTAATTATATAATTTAATTAAATGAAGACAATATTAGCGAAACTCAATCGAAAATCTGGAGACAGAAAAATCAGAAAAAGATATTGGCACCTCTGGGACTCGAACCCTGGACTTTCTGCTTACTTGGCAACTTAAAATAATTAAATATTACAATTTGAGGTTATACTCACAAAGTTAAAAATAAAAATAAATATAATTTACTTACGCAAGCCAATATTTGAACTCGTGACCTCTGAATTCGTAGCCAAAGTTCATAATCACCCTGCCTTCAGATACCGTCAGAAGGGTGCCTCTCAAAATTGCATATAAGTGTAAAATACTCGTATTTTGCGAATGTTATAATGTCAGACGACAGCTAAACGCCATTTGTCAGCTGCATGAGATTGCGTATTTTATATATTTTCATCAATTTATCTGGGTTCTTGGGATATTCTTTAAAGCAACTCTTAGCGTAGCCCAAGCGGGTGCCGACATTTATGTGGTTGAAGATTTGTAGATATTTGGTGAGGTTTTTTGAGTAACTTAATTTATTATTTTTAAAGCTCGTAATCAGTGTAGATTTATTCTGGGTTGTAGTGTGTAAAGCGAAGATTTTCCGGACGAGGGCACCACAAGGGCTTTTTAGTGTTTCTAAAATTAACTGTGATTGAGTGGTTGCGATGCTACGCTATAAATGCGGAAGTCGCGGGTTCAAATCCCGGTATGCTCAAGTAAACTTTATTTAATTAATTTGAATTTCACAATTAATTAATTTAAAATGATACACATAGGTTAGCCCTGGTGAAAGACCACCATTCCCATTTGAAATGTTGCTCAAAATGGGTTCTTCGTGGTTGTACCCCATCTTCCTCTTATTAACTCCCCACTTCATTCAACCTCGCTACATGACCCCAATTGGGGATGTCGTAGTCTCACTGGCTCCAGACAGTTGGGAGCAGTTGAGACTCTTGTACGGTAGGTACTAATATAAAATATTTTCATCTTTATGTTTCCTCTGCAGTTTCATAGTCTGAAAATGTATTATTCGTTGATCGTTCAATAATAGCTCGTCTTGAAGAAGTAAATTGCTATCGGGAAGAAAAGGACAACAGCCTAGTTGAATATATAAGCGAATCTCATCCCTTCCAAATATTGGCGCAAAATGGCACATTAATGTAATCTTCATTGTGTATTCTTACTTCGTTTATATTCGTTAAGATTGTATTGCTGTTTTAATGCAGATACTGATGTAGCCAATACTAACAACTTGCTATTTATATATGAAAAAGCTCCGTTTTGAAAGCACGTAACGTTTATACCTAAAGCCTCAATTACATTGAGCGAGTTTACAAGCTACTATCTACTAAGTTTAAAAGCGGGTGATCGACGAGTGAGATTGTCATGATGACACACAAAACTGTCCACTCGCTCAGTAGCGAACATTTTTGTAGGAAACTGAGCTCGCAGGTCACTGCTACTAGCGCCAGTGGCGAGAATAACGACGCCTTCGTGAACTAATTCTGTCAGATGTTTGACAGTTGAAATCAGCTGTTTGTTGGCAGCCATTTTGAACGCATTAATAAACTAATCACGAGTAAGGGAGTAGCAAGTAAAGTTGACGAACTTTCAACTTTTTTCGTCGATTGTCAACAATCTGCTAGTTAGCAAGTAACACGATTACACTGAGCGAGTTTACTAACAGATAGTGAATTTCCCAGATAGTAGCTTGTAAACTCGCCCAATGTCATTGACGCTTAAGTAATTATTTAGAGGTGGATCACCATAACTTGTTCAAGATACCATATGGCTGAATATACGTTCTTCATAACAAATACACAATACGAAAGGAATGATGCTATTGAATAACATTTCTAAAGTGGAATATATTATATTTAATTATTTTTTAAATAAACTTAAAACTTCTTTTGTATACCTACCTATTTTACCAATTGTTAAGATTGGTAAAATAAGAAACCTTGTACTGTAAATGGATTATTGATCGGTCATACAATAATTTAAATTATAATCATATGTACAAATGTCGCCGTAGTGAAAGTCCACCATAAATTTAGGAGGCGTGTGTGGCTCCCCAAGTGGTTCGCTACGTTTGGTAAATTATCGGGGGTGCCCGGGTTCATGGGGTGGTTTGTTCAGGTCGTGGCGGCGAACACGTTTGTATACATCCTCCCACTGCGGTACAAGGCAACGTGTCAATAGAGTCCGGCTAAAGAGGTCTAGGTTAGGTCTCCCTCGACCAGTCGGTTCACGACGAGTTCATCGAAAACGAATTCATCGAAAATCAATTCATCGAAAGCAAATTCATCGAAAACGAGTTCATCAAAAACCAATTCATCGAAAATCAATTCATCGAAAACCAATTTATCGAATGATCAATTCATCGAATCGCCAATTCATCAAAAAAATATATTTTGTTGATATTTGAGAGAAATGCCGAGCGGACCGAGAAGTTAAAAAAGCATTGGTCAACCTAAACTAACCCAACCTAACCTAACTTAACCTATTTATCCAATTTTAAAATATTTTTTTATCATCACTCTTAATGACCTTTCTAAGTTGTTTATGAGTTGGTTTCATTATGAGTTGTCTGGTCACCGTTCCTTAGATATCCCTTTTTTGCAGTATCAGACAATCGGAAATCGAAGAGATAACCTATAAATTTTATATTGTCACTACGAAACTGACAGTTGCTAAACACATTTAACTCAGTTAAACAGACCTTTTTGGGTATTTAATTTTGACAGCTCTAATATCTACAAAAAAAATGTTTTTGATGAATTGATTTTCGATGAACTCGTTTTCGATTAATTTGCTTTCGATGAATTGATTTTCGATGAACTCGTCGTTTACCGACCAGGCTCTCCCTTTCCAAACCATCAGCTTGTATCTAAGAGCTAGTGACTAAAAATTAAGACGTAGACTAATTCTAGATAGAAATCTTGTAATGGATTCTTTGTTGAACAGATAAATCTTGCTTTCTTTGAAAACCACTTACTTGTTGACGTAATTGAACTCTTATACAATGTCTTTCATAATAAGAAAATATTTTTTTCACTTCGCATATCTCCCACTTAAAAATCTAAGTGCTCTGAAATCCAATTTCTCCCTCTGTGCTTTTTAACTTTGACAGTTGTGGGACGCACTGATATTTAATTTATGATCTCTTTGAAATGGCCTCGAATGCCTGCAGACCGTTTTGCTTATGGCCAAAAACCTTACAACTGTGTGGTGTAGTACGATTACCTACATTTGAAAGTAATTTACTGATTTTATTGACTAAAGTAACACGACGTGCCGGCATGGTCGAGGGGTAAAGCTCTTGACTCGCAATCCGAAGGTCGCAGGATCGAACCCCGGCGTGGGCAAATAAATTTAATTTGATCCATTTATAATATTTAATTAACTGAAGACAATACTAGCGAAACTCAATCTAAAACAGAAAAATTATAAAAAGATATTGGCACCTCTGGGACAACTGATTACTTTGTATTATTTTTTCAATTAATTCATTTTAAAATAATGTGTAACATATTTGCGGCACTTTCCAGAGTAGAAGATACTCTCAGTATTGCTCTGGTGTACGGCCACCATTCAGAATTCAAACATTGCTTGAAATGGCTTTAGCCGTGTTTGGTGACCAGATCTGAATAGGCAAGTACTTCCCCACTTTTCTCTTCCCCATCTCCTTCCCCTCCCCGCTACCTTTAGCCTCACAAAATACCTCAATTGGGGGTGTCATAGTCTCACTGGCTCCAGATGATAGCAGCTGGGGTGAGGTATGCACGTAAAAAAAATAATAAAAAAACCACTACAAAATGACGCATTTCTCTCCAAATTTTCAAAATCATTATCAACCCAACCCTTAAACCTAACCACTATCGAATCCAACTGAACTTACGAGTATAAATTTAGGGTAGAATTCAATATTTAGACTGGGATTAATGTTCTTTCGATCGATGATAATATTTCTATGGGTCCCTGTGCATTATCCTTTTGACCCATTTCCTGGGCCTTCTTCCGGTTTTCTATAAAATATCTTTTCAGTAGAACCTTAAACGGTGGTTTCATTATTTTCATCGCCTTTGTATTTCTGGATCAATGGAAAAATACTTGAAAGGGAATTAAAATGTGATTAACCGCTGGAAATTAAGAAAAAATAGGATCCTACGAAGATTATTTTGAATTGGTCGTCTTTTCGGTTTGGTTTGTGGAAAATACCTTTTATAATTTAATAAAATTGAGATTAAGGTATTAAGAATACTTATCTGTATCCTGTTATAAAGCTTTTCTACCAGACCTTTTCCGATGTTAAACATATTTTGTTTTATTGAAAAGTTTTTTTAATCTCATGAAACCAACCGTACATGGTTTTTTTTTATTGTTATTTTGTTTAATTCGTAGTTGGTAATCAGTAGGTACGTAACTGGTCTCCATTTCTAAAATATTTTTATTTAAAGTAAATTAGTGACCGACCGAGGCTTCGGTTTCGGTTTCGGCAGAAAAACTGCCGAACCTTCGGCCGCACCAAAACTCTGCATTCGTGAATTATCGCGCGTCATTCGGCTGACTTCGGGTGAGTTCGTGGCTCGTATGTCATCCGCCATCATCAGCTGAGTTCGCCGGCCGGTCCGATGTGATTTTGTTGTAAGTTTATGTATTATTTTTAATAGTTTTGTTTGCTTTATAGCAGTTGTATCACAAAAATAATTAAAAAATAATAATTTTTACATTGTTTTTTTTTTTTTAATTTTTTTTTATTTCATTTAACACGTGTTATAAGAATGTTGTGATTGTAAACGCAATTAAAATTAAAGTACTCAATTAATGAGGTTCTTCCTTTAAAATGTAAGTGTCGATTATTGACAAATTTTTTTCCAAGAAGTAGTTAACATATTTGTTAATTTTTGATATTTATATTTTTTTTATAACAGTAATATAAAAAAATCACATGCTTCAATTATTATTTTTTTATTTAATTTAACACATGTTAACTGTCTGTAAAAGTATATAAAATGTGTCATTTTCATTTTCAAATTTCAATAAACAATAGATTCATGGTTTCGGTTTCGGTAGAAAGTCCTGTTTCGGTCGGACACTAAAGTAAATCAAATTTAATGCTGTCATTACTAAGTTCTGCAAATATATATATATTTTAATTTTTGGTTACAGTTATTTTGGCGTCCATGATCATTATCAGAATGCGGTTATAACTGTGTTTATATACATACTGTGGTTACCGCACTCTATTTGTATTTATATGATGTTTAAAGTGATTTATAATTTTTTTCGGTAAAAACTTAACTTTATTAAACAAACAAAAAAATTAAAAAAGAAACAGGCCCCATTTTATTGTTTTAAAGAAAGACCAACATTCCCGGGTTACGAATAACCCGACAACATTTGAAAATCTCGGGCTGAGTTTTTGTTATTGCTTTATTTATTTGAAATAATAACTTAACAATTATGAATTAATAACTTGTCTTATTACATTTTTTGATAGTGTGGGCCTCACTGGGTACTTTACCAGTACTGAACCCCTTTCGTGAGGCGTCTTGTTGAATTTTTTAGATTGTAGAGTTGTTTTTCAAAACTTTATTTTTATTAAATACTCACCGTTAAATAAAATAGTGAACAAATAAAATTTGCTTTGATCATGAAATTCTTTACCGAAAAACTGTTTGAACTTCATGTCGCCAGAGCTTATCGTTTGGGAGTTTTTATTGCTTCAGACAAACCAACACATTTCTGCAATGAACTAAAAATTCTTTCCCTTTTTCAATTTTCACTTCTTCATAATTTACGAGGGCTATCCGTAAAATAAGGTCTCCAAGGTGCTGCGGTCGAGAGGAACAATTTTACGCGCAATCCTGCAACACTGGCGTGTAGCCTGGTTTACCATTGCCAAATCCCCACCTCCATCGCGAAGACTAAGGCTCGGCTGCCACGCCGAGACTATGTGTCGCAGAGAGTGCAGCGTGCTGGGGATTTGGCATAGGGAAACCAGGCTACAAGCCAGTGATGCTGGATCTCGCGTAAAATTGTTCTTCGAGACCGCAGCACCTTGAAGACTTTGTTTTAAGGACAGCCCTCGTACAAGCTGTTTTTTTTCACTCCACTGAAAGCTTAGATTTTCTCTCTTAACCTTTGGTTTTATGTAACATCCAAAAACTAATATCTGTATTTTTTGTTCCAGGTAAGCTTGACCATCAAACCGCTCTCCCGATCGATTCGATACTAGCAAAACTCTAAGGTAAGACTATATTAAGCCTCTGTAATATCAGGACCATTTTGGATTAAGGCCTCATTAATCAAATGGCATCTTCTCCTCCTGCTGAACTACTTGAAAGGATTGACCTTTTCTGAATATACCACCGGACATCAGGGGTGGTCAACGGGGGTGGACATCAGGGGTGGACTCAGAGGTGACCAATGAAGGGTTGACTCAGGTCCGGAGCTGCACTGTGTCTTATAGATAGTGATATAATACCTATCATAAGACACACGCGGCTCTGGAAATGAGTCATTATTCATCAGATGATGTTTTCAAGGAATGCTGAATTTTATGACCACAACCTTATTTGAAAATGATTTATTTCGTTTTACTATTTTAGACGCACTTGTGTCTTTTACATGCGTTAGGGTTAGGTCCATAAAAAGATTAAAAATTTTACAACGGCGTTTGTAACAAACAATAGTTGCATACAATTATTATTTTTGTATATTTCATTAGTTTACAATGTGACAAAAATAAAATCAAATATTTTCAGAAAAAATATTGACATGAAAAAAATGTTGAAGTGTGTTCTAATTTGTTAAGTAAAAAATTTCAATTATTTTTGAATATTCGTTTGTTAAACTATGTAGGCGAAGAATTCGCATCATAATTTGTTTGTGAACGGTGACATTGAAAAAGATTATTATGCCTAGTGTGTCGAATATATGTAATCTTATATCTACTAGGCTCAGGCATTCGCAACAAACACAAATATTACTTCCTTCATTAATTATATCTAGTAAAATTAGTTGTTTTTGAAATTTTAAGGGTGTTCTATGTAAACCAGTTTTTTTGTCATGGATTATTCACAATTAAATATGATTCGTGAGGTTGGCGCCCTGTTGGCACTACTTTACAGGGATAAGAAAGGGAACTGAATGTTCACTCTTTGAGCGCACTGCCCGTGGATCTCGATGTGGTATGTTTACCTAAACCAAATAACAACGTATTTCACAAGGGTATGTTATGTTATGTCTCTTAAGGTAAGTTGAGATTGAATGTATGAACCACAGGCACGCGCAATATGTTTTCTTATGATTTACTCGAACAACGGTGGTATTTTCGATCGGTGTGTCAAGTAGCTTGTCACGATAAATACCGATGAGAAATAGACTATAGCGTTGCAATGAGAACGATGAGCACTTTCTGATTGACTGACGCCGGCTAACGGTCAATGTAGGTACCCGATGTGCAAATTCAATCAACAATTTTGAATTCTAGCAGAACAAACCTGTCAAGATCGAATTTGGTGTTCGAAACGTGATTTTATAATTATTTGCTATACTAATCGATTTTTAATAATAATAATATTGCTGTCTCACTCTCCACTACAAAAGTCAAAGTCGTGACTTTCTAACCTCAAACTTTCCATATTGTTTAAATTGACTCTTTCGTGAGATCAAAAATTTCTTCTCTCTAAATTTTTTTTTTTTTGAGAAATTAATATATGATAATAATTTCTATCACTAATTTGTTAACGTTAACGTAGGTAAAGGTAATTATTTGATTGACAAACTACGTATTAGTCCGTATTAAGACATCTTACCTGTCATTGAAATTGACTGAAATACGGTAGGCACTCATTAAATAATAATACAAAGGGAAATCCTTTAAGACCTCCACACATCTGGACCCTAAACGTATTACCTTTTGTTTGTCGTCCTAGCCATCTCAATCCCTGCGGTGTACATCATCTGCCTTGCGGCGTTCGTGCGTCTTGGCTTTTCCCATCACTCAACACATCTTGTCATGTCAATTAGGACACACGTTGACCTTTCCACCTTCACCCCCTTAATCTCATAAAATCCACCCTGTTTGACATTGAGATTGTTTGCCTTTTAGGATGGCTCGTCAGTGAATGGCATTTTTTCAATAAAAGTTAAGTGAGATTATTAACTGAGCGTGGTTAAGTCCTGTTTTAACTTGACCGTATGGCATTTAGTCTGTCTTTGTATTTGTTTGTACGTTCTGTTTTCGTTCGAACATGGTTGCCGATTTAATGGCTTAGCAAAGATTCAAAAATAATCTTTTTTTAAATGGGAAATCTTCGTGTTTATTCGGACTTTGTTATTCGCATTTTTCAAACCTGCCTGGAGAAAGTTTGAAAAACCCTTTTCATTGAGGTAATGGCTTTTCTGCAGTCAAATTGTATGATTCCTTATTATAATAATATTAATATCTTTATTCAATGAAATTGGCAACATTAAACTAAAAAAAATACCTGTTCAATGTAGTTTACAAATAGATTACATCAATCAGTACAAAAAATTAACAAATAGAGAGTAATGTAAGAACGGTTACACCGAAGTAGTATAATTATACAATATTTTTAGTTGTACATAGCCTGCCTCACTAGTTGAACCTGTATTGAGGCAGAATTTTTTGTAAATTGTTTCTCGCAATTTTATCTATGGTTTTTCATAAATGTGTAAAGTAGGTTTCTATACAGCTAAAACTTTATTTTAGTTTACATTATTGTTTGCGTATACAAAATAGAAAAACTGCAATTATAAATTAATATTGCCGTGATTATGCCAACCTCCGATACGAATAGAAAATTGAAGAATAGGAGTGAATTTCCAGGTTTTTGTTTTTGAGTTACCACATATTTTCACGACTCTGCTCAAAATCTCTAATGGTCGCTGCTCAAAATTCAACTATCTCAGCACTGGTTTAAGATACGGAGTAGATTTGGATTCAGAGACGGCCACCGTGGTCTAGGGGTAAGTCTTTCGAATCGCAATCCGGAGGTTGTGGATTCAAACCCTGCGCCCGTAATTGAATTTCATTTAATTAATTTGTGTTATTTCACAATTTATTCCTTATAGATGATATGTAGTATATTTGTAGCACGTTTCGAAGTGGAAGATCCTCTCAGTATCGCACTGGTGTAAGACCACCATTCAGAATTTAAAAGTTGCTTTAAATGGCTTTAGCCGTGTTTGGTGACCAGATTTGAATAACCAGTTTCTACATCAACTTTCTCTTCCACATCTCCTTACCCTCCCCACTACCTTCAGCCTCATATACCTCAACTGGAGATGCCATGACTGGCTTCAGACGGTTGCGAGCATTTGAGACTCTTGTACGGTATTCACAAAAAAACTTGGTGTTAGTAACCAAAGGCTCGGGTATGAAACCATACGTAGAATTGAATATATTTTTACTGTTTTTTTGAGACCCCAAACGACCAAATTCGGAATAGCGCTTTTGGCGGCCCACCCTACTGCCTGGCAACTTCTTAACCCAGTTATCTTTTTTATGGGCAGAAGGCTTCTTTCATTATTTGCTCATCCACAGAATAATCCCTCTTCAAGATTCATCTTAGACTTTTGATCTCCGAGTTATCCGCTTGCTTATTCTCTGAGCAGATTCAAGTCACATCGGAATATTTATTTAAATTATTCCAGTTAAATCGTTGAGATGAATATTCATATTTGCTCCAGACATTTCGAAAAATCAATCTTTTGATTTATTTTAAACGATTGTGCAAACTGTTCTTACCTTTATTAACATTCTTAGCTGGGCGGCATGTGGTCACAGGTTCAAAACCCAGTATGGGCTAATAAAATTGTTTGTAATCGTATAAATTTTTGGATTGTTTCGTGTAATCTTTAATTCAATTACAATAAAACTAGCAGTTAAAGTCCCTGCGGGCGGCTTTTGGTTCGACTTCGCCAAGTTTTGGTGTTGGTGACCATTATATAAATCCGATGGGAACTGATTCCAAAAATGGCTGGTTCCTTGAATCCAGTGACAGTTAAAATGACCGGGACAAAGTAACCGCGACAGGCAATGACGTCATATGGAATATATAGACGCGTGGTAGCAATCACAATTTTTTGGTATTATTGTTCGGAACTGCAATTTACAATAATAATCGTGCCATCCACCTCTCCATACCCGGAGAGATCGACGAAAGTACGAATCCAAGCTCCTCACGCTAACTGTTTACGTAAGTGGCTCCATCTTTTGGCATTGCTACTTTAATTCGGTTCAAAAGTAGATTTGTAACAAACTCCACGTACGAAAACAGTTTTGCTCAAGGCGCGGCGTCGGAGATGTATTCGTAGTCGGATTCTTAAATTTCAACCGAATAGTTGTTGGCGTAATAATTTATTTATTTATTTAAACGCCCATTGGGCTTTTACATACATTGTTATAAGTATTATTACATTAACTATATGGCATATAAAAGTTTAAGTACATATATGAATAAAATAATTATTATATGTGTAGTACCTACATAAATGTTTTACAAATAATATAGAATACCATTATGGAGAACAGTTTTTTTTTTTTGTACTTACAAACAAAAATAACGGGATTGAAATTAATCAGCATTAGTAGGGACTTAAGCATAATCGAAATATAAATTAAATTACAATATTAATTTGTAAAGTTACATATATATATTAAAGTTAAAAAGTCTAAAAGAAAAGAGTGAAATAGATAGAAGCTAAAAAGGGTTTTTCACTATGGAATGGTGAAGTCATACATTTCAGCAAAGTGTTTATGTAGATTTCGTTTAAGCACTGCTACGGAATCTCTAAATATATCAACGACATTACCAAATTTATTACCAAAATTTTGTATTCGATTTAGGGATATGTGCGCTTGATAATTTGTTTTGAAATTGTCACAGAAAAACGTGGAATTTTGTCTCGTATTTTTGGAAGGTACAAATAATTTTATTGTGGCCAGAATTTCAGGGCTGTCGATTCTATAATTAATAATTTTATTTAGTAGAACAAGGTCGGAGATAATTCGCCTATCTGACAGCGTAATCAAATTTAGTTGGTGCATCAGCTGGATATAATTTATATTTTGGATTGGAATATTTAGTAACATCATATGTGTAATTTTTTTTCCTCTTTCCAAAGTAAAAGATTCTCACATCGCTCTAGCAAGAGACCAGCTTTTAGAATCGAATCGTTTATTGAAATGGCTTAAGCTCTGTTTAGTGGATAGATTAGAGCAGTCAGGTACCAACTTCCCAATCTTCCCGTTTATTTTCTCCTCCCCTTTCTTCGGCCTTACTTTCTTTAACAGCTCGCTATAATCTATTTAAGTATGATATAGTTCCCCTAGATCTAGGCTTGACAGTTGGAACTGCTGTGTGCTGTCACATAAATAAATTATTCGATTAATGCGTCCTTCACGTACATTATTTTGATATTATTTTACCTCCAATTCGGCCAATATTTGTGTGTAAGAAAGTTTGAAAAAGCCTTTTGAACAATGTTGTTTATTTCACAATCAATATTGGTTCCATGAACAATATAAAATATTCAAGAATAAATTCCTTTTATCCGATGCCTTAAGTATGTCGAATATAATAGCTTCGTCGATAGTATTTGAATATTTAAATTTATAACAACACTTTCAGCAATGTTTCCCTATTAAATTTAATGATTTTCGTCTTGGTAAAACTTGACAAAACTTTATAATGGTAGTAGATTAATTGGCTTCGAAAATAAATTGTCAGTTAAATTTTATCTTTAATCAACCTTGGATGAAAGTACTCCTATGTCAAGTTATTTGTAATGAAAGTTTTGTTCGAATCGATCTCCGGCCGTTTTTAAGGGTTTAGTATTTTTTTCTAAAAAATTTGTTACTGATTTCTCTTAAAGTTTATCCCTTCCCTGAATTCATAACTTGTTTCCCTGACTTCAAATCTCGATTCAGTGGCTGTCTATCCTTACACTATATTATTGTTTTTAATTATTTATTTTATGTATATTTCCGAAAATACTTAGTACCTATGTACTACCTATGTACACCTGATGATGGACACTGTAACGCTGTCCGAAACATTGGCTAAAGAAGAAGGTAACGCAACACGCATAACACCCCAAAAACAACTAACGAAAATACTTTTGGCCGTGAAAATCTAAAATCGTATCAGTACTTATGTAGCATTTTTTTACTCCTTCTTCTTGTGCCATGTTCGTTCAACGGATGTTGGGTATCATGTTGTGAACAGCTCTACAGTAGACTGGCCAAACCACTGTCTCAGGTTTTTCAGCCATGATGTTCTCCTTTTTCCGGGGCCCTGACTTCCGGCAATCTTTCCCTGCATTATGAGATGCAAGATCTCGTATTTCCCTCATCACATGTCCTAGATATTGAAGTTTTATGATTTTTTATTGTTTTAATTACTTATTTTTCTTTATTCATCCGAACCATAACATCTTCATTCTTTACTCTGTCCATCCAGCTTATTTTGAATGAAATTCCCAAAAATGCAATTCAAAACGTTATGAAAGTTTGTACGATTGATGCTTTGATTTTATTTACTTTAACTCAATGATAATTTCTCTACAATTAGTACAATGATTACTTTAATGCTGACATGTGCCGAATTTAATCTTGTCCAAAACTTGTATTTACATTGGCTCTAAAGTGGCTGAGCCTGGTTAACGGGCTTGCTCTTGGGCTCTGGAAGTTTGCTGTTGCGCCAATGTCGTGCTATAATTGTCTTAGACAACTTAATTTCGGAAGGTATGTGCCAGCAATCCGTATGTATGAGCCGTGGTTCACCGTTCATCATAGCATATATTACACCATATTCGTGCCTTGTCAGTTCCACTATGTAGTTAGCAAAGTTAGACGGAACCATCACACCGGGTTTCTCTTTGATTAACCTGCTTGTTCGGTGATATCTAAAGGGAACATCAACTAATCGTGAAGTACATTAAATTAGTTATATAGTAAACAGTACCTTCATCGTTTCAGTCTACGTTATTTCACTAAATATAGCGCTCCTTTAAATAATTCGTAGAAATTATAATATTATGAAAACAGAATGTATTTTGCTTCCCTCTGGGAATGGAGCATTGAAGATGGTTTTGTTTATCATTTTACAATGCTTGTTATTGTATTGTTTATTAAACAATTCTACTTCATTACATCCTACCCACAACCCTTGTGTTATTATAAGGCTGCTATCTAATATAGCCTTCACTTCCCAAGGCTTTGTTAAATATACTTGAAAGTCTAAATATTATTGCGTTGTTTACTTTTCCTAAGTAATAGTTAAGTACGTACCTATCCAATCCTCTACACTGTTTCATGCAAAATAGGTACTTATACTACCCACTTATGGATTCATCATCATCATCATCGTCATCTGTGGCTCTACAAACCAGGTCGGGTCTTGGCCTCCAGCAGAGCCTGCCTCCATGACTGTCGGTGTTGTGCTGCGTTGCGCCAGTTTCGGATGCCGATGGTGCTTGCATCCTTCACCACTCCATCCAGCCATCGAAGCTTTGGTCTTCCAACTCTTCTCCGACCCCCAGGTGCACCATCCATAATTCGCTTTGGGATATCTCCTTCGCTCATTCTCTGGATATGTCCAGCCCACCTGAGTCTTCCAGTTTTGATTTCCTTGGAGATATTAGGGTCCTCGTAAAGATCGTATAGCTCCTGGTTGTATCTGGATTCATAAACTATGATATTTATGTGTAATTTTTTTATTAAATTCTAACGACCAATAATTAATAAAATTATAAATTAACTCATGTTCTGCTTTTTCTTCCTTTTAAGGTCAGCGTTTCGGAAAGCCTTGACGTGTCTATCATCAGAGCAGATGTTTTTACGTTAGCTCCACACAGGAGGCCCTGAGGAAAATAATTCCCCACAGGGCCTATGTCATCTTTGGGGATGTTTTATTGAGATTCTTTTTAGGAAAGGAAGGAGAGGAAGTTCTGGGAAGGAAAAGGGTATTAGGGGTTGATAGGAATCTGGGTCATTTTGTCCAGGAGTGATGGAGGTATGAATCCATCCATCCCTCCCACTGTGATGCAAGGCGGTGTTTCGAGAGAGTACCTACGGCTGGAGAAGTTAATGGGACTCCCTCAACCCGATCCTCTCTCCCGATCCGGCCTGTCATGCAGCTGGTGTGCAGACGCATCCGCCGCCAAGATCCGGATAAACCTTACCCCATGAACCCGGTCACCCATGCTAAGTCACCAAACGTAACGAACCACTTGGGTTAACCTATGACAGAGATGTTGGTTATCCAATAAATGGTTCCCGGGGCGGCGGTACCTATAACCGCCTCCCAAAGTTGTGCCACTGACAATGCAAGGCTGTCCGAAACATTGACTCAAGTAGAATAAAAAGGCGAAAAAAACTAAATACCTCAAAAGACAAACTACGTAAAGCTTTTTTATTTCGGTTTTTATTTACAAAAAAATTACGAAGAAGTTAACATCTAGATTAAACACTGCTTTAAAATTAAAGTTTTATATTCCTTTACTCTTAAAAAAACATTGTGGACTTTGTAGAGATCAGAGAAATTCTTATTTTAACTTGTTAGAGTCGTATTTTTTTAGATCGTCATTTAAATGTACCACATCACAGCAAAGCCTTAAAAACATGTTTTTTCAACTTTTATTTACATTTTCCTTTCCCATTTAGAAAAGCCTTTTAGTTTGAAAGTTCGCAGAGAAAAAATATGTAATTTTTTAATTAGAATTTTTTTATCAATTCTGATAAAAGCTTAACGTCTTCTTGGTTCCATTTTAAAACGAAAAGATAAGTAAATAACGGCGTCTTACATAGAATAAATTCTTTTCATTAACAGACATCTGCTTCAGTGGTCTCATATCTTTAATGCCTGTATTCATTTTATGCTATCGTTTTACTTTGCAAGGTAAAGCGTTCTCATTCAAATTGCGAATAAAGTAGACTTGGTAAAGTGGATGCTCCAATGAGAATTCTGGCAGAGTTTCGGTTTAAGGGCACATCAGATCCGGTGATCAAATTAAATGACATTTTCTCCCTCTCTTGTTCATAACTGTAATTAAACTTCAAATTTTCATCGTCCGTGGTAAATTTTAATAATATCCTTCGTAATTATTCAGATTCTTTAAAGTATCTCCGGAGACTAATCGAATATTATCTCCGAAAACTAAGGTGTGTAAATTTTACATGGGTGTTTTAATTCAAAATTTTAATTTAGTTTTTATCATTGTGGTGAGTTGTAACTAAAGTAATTTATCATATATTCTATAAATCATATTATTAAGGGCCCGCAACCGGGCTCAAAAAGAAGAAGATGGAGAGATTTGAAATTACGAATGTTAGAGGAAAGTGCTAACATATAAAGCGTCAAAATCTATGCACAAAATTGCGAAAATGTTTAATAAAATACGACTCGTTTAAAGTAGAGCAAAAATCTCGTGGAGAACATCTTAAGAGCATTTAACCAGCCAGCGGCCGAAAATTCACATTTCGTCGAAAGTTGTTCTTACGATCGTGCAGGGCGGTTACAATGAGAAAGATTAATTATTCTCCGTACCAGCTTTTTAATATTATAACTCAATATCTATTTTATTTCATTCCAAATTTGCTTTAATTTATACCTACATCCAAAAATGCTGAAAGGTGTGATGATGAAACTATTTAAATCATGTACTTTTTGTAATTATGTTTTGATTATAAGTATTTATCATTTTTCAATAATGTCTTAGTAAAATAAGAATATTAAAAAAATCTGAAATATATTAGTTTGTAAGTGCGCAAATAAATACACAAACGGCCCAATTTTCGCCAAGAAACGCATGTACGTAAATATTTTTTAATGATTTTATTTAAACTAAAAATAAAATTCTAAAACATGCGATACCCAGATAATGTATTGATTTATTTTACTGCATGATTATATGATTTGGAATGGGTGTGGTATAATACGAAATCTTTTTTGAAAATTTAAGAAATCTGCCAACGACCTATGGAATAACCTTAATATACTAAAAATAAACATTTTTTCGCAAAATTTAAAACATGTGAATGCTAGATAAAAGAACAATCTTTCGAAATCCCTTTATTATTTTTTGTGGAAAACAGTCAATATGTCTAAAATCTGATTTAAAAATGACATATTTCTGGTTTTCGCTCTTAAGTATCATTTAAAGAAACATTGTGAATTTTTTCACAAATATAATTTATGAGATAATAGAAACAGACTTTTTTTAATAATTTTTGGAGCATACTTTGCGATTTTTTGCGAGGGAATTTCATATAATTTTCGTTTCGGCGTGGGCAGCATCTAGACATTATCTTCAAAAATAACATATATTTTTTTAAGAGCTTGAAAACTTCAAATGTTTAAGGGAGATATGTAAGAAATCGGTAGAAATGCGGGTAGCGGCGCCTTGAGAAATACGTATTAGAATAATATGATGGTTTTCTAAGTCCTACAACTAAAGTTTTCTATTCTGAGGCGGAAAACGTATGTACCACACATAAAAAGCTCAAGCAAATCCTC
The DNA here is from genome assembly GCA_917880885.1 of Limnephilus marmoratus. Classification (NCBI taxonomy): domain Eukaryota; kingdom Metazoa; phylum Arthropoda; class Insecta; order Trichoptera; family Limnephilidae; genus Limnephilus; species Limnephilus marmoratus. The sequence continues at coordinate 40,892,704 of OU862921.1, forward strand.
CGTAAAGTCTAACCTAACCTAACCTAACCTAACCTAACCTTCCTAAATTATTGCCATGTTCCCCTTTATTAGCAATTGAAGTGAAATAACACTAAACTGCGTTATATAAATATTACGTTATTATTATTAACATAAATTCATAATATATACTCTCTTTAGTAGACTCGATTTATACTGATTTTAGAAAAAGCTTTTGATTCTAGTTTCATATAAAATTCTTACTTGGAAATTAGATAATCTTGGTATAAATGGCTATATATTAGCCTGGTTTAAGAGCTGGTAGACAACAAATTGTTAAATAAAATTCCCCTTGTCGGAAAAAATAATTAAAAAGTAACAAGTGGAGTCCCACAGGGTTCACACCTTGGCCCAATCTTGATTATACTGTTTTTAAATGATATTACAAAAATATTTCATGATGTGTATTTTGATACATTTATCTTACTTTTTGCTGATTTTTGCTCAAACCTTTAAGAATTAATATTTGCCATTTTGACATTCTTCAAGATAATATCAATAAATTTGTAAATTTTATGCATTGAAAATGTACTTAAATACCTCAAAATGTCAAATAGTCGGATTATCTCGAATGAAAATCCAGTGATTTTTTATTACAACATTGATAATAATGTTCTTGAGACTTTAACACGAGTTTTAGAATTAGGCAGCACTTTTCAATCAACTCTTTCATTTGTTATAACGAAATTCAACACGGGTTTTCAAATGTTTGGATTTATAACTTGGCTAACTGGAAATTTCATCCATATTAAATGTATTAATCTTTTATATTTTGCCTTTGTTAGAAGTCAACCTGAGTACAATTCTCCCGTCTGGAACCTACATTACAATATTTGTGTACAAGCTATTGAATGAATAATAACTACAACACTTTTTTTAATGATGTGAATACACTTAAATTTTACAGAATTTTCATTGACTGTACAAAATTTTAAATGATGCATCTAAAATTTTGTACAGTCAATGAAAATTAGTAGCCCAGAATTGTTTGCTTTTATAAGCTTTTGGATTCCCTACGTAGTACTAGAAGTCGGGATTTATTTCAGTGCTGAAATTCTGGAACAAACGACCATGTGTGTATTCCTCTTTGCCTAGAATACTTTTGGAGGGAAGTAATTATACCGAGTCAGTAGAAATCTTCAATTTATCATCAAACAAAAACAAAATGCATAAAGCACCTTTTTTGTCCTATTTAAAAAAAATAAAAAAATGCAAAATGTTTTTACTGAGTCAGTTAAGTTACGTATAATTCTTACTTATACACATGTAATAGCCCCTTAAAAGGCGTTAAAAATAAATAAATGATTAAATAGAAATATATCAAAATAATAATGAGGCCGCCTATAATAGTTTTTTTTTTAATATATTTTTGTATTGATTATCAATACATTGTCTTCATAATGTTTGAAGGTTGATTATCATTCAGTTTTCTCAGCCATGATTTGACTTTACTTTAAAATATTTTATTTATTTATTTTATTTTATTTAAGTATATAAAACAGGCATGGTGCCCAAAAAATTATATACATGTATGTTTAAACATAATGATAACGAAAATACATAGTATCGAAAATGATAATATTAACATAGTGATTGTATAATAACAAATAAATGAAATGATAATAATAACAAAAGATAGTAACAAAAGTAATTAAGCTGAGGTGAATGACAAGTAGGAATGGGTAAAAGGTAAGTACATGGTAGGTAAATGTTCATAAACAATTTATGATTGTTATCTGTACTGGTAAGACGCTGATTTGGTAGGTACAATATTGCCTCTCTATAAATAAAGGGCTTCATCACAGTATCAGCTTGATATGATAAAAGGTAAAACTTTTTTTTTGAAATGTTTAAATTGGTCATTAAAAATGTCTATTTCTTTATTAGAGCAATGTATAGCGTTATAACTTCTCAGTGTTCGTGGTAAAGGGGAGAAATACACTGTATTTGTGAGGTAGGCTTTAATATAGAAAATGTCTTTCATCCTCCTTGTTGACTTTCTTGATGATGTGTTAATGTTAATTTGGGACAAAATGTTTGGTGTATCAACTGATGAGTGTATAATTTTGTGTAAAAGTAATAAATCAGAAAGTTTACGTCTGGCTGTTAGAGAGTGTAGTTTATAGTGTGAAATTCGGTCTTTGTACGTTCAAAATTGATTAGATATACCTTCACGATAAGCAATTACACGGGTTAATTTTCTTTGTGTGGATTCGATCCTGTAATTATGAATTTCATAATTGGGAGACCAAATTGTGGATGCATATTCGAGGATACATCGCACAATTGATTTATATAATGTTAATGTTAATTCTGCACTTTTAAAACAGTTTGTGATTCTTAGCGTTAATCCTAATACTTGTGATGCACATTTTGAAATTGCATCTACATGTTTATTGAAGCTAAGTGAAGAGTCAAATGTCACGCCCAAGTCTTTAATTGAAGTTGTGTTACGTAATGCGACGTTGTTAATGTGATATGTGTTTGAAAATTTATTGATGTTTTTTGTGAAGGAAATTACAGCACATTTGTTTTCGTTAAAATATAAATCATTTAGTGTGCACTATTCATGAAGTGATGATAAGTCTTTTTGCAAATCGGCGCAATCTTCTAATGATGTTATTTTTTTGTACAACTTAAGGTCATCGGCAAACAGGAGATACTTTGATTTTTTTATTCCTAAAACTATGTCGTTGATAAATATTAAAAACAGTAACGGTCCAAGATGTGAGCCCTGTGGAATTCCCGACGTTGCCGTAAAAAAATCCGCGGAGTACCCTCCTACAACTACTTGTAGTTTTCTATTAGTAATGTAACTTTCGAACCATTTCAGAGTATTTCCATTTACGCCAAACTTTTTCAGTTTCTTGATGAGTAATGATTGATTTAACTGGTCGAATGCTTTGCAAAAATCCGTGTAGATGGCATCCACTTGTAAATGCTTTTCGATGTTATCGCGGATGAATTGGGAGTATTCAAGAAGATTCGTTGTTGTGGAACGCCGAGGGAAAAACCCGTGTTGCTCAATGATGATATATTTACTTACATGGGCTAATAGACAGTCATATATTATTGATTCAAACAACTTTCCTATGCAGTCAAGTTTAGAGATGGGTCTATAATTTTGTATATCGCTCTTACAACCTTTCTTAAAGATGGGAGTTAAAAAAGCCGTTTTCCATTTGACTGGAAAAACACCTTCTTGTAGTGATTTGTTGAAAAGTACACTAAGTGGTCTGGCAAGAACATCTCTGCATGTTTTGAAAAAAATAGGCGGAATACCATCAGGACCTGATCCCTTATTGGTTCTTAAATTCTTACATTTAATAAAAATAATAATAATAATAATATAATAATAAAAATAAATAGTCAAAATAACATCTTTGAAACACAATCAGGTAGAAATGCTTAGAAATTTTTTCCATAGGAAAGCTAATAGCTCAGAAATGCACAAAATAATTTGCAAGGCAGATAGAAATATTACACCTTTAAATTTATATGACGAGAATGCCAACATTCTTATAAATACTAACCAGGAATTATTAGATTCCTGGTCAAATAAAATTATTCACGCAAAACACTTCAATTATCTCAACCAAACGTATGTTGACAAACTTTCGTCAAACAAATGGTTGAGTATTGGAGAGTTGAGCGCAGAAATAGAAGGATTTATGCTTGCCATTCAAGATACAGTCATTAATACTAAAAATTATAGAAAGCATATAATCAAAGATATAAATCAAATTGATGATTTATGTAGAAAATGTTTGGCTTTTCCCGAAACTATAGAACATATTATATCGGGATGTTCTATATTAGCGCCTTCCGAGTATACATTTAGGCACAATCAGGTTTTAAAAATAATTCACCAAAGTTTGGTAATTAAACATAACTTGATTGATTGCCGTAATGTAGTACCATATTATGAATATGAACCAAATTCATTTATTGAAAATGAATTTTATAAAATATATTATGATAAAACTATACTAACAGACAGAACAATTAGTCATAATAGATCTGATATAGTTTTACATGACAAAATTAAAAAAATAACTTATATCATTGATGTAGCTGTTCCAAATTCCTGTAATATTCAAAAAACTGTTTCTGAAAAAATTAGAAAATACACAGATTTAGGAAATGAGATTAAAAGAATTTGGCATTCTCGGACTATAAAAATATTACCATTTGTTATTTCGGCCACTGGCATAATACCTAGGAATCTGATTCAAAATTTAAGCATATTAGATTTGTCAAAGAATTTGTATATAAAAATGCAAAAAGCAGTAATTTTAAATACATGTAGGATTACAAAAGATTTTTTAAATATTTATATTGAGGGATCAGTAGGATTTATAGGTTCAATTAGAAATGCCACAGAGCCGAACCCTCTGATATGAAAATATCTGGAGTCGGTGAATTATATTCCCATTTGGTCTCTAGTGGGTTGACATGTTGTTCTTGTATTGTTTTGTATTTATAATACTTATATAGTGCAATTGCATAACGTGGATTCACTAGATGATCATTTGGGGAAGTGTATGAAAGGGTTTAGTTTTTCCTTCTTTTTTTTTTTTTTTTTTTTTTTTTTGGGGGGGAAAATTTAACCCGGACATTTAAATCTGGTGCGTAAATAATGCATAAAAATAAAGTAATTGTTTCTGTTTTTTGTTTGATTTGAAAATTTAATATGTCTCTGTCCAATCGATGTATTGAAATTGGAAATAACCAGCGATTGTTGGCTTATTGCCCTGGTTATTATGCTTTGCAGTGAAAGCATTCAGTAAGTTATTAAAATTATTAGGTGGGTATATATTTAAAAAATATTTTATTGCTTCATTTTGTTGCGTGTTTTTTATTTATTTTATTTATTAGCGTTATAAACAGTCTGTACAAAATTCATAAATGACAATGATAATAATATATAAGTCATTGACCAATACAACAACGACAAATTTAGAACCATAATACAAAAATACACAATACCTATACCTGATATAAACAATTCTGATAAAGTGTATCTTCTTACTTAAATCTACAAAAAGTAATAATTAAATTTTTCAAGGGTAATAAATTAAATTACATTTAAATTTTGTCTAATCAGTCCAGGCTTATTTTTATTTTACGAACTTAATGGATAAAAAATCGCTGTTTAAAATAATGGACTCTTATTATCACACTTGCAATATAATGTTTACATAAATTGCTTGAATATTTTGGAATTATTTTTATGACATGTGAGGTGTTTTTATAGCCATTTTATCGCTTTCAAATGAAAACACCTGTGAAAGAAATCTCATCCACTGTATTCAACCGCGTTAACTGAAACAACCGCGCACGTTCGCAGAACAACCGTTGAAAGCAGTGGCACGGTGACATTGCGTTAAATCCGTGCGCTATTTCGCTTTGTCATCCGCCAAATGAAAAACAAACAATGAATACAAAAAACCGCTCGGGGAAAATGCGAATTTCCTCGGTGCCTCGTGCCGGAGCTCTCTGTGTAACCCGGCCGCCTAGGCCCCGGGGCGCGCCGTTGGGAACAAATGGATTTCCCCACAAAGTGTCCAGGCCACATTACATGCGAAGCTCCAATGAAAAATTTTGTGAAAATATTTTGTGTTAATAAATGTTGCAGAATCTGCTTAATATGTGAACATTTTAATAATTATATTTATTTATTTTTATTATCGCTGCATTTAACCTGCAATCTAAAATCTGGAAAAACAGCATCATTTTCAAATGGTGCCCTCCGAAATGTCGAGAAAAGTTTTAATTGTATTTGCGGGTTTTCTATTTAGTATTTCTAGGCCGACGCAATTATTTTCAGCTCACCAAGTATTTTCCGTTGTGCACAAGTATTTGTAGAATATTATTCATATCGGTCCAAAAATTTATAGAAGACGCATTATAGTCTGTTCCGTATTTTAAAATTGCTTATTAAGAAAATGATTTTAAAGATGATTTTTGGTATCATTTAATATCTAGATTTACTTCGAAGTCAAACCGGGCAGCATAAGCTAGTAATGTGATAATTTTAAAAATATTATCTAACATTTTTGTTTAGTTTTGCATGAAAAAAATAGATTATCAGGTACTGCCTGGCACCAATACAACGGGTCAGAAAGGAGCGGAGTGTCCAATTTGCCTAAATGAATACCTGTGGTCCCCAACGAATTGAATGCTGCCCACACATCAACAGCAAAGTATCTCACAATAACGTACGCGATCTGGTATCGCAGCTGGCGATCTTGCCATATTTATGCTTGGGTTTGCACTCACGCAGTAATTGTTTTATCACAAGCACTTTTCATATTCAACGGATTCTTCGGAGATGCAAGGTATTTTATAAAGTTTTTCACGGCGTAGAAGGTGCTAGGTATTGCCTCCGTAAATAACACCTACACGGAGGCAATTAACACACGTCAGAATGTTAATGTGGTAACAAGACTATATTTACTTTACACTAGCTATTTTACTAGGATTCATCGAAACTATCATAACCTTTATATTATGACAGGGCCCGGTAGTACTTGATTACTGTGATAATAAGTAGCGGAAATTAACAATGTAACACACGTTAGTGTTACTTCATAACAAAGCCAGAATTGCTTCCACACTGTCTGGAGATCATCGCTTGACCACTAGCAGGCATCATGCAGATTCAACCTGAATAGTTAATCCTCGCTCTGCCATTGGCGGGAGCGAAACCGATGGCATTAATAAACAAGATTGTAATAATGTATTTTTATTCGATTGTAATTATATTTTGATGCCCTACACATATTTCCTTTTTTGTTAAAAAATTATGGTTGTAATAAAATTGTAACTTTTTCAAAAAGCTGTGTGCGTCCTTAACAACTCTATATATTTCATTATTTCAAATTAAACAAAAAAAAACCTTCAGCTTATAAAATTCTCGTTTTATCATTACGACCAACTCACACAGGATAGTCCCGTGTAAATAAATCCTTTGATTTGGCAGGAAAATAATCTCTCTCTGACCGTTTGTGAGTTTCGCCCCGAGCTTTAATCCCAATAGACATCCTTTACATAAGGACTCATTACCAAGCCACTGTGTTTGTTCGCGTTTTTACGGTTCGCATTGACGTTAATCTGAAAGCGAATACTTCTGTTTTTTTTCTCTGTTGTAGACCGCATTTATGTAAATACAAAGTATTTTTGTTCAACTAAATTTACCAGCGGTTTCTTTTATTTGTTTTCTTTTTCTAAATGATATAATTGTACATATATACTTATATAAACCCTTATTTTAATTAACTTCACCCTTTATCGCGTTATTGATTATTGAATGAAAACATAATCTTCAAAGCATTTCATTTTACGAAAGAAGGTCCAGAAAATTATTTCTATTTTCTGTTTTTTTTTCTATGTTTAAAGTCTTTGAAGACTACTTAAAGTTGGTTATAAATTTTATATTATCAACCTTTTTTACTCATTTCGTGAAGACATTCTTATTCTAAGGAAATTGTCTCGTTAAAATAATACAATATTCTATTAAGTTTTTTGTTAAAAATTATTGGGATGAAATTAATGTGCTTCACAAATAAATATTTTTCCTAAATTAAATGAAAACAACCAACTTTGTTTACACTGTCAATATTTTTCACAACAAAAGATTTATTCATCAAGATACAAAGTATATTATATATCATTCAAATAAATATACACATTTCATAATGTGGGCCGATGTTAGAACACATTTATCTTTCTCATTTAACATTAATAAAATAGAAATCAAATTTATGCCTGGATTTTTTCAATAAATTAATTTGATCATATTTGCGAGCAATTCGTCGAAAATTTCAAAGATTTTAATGATTTTCGATATTCGTTCAGAATATAGGAAAGCCTGCAAAATTACAAATGAATTCTCGAGTTCACAGAGTTTCTTAAGATTTGATTTCGTAGAAATTTAATCTTCTAAAATAACAGTTTTTAATATTATGGCAACTTGACATTAGGTACTAATTTCAAATACTAATTATAATATTATCTGTCTGTGATTCTAATGCCTATATTTTTTCTGAATTTTATTGAATAATAGTTTCGTAGTATTTTAAAAAAGTTGTGCAAACTAGTTACTATGTTTTCATTCTATTTTTTATTTTAACTTTATGAGTAAAACCTCAAATTGTAGATAATATTTTAATAAATGAAGACAATATAAGCGAAACTCAATCGAAAATCTGGAAACAGAAAAATCAGAAAAACATATATTGACACCTCTGGGACTCGAACCCAGGACCTCTTGCTTTCCGAGGGGCAAAGCAAGGGGTCCTGGGTTCGAGTTCCAGAGGTGTCAATATATGTTTTTCTGATTTTTCTGTTTCCAGATTTTCGATTGAGTTTCGCTTATATTGTCTTCATTTATTTAACTATGTTTTCAATTGGGAGGTGGATATGGGTAACGCCGCCCCGGAAACCATTTATTGGATAACCCCTGCCCCTGCCATGGGACGCCCCGAGTGGTTCGCTACGGTACCTAGGTTCATCGGGTGAATTTTGTTTAGTGGATGCGTTTGCCTACCTACTATGTGGAGTACCGGATCGGGAGAGTTGTGGGAGACCTTTTGAAAACGTAATTAAAAAGAATTTTCTTTATCAAGTTTTTTAATGAATGTAAAGAAAAAATGTTAAGAAATATCAGAAGAAACACTTAAACATTTACTGTTTTTCTCAACCACAACCTGTGAAAAGGCATTCTCTGCTTTTGGAATGTCGTAGGTCGATCGTAAAATAAGATGCGCCTAACCGCATTGTGAAGTGCCTGGCGACAGATCGAGAAGTGCCCGAGGCGCATCTTGATCTGCCTGATTTTACGATAGGCCTGCGACATATATACTAAAAACAAATACAGAAACAGATTACAAGTGGAATCCGATTTGAGATTACAACTTAGTAGTAACATCAACGACGAATATGACTAATTTAGTTGCAAAAAAGAAACACCAGCCTTCACATTAATTAACCGTTAACTAATGTGAATGTTGGTGTCACTGTTGTACGTTATTGTTATACAATTTGGGAGGCGGGAATGGGTACCGCCGCCCCGGGAACCTTTATTGGATAACCAACACCTCTGCCACAGGTCACCCCAAGTGGTTCGCTACGTTTGGTGATTTAGCAGGGGTGCCCGGGTCCATGGGGTGAGGTTTGTCTTGGTTTTGGAGGCGGATGACCTGGACACACTGAACCCCATATTCCTACCCACCCTTTAAACCCTTTTCCTTCCTAGAACTCTCCTCTCCTTCCTTCCCTATAAAAAAAACCCTCCACACAGCATCCCCAAAGATGTCATAGGCCCTGAGGGAAATTATTTTCCTCTATATTTTTTATTAAAAATGTTTTTTATTAAAAATGTTTTTTTCTGTATTTTTAATACCAAAACAAATGGTCCGAAAATTATTTGTTATTTTCATTAAGGGGGGTCCTTGAAAATTTTGCTTACTTTTCTGGGGTCCGTGGTCCGTGGCTGAATAAGGTTAGGAAACACTGCCTTAGAGCCTCCTGAATAAAAAAATGTAAAAACAAAAAGAAATTGCTAGTGACTAATATCCAAGCCGTGGCTAATAAATACTAGACAAATCTTGTAATGGATTCTTTGTTCAACTGATAAATCTTACTTTCTTTGAAAACCTCTTTTTGACGTAATTAACACTTATACATTACTAGCAGACCCGGCGACACGTTGCTGTGGCTAACGAAACACAACGCCATTACCCAACCTTTATAAAAATCCACACCACCCGCTTGCCAGCTGCCCGCTGCCCGCTGCCTGAATTGAATATTTGAATTTCTCAGCTTTTCTCTACAATAATAAGCATGTTTTATACATATAAACCTTCCTCTTGAATCACTCTATCTATTGGTGAAAACCGTATGAAAATTCGTTGCGTAGTTTAAAAGATCTATGCGCACATACATTTTGAGCGACTTCATTTTATACTATGTAATGATTCTGTAATTAAAAAAAAATACCGCGCATATTTAATAATTAATTAAAACTCTAAGTAAGTAAGTAAATTGATAAATTTAATCGCAATTGTATATTTTTCCGTAACGAGTTACGAATTTATAAATTGATTTTATCATGTAACTTGGGCAGTTATGTAAAGGCAATATTCCGAAAATTATTTCTAACTTTGTAATTATTATTATTTAATATTTAAATTATATTATGGCTTGATTAACCTTTAATTAATAATTTGCACAGGATGTAATCAATCATAATGAGGTAATCCTTAACCAATGATAAATAATTGTAAATGGTATTAGCCATTGGGTAAACTGTAACTTAATTAGCTCGTTGAATAGCGATAAGGGTTAGTTTCGGCGTACCTAATTAGTTCCGGTCGAAAACTCCGCGTCTTTGCTAGACTGTAATTTGCCGTCTGGGCGGGATCTCCGGCTAAGTTTATTTCAAAGGCTGCTAAACTATTACCTAGTAAGTTCTTGTCGGTTCACTTTGGAAAAGAAAATTAAATAAATAAAAATGTTTGAGTCAGTATAGCATTTCTTGAAGTTCAGAGAAGATATTATTATTATTCAAGGTGGCTTCTTGCTCTTGAATATATTAGTATCTACTATATATATTCAAGTCCGCTAGTGCCAAGACTAGTCCGAATATTAGGTCCTTACATACAAATATCTTCTCTTTGGTTAGGAATTCCAAATTCAAATTTATACAGCTATTTACTCATGTATTTGTGTTTCGAAAATTATAATTAATTTGTTTTTTCCTTAATTGTTTTTTTTTCTTTGCGTCACTTAGTTTTCAAAATGGAAAACTTGAAATATCTCGTTCTTTACGAGTACGAGTTCCACCGTGGCACTAGTGCTGCAGAAACGGCTCGAAGGATTAATGATGTGTATGGCGACGGTGTCGCAAAAGAAAACAAAGTGCGTTTTTGGTTCCAACGTTTTCGTTCTGGAAATTTCGACCTGCAGAACAAGCCCTGTGGACGGCCGGAGACCAAAGTTGATAATGAAGAATTGAAGGCTATTGTGGAAGCGGATCCATAAATAAATAAATTTAGGGTAGCGTCTTCACTCTATCACCACGACATTTCCGCGCGTTCACAAATGAAAACTGCTAAAACGGTCGGTTCGTGCCTGCCAGTGCGCAGGGACGCATGGAGGGGGTACTTACTCGCCCGAAAAATAGAACGAAATGGATTGAATCTACTAAAGAGCTGACTCACCCACTCTACTAAAGTTTAGGTGTTCGGACGCGTTTAGTTACTACTATACTCTCCACTCGACTAAAATATTTGCTCAATCAGAACGGGTCTTTAGTAAAGCGAGCAATATTTTTACGTACATTTAGCATCTGGTACCTGTAGATTGGCCGTCGACCCAAGCTGCCAGGTATGCACACACTCAAAGTAACTCATTTGGTGCTTGAGAAAATAAGTAACGTCTGGGGGCTCTGGGATCTTGATCTATAATAAATAATATTTTTACTATTATCACAGTCAACCTAACATTGTGCGTAAATTAAATAAACCTTCACTGTTCTTATGGTGAATTGATATTGTTCCTATAAAACACAAATTTTTTCAACATACAAGAACTCTATTTTTATCCCTAACGTAGTATGAAAATATTGTTAGTTATTGTTTAAATAGGCGAAAATACGTCGACAAAAAGGATATGTTCTTTATATTTTTCTATGAACTACTTAGAAAGACCTATCTTTCAAAAAGTCGTTTGAACTTTTTAAGGACTATACCTTTTTCTTCCTAAGTCTCCTTCCACCATTTACGGTTAAATAGAAAAAGGCTCTTTTCCAATATTTTATGAATATTTCTTTAAAAGTTTCAACTAAATAAAGGCTATGGAAACTAATATTCTATAGGTGATTAAATTAATTTTAAAATTTACGGTACGAATAAATTTTGTCAACTTTTTTTTCGGCATAAATTTTATAAAAGAGTTCAAAATTGAAGTTTTAGAAATTCATTGGTACCAATAATATAACAACTCTTTCTCTTACTAGTAACCAACTACACCTAAAACAGTAAATTGTTTTAATTAAATGAAAACAATCTCACGGGAGAAAAGAAATTTTCACTTAATATGAAACAATATGATTAAAAAAAACACTGTAAAACCAAAAGAATAATGGTAAAACAAATGTATTACTTGGAATAGAGAGAATAATGATCTCCTAACATGAATAACTGCATTTTTATTTTTATTTTTAGAGTTAGTCTTAATAGTTAAAATAATTTTCAAAGTTTTAATTTTTCAAGACCCCCCGAAAAGCACCGTATGTATGGTGAATCGTATGACGTCATCACTCCTGAAAAATTTATATAGAATCAGGCAATCAGCTGATCTACTGCCGCCATTTTGAATTCCGTTGTTCGAAGTATTCTCCCCAGAAACAGCATTACTGTTTTTTTTTTAGGCCTAAATAATGTTTCTATAAACACACCAACTAAATCTCTATAAACAGTACGTAAATAAACGAAAAAATTAATACGATGGCTTGTGTCATATCATACATTCCCATACAATGAATTTACGGTGACGTCCAGACACGTCGAACAGTGGCGTCATCTTGACGGCGTGTTTTTACGACCCAATTAAAAATGGACTTTTTAATATTTTTTTTAAAACTCTGCGTTTAATATTATTAAATAAAACTTATGTATTCAGAATCAGCGTTTATTGGTCTATACGAATATTTTTTTAAGCCAGAATATTTTTCACTGGAGTTCCTTATTCCGGTGATGAAATTCTAATCGCTTGCCTAACACTGGCTGACACTATTTTCGTAATAACCTACTTTTTTTTGCAAAATGTGCTGTTGTAAATCGAACCGACTTATCTGATAATGTTTCTCTATATTTTTAAAAGTTGTACACTCCACTCTTAAGTAGTTTCCCCAGGATAGCTACTTATATTAAGAGAAATGCTGGTTTATTCTTTTTGACGTAATAAAAAATATAGTGAAGTAATATTAAAATATTCTTATGTTTTACTAGCTGGTTCCCGGCATGCGTTGCTATGCCATTTAATAAAGAAATGGTTTCTCCCTGCGTGTCCTTTCCCATTCGTCCCGTTCCCCTTCCACCTCCCCTTCCACTCCGCCTCCTCCTCCTTCCCTCTCCCCACTCCACTCCCCCCTTCTCCCATCCTGCGAACCCCCCTCCCACCTATTTAATTCTTGTAAGAACATTCATTTTTCAAACAGCTCGCGTGCCACCTTGCATTTTTTTTATACAAATTTCAATTAATGCCAGAGCTCACCAGTAGTTTTATACAAACCTTATCCTGACAATGACGAACACAAAAAAAAAGAATTATTCAAATTGGTACAGTCGTTCGGAAGTTATGCGCGTACATACATTTCGGCGATTCATTTTTATTTATATGGATTATATTTTGCAGCTAAATAAGCGTTCTTCACAATAAAATAAATCTCATTGAGGCTTTCATGTAAATTAATAAGGTAGGATATATGAATTTTGAAAATCGGAATTACGACATTTGATACGAAATTTTGCCATGCGCTTTTACACTGATAAATTGAGCATATTTGAATGTTAGAATAATTTCAAAGACATTATTTCCTTGCAAGCTAGAATAATTTCAAATGCATTATTTCCTTGCAAGTTAGAATAATTTCAAATACTTGCCAAGTGAATAAAATATATTTTAGTATGCTACAAGCATTTTTAAGATTCAAAATACCATAAAATCGAGGCACTTGCGGTGAGCTACTAGCAAATCCACGGTGGATTTCTTGGCACGCTAGAGGTTAATATTGAAAATCGATAATACACTTGTTGTCCCTGTTTTGCTAATCATAATAAGTAGTCGTATGAAAGACAAGGCTGTTTCTCAGTGGCGTTTGACAAAGACATCACTGCCGAAAGTGTATACATACGCACTAATATACACGATCCTTAGTTTGTGTCGTTTGAGTTTCTCTAACGGTGTATTTTCACAAATTATGAATTCCTACAAAAATGTTTGGAAGATATTAAGTTTAGTTTTGTTATTCTAATTTTCGTAGGAAAAATGTTTAATTTTAATAACTTTATTCATAACTATTGATTTGATACAGATATATTAAACGGTTCCAACTGGCTGCAACGTCATTATGACATAGAAACCGCCGCTGACTGGTAAGACGGCTGTCACGAAAGTTGCCTGGCGTGACGTCAACGCCGCCGAATTCACGAATGAAAACGAACATGTCAGTGGTTGAGTGCGCTTATATAGCGCTTGGGTCCCACCCGAGCGTCGCGTGTTCGATTCCTCAGCTGGCTAAGTCCTCCATCACAACACAAGCAACATTTTCGGCTTTCTGTGGTGGTTGTAGGAGATTTTCAAACATTGTTGGATTATTCGTAACCCGGGAATGTTTGTCTTTCGGAAAATCGAAAATGGTACATTTTAAATCGTTATACAAAATGTATTTGTCGAGGTACGTAAAAAAACTGATAATACCCCGTGAAAGCATTTTCAATAAAACACAAATTAATTATAAGTGGCATAACTCATTCACAGTTCGTTTGCGCATCCATTTTGACATTTAAACACTACATCAACCCGTTGAATGTAACATTTTATCCGCCCTGTAAAACCCTGTCTACACGTGTCTCATCGCTTACAAAGGGTTTGATATTACCGAACAATATTATATTTAAAATAAAAATATGGATAGAGGAAATTTCATATCCGAATTCTGATTTCTAAGGGAGATATAATAGGGTGTATTATTATATGACACGTTTTGTAACACGTTCAACTGAATTCAATTTACCCTCATATCCGAAGATTCTAACATTATATCGATTTACATAATAGTACTGGTTTATTCGCAGTACGTTATGTATGTTTTAACAAGGTGAGTTTAAATTGAATATGAATGAATTGAACACAGTTTTGTATTATTTAGAATGTGAATGCCTTGAATACAATTTTGAATTATCACTTTATCACGCTTGACAAAATTATTCTTTGTGCCGATTCAATGAAATTATTTAGATTATATTTCAGAAGTTAGTACATAATTATGAAACTTTTTTTGAAAAAATATAAACATTTCCTGCTTACAAATAACCTTAAAATATTTTTAAAACTCTTACAAGCATTTAGCTTTATACAATGATGGAAGACGTACCTGGCTGTTAAATTAAACTCGTAACGCCTAACGTAAGTTGGGAACACGACACATTTGTTGCCTCAGCTATTAATCAATGATGGAGGGCATACCTGGCTGTTGAATTAAACTCGTAACGCCTAGTTGGGAACACGACACATCTGTTGCCTCAGCTATTAATCAATGATGGAGGGCATACCTGGCTGTTGAATTAAACTCGTAACGCCTAGTTGGGAACATGACACATTTGTTGCCTCAGCTATTAATCAATGATGGAGGGCATACCTGGCTGTTGAATTAAACTCGTAACGCCTAGTTGGGAACACGACACATTTGTTGCCTCAGCTATTAATCAATGAATGACTAATTCCATTTCTTACACTTTTTTTTTTTAATAGTCTCACAAGAGTCTCAGTTGCTCCCGTCTGGAGCCAGTAAGACTATGGCATTCCCAATTGGGGTATGTTGTGAGGCTGAAGGTAGTGGGGAGGGGAAGGAGATAGGGAAGAAGAAGGTGGGGAAGTACCTGGCTAATACGGCTATTGCCATTTCAAGTAGCGTTTCAATTCTGAATGGTGGTCTTACACCAGGGCGATACTGAGAGTATCTTCCACTCTTGTACATTGATTTGCATTGTTTTTTTTTTTTAAGTTATAGTGTTTATTTATTTCAGAGGTATCTATATGCGAGATACGAATTTGTTTAAATTAAAAATAGCACCGGACTCCAAATTGTTCCAGAAAAATAACCTGTAATTGCGAAAATGTATTTTTTTATTACCTGTGGTGCACTTTTATAAAATTATTTCTCAATACAAATGAATCATGCATTTTATAATTTTTGTTCAAAACATTGTTTTTTGCTATTGTTTATCATTCCTTGATTATACGAGTATTTTGTGAAAACACGATTTTTAAGAAAAATGAAAAAAAAAATGTTTTTCTAACTATTTTTCCTGTCATCTGAGCACACATAAATAGTTTAAAAAATCTTACGAATCATGCCTTTAAGGGTTAAAAAAATAGTCAGATTATATGTGGGTATATACGTCTGATTTCTTCCAACGGTATGCTTCGATTCTGTAATCTTGTCTGATACGGGATTTTATGACGTGGGCATTATTCGAGATGTATTTCCTATCCGTTTTTCCTGCCTCCCTCGTAGGAACACGAGTAGTATAGAAATAAGCGGTGCAGATCCGGCTCACTCGCCTCCGGAACACGGAAGAAACGTTAATGTACGAACGTGAGTCTGGGGAATTCTAACAGCGTGTGGTAGACGTTGTTTTATCTCCTTCGAACCATTTTCATGCTTCTATCTCTGGAGGAAACCAAATACTTATGCCCTGTGCACAAGAGGCTAGTATTTCAAACCAGGATAGTAAGTTATTGATAATCACTTAGTATTATAGTGTCAATAGCTTCGCGTAGACAGGACAGGAAGCTAGTAAGCTGGTGCCTCAAGACAGGATAGTTTAGTGGGATGTGGTTCTGTTATTTGAGCTAGTAGTGAACCCCACCACATTACACGCACGAGGCTAGTATTTTAAGCCAGGATAGAAAGCTATTGCTAGTAGCCTAGTAATCTAGTATCATTAGCTACGTGTCCACATAACTAGCTTTGTTTTTAATCTAGTAAGCTAGAGAAGAAGCTAGTCAGCTTGTTTCTCAGGACAGCATAGCTTAATAGGATGTGATTGTATTATTTGAGCTAGTAGGCGACCCCACTAACGAAATTGAAAAATGTCTTTCTACACCTAATTTCAGAGCTAGCCCGACTATTTCTTTATATTCTTCAAAATTTATTTTTCAAAAGTTCGATATTTAATTTTGATTTCATTGTGGTCTTCAATGTCATTAAATCAAATAATTTTTCTAGAGTTGTCATTAAAACAGAGCTGACTTAGATTTTAAGTAGCTACCTGTAGGTACTGTATCTAAGTAGGTACTTACTTACAATCCCCGCTGGGTATAGAATTCGCATGTCACTAATAGCGTACGTGTTCTGGTAGCGCTCATCGGCTTGCGGTTGACGTGGTAAGTAATACTTCATTATAACAATACAAAACGTTATTCAGTATATCAAAGCCAATGGAAACAAGGCTTAAATCTTTGTGTCTCTGATGAAATATTGAGGTTAATGAACTGTAATCACGATATAATTTTTTTAATAATGAATCCATTATGTTTGCATTTTCATGACAAAGTTAATATGTTTTCAAAGTTAGAGAGATGACGTCTGTACGAAATCTCGCTGGTACTAGTTTACGAAACTAACAAACTAACTAACTAACCATCACGCCGTTTCCCCGCAGGGGTAGGCAGAGAGGACGGACCGCCAAACATCCCGGTCTTGGCACACATTCCTTGCCTCGTTTACATTCATACAACGTCTCATACATTCTCTTCTATTATTCTGACTTAATGGAATTAACGTAAACGTTACCAGAAGCAAATATACAGATCTTATCGAAATCTGATAATCGTGTAGTTTGTGTGATTGTTGCCAGTTGAAAAAAGGAACTATTTGATTCAAATCTTCCAGATAGAAAAAGCTGTTCAAATAACTCTGCGCCAAACAGATCGACGAGGCTTCGTTTAGAAAAGTCACAGGAATCTTATTTTATTTTTTAATTTTTTTTAAGTTCGTTTAGATAACCCAGTAACAACATTATTAAATTTAAATTAAAATAATATTATTAAAATAATTTATTTATGTGGATTTACACAATAATGTTCGAAAATATATCTACATATTATAAATTAAAGTTCTCCGCCGCGTCTGTTTGTCTGTCTGTTCGCAATAAACTCAAAAACTACTGAACGGATTTTCATGTGGTTTTCACAAAAAGATAGCTAAATACCATTATATATCTTTATAGTGATTCATGATAAAGAATTAGGTATATAATTTATCAAGATTTTCTGTAAATTGGTTGAAATATTTAATATATAAAGTAGAATGTCTGTAAGTGGTGGACGAACGGGATGTGTGGATTTGATTTGTATGCAAATCTACAGTTTTATGCCGAGATTGATGAAATTTTTCAAATGTAACCTTCAAAACAAGAGGAATTGTCTACATTTGATTTTGAAAACTCTGTGTAAAGCCCGGGCGTCGCCGTGGCTAGTAAAAACAAAGTTATTTCACTAATTAAAATATAAATATTTATTTTATCTTTCACTGGAATGCGGATTCCACAGTGTCATACTGACCGACATTTCAATGAATCCTCTGTTTCAATGTTCAGTGTGTGTTCCGTGTGTACTCCGTGTTTGTCCGCGTCCCTACTCGTGTCCTCTTAGCAAACTGTCAGGTGGACGTGTCGGGCTCAGTTCGGCCCCGCCTCCGCCTTGCTGGTCGTGGCTTGGGGTCGCCCGCGCCCGGGCGAAGTCCGCAAATTGCGCCCCTGTGCGCCGAGAAAACAATAACCGCACGGCTTAAGGGATGGAGCACTGTAATTGAATTCGTATTCGCAAATGGAATGGTTAATTTGTGTTTGCTGCATGTGTGTGATTTAATTTAGTTCTAGGAAAAGAGGAATTATCGTTTAACCAAAGAAACATTTAAGAGACTGTTTAACATTCATTTCAATTTCAATTCCACTTCAATTCCGGCTAAGCATACCTCTCACGATGGTATTACCATATTTTACAATGTACACTCCATATCCAACATTAACATAAAAAATCCAAACTTCAAATTTTCTAATGCTATATATGCAACCTTTACCTCCAAAGGGAAAAAATACTCTATTTTGACAGCTTGTGTGTTATTTTCTCATTCTCATTCTGATTATGTTTTTTTTTATTGTTTAATCATGTTTATTTTTAAAGATTATCCTGTAGTGTGAACATGTATTATTTTTGTATAGGTACATTGTTTAATTTACTGTGATGTACAAATGTATTATTTTTGTAAAGGTACATTGTTTAATTTACTGTGATGTACAAATGTATTATTTTTGTAAAGGTACATAATTTAATTTCACTTTATCTATCTTCTATACTTTAATCTGTGTTTAAAAAAATCTATTTCTACAAACTCCACTTCATGTTTTCCTAATCGTCTAAGTATGTTTTTATGTATATTATTTGAATTGTATGCGGAAACTTCGCTGGTTCATGCAACCATACAACGTGTAATTATTTCAATAAAATATGTATATGTTTTTTTCTCTAATAAACTAAATTTTTAAAAATAATCGTCCTGCCACGCATCGAACAATTTTTATTAATTTTATCCAAATAAAAATTAGTACGGGGGAGTTGATGGAAAGTGGTTAAACGGGAGTTTCTAGGTTCGATTCCCAGTTGCGGATTGCAGTTATTCGTATAATCATTATTTTTTCTACTTTTCTCTTTCATATTTTCGTTTGGATTATTTTTTTCAATGAATAATATTTTTTTCATCAAAATGTGTGGTATCTACTGAATTATATCAAGTTAGAATATACGCGTTTTATTTATTTTTACTTTTGAGAGCCCGCAACCCGGATTTGTACCGATTTATTACCTATTTCCCTTAAACACGGTAAGTTTTAAAGCTCTTAAAAAAATATATGTTATTCTTGAAGATAATATAACATTTTCGCAATTTTCGCATCGATTTTGTCGCTGTAAATGTTAGCGCTCTCCTCTAACATTCGTAATTTCTTATCTCTCCATCTTCTTCTTTTCGGGCCCGGTTGCAGAGCCTTAAATTATGATGATTGTAGCATTACAATTAAATTAAATTTTGCATGATTTTAGAGGAAACTTTTGATTTTTTGTGAGTTAATCGTTATTATAAAAAATGTCTTGTCTTATTCTACCGTGTTGATATAATGAAAAAAAGGCGTTTTTAGTTTGATATTTTAATTTATTTACGACAAATTTCTGTTCCGACTTAAATCGGTCATTTGTAATTTAAATTTACGCACATTAAAATATTTTTATTTATTTTATATTGTGTCATATCCGTATAGTAAATAAGCAAAATATACACTTTCTAAATTATCGTTTACTCACAAATAATTGCTAAATTTGCCCCTAAAATTATGAACAATTGAATTTTTTATTGGTTTATAGTTTATAATTCAAAACTTAAATTAATAAAGTGCCAAATTATATTCGTACTAGATATTTAAAATACCTTTCGATTAAAATCAATACTTTTTCGGTTTGTTTGGAAATTTTGCCATCAAATCTCATTTTAAGTCTTGAATGAAAAAGGCCGCGCAACCTGTCTTCTTATGCATATTTGGATAAAAATACTAAAAATTACTCGATGGAAAATGAACTTTTAATTAATTTACAGGACTACATATCATAATTATCACACATCCATTTTTTGTTGTTCAATATGGTTGTATTTAAAATATCAGTATAGACAAAATTAAACAGGCTCCTCGTTTTGTGTAAGTTAAGCATAATTCAATTTGGAGCGAACTAAATCGAAATTAATTGAAGTTAAGTATTGTCATTAATTTAAAATTAATCTGGAAATTATATTCAGGTATTTGCTTAATTCTCGGCATTATTTTTAATAATTAGTCTTCTATCTATAAAATTAATGTCTTTGAAGTAAATCTCATAATACCTGAGAATCAAATAATAGATACCCAAATCCGGGAAACAAAATGTTATTCAAAGATGGAATATTTAAGATCTTTGACTTTGCTTTTACATGAAATTATTACAGTGCTAAGTTGGCGAAAAACAGGGCGCTGTCGTCTGTGCCATAACGATAGTAGGTGTGGTTGCCGGATTTAAATATAAATGTATTGCGTTAGTTCGTGTTTGCGCCACCGCCAACTTGTACATTGTTATATATTTTAATATCAGTCTTCAATCAGTTCTAATATTGTTTCCCGATGTCTGTGCTATAATACCTATATATATTCGGATCACCTGTGTCGGTTAAGACTTATGTCGGAGATAGCCGAACACAGGCAGGTAAGTCATTATTTTGCGATAGGTCTTCAGACAAAATCTAGCTTCCAAGTTACAAGGACTTGTGTAGTCTTAAACCGTATCTGTTTAGTACAAAATAACAATCAAGTCACGGTAATCTCAAAGAAATAAGTCTTTAAAATGTAATAAAGTTTAAGTCTAACCAACGAAGTCTTTCAATCAATACAAAAGAGTAATGAGATAATAGCCAGTACTAATAAAATACAAAAACTCCGAAGAGGACTACATAGAGACTTTACATACATTTTTATTTTATTTATTTATTTTGAAAACATTACATATTACATCTTTATAATTATCTTTGGCTGTCCAACTAGGCAATTTGCCCGTTTTAGAATAGTCAAAATGAGCAGGTTTTTTTTTACATGTAATTAGTGTGTTGACTATAAAATGGAGCATAAGCACTCTAATTATTTTGATGTAGTTAAAAATAATTATTTTACATGTATCTACATCTATAAGAAGTTTTTCAATCAATACAAATGCCAGTAATAATAAAATTAAATATCTCTGAAGAAGATTTCAGAGAGAGACTTAACATACATGTAGGACTGTAATTACTTCGATATCGTTAGAAATAATTAACTTACCTATATCTACATTTGAACTGATCGTTTTGCAATTTCAGAAGAATCTTTGATCTATTTCTAGGAATGTAGATATTAGAATTTGAATGTTGGATCGGTGTATCGTTTCCACTTACACGTATCAATAAAATAAAGGTCTGAAAGCAATACATTGTTTTCTGGAATCCAATCGATCTCCCTGGCAGAGTAATACTGACTACTGACGAAAGAAAAAAAACCCTAGGGAAATTATTCGATGTGTTTCCTTTCCACTGAACCATTTTTTCCACTGAATTTAATTCAACCTTCCCGTCTCTGAAAATATAATAAAGTACTGACATGAATGTATTATAAATAATATTATGTTTATATTTTCCGACCCGTTATAAGTTTTTCATCACCGATATGCCTGACACGCATTGTTTCTATATATTTTTTGCGTGAAATCCCCAGTTGGGGGAAATTGAATTATTCATAGATTTTAATATTTAAAAATACAAATCTTCGGCTGAATAAAGTGATTTTGAGAATAATGTGAGGAATATTCCATGGTGTAGTACACGGCGGAGAACAAAGGAGCTTTTTTCTAAAAAAACAATACAAGAGGTTGAAAAGAAGTACCTATATGGCGTTTTACTTACAAACTACGTCACTGACCAAGACAGAATTTTTCTCTGTGTAACGAAAAAGTAAAGAGTTTCTCAGAAAAATATTTACTCTTCATAAGAGTTACTTGAACGTTATTTTACCCAAGACTTTGTTATTAGAGATTTAATCCCCGTTGCTGTCTATAAGATAAAAGGGTCCATCGTTAGGTGCTTTTACAAAAAAAGGAATAAACGTACGTTCCTTATCACAATAATGCTTCAGCTCTTTTTACCCATTAAATAATGATGAGCCAAAAGATGAGACAAACACTGTACGTGTGTCTGTTTCTTTCAAAAAAAAAAATAGGAATTTGGAGGAAACAGACGTACGTACATAGTGTGTCTCATCTTTTGTCTCACCATTACTTAATGTGTAAGAAAGAACTGCAGCATTACTGTGATAAGGGACGTATGTTTATTGCCTTTTTTGTACCGCCGCCGTTCCGTAAATGCGTGTATTAAAAGCGCCTATTGGGTGAACATATGTTAATATTCCATCATCAGCAACCGCAAAAACGACAGTTCACTATTCGTCTTATGTAATCATACATCTTTAATTATTAATATAAAAAATACTTACTTAAAAAGTGTCACTAACAACATTTACTCATACTACTCCAAATCACTTCTGCAGGCATTTCACCTTTGTTACTACCTACTGTTTGGCACTGCGGCCTTTTTTATGTGAAAGAGCAAAATAGAACTGCTCCCAACAGTCTGGAATCAGTGGGACTATTACATCCACAATTGAGGCATAATGTGAGGCTGACGGTAGAGAGGAGGGGAAGGAAATGGGGAAGAGAATAGTGAGGAGCCTGGTTCTTCAGATATGGTCACCAAACACGACCAAATTTCATGCGACTTTTCAATTCTGAATGGTA
This sequence comes from Limnephilus marmoratus, assembly GCA_917880885.1. Lineage (NCBI taxonomy): Eukaryota > Metazoa > Arthropoda > Insecta > Trichoptera > Limnephilidae > Limnephilus > Limnephilus marmoratus. The sequence continues at coordinate 40,915,912 of OU862921.1, forward strand.
GTCTTACACCAGAGCGATACTGAGAGTATCTTTTACTCTGGAACGTTCAGAAAATTTACTATTCATTTTTTTAACTGATTAAATTGTGAAATACTTCCGCACGCCATTATTTGAATCCGCGACCTTAGACTTGATAGTCGAGAGCCTTAGCCCACGACGACGGGCTAGTTTAGTCTTAGCTCGGCGACAGAGATGCTACCAAAGTTTTTATTATCTACTAATGAAGCTACTATACTATATTGGTAAAGTATGGGCAGTATTTTTTTTTAATTTTTCCTTATTTATCGACTTGTTAATTACATAATTTGAGGTTATTTCGACCACAGGCACATACCGGTCTTGTGATGGTCGATTTTTTATACTTTAATTACATGTATTAGCATAAGAAATATAAAAGATTGAAAAGGAATATGAAAGAACATAAAAATAATATACAAGCTTGCAAATGAATATAAAAGAGTATGAAAGAATGTAGTAGAATATAATAAAAAAATGGAACATAAAAAGCAAGGTACATGTATGAAAAAGTATGTAATTTAAAATTAGGTAAAATCAAAATAAGTTAGGTAATATAACATATATAGAGTGAGCAAATGAGAAAGGTTTATTATGATGATGATATTTTATATATGCAAGTTATGTTACATTGGTAGGAACCCTGTTTTTCAGCAATTTTTATATCGTTACACATACAAACATTCGTAAACATCAATACACGAAACACGGTGAAATATACGAGTATAAACTACTGACTTGCTTTAAAAAAGTTTTTCTAACTGATTCAAGATTAGGACGCTGCTTTCGGCACGTGTTGATTGTTTGTGAACAAATTGATTAGTATTTCTTCTCGAACTGCAAAACAATTATTATTATATCCCTCTTCTGGATGTAGGAATTTTCAGTTTATCGCCGTAGTAGAGTTGGAAACATTGTAACTTTCTGTAAAATGTTGCAAAAATTGTCCAAGTAGAAAGTGTGCGTAGGCAAGTTATCCATAGAAAATACCCAGCTTTTCCACCTTATGATAGGAAACAGAAGATGTTCCCATGCACCACTTATGACAGTTTTTATGACTTAAACTTATTGTTAGTATGTTTATAACTTATTACAGCAGTCCTCCAATGTCATATTGTATTTTGATTAGTGGAATAGAACGCTTTAGATTTTAATATCAGAACAGTGTTACTGGCTTTGTGCCTGAAGTATAGGAATACTGCAGAAGTGTCTTAACCGCTCCCAACCGTCTGGAGCCAGTGAGACTGGCATCGCCAATTGGGGTGTCTTATGAGGCTGCATGTAATGAGGAGGGCCAGAAGGTAAAAGAGAGAGGTAGGTAGGGAAGTTCCTGACTGTTCAGATCTAGTCAAATACACGGCTAAAGCCATTTCAGAAACGTTTCAATTATGAATGATGGTCACCAGGGTGATACTGAGACTATCTGCCTCTCTGGAATGTGCCGCAAATGTATCATTAATTATTTTTAATTAATTAATTGCAAACACAAATTAATAAAATAAAATTTATATGCGCTTACCTCTCGACCACGGAGGTCGTCAAATTGATGAAACATTTTCAAGTACTCAAGTATCTAAATTATTTATAACAAATAATCAATTTTATTGGCCTGCAGGGTAATGAGTCCAAATTCTCATGTAAACTGGCTGCATCAGTTTTCTATCAAATATATTATACTTATTGTGACTTTTAGTTTCAATTCAAATATCTATTTCTACGGTTATTTTTAAAGTTTTAAGTACCAAAAATTAATCAAAAAACCAAAGTTAAATAAGGTGTTATATGAATATTATAAATCACCAATATTTATATTTTATTACCTCTATCCTCAATTTGTCGATTATCTGTAAAACGTTAACGCTTTAATGGGCGATTCGGTGCCATCAATAGCCACTTTAAGTTATGAAATCGATTTGGCGATCCATTCGAGAAAACATCACCTTAATTGAAATTTATAGCCCCATAGAAAGTTCTCCCAACTTCCTACTCCCTCGGGCCTGGCAAACTAAAAGGTTGTGGTGGTCTTTTGATAAATTTAAAGCTCTTCACTTCGGCCGGAAGGAAGATATTTTTACACAAACGTAAAATGTCGCGAAAAACCTTACTGAAAGGTGGAACCGTGATACATGTTAGTTATAATGTATATAAATATTGTATGCTTGTTATTATTATGTATTTTAATTTTGTTTTTAAGTTTTCAAGTTATGTATAAATAATACTTGCATTGTTTTTCATGAGTTTGCTTCTGTGAAAATGCTTATGTGATTACTGCAGACACATTAGTCTAGGGATATTTGTATTTGTATTTTAATTTATTATATATTTCCCACAAAAATGTTGCATAAATATCCTGTTTGTGTCTCAAATAAATAAATTAATTAAATATGTTTTTTGTCCAACTCAAGTCGGGTTATGTCAAGAGTCAGAATAACAGAAGAGTCTGTACAAATTTGAATGCAGCAAGGAGTGTGTTCCGAGACAGTTGTGTAGCGGTCCACTCTCTTTACCTATCCGTGCTCAAGAATAAAGATATAAACCAACACATTGAATCAAAAGTTCTGAACATCACATATTCAACAATATTATAATTAGTTCAGACCTGGTTGCATTACATAGTCATTAACAACAGCCCATCGTCGCCACTATAAAATTCTGTTTACCGAATAGGAACACAAGACCAACCAACCAACCACCAGACCCACTCACTATTTCACTAACCAGTAGGGTGCATGATCTGAGAAACAAGTTTGGAGGTGCTAATATCATATTTACTGACTCCGTTTATGGAATTAAGCGTAATTTGCTGAATAGCACAAATTATCTTTTTAGCTTAGGTAATGTAGTTTTAGTGATTTGTTTTATACTACTGTTTTAGTTTGTATTTATTTTATGTTACTGTTACCTGTTTTAAGATTATTGTTTTGTATTTATTATATCAATTTTAGAAAAGCACTTGAACAATTGCATATAAAATGAACAATAGCAGTATTTAATATTTATAAATGTTGATTTTTATAATTTTCAAAAATTCATCCACATTTTGTGCCCATGTTGTTTCATGTCCCATCTCCTTTTTATTTTAGCATTCTTATCCGTATTCTGCGATTCAGTTTATTTCGTTCAATTTGTAAGACTCAATATTATTTTTAAATATTCATCTAGGAGCACTGCTTTTCAAGTGTTGCTCCAGTATTGTTTATTAGATTTTAATTAACTGATCTGCTCTCAAATGCGGCGGACAAAACGGGATGATTCGCGGGTCATCGCGTTTTAATATTTCTCGATAATTGGATTCATATGCTCGGTTCTCTTCTGGATATTCAAACACAATACGGAAGGTATGCACGGGTTTTGATGTAATATTTTCTGATGACATCGTTAAATTTGATTTACTGAACTTTTGACTGATGCATGCGAACTCTGGCGTTTCATTTTTGAATGGATTTTATATGTTACTACGAATTCCCGGCATGCATTGCTATGCCACTTAAATAAAGAAATTATGTTTCCCTGCGTGTCCTATCCCATTCGTCCCCGTTCCCCTTCCGTATTCCCCTCCCTTCCCGCGTCCCTTTCCCCTACCGCGCTCCACCCTCCCGGATTCCCATCTCCCTCCTTCCTTCTAAACCACATGAAATACATTCATTTTTCAAACAAATCTCTATCGCAATTTTTTAATACAAATTTCATAACGCCAGAGCTCACCAGTTTATATAAAAACCTTCACGGGCGTGCGCACAACAATTCAACAAGGTTTCATCGTAATCGGATGAATGGTATAGGAAATAATTTCATAACTCCAGAGCTCACTATTATATATAGAAACCATCGCTGGAATGTGCATGTCAAATCCCCAAAGTTTCATCGCAATCGGATGATTGGTTTTGGAACACGTAAGGGATAAACAAAGAAACGTTCATTTTTATATGTTCCGATTATTATTTTTAATATATTATAACGGCAAAAAATCTGATAATTTAACGACATCTTTGAAATCTCGCAGAACAATAATTTACTATCGCGAAAAACAGGAGTAAATTTAGCAAGAAACTGAATATCGCCTGCTTATCTTTTACTTCTAAATGTCGCCGAGGGAAGTGCCAGTACCAACATTTCGAGACAAAGATTCTAACCCGCGACCTAAGGATTCGTAGTCGAGGACCTTACGTAGTAGAGAAGGAAATTATGGTTTATGAAGATACACTATCTTCGCTTGAAGCTACAAATTTAATATTTTGTTTCCTCTTTTTATCAATTTGTATTAAAAAATCTACTCAACCTCCCTGTCTATCAAGAAATAACATTAAAAAAAACACTTAGTTTTCCTATTCCAATCTTCAACTTTTACTTTGTACGTTATTTCAATCCAGAAATCTGTTTCTGCGAGCGTTTTCTTCGAAAGACTTTCCGCCTTTTATTATGTGTATTTGTTCAACCCAGTATCTTACCGTATTTTTTTTCGATTCAATCAATAAACCACTTTTTTTCGGAAAAGAATTTTCCTCAGAATCCTGAGCCTTATTACTTTTCCTGTTTGCATCAGAACAACGATATTCCCGCCTTTTCTGCTCTCTACAGATTTATAAAAATAATATTTAACTTTCTCTTCTTAGCGTTTCCGCATCCTCATTATTTTTTTACTTCGATACCAAACCTTTTATTTCAATTTATTTTTGACGATAATCCCATAGAAACCTATTCTTCGCAATATATTCAACGTTTTTTTATCCATGAGCCATACACAAAATTTACAGCACAAGAATTTCAACATTTGTCCCACAGTTATCCGAATGTGGGACTGTGCCATCTCCAATAAGGTACTTTTGCTGTTTTTTTATTCTCGGAAAAAATTACGATCTTGTCTGGTTGGCTTTTGTTTTTCGAAAACTCACTTTTGCCTGCACGCGAAAAACGACCACTCTGCCCTTTACGTTTCACCCACCTCAAGGTTCACTTTCGCTTGAGGTGAAATTCAGCCTCGGAAATTAAGTCTCTTTTTTAGTATTAAATTATAAGTATTTTTGTATTTATAAGTATAAATGCATATAAGTATATTTTGTATATGATAAGTATTTTTGTTTAATTTTTGTGTTGACAAATATATTTTCTACGACGATTTAAAATGTGCTATTTTCGATATGCCACCAAAATGATATGTCCGTTTTTATTCGTGAATTTGGTGGCGATGACGTCACGCCGGGGAACGTTGGTGACAGCCGTCATACCAGATAGTGGTGTTTTCTATGTCAAAATGACGTTGTAGCCAGTTGGAACCGTTTCAGAATGTGCGGTTTTTCAAAATCAACAATTATGACTGAAAATATTAAAATTATACATTTTTAGTATGAGGATCAGAATCAGAAAAATACACATTAAATCTTTCACACATTTTTAACGGTATTTATGGTTTGTGAAAATATCCTATCAGGGTACGTAGTGGGGCTGAAGTGTGTTAGAAGGGAAAAGAGAAAGCGAAAGAGGAAGACGCGGAGGTACCTGACTATTTAGATCTAGTCACTAAACACGGCTGAAGCCATTTCAACAACGTTCCGACTCTGAACGTTAGTTTTTCATCAGGACGATATTTACAGTGTCTACCATCTAGCACTCTGTATTTTAATAGAATAATGGCATTCTAATATGATGGATCTGAATCTCTAATTGATATTATAAAATAACTATTCAACTTTCTCTGTAAATTTTGTACAAACAATACATCGAAGGACCTCTCTTCTTTAAAAAAAGGGCAGAACATAGCGCATTAATTTTATCCATTTAATTTTATTCAAAATCATTTTGACGGTTTAACCTAAACCTCTTGGGTAATAAATAATAATAACGTTGTATATATAGCGCAGTTTTGTGTCATTTCACTTCAAGTGCGCTTAACTATAATAAATTTACGAAAAATCCTACAGTGCTCCTTATAATATTGAGAAAATAATATGAAATAAAGAATATACCGTATTTACAAAACAATGACAAGAGAAAAAAAAATTAACAAAGACAGTACTGTTTTAGCATACACAGGAAAATAATAATAATAGACAATACCGGTGCTATTGTAACTCAGGACAAAACAAGAAATTTTAAACTAAAATATAATACACTAAAAGAAGGCAATTTGCGTTCAGAAATTAGAAATATTCTGACATTAAATTCGGACATTAAACATAAAAATACAATTAAGAGGAAATCGAAACCAAACAATTACGGGAAACTTGAGAACATGGCTTATTGAAAATATGTTAGGATTCATGAATGGTATGATTTTTTAAATAATTTGGTTTTGGAGGTTCTCATATAAGTTAGAAGGATTGGATTCAGTATCCCGGCCTTCTGATCTAGGTTTTGGTTTAAAGCGTTCTCTTTCTGTTATCCCAACTAACTTCCTTCATCCAAAGTCGTCCTGCACAGAATGACGATCCAATCAGAATTTCCCAATTAAATTAGTCCTTTAATAAGACGATTCGAACAACATTAATTTAATTTGCAAACACAGCGGAGTTACTGCGGCCCCGCGCGCAGCGCGGGGATTCAATTTATTCCAAAAATTAATGAATTTATAAACCACCATTCCGGTAGAATGTGTCCTTTTTATGATGTTGCCAGTAACATGTTTAGCAAAGCTTGGTTATTTATTTGTATACGCCCAAGTGTAGTACTATAATTCTCGTGCAAATAATTTGTGAATACGAACAGTAAGATTCAGTTAGTAATGAAGTACTTAACTTGAATACTTCGATGGCAGAAATTTGAAATGCTGTAAAGGACAATAAATCCAAAAATGACTGAAATGTGCAATTTTTTCTCTTTTTATATTCTGATATGCATCGTCGATATATTTCTAGTAAAATAGGGAACGTAACCATACTACGTGACCTGTTCCGCGGGGGGTCTTCGAAATACCACGCTTGGTACAAATGAGCGGCAGGTTGCTTAGGATTTTGGTCACCGGGGGGGGGGGGGGGGTTAAAAATTGCAAAAAAATTGGTCACGTAGTATGGGTACGTTCCCATAAGTGCGTCTTTTAAGAAGTGCATTTTAAGAGGATTTTTTTCTGAAACCTTAAAAATAAATTAAATACCGTTATTAACAAAAAAAAATTCCGTATTCGGAGAGATTTATTAATTTTTATTTTATTATAAAAAATTATAATTATATGCCTACAAAAACGGGATATAATTTTTTTTGAAAAGTTAAAAAAAATTCTTTGCTCTCTCCTAAACAATTCACGTTTTGTTTTTTTACAGCAATTCAAACTTCAATGATCATTTTTATTTTATTTTTTTGAATAGGTTACATTATTTTTTTTTATTTTTTTTTTATTAGCAAAATTTTTTGATACATGGGAATAGGTACAAACATAATAACTTAAAATATTTCTTGGTTAGTTACATCAAAGTGTTTGATTAGTTTGCATATCAACAAAGAAGATAATATTAACAACTCTGAAAGACTCGTGAATATGAAATCAGCTCCATCTTGATCATGCTTATGTTGTTTGGTCTGCTTTTTATGCATATTCGTCATATTGAATCCGTTCACCAAGATTTACTGGTATGATGAAATTGAACTATCTCTAAACTTTCACCTTTAGTAGACCGTAGAAATAAATTTGGTTTTCGTTTGTTTCTTCAAAATTTCAGTTATATTGTGCTTTGCTATAGTTTATCCTTTTCAATATCCCATAGACTCAGAAATAATGAACTGCTCTTCCTCAATAAACACTCAACTAATTGATAATAAATACTATTCACCATTGTTCAGAATGTGTAAACATGAAAAAATGTCGAAATGATTTTTGTCTGTCACCTTAGTGACGAAATATTGTAATTATTATGAAACCAGCGAGGTCTTGACATGAATTGTCACTTCTATTTTATATCTGTCTTTTGTCTTTGCTTTCGTATACTTCTTTCCCTACTTTTAACGGATATTTTTCTTCTTATTTCGTGTTACTCATTTTCTTAATTGAACTTAAGTCCTTTAATAAAAATTTAAAAAAAAGAAATAGACAAAGAGACAGAAAAATTAAATGGTAACGGTTGCAACTGGGACTTAAATTCAGTTCTCTAGTCTTTCCGGGAACAGCACTCTACCAATTGAGGTACTAACACCTAATTTTTATCAGGGTTCGTGTCGCATTGGCGACCGTTACCTTTTTTGTCTTTGTCTGTTTCTTGTTTCCTTAGTAGTTGTCAATATTTTCTTCTTCAATTAATACATTTTACAGTGAGTTTTATAAGCTTCTAGAAGTTTTTCTTAATAAATTGAATATACTTTTATATCTTACCTTGGTGCTTGAAACTGGAGCGATCTGGCACAAAATCGAGATGAGTGTAGGAAGACTCTTGAGGAGGCCAAGACCCACCAGGGGTTGTAGAGCCAAGAGTAATGATGATGACATTTATATATATTTATGTTAATATACGCCTGTGCGGATATTTACAAAACATGTGATATACATTATACTTTTGTGGAACACTAACAGTGAGGTAAAAAGCAAATTAAACTACATATATAGGACCCATACAGTAGAATAGTAGTGAAAGTAGGTATTACGCTAACATTGATTTATTGAGGTGTGTTATTATAGCCTGTTTGTTACTACATTTCATGCAGAGAGATATAGCGATTGAATAGGGATACTAAAGCTTTATTTTGTATATATATTAAGTACAGTTTAATACCTCAGCCAAATCTGCATATGTATTACTGGATTCAAGCTAATATCGAAAAGCCTTTGGTCCTTTATATAGGAATCTTGAACCGAGTAGTTCTCGTTTGTAAAGGAAATTATACAAACGTATGAAAACGTACTCATAACCGATACAAAATGTGTGTTTAGAAATGGAAACGATTTTGGTGACCTTTCGACTCAGTTTGTTACGATATACTTTTTTCGAACCGCAAAGGGTAAGGATGTACCGTGGTCTCTTGAATTATTTATGTAAATATCACGGGTAGGCTTCTTAAAATCGAATTCCTTTAAATAAATATGTACCTTTATTCCATTTTTGTGTCATTTTCATCAAGTTGCTCCCATTTTTTTCTTTTTTCTTACCATTGAACAACTTTTGAAAATTATTGATCAAACAATATTGTTTTTAGCTTACTAATCTAAACTAACTTTGTTTATTGCAAAATGATACATTATACATTGCAAAATGATACATTGTCTGTCCAACTGGGAAGGATACCCGTTTCAGGACAGCCAAATTGTATATTTAGTTCATAATATTCTTAACAAAGTTTTTTTTTTTTTTTAATTTATTTATTTTTGTACATACAATAATGACATTACATTTTTCAGATACATTTTTTATATAACGTGATTCACCTTTTTTTAGAGCATGCTCGTGTAAAAAAGGTGGAGCAGCGTGTGTGAAAAACTATTTAACATATTTTTTTAGAATTATAATATATACTTTTATATATATATATATACATATATGTATTCAAAACAAGATATATGAAATAGAATAGAAAAAAAGAAAACAGTATAAAAAAGAAGAAGAAGAGGAAGAGAGAAAAGAGAAAAAAATATATAAGTAAATGGATTTCCAAAATCAATTGTCGAGAGACATTCTATTGTATTATTAAATTGAATTATTGTAATATGCTAATGATTTAGTCTTTTTATAGAACTTTTGAATTTTTTATAATTAATTTCCAATCTTAAGTTAAGGGGTAACTGGTTAAACCACTTGACTCCAAAATATTTATAAAAATGTTGGGCTGTAGTGGTATTACAACGCGGGATAGTTATAGAGCCAAGAATACTTGGTCTTTTGCTGTTTGAAATAGATAATGAGTTATCATTGTTGAAACAATCTTTGTGGATTTGTAAAAGTGTAATTTTTTTATAAATATTGTGTAGTGAAAGGACTTTAAATTCTTGAAATAATCTTATGGTGGGGAAATCATATGGTTTTTTTAGAATTATTTTTATTAATAATTTTTGGATGATTTCTAAAGGCATGAGAGAAGTTTTGAATGCACCACCCCAACCAAGAATTCCATATTGTAATACAGATTGGATCAGTGAGAAATAGATAGTTCTTAATAGTTTAAAATTAAATATGTTTCGTATTCTAAGAAAAATGTACATTCATTTTCTTAATCTTTCTACTGTTGCATTGATTTGTATTTTCCACTTTAAATTGCTATCTATAATTACACCGAGGTATTTTATATTAGTTTTAACAGTGAGTACAGAGCAGTCAGGTTTACATAAATTTGTGTTTCTATTGCAATTGTATGAATGTATACTTATCTTTAAATTTTCAGGGAATGCATGTTTATTAATGGTGAACGGTATTACAAAGGTTTTTTCCGTATTAAGTGACAGCAAGTTTGAATCGAACCATTTTTTTAGGATGTTTAAGTCTAATTCTGCTGTTTTCTGGGTTTCATTCCAAGTTAAACCCTCAGTTAGAATTGCTGTGTCGTCTGCATATGAAATGAGTTTAGATTTGATGTTAAGTTTAAACATATCGTTGACATAAATGATAAAAAGAATTGGCCCCAGTACAGTTCCCTGCGGGATGCCAAAATTCGTGGTCTGAGAATCGCTCATAAGGCCCTTTAATTTAACAAGTTGCTCTCTATTGAATAGATAATTTTCGATCCAAGTTAAAGCATTGTCATTTATACCAATTTTCGTAAGTTTAGAGATAAGGTTAGAGTGCGATATACTGTCAAATGCTTTTCTTAAGTCAACAAATGTTCCAATACATTTTTTTTACTATCTAAAGATTTATATATTTTAGATGTTAAATCAACGATAGCATCTTGAGTGCTTAAAATTTTCTCTAAAACCATATTGATGTGCATTTAATATATTATTTTCTTTCACAAATTTAAATATTTGTTTTTTTACAACTTTTTCAAATATTTTTGCAATGTTTGAAGTAAGAGAAATTGGCCTATAGTTACTGCTTAGACAGAGGTCCCCAGATTTAAAAATTGGAGTAATAAGAGTTTTTTTGTAATTTAAGGGAAAGTTGCCATTAACAAAACTTGTATTTATGATGTGTGCCAAAGGTTTGCAAAGTGAGTTAGAATTTCTTTTAAATAAAATTTCTACAGAAATATTGTCATAACAAGGGGAAGAATTTCCTTTTAATTCATTAATAGTATCTTTGATTTCATCAGAGTTAGTTCGTTGAAATTGTGTTAGGGTGTTACAAGGAATGGAAGGTGTTGGTAGATTATAATTATCATTATCTCTGTTTTTTATTTTAATTGCTAATTTTTCACCAACTGACCCAAAATAATTGTTTAAGATATTTGCACATTTCAATGGATCTGTGTTGACATTGTAAATTGTGTTATCAATATCTGAGATTTTATTTATATTTGAATTTTTAGGTTTTTTATTGATCATTTCATTAATGGTTTGCCACACCTTTTTATTGTTGTTACCAGTAATATTGATTTTATCTTTATAGAAATCTTCTTTTGTTTTCCGGATTATATAACATAATTTATTTCTAAAATTTTTAAAATATTCGCGTAGTTAATTATTTTCAGTAAACTTTTTTAGCTCTTTATAAATTTTTTCTTTATGCCTAATTGATATGATAATTCCTTGTGTAATCCACGGTTTTAATTTTTTAAATTTAGTCTTTGGAAAGTTTGTTACAATTGAAGAGGAGGATTGGATATGCTTATTCAATGTCAATTCAAAATTCCGTGAACATAAATCGGTATTGTTAGACGATAGTACAGTTTCCCAAATTTCATTTTCAAGATGTTGTTGTAATTTTTCATAATTAATTAGAGTTTTTGGTAAGTTATAGCGTCAATAATTATTCTTATTTATTTTATCAGTTTTAATAGCTACAATGCATGTGTGGTGATCAGTAATATTATTTTTCCAAATAACAGATTTTATTTTATCGGTTTCATTAGTATTGCACCAAATATGGTCAATACAAGATGGCCTTTGTCCAAAACATTCTCTTGTAAATTTTTTTATACATGGTTTGAAATTGAGTTCTGATAAAGTGTTAATAAATTCAGTTTTTTCCTTATTACTGTTGTTTTCAAAATCATCAGATATGTCGATATTAATATCTCCTACAATAAGTGCATTTTGAAACCGGTTTGTATTTATAAAAGTTTTCAGGTTTTCGGTAAAATTATTAATGCTTGAGCTGTGAGTTCTATATAATGCAATTATATCATAAAAAATATTTTTTATATTGATTTTAATATGTAGACAATTAACAAGTTCGATAAATATTTCATTAACAAAAACATCGTTATAAATACATTTTACAAAAACAACTATTCCACTGTTATGATTAATGTTGTAAGATGTAACAAAGTATTTGTATCCCGGTAAATTATAAGTACTTGAGTTGGGACTAATTCTGGCTTCAGACAATACAATACAATCAGGTTTAAGGGCCAGCTCATTCAATTCTAGTGTAAAATGATCAAAATTTGTATAGATGCTTCGAATATTTAAGTGAAGGATTGTTAATGATTTAAGAGGGTCTATTTCTGATAGTGAGTTATTACGTTCGAAACTGGATAGACAGATATTTTCTGAAACAATGAAAGATGAGTCTATATCTTCAAATAGTGAGTTAGTCATGAAAGTATATTAGGTATATATTTTAATAGAATATTGACATTGATATTATTATGTTTCAATAATTTGTTCCAAAAATTGCGGGGATTTTTACATAGATTTTTCGCAAATTTATAGCTATCGAAAATTTGTTTGATAAACTGACCCATAATAATTGTATTCGATAGTAATAAAATAACTTACAACAATAACGATGCACTCGGATTACACTCACTTTTGCGAAATTAGTATAAAATGTATATATTTGGTGTATATTATACCGGTGTAATAAAACTAACCCTTTGCGGGCGAGTTTATCGAAGTATTTCTTTAAAGTATTGTTTTTGTTTTCGTTTGAATTGTAAATAATACTATACATCATTAATCGTAGTCAATGCGACCTCTCGCAATTTTCAGCATCTTGTTTCGATAGTTTCGCAAAGTACTGTTGGCCGTGTGGTCTGTAGGGTTTTTTTCTCCATATTTAGTGTTTTGTCTGATGCAGTTTACACACGCTGGGGTTGTATTTTCTCTTTCCGGGCATTTTGAAAGGATGTGGTCGCCTGTGCAGTGTGGGCAAATTGGAGGGTTGGTTCGATGTAGACATCTTTTAGCCGTATGCATAAACATACAGCAATGAAAACATTGCGTCAGAGGGCTGCAGTCGTCAATTTTTACTCGTTGAAACTGAATATTTAGTTTACCGAGTGCTAGAAGATTTTTTCGCATTTTCCCACTAGTTTCTATGATGTAGTTAGTGAATAGGCGCTGTTTTTCATTTATGTTTGTGTTCTTTATCTCCGCTATTTATGTGATTTTGTTGTCTTCACTTTCCTTGTAGACATCTTCAATTCCTTCGTTCTGGGTAATTATTCCGCAAACTATTTCTTCCTCAGTAAGATTGGATTTTAATCCTTTTATTATTATTTTTGGTCTTCTTTTTTGTACTTCATTTACCACCAGTTCATTTTTTAGTTTTTTTAATTCATCAGTTAGGATATTTTCATATTCCTTTTTAGGACACGATATTATTAATTTTTCTTCTTTTGTTTTCCTCAAACCGTTTATTCCTATCTTTAGGTTGTTTAATTTTATTTCTTTTTTAATTATATTTTCAATTTCTTCGGCTTTTGTATTATTTTTAGTTGACGATATAATGATTGAGAATCTCTCTTCTTGAGGCATAACTTTGGTTGTTGATACTACTTGGGCATAGGATGGTGTTATTGCGGTTTTCATAATTTTTTCAATATTTCCCACCAATTGATCGTTTTTTTCAATAAGTTTGTCTTGTAAATATATGATTTGTTCTTGCATTATTAGTATTGTAGATTTTATTTCATTATCGAGATCCAATATAATTTTTTCCATGTTGGTTTTAGTTTTAGAGTCCTTGACTGTTTGTATCTTTTGTACTTCATTTTTCAGCGTGTTTATTAGATCTTCTATCGTCATGAAAGGGTTACGGTTGCAAGCGCGAATATAATACCGCGGTAACATGCTCCCGTTGCAAGCGTTAGAACACTACTGGTTTCGATCAAGAGATCACAGGAATTAACTTCTGTCAAGACAACTTTTGAGAACATTAATAATTGTATTCTGAACGAAGAGATGGTTTCTTTATGTCTTTGAAAGAATCGTAAAGATGTGATTTCTTTCAAGGTCATTTTGGAGAACATTAATTATTGCATTCAGAGAGAATGAGTGGTTTCTTTAGAGAGAGATAAGTAGGAGATTCTTTCCAGGCCATTTTAGAGAACATTTACAATTGTATAATTAGAATTTACACATTTATAAACCAATATATGACATTCCCAATGTATTTATGATTGTTTAATTTTAATAAAGCTTTATAATTTTTACAATTTCTTGGGTAGTAGAAATTTCACATTTATAAACACATGAATTTGATATGACAACACGATATGAAACATATATGACATATGAATTTTTTTTTCGAGAACATTAATTTATTTAGTTGTTTACTTATTTGTTTTATTTTAGGTTAATCCTTGCTGAAAAGCTTTACGAAGTTCATGGCGGAAAACAGATGTTCAACTGTTGTTTAATGTTTAAGGTATCATGAATTTTTTTACAAATCCATTTTTCCATTTAAAAATATGATTATAATTATCTTTATCTTTGACCTCCACCAAACGAAAAAAAAAATATTTCCATAATTTCGTATTAATTCAAACACTGAAATACTGAAAATAATATTTAAGATGTCCCTTTTGTGCTTCTAAAATAAAAGCAAACTTATCCTCGAAGCAATTCTCTTTATAATAAAGAAATATCAAGAAATTATCTCTGCGGTTTCACGACGACAAAAACTATGCGAATTTTCCATAAAACGGGAAAATTTTCATATTTCAAATACCAATCTAAATTCCCTTAGATTTTCCCCGTAAGCAAATTCAAATACGAATAACGACTTTAGGTCGTATTAAGCTTTGAATAAACACTGAATTAATCCGTTATATTTACACGCGTTCCAAATTTTCACTGTGTTTGCTTTGAATTCATAACTAAGGGTAAATTTACCCAACACGTGTCTGAGGTGAGAACGCAGTTTAACCTGATACCAGTTCAAAGCTCAAAGGACAGCCCGAATTGGCGCACATGAGTAAACGGGAAATATTAATATGATTATCACACAAATCCGCTTACGTTTTCCTTTTTCATACTTGCTTCTAAGTGCCCGTCTACTTGCCACAGTTACTGCAAAAATCCCAAATTGCTACACCTGAGTAAACGGATTATTTTATTGCTTGTATCTTTCTGGAACGCAGGACACGTTTTACGTACATTTTTGCAATACGTAGAAATGAAATTTCAGATAAAGCTCAAATTGCTTTTCCCAGGAAGAGGTTGATGGTAGTCATTTTATCTCTTGAAGGTTTAATCAGGTTCTTCGTACACCTGCTGGTCTAATATGACAAGTATTTAATACAAAACTCTAAATATAAAACAAAAATATAATACAAAAACTAAATCGCTATCTCAATAACTACACCTGCGTTAATAAAATGTGAAATGATTATTCTTTAATTGTACGATGCATCATTTCATTGTGATTTAAATAATAGTCACTGAAAGGTTTTGCTGGGGTTCCTACACTATTTTTTTTCGACGGTCTGGTAAGATTCTCACTAGCAATCCGAAGTTCGCGGGTTCAAATCCCGGCGAGCGGGTGTAAAATTTATTTGAATGATTTGTATTGTTTCACAATTTAGTCATTTAGAATAATCTAAGGGGGCATACATTAATTACGTTAGCAGTTTTTCTTCCAATCTAGACTCCTCCCTACCCCTTGGTGAGATAAATTTGGGCCACTTGATATATTCTTTTCAAGTAACGTGAGGTTTTGCTGGACCCTTTTGGGCTCATGTAATTAATGTATGCCCCCTAAGGCATATTTGCGACACGTTCCAGAGTAGAAGATGCTCTCAACACCTTTTAGAATTGAAACGTTGCTTGAAATGGCTTCAGTTTTGTGAGCAGATCTGAATAGTCAGATACTTCTCATCTTCCTCTTCCCTATCGCTTTTCCCTCCCTTCTACCTTCAGCCTCACGACATAACTTAATTGGAGATGCCATAGTCTCACTAGCTTCAGATGCTTGGGAACAGTTGGGACTGTACGGTATTCATATAAAACAATTAAAAATGGTTATTACTTTCTAAAACTAAAACACAAACAACTTGAGCAAATCTTCCTACAAGTGAATGTTGCCAGAAACAAAAAGTTTATTGTGGGCTGCATTTATATCCCACCAAATTCAAGTAATGAAGTATACAGGTGCCATAGTGAGGAAGTGGAAACTATATTAAAAAGGAATCCTAGTGCAACATTTTTACTTGCTGGTGATTATAACCTTCCAAATGTGAACTAGGTGAACAGTGAAAATAATATCAGTGTTAGTGAGTCTGAACGCATTATTCTAGACATGGCGTTATTCCTAGTTCTGAATCAGGCAAATACTATACCAAATGAAAATAATCGTACTCTACCTGCTACCGTAACTATATAAATGAAATTCAAAATTCCATAATAAATAATGTTAGTTATTTTTGGAAATACTCGAAATCTCTTAAAGAAGATGATTCTGATTTCCCGAGCATTATGCACTTAAATGGCAGCCATAGCAATAATACTGATGGTATTGTTAACTTGTTTGCAAAATTTTTTAAAAGTGTTTATTCAACAGACCCAAATAATGCTCCTTATCCAACAACCACTCTAGATGAAACGCTTGATATTTCACATTGTACCATAAGTATATCTGATGTAATAACTAAAGTTAAATCCTTAGATATCCACAAATCTGCGGGACCGGATAATATTCCAACAATATTTATCAAAGAATGTATCAACGTAATTGCTCTTCCATTAACCAAACTTTTTAACCTATCATTATCCAGTGGAATTTTTCCCGATAGATGGAAAATTAGTTATTTGACTCCAATTTTCAAAAAGGGTGATAAAAGTGATGTTTGTTATTACAGACCAATATGCATTCAATCCACCATACCGAAACTCTTTGAAAGCCTAATACTTGACAAACTTTTTTCACAAATAAAACCCGTAATATCACCTCACCAGTTTGGATTTATGCCAGGTAGAAGTACTCTATCCAATTTAATTATTTATGAAAATTTTATAACCAATGCTTTTAAAGAAAAGAAACAAGTAGACTCTGTTTATACTGATTTTAGTAAAGCCTTCGATACAGTTTCCCATAAAATTCTCATTTGGAAATTAAAAAAGCTTGGTATACGTGGCAATATATTAATCTGGTTTGAAAGCTATCTTACTGGAAGACAACAAATTGTTAGAATAAAATCCTCCCTGTCGGAAAAAAATTATGCAACAAGTGGAGTTCCACAGGGTTCACACCTTGGCCCAATATTATTTATCTTGTTTATAAATGATCTTACAAAAATATTTCATGATGTATTTATCTTACTTTTTGCTGATGACCTCAAAATTTATAGAATTATTCAAAATATGTACCATTGCAACATTCTTCAACATAATATCAACAAATTGTTAATTTGGTGTAATGAAAATAGACTTTACTTAAATATCTCAAAATGTCAAATAGTTAGATTTTCTTGAATAAAAAGTCCAGTGATCTTTAATTACAATATTGATAACAATACTCTCGAGACATTAACACAAATTAAAGACTTGGGCATCACTTTTCAATCAAATCTTTCATTTGTTAACCATATAACAGAAATCTCTAATAAGGGTTTAAAAATGTTGGGATTTATAACTAGGCTAACTAGAAATTTTAACAATATAAAGTGTATTAAACTGTTATATTTTGCCTATGTAAGAAGTCAACTTGAGTACAATTCTCCCGTCTGGAATCTACATTATAGTATACATGTACAAGCTGTTGAAAGAATACAAAACAAATTTTTACGTTTTCTAAATTTTAAAATAGGTATTCCAGCAATTATGTTGAACTACAACACTATTTTAAATGATATGAATATGCTCAAATTGTCCGACAGAAGAATTTACACTGACTTGGTATTTCTATATAAAATTCTAAATGATTTAATAGATAGTCCGGTATTGCTAGAATTGATAAGCTTCCGGATTCCGCTACGTAATACTAGAAGTCAGGATTTATTTCAGTGCAAAATTTTTGTCCGTACAATCTAACCAAACCTAACCTTACGTAACCCAACCCAACAAAACCTTTCAGGGCCAAATTTAAAATTTAAGTCGAATCTGTAAGTTTCTTGTTCTGTCTCTTTTGCATCGTCTCTTAAATCAAGGAAATTTTGTCGAAGGATGTTTTGTCGGGGGATATTTTGTCCGTAGGATATTTTGTCCGTAGGATACTTTGTCCTAGGTTTATTATGTCGAGGAATATTTGGTCGGAGTATATTGTGTCGGGGATATTTTGTCGCGGGTTGAATTCAATAACTACCGTGTGTATTCCTCTTTGCCAAGAATACTAATGGAGGGAAACAATAATACCAAGTCAGTGGACATCTTTAATTGATGTTTAAATAAATATAAAATATTGTTACTGAGACAGTTCAGTTATGTACAATGAATTCTGTATATTTCTTATTAGTCATATGTAATGTTTGTAAAAGCCCCGAAAAAGGGCGTAAATAAATAAATAAATTAATAATCATATCTCTACTTGGAAAATATGAATTATCCAAGTTTTATCTTAAATTTACATGTTTAATCGGTATTTGATGAGAATGAGGTTGCGAATTGAAATTAATTGCGTTGACTTACATTGATATGAATACTACTTCTGATCTTTCTGAGCTTTCTGGTTATAAATTTATATGATTATGCAACACAACAAATTGAATCGTTGTACTTAAAACAACGCTGACAATAAAATTACACTTTTCTTCAAACACATCAGACTTATACGATAATACTTTAGGTACTAGATGTATTATATAGTGTCAAATTCATGAAGAAATAAGTATTTGGTGTGATTCTCTCAGCACCTACTCCAGTAGAAAGCAGACCAAAAATACTTGAAATATCACGATCGTTTCAACATCTTGACAATCCGAAACCCATCTGATTTTCGAGTATTACTCTCACTCCAAAACTCCTGTTTTCCCAATATATTCATTCTCCAAGGGTAAAGGTTAATTTAACATCCCTTTTCTGAATACGTGGCTACGGTAACTTCCAACTTCAATCGAAGCCCAATTTGGCGTCTAGGTTTTTTTTCTTCTTATCAAATTGCTATCTATTCTATTTCCATGCTAGCAGATCTGTATTACCTATAATCTGTTCCCTTCAAGATTTTAGCTATTTCAGTTATTTGGTTACGACTTTTCCGACTTTACAATCAATCTTTTTCGAAGAACGTTGATTGTATAACAATGCAAATAAATTATAATAGGTAATGTTAAAATTAATAACCTGCTACAGTAATTAATACTGCCCTTTTTGGAATAAAAGTCATAATATATATAATATTGTGTAAAAATGGTTCGACGCTTGGCTGAACCCCTGTTGTGTATTCTAGTAACTAATCATCGGTTAGTAATGTAGATACCTAACCCAGCTGATTATGTCTCGTTGACAGTTGTGTTATTTATTTTGATTGTGTAGTTTCTTTCGCTAGCATTTTGTATAAATATAATGCGTCTTTATTCTTCCTTCTTTTTGTCATGTCTAATGTAAATAAATATACTTGTATGTTTACAATGTTCTGCTGGCTTATTACAATCTTATTGGTTTCGTTCACTCCATGCCCCAAAACGGTTCCGCGACTATATTTTGTCGGAGGAAGTTCGTCGGGGATGTTAGGTCGGGGGTATTTTGTCGCAGGATGAACTCTGCTTAAGACCAACTAGCAAAATGGAAAAATAAAGTGTAAAGGGTCTTCTCGTCAAGTATTTATTAACTTACTTGCTAGGGAGAGGGTCAGTGTGTTGCAATATCTTTGGTGTGTTGGTACTTCACCCTTTTTTTCCATCTTCCTCTTTTCCTCTTCCAATTGTAGTCTCGCAACTTACTCCCAATTTCACTGTCTTTGGGTCAGTTGTGACAAACGCATTAAAAATATATATATAAAATGATAGCTGGTTCCCGGCAGGCGTGCAATGCCGTATTCAAAGAAATACATTGTTTCTCCCTGAATCACCTTTTCCGTGCGTCCCCGTTTCCTTCCCGCGTTCCCTTCCTAGCTAGCTTTATAAATATATTGCCCATATTATGTTATTCTGATGTAAGAGCTATATTATTGTAAATTTTCATGAAAATTCTTTCCGTAGCTTTTGCTTGAAGAGTAACGAACATACATACATCCGTACAAACTTTCGCGATTATGATATTAGTAAAATATAAATGACTAGCAGACCCGGCCACACGTTGCTGTGGCTAACGTAATACAACACCACGCCATTACCCAACCTTTATAACCAACGATATCTGTCAAATCAAATCCACACCGCTTGCCAGCCCGCCCCCTTTATTTATATATTTCAACCATAACCTTGACAAATTTATACCTAAGAACCTTCCTCATGAATCACTCCATCTATTGGTGAAAACCGCATGAAAATCAGTTGCTTAGTTTAAAAGATCTAAGCGCACGGACAGTGGGAGCGACTTCATTTTATATTGTGTAAAGATATCACGAGAGCCAGTTCTGTACAATGCAAAAAACCCATGTCTCTTGTTGAGTACGGTACAGATAAAAATTACGTAACTTGTGTTCTATACCTATTCCATTATGTTATTCTCACAAAAAATATGAGTACCTAAAAAAACTTCATATTTGTTCCCCTGAACCCAATCACATAACTTCAATTAATCCACATACACGAACTGTGCTTATACTTGTTACACTTTGTCTGTTTGTTTTTACACAATTTAATTTTGTTAAACTTTCATGGATTACTATCGGGTGATATATTTCACTCACGAACTTTCTCTAAATCCTATACAATATCTTTGATTTCTTGCTATACCTAACTTAAAAAAATGGGTATCTACTACCGATTTTCCTTCACGGAAATTTCCTATATAACACTTTTTTTATTATCTATACATGGTGTTAATGGTCGTACTTGACTTACTGTAAGGTGATACTTCAAATAATTCAAAATATCCCCTTTCACTACGCGATAATTTTATTGTTTTAGGAAAAAACACTTGTCGCAAGTTATGTTCTAAAATATTAAGATGAATTAATTGTTTCATCTTTAACTTTCTAACTGGCTTTACTCTCTGAAAATTCCCCATAGTATTATTATTTTTTTCTCATTATTTACGCACCAGATTTAAATGTCCGGGTTAAATTTTCCCCCAAAAAAAAAAAAAAAAAAAAAAATAGAAGGAAAAACTAAACCCTTTCATACACTTCCCCAAATGATCATCTAGTGAATCCACGTTATGCAATTGCACTATATAAGTATTATAAATACAAAACAATACAAGAACAACATGTCAACCCACTAGAGACCAAATGGGAATATAATTCACCGACTCCAGATATTTTCATATCAGAGGGTTCGGCTCTGTGGCATTTCTAATTGAACCTATAAATCCTACTGATCCCTCAATATAAATATTTAAAAAATCTTTTGTAATCCTACATGTATTTAAAATTACTGCTTTTTGCATTTTTATATACAAATTCTTTGACAAATCTAATATGCTTAAATTTTGAATCAGATTCCTAGGTATTATGCCAGTGGCCGAAATAACAAATGGTAATATTTTTATAGTCCGAGAATGCCAAATTCTTTTAATCTCATTTCCTAAATCTGTGTATTTTCTAATTTTTTCAGAAACAGTTTTTTGAATATTACAGGAATTTGGAATAGCTACATCAATGATATAAGTTATTTTTTTAATTTTGTCATGTAAAACTATATCAGGTCTATTATGACTAATTGTTCTGTCTGTTAGTATAGTTTTATCATAATATATTTTATAAAATTCATTTTCAATAAATGAATTTGGTTCATATTCATAATATGGTACTACATTACGGCAATCAATCAAGTTATGTTTAATTACCAAACTTTGGTGAATTATTTTTAAAACCTGATTGTGCCTAAATGTATACTCGGAAGGCGCTAATATAGAACATCCCGATATAATATGTTCTATAGTTTCGGGAAAAGCCAAACATTTTCTACATAAATCATCAATTTGATTTATATCTTTGATTATATGAAATAATATATATAATAATATATATATATATATATATATATTGTCCTACAATATATATTATTATTATTACATTACATAACATATTTCTCCATTTACCTCCCTGAAATGACTATCGTAGAACAAATAGCTTTGTTTCCGCACGCCCATGTTTGTTTCCACAAATTATTATTATTTCCTCTACCTAAGCCCCCCCAAGCTGACTGGGGGTAAGCCTAGACCCACCCGGTTGACTCTGAGCCTCCACTGGGGGTGATTTCATACCCCACTTGAGCTGAATCTATTCCGACCTCCACCAATGTCTGTAACGGTCACCGAGGCCACTCCACACCCCACCTAGGTCACTCCACACTCCCAGGTCACGATCTTCCACCTACCGTGGTCACTTTATCCTTGCGTGGTAAATGGGAATTATTGTGTGACCACTCGGAAACTCGGCTGATAAACCGAATGCAGTTTATTTTAGAGCAAAGTTCATTCTTTTTGCTTTCCAGCGTTTGCTTTACGGTTCATTTATTTACTCGTTGAATTCAATTTTCTCTGAACCTGCATTTTATTGCCATCTACCTCGAATGCTTACAGTGATGCATTTTTGTGTCGGTAAAAATAATGCTTATTAACTCAAGGCACTTGATGTGATTTTATTTCTAAACCGTGCAATATAAAAAGAATAACTGTTATTTTTTTTTCTTTGAAAAGACAGATAGACATTCCCGGGTTACGAATAATCTGATCATATTTGAAAATCTCCTACCAAAACAGTAAGTGAAAATGGAGGACTTAGTCAGCCGAGGAATCGAAAACGCGATGCCAACTCAACCACTGATCGGTCTACTACATTTCAATCATTTCTTATTTTATTTTTCTAAGAGATGTTTTGTTCAATAGTGATTGTATTTTTTCAAATTTGTATTGTTTGTTAGGTTGCGTTTGCGATCAACAAAGTTTCTCGATCTACCAATGTTTCGGTGGGAAACAATCCTGAAATCAAATGCTAGTGTTTATGACAATCAATGATTCGTTGCTACGTTTTCTGTATGACATTGAAACCTGGTCACTAGTCTCGATACAGGCAGAGTCCGAGTGAGGTTAAAAATTGAATTGTCAATGGTAAATTTTGAAAAGGAACAATAAAATAAATTAAACCAAAAAATTCAATCAATTATGACGGAAGATAGAAACTTCTGATACCTGAATGTACATACATATAAGGGCATTCTTGATTTCTCACTTTGTAAAGCACAGGTTCTTCACCGAATGTCTAAAGAGAGTGAATTTCGCCTGACAGTAGGTACACGAATAAAATTCCAATATCTTGGTCACATTATGTTAAGATTGATAAATTACGCAAAAATTCGAAATTTACTGTACAAAGCAGTTGTTGAAGGTTACAGTCGTTGAATATTGATGATAGCCAACCTTCTGTAGGAGAGAGCACCTGGAATACAATTTTGTTCCTATGCAAATCATGATAAATATACTGGTAACTCGTTGCAATTTGGAAGGCGGGTATGGGATACTGCTGTCCCGTACAACCAACACCTCTACCGTAGGTCACCTCACGTGATTCACTATATTTTGTGACTACGTAGAAATTCCCGGTTTCATGTTTTGTTTTGTTTTGTTTTTGAATTTTTTATTTAGATGTATGTAAATATTTTCATACATCTAGTAGGAAAATATAAAAAATACAATTTACGAAGTAGGTACAGGAATATTCACAACTACATTTAAAAAAAAGAATACTAAATAAAAAAGATAACTATACAAAAATACATTATAAAAGAACAAGACCTGAGAATAACATTGGTGAGTAATCAAAAAATATTTTTTACATATAATGCACACATCCTACGAAAATTGCTGAGACTTGAGGCTTCCTTTACGGCATTTGGCAGACTGTTATAGAGTTTTTGCCCTTTATAAAATGCGCTATTTTGTGTGCACGAAAGTTTAGTTTTGGGAAGCCTAAAGTCTCCGCGTCTTCTCGTAGGATAATTGTGAACATTTTTTTGAAACATAATAGTACTCTTCAGATAATTTGGGAGCATATTATTTTTAAGTTTATAAATCATTGTTAATGTATTATATATTATATGTTGTTTGGTTGTCATCATATTTAAATTTTGTAACATAATTTTAACTCTTGTAAAAATGTTGCATTTTAAAATCATCCTCATCCCCCTATTTTGTATAACCTGTAGTTTATTGTTTTGGGCTTCGTTACATAGGAATAATACACTAGAACAATAATTTAAATGCGGAGTTACAATAGAATTGTAGACAAGGCGCGTTGTCTTGAGATCCAAGTTATTTCTGATCCTTTTTAGGAATCCAACTTTTTTAGCAATTTTTTTTGTTATGTATTCTAAGTGTTCGTCAAATTTTAATTTATCATCCAATATCACACCCAGATATTTAATACTGCTAACCCTTTCTATGCTTTCGTTATCAATTTTTAGTGTTGCCTGCTCGCTTCCACCTAAGTTATCCACAATTAAAAACTTAGTTTTCGTAACATTCAATTTGAGTTTGTTTTGGTTTAGCCAAAGCGTTACATTATTTAAATCAATTTGCATTTTTTCAATGGCGTCCTGTAAATTTTTATTGGCAGTGTATAACAATGTATCATCAGCAAATAGTTTAATTGCACAATGTTTTAACACTTTGATAATATCATTCATATATATAATGAACAGCAATGGACCTAAGACAGAACCCTGCGGAACGCCTTTGTTAGTACTATGTGGTTCAGATGTTATACCCCCATATTTTGTTACTTGTGTTCTTTCTGATAGGTAATCAACAAACCACTTATTTTCTTTACCATTAATTCCAATATTACTTAATTTTTTTGTTAATCTATCTCTGTCGATTGTTTCAAATGCCCGCTTTAAGTCTAGAAATACTGCAATAATTTTACTTTTTTTATCTCTAAAATTTTTCCACTCATCTATTACATAGTTAATAGCAGTTTCACAAGAACATTTATTTCTAAAACCAGATTGTTTTCGAACTAAATCTGCTTGGCCTCAATATATTCAGTTAATTGCTCCTTTACTATGTATTCCAGTATTTGTTCATATTTGGGTAAACAATTGATCGGCCTAAAGTCGTCAAATTTTTTTGGGTTATCAATTTTTGGGATGGGAGTTATTACAGATGTCTTCCAAGTTTTGGGGAATACTCCACTATTCAAAGATTCATTGATAATTTGAACCATCGATTCGCCAATAATATTTATAGAGTCTTTGATTATATTTATTGTAATACCATCTGGGGATTCCTTCGACTTCATATTACTCAGCACCCTCTTCAAGTACGGTAAATCTATATTTTTAAACTTAAATTCTTCATCGGTGCATATAGGTTCGTCTAGTTGGTTCTTGTGGAATACTTTGAATTATAAGATCTATGCTCGAAATAAAATGCTTGTTAAATTTAGTGGCTATCTTCTCTACTTCTTCTTCAGTTCCATCTGGAAAATCAAGTGACTTTACAATTTCTTTTTGTTTGCCCTTTATGATTTCTTTAAGTGTTATCCAAAGTTTTCTTGGTTCATTCTGTTGTGTTCCTAATTTTTGCTTATAATAATCGCATTTTTGTTGTTTAATTTGTTTGGAATAAATATTACGAAATTTTTTATATGCATTCCATTTTTCTTCTGATGGTTCCAATTTTGCCGATTTGTATGCATTATCTCTTTGTTGCTGAAGGTTGTGTAATGGTTTAGAATACCATTTATTCGTATTTTTAAACTTAACCCTTTTCATTGGCATAATTTCATTGACTGCTGTAGTCAAAATATTAACGAAGTTCTCTGTTTTGTCATTTAGGTGATTTGATTCGACTTGACAAATACTATTTTGTAGAGTTTTACAAAATTTTTTTTCATCATATTTCCTTTTATCTCTATATGTAATTTCCCTTGATTCATTTTTAATTACACTCGTTTCAAATGTTGTTAAAATATTTTAGTGGTCTGATATTTTTGGAGTATCCACAACATTAACATTCAAGTAAAAATTATTTGTTATAACTAAATCAATAATGGTTGCTGATGTATTTGATATTCTAGTTGGTTTTGTCACAAGTTGTTTCAGTCCTAGATTATTCACTGTGGTGAGGTTTGTCCAGATATTAGCAGCGGATGCGTCTGCCCACCAATTGCACCACAGTGGGGAGGGATGAATTCTTATTCTTTTTGGACCCACTGACCCCCAGATTCCTACCCACCCCTCTTACCTTTATCCTTCCCAGAACTTCCTCTCCTTTCTTTCCTTAAAAAGACCGCATATTTCATGTCCAAATATGACATAGGCCCTGAGGGGAACTATTTTCCTTAAGGTCTCCTGTGTGGAAATAATGTTAAAAAAAATACAATCCACGAAAACATTTCAAACATTGTGCTTTGATGTGGTGATATGATAAGTAATAGCTAGTGTTAAAAACGGTACTTTTATGATGTATTACATGTAATTTGTTTATTTTAATACCGTTACGTGAGTAAAATCTATATTATTAATACGCTAGCGTTTTTGTACACACTCGCTTCACGTAATAGATACAAACAGAAGTGCTGCCATCTGTAATATTCAAATAGAACTATTGAGGTTTTCATATTATTGTTTTCCCGCGAAAACGGAGTTTTACCTGCTGGTTATATAATATATAATTACGCCGTTTCGTATTTTTAGAAGACAATGGAACCTGAAAGGCTATTTAACCGTTTGTAAGGAGTACTAGCATAAAGGTCTGCTCGCTTCATATTTCAGCCTCATCAAGTGTTTATTCATCCGGTATCATGGCAACGGTTGCACCCTTTAGATAAGAAGTTGTTTTGTTTCAACATTACAATGGCAACATTTATAAAGCTAAACACCTGCTCTTGAAATATTAAGTTGGTATGGGAACAATGCATTAACAATGCATAAAACAATGGAATCTGGAATGGAACGTACTCGAAATTCTAGATCTGGAATTAAGTATTATTTCTCCAAGAGAATATCATAGAAATTAACGAAAAGATTAACTGTAAGATATACATTTTGGGCTAGTACGTTTGTCAGAAGCCGATTAGCAAATTTTTTTTGAACTTAGTGAAATTTGATCATTTTCAAATAAATATTTTTGCTCAAGCAGATTATCATTACATTTTGGAGATTTGTTATATTAGAGATTTGATTTCATTATTTGTTACTAGCTGGTTCCCGGCATGCGTTGCTATACCATTTAATAAAGAAATTGTTTCTCCCTGCGTGTCCTTTCCCATTCGTCCCGTTCCCCTTCCGCGTCCCTTTCCTCTACCGCGTCCCTTTCCCCTCTTGCGTTCCCACTCCGCCTCCTCCACCTTCCCTCTCCCCACTCCATAACCCCCGAGTTCCCCTCCCCCTCCCGCATTCCATACATTCAGTCCCGGTGGATTCAGTTTTCAAACAGCTCGCGTGTCACCTATTGCAATTTTTCTAAACACATTTCTTAATGCCAGAGCTCACCAGTAGTTCTATACAAACCTTTTCCTGATAATAACGAATACAACAAAAAAAGAATTATCCAATTTGGTGCAGTCGTTTGGGAGTTATGCGCGTACATATATTTCGGCGATTCATTTTTATTTATATAGAAGATAGATAGAAGATAGATAGATATTCATTATATTAGAGGTACTGCTGAAAACCCCGCAATCCGGAAAAAATCCTGAATGAACTGAATAGTGACCCATTTGTCACCTGTGAATTTGTAAAAATCTATTGATGAATAATTTTTTTTTTTATTATTATTATGACGGCCTCGGTGATAGAGACAAGGGCTGTCGAAGTGATGGCTCTCGACTGGCGATCCGGAGGTCGCGGAAGTTCAAATCCAGCGTGCGCAAGTAAATTTTATTTGATTAATTTGTGTTGTCCCAATTTAATCATTTAAAATAACATAAGGTATATTTCTGCAGGTTCCAGAGTGGAAGATACTCTCACTATCGTCCTGACGTGAGACCAATGAATAGAACTGAATAGCCAGGTACTTCTCCATCTTCGTCTTCTCCGTCTCCTTCCCCTTCATAGGAATAAATACTTACCATCAGCCTCACAACATGCCTCTATTGGGGATGCCATAATCTCAATGGCTCCAGGGCGTTGGGAGCAGTTGGGTCTCTCGTGTGGTATCTATTATATACGAGTATGTTGATCATTTTTAAATCCGGTGACCCCTTTCTTAGTAATAATTATAGGCCAATTTCTCTTACCTCAAATATTGCAAAAATATTTGAAAAAATTGTTAAAAAACAGATGTTCAAATTTATAAAAGAAAATAATATATTAAATTCACATCAATATGGTTTTAGAAAAAATTTTGAGCACTCAAGATGCTATCGTAGACCTAACATCTGAAATATATAAATCTTTAGATAACAAAAAAAAATGTATTGGAATATTTGTCGACTTACGAAAAGCTTTTGACAGTATATCACATTCGAATCTTATCTCTAAACTAAAGAAAATTGGTATAACCAATAATGCCCTAACGTGGATCGAAAATTACCTATTTCATAGAGAGCAATTTGTCAAATTAAATGGTTTTCTCAGCGATTCTCAAATCAGTAAATTTGGAATCCCGCAGGGAACAATATTGGGACCAATTCTCTTTATCATTTATGTTAATGATATTTTTAAACTCACCATTAAATCCAAAATAATATCTTACGCTGATGACAGCAATTTTAGCTGAGGGATCAACGTGGAATGAAACTCAGAGAACGGCGGAATCAGATATAAATTTAATTAAAAAATGGTTTGATCAAAATTTGCTATCTCTAAATACAGATAAAACTTTTGTAATTCCTTTCACTCTGACTAAAAAGGCTACCCCTGAAAATCTAAATATATGTATACACTCATATAATTGTAATTCAAATTCATATATATGTAAACCTGATTGCTCTGTACTCACTATTAAAACCAATGTTAAATACCTTGGGGTAACTATAGACAGTAACATAAAGTGGAAGATGCAAATCAGCACAACAGTTGAGAGACTAAGAAAATTAGTGTTCATTTTCATTAGAATTCGAAACATTTTAAATATTAGTATGTTAAGAACTATTTACTTTTCCTTAATCCAATCAGTGCTACAGTATGGAATTGTTGGTTGGGGCGGAGCATTCAAAACTTCTCTTTTACCATTGGAAATCATTAAAAAATTAATTATAAAAATAATTTTAAAAAAGCCATATGATTACCCCACTATCAAATTATTTAAAGATTTTAAAGTACCTTCACTTCATGTTATTTATAAAAAAAAATACAATTCTACAAATACACAAAGATTGCTTCAATAATGAGAGCTTCACTCCTTTTTCAAGCAGCATTAGAACAAATATCCTGGGCTCTATGACTGTCCCGCGTTGTAACACCACCACAGCTCAACAATACTATAAATATATTGGAGTCAAATGGTTTAACCAATTACCAGTTAATTTAAGATTGGAAACAAATTATAAAAAATTCAAAAAATCAATTAAAGCTCTTTATATATAACTTATCGCAATCACTACATCTTATAATATTTTATTTATAAACACAATTGTAATATCTGATATCCTTTTTCTTTCTTTAATTTACACCTTTCTTTTTTATATCCTCTTCATTCTGCTTATGTTTTATATATTATATAAAACTATAGATGCATATTATTATATATACGATTTTTTTCTTTGTATACTATTAATTATCCATCAATTGATCTATATGTATATAAAAAAAATATATATATTATTTAAACTTATATAAAATTTAATATCTACATTCGTTGTCTCCGCCTTTTTAACACGAGCTTTGCTCAAAAAAAAGGTGTAAGACGTATTAAATAATATTTTTTTTTTTCAAAAAACTTTATTTATACACAAAAACATGAAATTTTTGTAAAATTTATTAAATAAAAAAAAAATTCCAAATCTCGGGCCAAACTGCGTAGAAATACTTTAATTTATAATTTGGCTTTGATATGTAGTTACATTAAAAACTCGTAATATAAACAAAAAATAAAAGTGCAGAATATGGGAAAGTGATGCGTAGGATTAAATGCTGATTTTTCACGCAATAGACCGGAATGGCACCGCCGTTTTTGGGTAACGGAGATTTTTCTCTGGATTTATCGCTTTCGGAAGCGAAAAATACACACTTACCCCCTGACCTCTTGATGATTTATGTCCGTAACATTTGTCACGGGAAATAAGGCCTCTGAATGGTCACCTATGTCCAAAAGCAAACTGGGTTCTGATTTTAATTTTTTCGGCTTGGTTTGGCTTGGCAACGAAATCGTTGGACCCCTTTTTTCGAATGCTTCAATGTTTGTGTTCGCGCTGGTATTTCCTTTTCTTTGAGAGAAAATGTATTTTTGATTGCGTTGGAACGATTGTGTAATAATCTGTATTTATATTGTGATTTTAGTATTTGCCGTCTTATATCCGTGGTATAAGCTTTGTTTTCTTTCTTATCGTTGTATGTTTTCTTTGGAAATAAAACACAAAGGCATTCCATGTGAAATAAACCAACGCTTTAGAAAATATCACGGTTGTTTATACTTTCTTGCTTCATGTGTAGAATTTAATGTATAATTCATACTTAGTACACCAATATCAATACCAATGCATCAACATCTTTTGTGCAGGTTCTTTACAACAAAATAGGGTACTTTTTAAAATGATTTTTAGATTACCTGCACGTTAAAAATTGAGGTAAAAGTTTAATAGTAAATTTAAAAGCTAAGTTTTTATTTATATAACGTATATTCAATAATATTATTGTTTAATGTAAAAAACAGTTTATTATACATAAGTTCTGCTATGTAATTATTATTACGCGTGATAGCTGTTTCGCCCGCTGAAGGCATTATCAAACAATAAATTAATTAAAAGTTAAGTTAACTAAGTAGACACGAATATGTATTATCCATCTAATTTATGCACTTTATTATGCTTATAATATATCTGATACAAAATGTAAAGTGCAAAAAAAAAATTATGTGTAAGCTTAAAGGAATTCCAATAACGTTTAAAGTTTAATAAGTCAAAATTTTCTACACAAACGTAATTATTTTCAATAAACTTTAAGTTTCCCCTTATCTCAGCTTCACTAAGAACGAATCGTTTTAATATTCAAGCAAAGTCGTGGCTTACCGCGCGCTTCTAACCGAGCCACTTTATCCGTCCTCAGGGGACTCGACCGATTTGTATTCAGTGTAACATATTCCTTCCGAGACCGGGCCGGACATTGCAACTTGCTACTTTCCTTAATACACGTCGGCGGTGAACACTGAACAAGCATCCAGACGTATGTTAATGTGTTTCTTAGGGGATGTTAGCCTCGTGTGTTTGTCTTTTCTCAGAGGATGAGATAGTGATAAAACAAAGAAGTTCTGTTCATGAATACAAGTTCCTTGAATTTATTTATTTATGTATACCGCACAAGAGACCCAACCGTCGGCCAGTGGGACTAAAGCATCTCCTATTGGGGTATATTGCGAGGCTGAAGGGAGTGGGTCACAATTTGGGAGGTTGGTATAATATATAACCATTTATTTTTTATTTTTTATTAGTGACTATTTAATTACAGGTTTGATGAGAATTACAAGATATGATAATATATATAAATTTTTCATCTGTTTGTTCTTAGTCCTCCTCACTAGGTGGTCCTGTGCTGAGGCGGACTGTTATATTTCTTTGATTTTCCGTTATTTAGTTTCTATGATGTTTTTAATACATTCTCTCGTATGTCTGCATTAATTTCTTTCACCCATGTTTTGATTTTTTCCTTAAACTTATTTATCTTTTCTATCTTTTTCATACTTGGAGGAAGGATGTTGTAAAGTTTGGTTGCCAGATATAAGTGGTTTCTTTGGCCAAAACTTGTCTTGAATTTTGGAACATCTCGTATATCCTTTTTGAGGCTCTTGTGTCATGTATCCGAGTTTCATTAGGAGATTTTCTGTTTTTAAAATGATGTATAAGAATATTCTTGGCATACATTTGTTTTATATTTAGAATGTCAAAACACTTAAAAATATCTTTTGAGAGGGTTCTGATGGGTAATTTTAGTATGGTTTTTATGATGCTCTTCTGAGCAATATCTAAGTGGTTAATTTGATTTGCTGTAGCAGATCCCCATACTAGAATTCCGTACTCAAGACGGGAACTTGGATAAACTTGAACTATTGGATAACTAACACCTCTCTGACATAGGTCACCTCAAGTGGTGTGCCCGGGTTCATGGAGTGAGGTTTGTCCAGGTCTTGGCGGCCGATACGTCTGCCAACCTGCCGAGTGGAGGGCAGGATCGAGAGAGACTTCTTGAGGGAGGTATTTATCCTTTCCAGCCGGAATCTCTCGACCCATCGCCTTGCACTGCGATGGAGGGATGGATTCATACATCCGTCACTCCTGGACACACTGACCCCCACCTATCCTACCCACCACATATACTTTTTTCTTTCCCAGAACTTCTTCTCCTTCCTTTCCTTAAAAAAAACCCTACACACAACATCCAAATATTTTCCTCGGGGCCTCCTGTGCGAAGCTAATATAAAAAAAAGAGAGGTGGGGAAGGAAGATCGATAAGGCGCTATTGCCTTTTCATGCAGCTTTTAAATTCTGGATCTTTTTGTTTTTTTCTTGGTCATTCAGTCCCTCGCTCCTGCATGCTTCAACCTGAAAAAACTCAACGGAACTGCAGTCGCATTAAGTTTGTAGGTTTATTTTTCTTTTACGTCTCCCATCAATCTTCTTTTGGATTATCAGCTACTTAATCTTGTATTTTTCGCTTCTTGTGAAACGATAAGAGCGTACTTTCTTTGATTTTTCCTACAATTTCACTTTTTGGCGCAATTTTATGACGCTTTCTTATTCAGTTACCAACAATACCGGTCCATGTTATTTTTTGATATATGCCCCATATTTTCACCTCACCCTTTAGCATGAGACCCTCGACTCTGTGCAGAAACGGGCGGTCCGTTTGATAGATTCTCCCATCTTAACAGACAGATTGAAATCTTTAGAGCACAGGCGTCGGGTGGGAATGCTATCCTTGTTCTACCGGTATTACAATGGAAGATGCTCCGAGGAACTAGCATCATTGATCCCTTCGGCACCGGTGCATAGTCGGGAAACACGCCTAACGCGTGCCCAATATTTGTACACGGTTGACATTTGTCACATGAGAACGGGTCGTTTCTTCGACTCGTTCTTGTGTTCAACAGCTCGGCTGTGGAATGATTTGCCGGCCTCTGTGTTTCCTCCTTCCTACAACATGGGTCTCTTCAAGACCAATGTTCATTCCTTCCTCTCCTCAAAAAGACCCTCCACACAGCATCCCAGATGACATAGGCCCTGAGGGAAATTATTTTCCTCAGGGCCTCCTGTGTGGAGTTAATGTAAAAAAAAAAAAAATGAGAAGGCGCGAAAAATACACACAAAAATTTACAACAATCGTAATAATTTTTAAATCAACCAGAAAAACGAAGTTTTTTTTACTATAATACATATATATTATATACATTTTTTTTTTAATTTTTAAGTTCATGAGTAAAACCTCTAATTATAATATTTAATTAAATGAAGACAATATTAGCGAAACTCAATCGAAAATGTGAAGACAATAACTTTTTCTGATTTTTTGTGGTTTTACTCATAAACTTAAAAATAAATATTTATCCTAGACAGAAAAGTCAATAGATGTCGCTTATTAAAAATAAAATGGATTAAAATTTATCCAGACACTATCTAGATTAGCATTTAGTTCGGGTTGAATCTTGCAATCATATATAAAGGTAGCAGCCGATAATATGTGCGTTAAGAAAATGAATATTATAATGTTGGTAGTTCGAAGTATGATACAGTTAAAAGTAACGGAATTTGATTTAGACACCTTAGCTCAGTTGGTAGAGCACTTGCCATATAAGCAAAGGGTCCTGGGTTCGAGTCCCAGAGGTGCCAATATCTTTTTCTGTTTTTTCTGTCTCCACATTTTCGGTTGACTTTCGCTAATGTTGTCTTCATTTAATTACACATTTTTTTATAATATTACGGAACAGTTTCGACTTTCGATTCAACGGCACCACCTAGTTTTTCCAGAAGTTCGTTTGCGTGAGTATCGCCAAAAGTACTCGTATTTATTTAATAATAACTTGATCAACAATTGATAGATCGATATCTGTAATGTTTTTAATACAAAGTTGTTTGCGTCAATGTTTCCTAAGCGATCAGAGTTGTTGAGAACTTCACTCAACTCTCTCCGTCTACTGAGCGTCTATAAAGTTTTTATTAAAACTATAAACGTTGCTAATTCCAGTTCTAAGTCCTCAGCAACTTTTTATAGCATCCTTTAGCTCTTAAAAGTTTACCATCATCGGAGAAAATTTAACATTCTTAACGTCTTCTCATACCTTTTATTTTTATTGGGGCGATACTCTCGGCACCAGCTAAACTGCCAGTGTAACCCTGTTTTAGTGTACCCCGCT
The DNA here is from genome assembly GCA_917880885.1 of Limnephilus marmoratus. NCBI lineage: Eukaryota > Metazoa > Arthropoda > Insecta > Trichoptera > Limnephilidae > Limnephilus > Limnephilus marmoratus. Next base: position 40,950,710 of record OU862921.1, read on the forward strand.
ACTGCGGAATATGGCTGATGGTAGTCCGCAATAGTATTTCCCACTATAGTTACCACGCTATACCTGCTTTAGCATACCGTGTTACAGTGTAACTTTGATATAGTATATCGTGCCATAGTGTAACCCTGCCAAAGCGTGCAACGCCACAGTGTAATCCGGATATACAATTCTTCCCTGCGGTGTAACCCCGGAACAGCGAACCCCGGTGCAGTGTGACCTCCATAGTATAAACTTTAAACCCTGCTTAACGGATGGATCTCTCGACGTCTTATGAAATATCGTAAATTGTAGTTATACAATGATGGAATATCTGTTGAGAATATGTTCAAGCAGATGTTTAAGTTCTCAAATTACTATCGATGAGATGAAACCATCGTCTTTGATATATTATACTGAAAGAAAAATCGCTTTGCTTTATTCTCGTTTTTCTTAATTTTAGTTTAATCTAATCCTTGTAACATATCTATTTCGCGAGTAGGTACTGCTTAAAGCAGGTACTGTTTATTGTCTATTAATTTTTTATTTTTTATTTAACTTTGTTGGTTGGCGAAACTGCAACGACACCGGAAACGGGCGTTCGGGGGAAAGATGGCGGAGGACATAACGTAGATTTTGTGTGCGGGAGGAGATTTTCGGGGCGATTGGGATTATGGTGGGTGTTACAAAGGCGATGTAGCCTAAAAAGTTCGTTTATACACGTCACGGGAGTGTGTGACAACTCTAATGGCCCTGTAGCCGATTTATTTTGTTGAATCCCTCGCCGGATGCCGCGAGATAATGTTGTCCGCGTGCTGATGTTTTTGACACCAAATTCAACGGGTGATCAACTGCCCGCTAGGATTCTTGCCTGGTGAATCCTTTGGCCGATGAGGTTCCTTCATGCCGCTTGATGGGTGAGGACCTTCCGTGCTCTTTTTGTTGGGTGAATTCCCTTTACTGATGAAGCGGCTCCTAGCCTTTGTTGTACCTTTGGGCCGGTGAGATTCCCCCATGCCGCCTGATGGATGGAGGCTCAACCGAGCTTTTTGTGTTGGGAGGACTCCCTTTAACCAAACGCCCCATGACGTGTGGAACGGCGTTTTGGGGTTTGCTGTTGACGATCGCTGTTGAGGATTGCTCTACACGACTGGAAGAGAGTCACGACGACGAGACGTACGCGCTTCTGATAACCAACCGTAATTTTAACATAACTCTCTCTCTCCAAATCTGATAGATGCCAAAGGTATTTGTGTTTCTTTTTTACATTTCTTTGATGTCATTTGCAAAGTGCAATAAAGCCGTTTTTTTTTACATTTCACTAGAAAATACTTTCATTTATTTATATGCATGATCTCTGATCCCTATTTCCACCATCCTGAGATGGAAGTTCTTTATGCTCTGGGAGGCTGTCGGATGACAAAGGTAGGTAACCTATATTAAAATGGTTATTACATTTGCGCCCAACGAAAGAGTTTTTTAAATATATTAAACAGGTGTTCGGAAGGGTATTTATAGATCATGCATATATCTATAAGAATAGTCTTATTTAATGTTATATAATTTGTCTGCTTTTTACGATGTCATTTTACAACTCATCAGTGTGTGGGTAGTAAGTTAGTTATTTGCAATTATGCATTTGAACTTGTTGATTACCAAAGTTTGACGTTTAGTTATATCTATTGCCATATATAAAAAAAATGTGCGTGTTAATATATTGTTTCTCGCAATTTAATGTACATTGGTACCAGTGACAGCTTGAATAATTTTCAGCGAAAAATATTCTCTTTTCTGGCAATACTGGATGTAAGTGTCAGTTGTCAAAACATCATAACAATTGTTGTGTTTTGTTTTCGCAAATAAGAAGATACGTTATATTGTGAAAGGGTTTTGTACATTAATTGGATATACAATTAAGAATTTACAAGGGAAGACGATGTGGATTCTTTTTATAATTTTTCGCGGAAAAACTTGCTTTGTTTTGAGGGAATTTTAGTTCCGGTGATCCATTGGCTTTACACGGTGTCCGGTGAGCTACATACATTATAAAATGTCCGGTGAGCTACATACATAAAAAATTTTTTTTTTTTTTTTTTGGAAAATAATTTTGATTTTTTTTTTTCTAATAATTTTTTTTTTAAATAAGATAATTTGTTTACAGGGTGTCCGGTACTTAGTGCAATAAAAATTTTACGAATTTAATTCATATTATATTATTTTATTTGTCTTTTTGCAGCGACAACAACTTTCGTCAACAATAACAAAGATGCGTTATTACTATTTTGAGGGCATTTTTAACAACTATTATGGAAATTGTTTTGAATAAATTGAACACTTTTATTGTCAATCGTGACATGTTCATAGGTTTGTTAAATTTTATATAATTACAGGCATTATATTTTTGCAGTTTTGTGGACTTAGAGAATTCATAATTTTTTCTTTTTTGAAAAAATTTTTTTTTTGGTGTGGACATTGATGCTGTTTAACTTGGGTTCTTGTGTTTCCTGCCGTGCTTTAAGTACCGCAAGATTCATTTTATAACACCCAAGTTAAGACATCATTTTTTTTGGATTATGGGAGTACACGGCCCCCGGCCACCCTTCCTAATCCTATTTTTTTTTGTGTTCCACCGTGTAATGTCGCGAGTTCGTTCGGGAATTGTCGATTTGTGTTTTTTTACAATCCCAACAGCACGCATCCAATCATATTACTCCTTTTCTTTAAAACGAGTTGTGGTTGCATATCACATTACTACTGAATTCTCGAATCAAGTCTCATTATACACAACCTCGCCTGTAATTTTTCTATACCTATCGAGCTATTGGAAAGACCAGTTCATTTTTGTTTTGCCCTAACATCCAGTAAACTCAGCTTTTGATAAAAAAAAAAATTTCACAAAAATTTCCTCAATCTTGCTTCCTCAATTTAATTTTTTTTTCTTTAAATTCTTCGGAATTTTTTCTATAGGAGACGTCGTTTACAATGAATGTCGTTTCCTCTGATCCGTGTGATCAGTGGCGCCCAATATTTTGTCTAAGTCATATTTTGTAATTGACTTAGTCTTTGACGAGATTTTTTTATTTAAACTCTAAATAATTTTTTTTGTATGAAATGAGTTGTTTCGCCTTCCTTATAGGCTACAATTATACTTACACACTGATGCGTTCGTAAAACAATAGGTTATGTTGTACTGTTTTAGCGTTTAAGTCTGAATCCTTCTTTTCAAGTTCGTTGGAATTTTCTCCCGAATAATGACTTTCCAAGCACTTGGAAAGAATGATTCAAAACTTCTGTTTATGAGAGATTTGAGCGACTTTCTTATGTACAGATTGTTAAAATTTCAACAATTAGTGATTAAGTAAAGTTTTTCTTAAATATACCATAGCTATGTTAAATAGATTAAGTCTGGTATAACTTTCCTTAAAGTCAGTTAGTTAAGTTTGTTAAGAATATTTGTTAAGAATTTTTTTTTCTTGTCACAAACAAAGGTGGTACTGCTCTGGCATACCTACCCATTAAAGTAACTCATATTTGAAGTTTATCACCTTACCTCTAATACAGGAAAGTGTTTTTTTTTGTCTTTTAGTTCTAAGTTAACATTAAGCATTTACATATATAGGTCTCTCACTGCTTAAACCAGTGTTGTACTGTTAATTTTGTCTACTAGTGTCGTTCATTTGGATATTGTTCGATCACACCTTATCTAGTGTCGATTATCTAATAAGTATATTCGATCACCAAAATATCATTGTTTGTTCAAGAAATTTATGACTTTTCACTTACTTGATGTATTAAGTGTTATTTTTTTGAAGAAATGCCACCTGAGTTTATCTTCAGTCTTTTCTTGCACAAGCAACGTCCTCTGAGGATGGTTTATAATAGTTACATCTTGTATTTTTGTATAAAATCAAGAGTACTTTTTGAGGTTCACTTTTTTAATAGCTAGGTGTTTTGTTTAATTTTAATCCCTAAGCTCTAAGCCTAACATTCTAGATCCTGTTTTGCTTCTGTGTTCCTAATGAATTTTTTCATAATTTTGATGGATAGGTAATAGAAATATGTAAACCCTAATCTAACCTCTTTTATAGATAGGTAGTGCCTCGGTATTGTAAAACCTGATCTAAACTGTTTGACAGATAGGTATGTCTTTACATATAAACCCTACTCTGACCACTTTGTAATTGACAGTTTTTTATAAAACTTGTTATACGATGGACAAGTAATAATTGTATTATACTTGATCTGATTTTTTTTTGACAGATAGGTATGTCTTTACATATAAACCCTACTCTGACCACTTTGTAATTGACAGTTTTTTATAAAAATTGAAGGAGTTAATTCTGTATATTTGTTTATACCTTGGTCTAGTTTTAGTTGATAATTTAAGACGCGTTGAGTATAATATCTGTGACGTAACTTTTTTCAAATATCACTTTTGATTAGAATATAAGGATAGAGAGAGAGAGTTATTTTTTTTATGTTAATAATAACTAAGTGTTGCTTTTTTCTATAAATGAAAGTGGGAGCTTGAATTCTCCATACTCACTAGTGTTTTCTTGAGAGATTGTCTCTCGTCATGTGAGTAACGTGTTGGTAATCTTACAAGCGAGCTTGTAAAAGTGGAGGTATTACCTCATTTTCTATGTTTTTTTTTTTTTTTTTTGTACACCATTCTGTGAATGGGTTTGCTACTTTAATATGTTTTACGTTTATGTTTTCTGATACTATGTTGTGTTATTTTTCTTTAACAGATGTGGAAAGAGAGAGTCGTGTTGGGCGGTGTCCTAATAATTTTACTTCACTTCGCGGCGTAAAATTTTCGGGGGTTGCGGGGAAATGTAACATATCTATTTCGCGAGTAGGTACTGCTTAAAGCAGGTACTGTTTATTGTCTATTAATTTTTTATTTTTTATTTAACTTTGTTGGTTGGCGAAACTGCAACGACACCGGAAACGGGCGTTCGGGGGAAAGATGGCGGAGGACATAACGTAGATTTTGTGTGCGGGAGGAGATTTTCGGGGCGATTGGGATTATGGTGGGTGTTACAAAGGCGATGTAGCCTAAAAAGTTCGTTTATACACGTCACGGGAGTGTGTGACAACTCTAATGGCCCTGTAGCCGATTTATTTTGTTGAATCCCTCGCCGGATGCCGCGAGATAATGTTGTCCGCGTGCTGATGTTTTTGACACCAAATTCAACGGGTGATCAACTGCCCGCTAGGATTCTTGCCTGGTGAATCCTTTGGCCGATGAGGTTCCTTCATGCCGCTTGATGGGTGAGGACCTTCCGTGCTCTTTTTGTTGGGTGAATTCCCTTTACTGATGAAGCGGCTCCTAGCCTTTGTTGTACCTTTGGGCCGGTGAGATTCCCCCATGCCGCCTGATGGATGGAGGCTCAACCGAGCTTTTTGTGTTGGGAGGACTCCCTTTAACCAAACGCCCCATGACGTGTGGAACGGCGTTTTGGGGTTTGCTGTTGACGATCGCTGTTGAGGATTGCTCTACACGACTGGAAGAGAGTCACGACGACGAGACGTACGCGCTTCTGATAACCAACCGTAATTTTAACATAACTCTCTCTCTCCAAATCTGATAGATGCCAAAGGTATTTGTGTTTCTTTTTTACATTTCTTTGATGTCATTTGCAAAGTGCAATAAAGCCGTTTTTTTTTACATTTCACTAGAAAATACTTTCATTTATTTATATGCATGATCTCTGATCCCTATTTCCACCATCCTGAGATGGAAGTTCTTTATGCTCTGGGAGGCTGTCGGATGACAAAGGTGGGTAACCTACATTACTTGGTATTACATCCTGACTAGAACCATCGTTTCGATAAAGCACTTTGAGTATGTTAACGGTACCTCTCGGTGATTTGTAAGCCATATAGGAATAGGTAAAATGTTATTTATTTATTTTTGGCTGTTAGAAAAATTAAAAAATACGAAATAATATTGTAGAAGAGTAATTAACCAATGTGTAATTTTAAAATTTACCAATGTATAATTTGACTGATTGATTTATGTAATTTTTAACCTATTGGTGAATTAACTGAGTTTTTTTAACTGGATTGTTCTCACGTGAGTGAGAACATCTATTAAATTCCAGTATAAATAAATAATCATGAAGTAAAATATGTTAATTAAGTTATGTAGAACCTATGCAAAAGGATAGTACATATGTACTATGCTAACATTGATTATTATTATTATCGAGGAATGTTATTATAACCTGTTTTTTTAACTATATTCCGTGCATTTGAACACATCTACTACTTCTGAGAAAGCATTGTCAACTGCATGCAATATAGGTACAAGCAAGTATTATTGTTATTGCAATTAAAAAGAATTATGTTATGTAATTTTATAATCTTATAAACTGTAAGCATAAAGTAAAAAATCTCAATTGATATCATAAATGGCGTCATGATTATTATGATGCATGACAGCTATTTCGCCTTCTGAAGGCATTATCAAAATGTTTCTTTATTTCGTATTTTAAATTCGAAATGGGCATACCGGTTTAACCAGTAATTATACTAGTTTCCTATAATTTACGTTGATTAAAATTTGCAGTTTTGTTTGAATCAATTTTAATTGATATCCTCGAGCGGTCGATATCCTTTCTTTAATTTCTTTTGTTATATAGTTTTTCTTTCTCCATGTTTATCGCTGAGCTATTTTCTCAACATCTATCTAGCACCGTGCATACATTCTACTTGTAGCATACTTGTTTTAGACATAGCTACACCAGATACCTGTGGATGTAGATGCATCCCAGCAGGATATATTGCGGAAAACGAGATATATTATCGCCGTCAGCCAAGAAGCCACTTTTCCCAGCGCATGTTTCTTATGGTTGGCCGCCTGAGATATCAAACATGCACCAAACCATATTGCGAAGGATCCACCTCAGAAGCACCGCCTCTCGAATCCAATCTTTCCGACGAGAACGAAAAGCAGACATTTTACGTGCAATTTATTACAATCCATCATGAATCGCGCAGCTCTTTGATTAATCGTCGGGGTTTCGAGTTATCGTGTTTCTATTTTAAAGATTTATGACAGACGCGACAAAAAATAACTACAATTCGCTTGAACAGAAAATCTGAACACAAAGAAAACGATTCCAATTCAGTCGTTGGTATTTATTTATTATAATCTATCATTTATAGATAGTAGTACAAGATGAATAACAGCAAGTCATGTTGTTTTTTGCTTTATTTATTATTTGTGGGAATATCAAAAAAAATGCGAGACCTTTCCAAGAAAACGATTCATTGCATAACTTTCCATAAATAAGGGTTAAAGATCGCAACCTCGAAGAAAGGCTACATTAATTAAGATTGTTATTCGAGTTTATTCATTTTTTTGCTTGAAATTCGTTTTTAATGTTTTTTGCTATTGAATTTTCTTTGTCGGAATACTTTTATTATTCTCATTACAAAAAAATAAAAGAACTCTCATTTTTATGGAAAAAAATGTTTCTCAGATTTTTCAAGTTTCTTTTTTTAATGACGATAATCGAAAATCAATCTTACGGATCATACATAACTACATCTGATATTTAAAATGTAAAATGCTTGAATATTTGACTGCATCATATTATATTATCGCTTTGATTGAATACATATATTTAAGTGTATGCCTTTCTTAAGAGGGCATTAGCAGAGAAAGCCGGAAATACGTCATTTTCAAAAAAGTTTTTAGACGTATTAACTCTTTTCCACAAAAAATTATAAATGGATTTCGAAAGATTGTTTTTTTATCTAGCATAGTTATGTAATAAATTTTTAGAATTTTTTTAAATTTTTAGTATAATAAGGTTATTCCATAGGTTGTTGGCAGATTTGTTAAATTTTCGAAATAGTTTTTGTATTATACCACACCCATTTCAAATAATGTAATCATGCAGTAAAATAAATCAATACATTATCTAGCAAAGTTATGTATCAGAATTTTAATTTTAGTTTCGATAAAATCATTAAAAAATATGTACGTACATGTGTTTCTTGACGAAAATTGGTCCATTTGTGTATTTATTTGCGCACTTACAAACTAATATATTTCAGATTTTTTTAACATTCTTATTAAATATAGACATTATTGAAAAATGATAAATACTTATAATCAAAAAATAACTACAAAAAGGACACTATTTTAATAGTTTTATCATCTCGCCTTTCAGCATTTTTGGATGAAGGTTTAAATTAAAGCTAATTTGGATTGAAATAAATTCGATATTGAGTTATAATTTAAAAAAGCTGGTACGGAGAATAATCAATCTTTCTCATTGTAACCGCCCTGCACGATCGGAAGAACAACTTTCGACGAAATGTGGATTTTCGTCCGCTGGCTGGTTAAACGCTCTTAAGGGACACAACAATAACTTTGTAAACGCCACTTTTATTTTTATACTGTATGCCGTACCGGTCTCTAACCATCTTTTTGCAAACTACGAGTATCTTATTGAAACAAACCATAAATTTGATAAAAAACACAGGCTTCACATTAATTTATAAAAACGAAATAGGTATCAGATTGGATAACTTAGAAGCACTAGAACTAAGGAAAGCCAAAACATTTAAATAGTAAAGTAATTAACAACTAAATAAATTTAAATAAAAGTCCAATGCTTAGGTTGTTTCCTATTGACGAAGAACATTTCCTTTCCCTGTCCAATTCTCTATCTACCCTTACGCCTACTTCTTCCTTCACTGGAGGAATCCAGCTCATTTTGTTTTAAACCATACATTATTTATAACACATGTAACTTAACTTTAGTAGAGTATTCTATTGCCCTGAAGGAGCTACGGTTGTAGTGAAACCTGGTCGGCATAAAGTATAAAAATAAATATGGTGTTTACGAAGTTATTGTTTTATTTTAAATTATAATGTCACATGTTGTCAATTGTTCATATTAAGTATCTGCTTAATATGAACAACTATTTATATACAAATAATTCATCTTAATATTTTACTAACATTCAAAAAGGGTTTTTTTCCTAAAATAATAAAATTGTCGCCATCTAATACCGAGCAGATTATGTGCTTTATTAAGTTTCCCCTTAATGAATGTGGTGAAAAATGTTTCAAATAACTTTTTAACTTCAGCAAAAGTATTAATGATTGTTTTCTTTGTTTCAGACCTTTCGCCATGGCTTCCCGTTCTCGCCAACCGCCATCGCGTGGGACCCTATACAAAAGCTGCTCGCCGTGGGGGACAAATCCGGCTCCTTGAGAATGTATCCTTTCATAAACTACATCATTACCTTATATTTATTACAGATTCTTCATACATCCACAAGTCCACTACGAGATTGTAAGTGTTGAACATTTTATAACTACTTCTATTATTTTTTTTAAATCACATCAGACCTACGCAATAATAATTATCCAGTGTTATTTCCGGTATTTGGGGAGGTTAGGTTAGGTTAGGTTAGATAATGTCCTTACTGGTGTAGTAGTACTGGTGTAGTGTCCTGACCGGTCAGTGGTTAAGTGGGCATAGCGCTTGGGTCCCACCTGGGCGTCGCGTGTTCGATTCCTCGACTGGCTAAGTCCTCCATCACAATACAAGCAATATTTTCGGCTTTCTGTGGTGGTAGTAGGAGATTTTCAAACATTGTTGGGTTATTGGTAACCCGGGAATGTTTGTCTTTCTTTTTAAAAAAAGAAAAAAAAAAGTTTTAAGTCTCACAGCCAATAGAAATATTTTATATAATGAATAACTGATTACTTTGTATAAAACCACTATTTTTAAAACAATATCAACATGTTTCAACAACAATGTTGATATTGTTTTAAAAATAGTGGTTTTATACAAAGTAATCAGTTATTCATTATATGAAAAATGATGCCACAAAGTAATTTTGCGAAGTTTGAAGAAGAAATATTTTAGTTCAATGAAATCAAATCATTACGTAAAATACCGTTTATTTAATCGAAATTACCGTGTTTCAAAACCAATGGTTTCTTCGTCTGAATAAAATTAAAAAAAAAGTAATTAATTAAATAGAATAATTTTGTTTGAATTTTGAGATATCTGTGTATTGAATTGTGTTGCACGTTCCCTTCCTACTTTAACTAACGTTTCTGATGGCCTTTTAGTGTCCATCATCACATCATAAGTCAACTATTTTACGTATTTTTACATCAGTTTGACGGTGTTTTATCCAAGTCCGCTCCTTTAAATAACCACTTACAAAATCAATTTTTATTTAGTAACAGGTTGAATGTCAAACTAAATTCTCCCTTTCGTTTCACGTTTTTATCAACATATATTTTATCAATCGTTAATAACACAGAACATTTTACCGTTTTTAAAACATCATTTTTGGTTACTTATAAAAATAATTGATTAAAAAATGCATATAGTTGTTCAAACTAATTAACAATTATAAAACGGATTTATTTTTTAACGACTTCGAAAAGGAGGAGGTTCTCAATTCGACTGTATTTTTTTTTTTTTTTTTTTTTTTTTTTTTATGTTTGTTACATCAGAACTTTTGACTGGGTGAACCGATATTGATGATTCTTTTTTATTTGAAAGCTGGTGCTTTCCGCGTGGTCCCATTTTAATTTGGTCCAGTTCTGACAATGGCATCCATGAAAAATCATATAAGTCTTAAATTTGCATCAAGTATGTGCGCGACAAATGGATGAATAACTCAATATCACGCCAACCGATTTCGATGATTCTTTTTTTATTGGAAAGGATGTACTTCAAGGGTAGTTTGATGAGAGTTTGGTTAGGTTCTGATTATGGGATCCATGACAAAGTAACGGAACTCTCCAATTCTGAAGAACAAATTTACGATACTTGGCCGAATCTTAATCGAATTAGTTAGTGTACATCAGATTCACTAAAAATCAAAAAATAAACAAAAATTTTAACAAAACAAAAAAACCGACTTCAAAAAATGCACTAAAAAGTAAAAAAAATAATTTCGTATTCTTCTACAACTTTATAATCAACTTACCTTTTCTACCCATCAATATGTAGGTACGATTGTTATTTTTGGAGTCGGTGTCAACCAAGGTACCCGCGGCCCGGCGTGTTCACTTGACAGCTCCTCTCCCGCCGACACCGACTCCAAAAATAACAATCGTACGTACATATTGATGAGTAGAAAAGGTAAGTTGATTATAAAGTTGTAGAAGAATACGAAATTATTTTTTTACTTTTTAGTGCATTTTTTGAAGTCGTTTTTTTGTTTTGTTAAAATTTTTGTTTATATCAAAACTACCCATCTCAATAAAGAAATCAGTTCTCGTGTTTGAATTTAGGAGTGGCTCCATCATAAAAAACGTTTGTCGCCAAAATTAGTTTTTCTTTATTCTATGAATTATTTGTTACATGAATTGAGGATTTTTCGACCACCATGCTTGCCCGTGTTGTGGTGGTCGATTGGATTAGGTTTTTTGTTAAACGATCTCATTTTGCGCAGGTCACAGAAAACTCACTAGTTTAACTGAATAACAAAAAAACTCCTACCACACTACTATTTCCTTCTAAACTATCACTTTATACCTAAATTTGAAAACGTTTTCCAATGAATATATTTTTTAATTTAGACCTTCTAAATTTGCAGATTGTTTGATATTTGCAATAATTTTCTTCAATATACGACTAACCGTGTGAATTGACTTCCATCATAAGTAATATGGCCCCTTCATCGGCCTTTTTTACATTATTAAAAATATTTATTACACCCCTCCGAGTCGCGCATCCGTTTCAATTTATCGGCGAGATTTTTGCTCGTATTTTCTCGCCGTTCCTCTATGAATATTTACTTGTCATAATAAATATTCATTCCCCTCGCAGCCTGAAACCATTCTCGTGAGGTGATTGATTCCCGAATTAATGAGAGCCCTTGAATAAAGCTGCGCTATGCCATACAGCGGAGTAGTTTCATAAGAAATCGAGTTTTTTTTTATTTAGTTTTTTTAAGCAGTTCAATCTTCATGAAAATAACATTTTGCTTGAAAGAATTTCATTTAAAAATTAGAGGCGTGATAAAATAATGCTTGAGTTAACTGGATTCGTAAAATTCGGAAAATTCGTATTTTCCTTTTTCTTGTGGTCTCTTTTGGTGACCGAACAATTCAACAAAGTGGTACTTCCTCACTCTTTTGAAAAGTCATCAAAAGTGTTGAAGAAAAAACTATTTAAATAAATGAATACAATATTAGCGAAACTAAATCGAAAATCTGTAAGCAGAAACATCAGAAAAAGATATTGGCACCTCTGGGACTCGAACCCAGGACCTTCGGCTTTCCGGGCCAACCACTGCGCCAAGGTGTCGATATCCGATTCGGTCATTTTTAACTGTATCATACTTCGACTAAGAACCATCAACACGATCTTCATTTTATTGGATACTATCTTTATGTATGATTGCAAGATTCAAACCCGAACTAAATGCTGTCTAGATAGTGTCTGGATAAATTTGTATCCATTTTATTTTTGATTTGCGATCTCTATTGACTTTTCTGCAAGTCTAGGATAAATATTTATTTTTATCTTTATGAGTAAAACCTCAACTTGTAATATAAAATTAAATGCAGACCATATTAGCGAAACTCAATCGAAAATCTGGAAACAATAAAATCTTTGGTTGGATCCAATATATTAACAGGGTATTACGGGACGTACACTTGACTTATTTAAACCAGTGATTCTTGACGTTACTTGAGGTAAAAAATTTTACGAAATTTTGGTATTTTGGTCTCCGTTAACATTTTTGATGTTTTTTTATCAACTCAAAACATTTAAAAAAACATTGGGTATCAATCATCGTAGGTAGTGAGTGAACAGTTAGAGGCGGGTGAGGGGTTAGTCGGTTTCTCGGCTGAGTGAACAGTAACGCCACGTGGAATTTTTTTTTGTTTGTTTTTGAAGAAAAAAATACACTAACAAAGTTACCGGAGTCCAAAATTTTATTTACATTTTTTACTTCAAAAGATGTCCGAAATCATTGGTTAAAGAAAGTCAAGTAGATCCCTTAACTCCCTGTGTATATTTTATTTTGGTTTCGGAACAACCCTTCCTTCATCAAGGCAAAATATACTAATTTGATATTACGACTCAATTGGTGAACTTAATATATTTCTAAGTTTTCAAGTGGGAGTGGGCCAGTAACGAGGGGTAAGTGTGGAGTGGGTGGAGGATGTAGAACGAACGATGAAAGGGAATATGTCTAAGATAGGACTGTAAGATAATATTTTTCGTTTATTAATAATGGACTCATTATTTTTATGGGACTTCTTTATTTCTAAGGCTTCTAAGTGTTCTAAGCGTTTTCGTTTATTATTAATATGAAGAATATTTATCCTTGTATTTTTTCAAAACTATGATGATGTGGTTAGCGAACTCGGAAAAATTATTATTATTAAGACACCATTCTAATATCGAAATTACGAGTTGATTTCCCGATATAAAATGAGGAACAATCAATACGCTTTTATATATACATATGTACCAGAATGAGTCAATTTACGGTTCTTATCTTTAGTGTTCCATAAAAAAATACCGATTATTTCGTGCATAAAAACCTGAATTTAAAAGTTAGTATATTTTGACATCAGGAAGAAACGATTGTTCCGATACCGGTCGACGTATATAAAAAAATATTTATTTATAAATATGCACTTTTATAAACTTTCATAAATATGACCTCTAGCAGAGGTGTTGGTTATCCAATGAATGGTTCCTGGGGCGGCGGTAACCATACACGCCTCCCAAATTTGAAAATTGACTGATGATTTAAAAAAAAAAAAAATTAAAAAAATCGTCAAACTGTAAGTTGAAATTTAAATTATGCGAAAGTTCTATTCTAGTTCTGTTATTATTTAATCGTGGGCGGGTTGTACCACAGTACTTGAAAAATTACAGAACTTGAATAGGAGTTTCATAGAAGTTGAATATCAACTTTTAAATTTGATGAATTTTTCAAATTCTGTCCCATTAGTCCCACATAGTTAAATTGAATTATGAGATCTTTAAAAAAAAACAATTCGAAAAAAACTTACCGCTTTCGTATTTTAAATTTCATTGGTCTGCAAGCCCTTTTCAGGTTAACCTTTCCATTTTCCTTCTTTCTACTTATTCCTCAGCAAATTGCCCAGTTCTTTTAATAAAGTTCACCTGGGTTATCGGTACATGTCATATGTCTCTTAGTGACACAACCCTTGCCTAGTATCTAAACCGTCTTCCCATAAGAGCTGGATATTGAAACCACAAATTAATGAATATATCTTCGTCCCCTTCACATATTCTATTCTATCTCACAAAGCACTTGAGGTGAACTCTTACAAAACTGAGCAATATAAATTCTCTCTTATTATTAAAGCTGTTTGTTGTGGTTTCTTCTTACAATAGCTGCATTTATCTTCCGAGCAAATGTAAATCAGATTATGGAAACAATATTTTCCAATGAATCGTAGTTCACTTTCATAATAATATGTTTCTATGAAATTCAATTTTAAAAAGGTAAACATTTGTTATTTACCGTGTTCGACTTATGTAGGCGTATTACAGTTTTGCCGTATTCTTCATAAATAATACATGCTCTCATCTATTTCACGATGAAATCCACAAGATTCGTTTCACCCCCCAGGCTGATTTGTTCGCTTTTAGGAACAACTTACATAGGTCACATAGAAATCGTTGTGTTTCCCTTACTATCATGATTAGAAATATGATCTTAACGGTGTTAAAAAGACAAAACATCACGCTTTGTATTCAAGTCTAAAACCACAATATAATAAATTGTACATCTTTTTAAAACCAAAGTTTCCGACCGCAATTTGAAATAAAATTATGAATAACTAGCAGACCCGGCCACACGTTGCTATGGCTAATGAAACAAAACGCCAACACCCAAGCTTTATAAAATCCACACCACCCGCTTGCCAGCAGCCCGCTGCCTGAATTGAATATTTGAATTATTACTTATATGTAAACCTTCCTCTTGAATCACTCTATCTATTGGTGAAAACCGCATGAAAATCCGTTGCGTAATTTAAAAGATCTATGCGCACATACGTTTTGAGCGACTTCATTTTATACTATGTGATAAGTGAGTTGACGATAACGTTTATTATAAGTACCTACATCTTCCTAATATAAAATATGTGTTTTTTTAATTTTTTTTTTCGTTGTTAATTTTAATTAGAAATAAGTGGCTCATTTCAAAGTTTTTTATGTTTGCAATAAACATTTTTCTATTTTAAAAATTAAAGTTAGTTTATTTCGAATCATGAAATTTGAAAGTGTGATTTTGTTTGTTTTCGGATACGTTCAGAAATAATCCATTTATTTCGATTTTATTATAAAACGGAAATATTTTGACTTTCCGACAAACTTGAGGGGTTAACAACCGTAAGGCAGCTGACTTAATAAATTCTATCTTTTTCGATACGTAGGATTTCGAAATAAAACCTTTTACCAGCATTAATGAAGGTTTTCTGTTGGCAATGTATTCCCAGTATATTTTATTTTGTATCTTGTACTACAGAATTAGCTAACATGGGTAACTTTGAATGGTTTCGTTCTGGAAGCGTAATTAAATCACTTGTTCCTTACCTTTAACTAAATGTGGATGAAGCGCCTTGTAGAAAGGGATGACTGAAAATCGATATGGACGTTGACAACTAATTACCTTTGGGAATTTCCCATTGTCAAAAAGTAACTAAAAGCCTTAGATTAATTTACGAACATGTACGAATTATCCTGTTAATTCATACATGTTCGTAATTTTTTATGGTAAATTTAAAAAATATTATATTTGTCATACAGATTTCATACAACTTTCGGGAGGCGATTCTACATGATGGTAGAAGTAAAAAAGATTTTTTTTTCCAAATTCCAATGTTTTTTCCCATGCAAAAATATTTTTCCATAGAAAATTGTGCACTTGACCCCTGGGAACCTTGTATATTATACTTGCTGAAGTGATTATACTATTTTATCATTTTTTGGTAAAATATTGATGTTAGGAAAATAGCGTAACGAGCTGAAAAGTGGTGCTTTGACACAGAATACTTTTTAGACCAAAATGCTCTGCAAATTTCATAATTCCTGGGTTTTTATTATTTATTTTGAGTAATTTTCCAATAATTCTAAGAAAATATCATACATAATTGACGGCCGGCGTAGTCCAGCGGTAAGGCTCTTGACTCGCAAATAAATTTTATTTGATTAATTTGTGTTATTTCACAACTTATTCATTTAAAATAATATATAGTATATTTGCGGCACGTTCCAGAGTGGAAGATACTCTCAGTATCGCCATGGTATATTCAGAATTGAAACGTTGCTTGAAATAGCCGTGTTTGGGGACCAGATCTGAAAAGCCAGGTACTTCCCCACCTTTCTCTTCCCTATCTCCTTCCTTCCCCACTAAATTCAGCCTCACAACATACCCCAATTGGGGATGCCATAGTCTCACTGGCTTCAGACCGGAGCAGTTGGGACTCTTGTGCGGTATTCATATTAAAAACAAGACCACCTCCGTAGTTGAGGGGTAAGTCTCTCGACTAGCAATCCGCAATTTAAATTTCGACATGTTCAGGGAAATTTGTTTGATTAATTTTTGTAATTTCTCAATTTATTTATATAAAATAATTTATGGAATATTTTTACTACGTTCAAAAGTGAAAGATACTCTCATTATCACCCTGATGTATTACTACCATTCATAAATGAAACGGCTTTATCCGTGTTAGCTGATCAAACCTAAATAGTTAAGTACTTCCCCACCTTCCTCTATGTATCCATCTTATTTCCCTCCCCACCAACATAACCCAAATAGTGGTGCCATAGTCTCACTGGCGCCAGATGGTTGAGACCGGTTGGGACTGTTGTACGGTATTCACACAAAAATAAATAAAATGCCATGGTGATGGAAATACTAAGTTTTTATTGATTTTGCAACGTTTAGATATCAGATTTTTTTAAAATTTGTTTTAAATGCAGGTACTTCTTTACTCTGATAACGCCCCCTAACGGTGATTCTATGGTTCCATTTGACTCGGGAAAGTTGGAACTCTTGTGTGGTATTACGTTAGAATACTCTTCTAATTTGAGTAGAGTGTTGAAACTGCGAAAAACGACATGAATATTTGAATTAAAATTTTCAATTTTCTCTCAAAATATATTTTACAGAAAAACATCGTAGTAACGGTGCAGTAATGCAACGCAGTAGCATAGTAAAGTTGGTTTTAGTAGATTCTTCCATGTATTATTGTAAGCAATTGCTCCCGGCAGCTGGGCAGCATTGCATTGCAGCAGCGTTTGATTAATTTTATTTCAACGTCCGGAAATTAAATTTTATATTTTTCCTGGAACGATATTTCTCTGCTCCGGAATATCGTTAAGTTTGAAATTTCAACAGTTTAGGAAGAAAATTTGAGGAAAATTTTCCCGTTATTAAGAAAATTAAACGAAACTCTATCTTGGAAACTTTCTTGTTTATTTTCATTATTGTTTTTTATAAATTTAACTATTTATACGGTTTTACCTTATAGTATTTAAAAAAAAACGTTTATCAAGAGAGTTTAGCGAAAATTGTATTTACTGTTTTTGTAGACCTATAATTATGAATTTATGTCATAAAATAGGATTGAATAGATCTTTCAGAATACTTTTCATTTTTTTAATGTTAGTATGGTATTTAATTGATTTTTAATAAAAAAAATCATAATTCAGATTGTGCAATTCACACGCGGCAGAAGTGAAACCTTCAGAAAACTAAAGTAGACAAGAGTGGGGAGGTTACAAAGCCCCGCTAAAAGAGGAGACCGATAGGCTACGAAGAACCGCACAAATAGGAGATCAATTACACAACCTGATTCGCTCGCAGGATGAATCATGTAGAATCTATAGATCTATGTGTTTGTCTCTTTTTAGTGTCGCTATTTTTTCGTTTCATCGAGTTTGAAATCACAACTATGCTAAAGAAGTTTTCACTTGAAAAATCCTCTTAAAATGCACGTCGTAAAAGAGGAACTTACTTTCTTAGAAATATGATATCGAAAGTGAAAAGAAAAACCTACAGAAAAGATATTTTTAACTCATGTTTGGATTTGTTGTCATTTATTGATTAAGTAACGTTGATTAAGTAACATCGTTAAATAAATATGGGATATTCTTAACTTAGAACCCAGACTGTCTCTAGGATAATAAAAGATGGGTTATGTCGTTATGAATTCGCACTTTAGCAGTCTGTAATTTACGTCAGTTCAACTATTTCAACTTCGTTACTGCCATCATGAGCAAAATAGTATTTTGAAGTCAAGAATATAAAATACGACGCGTTTATTTGTTCCATATTTTTCATTTGTTATATATTATAATTTATAAATAAAATTGTTGATAAGAAAATTGTTATTTTCAATTGGTTTTATATTAATTTTGTTCATCGAAAACCTTCATTACCCGTAATACGAGTATTCGTGGTTTATTCTCCAGTCTCTAAGCTTGGTTGAAGTTACCACGTTGTGTATCGAATTAAACTTCGTGTTCTGGAAACACTAAACAGATACCGTGTCTGAAAGTGATGCTAAACACACCCTCCAAGAACTCGTGAAACACAACAACCTATAGTATCAGATATTTTGGAAGCCGTAATTTATGAAATTCGTAGGTTAGTTATAAGTTATAAGTTTTCAACACCTTCCGCTTGTTTTCCCAGTTTCTAACATAACACTTAGTTGCAAATTGCGTTGATTCTCCATGATTTAAACTTTTAATTGGTTAATAGGTTAAATTGTTTTTTTTTTGTTTTCAAATTAAGATCGTACGAACTCTTGTTTTGGCGATGACTGTCTGAAAGTCGTTTTGATGTTGGTATTACAATTATTTTTGTTAAACATTGTATATTCTAGTGATTTTTTTTTCAATGTGAATACCGCACAAGAGTTCCAACTGCTCACGTCTGGAGCCAGCGAGACTACACCATCCTCAATAATTGAGGTATGTTGTGCGGCTGAAGGTATTGGGGAGGAGAATGAGTTGGGGAAGAGGGTGGTGGGGAAGAATCTGGCTGACCAGATTTGGTCACCAAACACGGCTAAAGCCATTTCAAGCAACGTTTCGATTCTGCATTATGGTTCTCACCAGGGTGATATTGACACTAACTTCCATTCTGGAACGTGCCGCAAATATACTAAATGTTTTTTTTTAATTAATTACTTGTGAAATAACACAAATATTTTTTTTCGGATTACTAGTCGAGAGCCTTACCCCTTTTACCACGAAGCCTGATACAGTGGTAATATGGTAATGTTTATTTTGTAGTTGCCAAGTAATTAAAAAAATTGGGAAAAAAATCAGGGCGTCTAAATTCATTGAAGCTAAAGATGGAAATGACGATGCATTAGAAAATATTTGATTTGACCTTGAAATTAGTTACATTAAAAGGCGTTCAAATTGAATGAATGTTGAGTTAATTTTAAGATTTTTTTGTTTCATAATTAAGTCATGTTATACAGGGTGTCCGGTGGTAAAGTGCATTAACTTCGGGAGGTGATTCTACATGATGGTAGGAGTAAAAAAGATAAATAAATTTTTCCGAAATTCAAACTTTTAAGAGTACTTTTCAGGTAAAAACGTAAAATCGGTCCGCTGTGTAGTGCCGGCGTTACTATTTAGCTTTAGTCAGCTGTTGATATTTAAATACGCCGCAAATGCTTTCGCGATGAATTTTACCGTTTATTCGCAAATACAATGTATCTTGCAGTGTTTCTCTGTAAGAATTGTCGAAAACTTGTTACATTAGTGTGTATTTATTGACTTAAAAGAACATATTTGTTCAACGCGTGTTTCTTTTCTTCTTGTCAATGACGTTTCAATACTTGCCTGCAAGCAGAAGGTGGACATTTTGAAAATTTGTTAAATTAGTGAAAAACGATGATATTAGTTAAGTGTTCAATTAGTTATTAATAATTTGTATAGTAAAAAGTGTAAATTCATATGAATATTGTTATTTTAGTTCAGTTCTCAGTTGAATTTGGTTTAAAACATTATAAAACATACGATTTTGTTGCACATTGTAAAACGGCGAACTGTCAGTCTTGTTATTGTTTACAATTTACATGTTGTTTCCATGGATACGTGCCACTCATAAATAATATGCAACGTTGCCACATTGACACTGTAAAATTCACAGCGAATTTATCTGGTAAGTGTGTACCTTCACTAACGATTTTTAGTAGGTATGTCTTTTTGTATGGAAAAAAAAAGTTGGAATTTCGGAAAAAGTTGTTTATCTTTTTTACTCCTAGCATCATGTAGAATCACCTCCCGAAGTTAATGCACTTTACCACCGGACACCCTGTATATGCAATGAAACCATTTTAAATATGCAGATTTTATATTTTAAGTTGACGATTTTTTTAATTAAACACTTATAACTTTACTGAAAGAAGAAAAATCGTGGTTTCTAATGAAAAAAGTTTTTTATTTCGATTTAGTACTTACCATAAATTTCTCGCCAAATTACCGTGAATAAGTAAAGAATCACAACCTTTCTGAATAAATTGGTTGTTTCTCCCCATTTTCTTCGCTAAGTCGTGAGCACACAAATGAACAGTTTTGAATGTTTAGCGAAGCAATCTCCGAGAGGCGGTGACGGCTCACACCCCTCTCAGACACACAGAAAACAGGCAAACAGAATACACGCCACACAGAAAACAGGCCAAACAGAATACACTCCACACAGAATTCATACCACGCAGAATAAAGCCCACGTAGAGCATACACCACACAGAATACAATTCCTTAGAGGGTGTCTTAAACACGTTTCCTGGAGGCCATGTCAACTTTTTTCTTTTCTGAAAATTGTGTTTTAACTCGAAATTCCTTTTTGGGTTGAATGGCGACGAATTCACTTATTTCTCAGTATCCAATACAAATATTTTACGAGTTAACGCTTTTTATCCTTTTATGAAATATATAAATATTTTAATAAGAATCACACTTTTTCGGATCTTGAAAGCTATGCAAAATATATTTTTAGATAAACACCAAAAAATGTGGATTATATTCTGTATTAGGACGATAAATAAATTCGTATGGGTAATTACTTAAAACCATATAAGTGAGTAATATATATTTAAAAAAAAAAAAACTAAATAATGAGCTAGCAAATCAAAAAAATTGACTTCTTATCTAATTTTTTAAAGGAAGTTAGATATTTCGAAGCTTCTAACTCAAGATGGAAATGACTAAACGTGGTCAAAACACATTCGTGGTCAAGGGGTAAGGCTGTCTGACTGTAAATCTGGAGGTAGCGGGCTCAAATACCAGTAATTTGTGGCACATTTCAGAGCGGAATTTACTGCCAGTGTTGACCTGGTGTAAGAACACCATTCAAAATTGAAAAGTAGCTTTTAATGGTTTTAGCCGTGTTTGGGGACCAGATCTGAAAAGAGTATATCCTCACCTTCCTGTTTTCTATCTTCTTCCACTTGCCGCTACCTTCAGCCTCGCAAGATGCATAAATTGTGCTATAGTATCACAGGTTCCAGACGGTTGGGAGCAATTGAAACTTATGTGTGGTATTCAAATTAAAAAAAAAACTAATAATTTCATACACGAAGAGCTGTAAACAAATTACGCGACGCAGACAAAATTTCGAGAATATATTTGCCGCTTCAATAGGTGCTGCAGATTTCCGCTTTGTTTCGAAAATTGTCGGAAAAAAATCTTACATTAGAAAATAATGTCAGGGGTTATTTCATCATCCTCTTCATAGTTTATCCATGGGATTACATATATTTAAGATTCGCGGTTATTAAGAGCGTTTAACCAGCCAGCGGACGAAAATCCACATTTCGTCGAAAGTTGTTCTTCCGATCGTGCAGGGCGGTTACAATGAGAAAGATTAATTATTCTCCGTACCAGCTTTTTTAAATTATAACTCAATATCGAATTTATTTCAATCCAAATTAGCTTTAATTTATACCTTCATCCAAAAATGCTGAAAGGCGTGATGATAAAACTATTAAAATAGTGTACTTTTTGTAGTTATTTTTTGATTATAAGTATTTATCATTTTTCAATAATGTCTAAATTTAATAACAATGTTAAAAAAATCTGAAATATATTAGTTTGTAAGTGCGCAAATAAATACACAAATGGACCAATTTTCGTCAAGAAACACATGTACGAACATATTTTTTAATGATTTTATTGAAACTAAAATTAAAATTCTAATACATAACTCTGCTAGATAATGTATTGATTTATTGTGTGGTATAATACAAAAACTTTTTTGAAAATTTAACAAATCTGCCAACGACCTATGGAATAACCTTATTATACTAAAAATTTTAAAAAAAATCTAAAAATTTATTACATAACTTCACTAGATAAAAGAACAATCTTTCGAAATCCATTTATATTTTTTTGTGGAAAAGAGTCAATACGTCTAAAAACTTTTTTGAAAATGACGTATTTCCGGCTTTCTCTGGTAATGCCCTCTTAAGCCGTAGTTTACTATTAGATATTCGAACCTATAAATATTGGCTATGTATCGAATAAGTTGGCCGAGTTTTCTAACTATTGCGAGTATTTTATTTTAATTAATATTTGTTATGGTATGGATAAGCTATCACAGGAGTATGGTGAAATATCCCCTCAATTAAATAATAAACTTAATACAAATTGTAAATTCCATGTATTAACCTTCTTTTGCTACAAAATAAACTACAACCTCTTATGAGCTATCGCAAGTTCGTAAGCGCCAGTTTCTACATAAATATTTTCACGCACTTGAGTTAATTAATTTGCTCAATTTCTTTTTGTTTTCCCCGTACGCAAATATTTCCCATTAAACAGATTATCAAAGCGTTCGGAAAACTAATTTTACTCAGCGCTTAAACCTGTCATTCACATCCCGGCTACAGGAGCTGCCTATGTTCTCATGACAGGGAAGCCTGTCAAATTTCAGTTTCTTTACCTAATGAGAGTTCAGGGAGGTTTATCTTCCCTTATTTTCTTGAAATCATCAGTAATTATTTAACATTTTCGCTCAGCGTTATTATGTGTTTAAAGCAGCAATTAATCATTTTTTTTCTCACGCTGAAAATAAAATTAGTTGCTTGATGAAGGAAACTAAATAGTATTTTTATGTTAATATTGTACATGAGTCCCAACTCTTTCCGACTGTCTGGAGCCAGTAGAATTATGACATTATCAGTTAGAGTCATAGATTCTCAACCTTTTTTTGCCCACCGCCCACTTTGAGAATATTTTTATTTCTGGCGCCCCCCTAACCCGTGAATCAATTGTCGTCACGATTATATTTATCACAACGGGGGGAGGGGGGGGGGGGGGGGTTGTGTAACAGGATACCACGACGAAGGGGGCGTAATGGGATACCACGATGGGGTTACATTTGCCACGATGGAGGGGGCGTAATGGGATAGGGAAAATATTTTTGTGGCAGTCGCATGTGTCGCAGTCGTTTTGTGCATGTGACATCACAAAGCTCATGGCCCATGCCCCTTGTCACACAATGTCACACTTCTCTACTCATCTCCCCCCCCCCCCCCCTCCCCCTTAAGGTGTGACGTAATTTATGGTTGGCCCCATTGGGATGGGATGGATTTCTCTGGGTCTCCTACCGCTCCCATGAAAGTCTGAAACGCCCCTTAATTTTCTCTTGGTATTTTACCGCCCCCTGAAGGTCTGAAACGCCCCCAAGGGGGTGTTATCGCCCACGTTGAGAACCTATGAGACTAAAAAAAGAAATGTTAATTCAAATACTGTGCCAAATCAGCAAATATTCGTCATTACAAGCGGCACAATGCATCCTCAATTCGAAATTGTTATATAGCTAAAGAGAATAGAGAAGAGATGTGGAGTATCTGGCTATTCAGATATGGCCACCAAAGATGGATAAAGCCACTTATAAGCCGATACGTAGTCAGGAAACACGCCAAACGCTTGCCCAAAATATGTACACGGTTGACACAGTAATCTTTTTTTCATTTTGGAAATTGTGAAATTCGATAGTTGATCGAAATGATCATCCGTGACGCCTGCACTTTGCTACTTCGGTTTTTATTTCAATTAATCAAAAATGACATTTAATGCATATTTAAGCGTTAATTTGCCATCCACTGTTGCAAAATTGAATTTTTATTCGCATTTTTTCTGTCAGCATTATTGCTGTGTTGTTTTATCTCACTTCAAATCCCTTTGACGTTTGTGCTTATTATTCTGAATGTGAGTAATTTTTTATGCCTTTTCAACGTTTTTTTATCATTTTACGCGGACCAGATCACAAAGGCTTATCGGGCTGTTTGTGATGTTTTAATTAACGAATTGTTATTTCACTCCGCTGTTATAACACCGTGCAGATGAGTAAAATCACATGATGTAGTCAACTTTATATAAATTCCACTTGCTTTGTTTGTTCATCGAAAAAACTGACTTAACGCACGCCTAAAGTTTTTTTTCCAATTTGTACAAATTGGATGTATGTTATTACATCTGAACAAATGGTTATTTAATTTACAATTTTATTTTCAAAAGCTTTGTTTCATTTAATTGACTGAGTGTTTCGAAGTTCTATTTTAACTTGACCGTTTGACATTACGTCGCCTCAGTTCTTATTTGTCCAACAGACCATTTTAGTTTTTGTTCAATCTCCACTTTAAAATTAAAAATAAACTATAAAAAATGATAGTTAAACACTTAACTAAGAATTATTTAAACTAATTGAACCTTTATCTTTACGGAAATAGCTATATCTTAAACACCTATCATAATATTTTACCGAAATAATTAAAGAAAACCTTCTCCTCCTGAAAAATTTTCTAATGATATGTTGGACAAATACGAACTAAAGCGACGATTTCATGTGTGCCTAAATAACAGTTTATACGTTCCGTTTCATTTTCAAGATTTTTCAAATATGACTCTTGATTTTGTTTTGAGAGCTGCAAAAGATTTCAATGATTTAGACACATTTATTATGTTATATAAAACCCTTGTCAGATGCCAACTTGAATATAACTGTACGTTATGGTCTCCCTTTTACAACATTCATTCAGACAACATTGAAAAGATTCAACGGAAGTTTCTAAGGTTTATAAACTATAAATTGCATATTCCTATACTAAACATTGATTACAATTATCTCCTGGATAAAACGTCTCTATTGAAACTTTCAGAACGAAGAATAAGCACAGATTTAATACTATTACATAAAATACTGCATTACAAAATTGACTGTTCTGAATTACTTCAATTTATCAATATCCACGTTCCCCAAAAATCATGTCGACATTTATTACCCTTCTACTTCAATAACACCAGGACACTAGCTTATCAAAATTCTCCGTTTCCGAGACTTCACAGTCTGGGAAATAAATATTCTAATCTAGGTGATATATTTCATCTTAAAACTAATCAGTATAAACGTTGTATATTCTATCACTTTTATTCTTCTAGGCACAAATAGATTTACATAATTTCTTCAATTTTTGTTTATATTGAATATGAGACTTCTTATCATTTTTACATAATATATATTTTTATTTTATTATTTGTTTTGTGTATTTTCTTTTCTCATTGTATTATATTTTCTTCATTGTTTGTTACTCAACTTATAAATTATAATGTAAAAGCCCATCAGGGCGTGTAATAATAATAAATAAATAAATAAATATGAAATCATTGCGTTTATTTGGACTATTTTATTAGCATGTTTTTTCATATTATGGTGCCCACCTGCCTGAAGAAAGATGCTTACTGGTAATATGGAGCCTCAGCACTGGTAAGCCACCCAGTGAGGCTAACATTAGTGGATTATACTATGAAATGTAAAATATGGTATCAAAATAATAAAAAAATTAAAATAACCAAATAATTAGAAATTCATTAGTCAAAGTCGACGTAGCAAGAATTATGGGAAAACCCATATAATTGAATAAAATCCTTGTGGACCTTTCAGCGCCCATGATGTTATTTTTCTGGATAATGGCGCTATTTAAATTAGAGAATATAATTATTATTAGACCACCCCTCTCTCTCTCTCTTCCATCTGTTATGTTTATAAACCGTAGATTAAGAAACAATTGTACCAGTCTGAAGATGGCCTTAAATGGAAAAAAAGTTTTATATTTGTTTTAATCAAATGTTACGAGAGATGGAAGGGCTGACAGAGATATCGAAAGAAGGGTAAATGCAGGCAACTCTATTAAGAGGGCATTACCAGAGAAAACCGGAAATACGTCATTTTCAAAAAAGTTTTTAGACGTATTGACTCTTTTCCACAAAAAATTATAAATGGATTTCGAAAGATTGTTCTTTTATCTAGCATAGTTATGTAATAATTTTTTAGATTTTTTTTAAATTTTTAGTATAATAAGGTTATTCCATAGGTCGTTGGCAGATTTGTTAAATTTTCAAAAAAGTTTTTGTATTATACCACACCCATTTCAAATAATAAAATCATGCAGTAAAATAAATCAATGCATCATCTAGCAAACGTATGTTTTAGAATTTTAATTTTAGTTTCAATAAAATCATTAAAAAATATGTACGTACATGTGTTTCTTGGCGAAAATTGGTCCGTTTGTGTATTTATTTGCGCACTTACAAACTAATATATTTCAGATTTTTTTAACATTCTTATTAAATTTAGACATTATTGAAAAATGATAAATACTTATAATCAAAAAATAACTACAAAAAGTACATTATTTTAATAGTTTTATCATCACGCCTTTCAGCATTTTTGGATGAAGGTATAAATTAAAGCTAATTTGAACTGAAATAAATTCGATATTGAGTTATAATTTAAAAAAGCTGGTACGGAGAATAATTAATCTTTCTCATTGTAACCGCCCTGCACGATCGTAAGAACAACTTTCCACGAAATGTGGATTTTCGTCCGCTGGCTGGTTAAACGCTCTTAATGGAGGACTGAACGTCGTTGGCGCCAACAAAAAACTGTCCAAAGAAGCGAAGTTAGCCGTCCATAATGGAGTGCTGGTACATACCCTGATGTATGGCAGTGAGGCATGGAACTGGCAGAGGAAGGATGAAAGTAGACTGAATGCTGTAGAAATGAGATCCCTGAGGCGTATGTGTGGTAAAACCATGTACGATCGTGTGAGAAATGTGGAGATCCGCGAAGAATGCAAGGCTGATGTAAGCGTGATGAGTAAGATTAAGAAAGGGACGCACAGATGGTTTGGGCATGTAGAGCGAATGAATGAGGAAAGGAGTGTAAAGAGAATATATGACGCAAATGTGAATGGAAGAAGACGTCGGGGACGCCCGAGGAAGACATGGCACGACCAAGTGAATCAGATACTTGAGTCGGGCCATGTGAAGCGGAATAATAGAAGAGCATGTATGAGACGATGTATGAATGTGAACGAGGCAAGGAGTGTGTGCCAAGATCGAGTTGTTTGGCGGTCCGTCCTCTCTGCCTACCCCTGCGGGGAAACGGCGTGATGGTTAGTTAGTTGAATAAAATGTTAAATAATTATTAAAGAGACGTTTCTTTGGGCAAATTCCTTATATTATATATATTTTTAAATGTTACGTAAAATATTCTTAATAATTATTTCTGATTGTAGTTGATTTTTTTTATGTGCTGTGTAAAGTGTTTCTGATTAATGAATTAATAATTTATTTTTTTTAGTTTTTAAAAGAAAGAAACATTCCCGGGTTACGAATAACCTGACTATATTTTAAAATCTTCTACTACCACCACAGTAAGCGAAAAATATTGCTTGTGTTATGATGGAGGACTTAGCCAGCCGAGGAATCGAACACACGATGCCTGGATGGCACCCAAACTCGATGCCAACTCAGTCACTGACCGAACATACATTTAATACCTAACTGAAGTATTTGATAGAATTATTACGTGGAATTATTTCGCAGATTGAGAAAAGCTTGTTCCGTATCAAATGATGCACGGCTACACCTACGCAAATGTCAACTTCTAGAATTTGAAAGCTGTGAAATGTGACAAACTTTCGGCAAACCTGATACGGAGTTTGTGACAACTCTTCAAGTTAGTTCGCCGTTCACTTTTCGTTCTTTTGTCGTTTCTGGGGTTTTGAGTTATTTATCTGTTTATTTCCTGTTGCTGTTAATAATTTATCATGGGTCTATGACGCTTCATTCTTATTTATTTTTATTTTATTCTCTGAAGACAATAATTGCGACTCTTAATCGAAAATTTGAAACAGAAATTTCAGAAAAAGATACGGTCGCATCTAGGAATTGACTCTAGGACTTATTTCCTGCGGTCTTATCTTAATTTTCTTAACGCATATTTTTAGGGAGGGGAGGGATATTCCCTAAGACCCTGGGGAAAGTGAGCATCGGATCACTGGAGATATAATGGAAGGCTAAGGTTCGAAGCTCAATTCCAAGATGCGACCGTATTTTCTATTTGATATTTTTAATCTTTTCTATTTGATATTTTCGATTGACAGTCGCTAATATTGTCTTCGGTGATTAAATATTACAATATTAGAATTTATTCATTAAGTTAAAATAAAAATAAGTATTTTTTTTTGTTTAAGTTATATTGTGACGGGTGGGGGGCATTTTTATCCCTTTTGGAACTTCATCTAGATTATAGGTAACACCATCACTTAGAGGTATTTTCTCAAAAATAGCACCTTACAAATTATCAAAATATTTTTTTAACTTTATTTGTATGATTAAGTTTATATATTTCCATTCAGTCCGCTCGTGCCTGGAGCGCCTAACGTGCAAATGCTCTCCGCGTGACCTGCAGCACTTATAAAAAATGTTGAATATGGACAATGCTCATGCCTAAAGCGTGTGGACATTTGCCAAAAAGGTCTGTATATTCCAATCGTGCTCGGAATACAATTATTAATATTAAGGGATCTATTATGCTAGCACCCAATCTTACCTTTGAAAAATACCAATAATACATAAATTAATTAATTATTTAATAATTACTTTGATATTTTTAATAAACTTGATTTAATATTTTTTAATGGCGTTTAACACACCACGTCACATATAAATAGATATCTATACATCTATAGATAGATATCTATATCTATACATCCGTTAGAACCAGAGAAAAATCACTTTTTCATCTTCAAAAATGTTCTACTAATCTCAGACAAAATGCTTTTGTATTCAGAACATGTAATGTATTTGATAAGAATTTTAATAATATAGATATATTCTCTTGTAATTTAAGTACCTTAAAAAAGTATGTCATAGCCAACATTAAATATTTTTTTGACCATATTGCAAGTTACCATTTTATTGCTGTCAATCCTTTCCAGTTACATACTTTTCATTCGACTTACAATTGTATTCACACTGAGTTGTAGGTATGTACAATGTACATATTATTATTATTGCTGTTGTGGAATGAGAAAAGATTTCTGACTCTCGACTACTTCATCTTTTCAAATTTAGTAAGCAGATTATTAGAGTTTATATTGTGTTTTATATCTTTTTTTAATAATTATACGGTCCAAAAATAAATTACAAAAGTACCGATTGTTTCGAGTATTTTGAAAAATATGTCAAACCGAAATTCAAGTTCTGTGAAAGTTTTATTCAAGTTTTCTTATTGTCTAAGTACTATGAAACAACCTCACGATGAAATATTAACAGAACTTTGACCGTATTGAATATTAATTTGAATTGAAAGTTGAAGAATTGTTCAAATTCTTTGTAACAAATACTCCAGTTCTTAGGGCCAGTTGAACCTAATTTGAAGAATTCATCAAATTTCAAAATTAATTTTGAACCTTCTATTCAAGTTCTTTTATTATATTTATATCTATAAAATTAAGTTTTGAATATGATTCAAATTCTGTAAAATTACCCTTCCTTTAGTAATACCGTTGTAAGAGTTAATTGAGGTTTTATTTCGTTCGTGTAGACGTGTGTGTGTGCTATTCAAAGTGACTTAAAATATAGTACAGTTTTTGTTTATTATCTCGATCACTAAATTGTGAACTAACGATTTCAACAATTTTTTTTTTTTTTTTTTACTAGCAATCGAAAAATGTGTTTTTAAACGATATTGATTCCAAATACATAGCCTTCTCTACTTCCACATTAATATCCTCTGCGTATTTTCTCCGTGTCTTCGTATTTTTATTCAATGGCGGTAACGAAGTAGTTTTCCCCGTCCCCGTTTTCTAGTCTATCCATTTATTGTTTTTCCCTCCCCACGCGGGTACTTTGAAGCTGTTTTTTGTCGCGTCGCCTGACAGTGGACAGGCCCCTGAGGGATTAATTTCTCAAAAATTTCGTCGTGTTTCCAATCCAAATCCCGCCATATATCAAACAAACTAAAATTCTTTTTTAACAAAACCCACACGGCGCAGCTCTCCGTAATATAAAATCAACAGAGAAAGATGCACAGCAAAATGAAATTTCCGTTTTGTTACCCAAGCATTTCTGAATTCTGTTTGTTATAATTGAAAATATGCCGGTTGAAATAAATTTAAAAAATTGTTTATATAATTCATCATTTTAACAACTGTTATTTAGTACGTATATTGAGCGATCGGCTGTCATTTTTACTAATGATTTTTCTTTGTGTGAAGTTTTGAGTGGAAACTGATAAAAACATTTAAGTGAAGTGTCAGTTTCCTACGAAATTTGAATTGGATTTTAACGTCACCTTTTGGTGCTAACTTTTAAATAGAATTTGAATTATATTCTTTCCCAGTAAATGTTCTAAACTTTCAGATGTAGATAATGTTATTATAATACTGGCGTGAAAAATCACGGGATATCATGTTTGTAGGATTTGTAAAGTCAACAAATGCCTTTCGAAAACTAATATTCTTCATTTTTTAGAGAATTAAGAACTAATTAGAGAGACGGTCAGAAATTTACCTTTCCATTGAACACCGTTAGTAAACTGGAAAATCATGATATCGGCCAAAATTTAAACGATGAAACACACTTATCACACGTAATATTATTAATTAATTAATTATGATAAAATAATTTTCTGATTACAGGTATTCTGATAATCTGAATTATTTTTCAAACAATCAGTTCCAATTTTGAAAATGATTTTTTTTATTGTTAATTAAAATACATTAATATTTTGAGTTTTTTTAATGAAAGGGGGCTACTTGCCTCTGATGGGATGTGTAAGATTAACACATGGTATAATCCTTGTGGTGCCTGTGGAAAAAGTCTTGTCAGCAAGACAGTAAACTGGACAATGCTATCTGCAGGTGCATCGTCCTTTGATACCGCTTGGTGTCCAGATGGCGCTAATTGTCTCCATAACAATGCGCGACATGATTGTTGCCGTCGTCAATCACACAGAGTATAATATCATTCCAGTTCATACCTATGTAGGGTGTTCCTAAAGAATTGTAAATTTTTCCCTTGGAGGACAACCCATGATGGACCGGAATATTATAATCTGAATTCTATGAATTTCGAGAAAATCAACACAGTAAATAAAAACATTTTTACCTGATTCGTGAGAAAAAAATTTTCTAAGCTAGCTTTGACTTCTCACGCTGTAATTAAAAAAATGTTAATTTGCTTTTAAAATGGTATAACATTTGCTTTTTTTACATTAAAAAAATACATATCGCTATTTTACTGAAAAAAAGCTCAATTTGAAATTATATCAAAAAATTAAGTACGTATTTTAGTGAAATCACTTGTTAAAATTTAATGTCGTCGTAAAGGATAACGTCGACTTTTAAAACAACTTGTATGTGTAATATTTTTAAGCGTAAATATATATATTTTTTAAATTAAGACATATTCATCGTAGACTTGTAGAAAAGGTCAAAAGATGTCGCACATTTAAATAAAAGTGGATATATTTAGCCAAGACACTATCTAGATTGCGTTTAGTTCGGGTACAATCTTGCAATCGGTTCCATGACAGTTGATCCGGCGACATTTAGTCCGGCGACAGTTGGTCCGGCGACATTTGATCCTGCCGACAAAAATTATATTATATGATTTTTGTAATTTATTCGCTGGTGTACAGTGTATTCGGATTACTTGAAATGACGTGACTAGATCTGAATAGCCAGGTACATTTTCCACATCTCCTTCCCCTCCCCACTACCCTCAGTATCACACCATACCAAAATCGAGGATGCCATTGGCACTCACTGGCTCGTATAAGTATGTCGTATTTTGTATTGCCGCATGCTTCTTCGGAGAGTCGAAATTATTGTTAGTAAAAATATTTTTACAGCGGATTTTCACTCAAGATGCCTTCAGATATAAGTACATCAACTTCGGTTGTACGGCCGTATATCCTCTTTACATACCTACTTGAAGAAAAAATCTTCTATAGGATCAGGCCGGACCAATTGTCGCCGGATCAATTGTCTGCCGGATCAACTGTCCGCCGGATCAAGTGTCGGCCGGATCAAAT
Organism: Limnephilus marmoratus; assembly: GCA_917880885.1. NCBI lineage: Eukaryota > Metazoa > Arthropoda > Insecta > Trichoptera > Limnephilidae > Limnephilus > Limnephilus marmoratus. Next base: position 40,983,101 of record OU862921.1, read on the forward strand.
GTCGGCCGGATCAAATGCCGCCGGACTAACTGTCGCCGGACCAAATGTCGCCGGATCAAATGTCGGGTCACCCTTGCAATCATACGTACGTAATAAAGCAGGCAATAAAATTATACCTTAAGAAAATTAATATAATATTGGTGGTTCTTAGTCAAAATATGACACAATTAAATGTGAATTAGATCATTGGTTAGAGCAGAGCCTCGGCAAGGCTAAGGTCCTGGATTTCTAGGTGCGACTGTGTCTTTTTCTGATTTTTCTGTTTCAAATTTTCATTTGATAGTTGCTATTATTGTCTTCAATGATTAAAAAAAATTTTTTTTTCTTTTCCTACTTTTAATTTCATATTAAACGGCTGCAATTTTCCCCTGGTAATAAATTAATCTTAATTAATTCATACCGTTGCGGTGCACTCCGCCTGCATTCGTAATGACTCTGGAATTGTATTAAGCGTGAAGTTCGAGAATTCATCTTATTTTGCAAAGCGTCGCTTCTAACGAGCACTTTATTGTAAATTGCAAGCCGCTTTAAATCATCAAGTCAGATGTAAATATTTTCACTTAGACTCGTATTTAATTTGCAATTAGCTTCTCAGTATCACTTAGCATCGCTAAGTGAATAAAAATTCTTGGAATTTGCTTAAATTGAAATTATTCTGATAGTTTTTTTTCAGTAAATAGACTGATTTTAAATTGATGGCGTAATAATATGGCGCTCAGTAACAGAATTTTTTTAAACTTTTTATTTATTTGATAAACCGTCGAATGAAACAACTTCGAACGACTTTTAAATTATATTTGGAGCATCATTTTGCGTTGGTATTATTTTAAATGCATCTGATTGAATTTTTAACTTTTACTAAGGTAGAACTTTTTGTTTTAAATCGATGAGCAGTATTTGAATGAAGGTTACCTTTGAACACCGATATATTCTTTACGGAATAGTTGCTCCTCTGTGGTTCACTTTCATATTCTAAATTATTGCTCAATGGAACATTAAAAAACCTTTTTGAAAAACTTAGTCAGTTTTGGAAAGTGAGGCAACTTTGAACAACCTTTATCGACAAGTTGAAAGTTATCCGTCTGTAGTTAAGTTTCACTAATATACTAATTGATGATCGCTGGACGAACCGTTAAGGAACAGATTTTATCCAAAAGTTGACCAAGTTTGAGGTAGGTGCCATCTTGTGAGTATGGTGGTTTTGAACGATTCTCAATTTAAAAGTGGAATAAATATTCTAAATTCTATTTATCATTCTAAGGTGAAAATTGTTGTTTAAAATCCAATCAAATTTTATGAACAATTGGGCGTCTTTAAGCACCCTTATTTTAAATTGAAAGCTAATAGCGAATAGAATTGATTTTAAATGGCCTTTATAGTATATATATTTACGTATTAAGGGGTGAGTCTGTTCCAGCCGATCCAAAAAACCGACTTTTTTTGTAGCCTAAATATTGGAATAATACATACCAGTATAGTTATAGCATCAAATTTGATCTTGAAATAAAGCAGGTAGAAAGGAAAACGAAGCGGCCCGGTTACCAGCGAAAATTTTAAACGCGTTTTTCTCAAAACCACATTTTTCAAGTTGGCTGGAATCGTAGCTCATCCAATTTTCATGCGATTCATTTCATTAAAACTTTAAATTAAAGAAAATTAAATTTACGTGCGGAAAAACCTGGATGAAAACAATTATTATCGGAAAAAATTAAGGCTGATTTTTAATAATTAAATTAATGTCAATTTTCATTTTATATCCGCCTTTTTTGATGTCAACGACTTTTGCAAATTATAGTCCATGCATTGCCTATTTTCTACATTCATACTATAATTATTTTTTTTTAAATTTCATGTTTTCTTATGATTTCCTAGTACTCCAGGATTCCATCCGATTTGGTCGAACCCGCCAATTAAATTTTCAATTGTGTTTTTTCTTGTGTAAATGTACCTTTACATATAAAGAAAGTTTCGTGAATGAAAATATTTTTTATCTTTGATAAAAACGCATTGAAAAAACATCGGCTGGACTAGAATTCTTCTTAAAGTACAGCTTGTAAATATAATTTTCATACCAATAAACGATCATCTGTTAAAAGTTATCGACAGTAATAATTAATTATAAAATACATCCGGGAAAGTTTTAATTGCCAATTAATTACCCACCTTCTCAAAGGGCGTTGGAATATATCGGTAAACTTTGACTACCTCTACCTACTCAAATTTTCAAGTAATAAATTAAAACTAAAATCGTTTTGGGCTTTTAATTTCGATGAAGAGGGTTCGAAGTGCTTAATTTTATTAAATGTGTACCGTAAGTAAGTACCCCACTTTACTCAAGTTTTAAAACCCTTTTTTCAAAATCATTTATTTAGAGAAAAATTTAAAAAACTGGAACAAATATATTATCGTACCCTTTTTTCGTAATTTTTTTCGGGGTGTTAAGCTGTGTTGCGCTACCTCCTTCTTTAGCCAACGTGTCGGACGGCGTTACAGTGTCCATCATCGCACATCTCCCTGATGATGGACACTGTAACGCTGTCCGAAACGTTGGCTAAAGAAGGAGGTAGCGCAAGACGGCAAAACACCCCAAAAAGATATAACGAAAATACTTTTAGCCGTGAAAATCTAAAAACATATCATTATCGTACCCTTTTTGTTTAGTTTTTCGACTGTAAAATATACGATTTTAAAGCTGCTTATCTCTCGATGGAATCAAGGCGGTGAGTTTTATATAATTAAATTAGTTTAGATATTCACTTCAGAAAAAAATAGTTTAAATTTCATAACGCCAGACGGGAATGATTTTTTAGACATTCAAATGTTTTTATGCCTTAAATCTAAGAAACCTTCTTTATGCTTTCGTGAAAAATGATGCCAGAACTCATTATTAGAGTTTTTATTATGACATTACAAAAGTTATGTAAAAAAAAACGGTCACCGAACAACTTACAATGATCTCAACTCAACAATTTGGGAGGCGGGAATGGGTACCGCCGCCCCGGGAACCTTTATTGGATAACCCACATCTCTGCCATAGGTCACCCCAAGTGGTTCGCTACGTTTGGTTATTTAGGTTCATGAGGTGAGGTTTTTCTAGGTCTTGGAGGCGGATGAAGAGGACACACTGAACCCCAGATTCCTACCCACCCCTTAAACTTTTCCTTCCCGGAACTCTCCTCTCCATCCTTTCCTTAAACAAACCCCTCCACACAGCCTCCCCAAAGATGACATATGCCCTGAAGGAAATTATTTTCCTCGGGACCTCCTGTGTGGGCCTCATGTAAAAAAAAACACTAAAAAATATATGAAAAAATATATTAAAAAATTGGTTAATTAGGTTATGTTAGGTTAGGTTACGGGCTATTTTTCAATTGTTTTTTTTTTCAAAGAGGCGATGAGATGAGTGGATTTACATGAGTTGAAACATTAATAATTGCCAATGATGTTTAGGTTAAAAATGTGCAAATAAAATATATCCTTTTGAGACGCACAAAGAATCCAAAATATATGACCAAAAGTTTCTTGCATACTTTTGCCATACCTTCGACGCGTTGTTTATTATTTACGAACGTCGTAAAAAAGCTATAAAATTCCAAATATACGTTTCGCAGCGTGGATCTCGAAGCCCTTATATCAATTATGCGGGGTTCTTCACCAAACTTGCCCTGGTGAACCCTGCTTAAAGCGTTCGGGAGATTTCTTTTAATGCGATGACAAAACATAATGTCTCCATGAAGAAAGGGATCATTTCGTTAGAGAGCTATGTGCTTCTAGCTAAAGATAACTGATCACGGATCTTTGACTTCATCGGGTGTGTAAATGTTCATTTTTCATGGCTGCAAGGAGGTTTTAGGGGGGTAGATTCGTTTATTATGACTTGGCTCGCTTTATACAACAGCATTAAGAAGTAATAGTGCCGCTTTTTGTTCATATAAAGTATGGCTCCATCGCGAACGACTAAAGGATAAAATTGTTCCTCGTGACCGCAGCACTTGGAGACCTTATTTTACGGACAGCCCCCGTATATCGCAAATTTCCTTTCTGGATTTTAACACAATTGCCAATATTTTTAAAAAATAAAATAGATAGCGACCGCTGGTGTGTCGGTACGTTTTGCTTTTTTTATAATTACTTCTTATGGGGGCTTTTCGTAGATTCGTTTGTTATGACTTGGCTTGCTTCATACAGGGTGTTAAGGGACGTACTTGACTTACTTTAACCAGTGAGTCCTGACATTATTTGGAGTAAAAAATGTAAATGAAATTTTGGTCTAGTATGTAGGTATGACAACTAGAAATTTCAAAACTAGAATCAGGGAACATGAACTTTGTTTACGAAATAATAATTACTCCGAATTTGCGAATCATTTAATAGAGTCAGGCCATAGCTTCAATAAAGAAAAAACAAAATTTAAACATTGCAATATAAATTCATACTTTAGAAACGCTCGAAATAAACAAAAAAAAAATAAATCTAAAATTAATTTAGTGAATAAAATAATAGCGCCTTGCAAATCTCCTTTACTAACCATGTTTCCGTATAATATTGACTCCTCCCACCGCTTTCCCCCTCCCCCCAAAATTATCCCTCCCACTACTCCCACCTAATTAATCTTAGGTACTTGCATTTAATTTTTAAGTTAGTTTTAATTCTGCTCGTGAATGATACGGTTGTATCGAAACCGGTCGCGGAAAAATTAAATTTAAGTAACAAATGTACATTTAATAAAACTCTTCAAAAAACAAAATGTCTAGAAATTGTTACACAGTTAATGCCCAAGAAATACAAAGAATTTAATGTATTTCACCTGCATTTGACATATTTTTGATGGTGTAATAAAACTTTTTCTCATATAATTAATAAAGTACCTACCCAAAATTCAGAAACTTTTAGATACTTATGGGCCACCGAGAACATGCCAAATACAGCTGTTTAACATTAAAATAAAATAAACTTTTCAGCTTACTGCGGTTTTTTAGGGCTGCCGGTAAAAGCTCCACCTTAACCCTCTTTCCCACAAATAGTAACAAAAAGAGGGGTTACAACGAAGCATTCAGGGGTAAAACCATGCACTCCGTATAAGATGCTTACTCGATTGTGACAGAATAGGCCACTTGCATCACATTTTTTTAAATTTTTTTCAGGCTTAGGCAAATATTTTAAGACATTCTGTATTTTTTTTTAATCGTATTTTTGAAACTTTGGGGATTTTTTGAAAATTTCAATCCGAAAAATCAGACCATTTTTTATAAACCGGAAAGAAGGGACATAATTTAATAGGTGTGAAAAAACGATAATTTCATAGCCGAAAATCATGTGAAAAAAAACCTTTTCCACACAAATGGCACAAGAGAATAACGAGGCATACCAAAAGTATTACATCTCCTAAATATTTTTTTCCTTGATCCATCTTATTGATTATAAGTCATTATAATGTAAACTTCTATATTACTGAATCCAATGTAATATACTTTTACTTGTAAATTATAATAATAATAAGAATATTATAAAATTTGATTTTGTTAAAATCAGCACCATAACCATTATACCTTTAAAACACGTACCGACATCTAAATTGTACGGGGTTCTCTTCACCACATCTGTCAAAAAGTCAAACCAAATGAAAAGTTCGCAGAGAACAAACAATAAATCTAGTGAGCGAATTCAAAAATTCACCTGAAATCAAAGTGATGCCATATAAAAAAATAAATCAGTGTGGAATTTTACAAAATTAATAGGAACATTTTCAGACATTTTCATGAAGTGACGTCACGAGCCCAAATAATGGATTTATTTTTTTTAAATAAAAAAAAACTGTACATTTCTAAAAATTTTACTAACATTTTCGTAATCTTAGTAAAAAAATCTATCCACATGATTTTTTCCAAGTCGTTATGAAATCCATGCAAGTGGCCTATTCACGACGATAACAAACGTATTTATCCTTGCAGAAAATAAGATCTCCTAGTTATTCATTTTTGTTGCTATAGCGAAAATGTGTACGTCGTGAAAAATTATAAAAAAATCGGAGTATGCGGTAGAAATTAAACCTCTAGAAAACTAAAGTTGACGAGAGTGGGAAGACTACGATGCACTTTTTTTATCAATGTGAAGGATGATTTTTTTCCACATTTTTTCGTCGAATTCCAGTGCGCCTTTTCCTATACTCATTTGGTTTTTGTGGTTTCTTCTTCGGAGTAGCTAGATGTCGCTTTCTTGTTTGAAGATAAATGTATTTATTCTTTTTGGGTTTTGTAGGATTTGATCTTTGGTCCGCTAAATATCTGCAGAGGTTCGTCAGGTTTATACCACTACACCAAAGGAGACTTGCGTGGGACTGTGGATTTTTACATTAACTCCACGCAGGAGGCCTTGAGGAAAATAATTTCCCTCAGGGCCTATGTCATCTGGGATGCTGTGTGGAGGGTCTTTTTAAGGAGAGGAAGGAATGAACATTGGTCTTGAAGAGACCCATGTTGTAGGAAGGAGGAAATACAGAGGCCGGCAAATCATTCTACAGCCGAGCTGTTGTACACAAGAACGAGTCGAAGAAGCGACCTGTTCTCATGTGACAAATTTCAACTGTGTACAAATGTTGAGCACGCGTTTGGCGTGTTTCCCGACTATGCATCGGTGCCGAAGGGATCAATGACGCTAATTCCTCGGAGCATCTTCCATTGTAATACCGGTAGAACGAGGATAGCATTCCCACCCGACGCCTATGCTCTAAAGATTGCAATACGTCTGTTAAGATGGGAGAATCTATCAAACGGACCGCCCGTTTCTGCACAGAGTCGAGGGTATTTTTCAGGTATTTTGGAGCTCCAGACCAGAGGTGGCTGCCAAATTCAACCGTGGGGCACAATTGTGATTTTTACAGGGTTAGCAGTTATGTACTATTAAAGTGTCTGCGGGCCCTGTACAGTAAGCCCAGTTTTTGAGAGGCTAACTTTACTCTGGCTTCGATGGAGCCCCCATATCTGAGCTGGTCACTTAGAGTTACACCAAGCATATCAATGGAGGGCCTTTTCGGAAGATTGCTTCCATTGAAGGAGACTAGATTTTCATTTCGCTCCCTTTTAGGATTTAACTTATTTTATTGGAACCGAGTACCCGTGAATTAAATAAATATTGTATTCCTTTCTCATTCTCTCGCAGGCTAAATCCTATAGATGTAAATGTTCGTATCTTTTTAGTGTCGCTCGTTTCCGTTTCATCAAGTTTTAAATCACAATGGTGTTTAAGAAGTTTTCACTTCAATCAAATTTAACGCTTTATTATTATAATTAACCCTTCACGCGAGGTTACTTGAAAAATCATTGTGTATTCAAGGTTCCTTGGCAAGTGAAATGCAATTATAATAATCCCGTGCCGCCCTCGCTCCCTGGGCGGGGGTGTTCCCAGCTGCTAAGGGCGGTATTGAGTTACGGGCACTAATTATTGGCGACTACGTTCAGAGAGCGCGGCCTTCAATCTAGTAACCTGATTACTCGGTAGGTATCTACTGCTGCTATAATCAGGGCGGTGCGGTTAGAGCTTATATATTGCATAAACCAAGCATGCTAATTATTTTTACAGTATTTTTTACAGTATTTAGGGTAATTAAAGCTGGTTAACATCACGATTTATTATACACTCATATTGGGATTGAGTATACCACCATATGACTGGTTCAAAAGCTTCGTACTAATCATTTTTAACTGTTAACAGAAATTTGTCGAGAGTAAAGAGACAAGAGTTCCAACTGTTCTCATCTGGATCCATGACCTCCCCAACTGGGGTATGTTATGAGGCTGAAGGTAGTGGGGAAGGGAAGGATTAGAAAGATGAAGGTGGTTAAGTACTTGGTTATTCAAATCTGGTCACTAAACACGGCTAAAGCCATTTCAAGCAACGTTTCAATTCTGAATTTTGGTCTTACACTATGACGATACTGAGAGTATCTTCAACTCTGGAACATGCCGCAAATATACTGAATATTATTTATTATTTTTTTATTGATAAACTAATGTTTAAGACAAGATTTTTATGCAAAGCACAAAGGGTACAATTATTATAATTATTAATTATTAGCCTGAACACTCATCTACATTGAAAAAATCTCCCGAGAAAAACCTTGAGTCGGCTTAAGCCGACGTAGCTTAGTGGTTGAAGAGCAGTTGACTGGATATCAGAAAGACGCGGGTTCGAGTCCCGTCGGCGGCATGTATCTTTTCTAGGGAGATTTTTTCAATGTGGATGAGTGTTTCAGGCTAATAATTATTACTTATAATGAATATTATTTGTAATTATTTAATTGTGAAATAATACAAACTAATCATATGAAATGTATTTGCTCACGCCGGGATTCGAACCCTCGACCTTCAGATTGCTGGTCGAGAGCCTCACCCCTTGACCACGGAGGCCGTGAGATACATATTGTTTAGCTGCGTGGATAATGTGTCCGGAAAACACAAATGATTTATTTTTAATAAAATTTACATTTTGCAGATTTCAAAGTCTGAAAGGACAAAATATGCTGTTTTGGTGAAACATTTGTTTGAGCAACAGTGCACATAATTATATAAGATAAAAAGGACACAAAACTTGAAGAAATTTTCTTTACAAAAAGACATAATGTTGTAAACATATTACACTTATTGCGACAAGAAATTAAATGATTTTTTATTGCAATGTTTTTTTAAAAAAAATGTTCGCCCACACCCAGAAATATTTTTTCATTAATGATTCACCCCCAGTAGAGACCACTGAAAGAATTTTTATTTTTTTTTTAAGAAAGACGAACATTCTAGGGTTACGAATAACCCGACAATATTTGAAAATTTCCTACTACCACCACAGTAAACATATCTCGTGTATTCTTATTATCTTTGTTCGGGACCAACTGGATTGTAACAGTTTTTCTTTAGTATCCTTGAGAATAAAATGTGAATATTATCAACGTATCGATTCTAAAACATGACCATATTTCTTGATAATTTTTTAATCCGATACAAGTATGATCTGTAACAAATACATTATTTTTTCTTCTAAATATCACCGTAAACTGGCAAAGTAACGTTTAGGCTGCGTTACGTTGAGGACAATGAATTCTGCTTTTGTTGTTATTTAAATCTCTCATAAGGGAAATCTTAAACTGTAGATTTAAAGAAAAATATAAAGTAATCGATACAAATTTATGTAACTGCTGATTTTCCTATACATATTATCCTTTTGTTTTTCCAAATAACTCAATATTGAACCTTTTTCTTTTTGATGTGATACATTTTTTAAATTTATTTTTTTGCCTTTTGAAATTTAATATTCTTGAAGATACCATTTTGTCGCACGTGCCCTTACTTAGTTACCGATAATAATTATTGAATACCCAAAATAATTATAAAATACTTCAACAAATTTCCAAATAAGTTCTGGAAGGGAAATTGTATATCGGCTTTCAATGCAATCACCGTCTTCATTGAAAATGCTTTCTTTTCACAAAATTCGTAATAAAACTTCTTTCATTATTTAGTTTATCGAGTTAACTATTTCTTTTGATCAACATTAATTTAGAACCCACAAAAAGCATTTTGTTTCTTAGAGGTAAATCAAATTATGTTCGAAAATAAGTACGTTTGTTTTTGTCTCTTGGCATCATAGAAGATCTAAACATAAAGTTTTCTTGGTTTAAAAATCCATTAACGAGATATTTTACAACTTTTTACTAACCCAACTAACTAATCCGTTTCATTTACTTGCGTTTCTAACTCTAATAACTTAGTAATCTTTTCGATGCGATCTTTAATCTTTACTATAAAACAAAGAATGTGAAAATTTCGCCAAAATATCAAAAGATATCGAACAGCGAGCATTTACACAGCTTTAACTTGAATTCCACAGTTAATTTGTTACTGAATTTCTGTCAATGAGTTCTTGAAATATTCATCTAACTAAAGTGCGCCCCACGGTTGAATTTGTCAGCCACCTCTGGTCTGGAGCTCCAAAATACCTGAAAAATACCCTCGACTCTGTGCAGAAACGGGCGGTCCGTTTGATAGATTCTCCCATCTTAACGGACGGATTGCAATCCTTAGAGCATAGGCGTCGGGTGGGAATGCTATCCTTGTTCTACCGGTATTACAATGGAAGATGCTCCGAGGAATTAACGTTATTGATCCCTTCGGTGCACAGTCGGGAAACACGCCAAACGCGTGCCCAACATTTGTACACGGTTGACATTTGTCACATGAGAACAAGTCGCTTCTCGACTCGTTCTTGCGTTCAACAGCTCGGCTGTGGAATGATTTGCCGGCCTCTGTGTTTCCTCCTTCCTACAATATGAGTCTCTTCAAGACCTGTGTTCATTCCTTCCTCTCCTTAACAAACCCCCCCCTCACACTGCATCCCAGATGACATAGAACCTGAGGGAAATTATTTTTTTTTCTCAAGGCCTCCTGTATGGAGTTAATGTAAAAAAAAAAAAAAAACTCTACTAAATTAAAACAGTGCGATTCTGTATTTTATAATTTCACGTATTGAATAAGAAATAAGTTTTAGATAAAATAACGTTGAAACACGGACGAAACTGGGAAATAAAACTAGCATTTTATGTGTTTACATATATTATCTCTTTTATCTATCTAAATTGTCTAGCCATTATTATATTATGTATCTTTTAGCTTCTTGTGGTTTTGGTTCGCCAGTAAATACATTTATTGTACTATTAATACTTAGATCGTTGTGATGAATACCCACTCTGAAGAAACTACTTAAAGTACCTACTCAGAAGTACCTAATCAGGAGTACCTACTCCCAAGCACTTACTCCGAAGTTCCTACTTAGAAGTACCTACTCACAAGTATCTACTCAGAAGTTCCTACTCAGAAATTCCTACTTACAAGTCAGAAGTACCTACTCACAAGTCATCATTCTTGGCTCTACAACCCCTGGTGGGTCTTGGCCTCCTCAAGAGTCTTCCTCCACTTATAAAGGTTTTGTGCCAGCTTTCTCCAGTTTACAATCTCCAAGGTGGATATATCTTTTGAGGACGTTGTCGCTCCATCTTCAACTTATTCCTCCCAGGCTCCTTCGCCCCGTCAGTCTTGAGTTCATTAGAGACTTTGGTGTTTGATGCTCGGTCATTCTCTCTACACGACACAGCCACCGAAGTCTTCCCAGTTTTATAAATTTTGTGACGATTGTTACAACGTCTGCGCCAAAATCCATTTTCTGAAACCGGTCCGAAGATACGCCTCAAAATTTTCCTTTCAAAAACATCCAGTGCTCGCTGATACCTCTTAGTTAGTACCGACTCACAAGTACCTACTCACAAGTACCTACTCAGAAGTAACTACTCATATGTTCATATTCATAAGTTCCACTCAGAAATACCTGCTTCGAAATACCTACTTAGAAGTATCTACTCAGAATTATTTACGCAGAAGTATCTACATACTACATGGTGAATAAATTCATTCCTCAGTGGCAGTTCATTCTTAAAAGGGTTACTAAAATGTTCTAACTACTACTTCTACAATGAATATATTACCTGTGTGCATCATAATGTATAAACTTACGAACATATTTGCCTCTCGTGGGCCCAGCTCGCCATACTGGGAAGAGTACGGATATGTTAATACTTTGCAAATACCCGACACATTTGCCTCGGGGTTCAACATAAGGGAGGAAATCTCAAGATGCCTGGGGAGCTTTTGCCAGACCGGAATTCAGACTAGACAAATCAGTTTATGATACAACCCCTAATATTCTGCCACAACACAGAGGGAGGGCTCTCGCATTAATGCATATTAAATATTCACGCAAAGTTTTAATTTTTCCCCTGGTATTTCTGAATTTAATTTCAGTAGCTATTTGGGATGTGAAAATGGATTTAACCTTTTCTGAACCAATCAATATTTAAGTCTGTCTATTTATTTACTTTTATTGTTTCGTGTTTCATTCGTACAATTTATTTATTTTTTCAATTTGAAGTACACATATCATGTACGATTTTAGATTTTCACGGCCAAAAATATTTTTGTTATTAGTTTTTGGGGTATTATGCCGTGTTGCGCTACCTCCTTATTTAGCCAACGTTTCGGACAGCGTTACAATGTCCATCATCAGGGCAGATGTGTAATAGTTAGGGGTTATATTTGTACTTACATGTTTTTTTTTGCGTTTAGCCTGACGGTTACATCAAGGCTAAACGCAAAAAAACATATTAATGTATATTGTAGCGCCAGCTCATAGAGGAGTGGAGCTGGCGACACGGTATCGCTCCTAAGTAGATAAGTGCAAACATCACTTCTAACTATTACACATCTGCCCTGATGATGGACACTGCAACGCTGTCCGAAACGTTGGCTAAAGAAGGAGGTAGCGCAACCCGGCATAATACCCCAAACACTAATAACAAAAATACATATATCATATTTAATAATAATAGATTTATTGACCGACGTAACGAAACCTTGTTTCGCAATTCGTCGGTATGTAAATTTGTTTTTACGTTCTCTTTCCGTTTCAATATGGTGGCCGTTTTTAAAAGATTATGTTTTGGTGTAAAATCGTAGTGCTTATTAGTATTTCTTATTCCCATTTTTTTGGAAATTATTTTTCTCAGATCTTCCTTTTTGTATTTAATGAAAAAATATTTATATTTAATTATGAAAGCGGTTTTCTGGAGGTGTTTAGTATTTTGTTCGTCTCAGTCAAGTGAAAAACTGTCCTCAATTGTAAGCTTTATGGGTTTATAACCTGAAAATCGAAAGCGCCCCAATACCGTATTCTATTACTAACTAGATACATTGTACACGATACTACTTCAATTTTTCCTATAAATACATATTTCAGTTTGCATATTATAAATGCGCAACCATTAATAGTGCTTTCGGAAGTTTAAACGTCCGGCACAGTGGAAATTAAAGCCACTTTAACAGGGTATACCCAGACACAACCGGAAATATATCATTTTCAAATCAAATGCTAGACAATCGACTTGTTTCTACAAAAAAATATGTAAATTGATTTCGAAAGGTTGTTATTTTATCTAGTAAAATTACGTTTTAAATTTTGAAAACTATGTTTAATTTTAATATAATTAGGTATTTATAAAGATATTTTTACACACTTTTTTTTTGCTTAGACATTATTGAAAAATTGTAAATACTAAGATCAAAAAATAATTACGACAATTACATAATTTTACAAAATATTTCATTACGCGTTTGAGCATTTTTATTGCTTAGTTGAATATGGATATATATTAAAGCAAGTTTTGAATGAAATACTATCGATATTGAGCTATTATTAAAAATGCTGTTTCGGAGAATAATCAATATTTCTCATGGGAACCGCCCTGTACAGTTATAAGGGTACGATCGCAAGTCGAAATTTAGATTCTGGTCACTGGTTAACGGGCCCTTTTACATTAAATTCGGTTTCATCGCAGACCATTTAAATTTTTAAGATCCTTTGATTTACACATTATAATGAAAATCTTATTTCATAAATTATTATTGTAAAATACGAAATTTAATTAAATTTGCCTTAAATCGTTGAACTGAGTCAATGCCTTCATTTTTGGTTTTAGAATGACATATTTTCAATGATATATTTTCATCTTGATTTACAGCGTAGAATTTAAAGCTTTTTTATGCAGTACACTTTTAGATTACACAAACTTTATAATGCCAGCGGCACAATTTCGGGCCAACACAACTCCATTAACGTCTTTGTCCTTCATAAAGTGCAAATGATATTATTTTCCCAGGGGGAGGTTCACGTTTTATTACCCGTTCAAACGTGAGGGGTGGCCGTGCAACATGTCCGCGCAGTTCTATGGGCCTTTGTCTTTGCAACTAACCCCCGCTGCAATATGTGCTCCTGGTTGTGATTATTGAATTCAGCAAAGCCAGACAGGATAGGCACCCTTATTTTTAATTATATTATGGGGTAGTTTTCTGCAACGTGACTTTTATATCATCAAGCATGGATTATTGCTACCTACCTGCTTTATTTATTATTTCATTTAAGTTATTTAATATTACCTACAGTTAAAACTATTTTTTTTTAATGCCGGCAACCCGGGCGTTTATTGTAACAATAATCATATACAAACAAGTTAGTAGCCCGCCTCACTAGACTAAGTCTGTTCCGAGGCGGGTACATATATACATATACATTAACTTACACACATATACATTTACATCTATGTACATACATAAACACAGTTATGTTCATACACACATACACGCATATGCGCACATACATACATATACAATAATTGAAAGAATTCCTTCAAACGTATGACAATGTAGTACGTAATTCTAGTGGACAATGTCTCCAAAGCAGCGATCTATGTTCAAAAATGTTGTTCCGCTTGCCTCGAAAGCCTTAAAAGAAACCCTAAAATCTGTCGTATTTACGCACATAATTGACGTTACTACAATTAAATTTTCTATTTTCAATCTAATTTAAAGTTATACGATATTTTTTTAAACTTTTAATTCCACGATTAAAACTTATTTTTGTTTTTATTTTGATTTATGTACATTAAATAGTAATTAATTAACAATTTTTAATTTCAATAATTTTAGATAAATTAAACGATTTAACTTTGTTTGAACTACTTTTATATTTGAGTAAATCCGACCGGTTTCAGAACGACCATTCCTTCTTCAGGGCAAATGTATACTGATTTGACAGTTTTGAAATATGGATGGGAACAATATATTATTATGGTAGGGGTGGATATGTTCCCCTACCCACCCACTCTTTATTAATACTTAGCAACGGCAAAGTTAAATTGTTTCATTATCTATAATGGATAACCACAAAGTTATAGCTACATTCAAAAGTATCAATAATTTTAATTTCCTTTTCTCTAATTGTTGGTGTTAATTAGGTATATTTATTAACATGTCTAAACATTCGTTAATAAACAGTAATTAACACTTAATCGCAAAACATTTAGATTTTCAGTTTCTCATGCATTAATCCATCAAATTAACTCTTAACAATTACATTTTATACTCGCTATTTTCCGCCTATACTACGTACGCCATTATTCGGAAACAAAACTTCCGAAAGCTTTTAGAGAGAGCTTCAGAGGGGGCTGTACTCCGCGTATTATCCCGGTTTGTAGTTAAACACATGACAACCTTCAAAATATTCGCCCGAGCAAACCTCTTATCGCATCAAGAAGAGATGGAGCGACACGGGCGACATCTTGCGGTAGGGGTTATGATTAATTGGTTCAGAAGATGTTTCCTTGTTTGGGGATGATCGCCTTTTAGGAAAATATATTTATGAATTTAAGTTTGCTTTGGATTTTCGTTTGATTAAAAATTCCGTTTGTTTCTTTACAAATTTCATTTCAATTGTTTTGTTTGCTACGTTTAAGGCTCTGCAACCGGGCCCGAAAAGAAGAAGATGGAGAGATACGAAATTACGAATGTTAGAGGAGAGCGCTAACATTTACAGCGACAAAATCGATGCGAAAATTGCGAAAATGTTTAATAAAACACGACTCGTTTAAAATAGAGCAAAAATCTCGCGGGCATTATCTTAAACAGCATTTTATGAAACACTGTGAATTTTTTCATACATATAACTTGTAAAATAACTGAAACAAACATGTAATAATAATTTTTGGAGCACACTTCGCGAAGTCGCAAAGTCTAGATATTATCTTCAAGAATAACTATTTTTATTTAAGAGCTTTAAAACTTACCGTGTTTAAGGGAAATATGTAATAAATCGGTACAAATCTGGGTTGCGGGCCCTTAAGAGAAGATTTTTATGGCAGTGATGAGTTTTTTTCTTTTAAATTCAAATTATGATACTGTGAAAACATCTTCAGTCTCCTTAAAAATTTGACTTCCCTTATAAAAACCTAAATGTTAAATTTAACAACGCGACGCAAAAATGTAACTTGGATATAGTATCTCCTCCATTTACAACCCAATTGACAAAAAATCTGAAGTTATATTGAAAATTTATATTCAATGTCCATAATTGTAGATGTGGTTATACACTTATGTGAATATTGAATCATTGTCAGAAATGGTGAAAATGTGTATCTACCTTTTCATTATACTTGCGGTTAATTTACATTCTATTTGAAAAGACGAGTGACAGTCATACAATTATTCACGCCAAGAAACCGCAAACCACCGAACAATTAACTCGAGACGAGTTTCTTGCAA
Source organism: Limnephilus marmoratus (assembly GCA_917880885.1). Taxonomy (NCBI): domain Eukaryota; kingdom Metazoa; phylum Arthropoda; class Insecta; order Trichoptera; family Limnephilidae; genus Limnephilus; species Limnephilus marmoratus. The sequence goes on from OU862921.1 coordinate 40,999,291, forward strand.
TTCTCTTCAGTCAAATAACCCTGTGCCCTCACTTCTACCCTTCAAGACTTTACACTTCTAGTGGAGTTGACATCCCTCGCTCCTTTGACAAGTCCTACCATTTCTACGTGCGGTTTGCGCTTTGCATTTCGGTAGCGGGGGCAAATTCGCCTGAATAACTACTTTTGACAACTCTCGACACCAGTTTTGTTACACTTTGTACATTTGCATCCATTTGTCGTGGTTGAGCACTGTCCAGTGACAGCAGTGTTTAATTAGTTTGGATTTTGTCATTTGGAGTAAAATTTCTTGGCAATTAAATTATCTTGTAAATGAGATGAAACGTAGTTGCTTTGTTCAATTGCATCCGTGTTTCGTCGTTGAGCTTTCGTAGTACCTACTGTTTAATTAGCTTCACTTTTGTCGTCGGGGTAACTTTTTGTACGTCGAATATCTTGTGAATTGATAAATATTATTTCAAAATAATTATTGCTTCGTTCTTCTGCATCCATTAATCGTGGTTTAGCTTTGCCTAGCTTTTAGCAATGGAATATTTCTTTTTCACATACATGGACAGAAGATACTGTAACGCTGTCCGAAACGATGGAAGAAAGAAGGAGGAAGTGTAACATGTCAAAATAACCAAAAAAATAATCACGATAACACTGTTGGCCGTGAAAATCTCATATCATATCTTGTAAAAGAGATATAAATGTTTGCTTTGTTCATCTGCATTCTTGTAAATTGAATTGTTTTGGTAAAATATATGCCTTTGTTCATTTTCATAAATTCATTGTCCACTGAAGTATTTTCTTATTAGTTTGCGTTTTCTCGTTGAACCATCTTTTTAAAATGGAACCTTTCTTGCAAATTGAATTACCTATTATGTATATGAAATGTTTCATTTTTCTACAGCCTTCAGCTTTGAGCTTCGTCCATTACAGCAGTGTTTTATTTGTTTCAGGTTTTACAATTTTATTAACTTTAGAGAATGTAACATTTTTTAAAAATCAATTTGAGACATTGTGGCACGCGCCATAGGATTTTTATCTACTTTTGAAGTGAAAACTTCTTAAGAACCTTTGTGATTTGAAACTCGATGAAACGAAAAATAGCGACACTAAAAAGAGACAAACACATACATCGGTTTAGCCTACGAGAGAATGATTTGTGCGGTGCTTCGTAGCCCATCGGTCTCCACTTTGTGAGGTGCTTATTAGCCTCCCCTTTCTTGTCTACTTTAGTTTTCTGAAGGTTTCACTTCTACCGCGTGTCAATTACGCACTCTGATTTTTTTGGAGTGAAACTTTTTTAGCCCCGTTAGTGATTTGAAATTCGGATGAAACAGAAATGCTTCACTTAGATTTATTATTTGACGGGTCGTCGGTTCTAATATAATTCGCGCCTCGCCGTGAGCGTCCCATAGCGCAGCGGTGTAGTGCGACCCAAACCTCAGCGGAGAGATCCAGCGAGCGGATGTTCCAATCCTACGAAATCCAAAAAAATAAACATTTTTATTTTTGTAATTCAATATCCAATCTTCAAACCACTTTAAAATAAACAAGCAAAAGAAAAGAAAGCGACATCTAGCGTAGTTTCACTTCAACCGCGTGTAAATTGCGCACTATGATTATATTATGCATATCACTAGTAATAAATACATTTTACTTGACCATACTTGAAACCAGAACCGATCACTTATTACCATGTATTAGTTGATGTTCAGTGATGTTTCGGGGGTAATTACTTTTAACAAAACTGTATGTTTTGTAAATTACCCCATGAACGTCAGAATTATTCATGCTTGACTTTTATCCACAAAACTTCAAACATGCAATATATATTTTTCAAATTTTTCCTCGCGCAAAAATAAATTTCATTTCGCAAGAAAATCGCTTTTTAATTGACTATTACAAAATAATAAATTAAATTTGAGAGTTTTTATGTAAAGTGTATTATAAATTCTCCACCATCAAAGGAAAGCGTAGATTATAAATTATAAAAGATCACCGCATTTTTAAAGCAGCCGACAGCCATTTGGAATTCATTAGGAGCTGGGACGAAAAATGCAATGTTTTCAGTCGCAAACTTTTGCCCGGAGAAAAATAATTTAATGTTAAGAGATACATTCTGGCCCGGTGGGGAAAAAACAAGCGGTAAAGCAAAAATCTGGTCCGTACTTGTGGCTAGAGGGCCAGTTGCGTCGAAAATAGTTAAAGTAAGGTTTAAAGTTAAATACTTACACTGAGTTTAAACATTTAAGCTGGACTTCAACTCGAGTTACTTCAAAATTTCTCGTAATAAAACTTTTGAAAACTGCTTTCTGTGGTCGAATGGATTCTTACCAATAAGTTAAAATTCATTTTTAAGAATTGTTCCATTTTTTGCTACACCAACTAAACAATTTACTATGACTACAAAATATCTTAATAATATAATAGTAATAATAAATTTAAAAGATAGACAAACATTCCCGAGTTACGAAATACCTGACAATATTTTAAAATCTCCTACTACCATCACAGAAAGCGAAAAATGTTGTTTGTGTCGTGATGGAGGACTTATCCAGCCAAGGAATCGAACACGGGACGCCTGGGTGGGAACCAAACGCGATGCCAACTCAGCCACTGATCGGTCTTATTCATCTCTTAAGAATATTGTTGTTTCGAAAGATTTGGGAATCATGTTTGATACACCCTAACATTGCACGTCCATATAGAAACGATATCTCTTAGACTCAGTTTTTTCGGTATGTGGGCGTAAAATGCACTAGAGATGTAAACACTCAATCGCGGTATTTTCGCTGTTTTTCACAGTTTCTACTTATTATTAGGGTTTATCCACACTGTATGTTATGATTTATTTGTCTCTTTACTATTTTTTGTCTATATCGCTGAGTTTTTCCACAATATTTAACTTTACAGTCACAAATAATACGGAGTCAAAGTAAGACAATTAACAGAAAGGCAACCGTGAGTAACAACTTACCATAGTGCTTTTTTAAATAAAATCATTGAAATTATAACCTCACTTCTTTGAAATGATATGCAAGATTTACTTTAACTAACTGACGCCATCTGTTGAAAAACTCAGAAAGTACGTCAACAAGTTCCGAACCATTCGAGATCGAAAATCGGCTATTAATCGCCATATACGACGTGTTTCTGTGAAAATCCACGAGAGGGCACCCGTAGTATCAAAACAACAGACTATCTCAAAAAATTACCATGGAAGAAGTCATGAACGCACTTCGTAAGATCCAAAGCGAACTCGATTCACAAAAAAGTACAATCCTAAAATGCGGAGAAAAAGTAACAGAAACAGTTACACAAAATATAAACAACATACTGGAGGAAAAGTTTAAAATTTGGGATGAAAAATATGAAAACCTCAAAGAAAAGTTGGAAAACCAAGAAAAACGAATGTATTTCATGGAAAAACAGGCACGAAAAAATAATATCGTCTTTTTCGGCATTGAGGAAGCCGAAACCTCATACCAAATATTGGAAAACATTATTATCAACTTTGTAAAGGAATATTTCTCTCTAGACCTAGATCCCAGAGATATCCAAGAAGTCAAGAGAATAGGCAAAAAAGGAGAAAAATCTCGACCAATAATTGCTACATTCACCACACTTGGCACCAAAATAAAAATATTTAAACAGAGAAGAGAGGCACTGAGAGAAACCATACATTACATAACGGAAGACTATCCGAAACAAATACTAGAAAAAAGAAAAGAGCTACAAGTGCAGGCAAAACTCGAGAGAGAGAAAGGCAATATAGCGAAAATTAAGTATGACAAACTTGTCGTACAAGTCAAAGACAAAACCACGGACAGCAATAAGAGAATGCTTTCATTGTCTCCTGAAACACCTACAGACGACAGAACAAAAGAACAGGCCAACAAGAAAAATAAACAGCATTCAAAGAGAAGAACTTCTAGCATGTCTGAAGGAATTATGAAACCAAGCATGCTTAACTTTTTAGTAAATAAAAATCAAAACAACAGGACCAGAGCTCAGTGTAACAAAGCTGATAACTTGTAGCAACTACCGCCCCCCTCTGATACAGGCAACATGCAAAAAACAAAAACAACAATAAAAACCAAACCTCATCTTCCAACCCGGCTGGTCACCGTGGAAGATCAAGACCAAAACCCTCTGAAGAAGAAATTCCAAACTTCCTCAAAAATACAAGAAGTGACACAAACACAAAAAAAATTCTAAACCCTACGAACAAAACAAAAGATGAGCTTTTCATAGTAACCTATAACGTCAGAACTTTATCTACTCACGAACGTTTAAATCGAACTAAGTGAAACAATCAAAGGAATAAAATACGACATAATTGGCTTGTGCGAAAAAGAATTCTTTAGAGGAGGCCTTCACCTTCGCCTGAGAGAGGGGTTCTTGCATATGAATTAATTTAAGATACGTTTATAATATTTTTTTTCAACAAGATTGTAAATAACATTAATTATACTTATTATTACTTTTATAACTCGGCAACTTTGCAAGAAATAAAAGGCTTTTTATTTTATTTATTTATTTATTATAGAAACGATATACAAAAAGCAGAGTGTTGAGTAATATCAAAATAAAAAAAATGTCAGAAATTTTTTTAAATGGCCCTCATCTCATTTGATCGAAGCCAATTTTCATTTTACACAATTGACATTTTGAATGCAGTATTTTCTATGATATGCAAATGCAAATTGTTGTACTTTACGGTAGTTAAGATGAATCAAAAGGTTTTTTTTTCTAAAGAAATAATCATATTAAGCGTGTCCAGCGATTTCGAAAGTTTACTCTGAAATCATTTGATTATCAAAATTCGGGTTGTCAGACATTTTTTAAAATTATTTTCTCTTCAAACAATATTTCATTCCTTTTGTCGGAAGACAGCTAACAGCTTTAAACTAAAATCTAACTTCAAACCCTGAACATCCCTGGGTTAAATAAAAGTAACCATTTTGTATCTATTTAGTTATCTTTAAAACAACCCATTAAAGTAATGTAGATAGGTTATTGTTATTAATACCAAATTTGTAAATATTAACCCAAAATTACACTTACAAACATTATTTACAAAGTCATTCACGTGACTTAGCTGGAACACTCCTTTGGGGTGAAAAGCTACGAAGGGGAAAAACAACCCATTTGTTAAATCCTATAGATGTATATATTCTGTTAGTGTCGCATTTTCATTTCATCGGGTTTCAAATCACAGCGGTGCTAAATAAGATTTCACGTCAAAAGTAAGTTTATCTATTTTCGATGCAACCGGCCCTTATTGAATGAACCTGGTCATAGTCGTAAAGAAGCAAAGTTTGGAAGTGCACATATTGCAATTAAATTTCCACCGTTTTATACTGCGCTGGTTCCACAATATTCTGGGAATTTTCTCGGGGACTATTATTTACTCTGTTGACCGCCTGCCGTAAAGCAGCTACTCCGCTGATTAATTTGAATTTACTCGATTTCGACTTTATTGAGTCTGGTGGTTTTGGGGATATTTGGTGCGGAATCGAAATGCAAATGGAATGGTTTTACCTGGAATATTGTTTAAAAGCTCCGTGGCACAGAGGGGGGCTGTTTTAACTCCTGGGCCCACAGTTAAAACACTTATTTTTATAAACCAAAATAATTTCACGCGCGCACGAGTTACTTTATCATGACCACAACTCCGTCACTGTTTCAAAATCCATATTATAAATTCTTTAAAAGTCGCCCTAATGTTAAAATCGTCACCGCGTCACCGCGTGCACACCTACTGCGATGAATTTTTGAATTCCCATGTGCGCCTGGCTTTTTTTTTAACATGAGCTCCACACAGGAAGCCCTGAGGAAAATGATTTCCCTTAGGGCCTGTGTCATTTTTGGGGATGCTGTGTGGAGGGGTTTTTAAAGGAAAATGAGAGGAAAGTACTGGGAAGGGAAATGGTTTAAGGGGTGGGTAGGAATCTGGGGTTCAGTGTGTCCTATTCATTCGCCCCCAAGACCTAGAGAAACGTAGCGAACCACTTGGGGTGACCTATGGCAGAGGTGTATATATTTAGTCACTTACTTTATTTTATACAACAAAATCAAGGTGCTTTAGGTAGATACCTATATTGATTTGTAATATCTAATTCATACAGTGTATGAGGTATTTGATAAATTGATATGTAGATAGTAATTTTTTTTTAAGATATGGTGTTGACAGTTCAATGACAAGTACAGAAGTTATTAATCATAATCCCGGCTAGACTTTTATGGGGGCATGAATAATTGTTAGTAAATCAAATGAGAAAACTTGGTCCTTACAAGTATGTTTAACAATATTCAACACACTGGTGTGGTGAGCGAACAATGCAGCGCCTTTACGACAGATAACAGATATCGGCGGCGCGTACACTACGTGACAAGCCGAGCTAAAAAGCGAATCATTCTGTTTCAGTTGCTGTAGATACGACTGCTCGCGAATCGCTCCAGTGTTCGCTTCCCACATACCAGAAAATAATCTCTTTTATGAAATTACATTAAGGGGGTTTCTCACTATCCTCCCAATAGTTTATCCATACACATAACGAATATTAATAAAAAAACAAATAAATACTAGCAACAGGTAAAAACTTCGGCTATTTTATCCTATATGTAGCCATTGTTCATAGGTTCAAGTACCGAATAGTAAACTCAGACTTTTTAAATAAATAAATCCTGTAGAATTAATCCAAAATATTTTTATGTGTATGGATAAGCTATTGGGAGGATGGTGAAAAACCCCCTTAATGTAATTTCATAAAAGAGATTATTTTCTGGAATGTGGGAAGCGAACACCGGAGCGATTCGCGAGCAGTCGTATCTACGGCAACTGAAACAGAATGATTCGCTTTTTAGCTCGGCTTGTCACGTAGTGTACCCGCCGCCGATATCTGTTATCTGTCGTAAAGACGCTGCATTGTTCGCTCACCACACGACCATGCCTTTATATATCAAATGAATAACAACACTAATCCCGACAGAATAAATTTATGTAATATGCATTACTACAAATCTACAAATGATCCAACACGTAGCTATTGGATTTCCATCACGTAGTTTCAATATGTTTTATTTGTATTCACTGGTTACAGCCATCGCTTCATCCAATAACGTACGAATATTCCGCACACAGATTCCCCAATCTGAGTTTTCCACAAAATCAATCCGAATGCATATCTGCACCCGGTGGATTAGAGATAATGCGGTTGAAACGGTCTCCAGGCGTATGCTGAAGATATCTTATGTAATATAATCTGCCTGGACGGTCTTGTCCGGAGATGGGTACAGAAATTCTACATCATACTCTGAATCCTATGTCATATTATATTTATTTCTACAACTGATCTGACACGTAGATGTTGAATTTCCGTTACGTAAAATCGATATTTCCTTTTATTTGTATTCACCGGTTACCGCTTCATCCAACAGTACACGAATTTTCCGCATACAAATTTCCGAATCTGAGTTTCCGCGTACCCGACCGCCAATGCAATCTACAAACCGAATGCAAATATGCTGTGCATTTTACAATTTGCGAATTGCGGACGTCCGCTGACGTGAAATTCATTTCAACGATGTTAAGTTTTGTTTACAGCTAAGCTGGTTTTAATTTATTCCCGGTTACTCATGGTGATAGGCGATAGCTCATGTGAATTAAAAGCTCATATTTCAAATGCAGAGCTTATCTCACTACGTTTGATGGCAGACTAACTTTTTTATTGCCGTGTTTTCAATCGGCAAATAAAACCATTACTTTCCGGAAAGGGGAGCTTTTGATGTTTTGTTGAACAATTTTATTTTATATTCTTATTTTATTTGGTAAATAATATTATTGTTCAATTTTTAAAAAACAGTATTTACGAACAACATAAAATAATTATTTGGTGATAACATAAACATATATGGTTTCAACACAGTTTGTATTATCTTCAGCTGAAAACAAAACAGCCACGCGTAATAATAATTACACAGCAGCAGAACTTCTCTGCGAATAAGCTGTTTCTCTAAATGGAATAAAATATTCCGTCAATACTGTCAAT